>CM059604.1:98457783-99707783 GCA_030412105.1 Cyclura pinguis
GTTCAAAGAGAAGTTAAGGTACAGGAAATCTTTATATGAGGTCTGTCCATTGTGTAAGTAGGGCTAATATCTATCGTATCTTATCAAATATGTTCTCTTCTGCTATTAAGATTCTCTCTTTCCACTAAGACTCAAAATCTTTGATCAGATGTCAAAACAAGAGCACTATACAGGACAGTAACATTGGTATGTAGCTTATTCCTACCTTAAGTGATCTTTTTGTAAAAGAAAGGGAGCATTTATTTTTAGTTCAGAAACCAACTCCAGGTTAACAGAGTTTTAAAATTCCCAGTCCTTCAGATCTCAGTAACCTATACTATTTAAATAATGGAAAGTTTGGGTAAAAGGTAGAACAATTTATACAATGCTACACTGATTTGGGAGCCCATGAACAAATCTAAAAAACTAGGATTTTCAGAAATCCTTTATAAATGGGATTTTCTGTGTTATTAGGTTTATTTCATGTACACGGGTTTGGAAGATACCCAAACAGTTTGCCTACTATAGACAGATAGAGACAGAGGGATTACTAATGATGCAAAGCCCATGAGAAATTTAACAAATGGGTTGGAATATTCTGAAAACTACCAGCCCTCATCCCATATATCTTCTCAAGTTGGCAGGGGGGGATCAGGCCTCTTGCTTCTTTTCTTCTCCATGAAAAAATTAAGATTTTGTCCTGATATACCCCCCAGCAAGGCAGACATTTACGCTCACTCCTGTTTTCTTCATTGAAGAAGACAAGACGGGGCTGAAGTGGGAAAGTAAGATTTGTGCTTAGGTTCTCAATACAGTTGTGCATTCTTGTTCCAAGGCATTTACTCCTCAGTTCTCTCCATTTATGGGTAGTGCCCTGTGTTCACTATAATACCAACTACACAGCTGTAAGTTTTAAGTGAAGCACACTAAATCTCACAAAAAGGGATGGGTGAATCTATCAACCTCACACTCACTGAGGTTCACTGTTTTTTGTCTTCAACTTCCTACAGAAAGATCTGTACGAGAATCCAAGCATCAAAACACCTGTATTTTGTACATATGTATGCATGCATTTTTCAAAATGTGCCCCTTTCTATGTACAATCTTCAAATGTACACTTTTTGTTTTTACATATCCTACCATAAACTGGAGAATAAGTGTGGTGTAGTGGTTTGAGCATTACACTACAACTCTGGAGACCAAGGTTTGAATCCTTGCTGGGCCATGGAAACCTTGGGCAAGTCACATTCTCTCAGTCTCAGAAGGAGGCAAAGGCAAACCCCCTCTAAACAAATCTAGCCAAGAAATCCTTGTGATAAGCTTACCTTAGGGTCTCCTTATGTTGGAAATTCCTTGAAGGCACACAACACATAAACAAAATGTGTTTACGTCATCCTTTAAATACAGGGATTCTTCCTCTGCACATTTTAATGCTTCTTCTCTCTCCTCCACCCCACCCCTCACCCCTGTTGTGGGTCATATTACAATCTTAGAAACATATGTTATTTCCAGGAGACGTACATTGTGTAAACTTAATGTATTAAAATGCACACTAAGTATATTTCTGACTCAGATATTGCATGAACACATTATTAAATGTTTTATCTTCAGGTAATTATAGCAGTCCATCCTAAACAAAGAAATGGGGAAGTGGGCAAAACTGTAAGAGAAGCTATTTGCTGAACCCACTGGATGGCCTTGTTATTAAAGTTCACTCTGTTAGATACCCAATATAAAGGTGAGAGGGTATAACATTAGCCATTGTTGCAACAACCTCATCAATTTTTCATTTCTACATGCAATTTCTTATAGTAAGTATATTAAATAGTACAGCAACTACAAGCAGTTTCTGGAAAACATACCTTTTTCATTTTATAGAAGTCTTTTTTAAAAACCATACCTTTTTAATTGCACGGAATTCTCACTTCTTAAAAGCAATTACTCTGAAATGTGATATACTTTTGCCAGCAACAAACAAAATTCAGAACACTCAGAATGCAGTTGCTATATTATTTTCTCTGCTGTACTACAGAACAAAGCAAAATACATAAGCATGTATAGTTTTTGAAATGACACATTCTACAGTGCAATCCTACATGTGTTTTCTCAGGGGTTTCTATAAATAGAAAGGTACCAGAGCTATTAGTTAAAAGACATTGTGGAGCTATTCCATCTTCCCCTCCATAATTGTTATTTTTCTGAGGAAGGAAGGAAGGAAGGAAGGAAGGAAGGAAGGAAGGAAGGAAGGACGGACGGACGGACGGAAGGAAGGATCATAGAACCCACATCAAAGCACTCCCAACAGATGGCCATCCAGCCTCTGCTTAAAAACTGCCAAAGAACGAGACTCCACCACACTCCAAGGCAGCATATTTCACTGCTGTACAGCTATGACTGTCAGGAAGCTCTTCCTGAGGTTCAAGTGGAATCTCCTTCCCTGCAGCTGGAATCCATTGCTCCTTGTCCTAGTTTCTGGAGCAGAGGAAAACAAGCCTGCTCCCTCCTTGGCATGACATCCCTTTAGATATTTAAACATGGCTATCATGTCCCCTCTCAACCTTCTCTTCTGCAGACTAAACATACCCAGCTCCCTAGGCCGCTCCTCATAGGGCATGGCTTCCAGACACTTCATCATTTTGGTCGCCCTCCTCTGGACACATTCCAGCTTGTCGATTTCCTTCTGGAATTGAGGTGCCCAGAACTGGACACAGTATTCCAAATGAGGTCTAACCAAAGCAGAATAGAGTGGTACCATTACCTCCCTTGATCTAGGCACCATACTCCTATTGATGCTACCAAGAATCACGTTGGCTTTCTTGGCTGCCGCATCACACTGCTGACTCATGTTCAGCTTGTGGTCCACCACAAGAGAGAAAGAACAAACCAGCAGCCAGAGAATACAAGAGGCCTAAAAGTAAAAGTTGCTATCTGAATCCATGGAAGAGAGGATAATTCTATGATGATAAGCACCTGAAGTAAGGATCATTGTTTTCAATGGCCCATACTCCATGATAAGTTGTTTAGGACTAGAGCTTCACTTTGCAATCCTATATACTTCTAGGCAGAAGAAAATCCCACTGAGTGCACTGGAACTTACCTTGGAGTAGATATGTACAAGATTGTACTGTTAGGCAGCAATTCTGTGTACACTTACATGAGATGAAGACCTGCACTCAAAAGACACATCTGAGTAGATGGAGACCCAGCACGGTGTAGTGATTTGAGAGCTGGACCATGATCCTAGAGACCAGGGTTCGATTCTCCATTCAGCCACAGAAACCCACTGGATGACCTGGGGCATGTCACACACACTCAGCCCCAGAAAAACCTATGATAGTTCACCTTAGGATCGCCATAAGTCAGAAATGACTTGTAGGCACACAACAACAACAAAATCGGCACAGAACTGCATGTTTATACATAGATTCTAAACATAATTACTCAGAAATAAGTCTGATAGAAAGCAATGCAACTTACCTCAGAGAAAAGACTATTGGGACTCAGAGATCAATAAGAAAATATCTAACACCCGAAGAAAGATGTATATTTTTAATATATAAGCTTTTGCTTAAAGAAGTATTCAACTGAAGTCATAAATTAGTTTTGAACTCTCTGTATCTTGGAAACCATCAGAAAAATAAACAGCACATTGGATGCATTAGCCTATATAATTTTATATAATTTTATTTTTAAAATTCCCTGTTTACAATCTTATGTTGTTTCTCATATTTACTAAAACGAACCTGATCCTGCAGCTCCATTCCTTTGAATGATTTTTTTGTTGTTCCCAGACCTGTTCATAAGGGAAGGAGTAGGCTGTGGCAGTTGTCATCCTGACGACTCTAAGAAGGGTAAAAAAAAATGGACATAATGTAAATCTGAATCCTCAAAAAACGAAAAGATAAATCACATTATGTCTACGACACAGGGTTCAAATCACATTAGAAGCTAAAGGAGCTCAGGTGTTATTTTGAAATAATTGTCTGTGGACACAGAAAAACCTGTCAAGGTAACAGATCTGTCTCACTGTCACCAAGGAAATGCTTGTTTGTTTCATTTCATTTCATTTGTCTGAACATGTCTTTCCACTATTGTTCATTGTGATTATCCAAACATCAAGGGGACAGGCATGTGTACACAGTTTGAAATGATAGATAAGGAAGGAGAGGTTAAGTGTGTCTTATTAATTACACATTTTTAAAAACTCAGTAGAAACATGCTTTTAATTCAAATAGTACTCACAAATAGAAGCCTTTCCTATAGTGTGTGTGCTGTGCACATGCAAGACTTTTATAGAATAGAATAAAAAGTACCACTCACCTTTCCTACCAAAATATTGAAGCAGGCAAAAGGGCAATAAAGAATATTTTAAAACCCATATATTACTGAATAATGTTTCTGGAAACTGTCTATTGTTACGCAACCCATAATTCCCGAAGCACTTCCAAAAACATGTTGCTATGATGATATCCTGTGTATATTAGCACCCCATGCTCCTGGCTTGATACTTTAGTCAGGAGTGGGGAAAGTGTTGACTATTAGCCACACTTCCCACTGGGACCACATCCCTTTATATCCTCAACATTCCAGATCCCACTCAAATTAATTTTGGGTAAAAAATCATCCACAAACTGTCCCCAAATGCTGACTGAAATGGCATTAATGTTTTAAAATTTCACTCTAACTCCCTCCTCAACCTTAAAATGCTGAAAACCACTCAGAAAGCAGCCAGCAAATCCAAGAAGTGAAAACTAGATGTAATTTCCAGGCATTATGATCTCATTATTTTCAGCCAATTTGAGAGTGAAAATGCAGTAGTTCTGGTCACTCCACATGCAGTGGAGGAACTGGTCATCTACTCCTCCTTTAGTGCAAAGGTGTCCATGTGGCAAACAGCAACCATACAAGAAAAGTTACTGTGAGACCTGGGTTCCACCCCTCCACACACACATGGGTCATTCAGTTTCCCAGTGATGCTTCCTGCTTCCATATGAATGACTGGTAAATTAGTACAAGACGTGTGCACGTGCCTGCAGAGATTCAATATTTTGTACCATCACATTGGAGACCAAACCTGACCTAGTCATAGAATAACACTGGCATAGGGGCAATCGGTTGCCTTGATCCAAAAAGCCTTCTGCAGGCACAAATTCCGATGCACACAACAAGGAGGTTTACTCATCCACAACAGCTTTTCCATTCACTTCAACAGAGCAGTCATATGCAGTTTTGCTGCTGTTAGAATACTAAAGTGAATGAGAATTCAAATTCTTAAGAAAAGGTGTATGAATCTAAATGAACCTGCCTACCACTAAGCAATGGCTATAATACAGTTGCCAATCAAGTATAATAGTAGTTGTATAGGTTTAGATCAATGAGGAAAACTGCAGTGCTTGAGAAGTGGAGGAAAATTTGCTTAATAATTTGAGGCAGAGCTACCAGTATCCATTCCCACATCCCAGACCACCTAATGCATGAAGGAACATGTAACGCTGGATGTTCTGAACTACAACTTCTATTGTCTCTCCACTGCAGATGCTGGCTGTACATGATGGTTGTAATGAAAAGGTTGTATTATTCCATGTTCCTTAGCATCAACAAGCAGTTTTTTATGTCCTATGGAGAAATCAAAAGAAAAACTCATGCTAAGGAGCCAATCCCATCAGCAGTTTTTGGGTTCAGCTCAATCTCTGGGCCGCAAGAGGATATACTGAAAGTAATGGCACAGCAGCTAGACCACAAAGAGCAGCTAGTTTGAAGAAGAAACCCAAGATATAATTTAGACATAATAAAGAGGAACATGACAGTTTGTAGACTTAACATGGGAAACTGTAAGAGACAGGTGAGTGACAATGTTCTCCTTTAGCAAGAGTAGGGCAACTGATATGAGTGAGAGGATAGAAATTAATACCAGTTGTGACTGAATGAATTGAAATAGACCAAGAAACAGCTGATTAGCAAAGCATTGTGCCCCCATCTTCAGTAGGAGGGAAATATGGGGGAGAAATACAAGGGTATTAAGTGGTGGCGACTGAGAAAGTGGTTGATTGGAAAATGAGAGTAAGGAGACATCTCTCTCAGGTTTGAGAGAACCCAACCAAACCGCTGGTCTGAGAAGAAAAAGCTTTATGTAGAAAACAGAAAGGTACAGGAGCAGATACAAGTAATTACTTATGGGAAATAGGAATGAGAGAGGAAAAGTATCACAGTTTGCCCTACTGTCATGAGTGAAGTGACCACCCACAGCAGCAGCTATTAACACTTTGACCATTTCTGCACGAGCCCGGCTGCGAAATTTAAAGGCCCCTCCATAAACTGCAAACCCCAGGATTCCATAGCATGTTGAAAGTGGAATCATAGCACTATAATAGTGTGGTGTGGAAACGCCCTAAGCAAAGGTCTCCTTCCCACCTCACAATGATGCCACTTGAACTACCCTGGCTGCATCCTATCGAAACTTGGGCTTCGTGGTTTAGCGAGCTACTTAACATTCTGAAGCAGACAATGCCTCCCCAAACTACAAATCCCAGAATTCCGCAGCCTGCGGCCACAGCCGCTGAACTGGAATCGCATTGAAAGGGATGACTTAAAAAAAGGGCAGAGGGGCGGGGCTTACCCGTGTGGGGGCGTGGCCTCCAGGTCCCTCCCGCCCTTTCCGTCTCCTTCCCCTCCCCCTCCCCTGGTGCCCTTCTCAACCAACCAGCGCCATAGCCCCGCCCACTCGTAACGTCAACGTATCTTCTCCTTTCTCCCTTAGTGGAAATCTGAACGCTAAAGGTCCCGCCCGCTCAACCCCATTTGAGAAAAAACAAAAACAAAACAAAGCGTCCTCCTTTCCCATTGGTCCAAATTTAGACCCCTGCTCTCATTTAAAGTAGAGGTGACATCAAACCGGAAATGTGGATGTGCAACAACAGGAAGGGACAGGGATGGTTGTCTTGGAGATGGCGAAGCTAGTGAGGGGCGGCAGGCGCCGAAGACAGAGGCGGCCGCGCTTGGAATTGCGCTTCGCTTCCCCGACTCATCCCTCCTTCTCCGTCAGGGCTTTACGCCCGCTTCCCCAATTCTGCATATGCGTACTTCTGGTTCCAAACTAATCTTTTCCCACATCTTTTCTTTCCCATCCTCCACGCTGCGCAGACATTAGCGCGCGGCAAACGGTCGCCGTCACTCTTCCGGTAGCCACGGTTGAAGTCTAGCCAATCAGGGCTATCAGAGAATGGCTAATTTGAATATTCCAGGGCCCCTCCCCCGCCCTAGAATATCTTAAAACTAGGAGACTCTTGAAAATGGGCGGGACAGATTAATTTTTTCGCTCTCTCCAAGCCAAAACTAGGCATGTGCTAATTGAACAAACATCTAATCCTTTAACTGTCCTTATTTACATGAACGTCTCCATAAATAAATAATTTTTCAGATCTTATTTATATAGATCTGACAAATGATTTATTTATGGAAGCGTTCATGTTTTGCAAATTATAGATTTATCGAGGCCATTTCCACACTAGACTGTTATAGTGCTATTATTCCACTTTCAACATCCTATGGAATCCTGAGGTTTGCAGTTTAAGGAGGGGCCTTAAGGTGTGGGGAATGCCACCTTGTTGATCTTCCTGGATCTGACTTTTGCTACCACAGATCATGGCATCTTAGTGGACCAGTTCTGTGGGTGGGAGTACGAAGCACTGATCTACAGTGGTTCTGCTCCTACCTGGAGGGCCAGTTCCAAAGACTAGCCTTGGGACTCCTCTTCAGCCACATGGCGAATAAGCTGTAGGGTGCCACAGGGTTCCATCTCTTCCCCCACGCTGATTAATAGGGCACATTAAACCTCTGTGCGAGATCATATGAGGGTTTGGAGTGGGGTGCCCTCAATATGCTGATGACATTCAGCTCTACTTCTTGCCATCGGAGTCAGCTGGGGCTGTGCAGGTTCTGGGGCTGTGCAGGTTCTGGCTGCTGAAATGGACTAGATGTAGGTCAATAAACTGAAGCTCAATAATCTGCAAAATAAGATTTGTAGAGTGGTGGCTCTCAGGTTTGGAAATTGATTAAACAGTCTGTTCTGGATGGGGTTGCACTCCCTTCCACAGGAGCAGGTGTGCATTTGGGGAGTAATCACAGATCATTCCCTGACATTAGAGGCCCAAGTGGACTCTGTGACTGGGAGTGTTTGGCAACCAGCTTTGCACTTTTCCTAGACACAGATAACCTAGCCGTAGTAGTCCCCGCACTGGTTAGACTACTGTAATGCACTCTATGGCCATTTCCACACTACACTGTTGTAGTGCAATTATTCCACTTTCAACATCCTGTGGAATTCTGGGGTTTGTAGTTTACTGAGGCCAAAGAGCTCTCTGGCTGAGAATTCTTAATGGCCCTCCCTAAACTGCAAACCCCAGGGTTCCATAGGATGTCGAAAGTGGAATAATAGCGTTATAACAGTGTAGTGCAGAAATAGCCATATGTGGGGCTGCTCTTTGAAAGCTGAAGCTAGTGCAAAATGCAGCAGTTCAACTGCAGCAGCTCAGCTACTGACTGGAATACCATATAGACAGCACGAAATGCCAGTCTTAAAATTTAGTTTTTATTGTGCATTACAGAGTCATCTAAGAAAAAAACAACACTGGAGCAACTCCATTACATCAGTTTTTGCAAACTGAGAATAAATATGCTATGTTTTAGGGAAAATATTCTAATCAGTATATTCATATCAAACTGTGCACTGGTGAAAGCCTTCTATTGTTTTTTGCCTATTTGATGCCAGATTTTTTTGTTTGATAATTAGATGGTCCCCAGACAGACTCTTATGATGAAGCCAATGGAATTTTTTTCCCCAGTGCTTGATTGTACTCTTGGGTTGTATGCTGTTCTCATGGCTGATAGCTTAGAAAAAATTAGCTTTGTAAAAATAATATATGTTTTGGCAATGTGTTTGTTTCTGAAATTGATATGCCATGTTGCTAGCTCCACAGCTAGCAACAAATAAAACAATAATTGTAAATTGTGTAAAACAATAATTAAAGATGCAACATTCACAATATAGAAAATCAAAATACAATATTTATGTGATCTCTGAAAGAGGGTAGATTAGATTAAACAGAGACAGCCTGTAAAAATAGGTTGTTGTTTTTTTTCAACTGTCCAAAGGGGAAAAGTAAAAATACTCCACTGTGTACACAAAAACTGAAGTAAAAACTTAAAGTAGATTTTTGGGTCTTGGTCATTGTGTTTCTATCTGGTTACTTGTTGAATAAAAATAGATTTTTTAAAAAAAAACTGTCCATATACATCAGGGAGAGAAGTGGCAACTCCTACCAATGCAGTTACAGTTTTGAAAACACCCAGGATATATCACCGTGCAGAGTGTGACTGTGTGAAGTGTGTGATACGTCAGCCCTCATCTTTCTTCTTCATGGTGATATTACGCTGCCATTTCCCACTAAGAAATCCCCGTCCCCAAGAGTAGTATGTTTGGGCTCTGGTTACTCTAACCCACACTCAACAGCAACATTTCCATTACCAACTGTTTTGATTTCCCTCTCCTTCTTCATATCCTACCAATCTACATTCCCACCCCAATATGTGCTCTGCAGACATGCCATCCCTAGGGAGTAATAGTGGAATGGAAATGAAGGAAGGCATGTTTGGCAGAACTGCACAGATTTACAGTACTCCCCGGGCTTCCATTAACATTCTTGACAACTTGTAATTGATGAGAAAGCCCTGCTGCTTCACTGATAGCCCTAGATCTAGAAACTGTCCTACTCCCGGGACAGTGTCTCCGGAACCAGAACAACAACAACAAGGACACATAGAGATAAGTGGCTAAACTCTGCTAGCAAAATGCGAGGAACAGAAACTTGACCTAGCATCCTAAACACACTTCATCTTTATGCAAACTACATTTCCTTGATTGAGGAAAATCTTATTTTTAACTATTTACTCTGCCTTCTAAAACCTGTAGTCTAGATCTTAAATAATACAGAGATGCACACACAGACCTATTCTCTCTCCATAACTTTGCCCCAATCCAATGAACCCAGCCTTTTTTTCTGCTTCTCATAGTCCTCTGAGTTGGGGCTGTGGTATCTGTAGCATGAAACTAAAACTCTGTTCATGGTCTTTAAAAACAAAAGAAATAAAAACTATCTGACAGTTCCAGTCAAGTCTACGGTCACACAAGACAAAGGGCCTTTCCGCACTACATAACTATTGCACTATGATTCCACTTTAACCGCCATGGTTCTGTTCTGTGGGATCATGGGATTTGCAGTTTAGGGAGGGATATTTGGCAGTCTCAGCCAGAGAGCTCCAGTGCCTCCCAAGACTACAAACCCTAGGATTCCATAGGAGGCAGCCATGGTAGTTAAAGTGGAATCATACTGCAATAGTTGTGAAGTGCGGAAAGGTCTAGAGAGTTCCTAAGGTCCTCAGAGCTCTGTAAAAACAAGCTCTGTGTTTTGTTTTTTTTAAAAGATGTGTTTCCATCTCTTTGACTTTCATCTACACTTAACTTAGCCTAGTTCTGATCAAGAGCATAATTATTCACAGCATCTGTTCTATTGTGAGCAAAATGCCTTCATCCTTTCTCTCACAATTTCTTTTACACTCGTCTACAGTATAACCGACAAAAGTTTCACTTGAAAGGTATAGACTATTTATTACAAAGTTAACAGTTGAATATTTATCTTTTTAACAAAACAACAACAAAAAAAAACAGTAAAAGGCATGTGTTATGACCCAAGTATAAATGTCAAAAACAAGCCTTGAGATTGCCAGTATGTCTGAAAAATCACCAAATATTTTAAACAAATGTCCCCAGTCTTAGCCATGCTCATCATTTACTAGTAGATGTCAGCACTGGCCAAGTCTTATGACAAAAATTAGCCTGTTTTGGGACACATAGGCATAAGAGCAAATTATTCCACGTTGATTTGCCAACAGTGCCAATAGACATATATAAAGAACGTCAATATGGAAATTACTGAGGGACCTGGGGGTGGCAGGGAGAGAACACTGAGAAAACGTCAGCCATCTAGCCTGAGCCATTAGTGTTCATTTCTCCAATCCCAAACTGGGAGGGAAAGAAGAGAAGTAAGGCTATTCTATCACATCTACTGAGAGAACATGTGTCTCTGGCTTTTTCCATATCTCATCTGCCCAGAAGCCATTTGATCATACACCTACATTGTTTCTATCGAGCTGGTTGTGATAAGAACTATAAATTTAAGCAACGGGGCCTGAGTTTGTTTTTTCTTCCACCTTCCTTTTTTTTTTTTTTTTTTTTAGATTACAGTTTGAATGTAAAATTGTACATATGAATTGCACATTGAGGACCTGGATGTTGTATGTTCCCTGTCTTAAATTTTGCACTTAAGATTTGTTAAACTGAAGGTACGGTATTTGTGGTGAGCCAGTGAATTGAGACCAGCAGATCAGAAAACAAGAGTTTATTATACTGCGCAGGGATCTCAGTGGAATCAATTTCCAAAAGACTGAGAGCCCCGTTTTAGGTTTCAGCACACATTTATACCTTCTAAAAAACAGGTACAGGAAATGATTACCATATATGAAAAGAGTACAGGTTACAAAAGTTTAAGTTTTGAAATGATGTATTACAGTTTCAAAAATGAAGTATCTCTGTACCAGGGAGTACTCTCCCTTGGTTGCATCGACTCCCAGACTCCCTATATCCCATGCATTGCCAAGCCGCATACCTAAGCTCTTGATAAGATAAGGGACACATCTGCCTGACTTATTTTTCTCTATTTTTCTACTCAAGCAAGCAGTTTCTACAGTTTAACCCCTTCATCATATTACAGTTTGCCAATCAAGTTTGCCAATCAAGTATTCTTCAAATGGGTTGGATTATGACTCCAGTCATTCCCAGCCAGTGGGGCTGATTGTGATGTGGGTGATTGGAGTTGTAGTCAAACCTATCTAGAGAACATAAGGTTGAGTTGGAGTTGCCACTGTACAGAATGAAGCCGTAATGAAGGAGCTTGAGGCAGATAACGAGCGAGAAAAATGTGGGGATTTTTTTTTCCTTTGGGGATGATAAAAATGGGAAAGAGTCTTTTGTGGGTGAACTAAGATTGATTCCACAGTCCCATGCTTGTGACGCAAAGCCCACCTCTGCCGTGTATTGGGCTTCTGGCTTTGGACACGTTCTTTGTTTCTTAGTCTTGCCTTCCAAAAAATGGATGTTTTGCTGCAAATGTGGCCCAAAGTTGTGTTTTCAGGCTAAGATCTCAACTCTGCCCACAACTCAGTTTGTCATCTTTGACAAGTCAGTGTTTTATTTTCTTGAATATATTTATCACGTACCTTATAAAAATATAAATAATTCAACATGGCTTACATGTCATAAATGCTGTAACCATAAAATAATAAATACCAATATGAGAAATAATATAGCAAGCAACAGCAGAACAAAACTGAAAATGACAAAGCACCCGATAAAATGATCCAACTAAAACATTTAACACTGTAGAAGCAGCAATCTATAAAAAAGTAATAACCTGAGATGAAGTGTCTTGGCCCATAAATGTGTTTTTACCTAGCATTTGAAATACATAGCTGTGGGTACCAGAGTGGTGTCTGAACCTAGAAAGGGCATTCCAAAGACAGTCTACCACCGGATATAAGAGCCATCTTCTTGATCCTGTCCACAACCTCAGCAATAATTACAGTACTTCTGTAATGGCCAGAGTTCTGTCCGTTTTAAAGCCCTGGCATTGGAGCAGGCCTGCCAGTGATGCAAACCCTCCAACCCTCCTAATTCGCAAGAACAGTCCTGATTAATCTTCCACCATCCCACTTTTTCAGCTACTTTTAAAATGTCACAGTTTCTTTTTCCTTCTTCCACTTCCCCCTTTGTCTTCAGCTTATTGCAATTGCTGCAAAATGGGTTCAAAGGGCAAACATAGTTTGCATTCAATTTATTCAGAAGAGAGGAGAGTAGAAGAAAAGAGAGGAGAGGGCAGAATCACACCCTTCCTGGTAAACTCAGGCAAAGGCAAATTGCTACAGCGTCTCCTAGCCTGGGTATTCCTCATTATTATCTTTTTGATCACATATTGAAGTTGTTTGGCCATACTTGTTCTGGTTTTCATTTATGAAATGTTGGAGGGTATGATGATGTCTGATAGCCCCACCCCTTTCATTATTTTTTTCCTCTCTCAGCTCTCTAAACAGTCCCATGGTCTAGCTGAGTGTAGCCAACCACCACTGCAAATTGCACAGTGTCCCTGAAAAGTATCAGCCTGGCATACCATGGGAAAATAAAATGGTGGCTAGACTCAGATCCCTGTGTGGCACTGCCTGCGATGTAACTTGGAAATATAACTCATTAGCTATAATTAACTCCATTACCTAACAGGCATACAACTATGTTATGTTACAATCGTAATCTAATGAGGATAACTTAAATCCATTTTTATCATGCAACTGTAATGGCATTAGTTAATTTTACAGTTATGGGCACTGGCCTTACTAAATGGTGGAGGAGGAATATTACATGGCTCAAGTGCTGGCTCATGCTCTCCTGTGGATATTGAGGCAACTATAAGGGGAAAAAGAGAATAGCATGTTTTGCACTGCAAGCTAGCAGCTCATAGCATCCAGGTTTGTTTTTTTTTAAAAGAAGTAACATAACAGGTAACTATCCAGGATGCTTTTAAGAAGTGCATATTTTAAGATTTTTTTTAAAATGCATAAGAGCAACTATTTGTCATGCAGGGGTCTGGGAAGCAATAATTGTAACAAAAGATTTTTAGAAGTAACTTTAGAAGCACTGGCACTAATATTAGCTTCTGATAATCACATCAGGTCCTCCTGACTGACACACACACACAGATTATTTCGCCTAGGGTCCTCTCCAACCTGAATGAATCATGCTCAGCAAAAGCTCCAGAACATGGAGAAAGATTGTTTCCTTAATGCAGAGGTGGAGAATCTGTGGCCCTCCAGAGGGTTTTGGACCCCTAGCTCCTGTCACTCCAACTACCTGGTCGAGTGTAACCCTAATGCAGCCCAATCTCTAGAAGGCCATAATTTCCCTATCCCTGCCTTCTGTTATCAACACTGATTTAGCAGATGTCTCTAGGAAGCATGGCAAGCCAAGCCAAAATACATATAAATTAAATAAGAACCACTAGATCAGTGGTTCTTAACCTGGGGTCCATGGACCCCCAGAAATCTGCAGTGCCCTCATGAGGGTCTGCTCGAAGGCTGTTCAGCCCATCTTCTCTGCCAAAATGGGGTGGCAATGTGACAGGACCCAAGGCAAAAAGAGATAGGCAAGCAGGCTGGTAGCTGAATGTTGCAGTTCAATCCACTCCAGCCTTAAACTGATGGGAAGAAGCAAGAGAAAAATCTTCCTTCGTGCTTCAGCGCCTCTCGGGGGGGGGGGGGCGGATTCGCCCTGGGTGGCAATGTTTTTGGAACATCCCAGCCCTGGCCATGCTCCCACGTGCCCTGGCCACGCCCCACACATTGCAGCCACGCCCCCGTGCACAGTGGTCCCTCCCCCTCCACACACTCCAAGCGCCACCACTGCCACTTTGAAGACCCTTCGTGAGCAATTTTACATAAATATTGGATGCCTCTTAGAGTTGTAAATCTTGAGTTTAGTCTTATTTATTTATTTGTTATATTTGTATGCCACCTCTTCTCCCAGAATGGGATCCAAAGTGCCTTCCTGGAAATAACTTAAAAATATTAAAAACACTTAAAACAATTAAAAACATCTAAAATTATAAAAACGCATAACAATTTGCAATTTTAAAAATGGGTTAATAAATAGAGAAAAAGCTCCGCAGCTCACATAAAAGCCTGCTTAAAGAGAAATGTTTCTGTCTGCCAGCGAAAAGAGAGCAGGGAAGGGCCCAGCCTAGCCTCCTGTGGAACAGCATTGCAGAGCATGGGAGCAGCCACTGGGAAGGCTTTCTCCTGTGTCCTCATCAGGCCAGCCTGAGATGGTAGCAGGACTAAGAGAAAGCCTTCTCCTGCAGATCTTAGGGGTCTAGCTGGTTTGTATAGGGAGATGTAGTCTCTCAAATAGTCCAGACCTAAGATGTTTAGGGCTTTGTAGGTCATGACCAGCACTTTGAATTGTGCTCCCTGTAACTGGCCCTGGTCAGCTGCTGGGGGTCCATGGCATCAAATGTTATTTGATATCAAATGATATTTAAAGGGGATTCCTGGTAAAGAAAAGGTCAAGAACCACTGCACTAGATGCTTCCTTTGCTTATTCACTAATGCCTCCATTTCCCTTCTTTGTCTATTGATTTCCTGAGTTTATTTTAGATTGTAAACTCAAGCGGTTAGGGAAATTTCATAGCTGTTCTTTGTATAGTGACATGTACATAGATGGCACTGAATAATACTTTCTTCCATGGTATTTCCACTTAGGAATCATACTTATAGGAAGAGTTTTGTGCAGGATGGCTGTGAGAAATAGTTGAAAAGACTCATAAAACAATTTAGCACAGGATCCGCTGAAGCATTAATGTTTATTAAAAGTACGTTACTGCAGAAGTGGGTGCTCCCCAGAGAGAAGGACACACCCTAGTATTGAATACCTCATGTTTTATCCCCTATCCCTGCTGCAGGTTTTCCTTCCCCTGGGATCCCATTGGATAGGACCCCAAAGGTTACAACCTATCAGGTTCGCCTAAGAAGTCCTGCCTCAGTTTGCATTTCCCCTTCCCCACTATTTAGTGCCCACTACTCTTATTTACAGCTTTCCTTAAAAGGAATGATGACAAGCTGCCCATGTCTTCCCTTCGTATATCTTTATTTCTCATGTTACATTCAAGGTGTCTTATCAGCAGTTTCAAACTACCCCTTTGTGTTCTGGTATGTCCCCATCAATCAGTTTATTCCTTACAGACAGCCTTGTCCTGTCTGGTTTGTTGTTATCTACAAGGTCTGAAACGCACCAGCCACCCTAAAGATCCAAGGTCTTGGAGGCCCTTTTTTGTTCAGCTGCCAATTTTGGACGCTGCTGTCTTAGACTTAGTGTATTACAGAAGTTCAAATATAAAATATACTGAAATATATGTGTAACTATATCTAAAATATGTGTTATACATATAAGCTAATTTATATGCTTCTAATACATGTTACTAATACTGTATACCCAATGCAGAAGCTAAAATAGATTTCACATCTCTCAATGGCTAGATGCAAAAGGGGACAGAGCTCCTGGCCTTTTAATGTTTGTGTAGAAGAGGAAATGTCAGTGGATGTAACTTCCATAATGACTAGAATGTTGGACTGGGACTTGGGGGATCCAGGGAGAAGAGCCAACTGAGCCATGAAACCCACTGGGTGACTTGGGGCCAGTCCTTTATTCTTCATCTGACTGACTTTGCAGGGCTATTGTAAAATAAAGTGTTGCGAAATAAAGTGAAATATGTGCAGCCTTGAGCGAATTGGAGGAATGGTGGGATATAAAAACTGTACACATACATGTGCACGCATATACTAAAGTTGCAGAAACCCTGTCTTATGTTGCATCAGGCAACTTAGCTTTGAGGGAAAAAGCTGGGGTCAAGCCTACTAGGTGGGGAAACTGCAATCGCTGGCCTTTACATGACTTCCAGGGCTGTTTTTCTGGCCACAAGCTCCCCTTCAACAAATTGGGGAAAATATCACACAACACTTTTTTTTTATACTCAAATGTTTCTGAGCAGACGTGGGAGGCATTTTTGCCATGTTTTTGCCTTCCTCCAGGTTGTTTCAGGCCCAGGAAGGGTCCTTTTTCAAAAGGAAGTGACCCAGAAAGGCTGAAATTGCGTTGTAATTGCCCCACATGCACCCTAGGGGGAAACTGAGGGCAAAATAATAAAAACTTGGGATGCAGTGGGGCTTCAGGGGCCAAAATAACCCCTCCTCAATCCCTGAAAAATGCCCACACTTATTGTAGAAGGACTGTTGGGCACTTCGAGCCAAGGGAGGATGTGGTGAAGGGAGCTGAATGGCAGTGGGATTTTTGGCATCCTTACATTTTGGGAACACCATCCACTGCTAGTTTGTATTAAACCAGCTCACTTTTAAACAGAGGTACTATACTCACTTGGAAATAATTCTCACTGACCCAAACATAATTGCATTCAGAGGATGCAATCCTAAATGTAGTTATTTGGGAATAAGTCTCACTGAACATAAGGGAGCTTACATTTATATAGACATGCACTGCTGTGTTGATATAACGAAGGTTTTAAGAACTAAAACAACCAGATTTTAATTTGTTTAAATTGTCAGTTGGGTGGGTGGGTGGACAAACAGGTAAACAGATGGAAAATTAAAATCACTGTTTCCTTACTGTGACCATGAGCCCATCTCCACACAAGAGAGAGACATCACTAGGCTTTGGAGAACACCAAAGGCTGCAGAACTACAAACATTATTTTGAGGGAAACGACTAAGGGGAGGGAGGAATCTCTAAAAATACCCCAATGAAGATTGCATAAGGAAAGCTGACTGATTTGCCAGCCTTCTTCCCACAGATACACGGACACACACACATTTTGCTATTTGTGGTTTTTCCACTTTTGTGAGGGTCCTGTGCTCCTGACCCTAGTGAATATGGAGGACCAATTGTACTTGGCTGCAATTTCTAGTTGTATATATTATTGTTGTAAGTTGGAATCCTATTGGTTGCTCCTGAATAGAGTAGGCCCATTTAATTAATTGTTGAATGATAAGTCAACACATAAGTAAATCTAATTGATTCATTTGATCTATTTTAGGTCTATTTTAGGTAGGACTAGCAACAGAATTCAGGCTAATATTAGTATTAGCATTCATATTATTAGCATCCTGCCTTTCCACCAAAATTGAGACTCAAGGCAGCTTACAATTTAAGAGCGAGCGTATCTAACCAGCGTTGTCCGGGATTTTATTTTCTCATAGGTAATACTTGTTAGAAAGATTTGAGATCCTGTGTCTCTAATTCCCCAAACTGTCTTGTCCAGTACCTGTAACTTTTCCCCATATTCCCCAATCCAACCTGTATTCAGAGTTATTAACATACACAGGTTGGGTTCCTGAGGGAATACACTGCCCTCCTCCTTGCTGCTAGGCCTCATCTCCATTGCAACCAGCAGGCACAGTTGACTGAAGCCCAAGAGCTCTCCAGCTGAGAATTCTAAAGACCCCCTCCCTGAACTGCAAACCCCAGGATTCCACAGAATCTTCTCAGTCAGCCAATCATATGAGGTCTTCACCTCACACAGCCAATCATATGAGGTCTGCCTGCCTGACACAGACAAACAAACAAACTTGGACTTGTATATATTAGTACACAGGTGTCAAACACAAGGCCCACGGGCCAAATCTGGCCCACCAGGCCATTTCATGTGGCCCCTGCACCTTTGCTGCAGCAGTGGCACTCCCCCCGCCTGGCGAGCCTGGGGGCAGAAAGAGGCACACTTTGGATATACTGACCAATTCTGTGTTACTTGACAGAGGTACAGGGACCATAAACTATGATGAAATAGTCCCCAAATGTCCAAGACAAATAAAGTTTATGCAGAGGGAAGACAGTTTAAAAACCAGTAATAATCGAATGCAGAGGCAATTATTTAATATGATAAAAGAGTAGATACATTTATATAGTCTTACAGATACGACTGACCCTTTGAGGGCAGCCATAATGCTGATGCGGCCCAAGATGAAATTGAGTTTGACATCCCTGTATTAGTAGACAGATAATACAGCTAAAACCATACAAAAACTGAACATTATCATGGAATTAAGCTAATTGCAGTATATTTTAAAGAAGAGATTGTACTGCATTCAAAATATGTTATACGCTTAGTGAGATTTGCTTGTAAGCAGAGAAGTTGTTTCAAAAGGCAAGTCGCTCCATGGCTTTTACAGCCAGAATTCTTAACTCCTCTTCCTGTTAGCTACCTCAGCTCTTGTTCTGTCAAAACCTCCTGTGTCAGAGAGCTGGACGGCAAAACTTCCAGCATGTAAGCAGCCAACAGGACAGTAAAGGAATTTCCAAACCACACCCCCTAGAGTTGCGTCAGTGAAACAGAAACCATCTATAAGAATGAGAACCACGCTCCTCTGTGCTTAAACAGTAGCTGTGGCTGGACAAGAACAGAGTGTGCGCCATGGGGCTTTTACTTTGCCGGATTCAAAACGCTTTGCAGAGTTTCTATGGGATGGAGGCTCGAATTCTTCTGCTGGGTCTAGATGCAGCTGGCAAAACTACCCTCCTTTATAAGCTGAAGTTGAATGAAACTGTAACAACCATTCCAACCGTGGGCTTCAATGTGGAGACGGTACAACCTGTCAACAATGTCACGTTTACGATGTGGGATATAGGTGGCCAAGACCGGATCAGGGCGCTGTGGAAGTATTACCATGCCAACGCAGATGGGCTGGTCTTTGTGGTAGACAGCGTGGACTACGGGCGTTTTGAGGAAGCCAGAGTTGAGTTGGAAGCACTTGTGACTACCGGCGACTTGCAGGAGGTACCTTTGGTGCTGCTGGCCAACAAGCAAGACTTGCCCGGAGCTTGGCCGCCCATGGAAGTGGCAGAAAAGATGGGACTGAGGAAGTTGCCAGGGAATAAGTGGTACGTGCAGGGTTGCTGTGCTGTGAGTGGAGAAGGAATCCCAGAGGCAATGGAGAAGCTGTCTCAGATGGTGAAGCTTTATCGAAAAACCCGGGGTATATCATAAATTTGGAAAACACAAGATACAGTGTGATCCTTCGTATCCACAGATTTTGTATCCACGGATTCAACAAACCATGGCTTGAATATATTAAAAGAAAATCCAAAAAAACAAACTTTGATTTTGCCATTTTACTACACCATTGTGCATATTGGGACTTGAAACATCCACAGGTATCCAGGGGGGGTCCTGGAACTGAACCCTAGTGGATACTGAGGGCCTTCAGTGTCCTGCTCTTGTTATCTGTCCTACTTCAGATGTTGCTGTCCAAGTTAATCTGCAGAAGGCCTCCTGGACTCTCCCGTAGCCTGTTTACTTTAGCAGAGGACTTTTAAGAAGATGCCCAAGAACTTTAGTGTTGCTAGATTGTTTCTTGTACTCAGAGCAAGGTATATACAGCTCTAATGAACTGTTTTCAAGAGGTTCTTTATTCAAGAAGTCATCAGTAACAGTGGTACAGAACCAAGCTGAGGACTGGTAGACTTCAAAGCCTGCATCATCAGACCACAACCATAATCTTTGGACTCTTGGCTTTGAGACCCCCTTTCTATCCTTGAATTAACCAGATTTATTATTTTTTTCCATTATGTACCCATCACTGATCATTTCAACAGGGTGCTGCAGGGACCAAGTTCTTGCTTTGTCTCACATCTATTGCAAAGATAAGTAATAAAAGAAATTATTTAATAAAATGCTTTGGTATCTCTTCCTCAGATGCACAATTATGATTGTAATGCAGTGGGACTATCTCAGTCCTTTTGTGATATACATGTAATTATTTTAGTTAATTTTCTAGTTATGGGGTTCACTCGCTTAGGTGTGTTTTGTACCACAGTCCAGCAGCTTTTAACATCTAAAGTCTTTTTTTTTAAAGTAACTAAAAGTATGTGTCTTAATTACTTTCAAATAACAGAATAGCTAAACTTACCTTTGAAAAGATATAACTATAATGCTAAGTAATTCCTTCTGTACTCTTGAAAATAGTAACAGCAACATCGTACTACAGTCTTCCAAGGCCTACTTTTTAATTTGGATGGATGAGGGGGCTTAGAGTGTTGCCACAGGTCTCCAGTACAGATAGTCAAGGTTCTCTGCCTTGTGTTCTGTGAATACTTTTTGCACTTAGGACAGGAAAAAAAAATAACACCATCAAAAATAGTGGGTGAATCCAGTTAGGGCTGCCAAAAGTTGTTGTTGCTATAGTGTTTCCCTGTCATCCTGTCTGAATCCATCCGATGTAAAATTCTCCTGTGTCAGTATGGATTTCGGAATTTATGTCTGTTTTTATTACAAAAGTTGCTAAATTAATCTGTCCTATTATTTTACAATAAAAACTTCAGGGCTGGGTGGAGAGGAAATACTGAATTTTCTAGCCTGCCAGGGGCAAATAATTCCATCTCTAGTTCTTCTGCTTCCCCCTTTGCAAACACAGTATGGTTTTGTGGCAGTAAGCCACACTGCTGGTCCCACCATTAAACAAAGCAAGGTGTTAGACTCTTGGGCCATTTCTGCACTAGACTGCTATAGTGCTATTATTCCACTTTCAACATCCTATGGGGCCTCTCCCTATACTGCAAACCCCAGGATTCCATAGGATGTTGAAAGTGGAATAATAGCACTATAACAATGTAGTGTGCAAAAGGCCTTGGTGATCATGGCAACAGCAAGTGTGAACTGTGTGGCCACCGCCATGCTAGACTGTTACACCCAGTTTCAGTGAAGAACCCTGTTGCTTTACCAGTCTTAAGGTATAACTTAACTGCCAGTCCAGTCAGTTTCTGAGAGCCAGCATGGTGTAGTAGAATAGAATATGAATATGACTTAGAGACCAGGGTTCTAATCTCTGCTTGGCCATGGAAACCCTCTGGGTGACCTTAGGCAAGTCTCACTCTCTCAGCCTCAGAGGAAGGCAAAGGCAACCTGAACAAATCTTGCCAAGAAAACCCTATGATAGGGTCACCTTAGGGTTGCCAGGAGCTGGAAATGAGTCAAAGGCGCACAACAACAACAGCTTCTGTACATGGAATGGAGGAGGGTGCCATATTGTCTTTTGGCTTAGCAAAACATTTTGATTGAGCTTTGAAGTGGAGAAATAAATACTGCATTGTGACTTACTGCAGTCTTGTAAAATTCACCACATATCCATACGCATTTGTCTCCATCCTTCTACGATTCTTTTAAAATTCTCTCAGTTTAAAAATTTTAATGAAAGGGCTTAGGAAAGAACTCTGTTATTTGCAGCTATTTCAAATAAGAGGACCACTTGAGTCTATTTATTTAAAATTAAGTGTAAGCACTGTAGTTATTTATTTAAAATTAAGCATAGATAGTCAGTTAATACAACTTTAGATTTTTCAGGAGCAGGAGATTTTAGCACACTATCTGTTTAAAAAGTAATATCAAATATAATTACAAACAGAATGCCATTATAACTAAAATAAATGTTTCTACCCACAGCACTGGGTATTTCAGTAATTAGAATACAGTAAAATCCCTTTAGGTAGTTGACCATTATTACCGCATTTGGTCTTGCATAGATGAGCATGTACTATCAACATGAAAATAAAAATTTTAAAAACACTTTTTTTCAAGAAGCAGTGCAAACATTCTATATTACCTGTTCAGTTCTTACCACCATGAAGATCTACTGAATCAAAATTCGGATCTCGTCTTGCAATTTCCAAAGCAGCATTAAAAGCTCACAGAATATATTGAAATATTCATTTGTTATATGTTTATTTTGATTCCTGAGTTACCTATCAGCATTTAGTGACAGTGAATACAATAAGAGGGGTGAGTGTTTTTGGTTTTGTTTTAAGAAAACACAGCTGGTTCTAGGCCCTGAGCTTTATACTCCATGAACTGCTTAAATGAGATACTTCTACACAGCTTGGGAAATAGCTGTTGCCTCATAATCTGGCAGAAGTATACAAGGCCAAGCAACTCAATGTGGAAGGTAATACCTCATATGGATTATATACTCTGTATTATCAGAGTTCCAACCCCTAATATTTAGCTCAAAAATAGGGGGCGTGTATGGCATTCCAGATGCTGTTGACTGTAGTTCCCATTATCTCTCCCCACTGACTAGATTGGCCAGGAACAATGAGAGTTGCAGTCTAACACCACCTGAAGACCCATATATCCCACAATGTGCTTCAGCTAATTAATTGTACACCACCTAAAAGTGCTTTATACTAGTGAGAGGGCAGGTACAGAGTCCAACCCGCAGTGATATGGCAGGTGCCTTTTTAAAAGCAGCTATAAAAGACAGATTCCCCAATCCCATTCCTCCTCCTCTGTCTTCCCTTGCAATTCACCAAAAGTGGCACTAGATTTTTTTAAAACATGGAACTCCTAAAACATGCTGATGCAGAAGACTCATCAAAATCAACAGGACATCTGTGTAAATGTGTTTTTAAGAGAAACATATTGACATGTGATGTTTAGTATGATCTTCCCAAACAAAAATAAATCACCACAGAATTCACTATGCTTTGGTCTGTCTATTGCTATCTTCTATCCCAGTCTATTTTGTTTGTTGAGGACATAAATCACTACAAATTCCATACTTAAAGTATGAGCTGTCTAAAAAACATGGTGTTATTTGACTATTTCTGTTTTTTCAGAGAGGGTGTACAAAGGAGAGCTTCCTAGAACTGTGTCCCACAAGTGATGGGGGCCCTAAGCAAATCTCTCCCCCAAGGGATGCCACATGCTACCCTCTTCCCCAGTTGCCCACCCTGGAGATAAAAGATGTGTGGGGAATGTGAGGCCTGTGGCTACTGAAATTGTGAAGTTACACAGCACGGTGAGGGGAGATGAAGCACTAACATTACACCCACCTATCCTTCACTTCTAGAATGGCCCTACTGGAAAATAGTTGTTGACCAGAGCAGTAGGACACATCAGTTAGAGCAGCAGAGTTTAAATCACAAAGGGATTCTGGACATGCAGCTTATGTCAGAACCAGCCCTCCCCGACCACCTGGCCTCTAGAAGTACTGGACTACAACACATGCTCTGTGGAGATGATGGGTTTTGTAGCCCATAGGCTGCCAGATTGGGGAAGGCTTAGAACTGCAAGCAAAACCAAGTCCATTTCCCCCTTGTCTGATATCCATCTTTACATATATGGTGGAGATATGATGCAACATAGGTGGGCACTTCTTACATCCATACAGAAAACAGCAAGAAGGCAGGAGCTGGTAGGGCTGCCACCACATCTGTAATTTGTTTCATGATTATTCCCTTTCTTAGCACGGATATCGCTACAAAGCCAACAAAGGTGCAATGTCTATTATTTACACAACCAGATGGACTATATTACAGAACAAGCAGCTTATGATAGAGACACTGCTGCTGGGTAGAAACATGGAAAAAGGAAAAAAACCATCATTTAGTATTAGTAAAATTCATAGGGGAAAACAACATCTCTCTTCAAAATAACCTGCACCAAGATTTAACCTATTGTAGGACATGATAAGACAAGAAATCGGTATCCCTTCCCAGGACAGGCAAAGTGCATATTTAATTGAACAGGCTGTATAATGCAAGGGAGGAATTTATCCACGCCAAAAGTCCATCAGCAGGTTTCACCTTGGCAAGCCAAGTTTAACAGCAACAAATTGATCCTACAGAACCAATCCCATATCAGTCACTCCCACATCATACAAAAGGAAAAGAAAGGGGAGGGGGAGACATAATCCCTTGCAGTTTAAAGCTTAGGAAACATTAGTCTAAGCCATGGCAGTAGACATGGTCATCATAAACTTGCTTGTTGGATTTGTCAAAGGTTTCGGGACAATATGGGCATTCCAAGAGGTGGCTCCGTACATGATCAGCAAACTGCTGCTCTTCAACCTCATTAAGGAAGGCTTCATTGCACACAGGGCATTTTCTCACAGTGACCTGAACAGAGAAGAATGTGGAAGTGAAAGAGAATTTTTTTTTTTGGAATTGCACTATGCACACATACAACAGAAAAAGAAACAAACAACTCAGTTTTGGGTTTTTTGGCTACTAGTATAACAGTGATACACAAGGGCCAGCATCCTGCTGACAATATGTTACTCACAAGTGTGTCTTCTCTGCAGATACATCTCTTTTTTTGGATGGGGCACAAGGACCATTCTCTTGCCTATGTGTTTCATCTCAGAACCTTACCTTGGCATCTGTCAAGCCCTTGGAACGGTTGCTGCTGCTGCTTCTTACGAGTGGGAAAGGGAAGGAGAGCAGAGGCAATTCAGACCATGAAGATGCCGCTGTCCTGGGCTTTGTCAGAAGGTAACGGAGGATCCATTCCATCCATGTCTGCACCTTTGTTCCCCCTCATCAAGACAAATCCAGCTGCTACTTCATGGTCTGAATTACTTCCCCTCTCCCCACCAGTAAACAGCAGCAGAAGGCTCTCCTGGGGCTTGACAGCTGCTGGGAACAAGGAAAAGAAATGGAATTGCATGAGTGGAACTGTATTCCAATATACAATCTTATAATGTATCTACACTGTTTAGTTATAGCAATTTGATACCACTTTAGTTGTCATGGCTTCATCCATTGGAATCCTAGGATTTGTAGTTTAATGCGGTAATTCTAATTCCTAGCTAGAGACCTCTAGTACTGCAGTTGACTAGAGTGGATTAGCAAAGACTTCCAGGTACATCAACAAAACTACAAATATGAGAATGTCACAGGATGAAGCCATGAAAGTTAAGGTGGTATCAGTCTGTTGGAGCTATGTAGTAGATATAATCTAAGGGCCCAAAAGCACAACCAAAACCACTGCCTATCTTCAAATGGCACCTGGTGTGAAACAGCTTTAAATCAGCAAATGGGGGCAGAGGGAGAGATACAGGTATGTTAAGAAATTATTATTATACATGGCATCTACTTAGGATTGCAAGGTCTTAAAGCCTGATTTGAAATTAGTCTTCACAGGACCTCCAAGGAAAGCAGTTAAACATTTGGGAGAGGTACTCTTGTATTTATTTCACAAGACCAATCCCCAATTTTTTCTGCTGTTCTGAAGTTTTTTAGAACCTTCTTCCAGGATCTATGCTATCAAATATATTTTGAAAACATAGAGGAAAAAAGCGAACAACACAGCAGTCCTGACCTATAAATTCAACAGAAGCAGCAGCTTAAGATCTCACTGACAGATTATCTCTTCATCACACAAAGAACTGGCAGTTTCCACATTCTGCTGCCATTGACCTCAGCCATTTCTGCACTAGACTGTTATAGTGCTATTATTCCACTTTCAACATCCTATGGAATCCTGGGGTTTGCAGTTTAGGGAAGGGCCTTTAGAATTCTCAGCCAGAGAGCTCTCTGGCCTCAGTAAACTACAAACCCTGGGATTCCACAGGATGTTGAAAGTGGAATGATAGCACTGTAACAGTCTAGTACGGAAACTGCCCTCATTTTTAAGTTTCCAGACTCCAGGTTCTGAACTTGGCAACCCTTCGACTAAGCCCATGTTGTATAGCCTTCTCACTGAATTCCAAATAACTCTGTTTTGAGGGCCCAGCTCTGATTTAAGGCAGGAGAACGTAAAGGCTACTCTAATTAAGCCAGAATAATCCCTGTTCATCCTGTGTTGCACTAGAACCCTGGAGACCAGGGTTTGATTCCCCACTCAGCCATGGAAACCCATTGGGTGATCTTAGGTGCATCACACTCTCAGTCCCAGAAAAAAACCCATGATAGGTTCACCTTAGGGTTGCTGTAAGTCGGAAACAACTTGAAGGCACACAATAACAACAAGATGAGGGAGCAGGGAATTTCCTTCTCCTATTCTTGGTATAGCGCCACGAACTTGGACTGTGCTTCGATAAGTAGTAACAATGGGACAGAATAGAACACACTACAACAATGAAATTGAAATTCTTTCCTCAAACGCATGAAAGCACACCAAAAAACCCAACTCCCACTTACCAAGTCTGTCTCAGGATTCTCTGGGGGTGCTGCAAAACAGAAGAGAATACTTTTAGCTCGAGCAAGAAGAGGTGGGAACAAATAAATAACAGATAAGATAACTGGAAAGAAAATGGTGAAACCTTAAAGTGAACCCAGATGAACAAAGGCCAGAACCTGATTTAAGGTCTACTCTGTGGCTATGATCACACGACCCTGCCCCTAAATCTCACCTTTTCATTTTATTATTTATTATATATTTTGAATGTCTTTTTCTTATAGACAAAATATAGAAAAAGTTAACTCTAGAATGCAAAATATAACAACTCCTCTCACTAAAAAACTATAGGGCCAGTGGAACAGCTTAAGGCAGATATTCAGAAATTGGCTAATCACATCCCATTAAATGCTTGGGAGCAGAGAGATGGCTCAACCTGGCACCAAAATATAATGCTAAAGCCAGGCAGGACTCACTGGGGATAGCAGTTCAGTGCAATGTAGCCAGCACTGAAAAAGCCCCCTCTCGTATCACCATCCTTTTTCATAGATGCCTTTCAGATTATTAACTATAAGTACACAGACAGACTCCTCGGAAAAATGAGAATAACCATTTGTATATCTGGCTCTTATTTTTGCTTAAAACATAGTAAGATCAGGGATGTCTAATTGGGTGCCTGTGCTTCTCAAGGAAATGGTTATGGAGGCTGTTATACAATAAATATTCCTTTGACCTAAGCTATTAATAATTATGGATCTATAAACGTGTTCAAGAGTATGGCTGCATTCTGTCTTTATGGGATTCTTAATGAAAAATGACTTGGATACATCTTAGCCTGGTTTTAGTTCTTATTTTGGCCACAAGAGCAGTCTTCCATTAACTTCTTCAATGACTGGCAATACATTGTACCATTCCAAGCTGTCACTTCTGGAATTTCCTAGAAGTCCTCCCTAAGAGCACACCTCTGCACTGTTCCCCAGTGTGGGAGAGGGGCAGGGGAGGGGAAAAAAAACACTCTACATGATGCTTCGTACTTAATCTAGATGACAATCAGGACATGAACCTGGCCCTGATGTCATCCAGCCCATGGGGGACTGAAGGATGGGAAATGGTTCTCCAGGTCTGCTTTAGAGATCACTTACTCTGATACGTGCCTGGCCCAGCAGTTACGATTCAGTGTCACAGGCCTGCCATCTTGGGAAATTTGGCAGGTAGGCTCAAAACACAGGACTTTTTTTTTTTGTGCATGTGTATGTGATGCCGTAAGTCTGGAAAGTTTTCCCAACAAGTACTCATCAGACTTTCTCTTTGACTCCCATTCACCAGAAACTGAAGACCTTTGTCACAACAGGTTTTTAATGTTTTACTGCCCATTTTACCACCTAACATCTTTCAGCCTTGATGCCAGTGCCATTAATTTTGGTTTTAAAATGCAGGCTGTGTTTCCCTTTTAAAAGTAGACTGTTATATTTCCATTTTTATATATTCTACAGTTTTGCAATTATGCTGTTTACTACTTTTTTCATAAACAGATAGAGCATAATGTATTAATATTGGCATTGTTAAAGATGATTTTAAAATGTTTCAAGAATGACGGGATACAAGCTAACTGAAAGCAGAATGAAATACAATATTTGGTATATATGGTGGACCACAGGGTGGCACTATTGTCTTTCCCCAGAAACACTGAACTTTTAATTAACTAAACCTAAATTACTGTAGCCCTCTCCAACCTGATTACAACTCCCTCACACATTTACACATGTCCAACACGTTTAGAAGACTGGCTTATTAGTTCATTCCTAGCCCACAGACCTTGCTGTTCCAAATGGAGAGAAAACAATTTTAGAGCAGTCATCAGCAGGTTTTGGAACTACGTTTAGTACCCTGCAAACGGCTGGAGCTCCTGGAACAATGTTCACAGCCATCTACTAATCCTTGCTCAACTGTTGACTTGCCTTGTACCAACAGTTGTGTTATTGAAGAGTAACACACTGGCCCTTTTACAAAACAAGAGAGTGTTGTGTTGCCCATAGAATACCATGTTTTGCACAACCAACCACAATATGCTGTTGTTTCTTTACCTCATCAGTTAGGGAAACTTGTAATGTAATGTCATCTGCACAGCTTACAAAGCATATTGAACTGTTCTTGTAGAGCATCTGCTCCTATTGCCAGCATACAGAAGGAAATCCAAACAGCGAAGGCAACTCTCTCATCTAAATAAGCGCATATGGTTTAACATCAACTGTTATTTTCCTTTGTTATGCACTGTGCTATTGAGAATGTTCTTCATATTGTTACCCTGTTTACTGGGGGTCCTGTGAGGGACACCAAAATGTGCTCAACAATAGGTGGGGAAGATTAGCTCTGAGCACTGCTTTAGCATTACGAGAGGCAGGGTAACTTAGCGAGATTCTGAACCCTATGTCTACGGGGTCAGGTCGAGTCAAGGAGCACACAGAAGTTGAAATAATAAATGAGATGTTTTATTAAAAACACAATCAAACAGTGTATGCAGCACACTCACACAGATAACTAAAGAGATAAAGGTTGGAGTGGGATAGAGGGGTTTTTAGAGGAGTTGTTGGTTTGTGTGATACTTCACCTGTCTTGAAGCCTGGTTGGAAGCGGAGACGATGGGGAGCGTGGATCTCAGCATGTGGAGCTGAGGGGAAGGCTCACTGGACAAAGCGACAGCAAGGTGGGATGGAAGCCAAGAGCGATCCAAGGAAGCGCTCAAAGTCAGGGGTTTTTATAAGGAGAATTGTGACCGCAGGCTAGGTTGGACTTTGGGAAAACAATAGATTTGGGGCTGGAGACAAAGCCTCCGAAAGGTCAGAATTTGAATGAGTGAGTTATAGCCAAATTGTCAATAGGACAGCCAGTATGCAAACGTGGAGTACTTGAGCGTTGTATAGTCAGATCATCAAGCTGCCAGCGCGGGGCAGAGGATCTTTTGAAAGCTGCGTGCATACCTAATTGAGGTACTTGCCTTGAGGTCTCCTAAAGCTGCGAGTCAGCTATTTCTGGCCTGCCTGTATTGTTTTGGAATATTACGGCGATTATCGGCCGAGCCTGTATGCGTGCTTGTCCGGGGGCCTCGCAAGCACATGGAAGGGAATGGGTATAGAAGGCCAAATTAGTGATATCAACAGATATCTTTTTATATCCCCCAAAGCTCGGGCTAGCCAGGGCAGTAACAATATACTGCACCAGGGGTAGGAATCTCCATGTTCTTCAACTACAACTCCCAGCATTCCTCATCACCAACTATGCTGACTAGGGCTGCTGGGAGTTATAGAGTCCAACAACATCTCAACCACATGATTCTTGCACCCTGCTACATAGTAAAATACACAACCTGTACAAGGCATTTTCAATAAGAAAGCGCAAGGCACGCCTCACCCTTGATCTCAGCTAAATATCCTAATATACTCACCAGAATATGGATTCCCAAATATAAGACCTGAATTTTCTGGTGACCGGGTTAGGAGTCCAGCAGGTGCATCATCTATCATTTCAGGAAGGTGTGCCATCAGTCCTTCATTCTCACGTATTAAACACTACAAAAGAGCAAGTGGTAAAATGAAAAGTCAGCACCTTTGGAACCTATGGCTTGTCAGCTGTGGGACCTGAAGTGATTGCTTGCATTGGAAATACGGAAAATGAAGCACTGGCAAAACACAGGTTTGAAGAACCTGTGGCCTTTCAGAAGTTGTTGGAGTCCATCAGCCCTTGCCAGCCTGGCCAACAGCAAGAGATTAATGGTGCAGCAAATTATCAACATCTGAAGGCCCCCCAGGTTTTTCATTCCTTTATTTACTACAGCAAACTCATTTCTTTTCTGTCTGCCTTTTGGGGAAAGCTGGACAATCTGCTCCTATCTGCAGGAAGGGAATGCACCAGAATGCTGCTTGATTGGGTAGCTCGGAGAATGATCTTTTAGGTGAAATATAATGAAAGTGGGGTTGGGAGGCAGAATAGTACTGCAGCAAGTAGTAGAGGAAGAAAGAAATGTAGGAGTGTTGGCAAAGAAACTAAGGCAGGTGCTACTGCCTGTGAGCTTTAATTGTAATATTGGGTATTATTGTCACCAGTCTGTCTGTCCTTCAGTGTCCTTTAAGGCAGCTTTGCAAATAAGGTCACAGAAGTTACTAGCCTATCAAACTGCTTTCTCACATTATCCTTTTTTTAATTTGCCCTTTGCCCACATATCTAATATATAAAAGTCAAAGTCTGTCTGTTTGTCTGTGTCAGGTGAAGACCTCACATGATTGGCCGCCTAAGAAGATTCTATGGAATCCTGGGGTTTGCAATTTAGGGAGAGGCCTTCAGAATTCTAAGTGAAAGAGATCTTGGGCCTCAGTCAACTGTGCCTGTCTTGAATAGGCTGGTTGCTATGGAGATGAGGCCTAGCAGCAAGGAGGAGGGCAGCATATTCCCTCAGGAACCCTCTCTATGTTAGTAACTCTGAATACAGATTGGATTGGAGAATATGGGGAAAAGTTACAGGTACTGGACAAGACAGTTTGGGGAATCAGAGACACAGGATCGCAAAACTTTCTAACAAGAATTACCTATGAGAAAATAAAATCCCGGGCAATGCTGGATATATATGTTAGTACTTAATATTAGTGATTTGTGGCACATTGGTACCTTCCAGTTTACAAAAGCTTCCTTTGCTTGGTTGATTGTCTGTTCCTACTTGCTGCCATATGATCAGTTGAGCAGCTAACAAGCTTATCCTCAAGGATTTTAAATTACCATGTATTTGCATTTCCACTGATCTCTAAAAGTATTGCTGATACTCTCCTCTCTTGCCCATGCTGGCTAAGGATGATGGAAACTGCAATCTAATGCACCTTGAGGTCACGGGATTTGTTTTCAGTGATGCATCTCCATGGTTTGCAAAATCCTTTTATAATAACCTCTTCAAGATAAATGGTAGTGTATTTTCACTCTCGTTGAGCATTTTTGGCCCTGAAGACTGGGTTGTGATCTTTCAACTTTCACTTGCGAAAATGTGTACCTGATTCTCCTTCTCCTTTTCATCTATTTCCTTCTGCAGGGTCTGAAGCAACAGTGTTTTCTCTTTCAGTTCCTCTTCCAAATTTTGCTAAAGAAACAGAAAAAGCAATTTTGAATTATTAGCCAAATGGTGAAAGGTATGAAAAGCATTTGTACATACAGTAGGCCCTCCACATTTGCGAGAGATAGGGACACAGAACCTTCACAAATGTCAAAAAAACGGCAAATAACTCTCCTGGCTGCGCCCTCCCTGCAGGCTCACATCCGCACAGCCAAGGGAGCGCAGGGAAGAGGCGATCGCCCGCCCTGCAACCTCCTCTCGGTTGCCCAGGGTAGGCCTGCATGGGCCGCAGGGAGGAAGCACAGGCAACTGGCAATTGCTCACCCTGCACTCTCTTCCCAGCTGCCCAGGGCATGCTCAAGCAGGGAGGAAGCGCTGGGAATGGGTAATCACCCACCCTGAAACCTCCTGTCTGCAGCTGCTGACATGCAGGCATGGGCAAGCATAGAGTGCAGGGGAGTGAAGATCTTTCCCCCTCCCTGCGCCTGGGCAAAAGGCCAGGGACTAGGAGGGGTAGAATGGGGAGGCAAGCAGGCACCTGCGAATAATGAAATTCGCAAAAGTGAAACTCGTGAATGTGGAGGGAGAATTGTAATCATATATCCATCCATTAATCTGTCTGTATCCCTGTACTTCCTTCACCCTGTCCTGTGGATGAACTTGGGCCAATCCCACTCTCTCAGGCTACCCTACACCACAGGCTTGTGACATAGCATATAACAAAGACAACCTAGAATTCCTTGGAAAGGTAAAAATGTATTAAATAAAACAATTACCCAAAAGTGTCCTTGTCTGTATGACCTCTACATCTATCACACAGCTGCCCCCAAAGATGGTTGTGTACTTTCAATTCGTCACTGACTTATAGTGACCCTAAGGTGAACCTGTCTAGGAGTTTTCCTGGCAAGATTTGTTCAGAGGACATTTGCCTTTGCCCTCCTCTGAGACTGAGGGAGTGTGACACATAGCCAAGTGGAGATTCGAATCTGGTCTCCAGAGTTATAGTCCAATACTCAAACCACTATACCACACTTGTTCTTACAAAATGAAATTCAGAGTTTGAAAGTCATTTTTGGGCTACAGCTTCCAGAAGACCCTAGCCAGCAAAGCTCAAACAGAAATGACATCTGTCATTTAGGTGCTCCCCGCAGTTTAAGTGCTCTCAGTAGTTCAGAAACAAGGAGGCAGAATCAGGAGAGGAGTGACGGTCACTGTAGCTGAGATGGCTTTTAAAGGGGAGAACTGCCACTGCTAAACCTTTTCTCCATGGATCTATTAGCCATTATGACTATGCAAAGCTTCATATTCAGAGGCAATGCACCTCTGAACAAGAGTTGCTGGAGAACAGTGGGAAAAGGCTATTCACATCTGATTTGTGGACTTCCCATGGGTAAGCCTGGTGGCCAGTGAGGGCAATAGGATACTGATTGAGTGCCAGTGTTCAGTAGCACCCATGAGATCCATGCCAACAAGCCTTTTTTTTGAGGTTTCACAAAAATCACCCAGTTGGCCCCTCTGAGGAACGTGGTTAATGCTTGCATTCCTCTCTCCACCTAGACATATTTTGTTGAAAGTTGAAAAAATACAATGTCCTACTTTCTCTTCTTAGGGTGACTGCTGCCCGCTTGCCAATTAAAACTTTCTAGCAAGGCTACATCAGACAGGAAAGCTACATCAAAAATAATAGGCAGAATAAAAGGAAACAAAGAGAGAAAGAGATGTCACTGTGCAGACACATGGATTACTTTCTAACAAGGGCAGGTCAGAGGAAAGAGGGAAAGATGTTCAGTGGTCTTTGACATTCTAAGGCAGGGATTTACAAACTTTCTTCCTATGGGAAATTAAAAAAAAAAACAGAACTGACACATTGCTTTCTCATAAGAGCTAAAACCAGACTTGGGTAATCTAACCTAGCACGATGAAGGTATCTAAGTGAGGAAGAATTCTGTAGAACACAAAAGCTTGCACATTTTTGTGACATTTTGGTTGATCTTAATAAAGACATTGCACAATCCTGTTTTTCATTCTTCCTATGACAGCAATATTTTCCACCACATCTATCTCAGAACCTGTTACAGAGGGCTGAAGGCATGTTCTAGAGAATAAATAACCTAGAATGAATCCAATAAACCTGAGAGGCAGAGGATTCAGGACAGGAAAAAGAAAGTACTTCTCCACACGATGCAGTGTTAAACTGTGAAATTCAGTGCTGCAAGATGCAGTGATGGCTGACAACTCTGATGTCTTTAAAGGAGGTTTAGATAAATTCATTAATCACCGGCTACTAGTCAGTATAGATGAGTATGGATTACTTTTGGTATCAGAGGCAATTTGCCATTGTGTATCAGTTGCTGGGAATATGAGATGCAATTGTACTCATATTCTGTTGATGGCTTCCCATAAGAAACTGGTTGGCCACTGTGCAAAGAGAATGTTGGACCAGATATGTCTTTGAATTGATCCAGTATAGCTCATATTATTTAATCCACACATAATTCACAGGCATTTTTGACCTCATTGCAATGTAGGAGTACACTTTAGAGCATGGGTGCGCTTCTAACTTCAAAAGTCTCCTTCAAGTGTTCAGTTCAGATTTCTAGCAAGAGCAAAGCTACCCTGTTCTGGCAGCCTAGGAAAAAGGTGAAGGGGCACATGCCATGTGCTTGTAAACATGCACACCCATGTACACATGCACTCAAAGAACATGAAAAGAATTGATGGTACTACACATAGTTGTTTTAAGAATCATCTGTTACTGGCTTCACCCACCCACCCACCTACCAGCCAAATGCAAACCTCCCAAGAGATTATCCCCAAAGGATTATAGCCCTCAACAGAAAAAGACTCACCACCTGTGCTTTACAACATTTCCCACTTTGCCTCTGTAGCTGCACACCAAAGAGAAAGATTAATAACAGCAAGTAAAACTTAGTTTCAGGGAAGACTGTCTGCCCCATTGTTCATCTTCCTAAGAAGGAGTTTGGTAAGCTTCTTTGCATGTGAATACATGGAACTGTTTTACATCTGTCCTATTCAGATCATTAATCCCCTCTGCTCACTACCAGCACTACTTGGGCTACAGGTGGCCCACCAAGCTTTACTTTATTAGTTACATGTATATCCTACCTTTCCTCCAATGAACAGACAGGCTGGCTTTCTCGCCTCTCATTTTATCCTCTCCACAATCCTATGAGGTAGAATAGGCTGAGAGGAAAGGACTGGATCACTCACTGAGTTTTGTAGCTCATTAAGAGCTATGGCCACACTGTCCTGAGCACGCCCATTCTTGTGTGGTCTTAGAAGCTAAGCAAGGTCAGGCCTGGTTAGTATATAGATGGAAGATCACCTAGGAATAAGGCTTTTGAGAGCTAGCACGGTATAGTGGTTTGAATGTTGAACTACAACTCCAGGAAATCAGGGTTCAATTCCCTGCTTGGCCACGGAAACCCTAATGTGACCTTGGGCAAAAGGCAATGGCAAAGGCAAGAAAAGACAATGGCAAACTTCCTCTGAACAAATCTTGACATGATAATCCCATTATAGTGTCACTTGAAGTTGGAAATTACTTGAAAACACACCACCACTACCACAACAACTGGAACCTGGATCTCCCTACCAAAACATTCTAACATTTCTAAAGTCGAAGGCTTTCATGGCTGGAATCCATAGGTTGTTGTGGGTTTTCCGGGCTTTGAGGCCATGTTCTATTAGTATTTTCTCCTGACGTTTCACCTGCATCTGTGGCTGGCATCTTCCGAGAATCTGGCGGCATGGAAGTGAGACAGAGTATACATACTTGTGTAGTCCCCGGGTGGGAAGGAGCAATTTGCATGTGTTACAGTTGGCCTGTGCGATGGCCTATTGTTAAATGGAATATTCCCCCAGGGTATATTGTTAGTCTTGATTTTAGTGTTCTTCAGTACTGGTAGCCAAACTGGAAAGTAAACAAGATTTGGCTACCAGTACTGAAGAACACTAAAATCAAAACTCAAATATATGCCAATGAACACCACTCAGACTCTGCAGGTCCCTCTACGGGTAACAGTACAATGGGTTGCTAATGTACTTAATGCACTGTTATGCATATCCCCTGACTAACAATATACCCTGGGGGATATCCCATTTAACAATAGGCCATCGCACAGGCCAACTGTAACACATGCAAATTGCTCCCTCCCACCCGGGGACTACACAAGTATATATACTCTGTCTCACTTCCATGCCACCAGATCCTCTGAAGATGCCAGCCACAGATGCAGGCGAAACGTCAGGAGAAAATGGTAATAGAACATGGCCTCAAAGCCCGGAAAATCCACAACAACCTACATTCTAACACAGTTTAAACAGGAGATGCTATGGATTCCATCTGATAGTTTATGCTTGCAAAGCTTCTGTCCTATTAGGAAATTATGGTCTCCATTACCTGGGAAATCCAGGGTCTCTGAAAAACAATTCAAAAGTCACTGATCTGCAGTAAAGGGAAGGTAAGACAGCTTACTTGTCTGCGCAAGGTGACATTTAATTGTTTATTCTCTTCCTTCAGTTGCTCCAGGTGTCTTGTTTTCTCTTGATCTACCCGCTGCAGGTCTTTCACTTCCTTCTGTTGATTCTGCACCTGTGACTGAGATGGAGCAACAAGTATGCGGGACTCTCAAAGCACAGATTATGAAAGAAACAAACACTGGCCAATTAAACTCAAAAGTTAACCCCCTGATATTTTGGGCAAATTTCCAGATTTATAATTATGAGACCATTAAAAAGCAAAATACAAAACCTTATAAAACAAAGAAGATTTGGTGAGAGACGTGGAAACTAAGAACCTGATAAGTATGGAAAAATAATGTTTACTCTTCTACTTTTAGAAATTATTCTATTTTCCTTCTCCTGAGTTTGAGAAGGGCTAGAAGAGACTGTTGGCCACTCAATACCATTTTTCTGGGGATTACAAACAGAAGGGTGTGATTCTGCACATGTCCTGCCTGTGGGCTTTCCAGAAGCAGATGGTAGACACTTTGAGTGTGAAATGCACTTCAACCAGATCCAACAGGGCTCTTTTTATGTTTTATGTGCTTTTCCCACCTGGAACCAAAAGTGACCAAAGTCTACATTGGGCTCCAGTTTTTAGGAGAAAAACTATACTAGGATGGGCCACTCTTGGCCCTTCAGATGTTTTTGGACTGTAGCTCTCTTCACCACTGGCCATCTGGCTATGGGTGACAGGAGCTGCAGTCCACCAACATCTAGAAGGCTGCATCCCTTATCTACACATTCGACAAAATTAAGAGGGATTTTACATTGCTTCAGTGGTTCCCATACTGCTAGAACAATGAAAGCAACCACTCAATGAAGTGCTAGAATTTTGAACTGTAAGATGTCAAACATCAAGTGTTGGAGATCTTTTTAATCAGTGGTTTTAAAGACCGTTTCTGCACTACACTGTCATAATGCTACTATTCCACTTTCAACATCCTGTGGAATTCTGGGGTTTGTAGCTTACTGAGGCCAAAGAGTTCTCTGGCTGAGAATTCTACATGCCCCTCCCTAAACTGCCAACCCCAGGATTCCACAGGATGTTGAACGTGGAATAATAGTGTGGAAATGCCCAAAGACTGAACCCCTTTCATGGAAATCCATATACTTTAGGGACAAGTTTAGCACAGCGCTCACCTTGGTATGATATGACATGAAAAGAGGGTTGCTTTTTTTTAATGGGAGCAATCATTTAAAAATGTGTGACATGCACCAACACACCCTCTGCCTGACTGGGTAAAGTCTGGGATTTTCACCTCATTCTGCCTGATGTCTGGCATAGCTCAGAGAGATGGTTTTGAAAGTCATCACATTACAATCACCATCCCAGCATGCACTGTAATAACCAGATAGGAAGCATCTGGCATGAGAGTTAGTTCCTCAATCCTGACCACAGGATAGCTATATATCACCTATGCATTTGTGGTTGAATGGAATGAAGCAGCAGCCTTGGTTCATGAGTGAAATTAACCACAAGTGAAGTAGTTGGCTGTATTTAGCCCTCTCCATTAAAGGACAAATTCCACTTATGGTTCTCCAAATGCCAAATAGGGTTTCAGGAGTCTTCTCAAGAGTATAAATTCCTTCCCCTTACTCCCAGGGACCCTGAAACTCTTAAATCTCAAGCGAAGATCCAGATAAACTTCCTCACCTGCAGCTGATCCATATGATTCAGGGTGGTTTTCAGCTTCTTTTCCAGCCTTTCCTGTTCGGTCAACATATTTTTTCTCTCTTCTTTGACCCTGTTTGGAAATCGAGTGGACCAATCATTTAAATTACATACTGAGTCTATAAACCATGCAATCAGAGAAGTTCTTAGAACCATACAGCGGATTTAACCATTTCCAGGGGGATTAGCTTGTTGCAGCAAAGGACAGTTAGCAAAGAAAAGACCACAAAAGTCCAGTTTCGTTGGACTGCAGCTCATAGTGCCATTGTCTATGCTAGCTTTTGATGCTGGGAGTTGCAGGTGTACTTCCTCTGTTTGGATCTTGGAATCTCTCCTGCACTGAACATAGATCCCTCCAGAGGGTTAGGATTTCATAAAGTCAATGCATTGTACTGGAGATACATAAACTACTCATGCATCTTGTTCCTGGTTTTCGGAACAGTCAAAGGTAACCTTTGACACTAGAACTGCAGTATGTAAGACTACCTAACTGATTAAAGTTCACACTGTGGATATGTTTAATCTAAATCTTAATTATGTTAGTGAAAACACGCCAGCACTATGAAGCTATAGTATGAACCTGGCTTATTTCTAATAACCATAGTTAAGATTAACCACTGTTTATCCAGATTCAAGCAACATGGCAAATTATGGTTAATCAAGAATGGAAGCAAAACTTCTGAATTTCTTGTGGATGAACTAGATAAAAAGGACAAAGCTTTAGGGTTGCCTAAACTCATTCTCTATGAGAAAGTGGTTTTACCTTGTGACCAAAACAGCCCATGCCAAAAAAAAAAAAAGATGTACTCACTGGTACAGTTCTGTCTCTGTATTGCTGCTCTTTGATTCCAGAAGTGTAATCTGCTTTTTTAGATGACTGATGTCTATATTGAGTTCCTCGTTACTAATCCTTAAATCACCCACGCTTTTTTCAAGATCCTAAAGAGTAAGAAGATCAGATAAAATTGGATAATGGAAACCACCCATCTTATCATAGAAAAGTCAAAAACTACTTGGCATTTGCAAAAATAACAATAGTCAGATTCCTACTATCCACCACCCAAGTCAAAATATGAAGCGATAAGGTTAAAGATTCCCTTTTCATCCAGTCTGTTAACCTTTCCACTATTCATATCTGTTATTCAGCTAGCCTTTTTTTGTTTACCTCCTTTTCCTTTTGTAGTTTCTTATTATTTTCCACAACAGCGGCCAGCTCAGTCCGAGCAGAAGTTATCTCTAAGGCCTGTAGAGCCTGAGCTCTCTGAAGCTCCATGGTCCCCGTCTGCAGCAAACGGACTTTATCCTCAAATTCTTTTTTCTCCTCCTGGGCACACACAAGAGAGGGAAAACACAGATTGTTAAGAATGAAGCAAGCATGCTACAGGTGGGCAGATACGGTACTCAGATTTAGTTGGTCTCTACCTCCCCTCAACCCCAGTCAGCATGGCTGGTGTTCACAAATGATGGGAGTTGTAGTCAGCATCTGGAGAGCCACAACTAAACATCTCTGTCAGGGCAGGTGCTCCAAGTGCTGTCAGGAATGCGACACCCATCACTCCTCATCATTAGCTATGCTGGCTACGATAGGAGTTGCAGCCCAACAACATCCGGAGGACTGCATTCAACTACTCTTGATCTAAAGGGTTGCAGTTACAATACACAGTCTCAACAATTAAGAAATCTGCTTTTTCTTAGAACACTGAGGGCAAACAACACAGGTTGTTAAATGTGCCTGTGCATCGATCCTGCAGATTTCATAAAACGCAAATGGCATCAAGCTTTGGGGAGGACTGATAATTAACAGGCTCAAATGGAAGGAGAATTTAGCACCTCCTTCCCTGTTGCCCTTTCCTTTTCCATTTCAGTGGGGAAATTCCCACAAAGCACATGACTCCCTGACAAGAGGAATTTTCTTTGGCACCAGAGCAAGAGAAGAGAGAGTTAAATTCCCCCTCAAAGGCAGCACTGAACCTTTGGAGAGCTTTTGGCCCTCCACCTGTTTTTCCATTCTGCATGGCCAATGATGTAAAAAAAATGGGCAAAGGGTGAACTGTGAGCTGCCTGAAGCCTCTATGGCCCCCTAGGAGCCACATTTCACCCCCCACCAAATGCCCCCAAACACCCTCAAGGAGGCATGGAGGCAATTTAGGCATGTATTTGCCCCCATGGGCCATTAGAAGCCCAGGAGAGGCCTTTTTTTAAAAAAAGAGGAAATGAACAAGAAGTCACTTACAGTACATTTCCTATTTTTAAAAATAAACAGGAATTTATGAAGTTTTTGTCTCCAGAGGAGACAAAAACCATGCTATGCCTCCCACACCTCCAGATGGGCATGGGAGGAATTGTGGTTTTTGCAGGGGGCTATGATGGGGTGTGTAGTCCTCCAAGGTCTCCTGGGAGCCAATGCAACCCTTAATAAAGGACAGTTGCCCACCCTGATAAAAAATAAAAAGATAAGATTTATAGCCCAAGCCATCTACACAACCAAGGCATGCACATCAGCTGATGCAACATACATTTTTTTTACCTTCTCCCCAATCCCTGCCAAAAGTTACTTTTAAAAACTAAACAAGCCAATGGGGGGGAAAAAACCCAATCTAGATCAATCGCAGAACCTGAGGACACTAACTGGTAATTATGAACTCTATCCAAAATTCAGTGGAGGAATTGCCCCAAGGCAAATAATGATATCCAGACATAATCCCCAAATGTTGTTGGACTATAACTCCCAGAAGCATCTTTCTTTGGCCGAGCTGGCTCCAACAACAATCAAGGATCCAAGTTTGAGATCCTCTGATGTGTGTTCTTTTTGATCCATGCAGACTCTTAAGAATCCCCTGCAATTTTATTTTTATTTGTTTTACAATGGACCTACCTCAGCAACCCTGAGTTTTTCCTGCAGAGCTTCATTTTGCTTCTGGAGGCTCGCTTGTTTCTCTTTCAGCTTCTGGTTTTCCTGAAGCAAAACTGTATTTTGCTCCTCAATCTCTTCCACTTCTCCCTGGTATAAAAACAAACAAACAAACAAACAGTTGTAACTCGAAAACTACCAACACAGGTTTCTGAGGGAACATACCAACACTGCCCAAAGGCACAGCTGGTTTTTGGCTGGAACACCTCTCAACAAGTTAATGGTCAATGAGCCCTATATACCACCACAAGGCAAAAACTGAGGCAATTTAGTGTTTTGGATTACAACTAGCATGATACCTATCCACCATGGCTCAAGGTACTACACTGTTATAGTGTTATTATTCCACTTTCAACATCCTATGGAATCCTGGGGTTTGCAGTTTAGTGAGGGGCATCTGGAATTCCAAAGCAGAGGGCTCTTTGGCCTCAATAAACTACAAACCCCAGAATTCCACAGGATACTGGAAGTGGACTAATAGCACTATAACAGTGCAGCATGCAAAAGCCCCAAGACATCTGCAGGGTACCAGGTTGACGGAACCTGATAGCCAAACTAGACATTGTTAGAAACTGTGTCAGTTTTTTAAAAATGTAACAGCAGGTGGGGAGAGGTGCTTTCCATCAGAACTGGAGTGTGAGGGGAATTTTAACCCTACCTTCTCCAGCTGAGATCCCTTTGTGCAGCATTCAGAAATGGGCAGGGAACTGTCAATGGTAGTCCTCCGGATAGAAAATTTTCCCTCTCCTAATCCTGCCACTAAATAAAGGACAGGAAAGCCCCATAATGCTTCTAATGCTCTATTTCTTGTCACACAGAGTTTGAACCTAAATTCTGCAGCTGAAAGATAACAGCAAGAACAAGAGGACTACAGCCAGGGAACTTTTCTGTTCTTTTAAAAGAAAAGACAGATGGCACCAACACATGCACATCGATATCACTCTTAAGCAAACCGCTAGGTGACATAAGGGAGGGCTGAAAAAGGACCCTCCAGAGACCACAGCTGCTCACAGTGTCAAATGCTCTGATTAAGCCAAAGCACTTGACACTGTGAGCAGATGTGCCCCCTCTGGGCTCCTTAAAACCTGGCTGGCTGAAGAGAAGTGTCAGCAAAATCTGATCTTTCCACAATTGCATGCAACACTTGTTGTAAACGAAGCATCAGAAAACCTTGCTCCTTTTACTTCATCACAATGCTTTGCTGGTCTCTTAAAATGGCTCCACTCTGTTCTCTGTTCTGTGTGGAACTCGTTCTTTCCCAGAGACAGCAGGAAAATATTATCTTTTTCTGTTGCTGCCTCTCTTGTCCTTCTGATCCCATTTCTTCCATAAAACTCAGAAATGGAGACCCCATACCCCATGGCTTGCATGTGGTCCTCAGGTATGTGTGGTGCAACTCCTATCTTTGTGTGTGTGCATGTGTGTCTGTGTGTGATCCAACTGATCAGCTGGATGACATGGAAAAGATCAATGCCTTTAGCAATACAGATAGGAATTGCTGGGGCTGAGAAAGAGGCTTTCTTCAGAGGTCAGGAAGAAAACACATTCTGAGTTTTTTAAGGACATTGAACTACACAGTTTAAGAGTTTAATTGCAAGGAAACAAGCTGCGCTTTGCATGTTTGAAAACTGCTGCAACAGGCCTTACTTCTGAAGATAAACACAGAACCAAGCAGTGTTTTATGTGTTTCATGGAAAAGTGCCCAAATTAGTAAAAATTATATTCCAGTATGTTCAAACAACTTTCAGGGTTGGAAAAATTACGTAACCCTGACTTTATCCTTTGTCTTCATCTGAAATGAAATCAGGGCATACAGGACTGCATCTTATTCAAGCCCCACTTTGCCTAACGAAACCCTCTTTCCCTTACTATCTAACTCCCCCAATGTCTTTTTTATATTGTAAGCTCTTTGGGGCAAAGACTTGCATTTTGCTTTTGCTACCCTGCAAAGTGGCATGCACACTGGTGGCCAGGACATACATACATACATAAGAATAATCACAACTGCCACAAAGCAGAGCTGTTTTCTGCACTGATTCTTCCCTGCTGCTTGACAATCTTTAATGGTGCTGAAAATTGAGTTATCTGGTTTAATTACTTGTATATTTGAATTCTGCCAGCTTAAAAAAAATGCATGCCTTGCAATGCTCAATAGTGTTCTCTTTTACAAGAGTGCTGGCTGGTCGTATACTATTCAACATAATCTCCCTATAAAAGCACTTTAAGGTTCAACATAGTCATGTGTTCCAACCATCATTTTGACCCATCTTTTGAAAAACTTGCTGTGGAACAGAAAGATATCTCATTGTCCACTTCTACTGCTGCCATTAAGCCAGCCAACCATCTTATGCCCCAGTTCCCCTGTGAAATCACTGTTTGCAACTCATTCCTATGACTTGTTTGAGCATTGCTAACATTTCTTGGAGGGACATGTTGTTGTCTCTGAGACACAGAGTTCTCAGTCAGTCAGGAAAGCTCAAAGTAATCCACCCTACAACATGTGAACAGCACAAATTTGGCAGATACGCTCCAACAAAAGTTTGCCATCTTCTTTTCTGCATAATACAGGTAACCCAATATCTGGGACAGACCTAAATGGTGCAAAACGCACCATTCTGCAATAGGATTTTTTTTAAAAAAGCCATTTAAAAGTGCCAATTCCTTTCCTCCACCAGCTATGATTACTAACAATAGTTGCCATTTTTTTTATTTACTTACAATATTTCTATCCTCTCCCTGTCATTCTCAGACATAGTTCATGGCAACATTTTAAAAACAAGCTTGCACACACTGATTCCCAATATTCATTTGATACACAGCCATGTACAGCCATTTTATGAACCACTGGCATTATTTATTAGTGGTAACTGGACAAATACTACTGCAAGCATCTCTCTCTCTCTCCTTCCAGAAATGCAGCGTGCCCCTTGCCTCATTCTGAAGACTCCAGGGTACCATACTACACCATCTGCAGCTATCACAGCCCAGAGTATAGTTATATGTTCTGCTTAGACCACATCATCAATGGTAGACAAAAAGCATCTACTGATTTCTCTTAAGATGATTTCTCCAGGTTACCTAATATACTTGATGTTGGGATTTTAGGTGTATTATCTATTGTTAGTGTTGCTGCTGCTTTTTATTAAGTATTATTGCTTAATTTTAGTATAATGGCACTCCAGGGTAAGGAATCATGTTATTGTTGCTGCTGTTGTTGTTGTTATATTACTTCAGGTCAATTCCAAGTCCCTCTAATTTGAGCGTTTTCTAGGCAAGATTTATGCAGAACAGGTTTGACTCTGAGGCTGAGAGTGTATGAATTGCCTCAAGTCACTCAGTTGCTTTCCATAAATGAGCAGAGATCTGAATTTTGGTTTCCTAAGAGTTCTAGCCTAACACTCAAACCACAACACCACACTGGTTTTCAAGAACCATGCACGTCCCTGATTGCCGCTGGACTTCAGGTCCCATCATTCCTTAGCACTGGCTAAATGGGCTAAGGCTGCTGGAACCTTCTGTCCAACAAAATCTGGAAGCCAGCATGATTCCCACCCCTGCTGCACAGTTTATGAAGTCACTGATTTATTGTACTTCTGAATTTTAAAAGCCACTTTATGAGAGTTTTATCCTGGAATGGGTGACCCAGAACATAATTTTTTTAAGAAAGGTAAAAAAACAACAAATAAAGAGTAATAATAGATGGCTGGGTTATGGAGGCCTCAAAGGACTATAGCAGAAATGGGAACTCTTCCCCTGCCCTCCATCTTGATCTATAACACCCATCAGCTATACCCAGCCTAGCCAATGGCACAGGATTGTGACAGCCCAAAACATGTGCAAGGCCAAAGTTTCGATAGTCCTTTAGCACAGGGAAAAAGAAAGGAAACAAACCTGTGTAGTAACCACCAGCATGTCATCCTCAGCCTCCGCACGGAACTGAAAGGGGACACTGGCCCCACGGACTTGCCCATCCTGGTCAACGTAACAAAACTGATAATATTCATCATCCTTTGGCAGGTAGTAAGCTAAAAGGACAAAAACCAAATCTCATTTCTGGCCTCTTAAGCATGCAAAAGCAATGGATGCTGCATTATTTGTTGTGTGTCCCTTCAAGCCATTTCTGACTTACGGCAATCCTAAGGCAAACCTATCTACCATAGGGTTTTCTTGGCAGGCTTCGTTCAGAGGAGATTTGCCTTTGCCCTTCTCTGAGGCTGAGAGAGTATGATTTGACCAGGGTCACCCAGTGAATTTCCATGGAAGCTGCATTATACCAGATCAAATTATTTATCCATTTGATGTCTAGTCTGACTAGAAACAGGTCTTCAGATTCTCAGACAGAAGTCTTTTCTCTAACTTGTTTTTTTTTTCTTTCTAGGATCAAAGTTGGGATCTTCTGCGTGCAAAGCATATTCTCTACCCCTGAGCTACAGTCCCTCTTAAAAAAGAAAACAGCCTTCCTTATTGACATGCATAAGCAAAAAATGCCAGCTACAAAACCATGTTAAGTACTCCAGCTCTGCTAGCACTGGGCAAGATCGTACCTTAGGCCCTAGGTCTCCTGCCGTGAAAAACAGCAAGGAATGCTAGAGGTAGCTAGTATCCAAGATTGTTCAGCAACTCCCCAGCAGCTGGCTCTTAATTTTGCAAATGAACAAAGGCACCACAAAAACTGAACATATATTAATGTGGTACCAGACTCTTTTGAATGGCACTGGCTGAAGCCTAGGTTTCAAAAACTCATCCTAATGTATTGGCAATCTCGTGGAACTTGGGATGCTATCGTGCAGCTATGACTATAACAAACAGCACAAGACTGCACATTTGCACCATCCAGTCCCTCTCCTGCCTCCTACTGACCTTTGAAAATCACCTGCTGCAGTTCAGCCCCACTGCTGTCGGGGTTGCTTGGCAAAGGTGCCCACATGAAGGTGTAATATTCACGAGTCGTCTTCCATCCCACCTGAAATGGGAAAATATTTGTGTCATGCTTTTCAATTAATCTAGGAAGAGACAGACTGAAAGCAGTCAATCCCAGCAACAGAGAACTCTGTGAGGAGAGGGAAGAGGGAGTTTTAAAAAGAACAGAGTCAGCTGAAGACAGACAGTTGAGACTGAGAGTTGGGAACCGACTGTTGTAGGCTGTGGCCATTTCTGCACTACATTGTTATAGTGCTAATTATTCCCCTTTCAACATCCTGTGGAATTCTGGAGTTTGTAGTTTACTAGGCCAAAGAGCTCTCTGGCTGAGAATTCTAAATGCCCCTCCCTAAACTACAAAGCCCAGGATTCCATAGGATGTGGAAAGTGGAATCACAGCACTATAACAGTATAGTGCGGAAATGGCCTGAGAGTCTGGAGAGAGTTACTGAGTATTGGATTCCTGAGTGATTTAAGGCAGTAGTTCTTAACCTGAGGTCCTGGGACCCCTGGCGGTCCATAGAGTCCTCACAGAGGGTCCAGGAAGCCCTACTGCTGGATACTACTGGGTGTGGGTGCCAAGGGAGCAATTTCAACCAAGGGAGCAGTTTCAGTACCCGCACCCCGCTGCTACGCACCCCTGACAAAAGGGACATGGCAGCAGGCATGTGCGCACACCAAAAATATGACTCTGGAGACCAGGGTTTGAATCCCCACACAGCCATGGAAGCTCATTGGGTGACCTCAGGCAAGTCACATTCTCAGCCTTAGAGAAAGGCAAAGGCAACAAATCTTGGCAGAAAAGCCCCCATGATAGGTTTGCCTTAGGATCACCATAAGTCAGTTTTCAAAAGGGAGAGACATGATGGCTAGAAAACTCTCCCTGTCAGTGGTACTTTGTTGTTGTGTGCCTTCAAGTCACTTCAGACTTATGGCAATCATAAGGTAAACCTATCACAGGATTTTTTGGGGGGGGGGGGCAATATTTGTTCAGAGGGAATTTGCCTTTGCCCTCCTTTGAGGTTGAAAAAAATGTGATTTTCCCAGGGTCACCCAGTGTCTCAGCAGGGATTTGAATCCTAGGCTCTAAAAGCCCTAAATAAATAAATAAATATTTGAATATTTAAGTTTAAATGTAAATATTTAAATCTTGAATGAAGTCTTGGGGGTCCCTGGCAACAAATTATATTTACAGAGGGTCCTTGACTAAGCAAAGGTTAAGAACTACTGATTTAAGGCATAAGTCTGACATAACTAAACTGGAACAGTGTTATATGTTTGGAACTAAGAAGTGGAACCTGACTGCAATCATCTGTCTATTATTAAATAGAGTTTAACTTCTTGTTCTTTTCCAAAACTGACTCTGACCAGCATCAGCAAGTCTGAAACAAGGCTGGGTTATGCTTACCATAAACAACACAAAGCTAACACACATACTAGTCCACCATGAGGTCACCTGCAGGTCTATGACCCAAATCCATGGAGGGATTTTGAAGGGGGACCAGAGACCAGGCTGGAAGTGTTAGGATTCCAAGGGCTAGGAACTGCAGGGCCAGGCTGAGAAGGAAATTTGTCACAGATGGAAGCAAGGAATACAAAATCTCCTATACATGCCCTAAACCAGCCTTCCCAAACCTGCTACTCTCTGGATATACAGACTCTCAACTCCAGAGAGTCCAAAGCAGAGGAGTCTCTCAAGAGAAACACAAAAGCAAAGAGTAAGGACCTGAAATACAGAATCAAACCTCAAAAACTAAGGGAACAATTATGATTTTTTTTATTTTGTAAAATTCAGGTGAAGTGCATATAACACCTGTAACTATATACACAAAAACAATTAACAAAGTTAAATTCATCCAGTTTGGGATCCTGTACTACAAAATGGTTCTCATACAGTCTAAAAGGACATCCAACACATAAAATTTTTATACATTAGAACAATTTTAAAGAGTAAATTCACTGCACCCAAATTTTCTTGGAAAATCTTTTATATCGGTGATTCACCTGAACTACTTTTTAGTACAGGATCTAGAATTCAGTGGGTTTAACTATGCTGATTTAGTGTGTGTGGCATGTTCTGGAGTTTTATATAATAACTATATATATAAAATTACATATAAATATATAATTTTTACTTTGTTTTCTGTGGTTTGATTCTGATTGATTGTTTTGTGACATTTAACTTCCATCAGTTCTAATCAGCACGGTCAATGATCGAAATTCTTAAGAATTGGAGTCCAAAACAACTTCAACACCACAAAGAAACTTTTGTGGGGTTATATTTATACTATGGTCTTACAGTTCAATCCTATCTACTCAGACGGCACTGAGCACTGTAGCCAGCCATAGCAATCCCACAGGTTGGATGGAAAACCACCAGGGGAATATATGTAATAGCAAAACTTGAACGCTGGGAGATCTACAACACCATGACTGTTGTCCTTCTGGCAGACAGTCCTCTTTGCCTGTACAGTAGCACTTACACAACTCTCTAAGGCCTTTTAGTCAGTTTCTGGGTAACTACAGGATTGTTCCCTTTGTTCCCTTAAACTGCTTTCACCATCACTATCACTTCCTCTCCCGTTCTTTGAACAAGGCAAGAGATCCTGACCAGAGAGAATTCTCTGCACCCCACCCCACCAAATTATATCTTCCTCATAATCCATATATCGTTAAAACTGATCAAGTTTTGTAGTGCAGATGCTGGAAAATAACTCCCAAACACAACAATGCAAAAGCAACAAAGAGTCATGTGGCACTTTAAGGACTAACAGATTTATCACAGCACAAGCTCTCAGAGTCTACAGCTCACTCCACTGGATGCACCTGCTAAAGTGGGCTAAAATTCACAAAAGCTCATACTATAATAAATATGTTAGTCTTAAAGGTGACACAGAATTCCATTGTTTTGTTGCAAGTGTCAGCTGCCCATCTGGAAATCCGGAGAAAGAAAACTACACTCTGATTTATTAGTAGTGCCTGAAAGAATCGGAAGGAAAAGGAACTATGTTAGCTTCCAAACTCCCTGCTATAAATGCCTTCTTGACTTCAAGATATGTTTATCAAACTGAACATCTAATAAATGGTCAAGTCTTCCTTTCCTTCCCTTGCTTACAAAATCCTGAGCCTTTTGGCATTGCTTCATCTCTGAGCGCAGCCCCTGTTGAAGGCCAATGCGTCAGGGAAGGAAAAGAGAAGCCTTTACAACCCCGCCTGGCTATCATGTTGTAAAACTGGAGCTCATGACTCATCATAAGTAAATTCCGATCTCCACATTGCACCATCCAGGCAGCTGTTTTTATAACACAAACTTACCCTGAATATGCCCACCCAGTCCTTCCTGCGTGGTGTGATGTGCTCGGAAAGGTTATAATGACAAGTTATATCTGCTCCAGGGACGTAGAATTTCTCCACGTTTGTAAAGATGACCTGGGAGAAGTGGCATGTGTCCAAGAGAAAAGCGGAAGTGGGAGGTTCGTCTGAGTTATTGCAGGACACGGCTTCCATGCTGGAGTCCTGTGAAAAGGACAAAGAGGAAAAACAGAAATGGGAAGACGGGGAGAAGGGAAGAGACAAGGACAATTAAAAACAGACACTATTGATTTTGACCTTATGAAACCATGTTAATTGCACCTAATGATAAGCTTTTCACAGCCTTAGGGGTGTGTCTTAGTTTTGTCTTAGAAGACATTGCCAGTGCAAACCACTACAATAAGGGATCTGTTATAAAAGTGGATGCTAACTGTACACTAGGATAGGACACTCACTTACCCCTCATTCTCCTGCCTATATGGATACTTACATGTTTACATGTAAACGTATGTAACAAGAGACCGAGCACCATTTATTTAAGATAATCACTTGCAATGGGAGGAAGGAAAGTTGCAATGGAAAAGTAGTATAGAGAAGAGGAGGAGACACTTAATCTTTTCTCTACCCATCACTTATCACTTCCCTGTTGCGGTTGTTGTGTCCCTTCAAGTTGTTTCTTACTTATGGCGACCCCAAGATGAACCTCTCACAGAGGTTCTGGAGTCGAGAGTGCGTGATACACCCAAGGTTACCCAGTTGGTTTCCATGGTTGAGTGGGGAACTGAACCCTGGTCTCTAGGGTTGGAGTTCAACTTCTTCTACTCACATTCCCACCAATATTGCTCTAGCAGAGTTCAAGTGGAACACCATGTGACAGGCAGGAGTGTGTCTGTACGTGTACACAATGCCAGCCAAGAACAAAGTCTTACTAGGGTTGCAATCAATTTAACATGTTGCCTCTGCCAGGAGAATTCACTATACACATTCAGTGAGTCTCTCAGCCTTAGCACACCCACTGGAATATGGAGATCATGAGTCTCAAAATATCTATAAAATTAATTTCAGTGAGAAAAGTTGACTTGATAAGTCTTAACAACTTACAACAGTCAGCACATTTTTCAATGAGTTTTTGCATTTCCTATACTATCTTTTTGTTCACACAAAAAAACACAAGTATTTTTTGAGCAAAACATAGTGCAGTCCACACAATGTCCTTGCACAAATATATACTGTGTTTGTGCAACACATCTTTTTGTATGAAATGGGTGCATTTTGGAGAAAATAAGGGGGTGAGGGTTGCCTGGTTGAATATTTAACAAAAGATGTCTCAGAACATGAAAATCATTGAGAATGCATTAAAAATATATACAACAATCTTGCAGGGGGCAGAAAACTTTTGAAATTTTTCATTCATGTGAGAAAACAAAATTAGCAAAGACTTACATCCCTAATGAAAATAATAATACTGATCTCCCACAGAGGGTTGCTGTATGGAATACAAGATAATATAGGTAAACTCTTAAAATTCAACAAGGCTGCAGGCCCAAGTACTGCAAAAAAAAAAAAAAGGAATACTTTTATTCTATCCATCAAGCAGAGGATGAAAGAGTGCTAGGATACTGTCCTTCCTGCCTCCCATGAGGAGCCCCACAACATGTTAAAAAAAAATAGAGGCCAAAATCCAGACACATGAACTGAACAATAAAATTCAATGATTGCAGGGTTCCTTAATTAAGCAGTTCCCACTTTGGGCAGCCTTCCCATTTAAGAAAGGGGAGTCTTGAAAACATGAGTCAGTCCAGCTGACAACCAACCTAATCCACAATTTCACAAGCTCTCTCTTCATGCACAGGCAGAGTTTTATCACTTTTATTAATAAAACTGGGAAGTGCAGTGCCTACTTTTCAATATTTCACGAACAAAAACTGGAATACATGTAGACAGGCAGCCTCAGAGCGTGGTCAAGATGGTAAAAGTTATTAACGAGGAAGAGCACACAAGCTAGGAGTTTGCTGTTGCCTGAGCCTACTGGGAAGGGCGAGAGTTCGCCCCTTCTGCTCCTCTCCCTGCTGTTGACTTAAATGAATGCAAACTAATTTTGCACTTTGAATTCACTTTGCAGCAATTGAAGTAGGTTGAGGACAAAGGGGGGGAATAAGAAGAGGAGAGAGAAACTGGGACTTCTTAAAACTAGCTGAAAAAACAGAATCAATTGGGCCTGTTCCTGCCCAATCAAGACAGTTGGAGAATCTTGTGTGTTGGTGCACAATGCACAGTTGTTGCGAAAAGTAACAACACGTCTCATGCCAACATTTGGAGGCAGAGAGGAAAACAAAATACAAGCGTCTATCTGAAGTTCTCAGAGGCAACTGTTCAAGCCCTGGCTTGTCACTAGACGAGAAGGACTCCCTGCCACCTAGACAGCATTCCTGCCAATTCTGAACTATCCAGATTCCAGGAAAATAGAAGCATGAGTTCCCTGGCTGATCCTCGTAACAGCAGAACACCAAGTGAGACATGACCTGTCCCAGATAGTAAAGACACAGGCTATTCAGGGTGAGGGAAAGAGGTCATTGAAGGAAATGTGAGCAGCTGGCTAGGTTGGATTTGTTTTGGACGTTCTGCTCCCCTGACCCCCACTCATGCCAAGTGAGTCGTGTCACCAAGTCTGAAGTGTCTAGAATGAAAAGGAGTGGTGAGCATGAACAGCTCTTCAGTTGTACATGTACAAACTCTATTTTCATTTCTTAAAGAAAAAGAAAAAGAAAAAGAAAAAGAAAAAGAAAAAGAAAAAGAAAAAGAAGCAGAAGATACCAACAGCTGGGGCTGGAGGGAGGATTTCTGCCTTGAATGTGACCTATATCCTCTTTATCACTTTCTTCCCAAACAACACAGCTCCACCAAACATGCACTCCAGACCAAGCAAATTCAAAAGGCTTGCCAGAAATTCATCCAAGAGCCTCTTCCTTGAGTATCTAGTAGCAGGATTTGGAGTTATTTATAGCGGAAAGCTGAATATCATGACCTGTTTGACTTGTCCAATTTGGGATGCATGGAAAGTCCCCTGCTGCATTCCGCTTGGCTGTGCTAGTCCTCATCCTGCACATCTAGGGGGAAAAACCCTTGTAACAGTCAGTGGCAGGTGTGGACAGTAATGGTCCTATGAGGATGCGTAGGTCTTCTCACGGCCACAAAAGTGTGGCTTATGAGTGCATATGTCTCCTTTTGGAATGAGGACAAGGTACTATTTGGTAACCCTTTGAGCAATGTCCAAAACTCCATCTCTGCAGCCATCAAACCCTGGTGAGAGGGCACCGATGCCACTGTTTACCAATGGGAGGGAGGGAAGTTGGCAGCAACTCAGATGATGTAGCTCTGAGGGGAAGAGACAGGAGAGTGCACTTTGTCTTTGAATGTGCTCCCATCTCTTCTGAGCTGAGGCCAGCCGTTCTCCATCATTCAACCTGTCTCCCCACTCACTCCTCTCTCTGTTGTAAGCAACAGCAGCTGCCTCTTCTAAGACTTGACAATTGGGGGTGGGGAGAATTTTGGACAGGGGGGCAAAGATAACCCCTTATGCAATGCTCCCAGAAAAAAACATACATGGGATAAAACACGGAACTGCATAAGCAGAGCATTTTACTCTGCTTGCTTCATGTAGAATCTCAAGCGTACAGTCTAAGACCATTTCCGCACTAGACTGTCATAGTGCTATTATTCCACTGTATAACAGTCTAGTCCAGAAATGGCCTAAGTCAGTGGAAAGTTCTCCTGCACACAGTGCACTGAAATTAAGGAGAGTAATGGAAGACTACTGTAGTGCTTTTGTGCTGTTTGCTTTCATTTCAACCAAATTGGCACAGAAAAACTTCCAATTAGCTTGCATCCTCATGTTTCCTTGTAAGGAGGATTATCATATGGGTGTACTTTTCTCAAGTACCATTGTGTATGGAGCTGGTTTGGGAAAGGGTGAGAGACTAATGATAGGTGTCTTTTCACAGCCTTAACATTCCTGCTTCCTTGGTTGAAGGGCCAAAACAGGCAAATCTTTAAAGATACAATCAGCAGTTACAGCTTTAAAAAAAATTCTTGTACTAGTTCAAGGGAACCAATCCAGATTACGCCTACAGCACAGGTAGAAAGGGAGGCTTTAACTCCTTGTCCTCTGTCATGATCCAGCATAGATCAAAGCTCCTGCACAAGAACTATCAGCATGTGACTGTGCTCCCAATCTGAATCCAGAATCACATCAGGAGTCAAAGAATTCAATCATCCCTATCCCCACTTTAGGGTTCCTTGCAGAAAGAAAGAAAGAAAGAAAGAAAGAAAGAAAGAAAGAAAGAAAGAAAGAACATAGCTATTAGTCATACCTTCAGTATATCATCTAGCTTGCTTGTAAAGCAGAAACAAGAATTACACAACCCTTCATATGAGGCTGGACTGCAACTTCCAGCAGTCCTAGGCAGTATAACCAATGGTGAGGAATGCTGGAAGCTGCAGTCTAGTACTATATGAAAAGCTACCTGATTTCCACTATACTAGGATTTAAGTCCTCCACAACAGCGATTCAAAAGTGCAAGTACAAAATCTGTAGCACAAAGTAAATGCATGCCCACTTTGTCCTGCCCTCCCTATTTCCAACCATTTCTCAGAAAGTACCTATAAAATAAGGACTACATATATTCAAAACTACCAGGCCTCTTTGATTTCTGTGGTTGAGAAGATTATTTGCTGGGCTTCCTGCTTAGCATAAAATTATGTAGGTATTTGCTTTCACCTTCCATGTGTTACAGAGAAGCCCACATCCTCTTCCAATGCTGGGAATTGTCTCTATCGCACAGGGTAGAAGACACACCGGCCACTAAACTGTGTCATAAGCACCAGCTGAATGGCAGAATATATTCAGAGGACATGTTTACCAATCCGAGCCTTTCATGCCTCAACAGCAACCAGACCTGCAGAAACTAAACAGGGAAAGCTTTTCCCATCTCTGCCAGAAAAGCTTTACCTCCTATGTTTCTGTTTCTGAATAGTGACAGTGAACCTTTGGCTGTTCAAAGTATTTCAGCTATGCTATCTTAATAATCTTTACAATAGCCATGTAAAGTAGATCTGTGACCTTCCAGACGGTGATGTACTCCCGTTCCCACCAACTGTTGACAGTTTGCCCAACGGTGTGGGACAGTGCCTATAAGTTACTCATCAGCTTTTGAATGGCCACTGGTTTTGTTCACAGAGCTGAATGTTATTGTCTTCATATTGCAAAGGAAGGGCTAAGAAGAAACTGCTTGCCAATGGTGACCTGCTTAATTCATAGCAAAAGTAAGGTATGAACTAGTATCCTTCTAGTTCACAGTCTGGTTTCTTAGTCACCCTACATCTGCTATGATATGGTCACCTATCACTTTTATATCTCACTTTTCCTCTAAGGAGCTCAGAGTGCTATGGTATCCTCACAACAAACCCTTGAGGTAGAAGTGATGAAGACTCATGTCCCAAGACTTCCCAGAGCTTCATAGCTGAGTGGGGAATTTGAACTTCTGGATGATAGAAGTGGTAGCCCAACAGCTCTATAAGCGGCAACATTCTGGGTGGGATTGTTCAAACCAACCAACCAATACTATATTGCTTACAATATCTCTGGGGACTGTCTTTTAGACATGGGACATGGCCAGTAAAAGATGCCAGCGAGCCTATTGAAGAATCAAGCATACATCGAGAAGTAGCCTTCACTCATCTAGATCAGCCTTTCTTAAACTTTTTTTTTACCCTGGAGGAATACTTGAAATAATCTTCAGGTCTCAGGAAGCCCTTGAACAAATATTATCATATCTACAGCTCAAAAAAAAAATCATCTTTTTCAATCACAGACTCTCATGGAACCCTTGGCAACTTCTTTCAGTACCCTAAGTTTCCACGGAACTCCCTGATCTAGACAGCTGTTGGGGAGGAATAGTCCAGAAGCAGTACAGAGACACAGAAGTACTGTTTGCACATACCTGAACCAACACCAGAGGCTATACAAGGAATTCTAATCATGAGGAGATCATCCACAGTTAGAGTTAGAGGGCTTAGTCAATTCACAAAACAACTTTGTCCAGCATTTTGTTTTTCCCTCTTCCCCCTGTAACTCTTCCTAGGCTTTCAATGATCAACTTTACTATAGCTTAGCAAAGTTACTTTTTTTTTTTTACTACAATGCCAAGAATCCCCCAGCTACCAAGAGATTCTGGACACTGTAATCCAAAAATTTAACTCTTCCAAGCTCTGTCTCTTAGTAGGTGATTCCACAGCCCAGGTATTCTTAGAAATCAACTTTGGTTGCTTACCTATAGAGACAGGAGGAAGTAAACAACAGGACTTCAGTCAAACCAGGAAGGAGACTAACTTTCCTCTGTCCCAAGATGTCAAATGACTCCCACAAACTCTGAAACAAAACCTGCTGCATGATTTTTAATTTTTAATTTAATTTAATTTAATTTTTTGGTCAGCAGGATATCACTGCCAGTACAGACCAAGGATGATGAAAGGGACAAAGTAAACAGAAGGCTAAGAGTAAAAAGGGAGACTGTCACCATAGAGAATGCATACAACACTATTAGAATAAACACCAACATAAAGACTGCATCTTAGATACATCTTTCCTTTAGCCTAGAAGGAAGCAAGAACCAAAAGGCAGGGATGGCCCAAGACATTTCAGTGACGGAGGCAAGGCAGAGAGAAGGGCATGGCACCTTCTCTTCAAACAAGTCAAAATGCAAAGCACCCAAAGACTGGACTCAAAGCAGAAAATCTCAGTTCCTACCCCCTGCATCCTACAACATCGTGTCCCACTTTAGTGCGGCTGGGAAACAAGACCCAAGATAAGGAAACTCAGTCCTCTGAAGCTGGAGTCACTGAGGAATTACTTATTAGATTTAGAACTTGTCTTTCTGTCCAATAAATGCACAGCAGGCAGCAGCAAGATTCAAATGAAAACAGACAGGAGTACAGCACTTTAAAAACACAGCTAAAACCGTGGAAGAAACAACTGCCTCCTTCTGGTACAACCCAGCGTAAATGACCAAGATCTGTCTGGATAAAAAGATATTCCAAGCACACCCTCTTATTCTCCCCCTCTCTCTAATCGTCGTTAGGGGAGCTGTGATAACAGACACAATATTGCAACATACAAGGTCTTCTTCACCACTTGTCCAGCATTTTGTAAAAGTGGGCAGCTTCCCCACTTTCCCAAGGCGCCACTGGACAGACTTCAGTTGTTGCATTTAGCGTTTTGTTGCAAACGAATCGTTTGTCCTAAAGAGGTAAATAATTAATATAATTTACGGGGCCGAGTACGCGCCCAGCCATAGCGAGATGCGGCAGCGTCCACGGCCAAGCATCTCCAGTCGGTAAGATCGGATGGCAGGCAACGGGAAGTTGCTTCTGCAACCGGAGCCCCGGGGAGAGCCACTGCCAGGAGACAAACAGAATAACCTGAAGCCAGAAAAGCACGCCGCGAGAGCGGAACGCACGATGGTTTCCATCCTTCTCCAAAGCCGTTTCCGCACTAGACTGTTATAGCGCTATTATTCCACTTGCAACATCCTATGGATCCTGGGGTTTGCAGTTTAGGGAGGGGCCTCAAAGGCCCCATACGATGTTGCAAGTGGAATAATAGCGCTGTAACAGTCTAGTGCCGAAATGGCCCAACTCTCCTTCTTCGCCTCCTCCTCGCTCTACAGTTTTCTTCCTGGATGTGCGCAACGCACTTGTTAAAAAGTTGCTCCCCCGCCTCCCTTTCCTTCTCCGGCCATTTCCGCACTGGGCTGTTATAGTGCGATTATCCAACAGCCTATGGAATGCTGGGGTTTGCAGTTTAGGGAGGGGCCGGCCCCTCCCGAAACTGCACACCCCAGCATTCCATAGGCTGTTAGAAGTGGGATAATCGCGCTATAACAGTCCAGTGCGGAAATGGCTTCCGTCTCAACAGGCACAGGAATTAAGGAGCTAATTCGGTCTGATTCCGCTTGCTGACGTCCTACTCACCCTTTCCGGCTGCCTGGGGACGCCGCAGACTTTAAGGAAATCTAGGTAGGAAAGACTGCGCTGCTCCTTCCCTCTCCAGCGAGGAAGGCGGTGCTCTGGGCGGCAGAGGCAGAAACTCGACGCTTTCATCAGACAAGCCAACTCCCTGGCCCTGGAAAAGTTACAGCCCCTTTGCCCGGCCTGCCGGGAAGTGTAGTTTCGTAAACGGACTGGGAAGCACGTTTACTTTAGGGTTAGGCTTTTCTCAGCATGAGCGGTTAGGCCATTTCGGCGCTAGACTATTGTAGCGCTATTATTCCACTTTCAACATCCTATGGAATCCTGGGGTTTACAGATATTATTCCACTTTCAACATCCTACGGAATCCTGGGATTTGCAGTTTGAGGCCCCTCCCTAAATGCAAACCCCAGGATTCCGTAGGATGTTGAAAGTGGAATAACAGCGCTATAACAGTCTAGTGCGGAAATGGCATAAGTCTCTCTTGGTGAGTAGGACGCTTATATACCCTCAGTTAAAAATTGGGCATCAAAGTTATAAGATATAGCAGCAATGAATATGTCAACCATTTCTTTGTCTGACAAATCTTCAAGCTTATTTAATCAACAGTGGAAAGCTGTAATACCTCTTTTGGAAACCGATATGGGAGAACATACCAATATTACATGTAGGCTAATTAAGTTCCAGTATATTTACTCTTAGATATGATAATATATGATAATATTTATGATAATATTTAAAGCAAGGACTAAAGAATATTTTGATATACTGTAGAGGAATATTTAATCATGTAAATGCTCCAGGATAAATGATTCTCTTTTTTTTTTTAAATAGCACCCATTACTGTTAAGGTTGGAAATTAACTATATGAATATGAGTGTGTGTGTGTGTGTTCTTTTCCTTCTATTCATTTCTTTTCTTTTTGGTTTTCCTATGTCGACTGGATATCTAATCAGACTCATAATCTAATTCAGTTTCTTTTTCTTCATTTTTACCTACTGATTTTATAATAAGTGAGTCAACTCTGGTAGTTTGCCATGGGGCAGTTCACCGCCAGCCTATCCAGTTATCAGTTAAAACTAGAGGGATATTACAGGACAGGAGGATACTTCTTTGCTTTTCCTGACAGCATGGCTTTGCGAGCATCACATGCTATTAGTGCAAGCATAATAGAAGCGAAAAACAACTGCTTTTAAATTTGACAAATAAATAAATAGTATGCCTTCCTCAAATCCCTTGATATAAGACGGGAAAGAAATACAGTTATTTAATAAATCAATTAAATAATCTCCGTGTGCACAGCATCACAAATGTAGGTTACTTCTCCAGGTTGAATTTTCCACATCTCTAAACAGATTGAGGAACATTCATTAAATATATATAGGGGCTATGCTACATGTTGTTATTGTGTGCCTTCAGGTCATTTCTGACTTAATGGCGACCCTAAGATGACCCTATCATCTTAGGGTTTTCTGGGGCTGAGAGTGTGTGATGTGCCTAAAGTCACCCAGTAAGTTTCCATGGCTGTGCAGGGAATCAAACCCTGGTCTTCAGGGTTGTCCAGTGCTCAAACCACTATAGCACGCTCGAGGTATTGCAATACCAGAGCAATGTGTAGAGTGAATAGAGCAAGCTCCTATCCCATCTCCCAGTTCCAAAAATCCATTTAATATATAGTCCTCAGATAGAGAACATATCAGATATTAAACTGATAAGAACAGATTCTACACTACAGATACTATATATAAACACCCACAAATAAGGAATTCCAAACTAAAGCTTCAGTCCCATGCGTACTTGCCTGGAGTAAACACTAAATGCAGTAGCACTTACGAATAAACGTGTCGGATTGCTCTGCATTGAGCGCTAATCTTCATTTACTTGGAATTCCCATTGACTTCAGCAGGACATATTTCTAAATGAATATGAAGTAGGATTGGGCAACCTTTACTGAGGTTCCTATTGGATGAGCCACATTACATTATTTTGTTGTGGTGGCTGTATGCCTTCAAGTTGTTTCCAACTTACGGCAACCATTTCATGAGGTTTTCTGGGGCTGAAAGTGTGTGATACACTCGAGGTCATCCATGTGGGCTTCCACGGCCAAGCAAGGAATCAAAGCCTGGTTTCTAGGGCTGTAGTCCAATGCTCAAACTGCTACACCACACTGACAAATACATACATTATACGCAAATATAAATCCCACTGAGCTTGCTCACGGAGATAAGAAGAAAACATTGGAAAGACTGACAGTTTAGACAATTTCTGTGTTTTCAGTGCAGAAAGGTCTTTTAAGTATTCCTTCACCCCTTGGGTGGAAGTGGGAGCTGCACGTACAATGCTGAATCCCACGATTTTACCATAAGGTAACAGCAAATAGTTCCTGCTCTAATCCAGGTACCATTTTGTATCAAATACTGATGGAGCTAAGAATGAGTTTCTATAAAAATGCATATGACTGTGTAAATTTCAGTGCCGTTAGATGTCTATGTTTTTTATGCTGGAAGTTTGAGCATTTATAGCTCTGACAAGGTGATTCAGGACAATCTTGCAATGTAATATAGTGTTAATAATGCATGTTCTAGCTGAGAGTACCCTATTTGCTGGCGTATAAGACTCACTTTTTTTCCTGAAAAATACTGTTTGAAAACGGGCTGCATCTTATACGCCAGTGCATCTTATACGCCCGCAAATAGTATTTGCTGGCATGTAAATGGGGTGCATCCTATATGCTAGTGCGTCTTATATGCCGGCAAATATGGGTAGTTAACAACAATTCTGCCATATAGTTTTCAAAGAAGTAGCTATGTACAGTAATTATTTTTTAAGACATTTACTGTAAATAAATAGTCAGGTTGAGGCAAGTAGTATGCAAACAATCCTACAATGACATCCAGGTAGGGCTGATGCTGGTTTGGATTTGTTGTCAAAAGCACTCACATGGAGCACCTCTAAAGTCTTGGCAATCTATTTTAATTGCTCCCTCAGATTTTCTACATATAGCACGCAATGGTACAAAGAAACCTGGTATTGCACTGCCTTTCATGTAACCTCAAAATACATGTGAACATTCTACACTTATTTTTTCCATTGATTCCTATGGGCAGTTCACACTTCTGTCCCAGCAAGACAAGAAAGAGAGTCAGGCTGAAATCAGAAACCAGCCCTGCTTCTCTGGTATGTGGAATAGTGGTTAGAGTGTTGGACTGGCATTTGAGAGATCAAGGTTCAAGTCCCTACTCACTATATGACCTTGAGCCAGTCATGCTCTCTCTCAGAACAACCTATTTTACAGGGCTGTTCTAAAAGATAAAGCGGGGAGCGAGAAGAGAGCCACATACACTGGCTTGAGCTCATGGGAGGAAAGCATGAAATGTAACTATTAAACCAATGAATACCAGGACTCACTTCCTGTCAATATGCTTATGCTTGCTCTCAGTTCTATCAATATTTACATTAAATTATGACACACTGAGATTTCTAAGCCCCAGCTTCCCTTAAGTCTACCATTCTTGCTCTAGGAGCTATGCAACCATTTCTAAAGAAGGGTGACTCAGTGTAGGTGAACACCTCCTCCTGCTGGTTGGTGAGCAGACCAACAGATATAAATCCAGACCAGAGATTGCTTTGTTGTTGTGTGCCTTTAAGTAGTTTCCCACTTATGGCAATCGTATCATGGGGCTTTCTTGGCAAAATTTGTTCAGAGGGGGTTTGCCTTTTCTTTCCTCTGAGGCTGAGGGTATGTGACTCATCTAAGGTCACCCAGTAGGTTACCATGGCTGAACTCTGGGGATTTGAACTCTGGTCTCCAGAGTCATAGTCCAACACTGTGTCTCTTCAAAGATCACTAAAGACATAATAAAGAAGGTGAAGTCCACAAGCAAGCAATAGATCTTCCTTTGGAGGAGCTACATTAACTTTTGACTCTTCTACAACTTCTTTGAAGTAAGCAAAATTAGCTGTTAACTAGAAATGTAATCAAAATAGAAGTGTTAGCTGAAGCTGGATCTTTGTGACTGGTTTGGATGGCTCCAGAATAGATACTGGGATGGAGGAAAATCAATTCAGGTACAAAATGGTATCTCCACAGATTTTCCCAATTACAATGATCTATGGCCTACCATGTTCCTAAGACTCATTGCAGGTAATATTTTCTTATTTCATCCAGCCCCACAATGACATGGTTTGGGACATATTCATGTTAGTCCCATCTTTCAAAAAAGGAAAGAAAGAGAAACAGTGAGCTTGCTTATGACTCACCCAGCATTTAGACTCCAAAATATATGTGCCAAGGACCAATGCTTTCTTTTTTCAAAAAGAGAGTTGTCAGTCCTCCTTGGAACGTCCCTCTCTTCTGCCCTTCTAGATCCTCTGCCACCTGTGTGGAGGGCTATTTGAACTGTCTAAGGCTCTGCTTACAGTATAAATATGACAGAACAGAGGGCTGTTCTCAGTTCAGTTCAGTTAACATTGTCTCAGAGTGTTTAAAATATCAAGGTTCCAATACATGCAAAGCAGGCAGGCAGCTGAATTTAAACTCAGTGTTGCCCTTTACCACACCGATATCTCATTAGTATGAGTACAAGTACAGCAGTGCTCCAGACACTGTTGAACTGCAACCCCCCCACACACACATTGTTATGTGAAGATTTTCACTGTTAACCACCTTCTCTGAGATCCCTCTGCTCCATTTCTTTAACTGAAGCAGAGCTTAAACTCTGATAAGCATCCCATCAAACAGCCAGTGGAGTGTTGGACTACGACTCTGGGAGACCAAGGTTCAGCTCTCTGCACAGTTATGAAACCCCACCGGACAACCCTGGGCAAGTCACTCCTGCTCTCAACCTTAAAGGAAGGCAATGCGAAAGCTCCATTGAAAAAATCTTGCCATGAAAAAACTATGATGGGGTCTCCATAAATTAGAGTTTACTTGAAACCACATAACACATAACCATCTCATTGAAAAAGATAAATCCTTATCTTTCAGATCATCTCTGACCTAGTCACGACCACTGAGGAAACCAACCAACCACTTTAGAGTGTTAACCAACAAGCCACTGAACAAACAAATGGCTAGCCAGCAGCTGTAATATTGTTTTGCCTGCATAGATGTGCACTGATATGAAAACGGTCTACCAGATAAAGTAAATATATATGTTTTTACTTCCATAACTGCAATTCTGAGCAGAAAGCAAGACCTACTCAATATTCCGGGATTTTTTCCAAGTGTACGGGCATCTGACAATGGTTCACAGCCTGGTTCACACATGCACATGTAATCGAACTGTTTAGTGATTTTTATACATGAATAGGCTGTCACAGATACATAATAATCAATTGCGCAATGGAGACCGAACTCCATTGGTTGAAGTGCCAGGATTCTGGGTTTAGCATGCATGATTATGTCATCTACCAAACCCCTAAGGCTTGTTTCTCTGAGCTCAGCTGTAGTCCTCACAGTACATTATATGTATTGCATGGCGGGGGACAGCATCTCCCAGCAACATTATATTGTTGTGAGCTATCCCTACGGCAGTGCAAAGTACTTTGGAGTGGCTTGATCCTGCCTGGGTAACTTAGAACTATTTGCACGAGACCTATTCTTGTGATAGATGAAAACTGTTAAAACTGCTTTGCTGATACGGATCAAGACGATTACCTCCCATTTGTGGTTTCTCCTTAGGGACACTGCCACTTCAAAATCTACCACTACTTCTCTGAAAATCACCAATAAAATGACCATACTAACTCACACGGAGCGCTTCCCAACAGAGCTGGATTTTCTCTACAAGGGTAACGGAGCGAGTTCAAGGTATGTACCCTGCATGAACGTATAGGTCTAAAGCCATTCCCGCACTACACTGTTATAGTGCTATTATTCCACTTTCATCATCCTATGGAATTCTGGGGTTTGTAGTTCACTGAGGCCCAAGAGCTCTCTGGCTGAGAATTCTAAAGGCCCCTCCCTAAACTACAAGCCCCAGCATTCCACAGGATGTCGAAAGTGGAACAATAGCCCTATAACAGTGTAGTGCGGTAATGGCCCAAGCGTCCACTCAGTGGACAGCCACCAATCTCAGCAATTGGTGACCCGGCAAAACCAGCCACGTATATGCCAGATTTTCTCACATCGTGAGACGGTGGCCAATCAGCGCGACAAATTCCTTTTACGTCACGCTAGCCGAAGCCCCGCCTCCAGATGCTACGGCCCTCTACCGTGCCCTCCAATGCCTCCCCGCTCAGTAACATCCCACAGGAGTGGCCCGCACGTGACTCTCCCTTTCTGACCCCCCCTCCCTTTTACTCTCCGGAAGCCGTGACAGAAGCTGGCCAATACACGAGCCGGAAGCCTTTCGGGAGCTGGCCAATCTTCACTCGGGGACGGAGGGACGCCCTACGAGCGCGCGCAACGGCAGCCAATCGGGCGCTGCGAAGAGGCTGGCGTCCCGTGAGCCACCGCGGCCAGGCCGGGCTGCGTTCCTTGCGTCGCGGTGGCCAATAGGAGCGGAGGACGCTGTGGTACATTGGCAAGGTGAGCGAGGGCGGGAGGGGCTTGGCCGCGTCTGGTCTCGGGAGCCGCGTCTTGGAGGTTCGGTGCCGCCTTTTCTCCGCTCGAGGAGGTGAGTCGGGAGCCGCGAGCCGGGGAGGCTGAGGTGGGGCCTGGGCAAGGTTGGGGAGAGTGGAAACCGTGCAGAAAAAGGCGGGAGGGGGGTGGTAGGGGACGGAGCCGGTTGGAAAGGAAGCGATGGATGCGTGGAGGAAATGGAGTAGGAAGGCCTGGCATTTGTCCTTTTCTGCGGTCAGGAACCCCTGAGCGATAAAAACCAGGTTGGGATTACTTTCTTGCTTTGAAAAGAATTGTATTTTTGGATATCGTGGAAGCTCCGCTTTTCGTGGGTCTGAAAAAGGAAGGCATGCCAAAGGCAAGGCGTCCGTTTTGTACCTTAATGAAGAACGGACATGGGGTGCAAGCCAACATGCTCATTCAAGCTAGTGGTAAACGCCCTTTAAGGTGTAACCTTAGGCCGTTTTCACGCTAGACTGTTACAGGGCTATGATTCCACTTTCAACATCCTATGGAATCCTGGGGCTTGCAGTTTAGCGAGGGGCCTCAAAGGCCCCTCGCTAAACTGCAAACCCCAGGATTCCATAGGATGTTGAAAGTGGAATCATAGCCCTGTAACAGTCTGGTATAGAAACGGCCTTAGACAGTAAGCCTTATTGAACCCAGGGTGACTGGCTTCTGGGTGAATAAGCACTAGGCCATATATCTTCTGGTGGCACAATTATCTGTGGATTTTGAACTCTAGAGGTCAAGGGATTTCTGGCACTGCAAAATCGGTTAGCTTTCAAGATGTCGCCAAGGTTCTTTTATTCTCTATCTGACAAATATACCTGCATCTGTGGAATTTATCAAATGAAAGTAACTACAGCTTTGCATATCCTTGTGGGCTTAGTTTTTCAGTTAAGTAATATAACCTGAGAGAACGGGAGAGAGCATTGGCCAATACAAATGAAACGGATCAAAGACCGTTTAGAAGTAGATGATGGTGTAGATGGGATGCAGAAGGGATATTTTGAGATGCGTAAGGTGCATCTTAGTGGCTGAAGAATTTAGCAAAATCTTAAAAAACAAGTTAGATAAAGGTGGTAGAAGGTGGAAGCTAATTTGGAGTAAGGTTTCTTGGCCTACTGGCTTCCTTTTGTGGGAGACAACTACAGCTCTTAAAACATTAGTGGACTTGTTGCAAATCTGGTGACCTAATTCAGTTTTTTCCTAGCTGCCAATTTGCAGCTAATAAAACTTCTTGCCTAAATACCTAAAGGCACCAGACCCCATCTGATCTTGGAAGCTAAGCAGGGTCAGCTCTGGTTAGTACTTGGATGGGAGACTGACAACAAATCCCAGGTGCTGTAGGTGACATTTCAGAGGGAGGAACTGGGGGAAACCACCTTTGAGTATTCATTCCTTGCCTAAAAAAACCCTGTGAAATTAATGGGGTTGCCATAAGTAGAGAGGTGAAGGCGCATACATACATGTGCCTTGAAGGCACATACATACAGCGATAAAACTATGTTTAGGATCTCTTCTAACGAACTATCTTTCAATCAAGTGTAGCATCAAACATTTTCTTTCCTGTGTCTTGTGATTTAGGTAAGAGAAGAAAAAATGTTGCATGGCTCCACAAAACTAAGATTTGTAACGGGCTTTCCTTTATAATTTTAGTTGTCACTTATCGTGCCTGTCTACAGCTGGGGGTCACTGTTGTACAATTCCTGGCTATCATATGCAATTCTCCCTTAGTCCTGATGGATAAACAGATTGATTCTGTCCTTTGAAGGGTAGCCTGACCTTCTAAATTTGTTCTGGTTTGACTCTTAGTAAAAATCTGTAAAGAAAGCTTTTTCTGAAAGACAAATGGATTAGGAAGAATCATGTATTTGTTCTTTAGGAATGGTATGACTGTTTGTTGTGTGTGTGTGTAAAGCTGGCTTTTCTTTCCTTATTCAGGCTAATCAGCATGCAGGCTCCACTAGCTCTTATGGCTTCACCAGCTGTGGTAAGGAACTTTTTTGGGTTACAGGTGGTCTGAAAGAAAAGACAATAGGTGACTCTGTTTATTTATGTTCTTCAGCTTATTTATCAAGCCCGGCAAGATAGGTCATTAATATTCCAATTTTACAGAAGCAAGCTAGGAGTTACTTGTCCAAGACTATAGGATAAATTTTGATTGAGGTGGCACTTGAACCCATGTCAAATAGTAAACCACAGTGGTTTCTGAAGGATAGGTTAAACATGCCTTGCAAATAAATCCACAAAAGTTGCTAGTCAACAAATCTTTCCTTGTGACTGAAAAAACCTCTTCCAGTTTATAACATGGAATAAGATAAAACAAAACATCCCTGCCTCCTCTTCTGGAAATGATTCATACTTGGAAGGAGAAATAGTGTACAAAGACCTTTTGAAATGTTTCTTTCTCTTTCTCTGTATATATTTACATACATACATATGCATACACACACACACTTCAAAAAGTATTTACTAAAGTGGTGGCTTATTAGTCTGATGTTAAACCAGATTCAGTCCTGGAGTTTTATGTCTGCTGGTGGAAAAATATGAGATATAGTACAACTGTGGTACATGTTATATTTAGCATGTTTGGCGCCCTTCTGGCTAAAGTAATAGTTTGGGTAAATGTTAAGACAAGTGTATGAGTGAACTTGGAGCATTCTTGTAGTGTAGAACCATGAGACTATGAAGCATTGACTTGAGAAAGAGACAGGCTTGTTTATTACAGATCTCAAGTTCAAGAAGTCCATTCCAGCTAGTCAGTCTGGATCCAAGTTGGCTCACACCACTGGTGCCACAATTAATATTATTTATTAAGAAAAAGTTTACCCTATCCAATCAGCTGAATTATCAGGTTTGCTTACAATCAAGTAAAAATGTGTTTCATAATTTAGAAACTGTTTGCTGAGGTGTTAACTGGGCGTTGTGTTGTAGGTTGAAGTTAAAAGTAGTTCCTATCTGGAAATGGCACTGAAGACAAAACTGTAATTATGTTAGGTGCCATTTAGCAGATTTGGCATAATACCACAAATGGCACAAATGGTATGGTTGGATCTAGCTTGAGTCACTCTTGACTCAGTGGGACTTAAGTTGGTTATTGATTTCAGTGTTGCTCTTCTAAGTCCATCTAAATCTGGATACATCCCATTATTGCTTTGGAAAATTTGCTAGATGGTGCAATAAAACTCTAAACTATGTGTTAAAAAAATAATAAAGGCAAGTACACAAATACTCAAATTTTGCTGTGTTTAATATGGCTTTTGTACCTTGGATGCTCTATATTGTGCCTATTGATCTGTAGCTAGTGTTCCTTAAGATTACCTGTGCTATGCTTATATTCGATGCACTTAGAAAAGGAATGAGCCTGATATTTGAATCAGAGATACTTTTTTCCTAAGCTAAAAAACTGGAAAACATTCTAACCTTTCCTCATGTGGCCATTGCTGCTAGAGTAAAAACCCCACCTAGGATGTGGGGAGAGCACAGAACTTAGAATAGTTGGCTACAGCTTCCAGAATCCACCAGCCAACATGGCTAGTGGTCACGTTGGCAGATTCTGGAAGATGACATCAAAAATTTCCTAAGATTGACATAAACTTTGTTTTGGGAAAGTCTAGTCCAGGATGGGAGTCAGGCCCTCCAGATATTGTTGGACTATAACCCACAGCATTCCTTGCCATTAGATATGCTGCTGGAGATGCAGTAACAACACCTGGAGGTCTGCATGGTTTGTACCCTTGATTTAATCCCATGTTAAATCTCTGGCATCTACAATTTAAAGGATCTCAGTTGGGAGAGGACCAAATCTGAGATCCTGAGGAGCCACTGGCAGCCAGAGTGGACAATACTGACCTTTGTATAGAACTCTTCTTTGTATTCTAAGTATTAATTGCTTTTTTCTCCAGTTCCGCTGCTGTTCTCGAGCTCTAACAAGGCCAGCTTCCCTTTCTATACTGAGCAGGCCAGAAACTCAAGCAGTGCAGGTAAGAATAAGCTGCATGGCTTCACATTGCTTGCTGATTTGATTTTTCATTTCAGTATTTCTCTACAGCCAACTTTTCTTTCTAAAAGGAAGACCAAAATAGTTAGCATTATACAAAAAAAATAAAATCCATCCAAGCACATAAATATCTAAAATTGCTACAGTAAAACTATAAATAAAATATATGAATGAATATGGATAATTCTGTGGATTAGTTTGTCAGAGCCTGAGTAATAGGCTAATCTGCTGGTCACTGCATCTGCTGGCTATCAGTGGGCCTTTTTTTAAAGTTCATTCACAGTGTAGGAGGTATCCAAAGACATGGATCTTTGAGAGTATCCTTTGGGTTGCATATGCCAGTTTTACCAGAAGAAGCTCTTCCTATGTGGCCTGGAGCTTCTCATGTTGCCTAAATAGCATGGGAAGCTGCAGCTGTTCACATACTGTAGGTTGTTGTGGGTTTTCTGGGCTTTGAGGCTGTGTTCTATTAGTATTTCCTCCTGATGTTTTGCCTGCATCTGTGGCTGGCATCTTCAGAGGATCTGGTGGCATGGAAGTGAGACAGAGTATATATGCTTGTGTAGTCCCCGGGTGAGAGGAAGCAGTTTGCAAGTATTACAGTTGGCCTGTGTGATGGCCTGTTGTTAAAATGGAAGACTCAAACAAGACTCAAAATATGCCAATGAACACCACCTAGATTCTGGAGGTCCCTCTACAAGAAACAACACAATAGATGGCTAATGTACTTAACACACTGTTATGCATATCCCCTGACTAACAACACAACCCTGGGGAATATCCCATTTAACAATAGGCCATCACACAGGCCAACTGTAACATATGCAAATTGCTTCTTCCCACCAGGGACTACACAAGTATATATACTCTGTCTCACTTCCATGCCACCAGATCCTCTGAAGCTGCCAGCCACAGATGCAGGCGAAACATCAGGAGAAAATACTAATAGAACACAGCCTCAAAGCCCGGAAAACCCACAACAACCTATGGATTCTGGCCGTAAAAGCCTTTGACTTTACATGTTCACATACTCTAAATAAAATGTAACAAGGGACAAATTATTTCATAGAAATAGCTGTTTCCAGTGGTAAAAAATGTGTGGCTTTCTATATATTGTTGGACTGTCATTTCTGCCAGTGTTAGCCTGTGTAACCAATGGTGATGGCTGAAAACTACAACATCTAGATGGTCCTACATGACCAATGGGAAAGCGTTGTTGGAGTTGTAATTCAAAAAAATCTGGAAGACCGAAGGGGCTCCTTTTCTGTCCTGATGCTATGTTTGGGGATTGCTGGCTGAAATGATGTTGCTTTCATATCTGTGGCCTGGGCCGTATTAACACTTTACTCTTTCCACAGCCCTTTGGCCTTTCCAATCGTCAGTTGGCTCATCGGGAATTCCAGACCAGCGCAGCCTCCCGTGACATTGATACTGCTGCTAAATTCATTGGTGCTGGTGCTGCTACGGTGGGGGTAGCTGGATCAGGAGCTGGTATTGGAACAGTGTTTGGCAGTTTAATCATTGGCTATGCCAGGTAAACTACCTTGGAAAAACATTTTTCCTTTTTCCCACTGGGTGGCTTAGTGTTTTTTTTCCTGGTAAAAGATCTTGATTTGTACAGACACCCCATCTTGTGAGAAGCAGTTCTTGGAGCAAGTTGACAGGCAGAGTATGGCTAGCAAGAGGTCAAAGTCCAAGATGATGCAGACTTTCCCTCCCACTCAGAGAGAGTAGTGGCAGAAAGGCGTGGTGTTGGCACCAGCCCACTGACCTAATGCTCTTCACTGCAACATTCTCTCTTATTTTTTTTTAAATGTAATAATCAAGGGTATCTAGGCTGACATGCATTTCGTGAGAGATGCCATTTTACTATTTTTCTTTCAAAACATTATTTTTCACACCAGAAGTTTAGTCTCATGTAAACATGTTTATCATAGACACAGCTGAATCCAGCACCATTTTAATTCCATTGTTGTTCTGCTATCATTAAAATGAGTTTTAAATCTTTATAGAAAACAAGAGATGCTTAGTTTCTAATGCACTTTGGGCAGGGGTTTTGCTGTAACATATCAAGGAATAAATTTGCACTTTTTAAGCATGGAGTGGCAACAAAAGGGGAGGAACAAATGTTAACATTCTCGCAGTTGTGAAGTGCACAATTATCTAAAAGAGGGACTGTCAGACAATTAAGTTTGAGGCCCAAAATTACCATTGCCAATAAACAAGGTAAGGGGAATACAGTACTGTGTTCCAAATGGCAGCAGGATATGGAAGTATCTTCATCAAACCAGTACGTTCAAAAAAGCCCCTCTTGAAAATTCTGAAAACAAGGTTCTATTGTGTTTAAAAAAGCAGTTGTTTTATATGGACTGCTAAGTATTATAAGGAAATAAAGTATGCATAAAACAGGATAAAAATGCTAACTGCCTAAATGTGCAAAACTGGAAGAAATAATTGCTAATTGATTCAGTTGGGGGAGGAAAAATGCATAAATGAGTTCATTAAAGAAAATGTGTTTAAACCTACGCAAGCAAACCCCTCAAGTCTCTCAGTGTGATATAAAACAAAGATAGATAATGCAGGTGGCATTCATAGAGTTAATAAAATTGAGACTTGAGATTTTCAGATATATATGACTGCTACTGAACAAGTTTCTTTAAGTATTTACTCTTCCTTGCAGAATGTTTCTGCAACATTTTCCTTTGGAGCAAATTTAACTTAACAGGCCACCTTTCTGTGTTCTATTTACAGGAACCCATCCCTCAAGCAGCAGTTGTTTTCTTATGCGATCCTGGGCTTTGCTCTCTCAGAGGCCATGGGGCTCTTCTGTTTGATGGTGGCATTTCTCATCTTGTTTGCCATGTGAAATCCTTGGAACCGTGCTGCAGCTGCTGTCTGTCTGTGTCCTCACCAGTTTGATCCTGCCGCCCTTGCCAGGATGTTCCAAACTTAAACAAACTTTCTCTAAATAAATAAGATTGAAGTTTTTTTGTTTTGTGTTTTTCTTCATTCTGTCATTATGTCCCCAGTGTTAAGACCTTATTGTGTGCGTGCATAGTTCATCATAATTTCATTTTGTAGTGAACAATAAAATAGAATTGGCCAAAAGAACAAGGAAATACAATCCTTGATACTAGTATCAGCTCTTAAGACAATTGGAAGAGTTTTCTGAAGAAAGATGTTTGGAGGCATGCTTTAAGTAGGGCAAAGAACGGGCTGTTGAAAAACTTCATTAGAGTGCCATGTGACTAGTGCAACTCTACTTTCAGCTGGTGTTTATTAAGGAAAAGGAAAGGTGTCTTTGTACCTGAAAATACTAGCTTTGTATGCAGATGTTGTGCCTTATATTCAGTTCCTCAGTGTCTGTATTACTGAAGCAGATTTGCTAGCTATGATAGTGGAGAAGTTGGAGCTTCATAATTGTATCTGTTCACTGAGATTAAATGCTCTTATCATTCCTTTGCTAGTTAGAGAAATAGATACATAAATGAGTGTACCTTTTTAAAAAAATGGTTGAGGCTTCCTTAGGTATGACTATCCACAGCCATTAAACCAGTGCAATTTGAAAGGAATTATAGATAATGGAGGAAACACAAAGTAGAGGAACCTTCAACAAATTGTTGCACTCTGCTGCTACCAGGAACATACCTGTTTTATGTACCACCCAGCCTGGAACAGAATCTGTCATGGTGCTCTTTTACAACTTGGAGGATGTTTCAGGAGATTTATCTCAGCATTAAGAAACCTTCCTCAGCTTTGCCAAGAAATAAAAAGATTGGGAGAGCACTGTTGCTAGCCCTTCCTTGAGTACTATTGTGTGAAGAAGGGTTTGGGGAGAGCTGCAGCAAAAGATTCCACTTTATCAACTCGAAAATGGCTCAGACTAGGGTAGGGAAGGGAGCCACTTAAACTCATGGCATATACTACCTGATAGGTTCTCTTCCCAGCTGCCTTTAACATAAGCCCTGGTTAGGTGGGGGTTGAGTGTTGGACTACAACCCTGGAGATCAGGGCTCAATTCCTCACTTGGCTGTGGAAGCTCACTAGTTGACCTTGGGTGCATCACACACCCTCAATCCCAGAGAAGCCTGTGATTTTGGCATTAGGGTTTCCGTAAGTCAGAAATGAAGGCACACAATGTCTCATGTGTGAAATCTTTGCCACTGCCAATCATTGTAGACAGAACTGGGACCAATGTCCTGATGTGGTATATGATAACAAATCGGATCATGAATCTTAAAAACATCCTATTAGTTTCCTTAGTAAGCATCAACTATCATTTTGTTTGTGTTGAGTTTTGTTTCTAATAAACTGATGGCTATGGTTGATCCAAGTTTGCTATGGAAAGGACAAGTAAAGCTTGCAACAAAATTGCAATGCATCCTTCTCTCCCTACAGGAATATGGCAGCCAGGTGTGCCCTTCCCTTTCAGCCCATTCAGTCTTTGACTCCTTTTCCTTTTTTCTGCATTTGATACAGCAGGTTCTTTGGCTACTGGCTTTCTCTGGCCCATGGCTGTTTGGGGCTCTCAGGTTTGCAGTATTTTGTAGCTCAAAGTTCTCTCTCGTGCATGTTGCTACCTCCCTCACAGTCTCAACGTGGCCACATTTTTAGCTCTGTGTCTGTTGGTAATCCATCAGCCGCCCAAGATACTGTGATAGTGCTATTCTTCCACTATCAGCATCCTGTGGAATTCTGGGGTTTGTAATCTACTGAGGCCACAGAGCGCTCTCTCTCTGAGAATTCTAAAAGCCTCTCCCTACACTTCAAATCCCAGGACTCCACAAGATGTTGACAGTGGAAGAATGGCGCTATAACGGCGTAGTGCGGAAATGAAGTCTTCTGCAGTGCAGAAACGCCCTTTGTTCGTAGACGAAGAGGTGGTTGTGGCGCTCGTGGGCAGAAAGAGCGCGTTTATTACGGAAGCGCTACACTGGGCTTGTTACAGGACGGGACTTCGTGACCTCCAAGAGCTTCCTGGAACAAATACATTGCCTTAAAAGGGACGGAGGCGCTACTCCCGAACAGCCACCAGTCATCCTTTAAAAAAAGCGAGAAGGAGAAGGAGCTTATCTATAACCGGGATGTTTTGAACTCAACGCGCCCGCCTCCCCTTCTTAATGACTACCAGGAAAATGTAAGGGTGACCACAAGGGCCCCCTCACTCTCCGTGGGACGAGTCTGCCGCTCTCCCGCGGGTGGGCGGGTGGTCTAGCACTGGCTCTATGGTGAAGTGGGGAGACGCTCTAGGGACGGGGTGTGGAGAGCGTCTCTATAGAAGCTAGCGGAGGAGAGAGTTCCACTAAGGCGTCACTAGAGGGGAAGGGAAGGGGCGGGGCCTGCGCTTGTCGCCTCTAAGAAAAATGCTCGGAGTGGCTGAAGGGTGGGGCCTTCATGACCACAGAGAACGATCCGGGCTGGTAGTTTGCTGCAGTTGCGCAGACGCGGCAATCTAGGCCTCGAGCCTTGCACGCTTACTTACGTGGGGAAAAAAAATCACACGGAAATCCTTGGGGAAGACTTGAGTAAATGCGTGCGGGCCCTGGGAGGTCCAGAGAGGCCATGGAAATGCACGGGGGTGTGTGACCTCGGCTAAGTCACACTCTCTCAGCCTCAGAGGAAGGCAAGGGTACCCTCCCCCCCCTCACGAACAATTTCTGCCGAGAAAACCCCGCGATAGATTCGTTTTAGGGTCTTCGCTAGTCCGAAATGACTTGAAGACGCATAACAACGGTTTTAACATTCGTTTCCAAAAGCTTTTGCTCTGAATCACAAGGCTCCGAATGAGAACCGGAAGCGCGGAACACAGCCGACTCTGACTGGGTTTCTTTGGTTCTTCGGGGCTGCTCGCTCTCTCCACTGAAGGAACGAGGGGACTGAAGGCAGCGGGCACCGCCCACTAGCGACGGCCGGACGCACCCGACCACTGAGTCCGGGAGTTCCAGAGCGTCCCTGACGCTCTGGAACTCCCGGACTCAGTGGTCGGGTGCGTCCGGCCGTCGCTAGTGGGCGGTGCCTAGTGCTCCGCTCTGCCCGCCCCCGTCGCTGGTGTCGGAGGTCCCGGAAGCGTCGCCGGGACTGTTGGCGATGATGGCGGAGAGTCCGGCGGCTGAGGAGGCGGCCGCGGCCGCGGTGCTTGCGGCCCCGACGGGCGGCGGGCCGGGAGCCGGAGCGGGCGGAGGAGGCGGCGGCGGGTCGGGCGTGTTCCTGCCGGCCGAGCTGTGGGCGGTAGCGGGATTGGGCTCGGCCGGCGGTGGCTCCGCCGCGGGGTCCGGAGTCGGGTCAGGAGGGGGCTCGGTGCCCGCCATCCCGCCTTCCGCCGCTGCCGCCGCCGGCGTGCTCCTCTCGCACTCGGCCTTCTGGGACCCCACGACCAGCGGCGACTGGGACGGAGAGAGGCCGAGCGCCGCTTGCCTGCTCCGCATCAAACGGTAAGGGACTCGGGCTGGGAGGAGGAGGAGGAGGAAGAAAGAAGCGGAGAGGCAGAAGGCTCGCCTCGTCCCTCCTGCATTTTCGCCGGGCGGAGCTCCAGCACACGTGGTTTAGCAGTAACGGAAGCGATTGCGTTTCTGAGCGTGTGCAGAGTGCGCACGCCTGTCGTCATCCGGGCGTATTCCTTTCTTTTTACTTGATAAGATGGAGGGGATCTGCCTCATGGTGCCACCCACCTTCTCTAGGGACGGTAATGACAGAGTAGCCTTGACAACTATAGTCAGCTCTCCTCATTTGCAGGTTTCACTTTTGTGGATTTGATTATTCATAGGTTATTTGCTGCCACCTCTGCTGCCTCCCTAGGCCATTTTTAATAGGGACTGCAAGCCTCATGAGACTGAGAAACTGCGAATGAGGCTTGTAAGTCCCATTAAAACTTATGTGGGGCAGCAGTAACCCCCACCAGCCACCCACTTCTGCCTTGTGAAGGAACCCTGATGCCTCAAAGGAATCCATGGTGCATTGAATGTGGCGATCATACTTTTTGTGTGTGTGTTGAATAGGGTTTGGGAGGGCCTAGAGTTATTCACAGTTTTTCCACTCTCACAGGAGTCCTGTGCCCCTAACTTTAGCGAATGTGGAGAAAGGGCTGTATGTGGTGGATAACTGGTGTAGCACCAATGTATGCTACTGTACTACCAGTATGAGGATTCATTGTCAGGGGTCAATTTCTTCATCAGCTTGCAGTTTCAGTTTTAGATCTTGTCAGGATTTTTTGTTTTTTAAACGCCTATTGAGTACAGTCATCCCTCCACAATCGCTGACATTAGGGGCATGGGTCCACTTTCACCATGAAAGTGAAAAAACCATGAATAACTCTAGGCCCTCCCGAACCGTATTTAACACACAAACAAGTATGATCACCCGCATTCAAGCCACTGTGGATTCCTTTGAGGCATCAGGGTTTCTTCATAAAGCAGAAGTAGGTGGCTGGTGGGGCTTACTACCAGCCCCACTGCTGCCCCACACCATTTTTAATAGGGACTTACAAGCCTCATTCACATTTCTCAGTCTCACAAGGCTTGCAGTCCCTATTAAAAATGGCATAAGGGAGGCAGCAAAGGTGACAGCAAATAATCCGTGAATAATCAAATCTGCAAAAGTGAAACCTGCAAATGTGGAGGGCTGACTGTACATGGGCTTAGTGAAAGTTCACTAAGTTGTGTGAATCCTTTCGCTAGTATGATGGCTGTGAGAGCCTTGAAGACTAGAAAAATCTCATGCTCCTCTGAGCCTATCACCAATCCTGTAAGAAGAATGGCCTTTTAGGTTGTTTCCACTCCAAGCTCAACTTCCTTGTCCTGCTTCAGGTAACAGCTCTTTTATGGCTTACTTAGAATTCCTCATTACAAGTGGGTGTTCATCTCACAAATGAATAGCCTCTCAGAAATCCCCTCTCCCATTGTTTCTTGGAATTCATATATGACTAAAACCACAAAAGCAGTCACACTTTCAGTTTTGGTCTTGATTTTGTTTTGTCCCCCTGCAGAGCTTTGTTATTTGATTTGCATATAAGGAGATGCTGCATGTTCACTGGATGTGGAAACTGTGATCTAGAAGGCAACATTTGGAGAAAGTTTATGTAAAGTTCTGTTAGTAGGGTTCTCTTTCTCAGATCAAGACCAGTCCCTTTTCTAAAACAAAGAACATTTTTCTTTGGTCCTAATTATATAAATTTGGGGAGTGAGAAAATGCCAGTGCTGCTAAGCTTCTGTGTGCTACTCAGTTAAGCTCTTCATGCTCTTCTTCTGGTTTATCAGTTTCAGATCAAGCAGTGAAAAGTAGTGGTTCATTACGATAAACATTCCATTTTAGTTCAGAATTAATACAGGTGCACAGGCACTGTTTTGTATATATAATCACATGCTTTTCAAAAAATTATTTGCTTATGGAGATATACTGAAAAGGGTTTTCCTACAGTTGACAGGATTATTACAGTGGACTAAAGTGCTAAGTAATCCCAACTGTATGTCTATAGACAATAAGCTATCCAAGGAGAGGTCTTTAATTAGCAGCATGAAAGATCTCCTTTGCACATTTCACTTTCAGAACGTTTTCTCCTTGGTTTATATTGTGTTTTTTCTTGCAATGCCTCTGAGAGGTAGGTTGCCATCATTCCCATTTCACTGCTGAGACTTCTGTCCAAGAGCACATGCTGAATCCTTAGCAAAAAGGAGAATTTGAAGTCAGATTTCCAAATTCACCTGTTTGACCTGTTGTTGTTGTTGTTGTTGTTGTTGTTGTTGTATGCCTTCAAGTTGTTTGTGACTTACGGTGATCATACCATGGGGTTTTCTGGGGCTGAGAGTGTGTGACACACTCAAGGTCACCCAGTGGGTTTTCATGGGCAAGCAGGGAATGATGCTGGTCTGCAGGGTTATAGTCTAATGGTGAAACCACTACGCCATGTTGGCTCTCTGGCTTGTGTTAGCTAGCTGTTTTTGTCTTTTTGTGCCACAAAACTTGTTTACACTTTAATAAATACTATGGAACACATTTCATCTCTCCAGAAGGTGCCACACCCAACATACCATTCTAGGCATAAAGGAAAAGAGAGAGCGCAGAGAATCAGGATTCTTCAAGTCCAAGAATGAGCAATTAGTGGGCCTCCAGAAATTGTTGGACTGCAGCTCCCATCATCCGACACTGTTGGCTAAGCTGGCTAAAGTTGATGAAACTTGGAAGCCAGCAAGGTCTGGAGGCCCACACGTTGTCCACATGTTTGTAGTTGCCCTCTCAGTTAATGTACTTGGATCATGTCAGAAATTGCCATAGAAAGTCATTTCCGACTTACGGCAACCCTAAGGTAAACTCATACCCATTAACCATTTAAAATGACAGACAAGATCCTGAATTGAATTCTTGCCATTTCCAAGTCTGCGCAACTTGGTAAAACCTGCCTGGCATGTTCTGGAGAATTGGGTGTTGGATATTCTCCCAGGCTATAGTTCCAAGACAGATGTTTTGTTGAACTCCAGAGCCTTGCTTGTGAGCAAGAGAAAATTAAATGTGTGGAGGGCAGATGGCAGTGAAGAGGGTCAGTTTCAGTTTGTTCCTATAACTAAACTATAGGAGCTGTTCTGCCAGTTTTATATAATCCCAGAAACAAAAGCTGTATTGTTAAGACAAACAAAGGAACATCAAACAATAGTGAACTCGCCCCCGCCTTACTTTTTGGAAAGGGTGTCAGAACTCATGCTTTCATGAAATGTAAGGTTCTTGGTGTTCCAAGGTTTGCAGTGGTCACATGGTCCACGTCAGAAGGACTATATCTGAGTCTGGAAAAGTATCTGTCTAGGGCATTCTGGGAGTTGGAATCTAAAAAACGTTACTTTAAAAAAATCTGGCCTACAGTTGTTGCAATGTTCTCTAGGCGTTTTTTTAACATATGGCGTGGTGTGCCAAGTCAGTCTGCTGGCTTTTAACAACTGGCCTTGTTCACTCTTCTGTGAGCAGGAAATGGTGGTTTGAAAGCTAGCTCACAGTCTCTGGCCACCCACTTTCAATCTGGCTGTGTGTTGGTCAGGCCAAAATGTGGACATGGGTACACTTAATAAGCGAACAAAGTTTTGGGGAAGAGTTCTTCGTAAGTTGCAGTAAGGATAATGTGTGCCTTCCTCTTACAACTTTTTTTTCTCTTCTCTTTGTGCTCTGAAGCAGATGAGGCTTGAATCATGACTCTTGCAAAGTTTCACAGTCATGGGTTTTCCGTTTTTTTTCTCTTCCTCTCCCCAGACAGGCAGTGTGCTAATTCTGATTGGGGGCTTCCCGTGAAAAGATAGCATGCTTTAGAGGGGAAGAGTCTAGTAAGTTGAGACAAGTGAGGAATTGAGTATTGATCAAAATAGGCCGAAGTGTAAGAGCTCTTAGTGGGAAGGGAGTACATGGAAAGTGTGACACAACTGTGTACTTATGTTTGAGGCAGATTGAATATTTTGGAAAGACTGCTTGACAAGAGGGCTGGAGACTTGTGTTTTCTGGTGTTTTTGTTATCACTGGTGGTGGTGCTTTTATTTAAACATTCTTATTACTAAAGAATTCAGTAAGAGGCTTTGGGGACTGCATTGGAAAGCTGGATGCATGGGAGATTGCACTTGACTGAATGCCTGTTAATTTTTTTGCCCTCTAGAGATATCATGTCGATATATAAGGAGCCTCCACCTGGAATGTTTGTTGTGCCTGACCCCCATGATATGACGAAGGTAAGTAGAATGTGAATGGTTTCTTCCCTAGTGCATCTTGTTGAAGGGATGGATACCTGTTGATTTTGGAAGGAAGATGCTGTATTATAGTTTACCACCATGACTTGTAATTCCATTTAGTCAACAGCCCCTGAGAAGAGCAGCAGTACAGGAACTGGTTATCTTGTTCTGTCGCAGAGTGATATTCACACAGAGTCTCTATCTTTAGATGCATCTAACAGTACTTTTCAACTTGTCCTCTGCTCACATTAAAAAACAAATTGAAACGGGGAAGAACGAGAGCATGTGGATACCGTTTGAATAAGTAGTACATAACCATCTTGCTACTAATACTTTTATGTTACCGAGGTGCTTTGTGTAAATCAAAATACAGTGCGCAGGGCCTGACCTCAGGCTTAAAATGGAAAATAGGAACGGGAAGCGGGAGGAGAAGGGAGAGGAGTTTGAAGATACCAGGAAAAACTAAGTATGCTTTTATCCAACAGAAGCATTCAAATGAGGCTGCCCCCAGATCTTGCATCTGCAATTTCAGGACTTGGTATGAACTTTGCAGGAAAAGGACCAGGGCACTTATATCTTGATTTTTAAAATCAACTTTTATGCCAGGGGTTACCCTAAGAAAAGTTGAATGCTACGGGCCACAGTAAATTGCATAGACACTTCATTTCTCATATGTTTGGCTTTGTTTGCCTTTTTCTGCCATATCTAGCTGTGGATGGGAGCCCTGGTGGCACAGTGGTTAAATACCAGTACTGCAGCCACAAGGTTGTGAGTTTGATCCTGCTGGGCTCCAGGTTGACTCAGCCTTCCATCCTTCTATAGCTCAGTAAAATGAGTACCCAGCTTGTTGAGAGCAGTTAGCTAACACATTGTAAACCACTAAGAGAGCACTTAGCTGATAAGCAGTATAGAAATACACATGCTATTGCTATTGCTATGAGGGCTAGAATTAAAATCAAACCAAAGTCAAAACCAGCAGGCAACTTTACCTGGGGAGGGCATTCCACACTCAGAGTGCAACCGCTGAAAATCCTGACTCTTGAACAGTTATCTGTCTCATCTCGTTTGGCATGGCCCTGGAGAGATTATCTTACATGATTGGGAAGGTAAATAAGGGATAGAAGAATCCTTCAGGTAACCTGGCCCCAGTGACTTCAGGGCTTTAACAGTGAATTACCAGCATTTTGAATTGAGTCCAGAAACACACTGGGAATTGTGTTTGCTTCTGACTCACTCTATTGGCATTTATATTGTAAGCACCATGGGTTTGGGACCTGTCTCTAATTTATGTTGCACTGTAAAGTGTTGCCGTCATCCATGGCCCTGTAGAAATAATTAGTAATGGCACCCATCCCTGTTTCACCTTCTCATAGGAATATTGTTGAAAGGAGCCTTGCAGGTGTGCTGTGTTCTCTGACCAGGGCTGTGGATGACAAAGCGACCTTGTAAAGGGGTTACCCATTGTGAGGATGGAAGTGTGGTTCTTCCCGGTTCCTTTCCCCAACTCACACTTTTAAAAATTGGTCTCTCTTAGGCATGAACCCTCTTTACTCTGTATACAGTGAAGCCACTTAATACGGGCTGTGCGTCAGCGGGCAGAGTATCCTATATGTAAGCACAACACTGGGGCAGCCCTATCCATTTTTTTCCCCTTAAAGGAAATTACCGTCCATTGCTCCTTTCCAAGGGCATCCTTTGTTTGGTAATATTCCCCACGCACACAATACCCCATTGAAATATGTTGATGTTTGGTGAAGTGTGGCGGAATTTCCGTTCTGCCCTTAATAGATGGATTCAAGTAAGATTCAAGTAGCAATTTTAACATGGATGCTGAAGTGGCCAAAGCACACTCCAGGTTAATGGCTGATCACATAAATTACCCTAGATGGTTTGGATGCAGCTCACCACCTCCTGAGAAGCCTTTGGCATGTGGATTGGGCTAAGAAGCAAAGCGCCATGATCTTGATGTTCGGCTTCTTTATTTAGGAGTGCAAATTCTGATCCTGAAAGCAAGGCAGCTCACATAAAGAATTGAAAAACGACATTTAAAACTTAATAGAAAGCTTAAGCATGCAATAATTTCTATCAAAACCATAGAAATGACTATCATTAAACATCAGAGAGAACTGGCATTAAAATTCCAGTTCCAATGCATTTCGGTAAAAATTGAATGGAAATGGGAAGTTCCTTAAAGATCTTTTTCAAAGCAAAGAAGGAGGGAGCCAAATGTATGTCCTTCAAAGAGGAGGTTCCAGAAATGTAGAACTACCACTGAAAGGACGCTATCATGTGCCCCACCCATGAAACTGACTTGAGAGGCAGGCTTACAAGTAGGTTTTCTTTGGCAAATCTTAAAGGTCAAGCACATTCATATGGGGAAGGAGTGTCTTCAGATAACCTGGTCCTCCATCACTTAGGACTTTACAGATCAAGAACAGCATTTCAGCTTGAGCTAGAAGCAAAGGCCTGGTGTCACAGATGACCATGAGTTTCAAGGCAGGAGCAAAGTTAGCCAAAGTTTGAGAGCTGCCTATGATTGTCAGATAGAACAGCTAGTGCCATCTGTTGAGCACTGCTGATTTCTCCAGCCTCCCTACATTCTTTTTTACACTTGGGCAATTGAAGGTGACCAATGAATTGAAGTTCAGGTAATGCCCAATTCATACAAACGGGTAGGATGGTGAAACTGTTCTAGAATATCCTGCTTCAAACTGCAGATGAGAGATCGTGTTCAAAAAACTTTCCACAAAAATAAATTCCCTGCAAATAGAAAACAGGGGTGTTGATGAGAAGGCTAGAGTAGAAATTTTCTCCCTGAAACCTAGTTTTTTTGTTCTAAAAATGGATAAGCCACCTACTGTCCTTCAGATGTTTTCGACCACAGCACCTCCCCCCCCCCCAGCATTAATAATGACCAGAGATGGGGTGGTGCTATAGTGCCAAAACATCCTGAGGAACCTCTAGTCCTCCAGTTCTTGTCATGCACCAGCTGCTTTCCTTTCTGACCACCAGCCATGCTCACTGAAGCTGTTGGGTTTTGTCATCCAGCAACATTTGGAGGATGCCATGTTCCCCACCCTTATTCTGGGGCTGTGCTACTCAAAGTGGTGGGCCCTGGACCAGCACCAGTTCACAACCCATTGATCGCCAGTCAGTGGAGAATTTCAAGGAAAACAAGAAGCAGTTGCAACCAGTGAGCACAAATATGATGCCAGTTCCTGGTATTTTGGAAAAATGCTGGTCTCCCACATCAGAAAGCCTAATAAGCACTGTTCTAGAAGCTCTTGTCAGGCAAAGAAATATTGAGGGAAATTGCATAACATTGGTCCCTCCCGCCCTCCCTGCACTGTAAAAGGGTGTGCTTCAGAATTAGTTTTTACCGCCTTGCCTTTGTGAATGAAGCTGGAGACTCAAACCCTTGACTTTCTTGAGAGCTGTCTTGAGTCTTTCTGTCGGCCTGTGGAAGCAGCCACCCTTGAGCCTTAACCAGCGGCCAGCTTGTGTCCTGTGCAGGCTCTGCCGGTGTTCCACCCAATTGGAAGTGTTTGCGCGAGCTGGGCTTTTCTCTTGCAGATTCATGCGTTGATCACAGGCCCCTTTGACACGCCTTACGAAGGGGGTTTCTTCTTGTTCCTGTTTCGCTGTCCTCCAGATTATCCCATCCATCCGCCACGGGTCAAACTGATGACAACTGGGAATAACACAGTGAGGTTTAACCCTAACTTCTACCGCAATGGGAAGGTCTGCCTCAGTATTCTAGGGTAAGGAGCTGAGCAACTTGGGGTTTGTTTTTTTTCCCAGGCTTTGGAGCAGCCTGGGTGGGTGTTTGGGGAGGGCTGTGGTTTTGTATGCAACTCTCTTGTTGCCAAAACTTCACAAATGTCTTCGCAAGGGGTATATCTGTGTGATTCTGTACAGTGCAGGGCGGAAGTTCTGTTTTAGTTTTTAATCTTTAATTTGATTATTCCTTGTCCAGTGAAAAGTAAAATAAAAAATACCCATTCAGTGTCAAATTGCTTGCTAAAAATTAGTTTTTTCTATAAAAATATAGGTGTAATCCAACTGCTACTCCTAACCAGAGTAGACCTACTGAATCAGTTGAACTTAATGTAGGTCTTGACTTAACTGGTTTCTTATTTATTCGGTGGATCTGCTCTAGCTGAGACTACCAACTGGATTTACTAAACAGGGATGGGCAGAGTTTGGCCCTCCAGATGTTGAACTGCAATGCCCATCAACTCTTTTCTGTTTAGCCACTGGTGAGAAATCCTGGGAGTTCAAGTCCAGCAACAGCTGGAAGACTGCACTGTGCTCACTCCTGATTTAGATACACATGGTATAAATGTCATGGGGGAAACACACAAAGAGAAAGACAGAAGATTCCAGAAACCTTCCTGTGAAGACAAATGGCTAAACCCAGTAAGGAAGGTTAGCATAACTGCTGAATACCACTGAAGCCAAATAGTAGCAGTTTTATATGGTTATTTTTAATAGCTCCGAGTACAGACATTTTAATGTTTTACTAATGGGCATACTGTCTGAAAGAAGGGGTAATGCTGTGCAAAAATTACTGTAATCACAGTGTTGCTATATTTTTTAAACAGATGTACAAATAGTACTTTCATTAAATATTCAAGTTGTGTGTGTGTGTGTGTGTGTTCGTGTGGGTTTCCATAAAGTAGAGATAGGTTAATCTAGAGCAGTGGTTTTCAGGCTATCAAGTGTGTGTGTGGGCGGGGTGGCACTAATTTTTTTCCCCTTGTGCCAGGGACTGGCATCATATTTTTGCCCATTGGGTACAGTTGCTTTTCTCTTTCCTGGAAACTACAGGGACTGGCAGCCAGTGGCTCAGGGACCTGCACTGATACAGAGGCTACCATTTTGAGTAGCAAGAAGCCAGAGTGCCAGATTGGGAAGCACTCATCCACATAGCATGCTCTTTTTAGGCGCTACTTGGGCGTGAGGCAACACAGGCATACCCAAAGCCCTTTGCTGCAGCAAATCCACCACTCACTGTCAAAGTGCATAGCATCCAAATCCAGCCAAGTTGTTCTGGCATATGAAGCAGAAATATTCTTCAAGAACCCCTCCCTATGCTTGGCAAGAATACATGATTAACAAATTCAGTTGTACAACATTTACAAACCTTCATGACACCGAGAATCTGATGTCTGTGGTGCCCCCCTTATTCTTTCCTTACGTTAAGGTTGGCCTAGAGAGATAAAGTATGGGTTGTGAGGCCTGCCTGCTATCTGTAAGACAGATCAGTATCCCAAATTTCCACTAGCCGTGTACTTTCTATCACAGTAGTCACCTTTGGCTTTCAGATTTGAGCAGCTTTGAACCTGAAATGTGCCACCTGCCAGAGGCAAGAGAGAGATTGGTAACAGATACATATGTGCTTGCTATCACCTCTAAAACTACTGCTTGTTCAGGTCACCTATCAGTAGTTTTTAAATTTCTTTTCTCCCTCTCTGTATTTTGAGAGTACTGTTGTTTTAGAAACCACAAAACCATTTCTTTTTAAGTTTCTTCAACTCATGCCATCTTGCCTGTTCTCCTTCACACTAGGGAAGAGGAGGTTTCTGGTGTCTTGATTTGTATGGAGAGAAACCATTTTAACATATGATGTTTGTTTGTTTGTTTTTTTAATTACAAGGGTGATAAATGTAGCTGCTGTGGTAGACACTCCTAACAAAATGAGATCAAGAGAAAGGATGCTGATAGCCCATGATCTTCCATATTGTAATATCTGAGAATGGATTCTTTTATAGATGGTATAACTGTTACTGTTGTTAGCAGCAGCATTATTTCTTGGGTCTCATTTTCTGAAAACTGCTCCAGGCATCTTACAATTAAAATACGCAAACATTTAAAAAATGCGTATATAAAATAAATTACCACCCTTTCCCAGTGACATGTTATGGGAGGATCACATAGCCTGCAGCCAGTGTTTAAAGTCAGTAAATCAAATCCCATCGAAATGCTTGGAAGTATGACAGCTTTTCCCAACTTGATGGCCTCCAGATTTGGTTAATTGCAGCTTCTGCCATCCTCACCAATAAATGGGCACTATGGTCTTACACATCTGGAAGACACTGTATTAGGGACTGGTACACTTTTGAAAGCATTAAAATTGTGGTAGGTCCCAGCAGTGCTTCTTTGTGACAGGTTCCATCTGCTGATGGATTAATAAAGTAAAATTGTTCTTTAGCTGCCATTTGTTGAGAACCAAATACCAGTGACCCAAGAAAGCAGCCTTTGCCTGCATACTTTAGAGCAGAGATATTGCCCTCCAGATATGTTAGATTACAACTCCCGTGACCCTGACCGTTGCCCCTGTTGACTGGACCTGATGAGATCTGTAGTCCAAAACAGAGTGCCACACTGGGAAGCATGGCTGTAGTGAGAGAGTAACCTAGGACTGCTTCAGCCATTTTCTCCTTCAGCAGCAGAGCCATGAAGAAAACTATAGTGGCAAAAGCAAGCGTGACATTATTCACTTTCCATAATAAAAGAGATGTTATAGATAGGCTTCTTAAGGCAGTGGTTCTTAACCTTAGTTCGGGGGACCTCGGGGGGTCTGCGAAGCCCTGCTGCTGGACAGCAACAGCAGCAATAGTGACGTGCAGTGGGTGAGTTACAGGTGCTGAAACTGGGCGTGCAGCATGGATGTGCTCAAACATATCCCCTCTGCTTTGTCCCTGATAAACATGGCAGCGGGCATATGCGTGCGCACACCAAAACTATGAACCTGGCGACCAGGGTTTGAATCGCCACTCAGCCATGGAAATCCATTGGATGGCCTCAGGCCATTCACATTCTCTCAGCCTCAGAGAAAGGCAAATGCAAAGACAGCAGCACCAAATCTTGTCGAGAAAATGCCTATGATAGGTTCTCCTTAGGGTCGCTGTAACTCAGTCATAAGTCATAAGACATGATGGCTAGAAAGAACCTCCCCCTGCCAGCAGCACTTTGTTGCTGTGTGCCTTTAGGTGGCTTCTGACTTAAGGGAACCCTAAAGTAAACCTCTCACAGAGATTGTTTGACAAGATTTGTTCAGAGGGGGTTGCCTTTGCCTTCCTCTGAGGCTGAAAGAATGTGGTCACCCAGTGTCTGAGCAGGATTTGAATCCTAGTCTCCAGAAGCCATAAATAAACAAATATTTGCATATTTAAATAAATATTTACATATTTAAATCTAAATTTAAATAATTAAATCTTGAGTTAAGTCTGGGATGTGCAGGGCTTTCCTGGTAAAGAAAAGGTTAAGAACCACTGTCTTAGGGTATTTTGAATGATTTCTAGGAATTGAGGTATGGATACAGTAGTATGTGTATCTACTAAGAAAGAAAGAAAACACAGATAAAGGTTCTGATGCCAAGAAAATCTGGAATTTCTGACCAGTGTAAATCATGACTTGTGTACCTACATGTGTGCATGTGTGTGCTGCTTCTGTTAATAATGGGGGCAAGCCAAGGAGCTCTGTGAAGAACTGAAGTCTCCAGCCCTTACTGTTGGAAGTTGTACTTTGAGCCCCTGACCAAACTCTTGTGAGTCCAGGATTCCAGCATACTGCTTACCTTTGCCACTGAGGACTAGAAGCTGTTTTTTAAAAAAAAAAAACTGTTAGGATGCTGAATTCTCTGCCTGTTACCCAATGTATGTGGTGTTTGTATGAGATGGTGAATACACAAAGGTCTTTACTAAGATCCAGATGGGTTGCCTGATGAATTCTGGGAGCTGTAGTCCAAAAAGTAACTTTATCAAGTTATAGATAAATGGGAGGGGAGTTACTTCACCTGCTGGTTTTGGCCTGCCCACTGTGTTATGTGATGCTCAACAGTTTAATCCTAAAGATTACTGAAGGTATCCACAGAAAGAAGAGTACCCCACTAAATCTAGTTTACCCTGGAAAAATGAGCAAAAGTCCAAAATGGTTTGATTAGTGACAGAAATAAATATCCATTTTCATAACTGGCATTTTTCTTCTATATGGCTGATGAATTTGTTTCCTGTTGTCATGTCATTTTTTTCACCTTCTTGAGAACTAGGGCCCCCCCCCCCGCTTTAGAAAAAAAAAGGAAGCTTGGATTCTCGAGATTGTGTTGCATCTTATATAAAAGTATATTGAATGCCATTCGTTGTTCATTGCATATTGTAGAACTGTATTACTGTTTCTGTCTGTGAAAGTAAAACTTTGGCTTTCTTGTCCCCTAGCACTTGGACTGGTCCAGCCTGGAGTCCTGCACAGAGTATTTCTTCGGTCCTTATATCCATACAATCACTAATGACTGAGAATCCCTATCACAATGAGCCGGGCTTTGAACAGGTAAAAAAGCTGATTTCTGGATTGATACAGCTTGTGGAATTCTTTATCACAGCCTATTGAACTGGATGGTATGACAGCTTGCTTGGGAGGGGCGGAGAGCGAGAAGCTGTCATCTGGCAAACATTGGAGTCCATTGGGCTCCAAGCCAGGAAACTTTTTCAAGGAGACAATGTGCTTTAGAGGTGTAATAGCTTTTCTTTATTATTTATACATTTACATATAATTTATATATTTTACTTATACCCCAGATTTATTCCAATATTTCTTCACTCCATAGGTGAAGACAAAATACAGTGAAAATATAAATTATTGCATGCTTGCCATCCCCCAAAAAAAAGAAAGAAAGAAAAGAAAATACAAGTGAAAAGAAAACAATTTAGTACAGTTGAAAACACATTCAGTGTATAGTAAAGATAATAACACAGAACACTCCATGAAATGATCTTTTTACCACCACTAATTAAAAGTTGCAGGTCTGTTTAAATAAAAAGGGCTTTGCCAGCTGGTGAAAAAAGAGAAGAGAGGGGCCCTATTTTGGGAGTGATCTCCAAGAAGATTGTCTCCCGTGTCCTCACCAGATGAGCCTGTGCAGGTGGTGAGACTAAGAGCAAGCCCTTCGCCAAAGAGCATAAGATTTGGGAAGGCATATAGGGGAGGACACGATGTTTCAGAAAACCTGGGCTTGAGCCATATAGGTCTTCATAGGTATAGCTTATATAGGTTTCCACCTGCTTTCCATAGTGTTAAAAAGTGTGTTACAGCTGGCAGGGAGGAAAGTAAAAATGCATTGAAAAGCTCTGTAGGATTCTGCATGCTAGGATTCTGCATTCTGCACAGCCTGAAATGGGGAACTGTTTCATGTCAAAGGCCATATTCCCTCAAGTGAAATATCTCAAGGTATGAGATATTCAACCCTGGAGACCAGGGTTCAGTTCCACCATAAATCAGCATCAACTTGAAGACGCATAATAACAAAACCACTTTAGAGTGGACTGGGCTGGACTTGGCAGTGGGGTTGAGCAAACCTGAAAGTGGGTGGGGACACTCCCCCTCTTTTGCCATTCACAGACCCAGATTCCTCTCCCTCCACGGCTTAGTTTTTTAAAAGGGTCCCCTTTTCATATATGGTATTTTCCACCACCAGCAACTGCCTAACTGCTTGCACAGGTGAAGGAATTCAGCAGGAACAGAGTTTGGAGAGGGAAAAAATTAAATCTTCTGTCCCCATTGACCACCTACCATCCCACAGATCTTCCCTCTCGATGTCGAAATTAGACTTCAGGAGGAATAAAAAGATCCTATTTGGATTGAATTTCTAAGCCTAATTACTGCACAAGGAGGGGAGTCTGTGGGCTGGATCCAAAGGTGCTGCCAGCCTCTGTTTTCTACCTTTCCTGTGGCCTGTATGCACTCCTTATCTACAGCATGTGCAACTTTCTGCTGCTCTGAACACTTCTATGGTTTGGGATCAGAAAGGCTTGGGAATCTTGCCTTCCCTGTGAAGATGTGACAGAATAATTTGTCCTAGTGCAACTGTTACATCTGCATCAAATAAATAGGTTTCTGCAATAGAAGTGGAGAATTGTATTGATCCTGCCCACCTGAAGCTCCTCCTGCTGTCTTAAGCAAACTGCACCCTGTTGCCCATTTGATCTCTCCCTTTGCTGAAAGTTAGGGGGAAAGAGATATAAATGGTTCCTGAAGCTGCTCCTTCGACCACTGGGTGAGTGGTGTGCCCTCTTTGCCTACTGAATCAGGATTACAGGTGGAGTTGGCTCCACTGCTACCTGTAGGAGACACTTTTCCAGATGTTAGTTGGCTAGTTCCAGACAAGTTTCTTCCTCCTGCTCTTTCCTAGCCATTGGGAAAGCCGAGGGAAGGTTATTCATCCTTACCCTCAAGGCTGCAGCTGAGTCCTAAGGCAGCTTGGTTCTTCTTTCCCTATCACACCAATCAGGGAAAGGAGGAAGGCACCCAAATGGCTAAGCTGGCTGGATGCTTCCCACCTTTGTTCTGTAGTAGGCCTTCCTACTTCTTTGGAAATGTGTTTCTTGGCTTTCCTTTCCCAGAATATAGTTTTGCTTTAACCTATGTTTTATAAATTCACACTTATTGTTAGTGACTGACTGTAGCGCCTGACTGTTGTTCTCAACAGATAATTACCAGCTCAGAGGCATCCCCAGTCTTTAGCCCCATTCAGGTATTGCCTACCATGCATATCTGAATGTTGGAGCAGGAGAGCATCTAGTTCCATTCCCTCTGTTACTGCACTCCTGACATGGGAAGGCCTCTAGACAAATAGAAGATTCTCCTCTTCAGACACATCACTTCCATGTGAGGAGAACTAAGACACAGTTGGGAAGAGCTAAGTGCTCTTATGCTGAGGAAAGTATAGTGGGTAATACTTGAACTTCTCTTTCTTTTCTCTCTCTCTCTCTCTTTCACTCTCCTTTTTTTTTTTCTGGGTGGGACTTGTTCAGGGTTGTAGGCTGTATGACTTGAAAATCTTAAACAGGATTTTCTTTAATAACTGATCTCTTGCAGGAGAGGCATCCAGGAGACAGTAAGAATTACAATGAGTGTATTCGGCATGAGACCATCAGAGTTGCTGTGTGTGACATGCTGGAAGGGAAATGCCCATGTCCAGAGCCTTTACGGTATGTTCTGGCCTCAGTGGTTTAAATAATGGATGCTGTACTTCTGGTTAGGGGAGAGAGGTGATCTATCTCTTTGAGAAGTTGACTTAGTTATCTTTTTGGACTACAGCTCCCAGAATCCCCCAGCCAGCATGGCTGGTAGCTATTCTGACTGATGGAGTCTGAAAATTGCAGTCCAGATAAAGTAACTTTGCCAAGCTCTGTCCCAGCCATGCCTTGTCCATGACTAAGAAGAATGCCTGCCAGTGGGAAACCCACGAATTGGCATTAATATTCTTTTTTTAGCATCCCAGTTAATGTTTGCCACTTAAAAAAAAAAAAGCTTGGTAGATTCTAAGTATTTTCTTTCTTGAATAATGGTGTCTTTGTTTTTACAGTTTATATCTTTTACTCAGAAAATTTATACTGATACTACAGATAGATTTATTTCTGGTGTTATATGGTGTTCCACCCTTTCCCACCACCATCACCAATTTTATAATCTTTTAATCAGGTTTCCATCAGAGTTGGACAAAGAGCTGAGGAACTTTATTTGGGCCCATGACATCCCATCATTCCATTTCTTATCTCTTTGCAGATAGTGTTCTTTCCTTTCCTTGGGGGATAGAAACTTGAGAGATCTAGAGCAGTGGTTCTTAACCTGAGGTCCATGGATCCATAGGGGTCTATGCTGTCCTCACAGGGGGTCCTTGAAATCTGTCTCCTCTTTATAGCAGAATATCCACCTGACAGCAACCAATTCAAAGACAGCCAGACAGGCAGGGAGGTTGGCTGGGCCTGCAGGTTGTTGTTCAATTCACTCCAGCTGTAAACTGGCAGAAGAAGCAGGAGAAAAGTCTTCCTTCCCCTTCCAAAGCTTCTGAGGAAAGTGTGCATTTACTTATTTCTCTCTTTTCTCCCAATCTGAAAACCTTTGATGAGCAATTTTAAATAAATACTTGATGCACTTCAAAGTCTTAAATCTTGAATTAAGTCTTGGGGATTTGCAGCAACAAAATATACTTAAAGGGGGTCCCTGGTAAAGAAAAGGTTAAGAACCACTGATATATCAAATCTATCAAGATTATAAAATAAGTGTAGAGTTAATTTTCAGTATCTGAGTGACTGGAAAATATAATTTATTTTATTATTGTTATGCCCCATTTTTCCACCCAGGTGCCTTTTCAAAGGAGCTTAGAACAATTTCAAAAAATTTAATGAGGTGTTTCAAGATTAGGGGTTTCTAGGGTATGTATGTGGTGGGTACTTCTGTTTCCTCACATATGTTGGAATGACCAAGGAGTCAGCCTCCACTCTGGAAAAAGGAGAAAGAAGATAGTGCAGGTAGATTTGGGGGCTGGTTGACTAATGCAGGTAACAAGCAAAGCAAAGGGTGCTCTGGGATTTCAGTAGCTTCACATAATGTTGACTCCAGCACATACCTCCTTTTGAAGCCACATTTGCAGAAGATGGAGACCTAGAACTCCAGAGGGCCCTGGCTTATCCTTCCTTAGTGAGCATGCTGGCACATTCCATTCTCTCACTTGGTTCCTCGCATCCAGCTGCTACACTTTAGCTTGTGTGGGAAGTGATTGTCAGAAGTCCCAGTGCAAACATAAGATTGTGCTTTTAACTCCTAGTTAATTCTTTATTATTGGAACTGCTCCCTCTGGTGGGAGGAGTGAAATGGAGTGATTGAGTAGTGTGCCCCTGCAGGTTAACTTGTGAGTCTCTAAAGTATGGGCTTATCATTTGTGCAAGTATAACCACAGAAAACCCATCATGATGGACTGAAATGATAGTGAACCTTACTGTTTTCACACTTGTAGCAAAGTTTATTCCCTGTGCAGATCTTTTTTTTCTGTGTAACATGTGAAAGGAAAAATGTATTGCCCTTAGAAAGTTTCTGCGCAGATTCCTGGGATGGTAGGTGAGAAATACTTTAAACTATTGAGTTAGACAGTTATGTTTAAAAAAAAACCCTGGGGTATGTTTGTTCAAAAATATGATTTTTTCAGGAGCCCACAGTAGAATATGACCCCCTGAATAAATTTTCCATTGTATTCTTGCTATGTGGCCTTATGCTTTGCTGGTTTTATTTTCTAGTGGAGTTATGGAGAAGTCCTTCATGGAGTATTACGATTTTTATGAAGGGGTGTGCAAAGAAAGGCTGCATCTCCAAGGACAGACAATGCAGGTAAGAATGAGATGGTGAGTGTGTAGATGGATGTGATCTCTTGAAGACTGACTTATTTTAAACACACAGAAAATAGGTTGCCATCTTTAATCTAGAAGTGGGATTTGGAGAGTTATAAATTAGAAGAAATAGCCAGTGCCCACTCTGTTTGCAGCACCTGAAGGTTGCAGTGAGAGATCATGGGAGATGAGGGACACTCAAATTCATCCTGCCTGTTGGAACAGAGTGTTGATCCGGGGGGCAGGACTGAAAGATTTGCACTCTCTGAAGTTTGGGGGGGAGCTTCCATAAAGCTTCAGCACCTGAAGATAATGTTCTGTTAAGTTTTGTCAGTTCATTCTTTGAACCCAAGCTGTAATTTATTCATGACTTTACTTCTTCTGGACTAGTAGAAATGAGCACAAATACATTTGGACATGTTTAAAAAGAGTGTCAGAGGTTTGGCACTGACCCAGGTGAAACTGGAGAATTGAACTGCACAGTGAGCAAACCCTGACAGCTCATCTGGGGCCAGGTTCTTCCTGTTCAGATTGCATGAGGGAGATGCCTGTATGTTTAAATACCTCCCTTAATTTTTTTTAAAGTATGCTTTGAACAGAAAAGATGTGGAAAAGCAGTCTTTGGTATTCTAACCTTTTGTGCATGGAGGGAAATTATATTGCATGATATTTAATAACACTGAATCTTCCCCTCCATCCCTTTCCCCATCTAAGGGTGTCAGAATGCATTCAAATACAGGAATCCCTTGCCAGCAGGAAGACTAAGAAATGGCACAACAGAAAACGTCTGCTGATTTTTTGATTTAGCATAAACATGAATTACTAAAGACTTATTCAAAGAGGGAACACATGGGATGCTCTGTTTTACAGTTCTGCAGCATCTCTTTTGGAATCCTGTTTATTATAGTTTTTCATGGGTGCTGAGCAGTCCATTTAAGAGGCCTGTACACCTAATAGAACCACAATTCCCTGAACATAGGTATGAAAGCATGGAGAGCCATCACAATTGCTACATCCATTTATTGTAGCCACGCCAGTTTTATCAGTTAAAGCAGCCTTCCCCAGCCTCTTACTGCTACTGTACCATTTCTCCCAACATATCTAGCCAGTGTGGCGAGTATTTGCCAGTACATGGTTCTAGCTGGATAAAGAAAGCCTTTAGCACAGTTTTCTGATCCATGCTCACAGTAGCTCTCTTGGATCTTGACTCATGTTGCTTGTTCCAGCAGTGAGCAGGCCTGCAAGATTTGCTTTCCTTATTTTTTACCAGATCTCTTAGGTCCATTGGTCTGAGCCTGGGGCAAAAGACATACACTTAAAATTAAAGAATTCTGAGCCCAGGAATTTCTTTTGTCTGCCAGTAATGAATGGAACTTACAGCGCTTCTGTACTCAAAAACGAAAACAAAGATTAAAAAAAACCCACCCTACTCCTCTTTAGTCCATTCGTTCTTTATTTCAGCAATATAATTTAGCATGTGGAATTATTTTGTTGTTGCTGTAGTTAAATAATAGATCATTCTGAAAACCTTGCTCGTCTACAGCAAATGTAGTATTAAGTCTAGAGCTTCCTTTGCTGCCCACCCTGGTTTAATTCAGATCTTTCCCCTTCCAGGATCCCTTTGGCGAGAAGCGAGGACACTTTGACTACCAGTCCCTTCTAGTGCGGTTGCAAGGAATCCGTCTCAAGGTGCAGGAGAAACACCAGCAGGAAAACCCAGACATAGACTCAGAGAGCAGCTCTTCCGAAACGGAGACGGACACTCAAGGCAGCATTAAGGCTTAGAGATTTCCCGCCTAATTGCTTGGGAACCCAAGAGATGAGAGTGAGGATCTTTTGACTCCAGACACTGTGGAGGAGTCCAGCTAGACCTGAGAACCAGTCTGGTTCCAAAGTGGAGAGAACACGGGCAGAGAAGTGTACTTTGGTCATCTCCTTCAGTGCTCTGGTACATGCTGTTTAAAAACAAAAAGAGGATCTAATGCTAAAACTGAACTGGGCTTGTCACAGGCTGTATTTTGAAAATAGTCCTTTTCTCCACTGGAGAACTTATGAGCCAATGGCATAAAGGCATTCTGGAAGAACCTGTCATGGATGGGTTTGCCTCTTCCTGCCCAACTCCCTCCTCCTTGATTCTAAAAGAGCATGAGATCGAGAATGACTCTCAGTTTCATTGTCTCTGTTCCAAAATATACTGCTGCTTTGTAGCACCTCCCTTCCAGCTTGCCTCCACGCCATGGCGGACTCCCAGCCATCAAGTCTTTTAAAGCACTTTTTGACAGTTTATATAGAAAAGTCCCCACCACCACCACCAAATTTTTCATATTTGCTTTGTTGTAGCTTCCTGATCAGGTTGGTATTGCCTGTCTTAGAAAGACCAAAGAGGAGGAGCTTTTGCGGGAATGGCTTTATGGTGATTTAAGTTTTCAAAGCTTTACTCATTTGTTGAGCTTCCCCCTTGCCCTTGAATTTCTGTTGGGAAAGGAATTAAAAAAAGACCCAAAATTTTAAATGTTTCAAAATTGAAAGCAACAACTGGTAAATGTTACTTCCTTATTATTTTGGGTAGTTTCCAGGAAGAAATCAGTTGTATAAGTTGCATATAATCTGGAGGAAGGCTTAGTTTGCCAGTTCAGAAAAAGTAAAAACTACAGAGAAGAAACACTTCTATATTATTGATAGTGTTCACAGGAGAAGAGAGCAGCAAAAAGGAAGCATAACCATGCTTGCTGGAACCTCTGATACAACAGCATGCTTTGGCATCCATGCAGCTGGGCCACTAGTTTTTGGAAGCATTAGTTAAGAGTTTAGCGATGTCAGGAGGATGCAAGTAACATGGAACCTGGGCAGTGTCAGTTTGAATCTGACTGCTAGCTTCAGGAGCAAACAGGAACTGCTGAAATGCTATGTTGAAGGATATGGTCTCCTTTCAGCAAAATTCTCTGTTGACAGTGAGGTCTGGGATTGCATGTGTGTATCGCCATCAAATCTGCCATAAATGCCTTCTCTCTGATTGCTCCACTGTGACACAAAGAGTTAAAGATACACCTTCTGAAGACTGAATTGTCTACAGCCATCCTCCTGGCTAGTAAACTTTTATAGTTTAGTTTGTAGACTGAAAGATCCAGAAACCTTGTTAGCGCTTTTCTGCCTTCCTCCTCCGTCTAGAAACTGCGTTAAATTGTTTGAAAACTGGAAGAATATTCTTAGCCTATAGATGCACACTCTAATCCAGAGCTGAGCTGGGAAAGGTACCAAGCTGGTAGGAAGGTTTGCATCCAGCCAGCTTAGTAAGACACATGGAACTATGCAGGTAACCTCCTTCCCATCTGCCTCTGGAAGCCCATAGATGCTAGTAGGCCCTATCCATCTGCTGGCATACAATCTTCCAACTCTTCCTGCCTCTCTCTAGAGTGGAGAAGAAGGGAAGTGCTGCTGCTTAAAGCTGTTCAGGAGCTTTTCTTTTAGCAAAGCTAATTTCTGTATGTCTGCATTTGGGATGAGATAGAATTGTTTCCCCACCACCAAAACCACATGAGAAAAAAGAATCTCCAGGAATGAGGAATAGCTGATAGAATCATATAAAAGCACTGTAATGCAAGATTGCATTTTGATGCCTAGTGAAGGAGGCACCCACAAGGCGAGATAATTGTATCATGTTCATTTTAATTTCATGGGGTGCAATCTAGAGATGTCAGATGTGTTTAACCCCTCCCCTTCCCCTCTGCATTGAAATCAAAGGGACTTGAATGCACAGTTGATCTTTTAAGTCCCACTGAAATCAGTAGGACTTAGTAGGCCTTATATTCACTGGACTGTGCCAATTGTATAAATTTGGCTGTCCCCTATTCTGTAGTCACCTGCACTAGAAGTGCTCCTAAGTGAGAGCACCTGTTAATTTTGAAGATCAGAATTCCAGATGCATGTTGGCTGTTGAATTATTGCATATATTTCCTTTAAAAAACATACAACAAAACATGAAAATGCCTTATGTGGTTGTTTGTTTTTCACACGGCTCGCATGTGGATATTAACAAAACAAAACAAAGGAATATGGTTTTCTAGTTGCCCATAAGCATCTGTCAGCCGTTTCTGAATGTTTCCATTTCAAAAAGTGACAATCCTAGATGACTGATCTAGACAAATGTTTAGTGACAGAATTTTAGGCCTAACAAGATGAAAAAAAGAAATAAATGCACAAGGGTCTTCAAATAATGAAACCTTGTTTATATACAATTGTACATAAAGGGTTTTTTGTGCAATAAAGTTTGTTTTGACAGGATCTGAAGTTTTTCTGTGTGCTACTTTGTGACTTCAGGCCATTAACTACGAAGAAGGGTCTGGATCCAATTCCAGAAAAGGTCAGTGGGGCTGCATTTCAAGTGATTTACAGAGCCAAAGGGAAACTGTTTGAGCCAAAAATACCAGTATATTTTAGTTTAAATACCCTGAAGGCAACAGATCGCATCAGATCTGGGAAGCTAAGCAGGGTCAGGCCTGGTTAGTACTTGAAAGGTGGGCTGCCAGGAAATACTTAAGTGCTGCAGACCATATTCAGAGCAAGGCAATGGCAAGCCACTGCTGAGTACTAAGAAAATCCTGTGAAATTAATGATCTCGCCCTAAGTCAGTGGGCAACTTGAAGGCACATACTTTACCTTTATTCTAGCCTGAGGTTCTTAAATTGTAAGTAAATCTTAATTGAGGCTTCCCAACCTTTTACAGTGGAGGAAATCATGGAAGAGTATTGTGATGAGGACGGTGACGTTGGCCATGCAGGAGGGCACAATTTGATATAGGAGCCTGAGATGTTCCTCACCCTTGTTACAGAAGTTCACCTTGTGGTTCTCCAAACAACTGCCATCAGCATAGCCAATGGTAAGGGATGCTGCAGCATTTCAAGGCCTACAGTTGTCCATGTGGCATGCAAAATCTGCCAGCTGAAGCCTCAGGACGACCTCCCCATGCAAACAGCATAAGGCAATAGGCACCTACTTGTACCACAAAGTTTCCAGTGGAAGAACCTAGTTTTCTGTAGTGGTTTTTATCAGGTTACTGGAGACAATGAGAGCCAGCATGGTGTGGTTTGAATATTGACTATGATACTGGGAGACCAGGGTTTGAATGCCCATTTGGCCATGGGAATCTGCTGGGTGACCTTGGGCAAGTCACACGCGCTCAGCCTCAGAGGAAGGCAAGGGCAACCTGCCTCCGAACAAATCTTACCAAGAAAACCCTGTGATAGGTTCACCTTAGGGTCACCATAGGTCAGAAATGATTTGAAGGCATGGAATGATGGGACAATTCCACCCCAACTGCACCAAAACAAATCTATCTGTGGAAACAACTCCTGCCTCATTTTTATAACTACAGAATTTCAAAGAATAACAGGAGATTTTAGCTCTGTAAGAAGATGATAATAAGATAATAACAGGACATTACGGTTTCTTGCTCCCTGCCCCTCACATAAGAGGTGACAGTTTTTCAAGTGATTAACACTTTATCCACACATAGGGTGAACACGAGGATTAATAAAAGGCAACGTTACCAGAATTTCACACTTGCTTTTGTATAGTACAACCTCTCCAGTGCTTGGAAAAAATATTTTTTGAGGGGGAAGAGACTACAGCTCTCTATTGGCCATGCTGGCTGAAGGATTCTAAGTATTTTGGTCCAAAAAAAGGACTGTTTCTCCATGCTCTACAAGTGTAGAAAAGTGTATTTACAGAACTTCAGCTTGCCAAGGCACAGAGTTTTCTTGTCCTCATTTTCACAACCTTTATGGTTATGAAGACAGAACTTGAAAATCTCAAGGTACTGACTTCCTGTAATGTTGATGTTGTATTAGGTAGTTCCCATACATTTTTTAAAGTATATCTTTTAAAGGACTAGAAACTTGGGTTTTTACTCTAAGAAAAATGAAACTGCTTGCTCAGTTTCATTAGGTGCACAAGAACTGAGATGATTAAAGCAACTTTTGGGTCTGCTCCCTAAAGCCCAAGGAACAGTGAAGAAACTCTGCTGTTTTGCCATGCAAAAAGGGGGTTCCCTTCCTTCATTGTGAAAAATAAAAAGAAGCTGTACAGCTGAAGCGACTCAATGTACACAGAAACAAATCAGGTGTTTTCCTACTGTAATTGTAGAATTTAGAAATGAGATGAGGCAGAAAAGTAACAACATAGCCTAGGAATACTAAGAACTAGAAACCTGCTAACAGTGTATCTCTCTCTCCAGCTGGCAGAAGCCCCATGCTCAGTTTTCCATCTGCCTGCAGGATTTAGTTATGCAGACACTTTTTATAAAGATATTGAATGAAAATTCAAAGGGATTCAGTACTGCACAATTTTATGCCACTAACACCACGTACTTCTGCATTTAATTGAAAAAATTCTGATTTATTCCATCTCCTCCTTGATTGTCAAGGTAAGGCTTCCTTTGCTTCTTCTGGAGTGATTTCTTGAGAATAAAGTTCTGTGAAAAGGGCAGGCAACCAGTACTGTGGTTCTGATGGAGCCTGAGTATCAAGCCAGGCCATACCTTCTTTCAGCAGGTGATCCTGTATTTGAAGAGAAAGAATCCAATCACAGATTGCTCTGTACTAAAGATGTGAAAGCCAGTAGAGTAGAGGTGGGAGAGAAATATCAAGAAAATAACAATTTTTTCCAGGTTTTTTTTCTCAAAGTCTCTTTTTTCCCAGAAACATTGGGGGGGGGGGGAATCATGGAATATTTTCTTCTAGAATGATCAATAAAAAGACAAGGTATTCACATCATTATTGCCTCAAAATAATTTCTAACAACTATGTAAGAGGAAGACTTGTATGTCAGACTATTAGCAGGCCTAGATACTCTAAAGGCACCAGATCCCATCTGATCCTGGAAGTTAAAAAGGGTCAGCCCTGGTTACTACTTGGATGGGAGACCACCAACAGATACTAGGTGCTGTAGGCTATATTTCAGAGGGAAGAACTGGCAAAACCACCTCTGAGGTTTCCTGGTCTAAGAAAACTATGAAATTCATTGGGGAGCTGTAAGTCAAAAGATGACTTGGAGGCAAGTACACACACACATGTAGAAGAGTATCAGGTCATTATAGCTGCTAGTCTTGGTTCTTCTTGGAACTAGATTTCTAGTTCATATTTGTCTCCATGTATATAATTATATAAACACCTGCAAAAAAATTATTCCCAGTACAGTAATGGAGTTTCCTTGCTGCCAAATTTGGGCTTCTTTTTCTTATAACAATATATTTGTCTTTTTACATACCAGCACCTGCTTGGCTCGTTCTGTCTCCCACTTTAAACTTGATTTAATTTCACTGACAGTCACATACCCCTTTTTCTGAAATGGAGAACAGACACACCAGCAATTTCAAAGGCTATCCACTGACAAGTAGACAGGATGAGTAGAAAAGTTGGACCAACATAAGTGGACTGAAAGTCACATTGAATCAAGGCCTTTTTCGTAAGCAAGGGTTCATAGATCAGTGGTAGAGCACAACAGAACATGCTGTAGTGGTTAGAGCATTGTGCTGGGATTTCAAGTTTCCACTGAGCCATGAAACCCACTGGATGAACTTGAACCAATCACTCAGGCGATTTCTGCACAACGACGGTCTTCTGCATCATCATACTGCAATCTCAGGTCCAGAAGGGAGTGCATCAGCAATGCCCCCCGCCGCACCTGCTCGCTCCATGAGGAAGAGAGCGCAATGGCGCCACCTCTTCCTTCCACAGCGCTTCTGGGCACTTTCCATTGCTGCACTCACTACAGAAGGAAGAGTCACCATTGTGCTTCCACAGCTTCTGCACAGCTGGGAGCAATGGGAGTGCCACACTATTGCAAGCACAAAACAGATATTTTCCGTTTTTCAAGAACTGCGTGAGTGTGATGCTTGGGAAGGAATGGCAGCAGGCTGGTGATGACGTCATGTGGAAGCACGACTGCTGACTGCTGCCAACCTGTTCCAGAAGTGGCACAGCTCCGTCATGCAGAAATGGCCTTACTCTCTTGCTCAGCTTGACTAATCTCAAAGGGTTGTCATGAGGATAAACCAAGGAGCAGGAAAGCCATACATGATGCCTTGAGTTCATGGATGGAAAGGCAGTGGGGAAACGACCCTTTGCCCAAAGCTTTCAGGCCCAAGCAATCCTATCTTGATTGACTGTAGATTTTGGCATACTCTATTCTAAACCATTTTATACTGTTTAAATTATCAGTTTTATTGCTTCTACTCAACTCTGAAATCTTTAGATATAGGACAAAAAGCAAATCTTTTAATAGCTGGGTAGATAGTAATCAAGTAGGTGACTACTACAAAAAATTATGCATGCATAAGGTCCTGGGATCACATCCGAGCATCTCTGATTTGAAGCCAAGCCTAGGAAATGTTTCTCACTTGAATGCTGAGCAGAAGAGACAGCCCCCATGTTAAAATAGCCCAGTGGCCTGCCTCTGTATTATGCAGCTTTGTGTGTTCATGAATGTAAGATGACTGTCTTTCATACATACCTTGCAGAGGAAGAAAAATTCCACTTCCCATACCTCATTCCACCAGCTTGGCCATATCTTATAATGGAACACAGTATGGCAGGCAGCATGGAAGCTTACCTGCTTTCATAACAACTGTCAAAGGGGTGAGCTACAAGTTAGGTTGGGTCTTTAATTACTTATATGGTACATTTATATTCTGCCTTTCCTTCAATGAGCTCAAAGCACCAGATATGGCTCCCTTCCTCTTCATTCACCAGGCTGAGAGAAATGTAACCTGGTAAATTTCCTGGCTGAATGAGGACCTGAATTTGGCTCTCCCAAGTCCCAATCCAACATTTTATTTTATTTGTACCTTGTCTTCCTCCTGGCATGGAACCCAATCACTGCACTGCACCCTCTTATGACTTGTGGGTCCTCACATACAAAATGGTGCATTTAATATTCTCTTCATTCCCTTCACCTGGAGATTATGGGAGTAATAGTCCAAACCATATGCAAGTCAGTGGGTTGCCTATTCCTGCTCCCCATGTAGTCACAATCCAGATGATAAGCCCTCATTCACATCAAATTCGAGCTCCAAGTAAAAACAAAAACAGACAGGGAGATCCATGCTGCATACTCAGTATCAACATATCTTCTGACTCTGAGATGTGTACTGACAATTTTAAAAAAAACTTCCTGGGAAGAGCTAAAGAGAGAAGAGGCAGCCCAGGTTCACACTGGCTCATCCTCTTTTTGCATAGTTACCTCAGCAAGCTGTATAACAACAGTATGATCCATGTTCAGTTCAGCTGGCACAGACTGGATCAGATATGTTCCGCCAACAGGAAGGATCCCAAAACCATTTCCTAGAACTTTCAGCTTCTTAATCGCTCGGATGAGATCATCCCTGAAGAACCAAGAGAAGAAAAATAAGTCTAGGCTTGACATTAGGAGACCTGTAAATCTCAGCCTAGTGCATTGCATAGATGCTGCAGTTTTTTGGAAGCCACAGAATGAAGCATTGGGTGCAGAACTGAGCTTTCTTAATATCACAAATTTCATTTGAAATACATGCACACATATATAAGTTCCTAGCTCTTGGGGCTGTTAAAATGCATTTGGAATAAATACATTTTCCAGGAAATTCCGCCCTGCCATCCCCAATCCCATTCCACATATGCAAGCCAGTTGGACCTCCCTCCCTCCCTCAGATGAGTGAGGGAAAGATATTCACATTTTTTCCACTTTTGTGAGGGTCTTGTACCCCTAATGCTCATGAAAGTGGAGGGCCAACTGTATATTTCACCGGAAGACACATGGTCCTCAAACACAGTGCTTACTGGCTGACATCCTGAGCAAATTTTCCTCTTCCCTTGAGCACTTGCTGGTGGAGTTCCTCCAGTGTTATTAGCCCTGGTTGAGAAGAAGAAAGCATGTTAATGCCCAGCCACAAACATGGGAAATCTGAATCCAACCTACTATATTAGCAGACCAAACCTACAATCCTACAAAACAGACCTGGGGAGCATGTGGCCCTCCAGATGTTGTTGGACTGCAACTTCCATCAGCTCTAGTGATCACAGCCAATGGTGAGAGATATTGCAGTCCCACAACATTGGGAAGGCCAAACTCCTGCTACTCACACTTCCCTGTGGGTAAGTCCTATTTAACTCAGTGGGCTTATTTTTGAGCTCACATATAGAGGGCTGCACTGTTTGAATAAAATGCTATGCACGTTCACTTGGGCAGCAAGAACAGGGCCAGGTTTAATGTCAAATAAACATTCACAGAAGTGGGCTACAAGTGGTATTTACTTGCACAAAGGTCTGCAATGAAACCAATGGAGAATGCTAGTCACAGCTTGCTCCCCACTGATTTCAGTGGGAACTCACACACCCAAACCTCTGTGCGGGCACTATGAAACTGTATGCATAGAGAAGACATCGGGATGCGTATACTGACTCCCTTGTCCCACCACGCCAAGCCTTCCACGTCTGAATAGGAAAGTCTGAAAAAAAAATAGTTATTGGGCTGAACTGAATATTGTTACAGTCTTGAATCGGAAACATGGCCATAGCCATGATAGCTAAATATCTTTATAATCTCTCTTCAGACCTCTCAGGCCAAGCCAGGAAGGTCAAATTGGGTGAGGGTGGAACAAATGCATATGTTCCCTTCACACTTCCAATTTTATAATGTCTTAATAGCAGAGATTGAACATATCTAGTTACAAATAACTACTTGCTGGAAATTGATTCTTTTTTGCAGCCACTAAGAGCCTAAAGGCACCAGATCCTGTCTGATCTTAGAAGCTAAGCAGGGTTAGCCCCAGTTAGAGCTTGGATAGTTGACAGCCAATGAATACCAGATGCTGTAGGCTATATTTCAGAGAAAGGAACTGGCAAAAACACCTGAGTACTCTTTGCCTAAGAAAACCCTACAAAATTCATGAGGTCACCATAAGTTGACAGGTGACTTGAAGATATACACACACACAACATTTAGGCCATTTCCGCACTACACTGTTACAATGCCATTATTCCACTTTCAACATCCTATGGAATTCTGGGGCTTGCAATTTAGGGAGGAGCATTTAGAATTCTCAGCCAGAGAGCTCTCTGGCCTCAGTAAACTACAAACCTCAGCATTCCGCAGGATGTTGAAAGTGGAATAATAGCGCTAGAACAGTGTAGTGCAGAAATTGCCTTAATTAACTAAGTACCTTTTCCCACTACATGATTATAGCACTATGACTCTACTTTATCTTCCTTGCCTGTGTCCTATGGAATCCTGAGGGTTGCAATCTGCACAGGCACTAGCGCTCTCGGGCTGAGAATTGTAAGTGTCCCTCCCTAAACTGCCAGTCCCAAGACTGCACATGATGTTGCCATGACAGTTAAAGTGTAATCATAGTATGTTAATTGTATAGTGGGAAAAGAGACCTCACATACTGACTGCTGTTCAATGAGGATAGCACCACTCCTTCTGCACTGAAACTATCACGATGTTTTAGCTATTTTTGTAGTTATGGGGGAGTGGCTTCACTAAACGAAAGAAATAGCCACATGGGTAAAGCACTGCCTTGTGCTCTGTTCTAGGTGTTAAAGAAACAATAAGGGGGATTAGAAACACAGAAACAGACCAGTGCACTGCAGCCCTCCAATGTGGGTTTTTAAAGTAACTAGTTACTTTCAAGGAACGTATAAGTAAAGATTTTCTTTTGAAGTCATAATATCAACAATAACTATCTACCTTTTCTTACGAAGGAACACATTTTTTTAAAAAACAAAACATTTTTTCCAAGTTCTTCTGAAAAGTGCTCAACCTACGCTGCAGTCCAATACTCACATTCCAGATAGTTAAGTCTCATTGAAGTTGATGTGGCTTAATTCTCTGTAAATGTGATTTTATACTAAATGCAATCCATCATAAATAGAGAGAGCATTAGGAAAAACAAAATCCACCCTGAAAACTTAGAACGCAATTCACAAATCTGCAAGAGATGAAGATTTATGTTTTGAATAATACATCTAAATTAAAAAACAGAAGCACGTCATCAACAGATATGAATGTACAATACGGTTAGGAAGTTTGTAAGTAGTAGCCGACATTGCAAAAAAATAGGAGGAAGATTAATGAGAAACTAAGACAGACAGACATGCACACCCACACATACATGTACATATACACACACACAATCATGGGAAGACTGGGTACTGAATATGATCCTCACCTCCATTTCTGTGCTTCAAAGCCAGACAGACTTCAATAATCTGGACACCTAATTCATAATAAAAATCTCCAACACCCAACATTTCAGACCAGAATCCTTTGCCAGCTGCAGAAAAGAAAGAGAAAAACAGTATGAATTGAAGGTGCAGTTCTTTTTATTGCTTGTGTGTGTGTGTGTGTGTGTGTGTGTGTGTGTGCATACACACACCAGGGTGGGGAACATATGGCCCTCTAGAAGTCAGAAGAACTACATATCCCATGGTCTGTCAACACACACCAAGCTGGGTACAGCTGATGGGAAATGGATGCCAACAATACTGGGTGGGCCAAAAGTTTCCAATTACTGTACTGAATTCATCCACTCCTTTTTGGATATAAATTAAACAAAACTTGCATCCAAGTAAGAGAAACATTTTGCAGTATTCGTATTAGTTGACACAGAAATTTTAATTGCTAGAAGCATAGAGGGGACACAACCTTTGGGCTCAACTAAGCCCATTTTCTAGAGTTTATTACTTATTAGATATTGTGATAACTTATTTCTGAGTTAAAATATTTGTCTGTGAGAAATGATGATGCGCCTCTTTTCTTTTCCTTCTTTCTTTTTAAAGTGGGAACACAAAAACTTGCATAAGATGGGGTGGGCACCACATGGGCTCTAGATGTTGGACTTCAGCTGCCATGAGACCTCATCATCGGTTACATGTGCTGAGGTGCTGAGAGTTACAATCCAATAACAGCTGGAAAGACGCACGCTGTCCAACTCCATTATAAAAAAATTTAATCCGGCAAAGTCTACCAGGAATCCTTCTCTCTCTTTTTCTCTCTACAACAAACACCCAGTTCCCCATTTCTCACAGGCCAGCGGATCAACACCAATCGTTGCACACATGTCTTGGAACTGGACTCTGAATTGGGGATTTTTACGGATCTCTTGCTTGTGTTTACTGGCAAACTCTTCCAGGTTAGTTTTAAACATGTCCAGCTGCTTCGACATCTGCAATTGAAGCCAGGGAAGACAATGGAGAAATGGATTAGGTTAGACTTGAAAGATTAACTATACTCTTCATTTGTAGTTTTCAGACCTATAACAGACTGATGGATCATGCAGAAGGCCATTTATTTATCCAAGGCCATTTATTGCAAAGTTCTTTTGTGCCTGGCTTTTTTTCCCTAAGAGACTGCACATTAACATTGGATAAGGTCAGCATCCAGCCTTGCCTTAGGGTCGCCATAAGTCGGTAATGACTTGAAGGCACACAACAACAACAGCAGCAACAAAAACAACAGCAACAACAAGTTCAGCATACTATTTATCTCAGAATCCTTAGACCAGTTGTTACAAGAAGCTCACAAGCCTAATTTAATTGTTAGAACAGACCACCGTTATTAGGTCTTTTTCCCAAACAGCTGACATCCTTGATCCTGCCATCATAAGCCAACAGGTTCCACAGGTAAAATATACATTATGCACAGAAGCCTGGGCTAACAGAGGTCACAAATTTTGCAAGAGCTATCCCTCCAAGTCCAAAAGCAACCACTGCTGCTTCCCACATCTTACCTGCGCTAGCTGGTCTTCAGCTAAAACTGTTCCACGTTCCTTGTATTTTGCCTACAAAGGGAAAAAAATGTTGGATATTAGACAATTACAGCAAAGATAGCAAAACATTGCAAAATCAAACCCCTAGTTTTCTCCTGAATCCTTGCTCTTGTTTCTAACATCATTACAGATGGTGCTGTAGAGGGTGCCTTATGCATAGGAGGTCTGTTTGGCAAGCATCCAGAACTCAGCCTCTACTGTAGAAACAAAGCTGTGGAACTCCCTGCCTCATGAAACTGCTCTGCTGCACACAGTTAAGCAATTTCTTAAGAACTTTAATGCTTCATTTGTTTACAGGATAACAGCACTTTCTAGTCATGTCATGTCACTCTCAGTCCAAAGTACTACGGCATTTTGTATTAAAGGGCTTGGGGGACTGATTTCAAATTACTGTCTACTTTAAGAATGGTTTTGTGTTTTGTGTCTGAAACCATTTATGACTAAAATCTTATCCACTAGGAGTAAACAACCTTTCTCCTCTGTGATCCAGGGCTAGCATTCCATATCACCCCTCCTCTCTCAAGCTCTCTCTATCTCTCTTTCTCCCATTCTCAGCCCCTGTGCCCTCCCACACTAAAAATGCAGGCCTGCATTCCCCACTCATCTATCCTTTCTCCACGCTAAGGGCATGGGGAAGTCATGGGTCTTTGTGACTTAATTTCAATCTTCTGCAGAGAAGGAGGTTCTTTCTCCCCACTGCCACCCTACAGGGCTGTTGAAAGAATCACAAATCGCAAAGGATGTACCTTGGACTGAACATTTGAAACCACTTGTTGTTGTCATGTGCCTTCAAGTCATTTCCAACTTACGGTGACTGCAAGATCGACCTATCATGGGGTCTTCTGGGTGATGAGAATGTATGACACACTCAAGGTCACCCAGTGGGTTTCCGTGGCTGAGCTGGAAACTGAAGCTTGGTCTTCAGGGTCATAATAGGTGACAGTTCTTCAGATGGCTAACACTTTACCCACACTCATGGCAAGTAACTTTTTTTCAAAAGTATGCAAGCAGAAGCATGCCTGTGGTTTGAGTGGAGAGGGGCACCTCACCCCAAAATAGCTGTGTGAGCTTTCCCTTTGTTTGAACTATGAACCATAGATGTTTGCATACACGCACATATATATCAGGGTGGGAATTGTACAGCCAAGGTGTTGCATGTGGCCCCAAGTTCTTTTGCATGGATCATGGCCTCCTTTTGGCTACCCATGTCATAGTGGGGGAGCTGGGTGGGTTGTCCCACTATTAAAGATAATTTTCAAGTTTAATTTCAACCAAAACATTATTTTGGCTCAAACGAGGGAACGAAAATGCAAATAACTACATTGACAGTGGTCAGTCATGGATAGAGGGGAGAAGAGGCAGTGCTCAAAAGCTTCTCCAACTGATGTACCACCCAAAATCAGAAGACAGTTGGCACAAAAACAGGTACAGGGGTCCAGATGGAAGGGCAGTTGTTGTCATTAAGTACCTTCAAGTAATTTCTGACTTATGGCAGCTCTACCACAGAGTTTTCTGAGGCTGAGAGTGAGTGATTTGGCCAAGGTCAGCCAGTGGGTTTCCATGACTGAGCAGGGATTCAAACGTTTGTTTCCAGAGTTACAGTCCTACGTTCAAACCGCTATGCCATGCTGGCTCCTAGGCTGAAGGGTACAGCTTTGCAAGAAGCTCCAGCTTCACTAATCAATATTCCTGCTCACCTCCATGGCAGAGACAGCTGCTAATCTTTCATGGGGAGGAAGGAACAAGGCTTTTTAAAAAGGACTGAGTACCCATCAGAGCATACAATGCTTACTTAAATTGTATGTTCTGATGGGTACTCAGTCCTAACTTTTGGATACCCAGTGGAAATAAAGGCACACCTATAATTTAATCATTGAAGCAAACACACAGATTTAAACTGGAAAACTGACTCAGACCTCATGAAGTGGACTACGTCCACAAAAGTTCATATTAGAAATGTCTTCTTTCCTGTTAATCAGTGGTACTGGATTCCTGTATGTCTTCTTATATCACGATAAGACTGTATTCCAGAGCAAGGAACTGGAACAAAACCGCCTCTGAATATTCCTTACCTCAGAAAACCACATGAAATTCATGGGGTCACCATAACCTCACAGGCATCCTGAAGGCAGATATACACACAGGGTGTGTGCAAATCTATTTGCAAACTTCCTGTTTCTTTTTGCCACTGCATGAATGGGGAAGCTTCCACTCATTAACTATTTGAACGACAAAATGGATACCCAGTAACAATTTGTTTTAAAAAAATGTGTTGGCGGTGGGGAGGCACTCGCCAAAACTGGGAAGTCCCCTCCCAAAACCATGCTAGTATTTCTAAGAAGACAATAGAAAACAACAACAAGAAATCGATCGATTTTCTCGGGTAGAGGGAGCAAAATAAACAAATGTCAGAACAGACCCCCCCCCCGGAAGAGAAAAGACGACTTACTGCAGAACAGCGTGCCTCTGAACATGTGCAAAGCGCCCTATCCCCTTCTTAAACCTGAGTCGCGACAGCGCTCCTGTCTCACGTCCCCGCCCGCAAATCTGAGATTAAAAGACGGAAGAGCTTCCAAGACACAGAACTGGGGGCGACTTGCAAGAAAATTCCAGCCCCGACCACCTGGTATTCCTATTGAAATGAAACCCTCCTTCCTCAGCCTACAAAGGCTGGGAATGAAAGGAAGATCCGCTGGGGGGGGGGGGGGAGCTCACCTCTGCCAGCTTCTTTTTAGCGATGGCGCCAGCCCCCACCCCTCGGCGATGCATCTTTGCGAGGGGAGGGGAGACACGGGAGACACAGCTCGGACCCCCAGATCCGGTTTGCTGGGAGAACCTACTGCAGGGCGGGACAGCGGGAGCTTAGCGACCCCGCCTCTCTCGCTACGTCATCTTCATGCGACAGGAAGGAAGATTACCTGGGGGTGGGCTGCTTCTCTGGCCATTGGCGCACTGGGGTGTTATAATGGCATTATTCCATTTTCAACATCCTATGGAATCTTGGGGTTTGCAGTTTAGGGAGGGGCCTCAGGCCCCTCCCTAAACTGCAAACCCCAAGATTCCATAGGATGTTGAAAATGGAATAATACCATTATAACACCCCAGTGCCCAAATGGCCTCCCTCTCCTGCGCCATCCACGATTATCGGTTGCTTAGGGTGGAGAGTGGTGGATACTGTCCCACTTTTATTATTACTCCCCTGACTTGTTTAGGGGAGGACTCTTAAGCCGGGAGGAGGGGGGCCGGAAGGAACCACAGTGTGGAAGATGGTTGCCCCCCTCCCTCCATGGGAAAGGCAGTGGGGGGAACTAGCTACAGTGGGAGTGTTAAAACTTTAATTATATTGGATAGTGGAGAATGGTTTATGCAGTACTCAAGTCTTAAGCGGAATCTTGGCTCTCATGTCTGTTAGGTGAAGCACGATGTGTGTGTTTTTCCTGCCATTTGAAAAAAATCTTAATTTTAAGTAGTAAATCTTATGAAATACTTTAAAAAATAAGGGGATTACTAAAGGTTATAGGTGGAGAGATAATCCTGGAAGATTTAGAATGTACACTGAAGCAACATAAGAAAGAATGAAGCAGTGATGTATTTTAAGGCTTTTCCTCCAAGTCTCAACTCAAGTTTCAAGTCCTTGCAGGGTAATTCAAGTTGAGTCTCAAGTCTGGGAGCCAAATTGAACAGAAGAAAGGAGGTGGTAGGGGTGCGGTTTAAATTTCAATAATTAGAAAAGCAAGTACCCATATTGTCACTTCTTTTCCCACCTTGCCTCAGCAGTGCTTCAGACAGACTTAACATTTCCTTTAAGGGTTTAAACTTTAAGGGAATGCAGCATACCGAGCCTGGTGGCTTCCTCATGTGTAATCAGGATTTAATTTAAACCTACAAACCCATAGATTCTGGCCTTTCATTTCTTTGTTTTCCAAGTCTCCTTTACTCCCCTGTTGCTTCAACCAGATTTTAAACCCTCCAAATCCGTGGATTCCTGCCAGATTTTAAGCCCCTCTAGTTCCGCTGATTCCTGCCTTTCACTCCCTCTGCCTTCCAACCCTCCTTTACAGCAAATCCTTCACTAAAAAAAGACAAGTCTCAAATCTGGTTGAGTCAATCCATAATTTATTGATGAGTCCAGTCCAAGTCAAGTCATTGAAGAGACTTGAGTTGGACTTGAGTTCAAGTCAATTGACTCGAGTCTACGTCGCTGTAATGAAGCACTTACAACTTTTAGAAAAAGAAGTTGGTAGAGGATTAGGGATAGGGATACTGGATTTGTATTTAAACTTATCTGATGTGTAACATGTTTCAGAGTGTAATTTAATCTGATTTATTGTTTTTATGATTGTGGGCCTAATAGAAAGATTTACAAAAAAAAAAGTGAAATAATAGCATTATAACAGTGTAGGATGGAAATGGCCTTTGATGATGACAAGGAGAAGCAGCACCACCAACAATCCATGTGCCTTGTGACATTTCAAAACAATAGGATGGCTTCATAGGCACGGTGATGTCCTCTCATCTGTTTACACCTGGATCCCCAAATCATGCTACACACTTCATAGGACAATTTGTATTTCTCCAGATACTATTGCAGCTTCCATCAGCTGTAGTCAGCATAATCAATGGTGAGGGATGAAGGGAAATGTCTAATAAAATCAGAAGGGCCATCAGTTGCCCACATTAACATGGTATGCAGCACTTAAGGAACAGTGATACAGGGTCCTGGTGGAATCTCATAAAGCAGCATTTTAGTAGAATGCATGTCCTAGCCAGAGAGATGTTTCAGCAAGGCATTTTTTAAAACCTTATACTTGTATGTCCAAATGGATACCTAGTTCTGGTTTTGGGTACCCAGTGGAGGCAAATGGACACATACCATTTAATCAGGAAACCACATGATTCCCACTGCTGTTTCAATGCCTTCAACAAGTTACTGCAAACCAAAAATCAAAATAATCCCCGAATAATACCTTTGCAATCCCAAATCAGTTGCATTTTTAACCAACTTTCCTAAGGTTTGAAAAGAGCTTTAGGGATTGCTCTTTTTAATGAATGCATTTTCTAGTGGTGGGTGGCATAATAAAAAGAAATACTTGCAGTTCTGTGTTGACTTCACCCTTCAAAAAAAAAAAAATCAACAGAATCTGAATATCAGGTTTGTGCATAGTCGAGAAATCATGAACCTTGTGAACGGGTCAATGGACACATGGTAACAATTTATTTAAAAATGCCCTGCGTTTCAGCCACTGCAGGGATGTTGGTGTCTTGTGTGTTTGAACCTCCTTGGATGCAAATGAGAACGGTTTGGTGGTTAAGGATGCTTTCTGAGGTTGTAGTCAGAAATTGATTAACATCACACTGCTGTACATTTCTATTCAAAAGTCAGTTTCATAGATTGAGTTCAGTGAGAATTACTCTCAAGTAGGTAGGTATAGTATAGACTTTAGTCACTTTACTTGACCTGTGAGGGAGTTATGAGAGCACCTATCTTTTCGCTACATTGGAAGTCGTTAAATGTGCTATGTTATTGCCCCCTAGTGGTATTTTGCTTAACTGAAAATAGTGCAACAGCTTCCACCAAGTTGTGGTGGTGGAGGCAGAAGCCCTTGGCTTTTCCAATCCAGTGCTTAACAAACAATTTGGGTGCCACTAGAAGTTCTGCAGAACCTTGTGTGCGCCTCTTTATCTTACAACTACAATGGAAGCAGGACTGGCTCTGACATTAGACAAGGTGAGGAAACTACTTCAAGTGGCAGGTGCTGGGGGAGAGGAAAGCAATGGCTGTTCTTCTTGAGCTTCTTGACCATTTCCTTCCACCAGAGGACAGGGCTCTCTCTCTGACACATGGCACATCCAAATCCATCCTGCTGTGGTCAAATGTGATAGAAGATAGAAGACATTATTCTATCACAAGTATTGAATGGTTTGTAGCTTTGGTTTGTAGCTTTTAGTATATGGAATGGGTACTATGCTATTATTGCAGATCTTCGAAAAGTTGCTTTATTGGACCACAATTCCACTGGCCATGCTGTTTGGGAAATAATGGGAGTTGTAGTCAAAATGGTAACCATTTCAAGCTCTGGATGGGGCAATAACTTCATTCTGTGCTACAGTAAAACTCTGGGCTCTCTTCTTCCTGTGCAAACATGCCACAGGTTGGTCACACTAGCAGTAAAGCAAATGGTATATTTTTATTGCATGTGGCAAATAGAAGAAGAGCTCATCTTCAAGTATAGGTGATGCTGTTGCATGTCCAGGCTGACATAAAATTGAAATTAAGATGAGAAAGAGTAGAAACATAGAAACTGAGTAAATGGTATTGTAAACTGTCTCTGATTTCAGAATCCAATTTAAACAAAAATTGAAAATAGACTTTACCGGTTTAATTGTTTTATTTGCTTTTAGTGGTTAGCCACCTTAAACGTTTTTTTGGCAGCAGAAAGGTAGGATAGAAATCTGATAAAATTAAAACTGTGGTGATGGTTATATTTTATAGAAGGTGGATCCAATAGACTTGCAAACCAGACAGGCTGTAGGCAGTTTTTCCTCTGTCAGACATACGGAACCTGTGGCTGTCCAGACAATGGGCTATGTTTCTCTTGGTGACTGCTGAGCGGAGCTGACGAGAGTTGGAATCCAGCAATATCTGTAAGGTTTCCTCAGCCATGCCCTATATTTTCCTCCTTAGCTGTTTAGCCTATGTAACTTATTTTTAAATATGTTTAAATTGAGAGCCAGCACAGTGTAGAGGTCTGAGCATTGGACTATGATCCTGGAGACCAGGGTTCACATTTTGGGCAGGTCACATTCTCTCAGCGTCAAAGGAAGGCACGAGCAAATCTCCTCTGAAGAAATATTTCCAAGAAAATCCCATGATAGGTTTGCATTGTGTTTTGTATGTGTATTAATATGTTATTATATTTTTATATCTATTTGTCTATCCATCCTGCACTTTTGCCTTTGTAAGTATCTCACTGAGAACCAGTGTAGGGTAGAGGTCTGAGTGTTGGACTATGACTCTGGAGACCAGATTTCAAATTGTTGCTCGGCTACGGATATCCACTGGGTTACCCTGGGCAAGTCACACTACCTTAGCTTCAGAAGAAGGCAAAGATAACGGCACCCAACAAATCTTGCCAAGAAAACCCCATGATACATTTGTCTTAGGATTGCCATGAGTTGGAAATGACTTGAACACACACCCAACAACAATGTGGCTTAGATCTCAGTTAAGTTTTAGGTCAGCCTTCCCCAAGCCAGTACCCTCAAGGTTTGTTGGGCTACAATTGTCACTACCCCAGACAGCATTACTGGAGGATAATGGGTACCATAGGTTGACACAGCTGTAGGGTGCCAGGTTACTCTTTTAGATTTTAATGCTAGTTTTTCCTGTTTTGCAGTTAGTAGAGCTTTTTGTTATTTTGTTGCTTTTAAAAAAATCTTCAGTTTTTAAGAAAAATCTTATTAATTGCTGTGGCTCAGTTGGACTCTGAATATTGACCATCCATGACTTCAAGGCATGTTGTCTGGTTTGACCCTTCCAGAGACAGAACCTATTCTAAGTTATCTGGTATAGTGAATGGAATCCTGATGATCTTCTAAGACCTAATCCACTGGACCACTTTAGGAATGTAACAAGCTGCTGTCAGACTATTGGTGCTTCTTGTCCAGCACTATCAGCTCTGGCTTTCATCAGCTTTCCAGGGTTTCAGGCAAGATTCTTTCTTATCTAGAGGTCTTTGGTACTCTGGTAGTTTTCTGTCCAAGTACCAGTACAGCCTAACCTCCTTAGCTTCTGGGATCAGATGGAATTGGGCATATTCACCATGGAATGGTGGCATCCATTGATTAGGAAAATCTGCCAGTTATGGCAAGGCTAATAACACCATTATTAAGTAAGTTTTCATGAAGACCCCTCAGTTGGTACTTGATATACCTGCTAAGAGATATGGAGGAGAAAAGGGTAACGGAAGAGGTTGCAGAGTTCTTCTTCTCTGCTATCAAAACTCATAGGGCAATATTACAATTGATAATATGACTGGGAGTAGATATGGATCAATAATATAAGATCTCCAGATAAGGAACATTATTTTGTAGAGTAAGGGGAGGATTGCATTGATTGTGCTTTGCTACTAAAATGATTCTAAGAATTTTTAATATATTTTAATATACTGCATACTGTGTATTTGTATATTTACACTGTAATTTTGTTGTATATTCGTATGCTGTTTTTAGTATTGTATTTAAATTTCATGCTTTGTTGACTGTAATAAAGGTATTGGATTGGACTGAAGACCTGTCAGTTAAACTGCTGTGGGTTCCTGATAGCAACACTTTTTCATCCTGTTTTGTACTTACATAATAACATTCTGAAACACAGTTCAACTTGAGAATAATCTGTTTTATTGTTCTTGGTAGTGTGTCATCATTACTGACTGATATTCATTACTAAAAGGCACAAAACGAAGACAGTGTAGAAGTAAATCCATCTTCCTCCTCAAACTATTGCATCCTGGGGGAAAAAGAAATATGGTTGATAAAAATTTGAAAATTGGTCTAAAAATCTGATGAATGAGAAAAAGAGAATCCTCCTTTAATGTCGTGAGTTAAAGTGTTCTGCAGTGCTAGGAATGAGTGTTCCTAGCTTCTTCTTAATAGTATTGTCATCATTGTCATGACCTTTGTCCCATAAAACTGATATAAATCTACCCTTCTGAAAGTCTCAGAATTCTTCTGTGTGAACTGTGTTGAGGTATAGTTTTAAAATATAAATTAGATGAACTTTCAGTTAATATTTTGCGGGGTTGAACCCAGGCTTAGTCATGTTTAGGCTAACATGCTAGACTTAACAGATTAACCTAATTATGAGTAGCTTCTATTATGTTGATTTCAGTATGACTAAGTCTGGAACCAAAACACTCAACATTGGCATTTGTCATGCTGTGCACAGTCAGCATTTGAAAGCCAATAAGCAACTGTGATGAACATCTGAGGGGGTCTGCCGTAATTCCATCAACACTAGATCTTTCAAATCACAGGTTGCCGCACTGGTTCGGCCTCTTTCAACACTACATAATTGTAACATTTTGATTCCACTTTACCTGGCATAGTTCCGTTCTGTGGAATCCCGGGGTTTGTAGTGTCACGAGGCTTTTAGTATTCTCTGCCAGAAACCTCGAGTGCCTCCCTAAACTACAAATCCCAGGGATCCATAGGATTCGGCTGTAGCAGTTAATGTGGGAATCAAAGTTCTATAACTTTGGGAGCATAACATGGATTGTGTCAACAACCGAACTAGCTCTGGCCATTGAAAAAAAGGGCGGGGGGCGGGGAGGGAGCCGGGAACAAATGGAGCAATTCACTCACGTTGGCCTGTAGAGGTCAGCAGAAATAACCCAAGCCAGTAATTCTCGTCTCAGGATGTCCTTCCAGTCATCCAAACCCTTTGGCACAGCAAATCTACAAAAGAAAGACTGTGAGGCTAATACTTCCTGCCTGTGGGGGGGATCTTAAAGATGGGGAAGAAAAAAATACAGGGAAGTTGTGAAAGAGCTGTAGTCTGAGTGAAGCTGGGAAAGATCCTAGACATATGGTTGCCTAGGCAACTAAAAAAAAATGTGATGCTGGCACATTTGGAAATGCTTTTGTCAATGTGTGTGTGTTTGGCCCTTCAGGTTGCCTGTCTGCTTATGGTGAACCGATGAATTTTTTAGGGTTTACTTAAGCAAGGAATACTGAGAAATGGTTTTGCCAATTCCTTCGCTTGACATATAGCCTACAGCACCTGGTATTCACTGGTGGTTTTATAGACTTCAATGGGAATTTCATACCATACAGCAACTTTTATCTATGTGATGTAGAAATGGGAATGAAGGAGAGCTGGATAAACTTAAAACACTGATATAATACTGTACAGATCATTTTCCAAAATGGACACCAGTTGTTCTGTTACCACATACCATGGCATCTACATACTTAACATTTTCAAAAATATCTGTGATAAATGACTAAGAATATGTATATTTGTGTGTGCACACACACACACACACACACCTTCAGGTAATTTCTGATACATGCCAAACCTAAGGCAAACCTATTATTGGGCTTTCTAGGCACAATCTGTTCAGTGGGGATTTGTCCTTGCCTTTCTCTGCGGCTGAGAGAGTGTGACTTGCCCAAGGTTACCCAAGGGGTTTCCATGGCCAAGCAGGGATTTGAAACTAAGCATTAGCTAGCCAATTATACAAGATCCTCATTGGAAAGGCTACTCTCCCAATGTGTTCTTCTGGGGGGAAAATGTTCAAAAATAAAAGAATATAAGGATGGAATTCAATGCAAACTTATGTATGTTGAAATCAGATCCACTAAAGTTAATGGGATATTATATTACTAACTTAAGTCTCATACATTGTAATGGATCTATTCAAAGTATGCCTATATTTGATCTGATCCATATTATTTTCAAGGTATCATTGCAGATTAGCAGTTACTATCAGGTTCCAAAATTACTTTAGCTCTATTTGTATAATAAGCATCTATATATATTAAAGTGTAAGAAAGAGATCACACTAGAAGCATTGCTGGTTTTCTTTCCTTCTACTTGCATAGGATGATATTCTGAAGCAGATGACTTCATTTGTGTGTCCAAGCTCTCCACATCCAGCATCCAGCAATCAAGCGGAAATGAACCAATGGGTCTACTCTAAACCTTTGTTACCCACAGGTAAGTGTGCACAGGATTACACCCGCAAAGATGGGTCACAACTACTAGCATTACAGTAAACTATTATCTCATTGAGCGTACTAGAATAGGAACACCCTGAGCTTGGGCAAGTTAATACTTTGACTACAGTTCCCAGAATTCCCCAGCCCTTGTAGTCAATGGCCATGATAGCTGGGGAATTCTGGAACCTGTGGTTCAAAAAGTAAATTTTGAAAAAATTATGTATTATTAATCATTAAAAAGCTCCCCTAATTCCACAGATTTTTCAATTGCCTCAAGAACATGAGAAATAGTTTTATTCAACAAAGTAAATATATCACAAGAAATTATTCTAGATCCCATGGTTTATACAGAACTGGTTTTGATTTGATTTGTTATTTTTTTGAATAATAATTATAAGCATAGTGCGTAACTGCATTTTTTCCTCTACATTTTACATTATGAATTAATTTATTTTCATATATTCATATGCTTATTCATGCATTTTGAGAGGTTTCTTTTATTTTATTTTATTTCTCTTTTTTGGTGTATATAAGTGAGCTTTCGTTTTATTTTTTGTTTCTCATATTTTATATATTCTGAGGGTTTTTTCCAATTTGCATATAATACCTTTAAAAATGTAGGTTTATATGTTTTATGATGAAGCCAATGATGACATCCCCAAAGCTGTATCAGCTATTTTGGAGTTATACAGCAGGATGTTATAATCAGTATATTTACTTAATTTATACAATTCGGAATGCCATTTAATTACCATTGAAAATGTGAGAAACTTTAGCCTCTGTCCAACAGTTTAAATGTTCCACCTATACAGAAATACAGTCTTGGGTCTCAGTCTTGAGAAAGGTGGGGTATAAATAAAGTGCTGAATTTCTTGAATGACATAGAATCTTCTTGCACTATAGAGTGATATGGTTGTTGAACTTACTTCTGTTTTTCTAGGTTTGGCAAAATCCAGCTAAAGCAGTCTTTTGCTTCTTGGATTCCAACGTCAGTGCCTTCATTTCTTGCCTGCAATGCTGGGAGTTCAACTTCTCTCTTGGATGGCTCAAGGCTGTTACTTGAGGAAAACACAAAAGAGCATATAATTCTGAGATCCCACAAAGGAGCACTATAATGCTTTGTTAAACACACTAGTTTTTCTATTGACTTAGGAATGAGACATTACTTTTTCCCTCTCCAAAGCTGTGCCATCAGAGATTATTAAAATGCCCTGGGATTGCTCAGCATAATGAAAATCTGGATAGAAAACAAGGGGCTAATAATAGCAACTCTTTTTAAAAAAAAGGATATGTGAGTAGTAATAACCACATTCTTGAGAGTTACACTGTTGAGAATCAGCTATATCTGTGTATAATTTGTCCATGTTTGAGAAGACTAGTGCATGGAGGGTAGAGGCAAGACAAAAGTGTTCCTTCTTACATATGTATCTCCTTTCCACCCCGTTTTTGATTTGACCAACATCTGTAAATCCTGAATAAATGTGAGGGAGGGATCTGTGCTACAGACTTACTCAATCCAGTTCTCTCTCCTGTTCAAGAGCCATTCCACAAAGTTATTCTTCATCATGTTGTGCAAAGTTCGACTGTAATCACTTGCTAAGGTTCCTTCTGAATACCGTCTCTTCAGGAATCTAGGATTCTTTGGATTGTCTCTAAAAGCAAATACACACAGAGATGAATCAAGGGGAAAGGTTTGTAGATAGCTCAGGATACCACTCCAGGGCTCAATTCACTTGCTCACACTTCCTACCTTTCCTCTTTTGCATACGAGAAGAAGAGATAAGATACTTCTTATTTGCTGTAAACCATAATTTGTCATTTCCATCCAGATGTGACCTATTATGTTTTATGCAATCTACTGTTTGCAGTCAAATAAGAATTCCATATCAAAATCTAACCATGGTTTAGGTTCTTGGCTTGAGGAAAAACTATGGTTTGTACAAACCATATTTTGACATGTTAATGTGAAAGAGCTCACTATGATTTACCATTAACTACATCTCCTTCATTTGTATGCTAAGGAAGAGGAGGAGAAAGAGTACAGTTTTAACTGCTGTTCAAATGTCAGTTCTCCAAACCAGCCTTAGTTGAATCAGCACCTAGACCTTTTAATTTTATTCAGCCTTTTGCTCATAATTTCAGTATGACACTAAAAAATCCATAAATTTGCAGCAGTCAAAAGGAAACTTATTTATTCTAAGTTATAGGAAGTTCTGTACATGAATTTCATGCTATAAACATTCTTTACAGCCACAGTTAATGTCTCTTTGTCACATAATATAAAACAAGGACACATATTTCATTTGGCAAGAGTTGTGGTTCCTGTATTTTGGCTGGTTCACGAACAACGATTTGCAAATCTGTCTGTTTTGGTCCATGTCACTTCTGCACTAGCAGATAATAGTAGGGTAAGAATTTCAATTCAGTTGTGTTGTTCTTGTTGTTGCAGTAATGTATCAAAATCCACTGATTTATTCATATTGGGGTGGAAAGAACTTGAAATTCTTTTCTAAAAAATGAAAGTGAACATGGACAAATAAATGGATTCAGACCCAAGGCTTCGAGTTCTTCACTCTTCAACAGGAGGTTTTGAAACCCTTTGTATTAAATCCTATTACTACTGAATTAAGACTCACACCTCTTCTTTCTTTCACCCATAAAAGCTGCTCATCTTTAAAGGCAACATGGTCTTCTCCATGCTAGGAATAGTTTTACTTAGTGAATTTGGCCAGTACAAATAGAGGAGAATTTTGCTTCTACTTCTACTTCTTTCTGAAGAATTAACCAAAACTTGCAAATGTCTCCCATATGGAAGAAGGAAAGAACTCAAGGTTTAAAATACAGGAGAAAGCAGGAGAAAGCTTAAAAAAAACAAAAACAACTGACATGATTTTCCCATTGCTCTTCACCCATAAGTCTTTTCAGTCCTATTTCCTCATGGATCTGTAAACCATATTTTTTAATATTTGTCCTAAAATCTGCATTTAAATATGAATTTGAAAGATATTTTCTCATCAAATACACATTTAAAAACATTGTTAACATATACTAATATTTAAACCTATGTTGAAATGTTTAACATTTTTGAAGTCTGAGTTACAACATTGAAAGAAGTATGAAATCTGCCTAATAGTTAAGCTCATACTGGAACTGGCAAAGATCAAATTCCTTAAAGGTATGAATATGTTCATGGACACTAACCTGGTGCTGTTCTCCTCCATCATCACAAAGCTGAGAGAGACCAGAAGGAGGAAGAGAACTTTGAAGGACAACATGTTCACAGGTGAATTCTGCAGTTCAAAAGGAGCACATACAGGATGTGAAGTAGGAAAAAATATATTCAAGTGAAATTAAAAGTTTTTTTTTTACAAATTGTCTAATTTGTTTCTTTGTTTTTTCAGATTTTAAAAAATATTTAACAGATCAATTAACAGTACAATTTCAGTATAGAATAAGATACAGAGTATAACAGTATACTCTTATCAATTTGCAGGATTCCTTTATTTAATTGTTAAATTATGTTTGAATAATTTTAAGGTGATTCGACTGATTGTACCATACCCTGAGATCTACTTATACAAGCAAGGTTAGAAATATATGAATAATGAATAAACACAAATATACATAATTGAAATATAAGCTATTTATAAATAAGGATACATTATAAACAAATAATACAAATTTACATTATTTCTATTTCTATTATTATATTCTATACATATAACACAAAAATAATATAAATATTGTGTATTTATATGTATATTAATTATAAATAAGGATAAATTATGAATAAAGAATCATAAATAAGGAAAATATATTAATATAGTAGAGAAAGAGAGATCATTTCACATTAATAATGATAACAATAACATGATATCTTTTACATTCTATCTTGATTTTATGTAAGTAGGTTTATAATATTTAAGGAATGTTAGCTATAATATTTAACGAATATTGTTGTTGCAACATATAATATTTAACAAATGTTATATGTTATAAACAGGGTGAAGGAGGACATAAACCTTGTAGATTTATAAAACAACTGAATTTATGTATTAATCATTAGAATATGAATTGTCATGAGGATGTACATAAGTTTGTGTTATTATTTTCTCTAATATAATTGACTTTGTTGATATGTTGATACGTATGTACAAATTATTGATATTTTGGAAATCTAAACAGTGTGGAAAAAAAAACTCACACTGATAATACTGTCCATAATGGAAATAAAAGTTATCACAATTTTTTTTAAAAAAGGAAAGGAAAATCTCATTGTAAATAATAAATAGCTCCAGGATTGTCCCATTTGTGGTCTCTCTGTTTCGTTTTATAGCACTAGCTCAAATTTATCAAATGTTTTCTTTTTAGGCTGCATCCTGTGTTCCTACAGTATGGTCAGTGGCACTTCATTCTCTTCTGTCTAAGCCAATTCTTGTGTTATAATTTTGCAATAGTACAAAAGTCAAATGTGTGAAACCAAAAAAACCAAATTGCTCCTTCTCCCTCCTGGCAATTACCATGAGGTACATCTCACTGAACCAGTCCAGCCATTAGATAAAGTGACTGCCTTGCATGGCATATGTTGTGGAAGACAGCAGTGGTAGTCCCTAACCATCCCAGCTGTGCCTTTCAGAAACACTCCTCTATTGCAGAAGTGCATTCATGTCACATGGACTGTCACTGCAGTGTGCGTTCAAGCCATTTCCAACTTATGGTAACCCTAAGGTGAACCTATCACGGGGTTTTCTGGGGCTGAGAGTGTGTAACGTGCCCAAGGTCATCTACTGGGTTTCCATCGCTGAGTGGGGACTCAAACCCTGGTCTCCAGGATCATAGTCCAGTGTTTAAACCACTATACCACACCGGCTCAATGGACTATCTTACATCCCCTAATATAGCCTGCTAATGTCAGTTGCAATTGAACTACAGACCTAGCAATCTAGAATAGGTAGAGCTTGGAAATATTATTTTCTTGACAGCTGGGAGACCCTGGGAGTTTCAGTCCAAAAAAAGGTAACATTTCCAAGGTCTGAAAGTATCAAAGTGTTCTCTTGTCCAACCTGCTGCCTCTTGTTCCAAATCATCCTAGAGTTGGTCTGGATTTGCTTCAGTTTATGTTCAATAAATAGTTACCAAAATTCACAGATTTCTTAATATTGAGGAGAGAAACAGATACTGAGATTTTTTTAAAAAATTAAATGCAGTAGAAACTGAATTTCATGGATTCATTTATCCAGGCTCAGAATTTTTGATGCTTAATTTTTAAAAAAGAAACTGAGTTTGAACTTCTGAATATTTATCCATATTAATACTGAATTAAGGTAGAGGGAATCTTTTTTGCACCAAAAGACTCCTCATCTTTAATATATGTATTTCTTTCCTTACTTGAAGTATATGTACCTATTGAATTTGGCCCGTGCTATTCAGCGATAATTAAATATCCGTTAGTTTTTGAACAATTTAACAACATTTGTGAAATTCTTTGGACTTAAATTGGAACAGACTTGAAATTTTTTAAAAAATTAAATTCAGGAGAAAGCAAAACTGAACAAGATTTGCTTATCCCTAAATCACTTCTTTTGATTTTGTAGCGGTGATGTACTTAGTGTGTAGCAGCTATTTGTATGGAATGTATAGTTTGAGAATATGAGAATACGAGAAACTTTCTGTTTTAGACCACAGTTTCCTTAACCTCCCAGCCAACATCTACAATTCCTAGAGTGAAAACTGGAGATAGCTCCAGTACCTTTAATGGTTTTGTAGGAGAAGATATTTAGACTTGTTATCTGATTGTGTCACAACACCTGCTGAAATTTCCTCTTCTGCACAACTATAAAAAGTATAGGAACTCTCTCCAGTTTTCAGTCTAGCAACCCTAAACATGGCCACTGCTGGGAACTATGTTCTAAAGATAACTTTTCTAGGCTCCAGTAGTGTGGCCCTCAAACAAATGAAATGCAAAAGTCTTACCTTCTGGATCTTTCAAAGTTGCTCTTGAGGCACAATGAGAATCTGGCATTCAACAGGAGCCCTGAGGACTCCTTATATACCCAAGGGTGTGACAAAGCAAAACCATTTCCTTGAAGCAAAACAGGAAGCCCCGCACCTAATCAAACCAGATTAAAAGCAATTTAGATCAGCAATTCTGGGTTCATTGACCTTTGGAACATGAAAATGCCCTTTTAGAGCATGTTTGCCTTCATGGCAATTAAACTTTTGCTGTGTTGCTAAAATGAAGATCCGGTACATTTTCTATAATTAAAGCCATTAACCATCCAGATTTCCCCCAGAACTCTTTCTCTGTTAATTAGCAGGCCCCAGTGGACGATGCCCATACAAATTGTCTTGACTGTGACCTGTCATCCATTTTGTTCTGTTTCCCCTGTTTTAGGTTGGGCTGCGGCTGACTTTCAAGTTGCTAAATGACAGAGAGCCCAGCCATTATACAATTTAGCATGAGTGAGTCCACACAGGCAGGACACAGAACATGAAACGTTGTGTTGCAACCATAGCATAACTCTAGACATCTATTATTTTTAAAGCCAAAACCAGAAAACTGATTTTAAAATGCTGAGCATCCAGTAAAGCAATTCATTTTCTTACAAAGCATTTTTCCCCCAAAATATCCATGATAACTAAACAATAATGCTCTAAACTGCAATATTAGTTAGTTTAGTTTATTGCAGCCCATGACCCATCAGTACAATCAGAACAAAATTTTTATAACATTAGATAAAAATAGCAAGAAATTTAGCATAGCATAAGGACAAGAAACAGTCATATTGATTGTGGTCATTCTAAATACTCTGACCATATGAAAGAGCTGCCCTCTCTCTTAATTACCATTGACAGAAATCTGGCAACCCTCAAGGTTACACTAGAGCAATGGTTCTTAACCTGGGGTCTGTGGAGCCCTCACAGAGGGTCTGCATAGGATTGCCATTCAAGCGGGAAAACAGGGAAAATCCCAGATGTAAGGGACTGGTTGTAGCCGGTTGATGCAGCATATCCCAGATTCTTCAAAGACAGTAGTGACAAAGGCAGTAGCAATAATGCACTGGTGGGCATCTCAACCTGCACTTGAGGCTTTGGGTGGTACTGCGGAGATGTACCCGAGACCCCAGAAGGAAGGAAGGAGAGAGGCAGTGGCGTAGGGACGGGGGGCGGCGAGGGAAGCACTTGCCCTTGGAGGCACTTTTTTGGAGGCACCGCTGCTCCTTGCCTGTCCCACTGCACACTGTCGCTCCACCCCTGCCCCTCCATCCCTGCCCCTACCCTGCCTATGCCAAGGTATGCCACTGGAGAGAAATGACCCCACAAGATGAGGGAAGATACTCAGTCCAGACCTTGTGTGGTGACTGTGGCAACACTGCTTGAGCCCAGAGCCAGACAACAGAGAAGAGCTTCATTTCCAAACAGCCGTGGGAATAGAAAGGAGTCTCTTTACTCTTGCAGCTGCTTGGAAGCAAAGCAGCAAGGGTCTCAAGTGCTCCTTTGGGGTAAAGCAAAAAAGAATCACAATTTCCTTATGAAGGAGCACCAAGAGAGTAGAGAGGGTAGGTGCTTTCAAAAGAACCATTTATCCTCTCTACTCTCTTAGTGGTCTTTTGGAGGGAAACAACATTTCTTTCACACTTTCCACTGAAGCAGCACCAGGACCCTTAGGCCATTGCTGCACTACACTGTTATAGCGCTATTATTCCACTTTCAACATCCTGTGGAATTCTGGGGCTTGTAGTTTACTGAGGCCAAAGAGATCTCTGGCTGAGAGTTCTAAATTCCCCTCCCTAAACTGCAAACCCTAGGATTCCATAGAATGGTGAAAGTGGAATAATAGCACTATAACAGTGTAGTGCGGAAAAGGCCTTACTTTCCAGGTGCTGCTTACAGGTGAAGAAAGGGCAAAAGAAATGTTGTTTCCCCAAAGGATCACTGGGAGGGTAGAGAGAAGCACCTACCCTTTCTACTATCCCAGTGCTCCTTTATTTTTTAAAAAAATTATATATTTTATTATTTATATCACAGGACCAATCACTGATAAACAGAGTACATTTTTTTAACTTAGAAAAGAAGCTATAATACAATATAATACAATCATCCTCAGATTTTCTCTTTCATAACAAGGAGAAACAAATTCTAGACAAAAGGAATTCTTTCTATGCATCTACCTCTAATATTAATTTTGCCATTGTTTTTTAACTGGGTACTGGTCATCCTTCTAGTTGTCATTCTTATATTCATTCTATACTTAATACACACACACACACACACACACACACACAGAGAGATATACTTCCCCATCTTTTTCTCTAGTAATTAAATCAAATATTCCTAATATTTTCTGAAGCTGTCGAGTATTTTATCTTTCCCTTCACTCAGTAGTGTGGTCAGCTTGTCCATTTCCAACAAATCGTATAGTTTTAATAGCCATTCTTCTTCTGATGGAAGTAGAGAGAAGCATCTACCCTCTTTTCTCTCCCAGTGCTCCTTTGGAGAAAAAGGGCATTTCGTTCATCCCAAAGCAGTACTGAGACCCTTACTTTCCAAGTGCTGCTTTGGGGGAAACGGCAAAAGAAATGATTCTTTAGGCCCACATCCTATTTCTAAGCTTTCTTTGGGAAATTCCAGTTTATTCTACTCTCCTGGCACTTTAAGGATCTCAGAATACTACTCCATAGTATAGAGTATAGAGTATAGTGACAGGCCGTACTGGTCATCATCCTTCCACTGCTCAGCTATGGATGGCTTCAAATTGTCATTACTTAAAAGTAACTTAACATCTTAATAATTGTCATTTTTATTCTTTATTCTTATAAGTCACTTACCATGCTTTGTTTGACACAAAAGACAAGAAGATGTCTTCATGGCTTCAAAATACATTTGGCGTGTATTCTTATGGGAAAAGACCCTGTTTTAACAGAGGAGGTACAAGCCTGATATGCCTGCAAGTCTGCATCTCACACTTTGCATTTTCTGATCTGGTTTGGTCAAATAATGAGATTTTCAGTTTGAGAAATAATTATAGTATTTCTTGGGGTTTGTTGTCACAAAAAATGTTATGCATCACAAAATTATGTCTTTTGTTGTTGTAAGTTATAAATTGTCATTGTTGTTGTTTACCTTCAAGTTGTTTCCAACTTATGGTGACCCTAAGGCAAACCTATAATGGGTTTTTCTGGGGCTGAGAGTGTGTGATCTGCCCAAGGTTACCCAATGGGTTTCCATGGCCAAGTGAGGAATCGAACCCTGATCTCCAGGATCATAGTCCAATACTCAAACTGCTACATCACATTGGCTCAAGTAATGAATTAGGAATAATTAATTAATGAGTTGATTAATGAATTAGGAGTAATTAATTACAATTAATTTGCAAGTGGCACTTTCTGCCAGCTCCCACCTTCCCATTTCAGTCAGTAATGTTGTGGCAGTGAACCCAGGCAAACTAAAGCCATCTTCATAGAAGATTAGTGTATATACCTGGCATTGCCCAGGATTTTATTTTCTTATAGGTAATACTTGTTAGAAAGATGTGAGATTCTGTGTCTCTAATTTCCCAAACTGTCTCATCCAGTTCCTATAACTTTTCCCCATATTCCCCCATCCAATCTATATTCAGAGTTATTTACATAGAGAGGTTGGGTTCCTGAGGGAATACCCAGCCCTCCTCCTTACTGCTAGATCTTGTCTCCATAGCAACAGGCCTATTCTCTGGCTGAGAATTCTAAAGGCCTCTCCCTAAACTGCAAACCCCAGGATTCCATGGAATCTTCTTAGGTAGCCAATCATATGAGGTCTTCATCTGGCACAGACAAATAGACAAACTTTGACTTCTACATATTAGATGAAGGGATGAAGTATTCTGACCACAAAATACAGGATCTTAGTCCAAGTCTAACAAATTAGATTTTTGATTAAGATCCTTGGACTAAGATCCAACTTGGACAGTAGGAGTTGCTTCTTTTGGACATCTTAATTGTTTTTGATACAGTTAAGAATGGCATCCATCCAAACTGCCTTTTGGGGAGGAACATGGAGGGACTGTTGTGGGAGACTGGTTCCTCCTTCTAAAAAGCAGTACTGAAAGACTCCTGTTTGAAGCTGTGACTGTTGACTTTTCATTTAGGATCCTGAGGATTCTGTCTTGTCCCCATGCTATGTAACAACTGGTATGGGTTATCTGGAGTTTGGGGATTCAGTGTCATCTGTGAGGCTCTCCAGGAGTGCAGGGAAGGACTTCTGCTGAAGTGATTATGGAGAAAGCATGGGTGATGATGGGGAATGGAGATATACATTTTCTTCTCTGGTTCCTCTCCCAGCCCCTAGGTACTGGGAATCTCTTCCATTGTGCCCTTTAGCCTGACAGGTTGTTGCTTAATAGCAAGTCAGTCAACAATAAGACATTGCATGTTTAAGATTCACAGATGGGGCACCAGTCATGCTATATGGTGCCAAGACCTCGTTACCTCCATGTCTGTACCTGTATCTACCCACTTCCATGGTGTCCACCTGTACGGCAGTGGTTATTGTGAAAGACTCAACCAATATGTTCAATGCTAGGTCTGCTCCATTTGTTTGGAGATCAGTTTTAATTGATGTTGCCAGAGGAAATGAGTGCTTGTAGCAATATGTCCAACCAATTCTTGTTCCTTACGGCTGATTGAAGATAGGTGAAGGAGCTTATGAATGGGTTCAGGATGTGGTAAAGGCTTCTTTGTGCAGGAGAGTCATGTCTCCTCTGCTTAAGGTAGCAGTGATGCAACCAAACCTAAAGAAATCCACCCAGGATGTAAAGACTTTTGGAAAAGAGCGTTCAGTTGCACATATTCCTTTTGAGAGAAAGGTATTCAAGACAGTTATGTTGGTGCAACTTTTGGAAGAAGGTGATAATTTCATCCCACTTCAATCTGATTTTGTTTTTTTGTTTTTTGAGCTTGGATTCTTGCTGAATAGGACTTGCTCACTCTACAAGCATAGGGAGAGTAAGTTCTGTTTCTTTGCCTGATCTTGGAACAGCTTTTGATACCAGCAGCCATGGGATCCTTCTAAAGACAGCTCAAGAAGGATATCGGCAAGATGGAACGTGTCCAGAGAAGGGTCTAGAAACCAAACCTTATGAGAAATGACTTAGGGACCTTGGGTGCTTTGCATGGAGAAGAGAAGACTGAAAGGTGATCTGATTCTCATCCTTTTATATCCAAAGGGATGTAATGTAGAAGATGGAGCAGGCTTTTCTCAGCTGCTCCAGAGACTAGAACATGAACCCATGGATTCAAATTACAAGGAAAAAGATTCTACCTAAACATTAGAAACAGCTTTTTGTAAGAGCTGCTTGACAGTGGAATAGACTGCTTGGGGGGGGGGTGGATTCTCCTTATTTGGGGGTCTTTAAACAGAGGTTGGATGGGCATTTTTAGTTGTTTATTCCTTTAGTTGAACATTCCTGCATGACAAGGGGGTTGGGCTGGATGAACATTGCAGTTCATTCCAACTCTATGACTGTAGACTAGCTCAGTTGGTTTGGCACTAGGGACCCTGCATTTCAGCAGTTCTGGTTCTATCTACATAGCCCATTCAAGACAATAACCTTGGGAGACTGTTTCTTGGACACCTGGCAATTGTGTCTGGAACTAGCTTATTTTCATTGCCATTTAGCCTCGGTATTGAAACCATTGGGAACTGTCTACTTGGTTAGTCTGCTGTTCAGAAACTAACTGTGGATGGACAACTTAAAGGCTCGTTCCAGCTCTCGATTCTTAGGGTTCTTTATCTTGAAACTGGTTGAATGGACAGCCCTTCGAATAGAAGTTGCTTTTAAATATTGGTCTTCCATGTATATAGGATGTTGTCGTTCTCTATTAATGGAAGGTGGAGTAGAGCCTGTATGCTGCTGGAATGATGCCACAATATGAAGTGGCTGAAGTGTGGAAATAGCCACTCTACCTGCTGTAAGTAGGGCTGGTAATCAATTAGTGGGAACTGTTTAGCCCAATGACTTTATGGCCTGCGCTGCAGGTTAAGCCAGATATCATATCGCATTTCCACAAAGTGCTACTAGCACATTTGTTTCTCCTTCATTAAGTGCTTCTGTAAAATGGGGAGTTAATAGCGTGAAATAAATATCTAGCAACATTACAGACCTGCTGTTCTGAGCAATCACTGGCACTTTCACCCAATCATTTAAGAGGGGAAGATTTGATCTGGGAAATGCAGTATTGCTCTAAAAATGCCTTATCGCACCCCTTTCATAAAATGCCACAGTGGCAACACTGAAATGTTTGGTTTTAAACCTGTGCAAATGCTACTGTCGCACCTGTCATTGCTGTTTTCACCCATTTGTGGCTCGGACTGGGGAAACTTTTCCACAGCTTGGTCACGCAGTTTCTTTTTTAAATATCCAGCTGTTGTCCGGGTTGAGAAGGGCAGTGTACAGTCCCATAAAACCATGAACACTCTTTGAAGCCCCACCATCACAGTTAAGACCTTCAAGGCAAGACTTTAGCCTGTTTCATACATGTATGTTCATAATAGTTGGTGGCTACATATGAGAATACAAGAGAGCCAGCATGGTGTAGCGGTTTGAGGGTTGCGCTGCAACTCTGGAGACCAGGGTCAGAATCCCCATGTGGCCATGGAAACCCACTGGGTGACCTTGGGCAAAGCACATTCTCTCAGCCTCAGAGGAAAGGAAACCCAAACCTTCCTGTGAACAAATTTGGCCAAGACAACCATGTGACAGGTTTGCCTCAGGGTCACTATAAATTGGAAACAAGTTGAAACACACAACAACACAACACCACATGTGAATGAGCCATTACAGATAACTGCTCACATTCCCTCCAGTGGCTTGGTACTAAGATATTCAAAGCACTGTCTATACCCATATAAAATAATCTGAGTCACAGAAGCCCAGCTCGTGTGCCTATGAGTAAGATCAATTAGGACAATTAAGAAGGACTTTTCAGTTGTGGCCCCATCTACTTTTGGAATGTCAGGTCCAAGGATTTTTAAATAACTCGTTCTTGACCTGTTTTTTTTTTTTAAAGATTTGACTGTTTTTTTGCCTGTTTTTTTCTCCCTTTAAAAAAAGCCTTAAAAGGTTGACACTTCAAGGCTGCTTTTAATCAGCTTTGCCAAATTATTCTGGCACATGAGGCAGAAGATCCCACAAAACCTCTTTCCATCTCTGACATTTATAGAACAATAACAGCGAACGTCTGTGTGTCTATAACAATCACAACTCATTCAGATATTCGGCTAGATGCCTCAGTTTTCACATAGAGGATTTGATTGTTGCCCAAGCGGCAGCACTGAATTTAAACTGAAATTCCAACTCTGATGGGTGTCTGCTGGAAGTAAAATTAAAATAAATAAATAAATAAATAAATAATATGGGGGACGAGCCATAACTCATCAGGAATTTGTAGTTAGGCACTTCAAAATTTGACGGAATATTTTTGATTGTCATTTGAATTCCAGTGGCCCATTTCTAGTCAAAATTCAAAATGAGGAGGAGCGTCTCAGAAGCAAATTTAAAAAGGGGGGGGGGCTGCCATAACTCTTCAGGGAATAATGTTTTCAAAACAACAGAAGGCCAAGGCACTGGTGCTAAAATTCCTGAAGTTTAAAAAAGGGTTTGGGAAAATAGAGCGTTCTGAGGTACTGCCACTAGGGTTCGTGAGGTAAAAATGGAGGTGGTGGTGATGGTGGTGGTGGTAAGGAGGCCCCACGGCTCCCTTTGAGGGTATTTGATACGGCTTCAAGTAGCACCTGTTACGATTGAACTGGGAAACTAGAAGGGGCTCTCTGAGGCACCACTGCTAAGATTCCTGAGGGAGGAAGAAATGGCAGGGAAACCAGAGGGAGCTAAGATATTGTCACTATGATTCCTGAAGTTTAAAAAGATGGGAGAAGAGTAGAGGGTTCTCTGAGGTACTGCTGATAAAATTCCAGAGGTTTAATAAAGTGGGAAAACAAGGGGCCCCAGGGACTTCTCTGGCGGTATTAAGTACAACCTCAGGCAGCACTTGCTACAGTTCCCTCAGAAGGACTGGAGAGGGCTCTCTGAGGCACCGCTGCTAAGATTACTGAGGCAGGGGGAAACAGGAGATGGCTAAGGTATTGCTGCTATGATTTCCAAATCCTAGGCCATTTCCGCACGGGACCGTTATAGCGCGATGATTCCACTTGCAACATCCTATGGAATCCTGGGGTTTGCAGTTTCGGGAGGGGCCAGTCGGCCCCTCCCGAAACTGCAAACCCCAGGATTCCATAGGATGTTGCAAGTGGAATCATCGCGCTATAACGGTCCCGTGCGGAAATGGCTCTAGAAAAGGATGGGAAAATGGCAGAGGCCTCTCTAATGTTCTGCTGGCAAAAATTTCAGAGGTTAACAAAAAAAAGGGGTGGAGCAGGAAAACGAGAGGCGCCATAGACAGGGTTGCCATATTCCAGCTCCTCAAACCTGGACATTTAACTTTGCATATTGTGCATGTTATTAATTTGCATTCTAATGTTGCATATTTAACAAGTGGCTGTGTGCACTCTTGGTGCTGTAATAAGCATAAGGATAATTGACATTTGGCCCTGCACAGGCGTTTCTAATGCTACTATATTCTCGTCAGATCACTGTATAGTCCTCCCTCCACATTTGCAGTTTGACCTTTGCAACTTTGATTGTTCACGAAACCTGCGCCTGCCTTCCCACTTCTCCTCCTTCTCCTCCCTTGTCTTTTGCATGGCCGTGCTGTGCCTTCCTTCTCTGCATGCAGGGGAGCACTGCACGTGAAGAAGGAAAGCACATGCGTGCCCCCCCAATTCCCTTGACTTTTGCCCAGGCACAGAGAAGGAAGGCACACATGCAGCAAGGCAAAAGGCAAAGGAAGGAGAAGGGGGAGCCTTAGAAGGGAATGGGAAGGGGAGGATGGGGAGCAATTATTTGTGGTTTTTCTACTTTCATGAGGATTCTGCATCCCCAATCCTTGTGAAAATGGAGGGATCACTGCAGTACTTTATCTTGCTAACAGCAAAACAAAAAAAATTACCACCATCCCATCCTTTGTATTTTACCTTAGCTTGTACCTCTTTCTCTGGCTCCTTTTACCCTGCCCCTATATTTTCACCCCCTCTTTTCTCATGTCCTCTCTCTTACCTTACCTCATACTTTCAAAATCCCTCCCTACCATACACTACATCTTCATCTCTCTTCCTTCCACTCTTCACCTTGTACCTTTGCCGTGCTTTCTCCTTGCTTCTTGTGCCCTGCCACTTACATCTTTCTTCTCCCTTCCCTCCTGGTCTGACTGAGCCACAACTCCTCTTGTAACTTCTACTTCTATGCCTACTTCCCATGTACTCCTTCCACTCTGCCGGTGTACCTCCCTCCCCAGTAATGCTTTAAACAAAGGGCAAGTACAGCAGGCAAGGTAAAGACAGTGTTGCCACTGTAGCTGCAAGAAAAGTAGCAGGGGACACAGAGAGACATGCAATAAGTGGAGAGAGGCAAAGAGCTCTAGTTAAACGGACTCCAGCGAAACTTTCCTCAGGTAGTCAGTCATAGGTGAGAGTTTTTTTGGCTGAACACATAGGAAAGCAGAGGAAGGACTGTTTCTCACAGAATAATTGTACAAAAGAGTGACTGAAGACTTCCCTATATAACTCTACTTGTACAAAGACTAGAGATTTTCTTTCTTTTCAAAATGAAAGCTTGGATTCCAGGTCAGAGAATGGTCCAAACAGGCACTTGGTAGAATGTCTATAATCCTGGTGAAATCTGACTAGTTGCCTGGGATGGCTACTCTACCATAGGCTTTTTTGGTATATTAGTTACAGACTCAGCGACAGCTTACACGTTTCAGCTTGAAAAAAAATACAACAATAACAAACCAAATAACTAACATTTTGCTGCATTTACATGACATGCAACATCTGCTGCCTGAGGCACCAGCTTGTCTTTGCTTAATTGTAGGACAATCCCTGCTCTTAATTGAATCTAGGTCAGTCTTTTATACTGGGATTTTTACTCTTGCTGTTTAAATGCACTTCTATTGTTTTAAATTAGTTGAGTTTGGGATATTATTGCTTAATTTTTAACTTGGGATTCTTTGACTCAAAAACAGTGTAGAAACGGTTTCAATAAATAAATAAATAAATTTCAGCATGGCTTTTGCAAGTCCTTCCCCCTCATAATTCTGGAGCAGTTTGAGGACATCAACAAATGTGTTTATACAGGTAGTTTTGGAAGATACTATATATTTGAATTTCCAAACGGAAATGTTTGAGAAATCCCATAACAAATGCTTCAAAGCAAAATTAGAAGTCTCAGCATTGGTATCTGATTAAAGCACAGAAGACAAACAATAAGAATCAATGGGCTTTTTATTTTTGACAATAGAGGAAAACAGTAGAATGTCCCATGCATCTGTATTTGGACTAGTGCTACATAATATACTCATAAATTATATTGACCTAGAGATGAATGCAAAGGTAGTTGTATTTTCCATTGACACCAAATGATTCAGAATGGTGAAATTCAAAGAAGTCCATGAAGAGCAGTACCACGATCCTATTAATCTGTGTAAGTGGACAACAAAATGGCAAATTAGGTTGATTTTTAACAGATCAAAACTGTTAACAAAATATTGCAGTGCAAAGTGCTACTGTTCAGGGATTCAGTCACTCCATCTCATCCCTTGCCTCTTCCCTTTCATGCTACAACAGGGAGCATCCCATGCCCATTGAGCATGCTCACTTCTCACTGTGCTGCTTTTAGTGGTCCTCCCACATGCCATTAGGATGGGTGGAGGCTTGTGGATTTTTATGCTTCTGCAAACTTTAACTGCTCATAACTCTTCCCTTTTTTTTGCTTAATTGGTGCTGTTTCAGTTATGGAGGACTGAGATTTTTCTCACCAGATAGGATGGTAATGATAATGCCCTTGGGTAATTAATTCATTAAAACCTTGACCAAATATACAGTAAATGCTGATGGTGGAAGGGTCCAACTTTGATATGCTTCCAAGGTAAAAGATTTGGGATTGTGGTGGAAATTCTAGTATGCAGTGGCAGTAATGACAAAGACAATTGTTGGGAATGTTACAAAAAAGAGAGTGGAATCAAACAAAATGACCACTTCTTACAATGCCATACACTCTGCCCTGTGGTTGGAATATTGCAAACAATTCTGGTTGCCCTATTTCAGAAACTGTACTTTAGCAATTAAAATCATCACCAGGATTTATTGCACCAGATTCTGTACAACAGAAGACTAAAACCTTTGTAATGTTTCTATTTTGAGAAATACAACTAACACTGATAACAACATGAGAAAGGTGTGTATAGGCATACCTCCATTCACAAAGATTCTGACAGTGAAGCTCCTTCTTATATTCTTTTTGCACCCGTTTAGTCCTCAGTTCCTTTTCATTCTCTGTTTAGATGGCAAGTTTCTTTTTTCTTTCTTTCTTTCTTTATTTTTTTAGCAGCATCAGCATTTGGAGGATGTTCTAAGAGGGCTGGGGAGACACAGACTTTCGATGTTGGATTGCAGCACCATATCTGTAATAAACAATGCAGTAAAACTTGAGCTGGGAAAGAATGGGAATCTACTCCAGGAATCCCCTACTGTAGCTGTGTGTTCCTGCCTACAACAGGTAAGGTAAACAGCAGTTGCTTCCAGGATCCCTACTGAGAAGAAAGAACAGCAAAAAAGAAGGGAAGGGGGACAGCAGATGAGCTTGCCTCACCAGCTACCTTCAGAATGTTTAAAAAAAAAAAAAAGCCATAGATCTATAAGTTTAGTCACCAAAATGGAAAAAGTAATTCCTGGATGCATTTTGGAGGAAGTCTTCAAGTCATCTCTGGAAGTTCAAAATGTTTTTGTGTACTTATACAAGGGTGACTTGATATACTTGATTGTTAAATTACACATGCATATATTGTTAGTTTTGGATAAAATACTGCAGAAACTTGTTGAGCTGCTTGTTGAACTGCTTATCTGTCTGTCTGCCTATCATCTATCCATCCTTTCTTCCTTCCCCCCTCCCCCCCTCCCTCCCTCCCTTTTTCTTTTTTCCAGGAACCTATCCCTATTCTTCCATATTATTTCTACCTCTGGTACCAAATTTTCTGTTAAAGAAGTAAAGCCCAGGAATAAATCTACTTCATTAACTAAAGCATACCTGAAATGTTTCATACAGTGCATAATTAACTGTGGAGTTCTATGGCACAGGATGCTATGGTGACCACTAGCTTAACCGTCTTGTACTGCCATGGGATAAATTAGTCCTCCACAGTCACATTTTGTTGTACAATCCACACAAAGATAGATATACAATGTAGGTATTGCACAACATGGTAACTTGCATGGTAGCCATGTGCTATATTACACACTTCTTCACTTAGAAATGAACAATATTGACACACAAAAATATCCTAACAAATCTGGTGTGTATTTTGGGAACAGTGGTGGTACATTTTTGTACCCACCAGTGGGAAGAATATATTGGGACAAACACACACACCAAAATAGAAATAAATAAACATCCCCATGCCATTTTTCAACAAATCATGTTACCATGAAGCAGAAAGGATGTGATCTAGTTGCCAGTAGTTGGTCCTGTTCAGAGGAAACTGGAATTTCTTACATACAGGGGACATTGGAATTCAGTTGGATCAGCAATTATACCACAATACAATAAGTGTTTGTTTTGTTTTTATTTGATGTTGCTTTTGCTGTGGACTTCTCATCATAGAATTCCTTACTGTTCACCAAGCTGGCTGGGGATTCTGGGAGTTGAAGTCCAAAACATCAAGAGGACCAAATGTTGGGAACCACTGGGGTAGAGCATCTCTGATTCTGCACACACAAAAACTCTCTTGGACACGGGAATTTTATCCCCCATGATACATTGCACTTGTCACTGGGACTGGAAAACATGCCTAAATTTTTACTTTAAAAGAATCTTACTATATGAACATTAAGGACAAGGGAATACTCAAACAAAGTTTGGAAAGCCACAGCAAGGCAAGGATAGTACTGCATGATTCAATATAATGATGATTTCATAATGTTTGATAACAGGTGAGGAGATGCCAGTATGATGTAGCGGCTGGGGTGTGGAACTGGGTTTTTTGGGAAATTCAAGTCCCCACTGAGACACACACACTTACTGGATGACCTTGAAACAACACTCCCTCATCCTGACCTACTTCACTGGGCTGTTGCCATGATGAGAAATGTGGGGAGAAGGAAAGCCACCTACACCACCTCACAGTTCATGAAAAGAAAGGTAGGATACAAATGTTATCCATGAATGAATGAATGAATGAATACATAAATAGAGAAAGTCTGAATAACCTTTGAACTGTGAAGACAGAAGAGAGGAAATGCAATTCTTTCTCTTCTTGCCAGAATTTCAACAACATAAACTCGCTTATCTGAAGCTTCCAGTTTGTATTGAAAGGTAAGTACCCATTGACTCCAACTGAAGTTTCAAAACGTTTCAGATACAGAGGTCTCTTTGACACTCCACAATTATAGCACTTTGATATAACTTCAATTCTGGCGTTTGTAGTTTTGTGAGGTACTTAAAATTCTTTGCTAGAGAGGTCTAATGGACCATGGGAGAAGAGGAAAAGAGTTAAACTGCTCTTCTCAACCCAGTGCCTCAAGATGGACTAGGTTTCCCTTCAGCTGCTGTTTACATAACAAAACATCATACTACTTCTTTAACAGGAGGTCTAATTTGATCAGGGAAAGTTCTCACTGCTTCAGCTAAATCCAGGACTCCCCTTGCTATTAGGCAGAGTGGACCAGCTGCCTCAGCCAGCAAGAAATTAGGAAGTCCTAAAATTGAGAAATGTCAGCACTCTGTACCCATGGGTTCTGCATCCATGGATTGAACCTACTATGGCTTGAAAATATTTGAAAAAGAAATTCTAAAAAGCAAATCTTGATTTTACTGTAGGCTGAGCACATGCTGATGTGTAGGCAAACCCTGCTGTAGCTTCCCACCATTTCACAGATCCTCAGCCTCTCCTCAGCATCATTTGTTTGCTATTTTATATACGGGACACCATTCTTCTATGCTATTGTATATGATGGGACTTGAACATTCACGGATAATGGTATCTATGAGGAATCCTGGAACCAAACCCTAGCAGATACCAAGGGCCCTCTGTATTCAATGCATTGGTCTGGTATTTTTACCTTTCGGTAAGAGAGGCATGTGATTTCTTGCTTCACATTCAAAAATATCTTGGTTAGCTTTGGGAGCTATATCCCTTCACATAGATGAAGGGCGCTGGAGAGAGTCAGATGCAGAATTTGTGATTATTCCTTTTTTTTAACTGCATCTTCCAGAATCCCCACTGCTGCTTGGGTGATTCCAGATAATGTAGTCCAAAAAATGGTTGGCTGGCATCCTGTTTAATAGTTACGAGATTGTGACCCAAACTTACAGTCTCATCACTTTGGAGTTTTGTGTTTACAGTTGTGAGCAACCTAACCTACCTTTTCAACTAGGCAGCAATCCAACCAAAGAGTTTCTGAGATGCTACATATTACTAAAGTCATGAGAAATAACACTTGCAGTGCTCTGCTGGTTGCAGAGCACACTGAGAGAAGCAATTGTAGTAGGACGTGGAGGGTTCTTTCTAGCTGCCTGTTTTGAACACGCACTGCAACCAGAAGAGCACAGTAGATATCATTTCCCAGTGTCTTGCTCTGCAGTGCCTCAGAAACCCTTTGGTTGAGAGGCTGCCTGGCTGAAAAGATAGGTTTTCTGGGGGAGGTGGCATTGTCAGATGTTGCTACAAAGACAGTGCTCCATCATCATAGTTACATCTGACAATCCAGGATCTTGGATAATTATTCTTTTGCCCATGTTCTGGTTGAGTAATTCTGTTTAGCTGAAGGACCATACTGACATTTGCTGTGTTTAGTGAACAGAAGGATGAATCTGATAAAAAAAAAATGACATGCCCAAGTGAGAAAGGAGTCAGTCTTTCTTCCTTCTTGCAGAACTATTTTGTCATTTATGTGTTCCTCTGTCCTCATTTCATGTACTTCTGGGTGGGAGAGAGCACTAACTGGATTTGATAGCACACATCTTTGGAGAAGCTGTTGGGCTCTTCTCCGCTCCTCTCAAAGATGAAAGCAGAATGCTTGTAAAATGGGTATAAACTCAGCACAGAATATATATAATGGGAAACATATCCTGTACCTATTAAACAGTAGGAGGAGGTTACTAGCATTGTTCCTTCTTTTTAGAGATATATGAGAACTTCTAAATATAATGATGTACAGAGACATGGTTCTAGAGGATATATTTTCTTATCTTTCTCTTTACCTGCAGAAAGTACCTAAAATGCTTGCAGGAAGTATAAGACTCTATTCACATGTATTTGTGCATAGCGTGGCTACTCTCTGATATAGCCAAAACAACAACAAAACAAAACAGTGTCTAAACCTTTTACATACTGACACATTTTGTACAGTGGTGGCAGGTGGCTAAATTACAGCTGTTACAAGGTACTACGACATGACATTGTCAGTCTGTTGTCCAGGTCATAGTAATGAGATTGAAGACATATAGTTTAGATCAGCTGATGGTCTAGTGGGAGGGTGAATTAAAAGCAAGGAGATGGTGCCAGTCGATTTCCTTTACATTGCACAGGTGAAAGGGGAATGAATGAACATGAGGTTGCAAAACCCATGAGGAAAACTGGTAGAATGCCTGCTTCTCAAGCTGTTTGTCCTAAGAACTAGAAGCTTAGTAGCAGCATTTTGTGGCTTTTGCAATCCCTAATGAACATGTAGAAGCATTGGATTTTGCATATGCTTTGGGAAGGAATCTTTGGTCTCATCAGCCCCAGAACCCACATTGAATCCTGCCACTTGCTTTCAATTATTCATTACATTATATCTGTCTTTCTCTCAAACACGATCAGATGCAAAGGAAGATAGAATTCCTGGAATGTTGACACTTGGACAGGAGCAAGAATTTAAGTGGGTTCAGTTTAGTTTAGAGGAATGGGAAAAGCTACACCTGTTGAAATGATCTCAGCTGCTCCTAGAGACAGAAGTTATTAGAGGTGCGGAAGCCCTGTCTTCTATTCCAGGAGACAATACATTTGCTGTCCATCTCTGGTACTATATTTTAAAAAAGCTAAACAAGAAAAGGAAAAAGATAATAGTGCCACTGGTATGACCACTAAAAGGTCAGAGTGTGACAGATTTATGGGTCTATCCTCACCAATTGATCAATCTACCAAATTTCTATAAAATTCATTTCTGGAAATAAATGCTTAAATGCTAAGAGTACTTTGCGAAATTATCTGAGCCTTAATGCTGAGCTTGGGAAAGTTGATTTTCTGGACTACAACTTTCAGAACCACCCCGTCAGCAATTGCCATGCCTGATTGGAGATTCTGGGAGCTGTAGTCCAAAAAGTAACTGTGCCTTAACAAACTAATTTCATCTGGTGTGACACATCTTTCTCCAAATATGGATGACAGACAGAACAGCTTCTTTGAGTAATACAGTGACACTGACAAACAATTCAGTTTAGTAATCAATGTTTTAAAGAGGCTGAAATTAGTGATGAAAAATGGAGATAAGAAGATGATGTTAACAGCACAGGGAAACAAGTTTTCCTATTATAGGGATATGTTTACTCCAGTGTTAAAACTCTACTTGTGTTATTTTAAATCTGAAACATGTTAATGTTTTGATTAAATACAAAGTGTAAGCTCCTAAGAATTTAGGTAAAGAAGCACACTATTTTGTACTTCTATTTTTTTTTAATCCTTTAAAGAAAATACTAGTGGTTCCTAAAAATCTTGACAAATTTTGTTAACTTCTGGGGTGAAAAAGCTGAAAACTCTACAGAAAGCTACTAAACCAAGCTACTAGTTTCATAAGGAGGTGGATTTAAATTAAGACTGTAGTCAAAAGAATGCTTACCTGGAAGTAAGTCTAGCTGAAATGAAATAAACATGTTTGGGATCAAGGTATATGTCTCACAAATGTCTAGAACCAAGTGATGTAATTTCTGAATTCCAAGCTTTAACTCTTTATATTCCATGCAGAATGTAAACCACTTTTTCTTTGTGGTTAAAATCAGCCTAATAAACTATCTTTTTGGGGGGGGGGGTATATTTGAATTACAAATATTCATTTTGTAAGCAAATGACTTAATATATGCATTATTAAAATGAATAAAACTGTCCTAATCTGTTGTGTATAATTAATATCTGAGTGTGATGTGCATCTTATTTTCAGTTAACAAACATTTTATGATTAGATACCTTCTGAAATCATTGAAATAGTATACCTTGCAATGAATGTTTTTAAAAAACAACCTTCAAAGTCGCATAAAATATGCTGACAGTTGCAGGATCATTTAGAAGAGAATTTCAAATCTAGCTACATAAAAGATGAATATGATTTGTAATAAATGTGGATCAGTGTTCTTTGGTGTAGTTTGAGTACAAACAGCTAATGGCTTAATCAAAATAGGAAATGGGGAAATCGTTTTTGAACAATAGTCTCACCATGTTTATGCCTTTCTCCAAAATTGCCTTTAACACTGTTTACATATAAAATGTTATTAGTCCTTGAAGGGTGATAGGAACAATACAGAGAGGTGGTTGAGTGACTAGGTACAAAATTCATATAAGAAAGGAAAACATGAAAAAGGAAACTGGATCAAAATTATAACTTTAATGCAAAAATCACTCAGGGTTTTTGTGGAGAAAGAATTCTCATTTAAATAATTTGCCCTCTTCCAGCTGTCTAGAGGTGCTTTAAATAAGGTAACCAAACTCAAAGTACCATAAAACAAAAGAGGGAAACCTTGTAGATGAAGGACAATAATACAGTTCATAATATGTTTACTAAATGCAAGAGATAAAACTGGACCTTTGGCTGTGTCAGAGGTAATATTTGTAGTTGGAGAAAAGAAAGAAAGAAAGAAAAAAGAAAAGTAGAAAGGGAAGGGGAATATTAATTCAACCTTGATTCAAATGTGCAACAATCAAATGTTAAACTTTTGTCACTTTCTTTTGAGCAATTTTTTAAAATTAATGAACTCTGATCAGCTCCTCCCACATTAGCTGCATCTGCTGTGAATTTTCTCTAAACATTACACATTTATAGGGATACTGTTGATTTCTTTAAACTTAAATATTTTCTATTTAGTGAAATAAAAAAAGTCCTGTGGTTTCTTAACTAACCAACAAATTTAATGTGGCATAAAGTTTTGTCACTTGGAATTTCTCTCTCTCACTGTCTCTCACACACAACAGTCTACAGATAGGGGAACAAAATTGCACAGAAATGGTCAAAAGGGTTAAGCTGTTTTCAAGAAAGTTTGTTCTGATTTTAGAATGCATACATGATTTTTTTATAATGCACATGGTGTGTGTATCTATACAAACCAAAACAGTCACATTTTGAACAATTTTAAATGTATTAGCATGCATAAATTATTTTTGCTTTAAAATTGAAAATGTATTCATAATCGTCTGTGCTCTTTTTTGACTGTATGTTTAAAATCTGGTATATTTTAAAAATGCTAGTTTGTAACCTGTGTTTGACAAAGGCCATTAGAGACACCTTTGATTCTACAGTTTAAAAGACCAACAGGCATGCAGATAAAACTTCTCTTAATTACAAGCAACTACTCTTAAACCGAGGAAACAATCAATGATAGAAAAATATTTGATTAAGAGAATAATGTTGGTTTGGGAAGTTTCTTCCCCAGGACTGATTTGAATGAGTGGGTGGATGGATGGATGGATGGCTATACATTATATTGTGTCTTGAAAATGTGACTTAGTTACAATTGAATAAAAATGTAAATCTCTCTTAATTTTTTTCCTTAAATGTATTGAGTAGGTTGCTAGTTTTAAAAATCGATCAAAGCAATCTGTAATTTTCGTATATTGAATGGTATATCTGCAGGGGGAAAGATTAAAATATTAGTTTTTAGGGGAGTTGCCAAATTGTTGTATTGTAGTATGGATTGTTCATTCATGAACATTTATAGAACTTGAGGCTAGAAAAAAAAAGGAATCTGTTAATGTAGTAATCCTCTTTTTTTAAACAAAGAACTATTAAAATCTTGGAATTCAATTTGGTTTTGTCTCTTATAATTAATTAAAAAAATTCCAATTTAAGCAACTAATTGTGATACAATCGAAAGGTAATCTGGCAGTACCTTCAAACTTTCTAAAAGGTTCAGAAACAAATCAATGGTCCTGGTAGATCACAATGCAAAGAAAACATGTGACATTTAAAGATCATTCCTGCCTATATTCACATATATAAAATCGTACTTATCATTTCTCTCCGGAATGCAAAAAAAAAAAAAAAAGACCCTTGGTACCTACCATTTTAAGAATAGCAAATCTATTTTCCCCTTTTCTTTTCTAAAGCGGAACGGAATTTCAGGACTGCTGTGGTGTGTGTATCAAATTTCCTGTTCGATCAGGAGAATCGATCCCTCCCACCCACCACACACAGTTCAAATTTGTGAAAGGTTTTTCTTTTTTAAGCAGTCCTTTGCTCTTAAAAACACCCAACACTCAGCAACCTGATGATTATTCAAGACACCTCTATTCATAAAAGTGTGCAAAAGAAGTTTCTAAATGATGCTGCTTATTTCTAGCAGCGTATGGGGGGGGGGAGCAGGGAAAGGGGGGTCGTCACCATCCCCACGTTGCCACTCGCACAACAGCCATTTAAAGGGCCAGCGCATTCCAACGAGGCAACCTCCCCCCGTCCCCATCCCCCAACCCTGCAATTTCCTTTCCGCCCCCACCCCCATCCTTTCTGGATTGGTGGGTTGTGTGACTGGCATGTTTTAAAGATTTCCATCTCCTTCTTGATAATGGCACGGAGGAGCGCTGAGGTCCGAGGGACAATTGGCGCCCCCTCTTCAGAGCCCAACTTCTCTATTTGCGCTGGCTCACCCTCTAACTCCATCCCCTCCTTGGATGAAGCCTGGAAGGGACACGAGGAGCGAGGCTGGAGGGCGGGAGGGGGGAAGGGTTGCATCCACCATCTTCCTCTTTGTCCCCCCAACTCCCTGTGCCGGATGCGATCCCTCCCTCCTGCCCCGACCTTCTGCCTCCCCTTAGGTTTGCCAAAGCGCCTTAGAAGAGCTTAGAGAGAGAGAGAGAGAGAGAGAGAGAGAGAGAGTCCTGGTGCAGTCTTCTACAGGTCTACTCAGAAGTCAACTTGCCTCCCCGTTCAATGGGATTGACGTCCAGGCATTAATAGCTAGGCTGCAATCTTAAAAAAGAAAAGAAAAGAAAGACACTGGATAGGGAGTATGGATCAGTGCACAGACAGAGGCACTTACTCCTGAGTAAAGCTGCCCTAGGATCGGGGTGCTAAAGGGCTTCCACGGCCATTTAAGCCAAAACTCTGGGGTGGGCTTGTCTGCTCTTCTCCCCAATGTCCCGCTCCTCTTTCTTTTCTTTTGCAGAGTAATAAAACCCAACGATCTCTCTCTCTCTCCCCCTTGATAAGACATTTATTTGGAGAATTTGATCCATTTCGTACATGGAAGGCGGATGAGGAGGGAAAAAAAGAAAAGAACAAGAAGAAAAAGACGGGGCGCACATGTTGCCTCGTGCGAGAGAAGGGGTTAAGCGGAAGCAGTTTTCCAATCGCCGCCCTTTTGGTTGGTTGGAGAAATATATATATTTAATTTTGATGGCTTCCCCACCGATGCCCATTCATGGAACCAAGCGCCTGGGCGCACACGCCTTGCAAGCATCGGCGGGGCCCCTCCTTGGCTGGATCGCCCCCACCCCCTTTTATTATGGCTGTTGCTCTCTTGTTCTGAGGCGGTGATGATGGTGATCCCTGTTCATGATGGTGGGGCAAAAAAAACCCCTGGACGTTTAAGCTGTACGAGGGAGGGAAAACTCTGAAAGTAGCGAGGCTAAGGAGGTGGGGGGCTGTTGGGAGGGGAGCGGGGTCTGCTTGTCCTTTCCACCCATTCCTGAGGAGAAAGAAGCGGGAGACTAGATCCACTCAGACCTCGCTTCCTTCACCCTATCGTGACCTTGGGTATTTGGGACCAGGGGGTTATTTTATTCCCGTCATGACACTTTATGAAAACGATGTTCTACCCAGGGTGGGAATATGTTTGAGGCTAGTTTTTATACCGCCTTTATCTTTGCGGAGGGACTCCCCTCTCTATCTCCATTTCTGAACCCCATTTTTCACCTTCTTTCGCGCTCCCTCCCACCCCGAAGGACAAAACAGGCGCCAAAGTGTGAAGCCTCTTCACTTTTTTTTTCTTCCATGTGGTGGCACTGGGAGATGGCTCCTCAGGCGGACAAAAAAGTTCTCCTCAGGTGCGAGATTATTTGGACACGGACCCGCCTTGAGGTTTTGAGCTATTCTTATCCTTAACGTCAGGTCTTTACAATCCGTGGTGACTCGAAAGCGGTTTTAACCCCCGTCTTCAACCACTCTTCCCTCAGACCCCAAGGAGAACCAACATGGCTCTCGTCCGCCCTTCTCTCACCCCCCCTCGCCGCTCCCCTTTTGCACTGCGGGGTGGGGGGGTCAATCCTTTTCGCCCTTTATCTCGACCCCTGGCAGCGTCCTCGAATGAGGGGCAAGCGGAACAGGGAGGGGAAACTCGGGGGTCTCTAAAACACCGCCACCCCCGGAGCGCCGCTTCTTCTCCTCCCCCCTTCGCTCCAAAGGGAAGCAGAGATCCCTTTGATTAAGTTTACACCCAGAAAATCTCATTCAGACTCTTAAGGAGCTCACGAAGGGGGGAAGGGTGGGAGAGCAGGCGAGCGAAAGAAGGGGGGGAGGAGGAAGAAGAAGAAGAAGAAGGGGGGATTTGGGTAGGGGGTTGGGTTGAAGCCCTCCAAGCTCCAGAAAAGGGAGGGGAAAGAAAAAAAACGAAGAACCCCAGGGGTTGGGGATCCTCCTAGAGATGCGCTCCTGCTAGGAAATTTCACTAGCTTGCAAAGCGATCTCTTGATTCCGAGGACGGCAGGAATGGAGAGAGGGGAAGAGGAAGAAAAATGTCAATAAAATAGTATCTGAGGGTGTTTTTTCCCCCCAAAAGATGCCGCCGTGCTTTTGACGGGGACGTGTGTGTAAGTGATTGCCCCTCCCCTTGTAGGGGGTGGTCCTCTCTCTCGCTCTCGCTCTTTTTTTTTTTGGTGGCTCCACCACGTGACTTCCTCTTGCAAACATTTTCACTCATTTTTCCAGGTCGATTTTATTTAGGGGCGGCGCAAAAGGCTGCCTTCAGCCTGCGAGACGTCGTGTATGTGTGTGTGTGTATGGCTGTATGTGTGTGGGGGAGTGCGCGCGCGTGAGTGTGTGCGGACTGAGTGTGACACATGAGTTGCGACTCAAAAGGAGTTGGGGGGCCGCTGGGAGAGGGAGAGAGAGAGGGAGAGAGAGAGGGGGAAAAAAAGAGCCATTTTCCCAAGCCCGCCATCCGAAGTTGCATCCAAACCCACCAGCCCTATTGATTCTGCAAAACAGGGAACATTTTTCTTCCCCCTCTCTTTCCTCTTAGCTTATCCCCCCCTCCTTTCCTTCCCACACCCAAAATAACTGGCCTTTTTTTCCTCTCGTTGCTGGGCCGCCAAAATCGAATCAGAAACTTTTTGTTTGTTTGTCTGAAGAATCTGTCCAAAGTTTCATCACCCTCCTTCCCACCCACCCAGCCACCCCCACCCGGTGTGTGGAGATCTTCTCTCTCTCTCTCTCTCTCTCTCTCTCCCTCCCACCTCCCGGGACTCCCTCCCTTTTTGGACCTACCCAACATTTTGTGCAAAACGCATCAGCCATGAACAAGCTGTACATTGGGAACCTCAACGAGAACGTTACTCCGGCGGATTTGGAGAAAGTCTTCAACGACCACAAAATTTCCTTCTCGGGCCAGTTCTTGGTGAAATCTGGCTACGCCTTTGTCGATTGCCCAGATGAGCAATGGGCCATGAAAGCCATCGAAACTTTTTCGGGTAAGCCAAAGGATCGCCCTCTCTCTCGCCTTTCCCTCCCTCCTTTCTTGCTGCAACCTTAGGATTTATTTTTATTATTTTTAAAGGGCCTCCCCGGAAAAAAAGCCCCATACACGTTTAAGAAAAGGAACCCACTAGGACCCTTAGATGATAGCGATTGATTCTTTGTGTGCGAGTATGGAAAGAAGACTAAAGCGTGGTGTGGAAAGATGCGTTCAGTCACACTACGCCTGCACTCGTGTTCTTTCCGCCCTGTTTCTTTTCTCTACTTCTCTAATGTCATCAATGAAAGTTCACTTTCGTTTCCTCCCGCCTCCCCAAAATCTGGGGAGGCTTTTCTTAACTGCTTTACTTGACACCCCCTCCCCAGTGTCCTCCCCGATCCTCCACTCAAGACCCGAGAAAGGTGTATCTGTGTCTTCATGGCTTGATAGAACATAATAAATAACTTGCAGGGCCTAGAAGCGCCCATCAACTTCCATTGGATTTCCAAAGAGCTCTGTTGTAAAACCAGCTTTCGGTCCCCCCACACCCCAAATTGATCCTTAGTGGGATGACGATTATGATTATTTGACTACCCCACTTTATAGAACAGGCCTTGTTTTTTAAAATAAAAAATAAAGGGCCCTGTCTCCTCAACGCAATGTGAAAGCAAAGGAACCAAAATGGGTGAAAGGCTCTCTTTGCTCCTAGGAAGTCTCCTTCTCTGGCTGTCCCCCTTCCCCGCAAAAAGACCCCAGTCCTGCTTTAACTGGAAATGGATCCAAGTGGGCCTTCATCCCCTTAAATCCAGGTTGTGTTATCGACTTTGGCCGCCCCCCCTTCCCACGCTCGGTTGTTCATCTTTGGAGGCCATTTGGGATTTACCATGCGTTCGAATGGGCCGTTTTTGTCCTTTGGGAGTGTAGGGTGACTTTGGGGGATGGGAGAGAAGCCTCTTGAAAAAGAGGGAGATGGGCAGGAAGGAGGGGAGCTGTTGGACTTTGGCTATTTTGATTTTAAACTGGGTTTTCCTGGGGCATGTGATGTGTGTATTAGCGCGAAGGTCGCCACGCTGCTAAGAGATTGAGAAGAGAGAGGCAGAGGGGAAACTAGCGAGCAAGGCTGGTGTTGACTTTTTGTTAAGAACAAGCCCTTTTGGGTTCCCCCTACTCAAAATGAACCCATCAGAATTTTCTTTTTCAGTTTCAGAGTCTTTCTTCTCAGTGGAATACCTGTTCATGGGTTTCCTTAAAAAAAATCCCTATGTGCATACTTCTAAATGCCAAGCAAGTTGGGAGTGGAATTAACCAACAGAAAAGGCCTTGCCTTCCTTATTTTCTTTCACCTTTGAGATGAAAGGTCTTGTACCAGGTTAATCTAAATAACCAAATTTGCCAAAAGTATGGCCTTGCAAAAGCTCTCATCTCTTAGTTTTGTTCCTGCTTTGGCTCATCTGTTTGGAATCCAATTATATTTTAAATAAATAAATTGGGTGGGGAAAGCAGGCCTTGTGGTTACTGATAAAATCCATATGAATTCCCCTCTAAAGTTGAATTAATATGTGAAGAGTGGGGGTAGTATTTGAGGCCAAGGTAGGAAGTTGAGTCCACATTTCCTTTTACACTTTTTTTCAAAAAGACACTTGTATTTTTAGGGAAAGTGGAGCTGCATGGAAAACAGCTTGAGATAGAACACTCAGTACCTAAAAAGCAAAGGTAATCCAGTCTTTTATTTTCTTTAATTTTGTTAGTATTGAAAGGCAGTAGCTAAAGTAAAAGAAGAAAAAACGTATGTTAAAAATGCCAAAGTTGGGCGGATAAATCTCAGTTTTCAGAAGGTGTAATTGCATTTTCATTCTTCATTCTAGAAGGAAATTGTTGAGGGGAGGAACTTTGATGGTCAACTGGTCCGTTTTCTTTCAATTCAAGTTCTTCAAGTTGCTTTTGACACATTAAAGAAAAAAGACTAGTAGTGTGCAGTGGTGTATTCAGTAAGATTTGAAAATTGGAGGCTTATTGTATAAATTGCATTATCATTTACTGTCTAAGTAAGTAATTTAGTTACTTACTAAATAACTGTTTAAGTAAATTGACAAGATGTTTTCTTTTAATGCCAGGCTTTCTGTTTTTTAATTCTTCCTAAAGTTAAGCAGGCAAGAAAACTTACTAGCCGAGTTTCCTGAAAGGAAAAGAATGTATGGGCTTCATAGCTGTCTTTCTGTGAATATTCTAAAACTTTGCACTTTTATGGTGATCTGTTTCTTTGACCATGTCTTTAAAATAGCATTCTTGTATTTAAAATGCATTTGTCCTCTTTGCTCAGTATTTTGGTTGTCTATATTTAAAAAGCCCCATCTTTTAGAAGGGTTTAACAACTAGTCCTCATTTGTATGAAGTCTGGAAAGCCAGCACAACGTTCACAATGTACTTTATTTACCAGAATTTAGTGTGAACACTTATTTTCCAAGCACGAGTTTCAAAAATAGAAGTGGAGGGGGTGGGGAGAAAGCAAATGCCTATGCCTATCGCTCAATATCTTATTTTTCTGTGATTGACATGACAACTTCTTTCTCTATCTTTTTAAACAATTTTCTTGGACTTTTAAACTTTGTAGCAGAATGTGCTGATGGAGGTTTTTTTTTTTTTATGAATGGTTTCCTGCAGCTCCCTCTGTGAATTGGAAGCATCCCAAAATCTATTTGATTAATTTATTTTATTGTACCAACAAGCATGGCTTTCTGTAATGAGTGATCAATAGTGCTTGTAACAGTCTTCATAGCGTGGGACATAAGGTAGCTGTGGTTTTACATGACAATTGGGAGAAATGTTATTGGGAAGGCAATTTCAGAATGAAACACAGCATGATAAATACTGGAGTGGGGGATTGGTGACTGGGGGGGGATGGGAAAAGAACTTGACTATTCTTGTTTCTCATTTAATGTTGCTTTTAAAAATCAGTTGTGCAGAATATGGATAATTTGAGAGGTTACTGAATTTTATTTCTCCTTAGACTTTTAACTAATGCTAAGAATATTTGTATACAGATTAATCACAGGAAGAATGTTGTAATGTAGACTGTATAGTTAGTTAAATGTGCCTAAGCAAAGGGATGAAACCTGCTAGTAAACATGAGAGAGTTTTTTTCCCCTTTGGCGAAATCAATTTAGGATCCAGTTTCAACTTTGTGCTCAGGATGTGTTCCCAAAACAAAATTTGCATGTCTTTCTTGTAGTAGTAAAAAGGGAAATGTCCAAACTTTTTGGCAAGTTTTTAGAACATGTAAGAGTGCCTTGTTTTTCATAATAGATCACTTTTCCATTGATTAAAAAAAAAAAGACTGTCAGATTGGATCTTTATAAGTTGTGTGTGTGTTTGTGTATTCTTCTCTTCAGACTTGATTTTCTTGTTTGGGGGTGATACCAAAAAAGAAACTAGTTAATTAAAATGATTAGCATTGTCTTACTAATTAGTGGTTTGTGAGAATTGTGTGGTTAGTTCCCAGATCTGTAAAGACTGGCACCTTTTAAGTAAAGGCTTTAAATAAACTTTCAGAAAATATGATCTTGTTAATCTGTGTGTTTTCAGGAATTAAAATAATGTAATATCAAATCACACACAGACTGTTTTATTAAAAAAAAAATCCACTGTGCCTTCTTTGTTGAGCCTCATTAATTAGAAAATATTAGAAATGTCCATACTTACTGAAGGAGATGAATTTCTAGGCTGAGTATCAACTCTGGTGACACTAACATACCATGTCTACCTTTTGTAAACTGTGCTATCTGGCTGTCTTAAATAGAAATTAAAACAGATGCAGAATGTACCAGTGATCTGTAGAAGAATTGAATATATGTCTTAAGGGTTTATCTCTATCTGTATTGTAAATTATTTCAAATGTTGTTTCAAGACAGTTTTAATGAATGAGCTATTGTAGACTCCTATATTAAGCATGTGTAACTCAACAAATAATGGTTGAAATCACAGACCTGGGAGGTTACTTTTTAGTTCTTTTTAAATATATGATAAATGAATTTGTGGGTTCCTGCTTAAAACGTATATGAGATCTATGGCTAAGAGAACTTGAGGTTTCCTTCTTTAAAAAAAAGAATGGCATATAACCACATGACTTACAGCTTAGCATGATGTTTATAATGCTTTGGGGGACTGGAAATGCTTTGAGAGAGTGGAGTATTTCCATTTGTTCTTAACGTTATTTCAAAAAGTTCCATTGACAGGAAGGGAAGTTAAAAAGAGTGCTCTAACTAGCAGTACAAAAATGTATATAGATTTAGGGAGAGAGGGAAGGAAAAGAGATGACCTTGTGTGTTTAGTGTGTGTTTTCAGTTATACGTTTATTGAAAAAAGGACTTAGGAAAATTTTTGCCATTTTATTCCTTAAACAGTCAGCAAATTCCTGTTGGTGATGGAAAGGGTTAATTAAAACAACCTGGAAGATGTTTTAAGAACTCAAGAATGTTAAGAAATGTTTGGAGGTTAGGGGTGGGGTTGTCTGAGATTGAAAAGATTGAAGTGGATAGAATAGTGGTGTGGGGGAAGAGAAGGACAAAAATGAATGGATGAAAACGAGAGGAGGGGAAATTAAATGAATCCATCAAGCAAACATTCCAAATATGAAGACTGGAAGTGACTAGCCTAGAGAGAATGAAACTTTAGTAAGTGAGGAAAAAGTGATTATGTCTGGGTTGCTAAAAATTCATACAAATGGGGAGATGGCTGTAAGACAAACTATCAACAGGTATACTTCAAAGTTTTGTTATCAGCAAAAGTAGCACACGTGAATTATGTGAACTTTCTTTTATTTTTAGTTTGATCATAATTTCAATACAATTATCTTAAAAATTACTCCAGATACCTTAAATTGACAGTACACTAGTTACTACATGCCCTATGTCTTTAAGTCTTTCTATGGCAGAAATATTTAGTGCTTTGTAACAGAATGTGTGAAATCCTGTATAGTGTGTGTAGTTTTCTTTCTGAAGATGATGTGTCTGTGAGGTTTGTGCAATAAACAACTATCAGGGCAATTCTGTATTATCTACTCAGAGGTAAATGCTATTGGGTTCATTGAGACTTACTGTATGGTAAAGGTGTCTAGGATTATAGCCTAAAGATTAAAAAGGAGGTAGAGATTTTTTTCTTTCGAGTACTGCCCATTTCCCAACAAGAATTAACATTAAAACTTGTTTGTAATACTGCCCACAAGACAAGATGGAGTATTTGAACCATGCTTAAAACATCTACTGAAGTGTACTAAATGCAGAATTTCATAATGGTTCTGTTTTGCCATCTGCATAGGTTGTTGGTTGATTTATCTGTTTGGTATTGCTTAATTTTTGTGAAATATTTTGTTCTTTGAACTGTCTTAGGATATTACAGAAGGTTCAGTAAGAGTAGCAAGTTTTAAGTAAAAGCAGAAAATATGCACAAACTCAAAGAACTTTTGTAGTATGGGTTAGTGTCCATTCCAGGAACTGCAGGGGCAGCATACACATTTGGACATGCAGCCGCCCCTGAAAGAAAGAGTTCCCACTAAACTTCAAAAGTAGCCTCTCTACATAATTAGCAACAGCAAACATGGAAAGAATGGGTGTGAAAGAGTCAAAGATTTTCCAGACCCAAGTGTCTACTGTGGAAACCTAGTTCCTAGACTTTGACATGGAGTGTCCTATGGGTAACACTTGTTTTGCATGTCTGATCTCAATGCTGGATATGTAGCATTGCACATACAGGAAATCTCATGAATTGGAGGACGCATGTTCATTTTTAATGTGGAAACAATCTCTTTGGGCAAATGTGCATAAATTGGAGATATATATTTCTAGTAAAAATGTTATTATGTAGACATGTAAGGTATAGTGCTGCTTAAAAGATCAGTTTCACTAGAGTCAGTAGGGCTTACTCGCAAGTAAATCCACATGGCGTTAAAGCTTGAGTTAGAATTCCAAACACCTGTTTAGTTCTTATCAGCAAAATCTGACAAAGGAATGAAAGAAAACAGGCAGTTGTGTGTGATGGAGATCTTTCAGTTTTTCCTCTGGTTAAAAAAAACAAAAGAAAATTTGTTCACTACTGAAAAGAAAAGAAGAGAAAAGGTTTTAGGAGAATGAAGAAGCACAACTAGTGTTTTCTTTGGGTTGATAGGAAAACAAATTAACAAAATTGCTTCTGTTTCTTAAAAAGAAAAAAGGGAGATCAAGAGAGTTAAATTTCCCCATTGCTCTCGAAGTACCTTAGAAATGTTAATGTTTTCCACAATTGTACTAGCAGGCATTTGGTAAAGTTTGGAAAACAAGAAAGTCTCTTGAAAAATGACACATTGATTGAACTTCCAAGCATTTAAAACACAGATGAACACACAGAATGAACCTCCAGCCCTTTTATGGATGGTACTATTAGTAGTTAATAACTAGCCTCCTGAGGTTCTTGCTGACTTTATGAATGGAATGTATTTCCCTTGATGATGCCATGAAATGCTTCTAAAGCTCTTACTGTCTGCATACTTATCTGCAAGGGAGGACTGCAAAACATAGTAGAACTTACTTCTGAGTAAATGTGCATGGGATTATACTCCAAGTCTTTCAAACTTTTATTTAATAGTGCTTGTTATTTTTTTTTTTTAAGAAAAAAAAATCCAGGGGAAGCACTGGCAGGGGGCGGCCTTTTACAGTTTCATGAAAAGGTAATGCAGCTTTCCCCAGTGAATAACATTTGTTCTAGAAGAGAAACAAGGTTCTAGAGGTGATGATTCTAATAAATCAAGTTGAGGAAACTCATCTTTAGATATTTTGGACCAGAGCTCCCACAGTGTCTTAACATGACTGTGCTGGTTGGGATTTTTGAGGATTGATGTTCAGGATTTATGTGGGCAAAGGTTCTTTAGACTTGCTCAGAACTGTAGAAGTGCTCTCCTAAAAATGGCTAACAAAAGTGGATAAAGGATGATTCTTTCAAAAATGCAAACCTAATATTTATGGAAAGAAAGTAGTCCTTTTAGGGCTAGGTCTGAGATTAGTCCTATCTAGAGCTATTGTTGTTGTGTGCCTTCAAGTCATTTCCCACTTATAGCCACTCCAAGGTGAACTTATCATTTTTTTTTCTGAGCTGAGAGTGTGTGACATACCTAAGGTCACCCAGTGAGTTTCCATGGCCAAATGGGGAATTGAATCCTGGTCTCCAGGTTTATATTCCAGCTCTCAAACCACTATATCACTGGCTGTCCTATCTAGAGTAGACCCACTGAAATCAGTAGGATGTTACTTTTCACTAACATATTCCTGTCGCATTCAATAAGTTCATTCTGTTGGACAACCACTGGTTTTAACCCTTACTTGTAACGTGTGTGTATGTGCCTTCGTATCAGTTGTCAACTTACAATGACCCCATGAATTCCATGAGATTTTCTTGTTGGTGGTCTCCTGTCCTAGCCAGAGCTGTCCCTGCTTAGGTTCCGAAATCAGCTTGGATCAGGTGCCTTTAGGATACTTAGACCTCTTAGTTGTAATATTTTTGTTGTGTGCCTTCAAGTTGTTTCTGATTTGTGGTGACTCTGTCACGGTGGTTTCTGGGAGCTGAGAGCCTGTGGTTTCTGGGAGCTTAGAGGTCACCCAGTGGATTTCCATAGCCAAGTGGGAAATTGAACCCTGGTTTCCAAGGTCATAGTCCAATGTAGTGCTCAAATCACTACACCATGCTGGCTCTTCACTTGTAATATACTTCCAGGTTAATACCAAATATTAGGGACATGGCTTTGTGTTGCCTTGTTTTTACATCACCAGTGATGTTCTGCAGTGTAACTACACAGGCGTAGCAGATTAATAGCATTTTAACTGCCACGGCTCAATCCTGTGGAATTCTGTGATCTCTTAATTTGGTGATTCTCATTTAAAGAATTCTAGAGAGGATATGGCATCTTGTATCCCAGAGAATGTCTATGATACACAGTTTTGGGCAATTTGGAGAATTCTAGACCATGCCCTTGAACCATAGTGCCAGAGCTCTCTAGCAGAGAATTCTAATACTTCACCAAACTACAGATCCCAAGATTACAGAAGATAGATCCATGACAGTTAAAGTGATATAAAACTGTTACAACCATGTATTGTAGACACGCTCTATGAAACAAGATGTTGCATCCATGGCAGAAAGGAAAGTTCTTCCTTTCCAGTTGAAAAGCAGAGCTGTTAAAGCCCAGCATCCAAGAGCCATTTCAAGTTTTAGCTAAGACAGTGACGTTTGTTGTACTTTTATAAACAGTTGATTTTCCCCATGCCGTGTCACAGTGCTTTTGACATTCTTTTGACTTAATGCGCAGTGAGTAGGATGCTTCTTTCAGAAATCTGAATCCAAATCTTGGTTGCATGACTCTTTTTTTAAATCCATTTTTCAGTGCACAGTATTTGAGGACTTTTGGCTTTAACCAAATTAGAATAGGCTAGGGTGATACTTTTGGGGTTGGATGTTTATATTTTTGTTCTTGAATTGCGTGTTCAGTGTGTCATCCATGATCTTGAATAAGAATACTCGTTGTTGTTGCTTTGTGCTTGCTCTACTTATGGTGACCCTAGCCTGGTGTCTCCTAGGATAGTCATGATTTCTTCACAAGCTTGGTATTGCCTTCCTCAAAACCTGAGAGCAGTATGATTTGCCCAAGGTTTCCGTATAGGTTTCTGTGATTGAGCAGGGATTTGAACTCTTGTCTCCCAGAGTCCTAGTCCCACATATTTTCTTAGGAATTTTCTGCAGGGCACTTCAACAGCTTTTTTGATACCTACATTCACTGATACGCTCTAAATGTAAATGATAAGTGTCATGTTGTTAAAAATGATGCTTCTCTCTTAGTTAGGAATCATACTGGCAGGCAGGTTTCATACGAAATCTCTTTGAGATCAGGTATCCCTCTTTGACCAGTGTTCTCATGTCAGAACACTGCCTTCATATGTCTCACATTTACGCACAGTGCAGCTGCTCCGTTTATCCTATACCCCTTTCCTCTTGGATTTAGCTGCTAAGAGAGTATTTCAGAAATACAGGGCATTAGTGCATAATGTGAATATGAGTGAGATATAAAGTGTGTCTCCTTCGCTGGATTTAAGAGGTGCTGTGTTTCTGTTGTATTTTAGGATGATAATGATGTATTTGGAGGAGTTATATAAATGTTTCTGGGTGGGTGGGTGTACCTGCACACACATATTTCTCCTGCTTTTTTCCCAGACGTGGTACTCATGACCATTTACAGAAGTTAGATATATTTAAAAGTACTGATCATTCAAAAGTTAAAATATAATTAAACTATCCAACAGAGTTAAAAGCAGTTAAAAACATCTCCATTAAAAAGAAAAAGAAAAAGAAAAGCAAATATGGACACAGAGTATATTATTAAAAGCCCACTGTTGAAAAGTCTTGTGGGAGTTGTTAGTGACTTTCAGTTTCAGGGAACTTTCAGTGGCCTCTAATACTGAATTCCATCCACTGCATGTTAAAATTCAGGGGTTTTTCCTTGCATAGTATGCAAATAAGCTCTGAAATGATTCCAGAGGAGTACCTGGAAGTATCTTTAAAGAACGTCAGATTCCTAAAGGCTTCAGACATACTTAAAATTAGAGCTTGGAGAAGTTACTTTTTGGACCATAACTCCCAGCGTCCCCTAGCTAGCATAGTTGGAGGAGTCTGGTTGGTTGGAGGTTACCAGGAATTGTACTCCAAAGAAGTAACTTTTGCAAGTTCTGTAAAAAAAAGGCTCTTGATTAGGGTCTTGATTAATCAGGATGGGGCTGCCCCAGAATTTGTATGAAGATTTCAGTTTAAATCAGGGTTATATCCAATTGATGTCTCTCCTCTCATGGAAACCTCTTTGATCTAACACAGGCTTTTGCCAGTGGAATGATGAAAGAGGCAATCTCTTTTGGCGGGGAAGTGGTTCCCTCAATGCAATCCCCCAACATTCCACCCAGATCTGCTCTGGAAGGTGTGAGGAGCCTTCAGACCACATGCAGTGAAGAGGGAGATGGCTGAAAATCATTCTCTGGTCTTCTGTTCATGAAAGGCTCCACTAAGTGGAAGAGCATTCTGCCAGCAAGATGACACCAGATGTATACAATCCTCCATTTATTACTTCTGCAATGAGCGGGAACAATCTAGAAGAAGCTAGGTGTGCGTAAGCATGTTTAAATCTCTGGGATTTAAGACCACAGTTAACTGCTGATCTCATTTGCTTCTGTGGGATTTAAGCTTGCCTTTATCTGCCTTTGGACTAGGGATGGAATCCAATGAATACTGTGTTCAAGTCTGAAGACACACTACAAAGTTACCTCTCAGTGGTGTTTTCCTCCAGTTTTCCAGCTGAAGCAGTATATGCATGGTATTTTTGTCCCCTGCAAACTTTAGAAAGTAGATTGACTTAAAACATGTTTTGTCATGATCCAGCCTTGTATTGAACCTTTCATAAACGTAGTACAGAATCTACTTCCAACCTTAAGCTGTGCTGACTTTGATCTAGGAGAGATGCTTCTGCAAATCCATATGTGGTTGGCTGAAAGCCAACACAATACAGAGTCTCTTGAGAAATCTTGAGTCAGATTCTTGCTCGTTTTGAAGTTTTGGGCAACTCAGTATTTCACATTCTCAGTTCCCCATCCATAAAATAGAAATAATCCTGACCTTGCAAGAATTGGGAGAACATGTGAGAGAACTGAAAGTAGCAATAGCAATGGCATGTGTATTTCTATACTGCTTATCAGCTGAGTGCTCTCTGAGCGGTTTACAACGTGTTAGCTAATTGCCCCCAACAAGCTGAGTACTCATTTTACCGACCTGTGGAAGGATGGAAGGCTGAGTCAATCTCGAGCCCGGCAGGGTCAAACTTATAACCTTGTGGCTGCAGTACCGACATTTAACCACTGCGCCACCAAGTACTACCCAGTTAGAAAGCCTGGTGTCAAGAAGGCTGAATTATGGGTAAGGAAGTACCAAGTTCAAACACCTCTCTGCCATGAATTCATTGTGTGTCTTGAAGTGTGTTCCTCGCTCCCCTTTAGTGCACCCATTTGCAACATGGGAGATAATACTGAATTAGCTTGCAGCAGGAGTGATGATCATTAGGGTGTGGAAGTAAATCTGGCTCTTCTGGCATTTCATTCTGGCCCTGGAATAGCCAAACCTGTCTCCCCATTTGTTGGCTTCCAAGCTTTTGTTTGGGGGCCTTTTCGCAAACATAGCACTTTAATTCCACAGGAATGTATAACTCCTCTATTGAAACAGCTTCAGTGGCTATTAGTTTGTTTCTGCGCACAATTCAGAGTGCTGGTTATGACCTATAAATCCCTGCATGGGTTACGTCCAGACTATCTGAAAGACCTGTCTCCCAAAATGAACCTCTCTGAGATTTAAGGTGACTGGAAGAAGGCTTTCTTTTAGTTCCGCCACCATGATAGCACAAGTAGTAAGCGCATGAGAGAGAACCTTCTTGGTACCTGTTCCCAGATTGTGGAATTCCCTCCCATAGGATGCTTTGTTGGCTCCCTCACTGCTCTCTTCTGGCAGGTGACTTCCTTTCTATCTCACCAGGCCTTGAAGTGTTAACTTTTGCCGAAGGTCTTTTTATTGGGTTATACAAGATGTCCCCTCTTATTTAACAGGGCATTGTCAAAAAAGCATTGTCAAATTGTCAAAATTGTCAGAGCATTGTCAAAAAACGAACATCGTTGAAATGTGGAAGCTTCTGTGCTGTGTCCCTAACATGTTGAATGAATGGAGGATGCAGTACAAAGTCTGAATGAAACATGGTGTTGAATTAAAATAAAAAAGCAACGTGTAGTTGTAAAAGTGTCATGGAAGCACCATCTTCTCATTCTGCAGAGGCCCAGAAACACAACCACAGAGGGAGCTCTGGCAAAGAGAACTGCTCCCAGCAGTCCCTTCTTAAGATTATTTTGGGGTATTTCCTAGGTAGACAAAGGTGCACAGAGAAGGCAGAGTCGCCCTGGGATAAATCCCACTGCTGCTCTTTCAACACTAACCAGAACCCATAATTCGATGCATGGTCAAAAGAGCAAACCACACATCGAATATATACTACTGGGTAATAATTTAGAACGGTCAAAGAGTGAGTTGTTGAAAAGCAAGGTGCCAAAAAACAGGGGACGACTGTACTGTATTTTTATCATTATTACTATATTTTAAAAGCTTTAAACACTTTGGATGTTATTAATATGATTTTTAATTGCTTTTAGAACTTTTTTTTTACTACTCATTTTTAAAAACTCTTTTTGCTTTAATTCAAATTGTGAGCCACCTTGGTTCACATATTGGGAAAAAGGCAGGTTATAAATTAAATAAATAAATAGTAATTCCAGTTTAACTGTCACAACTGCATTCTGTGGATTTCTGGGGTTTCTAGTTTTGCGAGGTACTAAACTCCCTGTCTGAGAATCCTAAATACTCCTCTGAAAGCTGCAAATCCCAGGATTCTGTAAGATGTTGCCTGGGCAGTTAAAGTAGAATAATAACAATAACAATAACAATAATAATATTGCTTACCCCCCTCTCTTCAAGGCTTGAGGCAGGATACAACATATTGTATATATATTGTGCTAGTTATATATTATATTTTAGTCTATAAAATACAGTATATAATTAATATAAGTAATCATAGCACTATGTTTGTTTAGTGTGAAAGAGCTCCCAGGTATTTTTCCTATTCTGAAAAGCTAAAATGTCTCTGATCTACGAGTTGGCTTCTGGCAGCAAAAGATTTAAATCAAAATATGCTGGTGTTACATTTTTATATTTATCTATTTACCTCTCTGTCTGTCCATCCTATACTTTTGTCTTTGTAAGTATCTCACTGAGAGCTGCTGTGATGTGATAGTTTGAGTGTTGGGTTATGGCTCTGGAAACCAGGATTAGAATTCCTGCTTGGCTGTGGAAACCCATAGGATGACCCTGGGCAAGTCACGCTCTCTCAGTCTCAGAGGAAGGGAAAAGTAAAACATTTCCAAACAAGTCTTGCCAAGAGAGCCCCACGATAGCTTTGCCTTACAGTCTCGAGAAGTTAGAAGTGATTTGAAGGCACACAACAACAATAACAACACCAACAAGGTGTCTCACCCCCTATTGTCCTATGGCCCTGGTGAATTTTGCCCTCAGACTGAAAGATGTTCCCATTTCTTCCTTATGAGGCTATTGTATGGATTACAATCAAATGAAGCAGAGGTAGGTGGGTAGATATATTTCCCACCCTGTAGTTCTTTCTGGACTGGAGTGATGTCAAGGGGCATGGTGATGCCATGTCTTTGATTCCTGGCCAAAGCACCAGGTGGATCATTTCTGGCTATTAGGGAGTCTTGTTCCCCTCACTTTTTTTTTAAAGTGGGGAACTGGAGCCTTTGGTGGAGCAGATTCAGACTCTGCTGGCTGGACTAAGTGTTTTGGCCAAACACCCCCCCCCCCACAAATAATGCACACGAAGCACTTTGAATACTGAAAGCACTAAAGCAGTGCTACATAAACGCTACTCAGTTATGAGTGTACATGAATAAGAAGAATCTGTTACTGTCGTACTTGACTGAAAGAATGAATTAAATTTCAAATAATTTAATTTCAGAGGGAGTGAAGTCGGTTTCCCGATGAGTCAGCAAGCCGTGACAGGGTCCCAAACCCCATGTAAAGCATAACAAGTTGAGCTTATGATTCATTTCTGTAGTGCTTTCTAGTATACAAATTGCTTTACATTTCCTTTTTGTCTCCTGCTAAACATACAAGCTCATAGCTTTTGACCCCAGAGCAATTTATCAAGAGCCACTGCCACCCTGGTCGAGTCAGAGGCATTACAACCCCCACTCTATGCACAGAAATATCATTTCAAAGGTGCATCGCTTAGATGCAAAATCCCAAGGCCTCAAACCTTTAGTGCTGCATTTAGGTATGTGGCTATTTTTAAAAATGTTAGAAACAAGAAATAGCCCTGTTACACCTTAAAAAATTAAGTTGTTAGCCGTTTTTGCTGTAACAACCTAATAGAGCTACCCTTTTGAAGATTTTTGCCATCCTTATTCAGGTCTAATGCCTAAAAATAAAAAGCACCTAAGAAGTTGAAATATCTCCCCACCCCCCAGTGGCTGCATTTGCATCTACGCTAAGCCGTAGTTAATGCAGTGGGGAGAAGGAACTTGTAGCCCATGGGCTCTGTCTAGCCTGCAGTGTGGTCCAGGTTGATCTCCTGAAGGTTCTCCCTCCTGTGACTAGAATAAAGTGTCCCTGCTGTTTCTACCAGCTGATAGTGGGAAGGGAAATCACTGCTAAATCTGATTCTAGGAGCTCCTAGAAACTCTTGTCTGAGAGCATCCCTTTTTTATTCCTGTGCCACCTTTCCCATATGAATAAAAAATCCAGCTGTTGCTTTGGTTAGGAACCAGATAATGTAAAGGAATGTGTAGCTGTATTCCTCATGCGAACTGGCTCATACAGGGGTTACAGATGGGAAATCTAATCCCTACCTCACCAGTCCTCACTTCTCAGATAATTCTATGTGAATGAGTGAAACTTTGGGCTCGTGCCCTCCCTTGTCCATTTCCCGTATGTCCAGTAGAAAGACTTCACCAAGGAGCTGTTTAATTTTCTGTGAATCCAGGTTTGTTTATACAAACAAACCAAGACTCTTGGTTTAAGACAAATGCTAGTTTATCACACCAACAAAACAATCCAAGATAGACTTGTTTAGCTGTTGACCAGAGGTTATATAGTATAGTGAACCAGCGTAGTGCAGTATAATGTAGAACCATTGTGGTATAATTAGCCAGTGTGGTGTGGTGGTTTGAGTGTTGGATTAGAGCTCATGGAAGTCAAGATATGAAACCTTGCTTGTTGTGGAACTCCATTGGGTAACTTTGGGCAAGTCACTGTCTCTCAGCCGCAGAGGAAAGCAATGACACATGTTCTCTGAACAAATCTTGCAGAAAACGAAAAAACCCCCAGCAAAACAAAAATATGGTGAGTTGCCATAAGTTAGAACAACTTGGAGAACACACAGCAACAACAAGAGTTTGTTGTAAAGTATTCTTCCTGGTTAATTTATATTGGCCAAGAGAGGGATTCAAGAAATTGAATCCTGGTTAAGTTCTCACTGCTTCATAGGAAGAGGTTTGGGGGAGTGCAGAGAAGCTCGTCGATTTGTGACACTAAACCCTGAGTCCGTGTTTCTTATGAACTGAACCTCTGTAAGGGATTATGGTAGTCCTGATGCTGGTGGATACCAGGGCTCCACCATGAGATAAAAAAGACAGGTCTTCTGAGCAATAGTACCCAGCGTCTTTCCCTGTTCTGTGGTAGCTGAGGTTTATGTGGTATGAATTTCAGGAGTGGTTGAATCAGCATATAGGGATGTGCCAGGGAGAATTAAGCAGTGTCAGATTCTTGTAATATGCATTGTACAGTGTCCCTCCTTGCTGTGAAAAAAAGAGCATTCATTTATGAACATAAAGGGCAGGGGGAGAGAAGAAAACAGAAATGGGAAAGTTAGAAAAATAATGTAGCAGTGCGAAGATCTGTTAGTTACGTTTTTGTTGTCTTTCTCATAATCCCATCAGCACTCTTATCCCATCCAAGTCCTCTGTTGGGTTTCCTTCTGCTTGAAAATTTGAGCATGGTTTGGTACACATTTTTTACCCTACAGTACAGATTTTAATACAACTTTCATCATATCATGTTGTTTAGATGTTTTCCCAATTGGCTAAAGCACACTTGCACACATCTGCCAAATATACATGGTTTTAGCTGTGTGAATTTCACTTATGCGTACTTCAAAAAGGGAAGGAGAGATAGAAAATACTCTGCTGCTTTCGGTATTCTCCTGATGTTGGGAAACTTAAAAGATGTGTTTGCATATTTATTAATAGTTTCACTATATGTAAGCTTGCATAAACTCACAAAAATTCTTGGTTATAAGGACTTCTCCCATCTCTATTTGGAAAGAAAACTGAGATCATACCAGACAAAGAAAAGAAAAGAAAACAGAACAAAAAGATAAAAGGAACAAGGTGGTGAACAGTGTGAAAAATTGCAGGGTGTGGTCTGGTGATCCAACAGTGACAGGCAGCATAGTAAAGATTGGACAGAGCTTGGAACAGTCCATTTTTTTTTTGGATGACAGCTCCCAAGAACCAGCAGCCAGTATATGGCTGTAGTGGGTTAGGATTCTAGAAGTTGCCATCTAAAAGGGTAACTTTTCAAGTTCTGATCCTAAGAGGAATCACAGTCTGTGCCTGAGCAATAGACTGAGGAGCTGGCTCAGGACTGAGGAGCTGTCCCAGGACCTGGCATTTTAAAGGCAGTTCCTTTTGTCAGATGATTGTGCTGATTGAGTAGCTGAGCCCCCCCGCCCCCCCCCGCTATCTGCATTGGTAACACAAGGAATTCCAGGCTAGCAGTTTGCTTCTGCAGAAAGAGTGGTGCAGAGAGTAAGTCTCTTGGCCCTTCTGTCAAGGTCTCTTATTTGCAGTTTCTGGCACCCTACACAGTGCATTCTGCTATTCCTAGAGGTTTTTGTTTTTGTTTTTGTTAAATGGCCTACCGGCAACAACCCACCATGGAATCATAGTAGGCTAACTTCTCAAGAAGATATGTCTGTGTGTGTAGATATAGAACTGTACATATGTATGTATGTATGTATATTTACCTACATAGAACATATTTTTAAAACATGTATTTGGCCAGGCATGGGAAATGTGTGGCCCTCCAGATGTTCTATACTGGACTTCCCATCTTCCTTCATTATTGGTTATGCTGGCTAGGGCTGATGGGACTTGTAGTCCAACAACATCTGGAAGGCCACACATTCTCCAAATCTGTATTAAACTTTGGCTTATACTTGGAATGCTCAGATATTTGCCTATTGACTTGGGTGGGAACTAGCCAGTGTCTGAGATCCCTGTTGTAGAGTTTTAGACATGCTTTGACTGGCATCTTGTTGATGGCATAAGTTAATTTTTTGGTCTGTGTGCAAACTGATATTGCCTTACTCCCTCTGCAGCAACCAACCCCCCATCTACTGTAGACCTGCTGAAGCCCCCCCCCCCCCGGCCATTCTGTGCGTCTTAGGGAGTAAGGGAATTGCAGAACCATTTGGCTTTCTCTTTGTAGTCAGACATGAAATTATTATATCAGCCGGTGTGACCTCTGGAGGACCCTGGCATTGTTCAGTGGAAGATGTAATTGCTTTGCATGTGGGTATGGGGGCACAGCCAGACACTTCTGTAATCTGGCCCCTCACTCTTTCTGAGACATGGAATGGCCATATGGGTCTATGGTAAGTCTGGAGGTGGTAAATGGCTCAGCATAGCAGTAGTTCCACCTGCAGAACTACTTCACTACACTGAGGTCTGAAGGATTGTGACCTTTATGTGCAGAATGTCCCAGGTATAATCTTGGTTAAAATGAGATCCTGGAGATCTGCTATGAATCTTTGTAGACAATACAGGGTTGGATAACCTAGTGATCTAACATGGGATAAAAACTCTTCCTAGGTCCCTACTGTTCAGGATACTGGCTTGGATTGTGGAGGAATAGAGGCAAGATGATCAGAAATGTGGATTTATCCAGTGTTTATAAGACAGTGGCTAGACTGTGGTTGTAGTTAGAGTAGGTTTAGAAATACTTTGGTTAAGGGGTAATTTTTCACTTTGGAAACCATGCTACCTATTAGTTGAGCCATACCTTCCACTATATGTGTGGATCTTCTCTGTACATTGGACTTTGCTAGAGAGAGCACCAGAAGGCATAAAAGGGAGGTAGATGCTAGTAAACATGCATAGGCCATGTGATAGGGAGCTAATCTCTCCTCTACAGTGCATGCCCTCTATGTATTTTACAAGCATCCTCTGTGTACTTTTTTGGACTTCCTGCAATGGCAGAAAAATTCTGGAACATCTGACCAAAGGTTTAGCCCAGTGGTTTCCAAACTTGGGTTCCTGGCTGTTTTAGGATTTTGATTCCCAGAATCTATTACTATGGGCCATGCTGGCTGGGGCTTCTGCATGCTGGAAGCCCAGCAACATCTGGAAACCCTAGTTTATGAACCATGATCTGAGCAAACATATTGTTTTATACATTGCTTTTTGAGATCTTGCCAAGAGGCCTGGGTCCTCCAGGAAGCCCACAAGCAGGACATGAAGACAATTAGTCTTTTTTCCCCTTGTTCCATTTCAGTGGAACAGAGCAAGAATGGGAATTATACAATCTTGCTGATGTTGTTGAACTGCAGTTCCCATCAGCCCTAGCCAGCATAACCAGTGGAGAGGACTGCTGGGAGGTGGACTCCCACAACATCTAGAGGGCCTCTCAATTCTCACCCTTGTCAGGGAGGTTCCATTTAGACCTGGTTTCAGATAGGTCTTGCTAAATGTCACTGTCGTGAATTATTGTATTCAACTTTTAACTAGGTTAACCAGACATTCACAAAAAGGGATATATTAACACAGGAGGAGTAGAGCAGGCTAGCCTATCTGTTTCCCTCCCTCATCCCATTGCGGATTTACTCGCATGGAAATTCAGTTTGAAGAGGAAAACCTCCACATATGGCAAGAAACTCTCTCTGCAAAAAAAAAAAAAACCTGAAAAATTAGACTTCCTAGTCACACTGTCCTCTTCAGGCTGTTTCTCTACACATATCAAGAGCCAGGAGAGAAAGAGTGGAGCTAGTGCACACCCTTATGGGTCAATTCTAATCTTTTTGTGAATGCTTGGAATAAGGCTTTAGTCAGTGGCTTATCCTCCATCTTGCTGCAGTGAATTCCATAAATTAATTATGCATTGGAAGAAGTACTTTTTTGCCTGGGCTGACTCTACTGACAGTTTCATTGGGTAATACCAAGTTCAGCAAACCCCAACGTACGTGTGACAGATGTATCTTCTGAGTGTGATGGGAGGATGGGCCAATATTTATTAGTGGAACGCATGTGTCTTAAATTAAGACCATTTAAAAAAGAGGTAGACAGCTTCCTAGGGATGGTTGACTGCATCGAGCCCACCTCAGGAGCCATCGGTACTGTAATTCCTGCTTGGCATCCGCTGAAGTTCCTATTGCTGCCACAGTTGCTGTTGAAACACAGTGGCTTTCTACAGTAGAGTAGGGTATGAGAGCATAGCTCTTTGCTGGTTTGCAGGGCAGAGAGGGAAGGCTCACGAGATGGTGTGTGTATGTGCTAACAAACTTCTGTGGCATGGTTCTGTTGGCAGAGGCCATCTGTGTTTGGGCAGTGACAAATAGGGACAGAAACAGAGGAAGTGATGGTGTTTCAGAGTTGCACTTTGACCATGGGGCATCCGTGAATTGAAGGATATCAAGCAGCAGGGCTGAATTTCTGCTTGAGACTCAGGATGGCTACCAGTCAGGGTAAAAAAGATACTGAAATAGGTAGATCAAAATTTGTCCAAGCCGAGTAGTTCTGATTCAGTGTAGGGCAGTCATGTATTTAACAACTTCTTTGATTGCTCAGCGTGATTCCATATAGGCAAGCTTACAAAATTCAAGGCAGGTGACTAAAAAGACTGACAGAGAATAGATGGATCTCTCACTCCTTCCTCTATGACCAGCACTAAAAATCAAGCAGGCTGGTAAAATTTGGAAAGAGTGGTCCTTTCCTTCCCTATTGGCTACAAGCCATTTATTTTTCACCAGCCTGCTAAGAAACTACTAGCCTTGTTGGTTATGAAGAATGGGACTTCCTCTCTTTTGCAGCCAGGTAGTTACTTAGTGGTGTGTTTGTGTGTGTGTATTCAGACTGGTACATTTTTCAGGCATATTTACAAGACTGGTATAAAGTAGCTTTGTTGGTTCATATAGTTTGTAAGAATAATTCAACGAGAGTTACAGATTTGGTGTGTATGTAATAGTTATACTCCTACAGTAGCATAGTCCTGCAGCATAGTGCAACAAACAAGGAGTCCTTTGAAAATCTTGGACTGTAGCTTTCAGAATCCCTCAATCAGGATGAATTAGTTTCATCTCTGGATAAGTTAGATCTCTTACCCATAGTCTGAACCTAAGTGCTGTAAATACTGTGCAGTGTGCCCTCCAAAAATGCGGAGGTTCTGTTTTAGGAACCCTTGCATAGAACCAAATATGCAAATGTTCCATCCCATTATCATCAGTGAACACAAGGTGTGCACCCATGCTATGTGGGTGTGCACCCAGTGCATCTGTTGACAGTAATGGGACATGAGGCTTGGCATTTGTGTGCATGGAGGTCGCATCAGCAGAGGGTGCACTGTAGTACATTTTCAAAGAGATAGCCATGCTGGTTTGTTTCAGTATAAAAAGAGAAGGAACAAAAGGACATGGTGGCACTTTTAAGAGCAACCAGTTTATTTCACTAGGACCTTTTTTGTGGACTTCTGACAACTTCAGAATAGGCTGTGGTCCATAAAAACTTAAGCAGAAATAAATTGCCTAGTCCTAGAAGTGCCCCATATTGTTTTCCCCTTCCCTCTTGCTACATTTTGTGAACACATTATCATTATGAGGGCTTCATATTATGCTTTGATTTGTTTTTGTTTTTTTTCCAAAATTTCACATGCCAGTATGGTGTAGTGGTTTGAGTGTTGAACTAAAACCCTGGAGACCAAGGTCCGGGCCCCTGCTTGGCCATGGAAACCCCCTAGGTCACATAGGGTGTGTCACATACTCTGAACCCCAGAAAACTCAATGACAGCTTCATTTTAGGGTCTTCGTAAGTTGGAAATGATTTGAAGGCACACTACAACAATAGATGTAAAATTTCTGGGAATTTTGGAGAAAATCCTGAAAATTTCAGAAAACTTTTAAAAATATGGTATGAGTACCCTTTGTAGAATAAAAATGACTTAACTTCTTTAGGATCATAGAATGTACCATGTATAGTTTGGTTTGGCATAAAAATATCATATTTTGGTATATTAAAAGTGCAGTTCATTCAGACAGTAATGACAAATAGATTTTTTTAATATTACTTTTTTTGTTGTTGTTGTAACTAAGAGTTACAAGCTCCTGAACTATAAAGGACACTAGAACTGTAAGGAACCTTTTTGGGTTTGCTAGTTTGTTAGAAATAGAAAAAAAAGGAAGAAGCCATCAACTTTAGTTAAATAAATATATTTTGTCTCTTCTAGTCCTCTGTAGATATATTTAAATATTTATAATAAGTGATTCCCTTAAAAAAAGACGAGCAGGGGAAACCAAGATGAAGAGTTGCAATAATCTGATACTATACATAGTCTTACATAAAATTCTTCCCTTACATGTGTTTCAGAAATAATTCTTGGGGAGTAAATACATGAACACCTTGTCTTAAACATTTTATTGTTTGGTCCAAAAGAAATTATTCTGTAATCCATTTTTTTCAATTTTTCAAAAAAACAAAAAAGGCTTCAGGAAGAGGGGGACTTTTTCCCTTAATTTTTCTGTTTTTTTTTCCTGTAGTGTTTCACATCTCTATAAATGAGTTTGAGCTTACTTTGTACAGTTTGCCCTCCAAATTTGCAGGTTTCACTTTGACGGATTTGATTATTCACAGTTTATTTGCTGCTGCTTCCCCTGCTGCCCTATGCTGTTTTTAATAGGGACTGCAAGCCTTGCAAGACTGAGGGACTGTAGACGAGGATTGCAAGTCCCTATTTAAGCAGGTGTAAGACAGTTGTGGAAGTAGCGGCAAGTCCCACCAGCCAGCCACCTGTGCCTTGCGAAGCAACCCTGATACCACGAAGACATCCATGGTAGGTTGAATATGCTGATCATACTTTTTTGTATGTGAACTGTGGTTTTGCGAGGCCTAGAGTTATTTGTGTTTTTTCCCTTTCACAGGGGTCCTGCACCCCTAACCCCAGCAAATATGGAAGGATGACTGTATTAGGCCATGTTAAAATAAATATGAAGTCCTGGAAGCAGCTACATATTTCCTCCTCCTGGGCTAGTTTTATCATTGGTGGAAGGAGATAATCGTCGAACCATTAGTCCCCAGTTCCTCCAATCAGCTTATAAGGTCAGGATTGCGCTGAAGTACTCTGGAGACCAACCTGCTCAGCCATGGAAGCCCACTGGGTGACCTGGGGCAAGTCAAGTTCTCTCAGCCTCAGAGGGAGGCAAAGGTCAATCTCCTCTGAACAAATCTAGCCAACAAAACTCTGTGATAGGTTCACCTCAGGGTTGCCATAAGTTGGAAATGACTTGAAGGCACACAACAGTAAACAGTGTGAAAGCAGCTGTGGTGTAGAAATGTGTCAGTGGCACAGATGACTGCCAGTAATTTACACAAGGCTCAATATACATCCCTTCCAAAGTCCCAGTTGGTCACTATCCAGTCTTAACTGTTTTCCAGGAAACCGAAGCAGGGAAGGATTACTTCCTGATCCCAAATGTGGATGATCAGTCAGACATGGATTTTCTTTTTCATATTAATACAATTAAGAGATTTAGGCTGGCAAACAGTTTGACAGGGCAGCCCAGTGGATATGATATTGGACTTGGGCCCAGAAGAATTTGATTTCAGCCTTAGGGCTTATACAGATGATCAGTCTGAAATGAGTTCCAATCATGTTTGAGCTTTTGTGGGATAATCTTGAAAGGTTAAATTCAAAGGTAATATACGGCAAGTAAAGAAATTGATTTGTTTTGACCCTAAGTGGTAAGCAAATCCCAAGTTTTGCTAAGGTAATGGCAGCGGTTATATATTCTACTATTCTTTTTATTGTGCCTCTGGTGAATTGTTTAGATTCTTTCAGAATTGCTTTAAATTGTGTTTATTGTCTGTACCTTCACCTGAGATGTCCAGATAGGAGGTGGAATGTGAGTATGTTAATTAAGTAAATAGAGTCAGTTTTTCATTAAACAGCATGCTACGTTTGTTTTAACACACACATGCATACACACGGTCCTACCCCACATGCATGGATTTGACCTTCGCAAATTTGATTATTTGCGAGGCATGCGCGTGCATATCCCCCCATTCTCCCTTTCCCATTTCCTTGCGTTTTGCGCAAGCACCCAGACAAAAGGCAAAGGAATGGGCGGGGAAGGCACGTGAGCGCCTTCCCTTCTCCCTTTCTTTACCTCTGGCCCTGGTGCTAAGAACTCACACTGAGGCAGGGGAATGGGAGCGTTGACTCTTGTTAACCTTCCTTCTTCCTTTCAGAGCCCCCCCATTCCCTTGTGTCTGGCCCTGTCTCACAAAATGCAAGGGAATGGGAAGGGGGAGACCCAGAAGGAAATGGGAGGGGGATCATGGGGGGGAGATATTTGTGGTTTTTCACTTTTCCAAAGGTTTTGTACCCTAAACCCTTGCAAAAGTGGAGGCACCACTGTACACCAAACATCACTTAATTTAAAAAAATGAAATAAATCCACCTTCTTGATCATTTTGATAAAGCTGCTGATAAAAATTCAGCTTCTTGTTGAATTAAGTGGTGCTTCAAATTTGCAGCATATGGAAAAATTACTTTTGGACTACAACTCACAGAAACTGACAGCCAGGTTTTGTGCTAGTTGGGAGACTGTGGGAGCATTCAAAGTAGCTTTAAAATACACTCTTAGCTATAGAATACTATAAAAATAGCCCCAATGCAAAGTCTTACTTCTGTGAGAAGGCAGTTCAACATATGAGGAGATCATCCTTTACTAAATTTTCACTACAAGTCTCAAATTGAAGCAGATATGTTAAACTTTGTGAAATGACCATACAGAAGATTGGAAGGGATGAAAAACCACTTTTTTGGATTACGACTCTCTGTATTCCTTAGCTATCATGTTAGTCTGGGAGCTGTAGTTTAAAAAGTAACATTTCCAAGATAGGGCAATTCATGGATGGCAAGGATTAGCTTTGCTGCTGTCTTTTGGTTTTTAAAGTCTTAATGACACCCACACAAAGAGATGACTCAAGGCAGCTGAAACTGACATGCCTCAAGGAAGATGTAGAGAACTCCCTTGTCAGTTTCTACAGTCTTTACATATAGACCCAGTTCTTATCTTTATACTAAGGCAAGAGTCTTGACTTAAAAACCCAGGTTATGCATGGTTGGAATGCACTCAGCTATTCCCTATACAATCTGTCTTAATAAGCCAAGATTTGACAGTTAAACCTAGCTTCCTGTGATATACAAACTCGATGAGTTGTGTTTAAGTGCATGCAAACAAGTCAACTTTTGTAAGCCAACTTTTCCGGTTAAAACTTGCTGTTACATGTATATCCTGTCTTTCCACCAGTGAGCTCAAGGTGGTGGGCATAGTTCATCTCTTCCCTGCTTTATCCTCACAACAGTTCTGTGAAGTACATCAGGTTAAGTGAGAGTGACCAGCCCATGATCACTCTGTGAGCTTCATGTCTTAGGCCCTTTTTGCACGGCATTTGCCATGTGAAAGGGCATCTGGAGCATCGCGCAATTGCGAGGAGCTGTCCACATGACATCCTCGCAACTGCGTGATGCTGCCGGGGCTGGCAGGCGCCAATCATGCACTATTTCATTTTCGGCTTCTAGCCGAAAATGGTGTGCGATTGCGCATTGCTCCAGGGCCCCACACGCCACTTACCGTGAGTGCTGAGTCTCTGGAGCCACGGCGCTCGCGCTTCCTGCCTCAGCGCAGCCTGGGAAAATCCCAGGTTGCGCTGCGGAAGGAAGAGGAGGAGCCCTCACGCTGCCTGCTCGCTAGCAGGCAGCGGCTGCGGAGCTGAAGCAGCAGGGACGCGAGAGCCTCTTGCAAGAGGCTGCTGACACGATCCCCGCACCCCAGTGTCAAGAAAAAGTAAGTTGCGGAAAGGGCCTTAGTGGGGAGTTAAATCTCAATCTCCTATGTGTAAGTCTCAAACTCTAAATGCTCTAGTGGCTTTCACTGGGGTGACACATCATGCAAAGCTCTGGTTAAGTCCTGAATCCTGGCTTGTTTTCTCACAGAGGAGCAAAAGTAGTAGAAATGGAGCTGCTTGGAGATCCTAGCTTACTAAGTTAGAATTTTTGGCTTAGTTTTATGTGCAAACACAGCCTTAACCTTGAGGATTCTGCTCAAGGGGCTGTTGTGAAACAAGCCAGAACTTTTTCAGTTCTTGTACAAGATGCACACTCAAAGAGGAGAGGTGGTTGATCATTCATCATCACTGACAACACATGTGCTATCCAATGCATGCCTGTCATGCTTGTTCAGCTAGATGCCAGACAGCATTGCCAAAATTACAATGCCCCTATTGACAAGGGGGAAACCCCCCAGCAACAATGTACTGTGCTGGACCCACAAAAACAAATGGGTTTCCATCTGGAGAGATGCCTGGATGCCATGCCACGAATCAGCAACAACTATGTGTATAATGTTGCTATAAACTTACCAGCATGCGATGCATGTTAAAAATGGCAAAGCCAAAGGTTATGCAAGCAGAAACTGTATGACAAATCTTTTCAGCCTTGTGGATAAATTCACATGATTTCTAAAGCTCACAAAAACCCACTGCTGGTCCACCTGTGTGGTGTTGCCTTGAGTGGGAGATATGACAGGAATTAAATCCCCTGGGTGGGTGGCTAATGGCAATATGTCATTGTTTGATTCTTTCAGCACAGTGAATTCTTGCCATTTTTGTAACATAACCTTATGGGATTGACTGTCACATGATCAGTGTGCATTTCAACCTAGTGACCAGTGCTGATATTCAGTATTGCAGTTACGGATTTATAATCAAGAGTTACGAATCCATAACTGTTTTGTATTCAGTAAGAGTATGTAGTCTTCTTGGAAACCAACATAAATTCTAACCTGGTCCACTTTAAGAGCCAGCTGCTAGATTGGTTGAAGGAAATCTGTTCGTCTTCCAGTCAGGGTGCAAGGAGAACAACATTTACATATCTCACTCCTGCCCGTGAGTGAGCCTGTGGTAATCAGAGGCAGGACATCTGTCTCAAGGCAGAGAGATGGAATTGTCCTCTTTGCTTACAGTCCAATGGGAACTTGAACAGACCCCTTTTGCCCATTTGGTAGTTGGCTCTTATGGTGGGTTGGGAGGATTTCAGGCCAGAAGACTTTACTTAATTACACAGATATAACTAAGTAGCCAATCTAGGATTCCAGCACAGATCTTTGATTGTCTATTTTAAAACAAAGTGTGAATTTTATTTCTTTGCCTCTGTCGTTCTTTTCTTGCCATGGTCTTCCATTCCATGCAGGTAGCCTCTCTTTTCTCCTTGATCTCATTATTTATTTGTTTGTTATATTTATATCTTGCCTTTCCTCCACGGAGCTCTGAGCCACATGCATAGCAATCCCCTTCCCTGTTTTTGTCTTCACAACAACTCTGTAAGGGAGATCAGACTAAGAAAGAGAGAAAGCAGCTGGCTCAGTTTCATTAAGCGAGTTTCATTGCTGTATGGTGGAAAGAACCTGGATCTTCCAAGTGTGAACCACAGATGGGCCAAACTTCTGGTATCTGGGAGCTACAGTTGTGTGTGTGTGTGTGCGCGCGCGCACGCATGTGCATCCACGAGGCTGTCTGTGTGTTTCACTAGAAGCCTGAAATCCATCAAGTAGGGACACTAGGAAAAAGTTTGTGGGTAAAAACAATCATACGCTAAAAATTACAGAACAATGCCTCTTAAGACATGCTCAGCTAAAATCTCCCCCTATCTCACCAAGCTCTTGATATGAAAAACCTTTTGGGAAAAAATGAGTCAATTTTTCTGAGAATGTACTTTCATTATTTTATATTTTAATATACACAGAAAAACAAAACAACCATAAAAGCAAAGAACAAATCAGGAAATTTAAAAAAATCCACAATAAGAAAAACAAAACTGAATTCATAGTAAAAATAGTGCTGCAGTTTATATCAATAAGAAAGAGAAAAAGAAAGAAATTAAAATCAAGAATCATCAGGCTTTATATATATTACATGTATGGGCTTTGTATTCATTTCAGGTGCTAAAGACACAGTTTCACCAAGCTTCACGGTTTTATTTCTCACTTGATTCTCATGCCCTCTAGAGCAGGACAGTAGCAAGCAAAAATGGAGTTGGGGAAGAGATTCTCCTGGGACCTCTTTTGCTCTTTCAGAAAACAGGACATTTATAGGAGCCATGGGGGAGCCATGATGTGATTGGAGGAGAAAGAAATTATTTTATTGATTACCATGGTGGTTTCAAGCAAAGTTTGAATAACTACTTTTTAGAAGTAATTCCTTCTAATGACCTGCTACAGTGCTTGAAAAGTCAGTCATTGTTACTTTTTGCACTGTTAGAATGCAAATGGGTGTGTTATTCATTCTGTTATTTTCCTGTTACTTTTGGTTACTGTTCATAGACAAATTCTTAAGACTGATGGCATAAAACTCAAAAAAATTACGTCAAAATACATCTAAAATGCATTTAACATAACTCTGAAAAGTAACTAAGATATTAGATATTATCTCAATAAAGTAATTTCATTCTCACTCACTGTGTTGCATTTCAGATGTTATTTCTTTGGAAAGTAACTTGTTACAGATGATTACAGGTACTTGGGTTGTTACCTCCAATCTCAATCTAACCCCCTAACAACAAATTGAGGCGGAGGCTGCGGACAGAGAGTAAACCAGACAAGGAGATGGAGCAAGAGATAAATGCAGGAGTCCTGTCTTAAAAGTCAGTTTAACAAAGTAGGAAAGTAATTGTATCACTAATCCAGCTGTCTAGGATAGTTGTAAAGAAAAGTCAGCCTCTTCAGTCTAGTGGACAGTAACTTTTTGAGGAAAAATATTTTTGTCTCAGGTTCTGCTGTAACTGGGTACAGAAAGAACATTTCCCTTCAGCTGGCAACCAATCAACAAACACAGGTGTCCTAGCATTAGCCATGCTGAGGGTTATAGTCCAGAATATCTGGGGGAAGGGGGCTCCATGTTGCCCACTGCCTGCAGCAATTCATAGGAGCTCCTTCTTTGTCATGTTCCTATCCCTTTGTGTGAATGCTCTCTTTTTGAATTCCTTAGGTTAATAAGGGAAGACGCAGAGTTGCTTTGCAACAGCCTTCCCCTAGCTGGTATCATGTAAAGATGCAACTATGCTAATTTCTGCCATCCCCAGTCATTTTGCCAGATAGAGTGGGAAGGATAAGAGCTGTAGTTGAACACACTAGGAGGGTGCTGAATTGGGGAAGGCTGCCTTGCAGCACTGTTGTTACCTCTGACACTTTTTTCATGGTAGCGGCCTGCGGATTTGGACTAGCCATTGATAACCACCAGAAAATTAAAGGTAGCCATTATCATGTTTCTTTTTCTTCTCCCCACTTCCATCTTCTGAGTGTGTGGGCTTGCATTTCTGAGCCCTGCAACCATAATTTAGAGCAACTCCAGGGAAAACCAGAGTTGAGCCTTAACAGGAACAATGCAAGCAGATGATGCAGAAGTATAGAATAAAGTTAACATTACAAAGAATCCAAGATGGGATTTTGTGTTTAAAAGGTTAATAGAAGTGGAATTTAAGGTCTGGCCAGATGGGGACCCAAAATGTGACAAAATCTTATTTGGGGCAGGTGGGGAAATACGAAGGAATTTAAAATATTTCTTCAGCTCTATAAATTGCTTAAGGCCATTTCCCTGGTTGCAGTTTGCAAAATTCATATAGTCCTTTATCGCAGGGTGTCCAAACTCAGTTATAGTCTGTAAAATCTCATGAGTCAAATGCAAGTATGAGACATGGAGAGACTCCTGAGAGCTAGGTGAGATATATCTCTCCAACATTTTGAAGATATAGAACTCTGGCCATTTTTTCTTACTCTTCAGTTAGTTGTGTTTTAAAAATATAGGTAGAGGAATGTCAGGGTCCATCCAAACTAATCGAAGGAAAGAGGAAGAAGGATCAAGACCCAACTGAGGCCTGTGATGTAATTTAAAAGTGAGTGTGTAAGAACATACCACCAAAAAGAAAAAAAGAGGACAGAGATCATAGTCTATTGCAATGAAAATAACATTTTTTACAGTATCTCAAGTACAAGTAGTGTCTTCGAGTGGCTAAGAGAAGTTCTCACCACAGAAAGTGCAAGCAGGGACTCAGTGATTTAGAAACTGGAAAAAAGGACCCATTGGGGAAGTTCAGGATACCTTTTGTAGGGCTTGACATTCTAGAGAGAGGTGAGATGCGAAAACAAGGAGCCTTTGACCACCCATCTGCCAAGATATGGGTGAACAGAGTATCCCCCTGCAGGAGGATGCTCTCTGAGTCTCATAGGATTCTCAGTGGGTGGATGGGATGGTTGGCACCATTTTTGTTCCATCATCCCCAAAATGACTGGGAAAAATGGAGTTCATGAAGCATCTAATACTCTTTAGCTACTACACTGTGCTAATTTCTGCTGGTGATGATATTGAGAGCCAGTATTGTGTAGTTGTTAGAGTATTGGATTAAGACTGTGGAGACCAAGATTCAATTCCTTGCTATGGCATAAAGTTCATTGAGTGATCTTGGGCAAATCATGCTATCTCTTTGAGAATAAAATGTGCATGCGTGGGGAAAATCACCTTGTATGTTAAAAGTGAAAATAGAAACCAGCAGTTCTAAAGCCCCCCCCCCCCAATTCATCCCCCTCAAATCAGCACATTAATCCTTGTATGGAGAGAAGGTACTGAAATGGCCCTCTTCCTCTTCTATGGGTGATATGTTTGGACCAAGTTCATCTTGTCACCACGAGAAGGCTGAAAAAAGCTGCTATGTCCTATATACATTGCTGTATCCAATATATGAGAGCCAATGTGGGGGGTAGTGGTTTGAGTGTTGGAGTATGACCCTGGTGAGCAGCGTTCAGTTCCACTTTGATGGAAACCCACTGGCTGACTCTGGGCACATCATACACTCTCAGCCCCCAGAAAACCCATGATAAGTTTGCCTTAGGTCACCAAAAGTCAGAAATGACCTGACCGCACACAAAACCACACCCAATATATATAACACGCAGTTCAAAGGCTACATGCAAATCCCAAAGGCATAATGTGTGGCCTCTTATATCTTGTATATCCTGCTGTTACCAGCCCCAGCCTTGCTGCTGGAGCAAAGAGCTTGCTTAGATTCATAGTGTAGAAGATCACTAAAGCCTCCTCATTCTTCCCTTCCCACCAGCAGCCTGCAAGCTGTGATCCCAGTTGTGCTGCTATGATAGCTGCTTCTGTGTTTTGATCATGGATGGGGACAGCACATGCAAAGAAACTCCCTCACACCCCGGTGATCTTGAGCAGTGGTCTTGAGCTTCCTTTTCACCCCAGTGTGTGACAGTGCATGTGTGTATGTGTGTATGTACTCTGTCCATTGACACTGTATGTGACCTTAAGGGCTGAAAGTTTGTGCACCCCTGCTATATACCTAGAGCACATTCATTCTACAAACACTGATGTAGCAGCAGCCCTCCATGCTCTTATATTAGGAGAAGCACACACACACAAATATTAGCAGAACAATTGAGTGGGAACCTCCCCCCTCCTTCACCACCAGCATGCTCCATAGCTGCAAGGTACAGACTGTTTGAGTGGTGGCAAGGGTAGAAATGGAATGCAGTATTATAACAAGCAACATGGCTGGCTGGCTGGAATCCTGGACAAGAGCATTCCATGCTGCAACATTTTGTTGCAGGTGCTACTTGTTAAAAAAAAAGTTTCCTCTCTTGCAGGTCAGGGAGGAAAGTCCAGATGAACCCGTGATTTCCTGGGCCAAGAGAAGGCCAGATAGGATCTGAAAGCTGTTTTCTCAGCAGCTGCCTGTCTTTGCTTTGGGAGGTTTGCCTCGCACTTTGGAGAAATTTGGCTTCATTCACAGGAGAAGGCGAATAAAAGAGAGAGAGATCACAGTGTTCTGTGTGCCGTGGCTTGAATTTGCAGCCTGGCACGTGCCCGCTTTTCAGCTGCAGCTGGCTTCTCCCAGAACTCTGCCAAGTCTGGGCAGTTCTGTGGCTTCCTGTGGGATTGCAGCATTGGATGCCATGACATGCTGGGTTCTTTGCTGCCATCCTGCTTTCCCAAACACTGCCCCTTATGCCTAGGAGGAGCTCCCTATAAAAACTGGCAAAGGCTGTTATTGCGGCATGCTTGCTGTAACTCTGTCTCCTTCCAACATGCGATGGCCTCCAGTAAAACTAACTTGGCAGCTGGCATGTTCCGATCCCTTCCTATTAATGCCGATCGCAGCTGACTCACTGCTTCTGTGCGTGTCCGCCTCCTGTTTGTAGTTACCAACTGCTTTCCTTTCGTGCTCAAATATAGGGCTGGGTTAACATGTTAACAGTTTTAGGAGTACCCTGGAATGGGAGGGAGGAAGGTAATGCATATCAAAGAATTGCCTTTATGAAATGTTCTTAATATTCAGTGATAAGTTTCTGTAGTATCTCATATATTCAGGTCACAATCCCAGATATTAGGGGCAACCATTCAGACATCTAGGTGTCTTCTATATCCCAATAGTAAACTTTAAAAAAAATTTTTTTTTTTTGGTTCTCGCTTCTTCTGTGTTTTCTATTTGAGTTCAGAAGCAAACACTGAGTCCCTGCTTGCACTTTCTTCTGGACTGCTTTCATCAGAATTGGGAATGGATTGGGGATTCTGGAAGTTATAGTATGAAAATAACTCCTCTAAGCTCTGTTTGTTCCCTGGCCAGATTTTAAGTGCTGGCTATCATTTTTAAAGGACCTGAAGGGCCTAGGAGTGGGATAGCTTAAAGACTGAGGGGGCAAAGAAGTTTAGGAGTGCTACAATTTAAGTACTGCCCAGAGCTAGGAAATGTTACTTTTTTGGATCACAGTTCTCAAAAATCCTTAACCAAGATGGATTCCAATTAAAATGTGTGTGTGTGTGTGCGCGCGCGCATGCGTGCGTGCACACACACACACACACACACACACATATGGCTGCCCGCAGAAAAGAGTCTCTCTCTCTCATATCCTAAACAGTTACTTCTCTGATGCTGGGGCACAAAGAAGAATCAAAGGCTGAGATCCTATTTGACTAAAGTGGAGTGTAAAGTTCTTTGCAGTTACTTATGTAGGAGGTTTGGAAGAGAGATGGCTACCAGCTGAGCCAAAGCACAATGCAGCTCACTTGGTGTGCTCCCTCCCCACCAGTCAAATGGCGCTGGATCTAGGTGCTTTTTGTCAGCTGTTGCACAGCCTGGGAAAACCCACAAGTTACAGGGTACCTCCTTGCACAGTTTCAAGAAAAGAACTTACACTAGCATAATCCTGGTTACACTAGTGTAAGGCACCATGACGATTCTGCTTCTTTCCCAAACTCAGGTCCCTGAAGTTGGATTTCAACTCTCAGAATCCTCAGTCAGGATGACTGTGTTCATGGATTCTATATCTCAGGGTCCCCACGTAGCATTGGACTATGTGGAGACCCTGAGATATAGAATCATTGTGCAGCGTGGAATTATGGTGGGACTTTCTCTCCAGTGGTATACAGCTGGCGCAAGGAGTCTCTTGTGGGAACTAACTTTACAGTGATGGCCCAGTGGCTTAGCTAATTGCACTGCCCTGCTCTCCTTCCTTGAGATGAAAGCCTGCCTTATCAGCTTGGCTGTTTGGGGGGAGCAGCAGAGACAAAGGCCTGAGAAGGCTGCATGATCGGTATCTGTTCCAGAGCACATGGTTTGAGATCACCCACGAAGAAGTGCTTTCCTTTTTCCGTCTAGCATGCAAGAAGAGAGACGCCATTTTCCTTTGGCTCGTGTAACTGTGTTGGTTTTGTGGCTCTGAAATCAGCAGGAAGTTTTTCTTCTTTATCCGGCAACTGCAAGAGGAGCTCACTTTTCCCAAGCCTGTAATACTTATGTTATTCAAGAGGTGGATAAAAATAGATTTTTTTTCTTTTAATTTTAAAAATCAGGTTTTTCTTTTAAATTGGATTTTATTGATTTCAGTAGATTTTTGGATTTTTTAAAACAAAATTAAAAATAAAATTAAAATATAAAATGTCTTTCTTGATACTCTTTTGAAAATAAGAACCTCATCACAAAAGTGTGAGCTAAACCTGTATTTGTAATCTCATCAAAATGAATCAGTAGCTCTGTCACACTTACATACATAGAGCTACCAGTGTCTAACATGAAGAAGGAAGAAAATACTTATTTCTTTTCTAACATATGAATAAAAATGATAGTGGGAATGTAGAAGATGAAATCTGGTTGAAGAGGTTTTAAGGGCACATATAATTTTTTTATTGCATTTTTTAAATGGAAAGATTTTAGAAAGAAAACATTTAAAAAACCAAGAAGATTTGGGTGGTGTCTGAGTGATCTAAGCTCTTACCTTTTAGGTGCCCCATTCAAAAACTACCACTGTCTGCATGCATATTGCTCCCCTGGGCCTTCTGTCTTCTCTGCTCTACTTGGTGACTATCCCAGGTATAATAGCTATGTAAAGCACTCAGGGGCCCACATAGGAGCTGAGTAGGTGATCTATAAATATGTTTTTTTGGACAAGTATCAGCCTGCAAGGCTGGCAGAACATGAAACATTTATTTAACATTAAAAATTCAGTTTAATACACTGTGGTCTTAATCCAGTTCTTAGTCTCATTTAGAGTAGACCCATTAAAGGAATAGAATTTACTTGTCTACTTGCCAAGTCAAGTTGCCATTGACATAGTGGGTCTACTCTAGTAAGGGTTAAGGATTAGATTTCAGCTTATTACGTTTATGCAAGTGATTTACCTTGATAGTTCATTGTGCTGTCATAAAGCATTTGTGGCTTAACACAGATAATAAACATTTTATGCAGTGTTGTTGTTGTTGTTGTGTGCCCCCAAGTTGTTTCTGACTTATGGTGACCCTAAACTCCCCTATTGTGGGGTTTTCTTCGCAAGATTTGCTCAGATGAGATTTCGCTTGGCCTTCCTTTGAGGCTGAGAGAGTGTGACTTGCCCAAGGTCATCCAGTGGGTTTCCATGGCTGAGCTGGGATTTCCAGAGTCATAGTGCAAAGCATAGGAAGAAAATGTGGTTGAGATTAAGGCCATTTCCACACTATACAGTTATAGTGTCTTAATCCACTTTCAACATCCTGTGGAATTCTGAGATTTGTATGTAATTTATTGAGGCCAAAGAACACTGTGGCTGAGAATTCTAAATGCGCCTCCCTAAATTGCAAAACCCAGGATTCCATCAGATGTTGAAAGTGTAATAAGAGCACTATAACAGTATAGTGCGGAAACGGCGTCGGAGATAGCCAACAAAATGGAAACTGAGAGACTTTGATGTCCATAGGAACTAGGCTAGTATTTCTGGGTGCGAGTTTGAGGATTAGTTATCCTATATTGTGTGGATTTTATTGTTAGCCCGTGTGAAGTTTTCTTTTCTTTTCTTTCTTTCTTTTCAATAGTAGAGCAGAATAGAAATTAAACGAACAAAGAAATAAACAAACAAACCTGAGTATCTATTTAGGTAATGTTTGTGCATAAGTTTACAGAAGCAGCTGCAGTAAAAGGAAATACAAATTAAACATGAAATCTCTAGCTTGCATTCCCCAGTGTGACACACTCCCAGTATTTTGAACTATAGCACTCACCATCCCCAAACAAGGATATTGCTGTCTGTGGATGATGTGAATTGTTTGTCACACCAGGAGGATCCCAAATTGAGAAGCTTGGTCTAGCTGAAGAAGCTGTATTTATTGTAGCTTTTCCCTGGTTGTTGCATTACACAGTTTGTACCTACAGCCCATGCAGACCATAGCTCTGAAAGCGGTTTTCATTGTGTGAAAACTACCAAGAAAGGAATGCCTTTAAGCATATGTTGTATTGCTTTCCTCTTCACTTATTTTCCCTCTTTGGGACCCCAAGAAGCTCACAATACGAGTTAAAACAAAATGCAGTTAAAATAAAGAATATAACAAAGTTGCAAACGGTTAAACAATCATATTGAAATCATTGATCTAGATCAGTTTTAGATTTCCATTAAAATGATAAAAAATTCAACATACCCCAGTTAAAAGACCGTCTGCATCAGACAGTTAATACTCTAAAGGCTGAATAAACAGAAAGATCTTCATCTGGTGGTGGAATGAGAGCATGGAGGGGGCCAACCTAGTTCCCCTCACTTACAGTATGTGAAATGCGGCTGATCCTCTTCAATTCATGTTAAACCTACCTAGATCCACTTTGTAAGTTGTTCTCCTTGTGAAGCTATATCACCACCTTTTCTACCTTTTGAGCACAGGGTTTCTGAGATAGCTGGTTTTCATGAACATCAGGATATTCTTGCAGATGTTGCTTGTTGGTCTTGCATGATCACCAACAGCGTATTCAGAGTTTGAACAGCCCTTGCCTACATCTGGAATTGAAAATAATGGTGATTGTTTATTTAAACTTTCCATGGTAACCTACAAGCTTAGTGAGTGGGGCTAGTTCACATTTCAGAGCTGACCAGCATCTTTGCATTTGGGAAAAAATTTCTCCAGTTAAGAAAGACTTGTAAAAAGAAAAGATTCTCCATCTTTAAAAACTTCAGTTTATTACCATTTACAATATGTTCAGTCTTTACCTGACCTGCTTCTTTCAGTCTTGCCTCGTTTTTCTCCTTTTCTCTCTCAGGCACATCAGGCATGTTTTCTTGCTCTGTCTCCCATCTTTCCTCAACTCTGTTTCAGTAGTCTGTCTACTTCAGCGTCTTTTCCATATCCATCTACTTCCAGTATTCATGATTTCTTTTCAACTGAATAATAAAAGTATGCAAGTTTTGGACAGTGGTTTTGTATTTTCGTTGCCACTGGATTTTAAGCAGTTAGCACTTTACTTGCTCTTTGTACGTTACTTTAATGAAAAGAGTCACTGAGAAGTAGTGATAGCTGGAGCATTGGACAAGGGCTGGAACCCCTAGGTTCAGATCCCCATTTGGCTATCAAACACATTGGGTGATCTGGGCTAGTGTTTCCTTCTTAGCCTGACCTACCTCACAGGGTTGTTGTGAAAAGGAGAACCACGGTACTGTTTTCCTTAGAGGAAAGGTAATAAGTGTGACAGATGAAGAAAAAGCTCAGCTAGATTGGCCATCTATAATGGAAGTACTTTTTAATTTTTATTTAGTTATTTATTTCTGTGCCCTTCCTCAAAAGACCTCAGGCAGCTAGCAATCTTGCAATAAAACAAAATTAAAATCCCAAATTACCTAAAGTAATTGAATACATGCCACAAGAACCTGTAGACTGGAAGAGGGGAGGAGCTGGGAGTTAACATGTTCATTCTTCTGCCTGCTACACTAGCTCATGAAAATGTGAATGTGAAAATGTGAATTCTTTTTTAAGAGTTGCTTAGAGCAAATAGATCTGGATGGCTCAAGCTAATAAGCCATATTGTCAGGAAAGGGTACAGATATTTAAACCAGCCATTGTAATTTGAGGAGTTCCTTTCTGACTGTATTAGTCAGCCTTGAAGAGGGTGTCTTCTCTAGGGCATCAACCATGTCCATGCTCAGGAGGTTTGAAATTGTGAAGGGTTGAGCAGGTTAGTTCCCTATACACACACATATGCACAGACACAGACTCACACACCTATATATATTGATATCTGTGCTTACTTTCTGACACTGAAGATTCTGAGATTCCTGGCAGCCACTGAACATGCTCAGTCTTTTGAAGCATGGATTCCCCCCAACTTTGAAGCCAATTTTACAGCTATGAAATTGGTGGTTCATCTCTGAAGTCCTGGGAAAGGGGTCTGAGAATGCTAGTTACTCATCTGTTCTTTTTTTCTTTGTTGCTCGTCCTTGGCCATTGGTTGTTCATAAGTTAAAGACTTTCTTTTATTCTGCCACCATCATAGGTGTGTTTGATGAGGACACAGGAGGGAGCTTTCTCAGTGGCTGCTCCAAGGTTGTGGAATTCCCTCCCAAGGGCAGCTTGGTTGTCTCCTTTTCTTTCTTTCTGTTGGAAGGCAAAAATCTTTTCATTCAGGCAGGCCTTTGCTTCATAATTCATGTGGCAGAAGGGATTTTTAATGAGGCTATTCTTTTATGTTTTCTATTATGTTTTCAACACATTTCAAACTGTTTTAACTTTGTGTCTTATAATATAATTGTCCATTTAATTGTTTTTCTAATTTTTGTACGAATAGTTTTTTTTAGCTGTTGTTTTTGTTGTTGTTGTTGTTGTGTGTCTTCAAGTTGTTTCCAACTTATGGTGATCCTAAGGTGAATCTGTCACGGGGGTTTTTGAAGCTGAGGGCGTATGGCATGCCCAAGGTTACCAGGTGAGTTTCCATGGCTGTGTGGGCAACCAACCCTGGGTCATAGTCCAACATTCAACCCACTGTACTATGTTGGCTCTCTGTACCTTGTTTTAAATTGGGTGTAGGTCATCTTGCACAAGGAGAAAGGTGGGATACAAATAAATAAACAATTCCCTCTGTGCCCAACACCCTTTCACCAAAGTTCCCTCTTTGCCGAAGGTCCCACTCGTTCAGTGGCAGGGTTCATATGGGGTACACCTTAGGTGGTAGCACACCTTCATTGGGTAAGCTGTGTTGCTTGATGTGCTTGTATGCTGCAGAGGCTATATAGTTAAAGTAATGGGAATTCTGTTTTGTTCCTCATGTGGAGAACCACATTTCCTTCACAGTGGTCTTTCAGGGATAGTCTGTTCATGGAGTTGCCATTGAAGCAAGTAGTGGATGAAGTTAGAGCCAAGAGAGGGCTAGGCCACTCTCTTTTCTGTGTGTGTCACCCCCTTCCTCACTAGCCCCCAAACTGTTGGAGCCTGCTGGGTAGAAAGATTGGAAAGATTGCTCTTTCCAGGCATCTGAACTAATGGTTGGCACATCCTGTGAAATTGGGCTCACGGTTGGGAAGGGCTGTGGGTCATCCCTGGTTTATGACTTCGTCAGGATCTTGTCCTTCTTCATGTTGAGAGAATAATGGTTGCATATATTCTCAATCTTTGGGTGGATTATTAGATGCATATCTGGTTTTTCTTGGTTGGGTTGGATCCATGACCTACCTTCCGTGTGAATGGAAGATGCCAGTTGCAAAAGGTTGTTGTTTTGTGCCTTCACACAAGGGGTTTTCTTGCCAAGATTTGTTCAGAGGAGGTTTGCTTTTGCCTTCCTGTGAGGCTGAGAGAGAATGATTTAGCCAGAGACATATCTAGGGTGGGACAGGTAGGGCACGTGTCCTGGACACCAATGCTCAGGGGTGCAAAAAAGCTGAAGATCAAGGAGAGGGGGAGGCAGAGGAGGAGGAGGAGGCAGCAGCAGCCCCAGAGATGGGGGCCCGACTTCCATGCTTGCCTTAGGTCCTGTTTAAGCTACAGTAGAGTCTCGATTATCCGACATAAACGGGCAGGCTAATAGTCGGATAGTCGAAAATGTCGGATAATCCGGAGGGTCAAAGAAATCACCTTGAAATCACCTGTTGCCATGCTTTGGCCCTTGTTTTGGGGCCTGGAGGTACTCGCCCTGCTCGCTGCCGCCGCTGCCGCACTCGGGGCCGTGTTTTGGGGCGAGGCTTCACTCGCCCTTCTCTCCTTGCCCGTTGCGTCCGCCATGTTTGGGGGCGTGTCTGGGGGTGCGGAAATGCCTAAAGCCATGCCCCCAAGCAGCCGCGACGTCGGATAATCCAGAATGTCGGATGACCGAATGTCGGATAATCGATATGCCTGTGGACTTAGCCAAAGCTGAGTGGGGAGTCAAACCTTGGTTTCCAGTCATAGTCCAAAACTCAAACTGCTACACCATGATGGCTCTGTGTTACAGAAAGCGGCTCCACTTACTTGCGTGGGGGGTTGCCCTCCCCTGCTTTGCAGCTGTCTCCATTCATTGTGGTTCTTTAACCCTTTGTGTAGCATTTTTAAGAGGCTGGAAGGATTCTGGGCAGCAGAAGTAGGGTAGGGAGAGAAGGAAGGACAGCTTCCGCCAGCTCAGTTTGCTCATGCCTATATGTGGATCTAATTCTGTTTGTGTAAGTAATGGAAGCAATGGCAGGACCAACTGTTGAGGGAAGATTTCAACTAAATTGGCCACTCCTCCCTCATCATATCCTAATTCTTCTCTCTCCCTACCATCCTCAAAATACTGACTCAAATTATGTTTTTTTGTTACAATTCTCATTGTCTTCTCCAACCAGGAATACAAGTAGTAGTCATGCTGGCCAAGGCATTCTGGGAGCTGTAGCTCTGAACAGTAACTTTGGCAAACTCTGCACATAACACATAGACATTTAAGAAGTTTTCTCTTATTGAATGAGGTAACTGATCCATCTGGACTAGTATTGTCAACCATTGACTGGCAGTAGTGGGTTCCTCCACAGCTGAAGGCAGGAGTTTGGTGGGTTTTGTTTTTGTTTTTTCTTTTTTTCCTTTTTACAGAGCCCCACCTGGAGCTGCCACAGATGGAACCTTGGGCCTTTTGCATGCAAAGCAGTTGCTGTTCACAGTGAGCTACAGCCTTTCCGAACACACTGATTTAAAGTTACATCAGCATAACACTGTCATAATTTGGAGTTATGCCAGATGAAGGGATTCAATTGCAATCCTATCATATGTCCAACTGGCATAACTTGAGGATAGGCTTGCATGGGAGGCGAGGAGTGGAGAGAGAGAGAGAGAGACAGGGTAGGAGAAAATGATTTGGTGGCAATCTGTGGAATGGAGGAGCAGACAGGAGCAAGAGGTTGGCACAGAATGAAGGTTTTGTGTATAGCGGAAGGCCAGAGAGTAGGCTCTGAACTACCAAATTCAGTCTGCCAGATAAAATGACTTCTTCCTCTCCAACCATGTGGCTTTGAAATGCCTATTTTGGTTCTTTTTCCTGCAGTGAATTGACCTTCCATTCTCCCCAAACCCCACAATCCTGTTTCTTTCTCTTCCCCTCTTCCTCTCCCTGCTCTCTCTTTCCCTCTCCTTTCCCCTCTCTTTCCCCCCACTTATGAAATCTTTTGCTGGCTATGATGCTTGACAAAACCTGCATCATCCTGCATTTTTTTAAATATTGGGGATGTGCCCGTTCTCTGTTAAATTTCCAGTTAAAAGCAAGGTGACCGTATACCTTTGGCTGCAGCTGAAAAGGAGGTGTACATATGTTGGCTTTTATTTTACTTTTAGTTTCTGCAATATTATTTGGCTCTGTCTGACAGATGAGAATCTCCTGTATTCCTGATAATAAAGTGTGCGTGCGTGCATGCGTGTGTGTGTGTGTGTGTAAAGAGAGATTGATGTGGCCAGTAGTTCATGGTTGGAAGCATTCAGGACCAGGTTAGTGAATGGCTCTTATTTTGGGCTTCTCAGTTTCCATTTCACAATAAAGAAGACACCAGAAAAACCTGTGGAGCCTCTTGCAGTGTTTTATTTTTTTCACAATTCAGCACTCTCTGCACCAAACGTACCTATATAAGAATTGCTACACAGCATAGGTGTAGCTCCAGTCCCTGTAAAGGTCTTTGAGAGGCTTTTAGGGAGATATATGTGAATATGGTAGAAGAGGCCACGCCTTACAATACTGGAATGATTGAATGTGCTTCTAGCTAGAGCTGGGAAATGTTATTCTTTTAGACTAGAATGTCCAGAATTCTGGCTGGCATTAGCTAGTGACCATACTTGCTGGGCGGATTTGGGGAGTCCTAGTCCAAAAGAGTTAACATTTTCAAGTGCTGCCTTTTGGCACATACAGCTGACAAGTTGCCTTGCCTCAGGCATATGTCAGACCTGTCTCAGAACTGGTGGGCATTACAGCTTCATGCTTTCCTTACTAATTTCTTTTCCTGCTGTGTGTATTTTTTTTCATGTAAATAGATAAGCTCAGAAAAGTTCCTTTTGGGGACTTCAGCTCCCAGAATCCTCAGTCACGGTGGCCACTAGCTATGGTTGCTAGAGGATTTCAGGAGTAAATAGGAGGTAAGGGGAAGCCCCAAGAGCCTTTAAATGGTAGAGGATGGGTGAGGAGGAATTGTGAACAGATCTCTCTTTTGCTTCCTGCAACTTTGAATTTTTTGAAGCATGCATTTGTTAGTCTATTTCCACCTCAGGTTACATGTTTTTTGTTAACAGAACGTACAAGAAATTACACAAGTTTTTGTGTGCAATTTCACCTAATGCTCTTATTTTTGGGAAGCAGTTTTCCCTAATACAGTTTTCCTTTTCTGTTTGCAGTTTTGCTTGGCAAACACATTTAAGTACATGGTTTTCCTAAGCAAAGAGATATTGCAGTGGCTTTAAGACTGAGAGAAGGCAGTTTGCAGCACAAACTTTTGTACAAATTTTATGCTACAAACTTCTTTCTTTCTGTTAGTCTCAAAGGTGCTACAATATCCCTTTGCACATCAGTCTAGACTAACATGGCTATGTCTTTGAATTTTTCCCTAAAATATACATGTTTGGCAAATAATTTCCATCAAGAGTGGTCCCTGGGTACTATGAAACCCCCTCCAAACTTTCATTGACAGAAAACAATTTTCCCCACAATTTTATTTAACATTTTGACATCATGACTTGCCACTGAAATTGGAGAGCAAACCTCTCTGTGCACTGTAGTCAACAAGGAAGAAATCGCTATCTTCAATGGGATCATTATTATTGTGATCAATTTAGTTCCTTTTAGTTGAGTACCAACAATCACTTACATAATTATATCATATTAAGTATATTTAAGGTTCATTTAAATATAAATAGAGATATAGTAATAATTAATCAAGTAGAAGTGGGAGTTTTATTTGTTAATAGCTGGAGATAAATTTTAAAGAATTTAACAATATTTAATGAAGAATTAATTTTAATTAATTCCAGCCAGTTTGAAATTTGTTTCATACGTATATAGCTAATGTCAAATGCATTTTTAACTTACCTTCTGCAAGTAAAAATAAAATATGTGACCCCTGAACTCTTGACCAACCAGAAAAGGGGTTCCATGCCCTGCAACTTATCCCTGTTCTAATATATGACTGTCAGTGCTTTGTCCCCTGTCAAGTCTGCTATTTGAACACAGTTTCCCTAATGTACTCAATTTTGGCTAGCAAATTGCATTGCGAAAGGTGGACAAGAGTACAGATGAAAGGATAACTGCATTCTCTTTTGCCTGTTGATTTGGGAAGTATGAATTAGTTTGATCTCTATTAAAATGCAAACAGAGCTAATTTCTCCCCAACCTCTGGCTAGGAAGGAAGGTAAACTCTCTCCCTGCCAGAGTCTATGTGCACTTGAATGGAGAAACCCAGTGCCACCAATGGGTTTTTTTCACTTGAAATAGCAGCTCTTGAAGGGGATTTTTGTTGGATGCTGACAGGGAGAGAAATAATTAAACTCCTCCAATCCTTCTAGTGCTGAGACTGTTTAGCTTTTCTGCAGCTGCTATTTCCGTAACAGAAAATTCCACCTGTTAAATGTATACAACAATCATGTGTACCCTAGTTTGATCCTTGGTAATATAATTCCCATTGGGATCAAAGATATGGAGGGTACATACCATAGACTAAAGCTATTGAAAATGGTGTTCCATTGATCAGTCGTGGTCCACTAGCCATTTAGGTCCTTGTTCCTGGACCGTTTTCAGGAAATACTGAGACAATGGTAGTAAATTGGCTTATATGTGGCTCTGGTACATTGGGATAAAAAAGTTGCAGGCCTGCTAATCAGCAAGCTTAAGAAGCACTTCTGCAGAAGACTGTTCTCTCTTTGCAAACACATATACAGACATATACGACCTTGATCACTATAGTTTAAATTGGTCCAGGAGGTATAATTTTCCTCATTGCTGATAAATTGCATTATGATAATTACATTCACAAATAAGAGGGAAGAATCTTGTAACACTTGGAAGCCCTCTCTCCTGCTGTCATGTTGGAGATCAAAGCATGAAATAATGTTCTCTATGTCAGATGTATCTGGATGGAGTATTCTGGTTCCATCAACGTGTAAGCCAACAGTTATTAGGTACATGCCATCTACCCATTATTATTGTTCTCGATTTTCTATTATTAATGCAGTGCTTCCCAAACTTTTTTCACTTGAGTAGCCCTTGGCAGCCTATTTCCATAAGCTGAAACGTTTTGCCACTGCCACATCCTTTCTTTGAGGAGAAAAAAAAAAGGCCTATCAGAAAGCTTTTGTGAGCTCTTTGGAGATCTTCTCAAACCCACAGTACGAAAAGCAGGCTTCTCCAACCCACTGTGCCATGTTATCCACCTAGATGCTTTCTGTGGTCTAAGGATCCGGTTTGCTCCCAGCTGAAGGCACAGGGAGGAGCGACTGATGGTGCACATCTCTCTTTCAGATGGATTCTGGGTGGAACTAGATGTCTCCACTGGATGTGTTCTCTCCTTGTGGAAATAGATACAAGGAAGAGGGGGAGAAATGTGTGTAAATACAAGGCTTGAGAAGCTACCTAGTGTGGGCAGCGCTAATTTCACAGCAACTCGAATAGAAGGCTGTGGGTACATATATGTGTGAGAAGGACTTTCTTTTGAAAAAAATTTGTAGGCCGATGGCAGCCAGAGTTCCGTTTGTGTGTCACTCTTCTCTTTATCCCTGTGATTCTCCCACCCATCCGTTAAGGTTCCAGGACAGGAACACAGATATGGTGAACAATCAACTTGTTCCCCCATGTGCTCAGGTTGATAGCTTCATAACAGCTGCTAATATGAAGGCACGCATTCTGAAATCTCAGTTTCTAAAGACTATTGATTTTATTTCCATATATTTCCATCAGTCAGAGTTAGCGTTCTTGCAGTATCATAATAGCCCCCAGATTAGGGCAGGGTTAGAAATATGCTAGCATTTGATTTCCTGGTATCCTAAACATTTTGTTAATGCCCCAGCAATAATTCAAGGTAATGTCATGAATCTGCTGTACCTGATCCAGTACAGAGGAGATTCTTGTACAGGGCACATGCAAGCCCACACCTGGCAATGTGATAAAATATAAATGACTGTGCAGCTGTCCTTTATGGTAGTCTTGCAAATAAGCCCCCCAAACAGCTAGCCTGAAAAATTTTTTCACTAGCATGCTAGGGGCTGGCAGAGAAAGGACAGAGGACTTGAATTGCTATGCTGGCAGTTTTCTCCTCTTGCAGTCCTCTTGGGTTCTCTGTTGGGTACAGAGAAGGGCCATAGCAGTCCATTAGCCCTTCTTCAGCCAGCTTATTTGCTTGCATGAAGTATTGGTTGCCTATGACTACCAGAGTTGTGCTTAAATACAGGAACTCCTCACCTTTTGATGCCTTATTATCAAATGATTTTCTGTTTTGACGTTTCCAAATTAAGGACAGGTTCCATTGATTTAACCAGGGGTTCCACTCTTTCATCAGTTCTTGATTACAGAGGCTTGCTTGGAGCTGCTTGCATGTGCACGCTGCTTGCAAAGTGAACTGGGGGGGGGGCAATAAACCAGTTGAGAGACTTTGCAAGCCGCAGTCATGCGGTTGGTCCCAAATGAACCTCCATAACTCCTTCATGGTCCCTACGGTACAGTACATAGGTTCTGCTTTTCAACCAAGATTGTTTTCTGACAGGGCTTCAGTCTCTAAACTATCAGATAAGTGGGAGAAGCCTATACATGGCAGCTTTACAAGTATCCAAAGGTTTTTCCCTGCGCATTGTATGTTTTCCCTGGACATAGGATTTTGCTGCTCCCTTGGTTTTTTGAATCACATTCTTGGGAAGCTAAATCTTTCTGGCCCACCCACGCTGGTATCTAGGAAATCTGATTTTTTTTTTCTAGTGGTGCTCATACATTTTTATTAGCTAATGAGTAGCTTGGCTTAAAAGGACATACAGTTTTTGTTTCAGTGACAGGTGAGTAGGTACAAGATTTGTTGCCAAATTTGGCCAGATTCTCCTCCAAGAAAGGCCAGATTCTGAGGCCTAAATAAGTTGATTTGTGTGTGCTCCTGCTGCAGTGTGCATTCGGGGGCATGTGGATAACAGCTGTGTAGATGTAGAACATGGTCCTATTTACTGATTGCAGTAAGTCTTGGTTAGAATATTTTTCTGGATTTTCCATGCATCACACACTGATGAGCTTATTTTCACAGACATAGCCTGGACTTTAAAAGAAAGAAAGAACGAAAAAAAGAAAGACTGAAACCCAGTGCTTCCAGTACAGAACTGGGAATGCAGTTGTGAAGATGCATAAGATATAAGGCCTTGGATATAAATAGGACTTACATGCAGTATTCATTATGCTGCAAAAATATTTAGTTTTGCATCCACACAATCCAGTTTCCAGCTGCAGAAGCTGCAGTCTGTTTAAATTCTGCAAACTGAGCAAGTCTCCATACTCAGATATATTTTGGTACAAGTAAATGTAGTTCAAGTAACCTGATTTAGGGATTTAGCTTAGGTCTCATTATCAAGCATGAATAAGTCTAGTTCCAACTCAGGATGTTTAGAAATTTCCACTTGCAAGCCTTCTCTCTTCAGATCCCCCTCCCACTTTTCTGATTTTTTTTTTTTTTTTTTTGCATTTCCATTATGTGAATGCACCCCAAATCTCAGACATGATTTGCGATATGAACAATCCCAAATTTTAGTTATATTAGGTAGTCTGGCAGGATCTGTAATATAAATGGAAAACTAAAAGCAAGCAAAAAATGTGTTTCTCATTGGAAGGAAGGTCCTGTCGCGCTCCCCCCTCCCCTTCTTTTTTGGTGGGGGATGGAAATTGTAATGAAATCTCTTGCCTGAATGCTGTTCCATGTCCCCAAATGAATGGAGGAGCCATTGTTTAAGAAGTCTGGAATGTAAGGAATGCTGTACTATAGGAAGGGGTCAGAGGGATTTAAGTTGATAGAGGAAAACATGTGTCTAACCAATTCTTACCCCAGCCAGTTCTGCCAGACATCTATAGGAAGAGTGGCTCATACGCTGTGTAGCCCACACTGAGAATTTCAAACTCTGTGCTCAATGTATATCGTAGAATGAAAATGTATTCTTGCTATTGTTCTTACTAGTTGTTTTGTTGGTGCTAGGGCTGGAAGCTTTAATCGATTTAAGTGGTACGATTAATCAACTAAAAGCTTTCATTAAAAATTAAAATGTGTGTTCTCCCCCATTACATCATAGGTAGCTTCTTTCTTCTTCTGCCAAATTTTCTAGGACAAAAGAAAAAGAAATTCCTTCAGGACAGACCCCCCCAGCCCCATTTGTCTTAGAAGCAAGAGTAAATTTGTGCACTTTAGGTGCCTTTGGCTATTCCCAAAAAGGCAATTGAAGCTGGTAATCCTCATTCAAAAGTAATATCAATATGCATTTTAAAACCATTCCTTCAACAATATCTGGCTTGAAATTGCTGGCTTTTTTTTTTGGAAGCCATTTTGAGACTTTTGGATTACCAAATATACACCAGTATAGTGGATGACTGTGTGCATTCGGTTGTGTGTGTGTGTGTGTGTGTGTGTGTACACAGCCATATGTTTTGTTTTTTAATCAATGAGTGATGCCTTCTGTTCATTAAATAGGGAGTGTTCCTATATATATATATATATATATATATTTAACATGCTTACACCACTCTTCAAAATCTCAGGTGCCAGGACATAACTGCAGCATAGAATCAATACCAGCCCACCCAATTAAAAATGAGAAAACAGGAAATTAATCTTAAAATAGACTAAAACTTGCTGCAGTCTTATACATTTTTGGTGGGAATCCTGTGGTCCTCCAAATGTGCTTGGAATACAGCTCCCAGCATTCATTACTATTGGCTGTGCCATCTAGGGCTACAGAGAATTGTAGTCCAAGAACATCTGGAGGACTGGATGATTGTCCTGTCCCCCATTATACATACATACCTGGGAGTAGGTCCTCTGTAATGTGGTAAGGCTTACTTCTCAGTGGAGAGTGTGTTCTGTTAGAAGTACACCACCATTCTGAATTAAACCAAGGGTCCATCTAGTCCAGCATTCTGATCATACGGTGGCTGACTAGACGCCTGGGGGAAACAGCATGAATTGGGGAAAAGTCATAGGTCAGTGTTAGAAATTGTGTTCTGCATGCAAAAATTCCCAAGTTATCAGTTGCATTCTCTGGCATTTGCAGGTGAGTTAGCAAAACTCTGGAGAGGCACTGCCAATCAGTATAGACAACAATGAGTTACATGGACCAGTGGTTTGATTTGATACAAAACAGTTATCTGGACTGTTTTTCTGCTGTAAAGTAAATTAACTGCAGAGTACATTGACCGAATTGAACCAGCTGTCTTCCATCATCACTGATTCCTTTAAAAAGAAGACATTTTAAGGTTCTGCAACCTTTGCAGCTGCTGTTGATCCAGTACCCACTGTCTTGGGCTTCAGATCCTGAAGCTGTAAAAATCATTTTGTCTCTCTTTCTCTTTGCTACCAATTTGAGTTTATGTCTTGCCTTAGGCATCTGGGACAATTGTAGGCAGGTGGATGCAAGATAAAAATGCAGGACGCTATTGCCCTGAACTAACAATTTGGTACTGGTGTGTTGCACCTAAAACCTTTGCAAAAATTTTGGAACATCTGAATTACTTTGGTGAGGGGTAATCACTTTTTCATGACTTCATTTCCCCATCTATAAAATAGCAATAATTAAAAAAACCGAGTAGATCAACATGTTTCACAAAGCTTTTTATCTAAAATTAACAATTTGCATGTGTGAAATTACACCAAATTTCCCCTGGAGAAAGAGAGTTTATCTTCTGGGGTTGCATATTGGTTAGTGTGGCTGTAATGTCCTGGAGATCTTCTAAGTGTTCAGATAAAATCATTGAAGTTATGTGGGGGAAAAAAGTACAGCCAGCCCTCCACATTTGCGGGTTTCACTTTTACGGATTTGATTATTAACAGATTATTTGATGTCAGCTCTGCTGCTGCCCTATGCCATTTTTAATAAGGACTGCAAGCCTCATGAGACTGAGAAACTGCAAATGAGGCTTGTAAGTCCCTATTAAAAATTATGTGGGGCAGCAGTGGAGGTGGCAGTAAACCCCACCACCCACCCACTTCTGCCTTGTGAAGGAACCCTGATGCCTCAAAGGAATCCATGATGAGTTGAATATGGTGATCATACTTTTTTTTCTGTGTTAAATGTGGTTTGGGAGGGATTAGAGTTATTCATGGGTTTTCCACTTTCATGAGGGTCCTGTGCCCCTAACCCTAACGAATGTGGAGGGATCACTGTAGATCAACATATTTCAGCAAGCCTTTTATTCAGAACAAACTATTTGCATGTGTGAAGTGAGACAATCTGGTCAAGTAAGCCCTGCTGTCCCCTTTTTCTTTCTGTTTTTCCATTCATACATGTTCAGTAAAGGATTCTGGAAGCAGCTGCTGTTTATCTTGCCTGTTGTAGTCAGGCACACACAATTGTAGCAGGATCAGTTAGAGGAAAATATTACTCTTTCCCAGTCCAAGCTTTATTGCACTGTTTACTGCAAACAGGCTGCTGCAATCTGACAGCGAAAGGATGTGTCTCTAGCCCTCCTTTACTATCCTCCCAATGCTGCTGCTAAAAAACAGGTAAACAGAGAATGGAGAGCCAACATGGTACAGTGCTTTGAGCATTGGACTACCACGCTGGAGACCAGGGTTTGATTCCCCATTTGGCCATGGAGACCCACTGGATGACCTTGGAGCTGTCATACACACTCAGCCCCGAGATAACCCCATGATAGGTTCACCTTATGGTCTCCATAAGTTGGAAATGGCACACAGCAACAGAGGACAAAGAAGAAAGGGGGCTAGGCATAAAAGACCTTTGTGAAAAAGAGCTTCCCTATCAGAGACTTGGTTAGCTGAGGTAGGGCTGTATTTGACAATACAGAAGTCCAGCCATGACGGGGTTGGGTGGAGTTCAAGCGCTGCTTGAAATAACAGCTTTTCTCTTTCCTTCCTCTGCACCAAATTTAAAGCCTGTGTAAAGGCGCTGTATCATGCAGAGAACACAGAGAGGTCTGGTTAGGGCTAAAAAGCACACAGTGTTAAACTTTTAGTGTGCAGCTCAAAGCTCTTTTACTTTTTAACTTGGCGGTAAGGCCCACACTCTGGTAGGAAAAGTTTAAAATATTCCCTCCAGCCATTTTAAACCAAAATGTTCTATCCATTGGCAGGGGGTGGAGGGTTCCATTGGTACCAACGGAGTATGTTACCCCCTCTTTTAATAGCCCTTGTGCAGAGTCAGTGACAACTTTAGGTAAATAAACAGTGGCCATGGCAGAGAACATTTAAACCCCTCCTGCCTGTTGTGTTGGGCCTGATCTGGATCAGACTACTTGTGAGTTAAAAAAATAATTTTCAGATGCACACCAACAATGTAGCATAGCGTATAGAACAAGAAGAGATGGGTATAAGAATACATGCAGTGATAGCTAAATGATACATGCATGCTGAACTGCGTTGGAAGAGGGGGGTTGTGAGCCACAGAACTCACAGGAAGTGACAGGCACAGATAGCTAAAATATGGATTTGCTTGTGAAAAATAGTCACAGCAGGTAGTAAGTGACGCATATGGCTGCGGATCTGTTACAGTATTTGCATTTCTCTGCCCCTAAGTCACAGCTGCTTGGTGAATTGAGGAATGTCCAGGATGTCTGATAGAGAGGAGATGGTCCACCTGTAGTGGTGTGTGGCAGCTGTTACAGAGGGATGGGTTAATTTGGGCACTGAGAATTCCCAAAGATTCTATTTTGGGAAGCAGGAATTTGGAAGAGCAAAAAACCCAGGAAGAAGAGACTCCCTGGCTTGGTGCTCTCGCTTGTTAAAATCTTACGTTGCTATTCTTCTTTCTCTTTTTTCCCCCCGCCCTTGCCCTCAATCTTCTCTGGCCATTAAAACAAGAGCATGTTTTATGGACAATCCCATGGCTCTTTATAGAGATTCTCTCTCTTTTCTTTATTGATCCCCTGAGATTCAAGCTGACGCTCTCTGAGTGTAATTTTGCTCGCCCCATCTCCTTCCGACGGATGTGATTTTCAGAATGCTCTGGAGAGCATAGGAGGAGACAGGGACCGAAATCCTGAGGTCTTTGAAGCATTAGCAGACTAGATATGATGTCTTGGATTTTCCTACAGGATGTGGTAGAAGCCAAGAAATTGAGGGAACTGGGCATGGGAAGGATATGGCTGTTGGCTGCACTTGCCCCATGTGCTTGGGGCCAACCTTTTGGAAGAGTTTGAGTACCTTACATTGTTCCAGCGGCTACCCTTGGAAGCTGAAAGATTCCAGCTTCAGACAATGTGAGCAGAGGATGGGGCAGTTTGCTTCTCTTTTAGCTAGTGTTTAAAAATATCCCTCAAAATTTTATGAAATGTTGGCATCAAAGTGAAATGCCTACATTAAACAAGTAAAATCTTTAGGAAAAAGTAGTGGGAAAATGTAAATTGCAGAATCATATTACACTAACCAGTGATTTAAAAAATGCTAGAAAGGGTATATATTTTTAAAGCGGGGGAGGAATTACTTGTTGGACAAATAATAACCAAAACGATATAAATACAGCATATCAGGACTTGGGGAACTATTCTAAGTTCCTGGGGAAGAAAGTCCATATGTTTTTAACTTAGTTCTGTTTTAAGATTGTAACTTGTTTAATTGAGTTTTGAGGTTATTGATTTTGGGGCTATGTCTGTTCCTTTTCACTTAATCTTGTGAATAACCTTGAGTCCCAGTTTTGAGAGGAATGTGGGACAATGTTCAGATAAATAAATATAACTCCTACAATTCTTGAGAAGGAAGTCTTTTGTCACAGGGATTTTCATTGCCATAGGGGAATGTTCTACTTCCACTGCTCCTTCAGTGTTCACAGGACTTTGAAAAGTTTTTTTTTTTGGACTATAACTCTCATAATTCTCCAGCCAGAATGACTTAGAGAAAGTTCTTCAGGCTCTAATGATTACTCCCCTCCTATTACCCCTAATGTATCCCCCGGTGAAGGAGGCAAACAGTCTACCCTGGAGCTGATATTATTATTTTCCTTCCCGTTGGAACAAAAGGGAGAGAGGAATTCTAACAGGTTGACCGAAGTGGTGGTAGTGGGGAAATCTCTGCCATCTTCTTCCTTGGCAGGTGTGAGTCTGTCAGAATTCCATAACTGACAGATCTTCAGTCATGGACTCTTCGTCTTTATAGGATTTATCTGCCAAATATTGAAAAAAGAAGCAGTGACACACAAAGATTTTTGGAACTTAAGCCTGCAGCTTGGCAGTTTGGTAAACACTGTTAAATTCTTGTCAGATCATCAGTTCTGCCTTCACTGTTGTTGCTGCTGCTGCTGCTGCTTTTCAGTTCAATTGTGTGCTACATAGTATTTTAAGCATAATTGGTTAATTTAAAACAGGGGTGGGGAAAGTGAAGCCCACAGACCACAAGCAGCCTTTGATCTCCTTTTCTGTACCACCAAAGCCTCTCTCCCAGACATCCCCCTGTTAAAAAAAAAATAGGGAGTATTATAGCCTGGAGTGGCAGTTCTTCCCCAGCCCCACAATTGGCCAAAAAACCAGGAAGTAAAATTGGAAGTAGACTTCTGGCAGCTATTTGGGGCTCCTTGGGGAGGTGTAAAAATGTGGTCGTGTGTGACATTGTGGGTGTCCAGTAGTGAAAAGAACCTATGTCACGGTTGCCCACTGCTGATTTAAAACAAACATCTGCCCAGGATTTAGAATCTTCTTCAGGCACAGAAGGGAAATCAGTATGTGCAGGGCTGATAGTTGACAGGCAGTGTGAAGCTGAAGCCTCAAGATTGGCCAAACTGGTGTAAATTCTAGGAACCTGGCCTTCTGCTTTTACCCAGACAGCCAAGGGAATGGCTTTCGTTCCACTTAGAATCATAGGATCTTAAGAATGAGAAAGGCCACCTAGTCTACCCACCCACCATACAGGAATAGAAAGTTAAAGCACCCCCAAAAGATATTCAAAGACCTTCAGAGGTGGAGATTCTGCTACTCTCTGAGGCACTGTCAAACAGCTTTTACAGGGAAAAAAAATCTTCCTAATTCTTAGGTGGAATCTCTTTTAATTTGAGTCCACGAGTTTGTGGACTCCAGTCTCTGGAGCAGGAGAAGTCAAGCTTGCTGCATCTTCTACATGACATCCCTTCAGTTATTTAAATATGGCCATCATTTTATTTGTTAAATATGCTAGGGCAACAAAGGGAAATAAGGAGTCGTCAGAAGATATTATTATATCTAATAACTGCAGCAAGGTTGACATATGCGCAGCACTGGAAAGAAAAGAAACATACTGATATAGAAGAATGGAAGTTAAAAGTTCTGGATATGATAGAGATGGAAAAATTAGCATTTTCTTTAAAGAATAAATCTGTCCAGAACTTTGAGAAAGAATGGAAAAGTGTATTGGATTGGATAAGGATATAAATGTATGAGAAATCAAAGAAGAAATAATATAATTGTTCTTCTCTCTGTAAGATGGAAAGTATGTTTGTAATGGAATGGAAATAAGCAATTTCAACTGGAAGATTTAAGCATGGAAGGGAGGGGGGGTTATTTTCGAGATAAACTTTCAATAAAAAATTGTATAAAAAATAAATAAATATGGCCATCATGTTTGGATATGTCATACTGTCAGCCCCAGAAAACCCCCCAGGGTCTCTGTAAGTTGGAAACAACTTGAAGGCACACAACAACAACAACAACCATCATGTTACCTCTCATTCTTCTCTTCTCCAAGCCTCTTTCTCTTTTCAGCTGTTCACGTAAGGCTGCTGATCTTGACCTGGAAGATTTAGATATAGGAATTTTTCCCCATAGCCTTGGCTTGCCTGTGTTGTCCACAACTTGATAGACTTCAAAGAGGAAAAAACTTGGAAAGTTCCTTTTTGGACTAGAGATCCCAGAATCCTCTAGGTATTCAGCTCTGACATAGATATTATCCACCCTGAGCACATGCCGGGCAAGGTAACAAAACTGCATAACATTGCCTCTAATCCTCATTAAATCCTAAAGGCATCCCAGTAGTGCTTCATGATCAAGAATATGCTGTTGACAGGTCCAGTAAGACCAAACACGATCGTGTTTCTCCAGACCATCTCTAGTAGTAGATTGTCTGGGCAAATAAAACTCTTTCAACCCCATAGCTAAGTTCTAAGCTTACAGATGGATAAATGTTGGATAGTACAATATTAAACATGTGTTTTATTCAGAGCTTTGAAAAGTTACTTTAATGGACAACAGTTCTCGCATATGCCAAGACAGTACGGCTGCTGGCCGGGAGGACTTAAGGCAGTTGCAATTGCAACAAGCTTTTCAGAGCTCTGGTTTTATCCCTATACGTAGGGATATAAACAAAAAATACCAATTTTATTTAGGAGCACTAGAGTTGATCTATAACCAGAACTCCATTACTTTGTCCAGAAACAGTCAAGCAGAAACAGACTGGTTTTTCTGGGTACAGTGTTGGTTTTTTGATCCTGGCTTCATCACTGACTCATTGGTGGTAGCTGATACCCTTCCTCGACATGAGGAAGCATCCAGCACTGCCATCCCTAAAGGGGCCTGCTCGGGAGGACTGGTGAGGATCCAACAAGGTGGATTAAAGGTGGATCTTTAGAGTTCTGCCTCCTGGTTACAACTAGCAATAACAAAACTTGAGTTCCCAAACTCACTTTAAATATATTGGTAGTAGCACTTGTGTATTTTCTCTCTTCCCTCCAAATTTAAAGGATCCAGATCAGGACCCTTTAACACACAACCCCTTTGCCTGTGGTTTTGATCTGAGTGAGACAATTTGCATCTGTCATTTAGACTGATGAAAAGCAATTCCGTTTTTTAAAGGGCCACTTTTTAATTATCTAAATTATGGATGCACAAGCCCTTATCCGGTTCCAGATTGTCATGTTGTTGGTGGTAGAGAACCCCCTTCCACTTCACCCTAGGGTTCAAGTCCATGCCAGGTACCCTGTGTTTACTTTGGATTTTTAAAAAGGCAGAGAGGGAGACATACCTGCCAGCTATTTATTTAAAATAATGCATAATATGTTCCTAAGCAAGTGGAACTTGACGGTGCATCGGACATATCTGGCTCAAACCCTGCCACAGCTACAGGCGGTTGGATTGGATGTGAGCCATATCTTTTATCTGTAAAATGAGTTTCCAGAGACATTTGAAAACCAATTGAGTCTGTAAATCTCTGGGGCCAGTCTAAATAGATTTGTTGCTGAAGTCAAGCCGACTTTCTAAAATGCTAAGTGTATGGGCACTTGGTGTACACTAAGTACAACGTGTAGTGTTATCAGTATATCTCCCTTTTTACTTTTATTAATTACATTTGCTGAAGTGGGAGCAATCCATACTGCAAATGCAGTGCATAGACGTAGAACTTTTCTCTTCAGTACAGTCAAACTAGCTTCTCTCTCACTGGTTAAATTTGCCAGACTGAAAACTAGAGAGGGCTCCTGTCCCTTTAGTGGCTATGTAGAAGAGAGAATTTCAGCAGGTATTGTTTCTTACCTGGTTATATGATAAGCAACACCTGCTGAAATTCCCTTTTCCACAAAACCATTAAAGGGACATGCTTGGCTTGGCACAAATGGGAACTTTACCCCTAAGAGTTCTGGAAACATACACAAACACATAGGTGCATGGGCATTTTAGTTATGATTTTGCTGATGCTTGGGGAGAGACAGCCTCTATGTCTCAGAATACTGTATTCCCACTGATCATCTCCCCACCCCACCCCGTGCAATATTTATATAAAATTATTAAAAGTGAAAAGGGAGATGTAGCTACCCATTATGCCTGGAACAAGGAAAATGTTGCTCCCTAGATGTAGCTGAACTGCATCTTCTATCAGACTGAGACCAGAGCTTTGACACAGCATATGAGAAGGAATGATATTGTCTGTAATTCCTTTAGGTAAAGATGTTATCATCAGTGTTATTTTTCAAAAGTAATGTGCCAACAAGAGCCAGCCTTCTGTAGTCACCTGAGTATTGGACTGGGTGGGACCTTGAGAGACCAGAGTTTGAATCCCTGCTCAGTCTTGGAAACCCACTGAGTGGCTTTGGGCAAGTCACACTTTATCAGACCATGTATTTTAATGTATTTCTTGGTTCCCTTTTTATCCCCCTCCCCTCACTATTCCTACCAGGCCTACTACTTTTTATTAGAGGAAAATATAGCTGTCAGCTGGGCTACTGGTACTCACTGTGAACTGATTAATAGAATAATACAGTTGGAAGGGTACCCTTTTAGAGTACTCCTCTGCCTGTGCAAAGGAATCTACAGCTAAAGCCTTCTTGGCATATGGCTTACTATGTTCTCTTTAAAAATTTCCAACAAAAGAGAGTCAGTTGCCTTCCAAAGTGGTCTGTTCCAATGTTCAATACTTCTTACTGTTAGGATGTTATCCCTTGTGTTTAGTTGGAAATTTCTTTTTCATTGGTTTGAATCCTATCCTTTGTGGTGGGAAAAATACCTTTCTCCATCTTCTACATGGTAGCCTTTCAGATATTTCAAGACAGCTAGCTAATGTTATCAAGTAGTATGTGGGAGGCCATAAGTTTTAGCAAGTGAAAAACAGACTTAGAGGGTCACTCTGAGTGTGTTCCTGCTCATTTATCCTGAGACATAAGTTTACTTCAATGAAATTTACTCCCAGACAAGTGTGTATTGCAGCCTCTCCTGATCTGGCATCCTCCAGATGTTTTGGATTACAACTTGGATCAGTCCCAAACAGGATGGCTTGTGATCATGGATAATAGAAGTTGTGGTTGAAAACAACTGAAGAGCAGCAGTCTGTATACGACTGCAACCTTGGAGAGACCTGTCTGGCTAGATACCTCCAGAGAGAGCCCCTTGCGTGATTTCAGAGTTTTTCCTACAAGAGCAAGGGTTGGAAATTTGATCACTTTCCATAAGCAAGAGCTCAGCATTGCATCAATGGGCCAGAAAAGCCACCAGGTACTCTTGCAAAAAGCTGAATAGCATTTTTAGTGAGATCGGCAAGCTCGATCAGATTTACCACTTACTTTATGCCAATATAAACAAGCTCCTAAATTGAGCCAGGAGTTAATGACAATTTTCTCAAGAAGAATTTGGCAGAGTGTTTTGGGCTTTTCTGTTTAGAAAGGTCTGCCAAACCTTTGCGTGCTCCTTCCCCTCTCTTTTGCCAGGAGAAGAGTTGCTGTGAGATGATGCTCTGTGTGGATTCCTGAGACATCCCCTTTTTAATATGTGTTAAGTTCTGATCATAAAGTAGTGTACGTTACCAAACTTATAAAAAAAGATGTGGTGTATGAGAACTCCCTCTAGGAGACTTGACAGGGAAGTTCCCAAAAGTCGAAATGGTTCTTCTCCCTCCTCCCGTCTAGTCTTAAAATGGCTAACATAAATAGTTTGTATATTTAGGTTACCTCATTTATATATAAAAAAAATATTTGTGAGACTAAAATACATTTTGTTTGTGCTTCCTTTAAAACCAGGGTTGGGTAGAAAGGGAGACTGAGATATGTTAGTAGACGTTTGAGTTAACTTAATCATTAACATCAATAGCAACGAAAGGACTCTCCTCATTTGAAAATTATGTGACTGAAATTAAGAAAGGTTGGAATAACCAGGAGCGCATTTTTATCTGGAAAAGCTGTGACTCTAATTCAGTACTGGTTCTCAAGGACAAATCATTGGGCTCAAAATTTTTTACTTCTATCTTTATGTCATTTTTAGTAATCTTTGGACAGTGGAACTCTGAGTTCTAGTGGGAAAAACAGAGTAGATCCCAAAAACAATATAGATCCTGCAGTCCTAGGGCAGTCAGTCTTTCCCTGCTTTAGGTATATCCGTTCCAGCTAGTAGTTTGTTTGTCATATTCTGGGTGGGCAGCACTTTCAAGATAGAATGCACCTTAAGGTTTAATGAAATAATGCTTTCCTTCCTCATTTATTTCAGGAGCCGCAAAATTCAGATAAGAAACATTCCTCCTCAACTACGATGGGAGGTAAGATATTTCTGAATCTGAAATGTCCTGTTGAAAAACTGAATGCTTGTGAAAACAAGTGAGTTCCACGGTATTTTGAAACATGTGGGTGGGAGTAGTATTGTGAGAATCCCCACTGCTCTGTTTCCCATCCTCTTCCCAAGGCATCTGTTGCAGTCTCAGAAAGGGGGAGGAAAAAAAAAGACCAGTTTCACGCATCTTTTTGTAAAACAGCTAACAGTTCTAGATTTGTTGCTCATTGTAGCCCATGTGCATGTTTAAGGATAGCTATGTGTCTAGAGCATTCTAAGATAACAAGGGCTGGACCCTTTTCGTGAACACAGAAGAGTTTGTGTTCATGAAAAGATGAGAGGGAAATTTCTTTGTGTACTGTGAGTGTATTTGTATATCAGAATAAACCATGTTCTATTTGAGTAGGATCAAGCCTAGATGCACCTTGGGCTTATGCAGACCCTGCCCATCTTTTCCTCTAGCATTACTGCAAAGGAGCTTAGTAACATTCCACTTTCACTGGTCATCCTTAGCCAGTTGTGGGAGGCATTGCTCAGAGGACTATGAGGTAGTCCACAATACAGAGGGCCATGCTACTTGCTTCACATGCCTTGTGGATTTTGACCTTGGCTCAACAGTCTCTCAATTTCAGTGTGTAAAGGGGTTGTAGCTTAAAGAAATGAAAAACAAGTTTGTATATGGTGTTAGGGTTTTGTTGTTGTTTCAAGAAGAAAACATCGAGTATTTATAACATATAAGCAAAATGAGTTGGTTCCTTATTTAGAATATTTTCATTGGAATTGTTGGGACAGAGAAGTCATTATCAAGTCCATTTAATTTTGCTCAGTCTACAGTCAAGTGTAATACAGCCCAGATCTGATACATTGTATAATATACCTTGCGTATTTCAACATTGCTGTTTCCTCAGAGGTTGTGACAACAGTAGAAGGCTGTTAGGAATTGTCCTACACAGGGACACTGAGGGGCTCATTCTTTCAGAAAGAAACGTATAAGTCCTGTGACACATTAAAGACAAACAAATTATGATAGCTTTTTTTTGAGGCCATGAAATCACAATGCTGGCAGAGCCAGTGCCACCCTGCACTCTTCCTTCTGTAAGATCTTCCATACCACGTATTGTTTCTCATAATACATGAGAGAAACTTGAGATGGAAAAAGAGAGAGAATGAGAGGGAAAAACAAAGTGGGTTCACTCCTCCACAGTCTCTTTCTCCTCACAGAAGTGCTACATATCCCATCTATCTGTCTGCCTACCCATCCTTACATTCTCTCTCCTTCTCCCCCATTAACACACAAACAACATAAACCATGTGTTCATAAACTGTATAAGCCTTGTATTCAAACACACACATAGTGCTCTGAGCACTCGTTTTCGCTCTCTCTTTCTCTCTCTTACATACACACACCCAGACACATATACGGAGCTATCTGTCTTTCTCTTTCAATAATCGTACATAGACAGAGAGAACCCTTTTGAAAGCACAGATCAGTTGGACCTGTACTTTCAAAGGTATCTCTGCTCAGAGACAAAGGGGGACTTTGCTTTTCCATCTGGGAAGTGATGAATTTTGGAAATGGATCTGGGTGGATCTGTGCTTTTAAGGCCCCCTTGAATGGGCTTCCAAGTACTCATGGAGGGGTGGAGTCTTCCAGAGCTGCTGTGGGACATCTGTGAGTAACAGATTGCTCACCTCTGTTTTACTAGCTGCTGCTATTGGAACAAGACCTTTTTTGCCCCTACCAGAGAAAGGCTTATGTTAAAATGTATTAGACTGGCATTCTCCAACTTGACATTCTCAAAATGTAGCTGAGGCCTCACGGAAGTTGTAGTCCAATCCACACAGAGAGCTTCAGGTTGCAAACGGCTGCATTAGAGCTTTTCATATACAGTGGTATGATCACATGGTCAAATTGTTAATTTTAACTTGCAGGAATTTTCAGGATAACATAGTATCCCTCCTCTCTATCTTTCCTTCTTTACACATAGGTTCTGGATGGTTTGCTAGCCCAGTATGGTACTGTGGAAAACTGTGAACAAGGTAAGATGCCATGAGAAATATCAGAGCAGGTATACAGGAGCAAAAGGTGAAAAGCAAACATAGGATTAGAGATGGACAAATCAGACTCTAGTTCTGTTCAGATCACGCTCTAGTTCTATTCAGCCACCTTCTCTAACCTGGCACTGTCTCAGCATTGTGGATTACAGCTTTCGTAAGACCACACATCATGGTGGATGGTCAAGGGTAATTGGGGTTGTGGTCCTAAAATCAAGAGCATAGCAGGTTAGGGGTTGGAGCTATACACATTTCTCTGGAACTGTGTTCTGCTGACCGAGTCCCACTGGGACTCAGTGGGACTTGTTGCTTAAGTAGATATGCGTGAGATTAAACTCTCTATGTCACTTTAATATGTTTTTTCCCTTCATATGTCTGTCCCAGCCTGTTTCCTCAACATCATTTTATAAAATGATCTGCCCGAAAGTACATATTTTTTTAAAAAAATCTCTCATTGAAAACATCCCTAAATTTATTTTCTCTCATTTGAATGTTAAAATCAATTCATTTGATTCATTTTAACCTATATGCATGTCTTAACATATATGATACATTTATAACATTTTTGGAGCCCATAACTTTGTCAGGATGTTCAAGAAATGCAAGTTCCAGGTAAGTGTAGATCAGCTCATTCTATATTGGAATAAACAAAGATCAAACAATAATGGTAGTGGCTATGTCTGTTTTAGCTAACACATTTTTTTCTTCTTCTTTATGTAAGTGAATACAGACAGTGAGACAGCAGTTGTCAATGTCACCTACTCCAACCGGGAACAGACTAGGCAGTAAGTTTAATGTCTTGTGTGGTTTTGCAGTTATATCTTATTTAGCTTTGGGTGTGTTTTGAATCCTGTACAGAACAATAAGTTCTTATCTGGCATAAATATATTTGCTTCTGCTCCTGATTCAGCATGGTTCTTATTTCATTCTGGGCGCATAAATTGTGTTCTCATAGGAATTACATGCGCCCCCTACTTAGTACCTATTCTCTACTTTGAAACTTTGCTTGCTATTTCCTAATCAGGGGGTGCTATGTTTTGTGCTTTTACTGTCCCTATCACTTTTTAAATCTAAACAAAATACAACTACTCCTGGCTGTTGCTCTTGCTGTTGATAATAATGACTGTAACAACAACAACAACTGTGGTTCCAGTGATGACAGGAACTCTGGAAGCAATTCTGAATGGACTGACAGAACAGCTGAATGAAATTGCCGTAGATAGTATCACTATTCATAATTGTGCTATTGTGATCCTACTTGGAACATTCCAAGTAATACTACTTGGATCATACCACATAATCCAAAAATACGTCACTGATTCCTGTATTCTGGGATAGAATCGAAATCATTGCGGGTTCAAAACGCCAGTCAGTAACAGCTGCAACCAACACAATATAATCCTTACAACAATCCTGTAAGGTAAGCCACCAGTGTTATTCTCTGCATTACAGAGGAGGGTGCTGAAAATGAGAAGGAGAAGGGTCTTGCTGGATTATCCCAAGGGCTACTCTGATCAAGCACTTTGTTTCATGTGTGGTCCACCAGATGTCTGTGAAGTTCATAAAATGGACATGAGTCCAATGGCCCTTTCCCACTTGTTTCCCAACAGCCAGTGTTGAGAGACTTTTATCTTGCCCACCTGAGGCCATCTCATACATTTGTGGCAGTCATGAGTTTTGAACCTGTTGATTTTCTGATTTACAACTCCATCTTGAAGAAACCATTGAGCAACATCAACTCTCTACTATTATCATCATCATGATCTAAATATATATAGTTTAGTCTCTAAGCCATAGTGATGCATCAGTTCTTTGTTATCATCACCATTGACTAAACAAATATATTATCTTTTTCCCCCCAAAAGTGTCCCAGGAGTTTGTAGAACAAATCTGAACAATGTAGTGAAAGATAACAGCTTGTAAATTTTTTCTTGGCCAGGGATACGAGGCTCTGGCTCACAGGGCTGCTAAATTGTATACTTGGGCCCGTTCCCTCATTCTTGCCTCTTATTGGATGCAGTTCGTGAGATAAGTGTTTGTTGTCACCTGGTCTGTATAGGTTCTTGCCAGAAAGCTATTTTTTCGGAAGCATTTTGACTACTTCTGGCTTCCTTGTGAATTTCTGATAACTGCTCCGTATTTTCCATTTTACCTGGTACTCTTGAGAAATCTATGTAACTTTCTGCACTGCTTTGTTACTTTCAGGAGCTTCACTGTTGCCCTGGAAAACTTTGGAACTTTCTGGGTCACCTTTTTATTTTTTTGGAGGTCTTTATTTTTCTCTGCTAGTTCCATGGAGAACCAGCATGGTATAGTGGTGTGAACTTAGGACAACAACTCTGGAGACCAGAGTTTCTGCCCTGGAAACTGGGTGACCTCAGGCAAGTCACATTCACTCAGCTCAGAGGAGGGCAAAGGCAAATCCTTTCTGAACAGATCTTGCTGGGGAAAAAAAGTGGTAGGGTTGCCATAAGTCAGAAACAAGTTAGAGGAATTCAACAACAGCTACCATGTAGCATCCTTATTACCTACTTCGTCATTGCTTAATGTAACTAAATCAACAATGATGTTGAAGTGAGTTGTTGAAAGCTGAGATGCTATTTCTGAAATCCTTCCATGCTTACCTGGAAGTAGGATTCAGTGGTTTTTAAGAATATAACATTTTTATGCCTCCTAAGCTTTCATGCAATAAAGATAGGAAGCTTCTCAAGAATGTGCATATTTGTTAGATTTATGGAGGAATAAAGTGCAAACAAAACAGTGTGCACAATATAAAATGTGGGTACCTACAATTCATACAGTTATAAAAAAAAGGCACAGTCACTTTTTAATCATTAAGATAATGAATAAATGAGGAAAATGTGTACTGTAAATACATATGAAGACCAGGACAAAAATGTTAAAAAGGCACAGTGATTTGCCATGTCAAAACAAAAACACCAATACATAAAATAGCAAAATATGTAAAAGCCTTGAAACTCAGTATGAAACAAGGACAGGAAGAAAACACAAATGGAATTCTGAGAAATGCAGCAATATTGAGACTAAGGCCATTTCCGCACTAGATTGTTATAGTGCTATTATTCCACTTTCAACATCCTATGGATTCCTGGGGTTTGCAGCTTAGGGAGGGGACTACTATTTGAATCCCCACTCAGCCATGGAAACCTTGGTGACCTTGGAGAAGTTACACTCTCAGTGTTAGAGGAAGGCTTCTGAACAAGCCTTGCCAACAAAACCCTAGAATAGGGTTATCATAAATCGGGGTGAATTTAAAGGCACATAACAACAGCACATAACAACAACATAATTAAAAGGCACATAACAACAGCAACTCCTGACCCCCGCTTTTCTGCCCACCCAAAAGGTAAAAAGTAAAGTGACAGTTCATAATCCCCCCTGCATTGTTTAACATCAAACACTTATCTGTTCTACAAAATGAGAAGAGAGTTTCTGTCTACATATTTGTGTTATAGCAGCAGTGGAGCCAAATTAACTTCCTTGGGGACGGGGGGTGGGGGCTTCAGAGCTGGGCTTTCTCCAGAGAAAAGACCTTCCCTTCCAGGTAGCCACCTGCCTAAACACTGACAGTACTTATAAAAGCTGTAGATAGCAAATCCCATCTTAGGTGTTGCATTTTCTTTTCTCTGACATGGGAATGGATGTCTCTTCTTAAGATGGTCTCCTGTGAACAGTCCAAGCAAAGAAATGTTATTCTACTTGTATGTCAGTTGACGGATTTATGCCACCCAAAGTTATGCATGTTTGTTTAGAAATAGGTGCCATTACATTCAAGAGGCTTACTGTCTCTCAAGTGGTTTAAGAACTACAGCCATAGAGTCATACAATTAACCAACTGACAGGTGTAGTTTCAAGAGTAATCTGCAGTGGCACTTATCCCAAAATGAGTCCAAACATTGCCATTCCAAAAAAGAGTAGGAAGGATTTTTATCTGGAACCAATGCTTGCTTCTTATGATGATATGTAAAAACAGAGGTGATTGCACCAATTCCAAATCTAGAATTCAGATACCCAGTTCAGCATCCATGCCCTGGGATGCTTGGATGGCTATCAGGTTGTCCCATGATATAAATTTCTTAGTGCTAACACCCCCACCTATAGGTAGCTTTGTGGAACTGCAGGCCATTCTCAGGATGTTAGTGCAGATCTACTTTCTATATCCACCTAGTAATTGAACATCTTCCTGATGGGATGCGCTTGTATGAAACATACTTTTACAAATGTGTGTTTTGTCACATTCACATGTTACATTGTTGGTCTGTAGTGTATGACTGAACTGAAGTTCATAATATTAAGTATCTTTAGTAACCTTGTGTTGCAGCAACAGCAATAAAAACAAGAATAACAGCTTTTTAAAAAAGCTTAGGTCTGAAGCCTAAAAATTCAATGTTAGAAGTGTCCTTTTTAATGCTATTATTGAAAGGCTTTCCAGCAAAGATTTGTTTGGTTGTTTTGAACCAACAATAAAAAGGAGGAAAAATTCGCATGTGCTGTAGTTTCTCATTCCCAGTAGATTGAGAAATGAGGAGAGCAGAGCCTAGAAAACTTACTTTTTGACCTGCTGCTCTCAGAAGCCTCTAATTAATGCATCGATGCTAGCCTGAAGATTCTACAAGTTGTAGTTAAAAATTAACCTTTCAAAGGTCTGGAGGAGAATTACAGTAGAAACAAGGTGGTGCATGTGGCAATATAGTTTAGGAGAAATACTCTTGTTTACCAGTTAGAAATAGGACAGGTTCTTGGCGAGTCTTCATGCTTTTCAAAATGTCCATTCTGACAGATGGAAACCGAAGATTGCTTGGACTAGCTAGCTACACTAGCTAGCTACACTAGCTAGCTACACTAGCTACAGGGAGTTTGGTTAGTTGTGACATCTACTCTTATTAGAACTTTGGAATCTGAGAGCGTTCTTGGCCAGGAATCTGTGCACAATAATGTTATGTTTATATGCTTGTATATATGTGTTTAATTTATTTCTTACCTGCCTCTCCCCATGAATTGAGGCAACAATGGATTAACATATAACATATATCAGTTAAAAACAGAATATCAGTTAAAATAGTTAAAATGCATATCATCTTAAAAAAACAAATAGTACAAATACCCAAAAACGGACAATATATATTTAAAATTCACAATTTAAAATCATCATAGTAAGCCTGCCAGAAGAGGTTTTTAATGCTGTTTTAAATTGAGACAGCTTATTCAGCTGTCGAATCTCTTCCAGTAGATCATTCCACAGTATATAATATATAATATTTTTAAACTTATATTATATTATGATTATATATAATTACATATTACTATATAATATAATAATGGCAATACTCAGATACACATATAGATTTCAAGGGATCCTTCAGTTCTTTGGCTGGGGACTTTTACTTTAAGTTAGGTTAGTTGGGCATATACTGCATCAGTCCCAGCACTAATAGAATATAATCAGTTGTCCTATAAGTACTTGGTACAATTTAATTCAGGTACAGTCGTCCCTCCACATTTGCTATGGTTAGGACTACAGGAGCCCCGTGAAAGTAGAAAAATGGTGAATAACTCTAGGCCCTCCCAAACCATATTTAACACAGAAAAAAAAAGTATAATCACCATATTCAACCCACCATGGATCCCTTTGAGGCATCAGGGTTCATTCACAAGGCAGAAGTGAGTGGCTGATGGGGTTTACTGCCTCCTCCACTGCTGCCCGACACCATTTTTAATAGGGACTTACAAGCCTCATTCACAGATTCTTAGTCTCACAAGAATTATAGTCCCTATTAAATATGGCATCGGGAGGCAGCAGAGGTGACAGCAAATAATCCATGAAAAATCAAATCCACAAAAGTAAAACCCGCAAATGTGGAAGGCTTTCTGTACATGGTATTAGATTGTAACTGTGTTGCTGTTTTCATTTCAATATAAGGTTGCTAAACCTTATATTGAAATGAAAACAGTAACACAGGGTTTTTTTGTCATTATAGATTTCACATATGAACGTATATGAAAACTATGCTTCATTACTCTTATAAATGAATATTCATTTATATTCATTTCACAAAGATCTTGGTCGTCCAGACTGAGTATGTGTGTTAGTTCTGAGTAATTTGGTGTTTATCCATGTGCAAGCTACTCTTTGTTCTTGCAGAGATAAATGCTGTCCCCCATGCACACTTACTTGACAAGAAGTCCCATTGAACTCAGCAGTATTTACGCCTGCGCATCTGCATGTATAAATAGGCTGCAGTAATTACTACTGCTTTGTGGTCTCTTTGGTCTTACATCTGCAGCGAACTTTCTATAGCTGAGTAGCTTTTTGGTGATAGCCCTGCATTTTGGTGAAAACACTCTTAAGCCTGCATGTCAGAAGTGATGGGAAAGAGGCAACTAAATTATTGTTGTTCTCTGTTTCTTCTTCAGAGCCATCATGAAGCTGAATGGACACCAACTGGAAAATCATGCACTGAAAGTCTCCTACATCCCTGACGAACAAACTGTGCAGGGTGCGGAGAATGGGCGTCGAGGGGGTTTTGGGACCCGGGGTGCCCCCAGGCAAGGTTCTCCTGTGGCTTCAGGAGCACCAGTGAAGCAACAGCCAGTAGACATCCCCCTCCGGCTTCTTGTTCCCACCCAATACGTGGGAGCTATTATTGGCAAAGAAGGTGCCACCATCCGCAACATAACCAAGCAGACACAGTCCAAGTAAGGCCCTGCTTGCTATGAAGCACTACCTTAGCAACCTGCCTGTTTGCTTCTTCATCAGGGCCAGCTCTGCCATTAGGTGGAGTGAGCCATCTGTCTCATATCTTGAGGGACTTAGAAAGGCAGGAAATTGTTATTGTTTAAACTTTGTTATAGGGATAAGGAGAGGCTGTTATGGGATTTTCTTTCTCATGTATCAACATGTTTTGGGGCTGTTGTGGTCAAGATCCTATAATATCAAATTGCTTGCAGAAAGGAGGATTCTGCAGCAGGTTGACTCTTTTGCTGCTCATGCAGAGAGAAATCCAATCCCTTCCTGCCCAAATCCAGGAACAGCAGCAGGACAGTGACATGATCCTCTGTTGCTGCCAAAGGAGGAAGTAGCCACCTCATCCAGAGGCTGGCTCCTTTGAGAACAGACTCTTCAACCAGTACTTGGCTCTTGGGGTTCCTCAGACCCAAGACATGCATGGGAGAGGAATTGGGACATTTCTTGGGGAACTCACAGGTGAGAAGGTACAGTTGAGTCTCCAAACCATACCGCCCATAGATAACCAGAGTCTAGCTGAAGGCATATGCCAAGTCATCTGGCATAACAACGCCAACATCTCATTGACACAAAAAAATGAAGTAGAACAATAAAGACAGTAAAATAATATTACATTATGGCCAAAAAACTGGTTGAAATCAGAAAGAACCAAGAGAGGAAAAGAGAAATATATAGTCAAAAATTACTAGACAGGATCTGTCTCTCATGATTTACAATCGATTGAAAAAATATTATTATTTCTCTTCTACCTGCAGAAGTAGGTGTGGCATAAATGGCTATCCTCTTTCCCTCCATTTTTTCCTTATGACAAGCACATTAAGGCCACAGGAACATGAATATAGCCAAGATTCAAGAATATTTTTGTTGTGAAAATACTTACTTATACTGCATTATTCTAAATGATAACTTAGCATGATGAGAAGGAACTGTAGTGAGCTTCAGCATTCCTTTCTCTTGGAAAACTTAAAGTTTACAGCTTGGTGCAGTTCTGTGAACTGACCAACTGTACTTAATACTGAAGTTTGTTTGAAACGAGCCAGCAAGCCAGGGAGAAATCAGTTTGAAGCAGGATTGTTTGAACAAATCACAGTTAATGTTGTCCATGGTATAGGATTCAGATGACATGCTCAGCTGTGATCAGTGGAAGCTAGAAGCTTCTGCTTTTCTCATGATTATGGTGCAGGAAGGTTTTGAGGCAGGTGCATAAGCCTGATGCATTTTGTGCCTTTATGCAAAGCTTTAATTTTATGTGTGCAACATGGCCGGCATGCATAAGAAGTCCCTATAGAGAGTTTCGATATCTTCATAAAAGGAATAAAATCAAAGTTTGCAACATTACTTTTTGAGTAGCTTGTTTTATAAAGAAAAGAATTAAACACACTGATGTTCCTTGTTTTTGAAAAAGTGGCTTGTTCTGTAATGCACTGCTACCAAATTACTTCTATATGACTTTAATTACTCTTTAACAATATACTTGAACAATGTAAAAATGTCCCTGTATCCCCCAAGTGATACCTGCCAACATTGTAGAAGTAATGCATAAATGTTACTTGTTATGCCAAAAGAGTAGCAATTATTTTTTATAAGTAACACCAGTACACTGCTCTTTGGTTACATAATGTGCAAAGCATAATGTGTTACAGGTGATGTCATCATTTGTAATATATTACTTCCAAGTTCTGGATAAAACAGATTGAAGGAAAAGTCTGGGATATGAGATGACTTATGGAGGTGGTAGATCGGGCAGATGTTTGAAGCATGTATTTGACTTGCTGTCAGATTTTTGAGCCTTCAAATGTATACTTTGATTTTGTTTCTCAAGTTTTATTAATTCAGATAACTTCTGTCTCCCTTTTCCTCATCATGCAGAATTGATGTGCACCGGAAGGAAAATGCTGGGGCAGCAGAGAAAGCAATAAGCATCCATTCAACCCCAGAGGGCTGCTCTGCTGCTTGCAAGATGATCTTGGAAATCATGCAGAAGGAGGCAAAGGACACTAAGACGTAAGGCTGAGCTATTGCTGGTGGAAAGTGTTGACATGGAACTCTTCATTGTGTGTTCCAATACTACTTCTAGTTCTACTGGTGGCTTCGCTGACATGGTACCTTCCTAATATGCTGGGTGACAGCTTACATCATCCCCAGCCACAATGGTCAATGCCTGTGCTGGAGACTGCATTGTGAAAGGGAGGGCTACTGTAGTGGGGTGGGGAGGAATGACGTTATATCAACTGTTTGCTTTTAGAAGAGTGGAATTCTTTCTCCCCCGCCGCCCCACTTTCTTTCTTTAAAATTACTTCTTTTCCCCCAAGGCTTATCACTTTATAAAGCTCATGACCTGGGTTAGAATTTCCCACTCTGTGATCATGCAGTACTTGTATTTGAGTAAGATTTTGACCTCACCCTGGACCCACTCAAGAACTGGAGTGGTCTGTGCAAGTTTTCTTAACAAAGCTAAGGCCTCAAAATGGCTAAGAGGTGGCCTGAAATGATCCAGGAGCAGAACAGGATGGAAGAGAACTTGGAAACATTATTTTTAGACCAGAACATGCAGAATCCTCCAGCTAGCATGGTTAGTGATCCTGCTAATTGAAGGACTGTGGGAGCTGTAGTCAAAAAAAAGAATTTTTTCCAAGCTCTAGGATAGGACAGGACAACAGGTCTTTGGTATCATGTACTTTTCCAAGCTCTGGGATAGAATGGGATTTACAAACCCTTTAATTCATCTTTTTTCCCTTTCCCTCCAAGTGCTGATGAAGTGCCTCTGAAAATCCTAGCCCATAATAACTTTGTGGGACGTCTGATTGGCAAGGAGGGCCGGAACCTGAAGAAAGTGGAGCAGGATACAGAGACAAAGATCACCATCTCCTCGTAAGGTTTTTTTTGCGTGCTTGCTTGCTTGCTTCCTTCCTTTCTTCCTTCCATCCATCCATCTATCCATCCAGCTCTCCCTTTCCCCTTTTTTCCTGTTCTCTCTTCTCTCTGACTAAAATGGAGCTTGTCCTTTAAAACAATTATTCTGTGTGACATGATACCCAGCAGCTCCCTTCTCTATTAAAAGTGAATGAAAACACATTCCAGGGTCCTCTACTACTACCATTCTCATCTATTTTGCCTAAGGAGAGATGACACTTGTCAAGTACTGCACAAAATAGTTGTCCCTCTCTTTGAAAATGAAAAGCCAATAGAAGGAAACATTTGAAAAAACTACTTGCACCACAAATCATGGAATTCCAAGGCTATAGTGCCTGAGGGATTCTGGGAGCTATAATATAAAAAGTGAGTTTTCCATGCTTTGGAACAAAGATGCAAAAAATCCAGATGTGTATATTAATTCCTCACTGTGGTAGCAATGGCTTGTGACATAAAAGGTTCTGGAGGCAGGCAGGGTTTTTATTCCCCCTCCCCAACTCCATTTGTTCCAAGGAGGAATGCTGTCTCCCAGTAATTTACCGTCCCTTATTATGTAGCCTAAGTTCCTTGACAAAGATAAAGGGCTCCCTGCTGCAGACGCTGCCCCCTCCCACATATCCCTTTTTAGTAGATGAGACGCCAGGCAGTCTTTGGCCCTTTCCGCACCCTGCCTTTTCATGGTGGCCACTGGAGATTCCAGCATCAGTGCTGCCAGGAGGGGAATATGACGGGAGCACCCCCCTCTGCACCAGCTGGCTCCATGATCAAAGAAGTGCGATGGCCCTGCCTCTTCCTTCCGTAGCACAGCTGGGTACTTTCCCTGGCCCTGCTTGGGCAGGAAGTGCAGCCATTGTGCTTCCAGGCTTTCCACAGACCAGGTAAGTCTGGGATGGCATCGCGATCGTGGGTCATTGACGGGGAAAACCCATTACCTGGGGAGGGGAGAAAGAGGGGACTGTGATGACATCGTGCAGAACTATTGTTGCAGTCCTGTCCTTCTCCCATCCCCATGGCGGGTTGGGAGGGTGCTGTGGAAAGGGCCTTTGTCTCTGTCTGTGATGCTCTTGTGTAGTGTGCAGCATGTGCTGTAGGGCCTTGTATAAAATAAGTGGTGTCTGTAAGAGTCACCCGTCACAGGAGTTTCCTGAGATGGCTTCCATTCAGGGCCAGCTATACTGTTAGGCAAAGTGAGGCAGCCACCCCAGGTATTAGGTTTTTCGGTATCACAGAAAGGCAGCAACTTGTTAGCTATTCATTGTTGTTGTATCTTTTATTGGTAGAGAGATAGAATGAGGTTTTCTGCCCAAGAGGCCAAAAATAACTTTGGTTGGCCTTGGGGACTGTGTGCCATGACTTTGCGGGGGGAGATACCATGTGTTTCTGCGGTAGATGAGCACAAGACTGTAGTTGTGCCAGTGAACGGCTAGCTAGGTGTTTGTGATGTGCTTTTTCCCTTTTTGTTTGCCCTCCCCAGCCTGCAGGACTTGACGCTGTACAACCCTGAAAGGACCATCACAGTGAAGGGCTCAATTGAGAACTGCTGCCGAGCCGAGCAGGAAATCATGAAGAAAGTGAGGGAAGCCTATGAGAATGATGTGGCAGCTATGAGTGTGAGCATATTCTTGTCCCATCTCTTCTTTACCTCCATAATCTAGTAATCATATGTTATCTCATGTGCAGCCTGTATAGCCTGTCTGTTTGGGGAATCAGTGACTTCCCATCCGAAGGCTGTGAAAATGATGAGTGGATTTGCACTAATCAGAGCCTAAGTCGAATATGGTGCTGGATCAGTGCAATAGATTTTTTTTCCTAGTTGAAGGGAGCTACTTGGCGTCATACTTAAGAGCTGCACGTTTCTTGTTTTGTTACTCTTGTTTCTTTAAAGTTTGTTTTTTGCTTAAAATACATACAGATTACAGTCAGCCCTCTACATTCACTGGGGTACAGGACCCTCACAATTGAAACAGTTGTAAATTGTAAATATCAAAATGTGTGTGTGTGTCTGTGGAAAGGGGGCCAAAGCAAAGGGCAGGGAGCAGGCACTGAGGATCCAAACCGAGTTGGAGAAGGGAAAGAGAAAGGGGGTGGGTCAGCATGGTGGCCATATACTTTCCTCTCTTTCTCACACATCTCCTTCCTTGGGTGCATGGGGAGCATTGGGAAAGGGTTTATGGTGCTGAGAAATCAGGTTGTGGTCCCTCCTTAGCTGGCCAGGCAGTAGCTGGTGCTGGTGGTGGTGGTGGTGGAGGAGGAGGAGGACCACAGGTGACTTTTTAAAGGGCTGTGAGGGCTGATCGGAGTCACTGAGAGGGAAGGTTCTCCCTGAAAAGAAGCACTTGAGGTGGAAGGGCAAGGGTTGGTGAAACTCACAAATAGTCAAATCCATGAAAGCTAAACCCACAAATGTGGAGGGCTGACTGTAATTCCACATAGGTTAAATAGATTAAAGATTAATTACTGTTTTCAAAGAAGTTAGCTGTTTCAGTCTGTTTCAACATAAGAAGTACGGAGGGGAAGAAATAAGGAATGTTGCAATACCTGTTAGACTAAGCATAAACTTTGGTGGATTTCAATCTACTTCTTCAGATACCCTTCTTTTCCTGAAATTAATTAAAAAATTTATATAAATACTATTAAATCCACTTAAAATCCCTCCATTCACTTTCAACAATTAAACTCCTTCACTCATATGCCAGTATTAATCAATGTATATTTATATATAAGTGTACCTTAAACATCCCTTGGAAGATTGGGAGACAGCAGAGTGGGCTACAATCATAAATCTGATCTATTAACAGGGGTTCAAATAGGGATAATGGCTTCTTACCACAGTATGTATATTTAATAGGGTTGTTTTCAGTACAACTGTGCACATTAAAAATAAATCCAGAAAGAATCTGTTTCCAAGAGAACTAGCTTTCTGGAGAGCAGAATGTAATGCTTTCACACTGATGGGACAATCAACAGTCTAGGAAAACTCTATGTAGCTTACAGATGTTAGTGTGGCTGTACTGTGATAGTTTCTGATCAGCATGTGACAATTTGCATTTTCTGTGTCATATTTTATTTTAATTCCAACCCCTCAACAATGTAATTTGCGTTTATACCTGGGGCTTGAACATGGTACTCCTGTCACTGCATCTGAGGAAACAGATTTTAATCTAAAGTAAGTCAGTTAATCTTGTGCTACAAGCAGGGGTGTAGCTATCGGAGGCAGGGGCAAAATGAGGGCATTGGCCCACCACGAATTCTGCCATTGCCATGAAATTTTCCTTCAGTCTCCAAATTTCTAGCATTGCAGTAACTTAAAACTTGAGTTGAACATTTAGAGATAGTCTGGGCACCCACAGAAAGAGGGCAGGAAGAGTTACCGAGGAGATGTGAACAGAGCATATATAAGAGTACTAAATGTGAACAAGTTTTGATGTTTTATTCTCCAAAGCTAGAAATGTAGGGATTGAATGAAAATTTCACTAGTGGGCAGAATTCTTAGTGCCCTCATTTAGCCCCCATAGCTGTAAGTTCCTTCATTTTAAAACACTGAGGTTATGCAAAAACCCTATCATTTACTTCCTTCTTTTTAAAAAAATAATTTAAAGTAATTATGCTATTCCTTAAAAATATAAATAAAAGTAGCGGAGAGTATTTTTAACACATTCAAGCTTGATCCTGAGGGCTATGTATTAACCTCCAGTTACCTGATGAATATGCCTATTGATATCAGTTACTGAGGAACAACAGTAGGAATTGTATAGTGGGCCCTTGGTATGACCTAGGGTTTGGTTCCAGGACCGTACCCCCATGGATACCATAATTTGTGGATGTTCAAGTCCCATTATGTACAGTGGTAATAAAATGACATCCCTTGTATAAAATGGCAGAATCAAAGTTTGCTTTTTTGGAAGTTTTTTTTTGTGGGGGGGGGTTTTCAAGTTGTGGTTAGTTGAATCCAAGGATACAGAATCTACAGGTGTGGATTGTTGACTGCACAATTGTACTCTTATCCTCTTTGGGGCTTCCTAGAGGGAAATGGTTGGCTAGTGTATGAACAAGATGCTAGATAAGAGTGGCTGCTAGTCTGATCCACAGGGCTATTTTTTTCTTAGATTATGTTCTTACCCTGCACTAAATAAGAATTTCAGTTTTAATGGAAAAGTCACTGTACTAACAGAAACCTCATCACCAGTGTCTTGTTTTTTTCTTCTCTCTCATTCTTTCATTTTAGCTACAGTCACACCTGATACCTGGTCTCAACCTAGCTGCTGTTGGCCTCTTCCCTGCCTCTTCCAATGCAGTGCCACCTCCTCCAAGTAGTGTCTCTGGGGCAGCACCATACAGTTCCTTTCTGGTAGGCTTGAACTCTGCTTCCTTCTGGGGAACTGGTTCTATAGGACTGTTTACCCCAACCAAAAAGGTGCACATGGTCACAACAATGTGATCTCATTGTATCAGCATAGTGATATACAACCCCCTTTCTCTTGGTAGCTATTTCAGAAAAAGTATTTCAATTTGCAGAACAGTGAAACTGCATCACAGCAACATTGTATGAGCCTTCAGATTTGTACTTCCTCCCCACACCCAAGTTTTATTTTGTTCTGTTCCATCAGATCCCTACTTCTAGACATTCTTCCTATTATTGTCCCCAACTTCTTGCCTTGCCACTTCTGCCTGTGTGCTGCTAGCATGCAGCCTCTCCTTTTCGTGGTGCCCAGGAGAATTCTAGCCATATTTACACACACTGATATTACAAATCCTGCACTACACGTTCTGTGACATCATGGCAGTGGAGCAAATCACAAGTCGATGTTAAGACAAAAGCTTTTAACAAATAGCAAATTGGGAGGTCCAGCTTGACTGATGCTGTGACAGGTGACCATAAAATTTTCTCTTGGCAGCCTCCTGAGCAAGAAACAGTGCACGTCTTTATCCCTGCCCAGGCTGTGGGTGCAATCATTGGCAAGAAGGGGCAACATATCAAGCAGCTTTCCAGATTCGCAAGTGCCTCTATCAAGGTGCCCATCCATCTGTTTCTTCAGTGCTTTAATCTTGTGATTGGCTGCTGCCAAGTTTGGTATGAAGCAGCTATTGCTGCCTAGGAATGGGTAAAGAGTTTAGTTGGGTTTGTCACTCTTGATGAAAATACAATGTGTGAACCTCCTGAGACTCATTTTTGAGATGAAGTACACCTTACCTCAGGAATCCACATGTTTGTGAGGGTTATAGGTGTTATTGCGTAAGTCTTGTAACCCAATATGAAACAAGGACTTGAAGAAAATGCAAGTGGAAAAAACAATAAAATCAAGACTGAGAGATTTTCCTATCCCTGCTGCCATATTGTATATAGAAAGCAAGGCAGAAACAAACTACCTAAGACAATAGTTGCCATATTATGCCAGTTTCTGCAGGTGAGAGAACCAGTGTGATGCTCAACTTAGGAGGACAATCCATAGGGGAAGTTTGCCCCGTGAGGTCCTGTTTAAATTTATCCAGCTCCTCTTTAAATCACTGGGGACGTCTCAAACAGTTTTTCTTTTTCTCTCTTACATTTATAGAGTGCCTTGCCTCCAAGGAGGTCAGGGCAGTTTATATGGTCCTTCCTTCCCTCCTTTTTATCCTTACACCAAATCTATGAGATGGATTAGTCTGAGAAATAGTGCCTAGTCTGAGATCATTTAGTGAGCTTCATGGCCAAGTGGGAATTTGAACTCAGGTCTCTTTACTCCTAATTTTGCACTTTGAGTACTACACCACATTGGCTTTTATGATGCTCTTAGATTATATGCTTAGATTTGTATTCAGATGTTGATACAACTGATATTTAGCAGGTTTAACAAGCAGCTGTCACTTTCCGTCCTCAATAGTAACTTAATTTGTAACACCCAGAGCTTGCAGAGGTGACTTTTTGGGATGGCAGCTTCTAGAATCCCCCAATTAGTATGACCACTGACTGTGCTGGCTGTGGGATTTGGGATTTGTTGTTCGTAAAAGTTACTTTGCATACCCCTAGTGTAGGCAGCGCAGTGCTAACCCCCTGCTAGAGGCTGAACACTGATTAAATGTATATATTTTGCATAATTTAAATTCCTGAAGCCTGGATATTAAGGAAATAAGAGTGTCTGTTTAGAGCGAAAAGCAGTGTGTTTTTGTGTTATATTAAGAGTACAGGCACCTTAGATAACTCTGGGCATGAAGTCATCCCATGTGGAACACAGTGATAATGAGAATGTAGCCCGATACAGAAAGTGTAAACAAGTGACTAAAGTATAATGAAACTGAAAAAGACATATATCACTAGTATGAAAGGGTTAGTTATGTCTGATGGCTGATGAAATCACTTGCAAATAAGTTGATGCAGTCTAATGGAGCCAGCCAGGAAACAGTGACTAGTGCCACTTGCAAGTGATGGATCACTGAGTGGCCTCACATAAAGATTCAGTCTCTTATTGGATGGGGAAAAAAAATCTTTGTTTATATTACTAAAGGCTGATTGGGCAAATAGAGTCAAGAATACTGTAAAAGCCAACTCTTGAGAGAGAAGAGTTAGAGTTGGGAGAGTTAGTCTTTAGTGTGGACACAGATGTTTGTATGATCAGTTGTGAGAGATGCTTTGAATAAAATACACATTGACACAGAAATGGAAGAAAAGAGGCTACAACTTTATTGGCTACAGTTGCTAATAGGGTTGGCACGTGTATGGGTCTGGATCTGGGCATTGATCAACCTGCCTGCTGATTGATGAGCCTGACTTTCTGCCGAACCCATTGGGATGATAAGAGAGGTCCACCCAGGAGAAAACTCCCTCTAGTACCTCCCCCATTAGGGAGTGCGGTAGGGTTGTGCCCTTCTCATGCTGTACGTGACAACTTCCACCCTGAATTCAAATACCATAGCACCCAACTGGAGAGAAAACTTAACATCAGGTCACTCTGCCCAGGCTCCAGCTTCTCCTCAGCCAATAAATTCAAACAGCTCAAAGAATTATTTTTTTCAAGTCAAGATCTCTCACAGAACACCCAAGGACCTCACACAAAATTCAGGTGCCCCAGGGAACCCTGGCTGAGAAACCCTAGTCTAAAGAGATGGGGTGGGGAGCCATGCCTGTTTCGTCATGCACAGATCTATCTCACTGTAGCATGATATGTTGTTTGTGTGGCTGTCTGGAAACCAATGGCACAGTTCCAATATTCCCAGGTTTTCCCTCTGCCCCACATTCTGTGATTCCCTTCCCATCAAGCCATAGGTTTTCCCCCTCAGTCCATGACCTTTTGCTGCCTCTGTGCCACTGGCTACTCTAGAATATTTGATGTAGCATTTCTTCTTCCTTCTTTTGCCTTCACAAAATGGATCACTTTTCCATTTTAACTGCCTCTGGGGGAAGGGGAGGGATGAGAAATGGACCTCTCAGTATAGCCTGGAAATGTTGTTGCTGGTTTTGGACTACAGTTGCCACGTACTACACTGGCAGTACTGGCTGAGGGATTCTGGGACTTACAGTCTGAAAAAGAAACATTTCCAAACTCTATCCCACATACAGGTGTTGCAGGCTGACTTGATAAATGATGAAATAGCTTATATCATTTCCCTTTTGTCCTCCAGATTGCTCCTGCAGAGACTCCAGATTCCAAAGTGCGAATGGTGATAATCACTGGACCACCAGAAGCCCAATTCAAGGTGTTTTGCTCTCTCCATTTTGGCATTCACATTTGTTTCAAGATTGTATATTACAGACAGATTGCATACAACTATAAGAATCATTTCTTTCATTATTTCTAAAACAGGGGTTCCTAAATATTTTGGAGCTAGTAGGAACACTGGGGATTTCAAGTGTGTGTCAAAGTGCTCTAAAATCGTTGCCATGGACAGGACCAGTCAGTCACAAAATGGTTGCAATGAAAATTAAAGGAATAGGAGAAGGCAGGAAGTGCAGAATGAGCTGAGTTTGTGTTTGAGGGTACAAAACTCATCTCTGGTGTTTCCTGAGGCATGCCAGTTTCATAACTGATCAGGAAATGGGGCTTTTTCTGAATTATACTAATGTGGTGAATCTGGATAACAGAGACCTGAATAAGGAGTTGCTCTTGGTGGCTGTTCCACAGTTGTCAAAGTCCTCAAGAAAATCAGACAGGTTTGAGCTTCAACCTTCTGCCATTTTGTTGCAAGACACCTTGAGGCTGTTTCCTGTTACCATTTGAGCAAGTATCTTTTACAGATCCACCTTGTACCAGCAATTTATGCCCTGTAATGTGTAAGGCAAATACATATGCACTTGTTTCATCACACAGAGGACTGTGGTTGAGTTGGCTCCTTGAAGCATGTTCTTCCTATGGGGAAAATGGCATTTACAGAGAGCTGTATACCTGAGTACTAAGGGTAGGCAGCTGTGGTCTCCAGTTCTTGGCCTGCAGGTGTCATGACAATTGGCTATGCAGGGAAGGGCTGATGGAAGGTACAGCCCAACAAGGGCCACTCATTCTCCCTTCCCTCGCCTCCCAGCTGTACACTAATAACAACAGTAATAACAGCTTTGTTCTTGAAATGTGGATTCTTCATGGCAGAATTTGGAATTTTCCTGAAGCATAAAACAATAGTTTTTAAAATAACCATAAGGACGCTGGGAGGAGCAAAACCAACCTACTGAAGACTATTCAGAGACCACTGAATGCTGAGCATCTGTTTGGCTGTCAGGGAATGGAGAACTGGGAGGGGAGAATGGAATGGAATATGCTGGAGGACCTGGCTGGCTGGTTAGGAGTATTCCAGATTGCAATATCTTGTTGGTGGGCACAGTTGTTAAGATACCCAGCTCCCTCAGTCCTTACTTGGGCCATCTGCATTGTTAAGCATTTGGGTTTTGAGCATACATTTTAATTTGAGCCATATTTTATTTTCATGTTGGCCATAATTTCTTGGGTCTTCTTATTTTGTTGTTTTTAATTATGATTATAATTTTACTATCAACATCACTGTTATCATTATTATATCACGGTCCGTGTACGTAATGGAGCATCATATACCAGCAATAAGGCAGTGATGTAGAGTCGATAGACTCGGACTCAAGTCAAACTTAAGTCACTTCAGTGACTTGACTCAGACTTGACTTGGCAAAAATTACACACTGACTCGACTCGACTTGAGACTTGCATATTTTTAGTGACTCACTTGCTGCCCTTGGTTCAGTAACATAACACATTCATCCAGAAACCGTACTGCTTACTGGCCACATGACAATCTGTCTCAAGCTCAAAGTGTGGACGCATTTCTCAGAGGCAACAGCAAATGGGGTTGAGTTGGGGTTGAGGTCTGCTCAGCAGCCTGTCCCTGCTTCATGTAGGAGGAGCTTTCTAAAACTTTTCCTAAGAGCAGAAGGCAAGCTTTGCAAATGGGAAGTGAGAAGATCCTATTCCCCAGGTCCAAAGCTGCAGATGGCAAAATCACAAAAGTGGAGGGCCAACTCTACTTAAATTGTTAAAACTGACTTTATTCAACTCTGTCCAGAAATTCTGGAATACAGGTTGGGGTATAAAATTGGCTCTCAGACTTGAGACTTGACTTGAAAGTATCTTGAAAGGACTTGAGACTCGACTCGAGACTTGAAGGTAGAGACTTGAGACTTGGAGTAAAAGACTTAAATACATCACTGCAATAAGGACAAATCCTGGCCCTAAAGAGTTTACAGTCTAAATGTCAATAGCAAGAGAGGCAACAGTAGAAAATATGGGCTACTGTAAAAGAAGTTATTATTTAATTACATATTCCACTTTTCCTCCCAGGGTGGGACCCAACTGGTTTACAAGATAGGTTATGCCTAAAAACCAAATAATAAAACTTTAAAAAAGCAATCCTATTAAAAATACTAATTTAGAAGAGTTTAAAACATGTTTGAAACATAAAGAAGATAAAAGTACAATACAGTCCACTGAAAACTGTTCTGCCAGAACCAGTCAATAGCCAGGGACCTGTTTAAATAAAAAGCTTTTATTTATATGATTTTCAAATAGAGCCAATACTGGGGTTTTTTTTAATAGTTGAAGGCAGAGTCAGAAACTTGTTTGCAGGGGGGATCACAGCTACCAGAATCTTCCTAGCCCCCATGGCTAATGAGAGATTCTGGGAGTTATATTCCATACAAGTAATTTTTTCAGGCACTGTGCAAGGCTATCAAATGTCATAACTTTGTATGAAATTAACTGGTCATTTAACAGCTGCCTGGTTTCCATTTCCTTCTCTCTCCTTCAGGCTCAAGGGCGAATTTATGGAAAGCTTAAAGAAGAGAATTTCTTTGGGCCCAAAGAGGAAGTGAAGCTGGAGACCCACATCCGAGTTCCTGCTTCAGCTGCAGGGAGAGTTATTGGCAAAGGAGGCAAAACAGTGAGTGCAGGGTTGGGCCTGCCCAGATTATTATGGAAGCAAGCCACTGGGCCTGACATATCCCAAGATATTAAATAATGTGGAGACTGGTTCTAGCTTGATGAAAACAATGCTGATGTTGGATTTTTCTTGATTTAAAGGCTACAAAAGTGCTAGGTGTATGTTCCCCAAACATCTGATAGTAAGCTCACTGATAACTTGGGGCACAGTTATGTCTGGAGAAGCTTTAACCACAGTATAACACAAAACTGTGGCTTAACAAAGCCAAGCTATGTATTTGCCTGATTGAATCAGTATTGTTTGACAAGGCAGCAGTTGGTAAGTATCTGACAAACCAAGACCTTCAATCAGTATTTGAAGTTGGTTTGCCAACCACAATTTGACAGACTGTGGTTTGCTGCTGTATCTGTACCAACAAATCATGGTTTATGATATTACTCTGTCTTCACAGACTGCTTTTTGAGATTTCATTTGAAGATTTAGCAAGGCAATGGAAGACTTTGCATGTCTGCAAGCAGGGTGGGATAGAGCTTTTGAACCACCCCACTGAACCCGGCATCAATTATTGTTGCTTTAAAGAAAAAAAAAGATGTGCACCTTCAGAGACCTTGAGAAACCATGATTCTTCATTGAATAGCTGTTTCTAAAAAGGTCTGAAAGAGAATACAGGAATCTCTTGCCTTTCGACACCCTGTTATCTGACAACTTATTCTTTCAGTGCTTCCAAATTAAGGACAAGTTTTATTAATTTGACGTGAGGTCCGCTTTTTTATCAATTCTTCTTGTCTGCAGAGGCTGTGGCCCTTTCCGCACGGCATTTGCCATGTGAAAGGGCGCCTGGAGCGTTGCACAGTTGTGAGGAGCGATCTGCACGACGCACTCACAATCGCACGATGCTCCAGGGGCCGGCAGGTGCTGATCGCGCACCTTTTCATTTTCGACTGGAAGCCGAAAATGGTGTGCGATCGCGCATTGCTCCCGGGCCCCGTGCACACTTACCTGGCGTGTGGAGCCTCTGGAGCTGCGCCGGTCGTGCTTCCTGCCCCAGCACAGCCTGGGAAACTCTCAGGCTGTGCTGCGGAAGGAAGAGGTGGGGCTCTTGCGCAAGCAGGCAGCTTGTGCAGAGCTGAAGCAGCAGGGACACGAGAGCCTCTCACTGAAGGCTGCTCACGCAATCCCCGCACCCCAGCACCGGAAAAAGGTAAGGTGCGGAAAGGGCCTTACTTGGGGCCATTCACACAAGTGCGCCATCCCACATCTTGCCTACAGAAAGAGTGGAACCCCTGTTTGAATTAATAGAACTTGTCTTTATTTGCAAGCATTGAAACAGTGGGCTTCCATCAATTCTTCTTGCCTACAGATGCTTGCTTGGGACTGCATGTGTGCTGCTTGCAAAGCAAGCTTGGGTGAGGGAAGGGGCAAAGCCTGCTGAGAGAATTTACAAGCAGTGTGTGCATGCAGTAGGTCCCAAGTGAGTCTCTGTAAGTCCTTATTGTTCTCTATAGTAGATGGCTTCTGCTTTTCAACCATTTCCAGTTTCTGATAGTGCCCTAGTCCCTAACCTTTTAGATAAGCGACAGAAATCACTTGTAATTGTCTGTAACAGAAATCAGAACTCCCCAGAATGCACTTGCAGTTCTACGGAGTGGTGGGGTACAACCCATGCAGTCTTGAGAAGCCAAAAACAAGATGGCTGCAGCAGCCCTTGGACAATTAATTACTGCCCTCTTTTGGTTGAATCATAAATTGCAGATTGCACAGACCATGGTTACATCTGAACCAGTGCCCGTTTGGAGTATGTAAGAGTAAGAAATCTATTTGGAATGCCATGGCTTAAGTTATGGAATATCTAGGTTACAATCAAACTAAAATTTCTCCTGCTCAAATTCCATTAAATAGAAGTGTAGCTCCACATTGGGGCATGTGCAGAAGATTGTCTTGCTCAATTATGTGTGTTCCCCTTTTTGAAAAGTTAAATACATGTAACTTCAGCTGTTTTTCCTTTTATAGGTTAATGAACTGCAGAACCTGACGGCAGCCGAGGTTGTTGTCCCACGGGACCAAACCCCCGATGAGAATGAGCAAGTCATTGTCAAAATCATCGGACATTTCTATGCCAGCCAGGTAGGGGTCAAGCAGGTTACACTTACTAAAACTATGACCCGGTTTCGACATAACGCTAAATCAAGGTTAATTGCAATGTCAGCAAGCCACCTAAAGCTTCAGGCTCTCAGACACTCCCCAGTCCTCCTCCAGCTCTCACTCTGGAAGAGATAAACAAAACTATCTCTTCCAGATTTAAACCAGAGTTTATTGCTATAGCTGAGAAACATAACATTTTTAAAAACAAATCCTCAGAAGAGAAACCTAAATTTTTCTGCTGATGAATTCATAAGGTGTATAAGGGGATATTCACAACACAGTTTATCTGGTTTGATCTCTGGCCCAGACTGTTATTATCATAATAGCCATGGCCACAGTTTGGTCACCAGCAAACCCTTTCCAAGCATGGGAGTATTAAGGCACAGGGCATAAGGAGAACACACTTCCTTTCCATTGTTATCCATTCTCTCCTGGTGTGACTTTGTAATTGGAAACAATCTCCACCAGGAGAAGAATGCCCAGTGGCCCCCACCTCTCCTCAGAAAACTAACTGTGGGGATGTGTCTCCTCCCAATATTGCATCTTGCTGCTGTCCCATCTCATTGTGCCATCAGTTGTAGCTCATCTGGGGTCAATGAATGAGATTTTTTTTTTTTGGACAGGTTTTCAGCCAGCAGAGTTGACTGCAAATAGTATTAGCGCACATCTGCAGTTTTCCACCTCCCACCAGCACTCTTTATTGCTGGAATTTTTATATATCTAATCCATTTCCATCCCTCTTTTCTAACTCGTGAGCTGCTTTGGATGGCTTGCAACCCAAACTTTTAAAACACTAGCCAATAGAAATAATTGTGATAAATAACACAATAAATAGAACCATGTAGAAAATGAAGATGGAAGATGGACAAAAGGGAGGGGGCACAGAAAACAGATCAAGCTTCAGCTAAACCATAAGCTTGCTGAGATAATAAGGCAGTGTGCCCTCCAGATGTTGTTGAACCACATATCCCATCAACCAGGCCAACATGGTCAATGATAAAACATGATGGGGGTTGCAATCCAACAACATCTGGCTGGTCCATTGGTTCCCTTCCATGTGGCAAGCTCTCCAGGTAGGATCAGAATGCCAGTTAGTAGGAGCCAAACAGAGCCCTTCCCTGCTTTCGCAAGTGTTGTGTGTTTTAAATAATTTTTGAATTATCCCTTCAGAGTGACTCCAGATCAGAAAAATGCAGAGAGGGTAATGCATTGCATCATCAGGTCAAATAATGAAACAACCAGGAAAATGGATATTCAAAAGATTCAGTCACCTGTCTTTTTTGTTAATTCTTTGTTTTTAAAAAGCTCAAAATGAGAGACAGCTGCAGTTTAGTCAAAAATATAGGGTTTGGAATAGTTTCTTTTTTGGAGTACATCTACAAGAATCCCCATGCCAAGCATACCTCCCCAGTGGCCATGCTGTCTGGGGAATTCTGGAAGTGCTAGCCCCTCCCTCAAATCTTGTCCAAGGTCTGGTAAACAAAGTATGTGATTTGCATGTGTATGGCGCTATGTTCATCTTCTGATATCTCCAGGTAAGGCAAGGAAGGACTCTTCTTTGAAACTAAGGAAAACTGTTTCCACTCAGTTGAAATGATACTGACCAAGATAGACCAATGGTCTGATTCTGTATAAGGCACCTTCTTGTATTCAAAGCATCATATAGAATAGGGGAGAAACAGTTTTGACGCTGGTTGTGTGCCCCAGTGACCATGTTTGTCTAAACCATCATTAACAGACAAAAATGTATTGTTAATGCTGCCTGTGGAATGGGTGACAGCTCATTAAAACACTGCCCCAAACCTGGCATATGGACTAATGGGTGTCCCACAAGTAAAGAACTGGTGCGATAGCAGAAAGCAGAACAAATAACTCTGTATAGTTTAGATAAGGTTTCATTCTGAAACTGAGGGGGGGGCCTTTACAATCATTGCTTTTCAGATGGAGCTTGCTGTTGTATTGTTGGATGGCAGTTGCAGAGGCAAAACTTTTTCAAATTCCAAGTTTGCCTATGTGGCAAGTGACCAGTGGAAGGAAGAGGACTTGTGCCAACTTTGCCCATTATATGAGATTGGGGGAGGGTGGGGATGCCTCTTTTTCAATTCCCTGATCAAACTTGTTCGAGCATCCATGAGAAATACTTGATGTCTTTTCCGCTGGTGGTAGAGACAAGCAGTTGAAATCAGAGCTTGAAGAAGTTATGTTTTTGGATTACGGTTCCTTGAACTGGGGGTCCCTAAAAGCAACATTTCCAAGCTGTGAGGTAGTAATCTTTAGCAGTTGTGGGCCCCAATGACAATCTCAGAAACTTGAACTAAATATTTAGACATCAGTATGCCTGTTCCACAGATAGCAAGGAAGAGGTTTGATATATACATACTTGTAGGAATTATCACTGTCAGTTTTAATGGGTCATGTGTATACCTTTATGTAAGTTACGAGGTTTTTTTTGCCTCAGACAGTAAATGCTGTTCATTTCATACACAGTGCTGAGAAAAGATGTAATGCCTCAGAATCATCAAGCAATATATTCTCAGTGGATGAGAGTGGGAATTCATTTGTCATATTAGGCTCATGCCTTTGGTATAAATCCGTTGTCTTTTTCTCCTTTCCCATCTCTTTTCTGTCAGATGGCGCAACGCAAAATACGTGATATCCTCGCTCAGGTGAAACAACAGCATCAGAAGGGACAGAACAGCCAGACACAAGCACGAAGGAAATAGGAATTTGCTTTACCCCAAGTGTGAGAGAAAAAGAGAGAGTGAGAGAGAGAGAGAGAGTGAGAGAGAAAGAGAGAGAGATGGACAAACGAACGAACGAACGACATTGACAACGGATGAAACAAAAGCCAAGCAGAAAGAGTGATGAGCTGATGCAGAAACCCTAAGAGTGGCTGGGAATCAGTTTACCATAGGCGGGTATTAGGAACTTTCTTGTAGACGGGTGACTTAACGTCTCATGAGCCAAAGGCAGTTTTGATTGGCTCCTCAGGCATGTTGTCTGTGTGTGTGTGTGTGTGTCTGTTCGCAACCACACACAGATAGATAGTTTAGGGGTGAAACTTGGATCAGCCAATAGGGAAAAAGAATTCTAATCCAATCTCATAGTCTGAAAAACACTATGCAGTATGTCTGCAATTGTCCAGAGGGGCAGGAATCTTCACACATGCAGTTTGCTGTGCCTTTACCAGAGCAAGGGCAGAGAAAAGGAGCATTTAAAAACCCTTCAACCCTTCCCATGCAAATAGTTCAAGGTTTTATTTGGAAAACCAACACTATCCCTACATCCCCATCACCGAAGAAAGCATTAGGTTTGACAGTTGGCAAGGGAAGGAAATTTGAGTAGGGCCAGATTTTCTAGGGTGACCTTCCCCAGCTTCTTGTCCTCCAGATGCTTTGGCCAGGATGGCTAAAGATGGTGGAGTTGTAGTCCAGCACATTGGAAGGGCACATGTTCCAGGGAAACTTTCATCCTCAGTTCAGTTTGATGACTGTGCTATGGGAATAGTAAAAACCAGTGTACTGTTGTACAAATTGGTTATTTGGATTTTTTCTTCCAGCAGCCACATGTCCATGAAGCTTCAGCTATTCAGTATTTTGAGCCCAGCTGCCCAATATGTGCTGTACCAGATGCTTGAGCTGGCATTATCTCTATAGCAACATCAGCCTAAGCATGTGATCTAGCAGTCTGCCTTGACTTCTCTTCTGACTTCTCTTCATGTTGCTGGCAGGCAAGACTGTGTAGTTACCACTGTGTCCATCTTCTTTTCAAAATGTAGTATTTCCAGAACTGAAAATTGCTACAACAAGCTTTGAAAAGTTAAACCAGTTTTGATTGTAGCTTCTAGAAACCTGTAATAGCCAGCATGCCTACTAGCCATGCTGGATGGTGAGATTCTGGGAGCTGTAGTTTGGAAAAGCCATTTTTCCAAGCTTTGTGCAATCCACATGTCAATTTGTTCCATGCTGATGTAATGCTTAGCTTAGACTTTCAGGGCTGGTCAAAAAGGCTGAAGGATGCCTCTCGACCCACACACAATCAGTTAAGTATCCCTGCCAGAGACAAAGAACTGGCCCTAACCATTTATGTCTGTGTAAACACATGTCCTTGAGAAGCTTTCTGTTGCTTTAAGGATTACATTCTTTTAGCTTTGAATTCTTTCTGTGTTGTCATCAGATGTTGTTTTGTTTCCCTTCTTAGAAATCTCCAGAAAGCAGGTTAGGGAGAAGGTTCTCTTTCAAACTGAATTTGTGATCCCAGTTGTCCTAAAAACAAATAGAAGAGGGGGATAAGGTAATAGCCTGATCTTTTTCAGTGCCTGGAAAAGTAACTTTTTGGAATACATCTCCCAGACTGATCCAGCCCATTTGGCTAGTGGTCCTTCTGGATGTGGGATCCCCCAAAGTAACTTTTCCAAGTTCTGGTCATTTCAGAATTGTCTTTCTTAGAAACATTACAGTGGCTCAGTTCAGACATTTATACCAAATCATGGTTTGTAGTAACCATAATTTATTGCTTAAAGCATGGTTTGAATTTCTAGACCTTTGGACTTTTCCTGGTTTGGAGCTGCTTGTCTATTTTTCATACGTTTACTGCTCTCATTACTATGTAGCCAGGGCCTCTGAAACTGGAGGAATGGCTGTAGCTGTGATTGAGAATTCAAGCATCTTCTCAAACTGTGGTTTACAAGCTCATTTCAAACCAGGCTTTCTAATTTTAAAGCACTGAAGAATTGAAAAGTAGAATTTGTCAGTGCAGACATCTCACTAAACTATAATTAAGTTTCTTTAGACTTCAGTTCTGTACCTGTTCATCTGGAAGTAAGTCCCACTGAGCACAGTAGGACTTACTTCTGTGTATAATTACCCTGTTAGATGTGGTTTGGTGTAAATTGAGCCAGTTTCTTTGAAAAGGCTTACTGACTAGAAAACTAAGTATATTCTTCCTCTCTCATATTCACTCTCCCCTCTGCCTCTTCCCAGGTATTTTCGTATGTTAAACCAGGGGAAGCTGTCAGCTTCTTAGGAAATCAAGTAATGGAGGAATATCCACCAAAGGCACAAACCCTTAACTAACTGTCCTGGTGGAATGAGATGTTACACTGTTGAAGAAAGACGGAAATGATGGCATGTGTATTCTAAAAAATTATAATATCCATGAACTATCAAGTCACCATATTCAGTTTTTTCTAGCTATTCCCCGTCCCTCCCCAAACTTTTAAGTATGTGTTGGATCCAGAAGAATTTTCCTCTGGTGGTAGAAGCTTCTCTTGATCCATCCCAAGGCATTTAGCTTTGGCTTGGCTTTGTTTTTCAGTAGAAGGTTCACAGACCTAGTCTGTCCCCCATCTAGTTCTTTAAAGATTCCGTGTTGCAAGCCAGATTTTAGTCTTGAAGTACAGGTATGGCTGCATCAGGGGTTTTAATGATTTTTAATTGATTTTTTTAATGGGTACGGTAATTTCACCTCTTTTTTTTTTTAGAAAGGTATTTTCAATTCCAATGCCCCTCTCTGCATTTTGCAGATTTACATTTTAAGGTAGCCCCAGACCACAGCGGAATCCCTGTTCTGGTCATGCATATCTCTATTCTCACCCCTAAAACATCAATAAACATCTCAGGGTTTCTGTGTCTGCCTGAGATTTGCACACCTATTGCATGATTTGAGCTTTCTAAATGGAATATTAAGCATTCATAAAGCAATGTGACCTACACATATGTATCATCCATGTCTAGAGGCTTTAGATAGAGGAAAGAGATGTGGATTGCAACCTAAGATTTTGTTGTTCATATACTGTAGTATGTTTGTTCCATTCAGCCCTGGCCTGTTACTGCTGAATAGCCAGCTCCTCCCTGCCCCATGTTCTGCTGAAAGGAAGTCACAGCTGGTGGCTGCTCACCTCTGGTAATGACTTCTTGCTGCTACTTTTTTTGCATGAGCTTGGAAACCTTGCATTTTGGAATTGCAACTCCCAGAATCTCCCAGGCAGCATGGCCAGTGGAGGTCCTAGGAGTTGTAGTTCAAAAAAACATTTCCAAGTTGTGGTGCATATCTGTGGGTGTATACCTTCAAGTGCTACAAGACAGAGCTTGGAAGCACTACTTTTTTGAACTACAACTCCTAGAAACCTCCCCCCTGGCCTTGTTGTTTGGGGAATTCTGGGAACTGTAGTTCAAGATAACGTTTCCACTCTATGTCTTCTAGCACCCAATGGTATATCCCAAGAGGCAGTCTTGCAGGGGGTTGGAAGAGTGGTGCATTGCTTGGGGGCTGCCCACAAGATACAATAGGCAGGAGTGCAAGTTGCCCCTTTGCCTTTGGTTGCCCATTCCTGGGGCTTCCTGTAAGACAGGGGGAAACCACCATTTGGTGAACTTCCTTCAGAACTTTTAAAGAAGCAGAAGCTCTTGTCATTTTAGGTATAATGTCCCCCTACCTTTACAGGAATCTCATAGACCTACCAAAAAGAAGAGACGATTGCCTTGATCCAGAGGCTGCCTGTGTGCAAATTACTGCCCAATAAACAAAGGAGGTGAATCAGGAATTGGATCCACAGCACAGTTGGATATATTGCTTGGGAAGTCTTGTGATGTTATTTGCTCATTCCTCCAATACTGTTTGAGTTCTTGTCTCCTCTGTGGAACAAGTTTTTCCACATTCGAATGGGAACCAAGAATGGTACATACAGTGGCATTCTGTGAATCAAGGCAAATGACTTCCTAATTGATCATAACCACCTGTTTCAAATGGCTGATCTGGGTATTTATAGTGCAGTCCTACACATTGAACATAGTAGTTCCGTTAGATTTAACTCCTACTAAGAGTGTATAGGATTGCATTATTGAGGGCCTGATCCCTAGCTTAAAATTCCTGCCAGGGTACCACTTATAAGGAGCAACCTAATGTATGTTTTAAAAAAAACGAACAGGGAGAGAAGAACATAATGCCAGTAGGAACTAAGATTATCTTTTAAATTAGTACTTATAGGGCTGTTTGGATTGCTTTTGGGGGATTGGAAGGAGGAAAGGAAGGGGGACTTAAAATGAAACTGAAAGTGATTTCTTGCAAATTGATTTTATTTTAAATAAATAAATCCCCCTTCCTAATTTTGGGAAGAAGAAAAAAAATCTGCCACAAGAATATTGAGTGTCTTTATGAGGCAATACCAAATATAGACATCAGAAGAATGTAATGTGGTTACTGATCCCAGTCACTCTTATGTGAACTTTGAAAAGAAAGGAACAATGTCTGAAAAAATATATACAATGAATTTGTATTGTGTGGAGGACCAGAATTATTTGCCTGGCAGTCTGAGCACAGGACAAAGTTTCATCTCTGCTTTAAAATAAGCTTCACTCTAGTTAATACGCATTTTCCCCTATGGATTTTTATCTCCAGGATGCACCCGAGACCTTTGAACTCAGATAAATCCAATGTTAATTCTTTTGCAATTTGGACTTAAAATTGATCTGCATTGCTATTGTCAAAAGTATGTGGTGGTATCTCTCCTCTCCCCCCCGAAGCAAAAACAAAACAAAACTTAAAAACCCAGAAGCCTGACTCACTAACATGTAGCATAAGCCTTGGCATCTACAAACTGAGTGGCACAACCCATTTGTGATGCCTATGCTCTTGCTTCCAGGAGTTCAACTCCCAAGTTAGAATGTGAGTCTGTCCGAATAAAGTGTGTCTCCCAGGTGAAGTGTGCAGAGGAAATACAGCTGTAATACCATTTGATGGACCTGCTGTTGCTTCCAGTTAAAAGAGTAGGACAAGGTATTGAGATACACATGCAGATTATTTTGGGTGGGGGAGAGATGTACTGGCCCACTGAAAGAAAGTTCCGTGTCTGTGCCAGGCCATTTGAGTGGCGGGCATGGATAGAGCTTGGGAAAATTACTAAGAGTGCTACAGCTCTCAGTGGCTTGGGTGCTGCATAGGTTTGGGGTATGGTAGCCCAAAAAAAGTAATGTTTCCAAGCTCTGGAAATGAGCAAACCGCTAGTCCAAAGTAATTATTGTATACTCTGGTAAAATGGCAGACCATACAGTCTTGTCAAATTGATGAAAAAAAATCATGTCAGAAGGTTTTGATACCATTGGGAAGCTGCGACAACCACCTTTTTGATTTGGATGTCGATATTCTGGAGTAAATGGATTTCTGGGTCTCAAGCTCTCTTCCTGGAAGTCATATTCTGTTGAAATGACTGAACATTGGCCTAATGCATATATTACAGAGTAGCCAAAACTTTGAGTTTGATGATCTCAAGCATCGTCCACTGGCTATAAGTGGATTGCTATCAATAGGAGTTTAGGATCATGTTCTTACTCTGACAGATCAAATTCTGCTGTTAAAAGAAGGGTTTAAAATAAGAATCTCACAGGGCAAAGCAACCCTCTCCACAATGAAATTGAAATGTGTGTGTGTATATATATATTTATATACTAGCAGAGAAAAACTTTTGTTCTGATTTAACACCCTGGATGTCCAGGTTTAACCAAGATCATTGCGACTGGGTCAATTTGTCCCATGAATAAGCCTTGAGATCCAGGTTTGGGCTGTATGACACCACGCCAATGAAGTTCCAAAGTATTTCCATGTGCCTAATACTCGACTGAAATATCTTTGAATTTAGACTGAAGTGGCTGCATGGATTTTGCTGTTTTACTCGGAAGCAGTTACTGTCCTTTTTATCCCTTGCAACCAAGAGATGTGTGCAGAAAAGGTCAGGCATTGCTGTGTATTTTTAAGGGAAAGGAGAATAGAAAAAGAAAAAAGAAATGAGAGAAAAATGGGGGGAAAGAAGCTACCTCAAGGTATGAACTTACCTCAGCAATTGTTTTGTTTTTGGGCTTGCTGATATTTTATATAAAAGCTGATAGTCTTGAATATTTTATTTTTTTAATGAAAAGAGAAGTTAAGTTTCATAATTTCTTATGAGCCAGAAATTGTTATGCAGGTCGGCAGTGTTATGAGCTCTCTATGGAGAACGACAGAGACTCTCAGACGTAGCGGAAAAGATGGCGGATTTCTCTCACCCACCTACCGCCACACCATCCCCCAAAAAACCAGTTCAGTTCCCCACCCCCTTCACTACAATAATTAAATGATATTGTTGTGCCCCTTAAGAATGTGGCCAATTTATAACTTGCACATATTGTTTGCAGTGTCCAAGTTGTTAACATCCATGTGATAAGACAGTCTTCACAAACTCATGTGTAAATGATACACACACAACTGTAGTGTAGAGACTGGCTGAGTCTTAAGTATACTTAATTTAGAAGTTAGGGTGAGTTTACTTCATCAGCTTAGGTGATTGTCCTTTTTGGTTGCTTTCCCAAGTTACAGATCTGTTGTTTTCTCTGTATTGGATGCTAATAGTTTCTCATTTGGTGTATTCTACAACTGGGATTTTTCTTTTGTCACTAGGTGTTGCTAAAGTGCCATTTGCTCAGAGAATGGCACTGCAGCAACCAAATAAGTCCCCTCAAAACACCTGGTCCTTTGCTGGCTCTCTACCATAGGGAGAGATTTCTCTCTCCAGCATCATGGGATGGGGCCATATTTTTTCATGTACACAAGCAACCATGTTAAAGGACAACCAGAGGGGGACAGAGGATAGCATCTTTTGATTGCCTAAGCTCATTCTTCACTGCACTGAACTCAAATGAAGTTTAAGTATTCTAAGATGCTCAGAAGCTAGCTTGTGGGACTGGTTGATGACTACTTGTAAACCACCTTGTGAGTCTCAAACCAACACTTGACCTTGTAAATATTTGGCCCTCTTTTCCGCTATGGTGCTGTGAAATATTTTACAAAGATTGCCTCAGTTTTACTGAGGATAAGCAGGCCATTTTTTAAAAAAAAAGAGAAAAGAAATGGGAGCCAAATTTTGGTGTGGCTTTTTGTACTTTCTCAAGGACAAGACTCAACCCTAGCTGCCACTCTTTGAAAGGTCTGTGGGTTTTGTTTTTAATATATATTTTAAAAAAGTCGCATTTGCTATACTATACTACATTGCACTTGGAGCAGATAACCCTCTCTGAATGTAATTTGTCAAAAGGTCAGTGACTATAAAATTAATTCACAAGAGGCCAACTTGGCATTGATCCCTGCCCAGAGGATTTGCACCCATATGTATATACAAGAAAGATTGGGGTTCTTGAGAGATGCTATTATCGGGCCTTTTAATGTATAGCATTAAAAAATATATAGCTATTTCCCCTTTTTCTGTAGACATTAGATGTTGATGGGGAGGTACAGAACCCCAAAGCCCCTGATTCTGGAACCATTAAAATGTATCGGGTTTTCCCTTTGACAGCAAACAGAGTTAAGCATATGGGTTTCTAATCTGCTTTTTCTGTCTGGAAAAGGTTAATAAGAGTTGTTTTGTGGGTACGATTTAGGCCCTTTATAAGCAGAGGAAATTATGAGATGCTCTCTATTAGGAAGGAAAACCAGAAATGGATTATGAATTGGGAAGGGAAGGAGAAGAGAGTGTTTCAAATTGATTGATTGCTGTTTTCCATTCAGAAAAAAACAGGTGAATGTGGGTTTTTGGGTGGGGGGAGATCTAGTTATTCCTTTAAAAATCTCTTGACTTCTCTTGCTTTTAATACAGACTTGCATATTCAGTTCTTTAAATAATTATTATTCAGACATCAGCCATAGCAAATAAGGTGCTTTTTTGACAGCAAGCAATATTTTGGTGTTTGGTTCAAATTGTATCCTTTAACGAGATGAATGAAAAGACGGTCTCCCCACCTCACCCCCAGTGCTATTAAAATCAAATGGTTACTGTGCTCTCTCTTTAAAAATGTCCAGCCAAATGCATGAAAGTTGGGGTAGGACTGGGGACCTCTGGCTCTTTTCAAATGAGTGTAAGATTAACTATTGGAGATAGTCAATTTCAAAACCCTGACTTCGGTGCTGAAATTGTTGGTGTTGCCAGAGCATTTAGGAATGACAACTTCCATAGTTCTCCAGGCAGTGTGACAGCTGCTGGCCGTGATGGCTGGGGGGAAATTTGTTGTCCCCCAAATTAACATTTTCAAGCTGTGGCCCTGTTCAAGCCATTAATATTCATCCAAATTATACTTGGAGTGCTTGATAGACCGAAGCTGCTGTAACCAGTGGTGGATGCATTAGGTTTTAAGATCTTATATAGCTGTCCAGGATAGGTAATGACAGTGACTATTAGATATTGCAGTGATGGATTGCTGTCCAAAACTTGCAAAGATATTAGCATTTTTGTTTTGTTTGCTTTCAGCCTTTATTTTTTTTAAAAAAACCGAAAACCCCATGCAATCATTGCAAATTGGGCCTACCAAATTGTGTCCCTGAGGTCTGCTAATTTTGCCACTAAATTATAAGGTTTGTGCAGGATTTTTGACATTCTAAATTTTCACATTTGGAAATTTTCTGAAATACTTTATGTTTCAGAAACATACCAGAGCTTGGAAAAGTTACTTCTTTGGACCACAGCCCCTGGCTTGTGGAATTGGAAAGTTTTCATTCAGAAAAGTAGCTTTCTCAAGCTCTGTGCCATACAGCTTCCTCAGATTACCTGCATTCAGGGCCCTATTTGAGATCAGAATAGGGCAAAATCTCCTCCTAGTGGCATGAGCTTCCCCCTGTCTCCTACACTCTTAGTTGGCTGTTTCTTCCTGCCACTGCTGCCCTCATTTTGAATTTCAAAAAAGGGGCAAGGATGAGGATAGCAGATGGTATTGCTTACTTAGAGCTCCCATGCCTACCTTCACCCTCCTGCTCGCCCATATACACAGTCTGGCAGCCTATCTTGACTTGCACACCCTCCAGATGTGTTGAGCTGTAAATTTTTCTATCCCTGGTTGGCATAGTTACTGGCTATGCTGGCAGGGGATGATGAAAATTGTGGTCTGACAAAGGTGTAGAGTGCCAAGTTGGGGAAGGCTTGTGGACGTGCTCCCAGACAGATCTTAAAAGTGTGACTTCTACACAAAGAAAGAAAGCCAGTTAGGGTCTGAAAACCATAGGAGCTTCTCTTTAATGAAAAAGAAGTTATTGTACATGAACAAGTGCTCTGATAGAAGAGATACTGGGGGCAGGGGCTAAGTGTTCACATACAAGTTACCCTACAAATTGGTGTTGCCCATTTTGTAATCTTAAAAAAGGGTTTAGCATGATTATATAACCAAATATCTTGGGAAACTTTTTTTTTTAAATTTAACCAGCAAAAGCCTGATTGAAATGGTCCTTGTATAACACATATGGTTATAAAAAATTATAACAGGTTCTCTGGCAGAAGTTTACTTGGCAAGCCAATAAAATGAATTCTTCTCATCAGGCAAAAAAGGAAACATTTTTTTCTTTAGCTATGTTAATAACTCATCTATTGCCAGAATCCTGTAGCCTGGATAAATTACTGTAAAGGGCTACAACTCAGAATCCCCAGTCAGCATGACTTTTTAACAGGTCAGTTGGGTGGGCATCATCCCTCTTTACTGTCCATTAGGAAGATGCCTGGGTGAGACGATGTAGGCAACCTGAATTATTCCAGTTTATTATTCTCCTTGGCCATCTGTGGCTGCAATCCTGCATGGCTCAGAATAGTATGGTAGTTCTGCATGTGGAACTATGCTCTGCTTAGCCAATTACCACTTCCCAGACCTACTGTAGATGCTCCACACCTCACCTCCCCCAGCCATTTTGCATCCAGTGGAGAGCAGGAATGGCATTACAGTGGCATCTGGCTGTGTCTTTGTAGCCAGATGTGAAATGATAATGTCATCTGTTGAGCTAGGCTGGAGTCCATACTTACCTGCAATAAGTATTCAAAAAGTATTCAGTGTAAGAAATCAGCTTGGTCTGTCCTTAACATCATCCAGTTTTGCAATTGGGAGGGCATTGTGTGTGTGGTGTGTGTGTGTATGTGCCCTCAAGTTTCCTGTCCACTTAGGGTAACCCCATGAATTTCATAGGGTTTTCTTGGGCAAGGAATACTTAGAGGAGGTTTTGCCAGTTTCTTCATCTGAAATATAGCCTACAGCACCTGATGTACAGCACCTGTACATTTAAATCCAGAAGTTGGAGAAGTTATTTGTTAGACTACAAATCGCAGAATCAACATGGCTACTGGTCATGTACACAAATTACAGTTAATGTTAGGCTAGGCTTCCAGATTGAGCTTTAACATTTAGCAATACATTGAAACTTTCAACACCCAATAGATTTTGGCAAATTCACTTTCAGCTCACAATTTGATTCCCTTGGGACCAAATACAGAATATACTTAAACATCCAGGGGACAGCTTTATTTTGATGATTTTTTTTTTTTTAAATTACACCTTCTGTTGACTTAATCAGGTTAGCTGAAATCACAGTCCACCTGAAGGTATTGGCCTGTCCAAAAGACAAAACATTTACTTTTGGGACTAAGATCCAAAGCCATGAAGAGAATATGTCAGAGGAATCGTAGGAATTCAAAGCCATTAATCTGAACAGACTTGGAAAAATTAGATAAAATCAGGCCTTTTCTTTCTTGTTTTAAAAGATGTGTGCCAGATGTAGATTTTTATGGCTCATTAAAGAGGAGAAAAGAAGATTGAACTTTAAAAGGCTCTGTCATAACTTTATTGCTTTGAAGATACACAAGAGTTAACTAGCTGTGGAATTTACACATGCAGAAACTACCTCACACTTACCAGTAAGATAAAGTTCTAAAAAGCAACGTGTGTATGTGAGTGTGTGTAACAGTTTGGGAAAGAGAATGATTACTATCTACTGTGAGGCTGTTGAAGAAGAGCCTTGAAGAAGAAGGTGATGATCCAGGGCCCATTGACACTATACAATTAAAATGCTATTATTCCACTTTAACTGACATGGTTCTGTCCTGTGCAATGCTGAGGTTTGTAGTTTGGTGAGGCACCAAAGTGCTCTGGCTGAGAATTCTAAATGTGTCTCCCTAAACATTTGTTGGACAGAACCGTGACAGTTAAAGTGCAATCATGACGCTATAATTGTGCAATGTGAAGAAGCCCCAGCTTGGGATCATCCTCTGTTCCTGAAACTAAGATGGCTACCTCAAGAAAGGGTAGCTTTTGTAGTGGAGCTGGTGGCTTATGCAATAGGGCTGAGACTTTCCTTCCCATAATGGTCCGACAAGGTCCAATCCTTCACTTTAGTTCTGGTGCAGTGAGATCCAGTAAGCCCGCTTTGGGAAGCCAGTCTGTCTGGTCAAAGTGTAGCTGAGACCAAGAATTTCTTCAGCCTATTAGTGAATCCTGCATTCTGCTATTCTTACGGTTCTGCAACAAGAAAAACCCATGTTGGGCAAGTAGAACCAGCAACCAAGATGTTAATGTTATTGTTGGCACTGGCCACAACTGTTCACTTTTCACCTTGTCCTGATGATTATTGTGAGCCAGAATTGTGCCAGTTCTCACTTACTGACTGTGGTTTGTCTTGTGGGAAGCTGGACTTTCTTTGGATTTGTAGGACAAAATAGATAGGGGCACAAGAAGCTGCCTTATAATCAAACCAAATCAATAGTCTATATAACTTGGTATTGTCTGCACTGACTGGCAGCAGCCCTCTAGGATTTCAGATAGAGGGGTGCTCCTGCCCAGCCCAGGAGTGGAACCTGGGACCTACTGCATGAAAAAGATGCACTCTTTCACTGCACTATGTCCCTCCCCAATCCACTTCCCATTGGAGAGCCATCAAATTAATAAGCTGTGCCTTTCCCCAGGTTTCCTTAGAAGGTTAATATCAGTTATACATTTTTCCCAACTTGGTGGGACTCTGTAGAATAGCACTGCCAGATTATCATGCGATCATAGCCAGGCAGCATCTCTTTTAATTAAAAGGCTTGTGCATGCTCATTCAGTTTACTTTGGCAGGGGAAAGATCATTCACAACTCCATGTAAATCGATCATCAGGATTAACTTCAGAGATTCTGGTGTCCTTAGTGCCCACCTGCCTGATACCTCTAGCTTTCTGTTAGTTCAGTGGCCATGACCCCCTAAACTTCACAGTTCAATAAATGATGTCAGGGCAGATCAGCCAATCTCTTGACAGAGATAATGTGTCTGTGATAATGTTATAACCAACTGGAAGTTGGGAAAGCAATGTAGTTCAGATACACTGCAATCATCACTGAAGCCTCGTATGTGGAGGAATAACCTGGTTTTGGCAAATGGGCTGTTGACAAGAAGGAGAACATTTTTAAATCACAGGCTTTCTAAATAAATTCTGCAACAGCTTCTAACATCTGTGATGAGTAAAAGCAATAGCTGAGAACAATTGAACAGCACAGTCCTATGCATTCTTCTGTCCGTGCTCTGACACAGGTCTAACAGAAGTTCAGTGGTTTTTACTCCTATGTAAAATATGTATAAGATTGCAGCTTTGGCGCCCAGTCCAGGAAGTTCTCTTGCACAATTAAATATTTGAAGGGATGCCATGTAGAGGAAGGAGAGGGCTTGTTTTCTGCTGCTCCAGAGACCAGAACAAGGAGCAATGGATTCAAGCTGCAGGAAAGGAGATTCCACCTGAACCTCAGGAAGAACTTCCTGACGGTCAGGGCTGTCCGGCAGTGGAATATGTTGCCTCGGAGTGTAGTGGAGTCTCCTTCTTTGGAGGTTTTTAAGCAGAGGCTAGATGGCCATCTGTCGGGAGTGCTTTGAGGGTGTTCCTGCATGGCAGGGGGTTGGACTGGATGGCCCGTGTGGTCTCTTCCAACTTTACATTTCTATGATTCTATGATTCTATGAAGTTCCACAGATATGCATGGAAGCTGTGAGAGAGCAGCATACCATAGGGCTTGCTTAGGAGCGTCTGCAAAATGGAGGCTCTCTGGTGTGATTTTGATTCGTCAAACCCAAGAGTGAGTTCTCTTGATAGCAGGGTCCCTTCCAATTTAAATCAAGGTAAGATTTTCAGTGAACTGGATTCAGCTGCACAAAACCCAGCAAAGGGAATTATATTCCCCTGATCTGTAGCTCCCTCAGAAGAAATGGGAAAACGCTGTGGATCTTGATTTCTCTTTCTGTGGGAAACAGAATCAGAAAGATCCTTAGGTCCAGTCCCCATCACCACCCCGCCTAAGAACAGTTCCTGAAGATGTGGAGAAATTTTGAGTGAACAGGCTTGGGAATGGCAGTATGTTCTGCAGCCTTGTGCCAAGTAGGCATTTTCTACCACCCATGCCACCCTGGCTGAGATGGTTGACACGCAGGTTGTCTGTAAGGTCCACCCAGTTGAAATGTTCACGCAGTCAACCCATATTGGTCCCATGGCTGTTCTGTTCTGACTTGGTAGTGGAAGCAGAGTTTGGACAAGTTACTTCTTTAGGTCAGAATCTTTTTGGTGACTCGTGCTGGTGTAACGGGCTTGTTATGGACATAGCAGAAGGAGGCACACTATGCAATATGCTTATGCAATAGGTTTTCCTAGCTGTAAAACAGCACCTGAATGGTGCCAAGCACATCTTTGATTGCCTGATCCAAATTGCCATTATTTGGGGTTGCTGGGATCACTTAGTGACACTATGACCCAGCTGGGATTTGTTGTGCTCTCAGATCTTTGTGTAGGTACACTAACAGAGCTTTATGTTCCTTCAGCATTAAATAGGATCTAGGCTTGGACTACATTTGCTAGAACCCTCAGCTGGTATGGTCACTAGCCATGCTGACTGGGAAGGTTCTGGGAGTCCCAGTCCAAACAAGTAATTGCTCCAAACTCTGTTAGAGAAGAAGATGGGCCATGCACGGCAGAAATTGGGAAACTTTGGGTAGAGCAAGGATGGGTAACTTTGGCCCTTCAGATGTTTTTCAATCATAACTCCCATCAGCAGTGAGGGATGATGGGAGTTTTCACTCTTGTCTGGGGGCCATAAGTTGTCCACCACTGAATTAGGGACACATACGGACCATATATTCACCCAGCAGTAGTTTATAATATTCTACTTGTTTGGTGACCTTTCTTTAGAGATCTCTGCTAAGAAAGAAGACAGGGCAAAAGCCTTGTTCCTTTGCAGACCTTTTCAGTCAATCAGATTCCAGAAAGCTTATCTGCATATATTGTGGTAAGTTTACCATTTGCTAAACAGCTATCTGATCACCTAGATTTGGTTTCCACTATGCAACTTCCATTTTCTTTTTCTTTTTTTTAAAGACAAACATAAACCAACACTCCAAATACATGTAAATCCTGCTGTTTTGTCCTCCATTGCAGATTTTTAAAAAAATGTTTGACTTTTTAAAAAGATGAATACCTCTCCAAAATGCAGTATGGGGGCACAGCCTCTGCACTATTTGTGAAGAGAGCTTTGTCCTTTGGCAACAGTAGGCAGAAACTGATTTGATACAATTGGCTGTTTTTCCCAGTTCACTTCTGTGTGACCACTTAGAATATGGATCCTGTCATCTCTTACACATAGCTTGGACAAGTTACCTCTTTGGACTACAGCTCCCAGCGTTTTCTCAGCCAGTGTGCCTCATGACCATGACACCTAGTGGACTCTGAGAGCTGTAGTCCAAAAAAGAGAGAAGTTTCCAAGTTCTGCTGCTTTTAAACTAGTTGGAATGGCTGTGAGCATAAACAAAAGTATGAGCTAAAGGGACAGAGTCGCTAACTTCTTGTTAGTTATTCCAAACTAGAGCAGACTCATTCACTCAGTTGAATGGTAAGCCACCATGTGAATAATTCTAATGGTTCAGTGGGTCAACTGTAGTGAGGACTAAAAGACAATTTACAACCATAGAGTGGTAAGATCCCCGTCTCCTGTTTAAAATATATTTTTCTAGTTTTCAAAAAAGAAAAAAGGGGGGTTATGATTTCCCACAGATTAAATATCTCATAAGAGAACTAGACTCCCTTGTGGCATTTTGTTCCCTACAGTCAAGATGGCTGCTTTGTATAAATGTCAGCAAACAGGGAGAAGGAGAAACAAACAATTGTTCCTTCAAAAAGCATAATTGGTCATAGGTTTTCACATAGGTTTTGCCAGAAGGATTGGTTCTGCTTTATCTGTCATCTGCCTTCCAAGGCTGGTATGAAGGCCTAATAGTGTGTGAGATGGAGAAATGCCTTACTTCAGGGTTGCTGAATTTTGGTGATGGCATTTGTAAGCTCCAGTATCATGAAGGGGTGATGGATCTCTTCCAGGTTTCAGTCTAGACTTTAAGAGAGTTGTGCACAGAGGGTCAGCACCTTAGTTAGCTCCTCTAAAGTTTAGACTGAAAACTAGAGTGGATTCGCACACACGCACACGAACCACAACAACAGAGCCAATACTGCAGGATTCTCAAAGAAGATGCAATTAAATTGTCCTTTGTCTCTGTATAAATTGAATCCCTTTTACAAAGAGTGGAGTTTGGATCCATATATGGACCCTTGAATCTAATTAGTTTTTGAGTTAGGCATTTTTAGTTTCACAATATCTCCTTGTGGCATTCTGGCCACTAGGTGTTTGTAACATAAAATTTTTTCTTATCCAGAATGGCAGAAGCAAAGATGCAGGCTGCTACACATAAACGCTAAGGCCATTTCTGCACTAGCTTGTTATAGTGCTATGATTCCATTTTCAACATCCTGTGGAATTCTGGGGTTTGTAGTTTCAGGAGAGGCATTTAGAATTCTCAGCCAGAGAGCTCTTTGGCCTCGGTAAACTACAAACCCCAGAATTCCACAGGAAGTTGAAAGTGGAATAATAGCACTATAACAGGCTAGTACGGAAATGGCCTAATAGTGCCTAATGAGTATGGGGAAACAATCCAGACTTAGAGGAGTTTTCTTGTTTTGCCCCTGGACATATCCCTATGGGCATCAGCTTTTTCATATGGAGACTTCCTTATACTCATGGGTTGTGCTTGCCAGATGAGAACTTCTGCCTGCTCCAGCCTCGTGGGAGAAATCTGGACAAAGTCTCTGTTTTGGAGTGCAAAACTGTCCAACATAGATGAGCAATCTGATTCTGGGAATTGTAGTTCCAAAAGAGTAACATTTCCAAACTCTGCTCCTGGATCATCATGAGACTTGGGCCTATTGCATCTATTATTTAAAAAAGTTTTCCTTGGAACAGCTAAGCCCCAAGGAGAGTTCTATGAGTCACAAACATTTCCTTACAGCTTTTAAAAGACCTGATTCCACTGTTTTCCCCTCAGCAGTAAGAATTCAAGCCATGGCCTGACTCTCCCCCCTTTCATTTCAGCCTTTCCGTGTGTTGCTTTTGGCTTCAGACTGGGCGCCTCTTCAGCAGCCTTCCCAGCCTCTCAGCCAATCTGTCAGTCAAGACCCTCTTAAAAAGTGCCTGTTGAGCTGCACTTCATATCAACTTAGGGGCATGATGACCATTATATACATATGATATGACTATAACCAATTCGTGTTTGTTTATCTACCTCTTAGCACCGATAGGATAAATAAATAAATAAATAAATAAATAGGTAGTGATAATACAACATGCTGTGTAGTGTAGGGAGAAAAATACTTCCCCCCTCCCCCAAAGAAATATTGTTCTGCTTAATTTTTTTTTTCTTTTAAAGTATGAAAAATAGAAACTCTGGGCTCTCCCTGCATTTTAAAGCAGACTTGGTGAATTGTAGAGGGCTGTGAAGATAAGGGGCTAGAGAGGCAAGCTTTGCTTGGGTTTCAGGTCCAGGGGACAGCATTTTGGGCTAACTGACCCCGTATTCTCCGCACGCTCCAGGATGGCTTCAGTGGAAGCATGGCCAAGCCTAGGCTGCTGCCGTGGATCACTGGACAAGTTGCTCAGTCCTGATCCGAAGAGCAATGGAAGCATCCCGTGGCTGCAGGTGTCCCACTGGGTCTTCCAGTGGGCAGTATTAAAGTGATACAGGCAGGGATTAGTAAATATCCCCGTTGCTGAGACCTCTCCCCAAGCACACAGGCCAGGATTTGGGCACCTGTGCTGTAGATCACCAGCTTACAAGCAGATTTGTGTTTGGTGGGTCAGAAGGCTTGCCTCTTCCCAGGCTCAGTGCTTCCAGTCTGGGACATGGGACTAAACCAACTCATGCAACCCTGCCAGGCTGTTAGGAGGACACAGAGAAGAGGGAATGGAATGGAGTTTACATATTGAGAGCACCATAGAAACCATTCATGGCTACATGCCATCAAGCCCAAGCGATTGGGACAACTACTTACCATCCCCTAAAGCCTCCCACCACCCCTCTACAAGTTGATTAACCCTGGTTTTTAAAATGTTTGTTAGTTTATAAGAGCTCCCAAATTTCAACCATTCCCTTCCCTTTTATGACTATTTTTAAGTGCACCATATTTGTTTCTTCTTTTTCCTAACCACCCCCATCAGAATTCATGACTCCCATTTTCTTTCCACATTCTTGGCATACGTCCTGATGAGAGTCCTATCTACCAGCAATTGATTGAATTGTGCCTTAAGAACTACAAGTGCATAGTCTTTTGTAAATCTTTTTATCTCGCTCCAATGAGGGTGCCGAACAACTGCATCACATTCTTTAAAAATAAAAACAAATGACTGTGATGGACCTCCGTCAGTGGTTCATCAAAGCAAGCTGAACCAAGACAGAATGGGGGGAAGAATTAGAAAGATTGCCTTGTTGGGGGAAGAGACTGAGGTCCATCATGAACTGGAGCATTCTGTGTCAAAACAGCAGCCAACGAAGTGACCTTGGGAATCGTCACAGTGAGGCTCATTTGCCATCCTCTGTGGTTTCTCACCATTACCTGGCATGCTGCCCCTGAACATGGGGGCTCAATCCCAGTTACCATGGCTAATAGCTGTTCTGACAGACCTATTCTCCATGCATTTTGGTAATGTTCTTTAAAACCAGCTCAGGCAAGATCAAACAAGAGCAACGCCTAGTTACTTTGTGGACCATCTTGTATTAAAACTATTTTGCTACTTGGGTGTAGGTTCTGATTATCTTTTATCACAGCAATCAATTGTTATCTTATTGGACAAATCATGTTTAGCAAAAATAAAAAAATAAAAAATTACACCCTCATGTGAAGTTGGACAAGGAATCTGTCTGCCATGCTGTACCGCAGTGACTTCAAGAAATGTGTCATTGTTTTCTCCCTTCTGTTGGATGCAATTGAAATCATTGTGTGTTCAGTGCTTATCTCTGATAGGCTGCACTCTTTGACAATTGTTTTCCTCTCTTTGGTCAACTGTAAAAGAATGTTTTTTTATTTGTTTTTTTTAAAAAAACCTTTTCTCCCTATAATTTCCCTTTCTAATCTCTGTTCTTTGACTCCCTTGTTTGTTTGTTTGTTTTTTGCATGAGGCAGGTTAGTTGGCTCAGATCCAAAGTTGTGATTACAGATGGACACTGACTCCATTTTAATCTTCCAGCTTGATATTTGCCACAAACTGCTTTACTCCACTGTTTCATTTTTTAAAATAAAAGAAGGTTAAAAAAAAAAAGGTCTCATATTTCAGTTTGCTCTCTGATTTAAGGCTTCATGTTCGCATCGCAGTTTCAAGCATGATCCTTGACACCTCTGCAGAAAGGAGTGGGATGGCGCACTTTGGATGTGTGGGACTTCAGAAGCCAGGATGGCCAATAGAAAGGGATTCTGGGAGTTGTAGTACTAAAGGGCCTATGGCTCCCCAACCCTGCTGTAAAGTAAGAGTTATTATCCCTCCAGCTCTGTTGCTGATTTGGGAGGATGAGAGAGACAAGCTGACTGAGAGGGAGCACCTTTCAGAAGGCTGCCAAATATATTGTGCCTGAGATGGAATTTGAAAAAGGAACTCCTTAATTTTTAGCCCAGTCCTCTCAGCCAGAGCCAGAGTGGTGTAGCAGTTGGGCTAGGACTCTGGGAGACCAGGGTTCAAAACTCTGCTCAGCCATGGAAACCCACTGAATGACCTTGGGCAGGTCACCCTCTCTCAGCCTCAAGAAGAAGGCATCAGCAACCCCCCGTTGAAGAAATCTTGCCAGAAAGACCCCATGATAAGGTCACCTCAGCTTTGTCATAAATCAGAAATGATTCAAAGGCAAGCAACAAGCTCTCAGCTGTTTTTAGTCATGGGTTTGGCTATATTCCTATTCCCAACCCAGTCCATCAGCCAGGACTGTGTGCACAGTACCAGGGACAGCCCTCCCGTTAGGCAGAGCAACTGACTGGCTCAGATGGCGAATGCTGTGGCCTCCTTCGGGCTGTCACCCAGGTGGTCCAGGCTTAGCTGGACTGGCTTGCTCCCTCTACGCCACGGTAAGGTAACTCTCCCAGGATCAGTGTTGAAATAAGATTCAACTGCCATTCCAGCAGCAGGAGGCACCATCTTTGTCCATTCTCAAGAAACAAGGCCCCATAGTGCCAGTCTTCGCTTCAGCAGCAGGAAGGAAAGCTGTGGCTGTGATTTTCCTTTTCAAACTGAAGCTCAGGATTTTCACTGGTGAGCTGATGGGGGTTATGGGTGCATAGCTCTTGCTTCTCTGTGTGTGGAATGCAGCTTGTTATGTATCGTGGGGGTGTGGTGAAGGGATCACCCCACATATTGGAGGTGGACAACGCATGGCCCTCCAGATGCTTTTGACACATTAGCCCCAGCTAGCATAGCCAAGGCCATAGTTGATCATTCTTTTATGCACTTACTCAAGAGTTTAGACACTGTAAGCATGGGGGAGAATGTTCTTGGCAGCTGCCTTCACGTAGCAGCTTTTTGGAGGCCTGTTTTACCAGGATAAGGCAATTGCTAGGAGGCATGGAGCAGTCGTGAGGTGCTGGAGCTGTGAGGGCCTGGATGCCTGTCCTTCCTCGACGTTGGTCTGTTGCCCCCAAGTAAAGTAGAGGATGTTGTCCCCTCATCAAAATCTCGTTAAGAGTCTTAATGTAGCTTTTTGCCCCTCACCTCAGGCAACAAATTGTCTTGGGCTAGCACTGACGGTGTCCTCCACTTCAGAAGGTACCTGTGGCATTGTGTCACTAGGAAAATTCCATGCAAGGGCAATCTTTCTGGTGAGTGTTGGAGACTGTTCACAAAAAGCTGGATCCCGTAAGCAAGACTCGTCTGAAAAAGGCAAACACAATACAAGCATTTTGGATGACTCTGAGGGAAAAGGCATGCTGAAATGCAGGATGGTACCTTCAGGTAGCATAAGCAAGAAGAAGCCAAGAGTCTGACTTGGACTTGCACTTTTTCAAAGCCAAAAACACCTAAGGCCAGTTCAAATCTGGAAACAAGAGTCAACTGCAGGGATATAAAGAAAATCACAAATGTTCTCAACCTTGAGGAGTAATAGTGTCTCAACACATCAAGGCACCCCATGGAGAAAATGATCAAGCACCGTGAGACATTTTGGCAAAAAAGTCATTTGTACTAAAACTCTATTTTCTGTGAAGAACAGTAGCTGGCAACCTGTTCAGTAATTATGATGTCATAAACCTGAATTACAGTATCATAATTATTCCAGTTCATATTTATGATTATGCAACCAAAAGGGCCCCCCAACATGCTACCTGGAAAGCTTTGCAGCCTCGCACAACACAGACATTTCTGGGCTGCTGGAAAGTGAGGTGGTGAGTAATAGTGAGTCCAATCCTCTCCCTGTTGCAGAGTTTGCTGAGACAAACAGCTGCAACAGGATCCTGCAGGGATCTCAGTGCACTCAATAAAGTCATTGCCACCCTGCCCTCCAGCGGTTTAAAAATGGCTGAATGTGTGCAAAGGTGGTGGTGGTTTGTAAGATTTTGAAGGTAGGAGTTTAGAGGGTGGCATGAGGAGACATCTCCCAGTGCAGTATCTCAGCCAGTATTTAGTGCTAAATCAGCACATTTTATTCAAAATGGTCTTTTTTCCTATGTAAAATACTTTTGTTCTACAAACCTTACATTTTTCACAAAAATATCCCAAAGCACAAAGATTTGCCAAAAACCCACACTCAAATTCTCAGCATCTCACCCAGTAGGGAGAACTTTTTCCAGATTATTCATTGTTGCATGTGAGAACAAAATAAAGCACGATAAACATGCATTCCTTGTCTGCTGTAGATGTTGGGCAGTTCCAAGGAATACTGAGCCAATACCTTTTACCATCAGCTGAAAAGGCTCATGAGTAGAGATTCTTGAGCCATGGGAATTATTACACAAGTATTTCCTTGACCAGCTGGGATGGATGGATGGCAATTCCCAGAATCCCCAGGCAACATATTCAGGTTGAAGAAAGCTGGACTAGAGAACTGCTCAAAGTGGAGTGACAAGGTGACTTGATTTGAGCTGGATTTAAATTGAGCTGGATTAAATATGGAGATGTTCCATCTGCATTGAGCTTACTTCTTCCAGAGGGTGGAAACATACTATTCTGTTACAGCATAGGCAAAACAAAAAATGACTTCTACCATCTGAAAACCAAACATCACCATGATGAAAAATGCAGGGGCAGCTGTGCTGGCTGTAAATCAAAATGCTACAGTGATAGCTTTGTTAAACCAACCAAAAGGTGCAAAGTATATGAAGCCCACAGAGGGAACAGAAGCACAACCTTAAGGAAAAAGCAAGATGCAAACCTATGACTATAAGACAGAGATGGACAATGGCTAGAGCCAATTCCGCCCTGCCCCCCTGCTCGTCCTCCCTTTGGGTTTCAGTCCTGCAGAACAAGCCCAAATACCTTTTCCTCTGCAGCCCCTCTCAAACTGGTAAGAGAAATTGGGATTGCATCACTTCTTGTTGCCATTTTGGGAGAAACCACAGCAGAAAAGAGGTACGGGGGTTAGAGTGAGGACTGCTTGTAGGGAGAGCATTTTCACGTGTTTTCACATGTAGTTCTGCATAGTTTGGGGCCAAAAACTGCCCCCAAATCATGCCAATTTATTTTTAAAGATATTCAGAGAGTCAACGGGTCTTTAGGACCACAAAGGTGGGGGCCAGGGGCTACATATCACCTTCAAGTGCACTATGCCTGCAACATTATTTTTCTTCCACTGTATGATTTTTACCATCTTTGCCTGATGAAGAAGCCAGCGGACTTTGAAAACTATCATGGTGTACTTTGTGCCGTTTGTTTGGTCTAATAAAGGCATCAGTACAACGTGTACTTTGAATCACCATATTGATGACCATGAGCTCCACAAACAATGCTTCACAGCTTTATGATGTTTCCTCGGAGTCAAAAGGCTTCATATGCATTACCTAGTTAAAATCTCTACAATAAACTTGTAAGGTATGATTATTCTTAGAGACCCAGCATGGTGTAATTGTTTGAGCGTTGAACCATGACCCTGGAGACGAGAGTTCAGTTCTCCACTGTGCCATGGAAACCCACTGGGTTACCTTGGGAAAGTCACACATTCTCAGCCCCAGAAAACCCTGTGATATGTTTGTCTTAGGGTCACCATACAGCAACACATAATTATTCTTACATCAATATTGCAAACGAAGGGACCGAGGCTGAGCGAGAAAACAGCTTGCAAACTGCAGGCTAGGAAAAAGAGGCAAGATTTGGCTGCAGCAAGATGCACAGCTAAGTCTTTTAACTACTATCCTATGTTAGCTTTGACCTGATCAGATACATCTGAATACCATATTTGCCAGTGTATTTGACGCACCGATGTATAAGATGCAACCCATTTTCCAAGGAATATTTTTTAGCAAAAAAATTTTTAGTACCCTGCTGAGGGAAAATGCATAGGAAAGGGAGGGGAGTGAAAGGAGTGCTTGCGCGAGGCTTCCTCACCCTCCTTCCCTTCTGTTTTGTCTTGGCGCGAGTTCTCCATGTTGAGGCAAAATGCATTGGAAAGAGAGGGGGAGGTATTTGCCAGAGTATAAGGTGCACCCATTTTTAAATGTTATATTTTGGGGTAAAATTGTGTCTTATATGCTGGCAAATACAGGGGAAGTGGACTTCAGACTGTGTATGCTGGTAAATTGTGTTTGCTTTTAAAGAATGACAAGTTTAGATACAGTATTCAAATAATTTATTAATCAACTTGAATAGGACTATCTGTGTACACGACACTTTACAAAGACGAGGTATGACTGATTCTTAGCTCAAAGGCTTTACAATCTAAAACAGAGAAAGAAAACAATAGAAGGGGGGATATGGAGGTGTGTTTTGAAAACAGGAGAAGAATGTGAGTGTTTCACATGGGTGCACCTTATACTCTGGCAAATACCTATTTTGGCTTAGTAAGTGTAAGGTTAAGGGCAGTAAGGCCCACCAAATGTCACTGGACTCAAACACCGATCAGCCCTAGACTGCATTTGCTAATGATGAAACCTGCAGACTAATGACATCTGGAAGGCTTCAAATTGCCCACTGCTAGGATAGGAAAAGTTCACAGACTGTGACTTTCCTCTGGATGCGGGAGCACCAATTACAGAAGCAACAGGGGGGGGAAATAGTGTGGACAGACTGTGGGGCAGAAGAGTAGCTGGAGCTGAAGTTCCTTCACTGTTTCTTCTGGTGGATGTTTTGGTTCCCAAGTTGGGAGGGGGCAGAGAGCAACCCACCTGGAAAAAGCTGTCACCTCCAAGCAACATTCTGGCACATGGGTAGCACAATTTGAGAAATATTGTCCACTCTCATTTAGGCAGTAGTCTGTCCTTCCATTGGCTCCTCCCTACTTGTAGTATTCCTTCCTGAGACACCTTGCCCTGTCCGTAGGGCCTTTCTGCACTATACTGTTACAGTGCTATTATTCCACTTTCAACATCCTATGGAATTCTGGGTTTTGCAGATGTTGAAAGTGGAATAATAGCACTGTAGTATAGAAAGGGCCTTAGCAATGCAGTGCCAAGCTGGCACAGTTAAGTGGGACCCAACCCAAGGCTCTGTTTTGGACATACATTTTATTCACTTATATGCCATCTCTCTACCAATGGATGACACTAGCCTTGGGATGGAACTAAAAACAATAAATTTAAAACAAAAACACAACTGCAGATGTTTGAACACATTTATAAAGTGCTTTTAGAACTTGGAAGAATTACTTTTTGTCAGTTACATATTTCCCAAGCTCTGGTTTATCCTGTTCAAACTTGTTAAACTTGGTGAAAATTTTAAAAACTCTTCTAAATTTTTGTTTAAATCTAACCTCTGGTCTGCTTTACACTTAAGCCACTGGTTATTTCAGCCTAGAAGAAATCAGGAGAGAGAGAGGTTCATAAAAACTTGGAGGCATTTTTCAAAATGTTAGACATAAACAGACAGGTGACTGTTAATTACAATGTGTACCTCTATTTTAGAAAGTGGTTATCTTCTTGTTTCTCTGTTCCCAAAGTATTTAGCTTGGAAAGCCAGGGTCATAATGAAGAAGTTTGCTTGCACAAGCTCCATTTAAACACACAGTGGATATATAAGAGCATGGTGAATTATTCCCATCATTGATCATTTATATTGACAATGATCTCAATTATCTGAGCGTCAGTATTTCTATAGTAAAAACAGTACTGTGCTACATTCAAGGGTGAGGTGGAAACAGATGTCAGAGAACACCAAGATGTGCAAAAGTACAAAATCTGTTATTACGGAGGCAGTCACGTAGGGATGTTGGGGAGGGCGATTCACCCCAGGCAGCAATGTTTCTGAGGTGTCCCTGCCCCTAGCCATGCCCCCGCATGACCTGGCCACGCCCTGACGCACCACAACCACGCCCCTCACGCTGTAGCACCCCCTCCTGCCCCCCTCACACTCCAAGCTCTTCCACTGTACAGAGGAAGACTTAAGGGGAAATCTTCCCCCACCCTGAAACTATCTTAATAGGACTTTTTATAAGGAGCAGATAAAAAATGGCCTTCATCACCCTATACACGATTTATAAAATTATCAGAAACAGTCATTTAAGCATTGGTGGGAGGACTGAATCAATAGCGCTTCAGACATTCATTTCATGGTGGGATCCTCTTGCAAGAACTTCCATAGATGGGGAATCTTGGAAAGTGAGCTATAAACAGAATTTCAGTTTTCATTCAGTGGTTTGATAACCTGGCCAATTTGTGGCTCAAGCCAACAGCGGCAGATCCTAAAGCAGGACCACATCCTCTTGAGTTTAGTCCAAGGCTACAAACAAATATCACAACTGGGGGGACATAGGACAGGAAAAGTTACCCTGGGAAGACAGTTGTCATCCCTGTGTGAAGCATTTCATCCTGTTCTTAAAGAAATATAAAGCCAGTTTAAACCGTGTCTCTTCCGCTGTTTTAAACCGGAATTTTTTATACTTCTGCTCAACATCACGCTCCTGCAAGTTGGTTCCAGACTCACGGGGCTGGTGATCCACACTTACATGGCGGCAGGAGCCAACCCGTAATTTGCCCAGTCCATCTACAAAATATTCTGAAACAAAGATTGGGAATAGCAGAAGTTAGTCAGTGAAGTAACAGAACAAATGAAGACGCAGGGCAATTCCAGACAAGAATTTTCTCATACCATCATCCTGTCTCATTTACTGAAAGTTATTGGGGAGAAGGGTTTGGCTTCAGATGCAATTACCCTCCACTCATAACACCCTTTTTTCCCCCCATCACTCCTTTAGGACTACATAATTAAGCACTCTTAGCAGTAAAAGAAAAAAGTTCTTTCTAGTTCTTCCTGAATTCATTCTTTAAACATTCTTCCTTTTATTATTGGAAGCTGTTCAACAGTGGAATAGATTGCTTAGGAGGTGGATTTTCCATCTTTGGAAGTCTTTAAACAGAGATTAGATGGGCATCTTTCAGGAGTGCATGGCAGGGGCTTGGACTAGATGGCCCTTGTGGCTTCTTCTAACTCTTAAGATTCAGTGATTCTGCGATGGCAGAGATGAGATTGAAATTTCCTCAGTGGAATGTTCTTGAATCATAAGGATTAACTAAAATGCTTTCAACATAACAACATTCTAACACATACAGTGCAAGACATGCAAACATACAGTAGATCATCTTAATGATCTACTTACTTCAAACAGTTCTTAGGAGACCTCCTTGGCACAGAATAAATCTGAAGATGTCAAGGGTTGGGGATATGGATTTACCTGAGTGAGCCACCCTCAGCAGCTTCGGGTCAAATCCAACAGATCTGCTCTCCTCTGTACGAGCAAGGAAGAAGTTGACCACACCACTGGCCACCACGCAGTGGGGAAAGCCTTCTAAGCTGTGGTAAGAGCCAAATCTGAGGTGTACGCAGCTGCTGTCTTCTCCTTCCTCATAAATGATCTTGAACTTGTAATCGTTTCCTTTAACACTACCACCAACCTACCAATAACACAGATTCTTGTCAGCACTATACAGTCTGTTGCTTGCCTAGATTTTACTGTTGACATCTGCATGCCTGTGTCATTAAACAGGCTAGGACTAGTTGGGATCAGCAGCATTCTGGGCAAATTTAGGGGTTCACTGGAAACTTCAGTGGGTTTAGTGGAGCAGTGATTGTCAACTTTTGGTCTAATAACAGTAAGAACACTAGCTATAGCATGTGTATTTCTATACTGCTTATCAGCTAAGCGCTCTCTAAGCGGTTTACAATGTGTTAGCTAATTGCCCCCAACAAGCTGGGTACTCATTTTACCAACCTGCAGAAGGATGGAAGGCTGAGTCAACCTGGAACCCAGCAGGATCGAACTCACAACCTTGTGGCTGCAGTACCGGCATTTAACCACTGCCCAGAAGTCTTCCCCATTGGCCATGCTGGCTTGGGCTTCTGAGAATCAAAGTCCAAAACCTCTTGCAAACCAATGGTTGGAAAAAAAAATGCAGTAAAGGAAGACAAGATCCAACTAAAGATGTTTCTACCTGTGAATCTTCCCCTGCAAAGTCAGGCTGCTTAGTAAGGATGCAGACTTGCTTATTCCTGGCATATTTTTTTGCTATCTCAGGCTGCCAGAGTGAAGGACAGTGCCCATGGCCAGTGAAAGGCTAGCTCTTCCAAGAAGACTGTAAGAATATTTTGAAAACAAATGGTGAAGGGGCAGAGTTGAAGTTCTAGGTATATATAATTCTGTATTCAAGGTCAATTTTTGTTCTTATGCAATACGAACCTAGTCCATCACCAATGTGACTTGGGGAACCTATTTTATGTGGCAACTTGTCTTGTTGTCAATAAGCAGCACCTCCCAAAGGAAGGCCAAGATGACTATAAGAACCAGGATTTGCAGGGCGGGAATGTTTTTCTTTTTCATCCTCTGTACCAAAAGCAGTATTCCACAAGAAAAATCAGCTCTGGGGTGATTTGAGGAAATGGACTATTATGCAGCAAGTATTCATTGCCTAAGAAAACCCTATAAAATACCTGGGGCTCCCATAAGTCAACAGGCAATTTGAAGGTGCACACACAGCAAACACCAAGATGCAGATTAAATGTGATCTCATATTTCAACATGTCAGGTAATTTTCCCCTTAATAATGCCTACAACATGACAAGGGAACAGTAATCCACTCTTATTGTACTTCCCCTAGGACATGATCAAGTGGTGTGGCAAAACTAAGCAAGTGCCGGAACAAGATCTGGAAGAATCCAAGGACAAATATTTCCATCAGGGCTGCCATTTTGAACTGATTGGCTGCATTAACTAAAGATGTCCTTAATCAATTGGGATTGCAGGAAGCCACTGTCTTTTGACGCCCTGTTATCTGGTGACTTGCTCTTTTGAAGCCTCCAAATTATGGACAATTTCTGTTAATGTGACAGGATATATATACAAATCAACATTGGATACTAAAACAAATCTTCTAACACATAAGTTACAACAAGATACGGGGAAAGAAATATAGGGAAAGGTGGGGGGAATAGGGATAAATAGGAAGGGAACCACAACAACAAAACACTTGATGTTGACACAAATAATTACAAACACTTGGATACTTCCATCTGGAATGCGGGTACTGCCTTAGTAAAATCTCACAAACAGAGAAAATAGTAACCTCTCCATCCTAAGAAAAGGGAAAATCTTACTTAGCTGCAATTAAATACCCTTAAAAAATCATGAACAACTTCAAGGAATCAATACCAATCATTCAATCACTACCTTTTATTAGAATACAGCTAATTGTTTTTAAAACTGTTACCATTAGTAATTCATCATCTTTGTCCTATGTGATCAGATGGTAACCATTTTTAACCAATTTTCTGACAGTGCTCTGGTCCCTAACCTGTCACATCAGTGGGGGAAGCCTGTATTTACCACTCTGCTTAGGTCCTGCAGAGTCAGGGCTGCGATTTCCTTTACTGAATCAATCTAGCACACTTTAGCAGTGGGGAGGATGAGAATGCTGGGGAAGTTGAAAACAATTCTATCAGGAAATTGGACCTTATTAGGAATCTAGACTGCTCATGGGCTCACCTAAGGTCAAGGAAACGATATCAGACTTTGGCCATTTCCACACTACTCTGCTATAGTGCTATATTCCACTTTCAACGTCCTATGGAATCCTCGGATTTACAGGGGCATTTGGCATTCTCAACCAGAGAACTCTTTGGCCTCAGTAAACTACAAACCCCTGTTACCCTGTGAACTGGGGGTCCCAGGAGGGACACCAAAATGTGCTCAACTAAAGGTGGGGAAAATTAGCTCAGAGCACTGCTTAACGTTACGAGAGGCAGGGTAACATAGTGAGATCTTGAACCCTATGTCTACGGGGTCGGGTCGAGTCAAGGAGAACACAGAAGTTGAAATAATAAATGATGTTTATTAAATACAAGCAAAACAGTGTATGCCACACACTCATACAAGATAACTAAAGGAAGTAAAGGTTGGAGTGGTATAGAGGGATTTTTAGAGGGATTGCTGCTTTGGGTGATACTTTACCTGTCCTGAAGCCCGGAAAAAAAGAGAGCGAGGCTGGAGTGCGATGTAGCTCAGCACGTGGAGCTGAGGGGAGGCTCGCCAAGCAAAGCGGCAGCAAGGCGGGATGAAACTCGGGAGCGATCCGAGGAAGGTCTCGGAATCAAGGGTTTTTATAAGGAGAATTGTGACTGCAGGCTATGCCGTACTTGGGAGAAAACAATAGATTTGGAGTTGGAGACAAAGCCTCCGAAAGGTCAGAACCTGAATGATTGAGTTATCGTAGCAGTTCTCAATAGAGTAGCCAGTATGCAAACGCAGAGTACTTGGGTATTGTATAGTTAACCCATCAAGCTGCCATCGCGGGGCAGAGGCTCTTTTGTAAGTGGCGTGCATACTTAATTAGAGTACTTGCCTGAAGGTCTCCTAAAGCAGTGAGTCAGCTGTTTCTGGCCTGCCTATATTGTAGTTCGAATCTTACAGCTATTAACGGCCAAGCTTGTTTACGTGCTTGTCCGGTGGCCTCGCAAGCACGTGGAGAGGAGTAGAGAAGTGAAGCCGAATTATGATATCAAGAGGATATCTTTTAATATCCCCAAAGCTCGGACTAGCCAGGGCAGTAACACCCCAGAACTCCACAGGGTGTTGAAAGTGGAATAATAGCACTATAATAGTGTAGTGCAGAAATGGCCTAAGATGCATCCATTCTTTTCACATCACATCAGCAGAGGTTACCATAGATCCACACTCTAAGTGCTGCAAGGGTGGAGAAACTCTGAAAGCAAAGCTACTGGGCAGCAGCAATAGTAAAAGGGTGACATTGGTGGAGGATTTCTTATCAACAGCGGTAGCAACAATTTAACTAACTCTTGTTAGCACTGCACAGAAAGCAGCACTGGTAAAACACTTCTGAGGGTCTTGTACCTCATAAACCCTATGAAGAGACAATCCCAAGACAATAAATATATGTTTTTCCTTCTATTTTGCTATGAGTATCCAAAGTAATTACTTCTGTTTTTACTACAGGCTCACATTGTATAAATACTAAATGTTCTAACAACAATGAAACCAGCAAGAGAAGGGGAGTGACAACCGCCTGAACTTCATACCACATCCAAGTTGGTGTTCTCCAGCACAGCCACAAATTCTTCAATCTTGGTTTTCTCGGTGAACAAGAAGTCTTCATCCACCCAAAGGTAGTATTTGGTGGTGACCTGAGAAATGGCGAGGTTTCTCCCTGCAAACCAGCCCTGGTGAAACAAAGAAAGAAAGAATATCAGAATGCATCATACAGCCCAACATTTTGCAGGTGAAAACAGGGACACATATGGTCAAGAAACATCAGAGTGTGGTCAAGATGGCAAAAGTTAATGATGAGGAGGAACAGATAAGCTAGCAGACACAGCAGCAGTTTGCTTTTGCCTGAGTCTACAAAGGAAGGGCAAGACTTAACTCTCTGCTTTCCCACCAGCCTTTTTACCAAGTGACTTTGGCAGTTTATAGCAACAGCTGTTACATTTCTACACTGCTTATCAGTGCAAAACATTCCCTAAGTGGTTTACAATATATTTAGCTAACTGCCCCCAACAAGCTGGGTACTCATTTTACCAACCTGCAGAAGGATGGAAGGCTGAGTCAACCTGGAGCCCTGCAGGATCGAACTCACAATGTTGTGGCTGCAGTGCCAGCATTTAACCACTGCGCCACCAGTTTGCAGCAATTGAAGTAAGCTTAGGACAAAAGGGGAAAGTGGGAAGAGAAGAGAGAAACTGGGACATTTTAAACTCAGCTGGATAATTGGGAGGATTAATCAGGACTGTCCCTGCCAAATCAGGACAGTTGGAAAGTATAACACATAGAAGCTGTCTAAGAGCCTTTCCACACCACACTGTTATAGTGCAATTATTCTACTTTCAACATCCTATGGAATCCTAGAGTTTGCAATTTAGGGAGAGGCATTTAGAATTCTCAGTCAGAGAGCTCTTTGGCCTCAATAAACTACAAACCCCAGAATTTCACAGGATGTTGAAAGTGGAATAATATAACAGTGTAGTGTGGAAAGGCCTTAAGTGTTCTGTTTCTGCCAAAGTTATCCTTCTTTCAGCCTATAGATAAGGCACTACACCAGAGGTTTCAACAGTTGTTGCTACTGTGTGACTCAGGTCATGCCTTATCATGTCCAGTTTTTCCTAGCCAGATGGTTTTGAGAAGACCTTAGAACCTGCTCATTTACAAAAGACTAGGAAATTCCACTCACTGGTATTCATCCAAAGCAACAGCCAGCCAACCATAGCCATACATGTGGGGTACCTTTGCAAATGGCATGATGAAGTGCTCAACATTAGGCTCTTCAATCTTCTCTGGATGCTCACTGTCATCTGCCACAATTATGGTTATATCTGGATAATACTTCCTGATGCTCTTGATGAGGAGTCGCAGCTTGTGGTAACGTAAGAAAGTCTTCGTTGTAATGGTCACCAGATTATGGATGTTGTTATCTGAGGCAAAAAGGAAAGGAAACCAAAGGATGTGCATACACAATAAGAGACCATACCCTCTGACTGTACTAATTTGGCAGGGACAAACCTGATTAAACCTCTGTTGTCACATTTTTTCAGCTGCTTTTAAAATGTCCCAGTTTCTCTCTCCTCATCCCACCAGCATACTTCAATTGCTGCAAGCCGAGTTTAAACTGCAAAAGTAGTTTGCACTCAATTAACTCAGAAGGGGGTGTGAAAGAGGGGACAGAATCTTCCCCTTCCCAATAGGCTTGGACAAAATAAACTCTCCTAGTCTCTCCTAGTTTTTGTGTTCTTCCTCATTAATAACTTTTGCCATTTTGACCATACTCTGATATTGCTTTCATCTATGAAATGCCAGAGGACATGAGAGACCTGTGTGGTTTCGTTTACTTTACTTTAGTTGTATAGGACTATAGTGTCTAAGTCAAAGGAAGCGATAGTACCACTCTGCCCTGTTTTGATCAGAATCCAGAATACTGTGTCCAGTTCTGGGCACCACAGTTCAAGAAGGACATTGACAAGCTGGAATGTGTCCAGAGGAGGGTGACCAAAACGGTAGAAGGCCTGGAAACCATGCCCTATGAGGAGTGGCTTAGGGAGCTAGGTATATTTAGGAGAAGAGGACGGTAAGAGGTGACATGATAGCTATGTTTAGATATTTGAAGGAATGTCATATGGAGGATGGAGCAAGCTTGTTTTCTGCTGCTCCAGAAATTAGGACATGGAGCAATGGCTTCAAACTTCAGGAAAAGAGATTCCATGATCTAAACATTAGGAAGAACTTCCTGATATTAAGAGCAGTTTAATAGTGGAATATGCTGCCTCAGAGTGTGGTGGAGTCTCTTTTGTCTTGGTTAAATCTACCTTATAGGGTTGTTGTGAAGATATACTGAGAAACAGGAAAGACAGGTATACCATTCTGAGCTCCTTGGAAGAAAAGTGGGTTATAAAATGTACACATAAATATATGAAACATGTGTGATTCTAGGAGTAAAAATGACATCCAAGTGGTTCTCCCTTGCTCTAGTCTGTATTGAAACTACACCAGGATGGTGTAGAGGTTTGAATGTTGGACTAGGATTCTGAGAGGCCAGGGTTTGAATATCCCAGCTCAGCCACAGAAACTTGCTGGGTGACCTCAAGCAAGTCACACTCAACCTCAGAGGAAGGCAATGGCAACCCTCTTCTGAGTAAATCTTGCCAGCAAAACTGTACGATAAGATTGCCATAAGTCAGAGTTGGCTTAAAGGCACATAACTACAACAAGAAATATCTACCTTCCTAAAGACATTGCAAGATTTTTGAGGTAAAACCATTCAGGGATAGTTTTCCAGTGTCTTCTGGTACTAACAAGAGTTAGCTCAAATGCCACTGCTGTTGTCTCTGATAGACTGTCAGCAACTATCAGTCCCCATTTCTGTTGCTGCTCAGCAGCTGCTGAGCATATTTAGTCTGCCTCCTCAACAAAGGCCTGACTGACTTGGGAGACACTCTAAGTAGCAATGCTATCTGAGATAAAGCATCTTACCTCAGAGTGCCTAACAATTTAAGCTATGCAGATGATAGCGTATTAGTAGCAGAAAATAACAGAAGACTTGGAATGACTACTGACAGAAGTTAAGAAAATTCTAAGCAGAGTTACAGGTGAACATTTTTAAAAAGTCACAAATAATTACTACTGATGATTTACATCATTTTAAACTGGGTGACGAGCACATCAAAATAATTAAATATTTTCTATACTTTGGCTCAGACATTAAACAAAAGGAAGACTGTAGTCAAGAAATCAAACACTAGGACTTAGGCCATTTCCACATGGTGTCACCGTCCTGTGATGGGGATGCGTCGGCAGCAGTCTGTGAGTCGCGCTTTCACACAATGTCATTGCAGTCCCACTGCCTGCGCATCCCCACCTGTTGCGAACATGGGATATTCAATTAACAGAAAAAATCCATTAAACACCCACAATTGCGTGATGCTACCATCACCACCAGCTGTGCCGAAAGGGCGGAAGTGTGATGTAGGGGCTTCCTTCCCCAGCACAGCATGGAAAAGAGTCTGGCTGCGCTGTGGAAGGAAAGCATGTGTTGCTTGTGCTCCCTTCCACAGGTAGCTGGCTGGGTGTGGAGGGAAATGTTCACATAGCACTCCCATCCTGGCAAAGGTGCTGCCAGGATGACATCGGCACCACGATGGGAACCGTTAAGGTGCGCAAACACCTTTAGAAAGGCAGCTATGAATGAATGAGCAAAACCCTCATGTGAAAAAGATATATCCTCAAACACAAAAGTCAGAATCATTCATGCCAAACTATTTTTGATATCTATCTATGGTTGTGAAAGCTGGACAGTGAAGAAAACTGATAGGAAGAGAATCAACTCATTTGAAATATGGGGCTGGTAAAGAATTTTACAGATACCAAGGACTGCTGAAAATTCCTAGAGCAAATCAGTCTTGAACTCTCACTGGAAGCCAAGATGATTAAACTGAGGCTTTAATATTGTGGACATATCATGAGACAATGTGACTCACTGGGAAAGAAGATAATGCTTGGTATAGTAGAAAGCATTAGGAAAAGAGGAAGACTGCACTACAGGTTGATGGATTCTATCAAGGAAGCCACAGCCCTGGGTTTGAAAGACCTGACAGAAGCAGCTGATGATGAGAGTTCTTGGAGATTTCTCCTTCATAGGGTCACCATAGCTCAAAGCCAACAATAACACAGAGAGAAAGAGAGAAGAAGTGGGAGGGAGGGAAGGAGAGATCTTCTTTCACAATTTTGAGTAGCTTCTGTGAAAATCCTGTTCCAGGACTGCTGTCTTTATTGCACTTGCTCAGATGTGATGTAACTTCCCACAAACCTCAAGTAATTCCTTTATTTGACTGCAGAATCATGTCTGAATCCACACCTCTCCTTGAGAGTGACATATATTTTATTTCATTATTTATTTCATTTATATCCCTCCATTCCTCCAGTGAGCTCAAGGTGGCATAAATGGTTATCTTGGACCCTACTTTATCCTTACAACAACACTGTGAGGTATGTTGGACCAAGACAGAGTCACTAGGATGAGATCACCCAATGATTTTCACAACTCAGTGAAGACTTGAGTCTACATTTCCCAAGCCGCAATCCAATATTCTGACCATTACACCACACTGGCTCTCTTTGCTTCCACTGGTTTCACTACTTCTGCAAAAGCAAATAAAGAGTTCTGTTGTCACAGTGTTGCTGCCTTAGTGTGTGCAAAATCTCACCTGGCCCTGGATCGAACAACTTGGGTAAGCGTGGCTGCCGGATGGTCACAGGAAACCTTGCATGGTGATCCCCTATTTTAAAGTTCACTGGAAAACAACGGTAAAGAGGTACAAGGTTAGTTGGTAATGAGTTTCTCCAGCAGTCTCATCATTAGGTGAGTGAGACAGTTACCTTAACTGTCAGATGCTGAGAAGTGACAGCAGTTGGGAGGTGTCAGGATCTTGAAAGGCACAGGTGTGGTCCATATGATCTCTCCTACACCCCCATGCAGGCTCTCTCTACGCTGTAGAGGATGCCACCGCATCACCAGTATTAAAGAAAAAAAAATTGGTGGCCAGTCCAGTCACCTTTTGAACATGGAATGGAAGGTTTAGAAATAGAATGCATTTTGATGCATTTTGCAGGGTCTGTTTAATGCCAGCAAGGGGGGCAAGTGAGGTCCCTGGGTGCACACAGCCCTTAAGGCCTATAAATATACTGGGGAACTTTTTAATGAATTTAATAACATTAAATGAATAAAGAATTTTAATTTATTTCAGCAGATTGCCATATATGTAGCTAAACTCCTTATAATCCCTTAAAAATGCAGATGCTAAGAATCTGACAAGCCCGAAAAGTACTCCCCGGCATGACAGATTTGTATTCCCTGATTTATAGACTTGACACCCTGTTTGCTGTAAAGTACCTTACAACAAATCAATAAAAGCATCATAATACTCTCTTTTTTTAACAAAAAACACACAGATACATGCAACCACAAGAACAGAGCTACTCAGAGAGAAGCTAAAAGAGCCTTGAATGGATTTTAAATGCCCCTGAAAGTATGAGTTAGGAATGGTGCATCTGGTGTCTAAAAGATCCCAGAGAGGGCAGAGGTACAACTTGGAAAGATTTTGGACTACAATTCCCAGAATCCCCCAGCCAAAGCCTCAGGGATTTATTGACAATGAAGTACTGTTTCTAAATTGGAGCTAGTAAAATGAGGAAAGCTTGGGGTAAGCTTGTGTGGACTTTTGTGTGACAAGCCTGTGAACTCAGTTCAGTTCTGGTACTGGAAACAAATCCTTGAATGTGTTCAGGGGCACCCTATTCTTATATTCAAGGTCTATTGCATCTGCCTTTCTAGTTAAAAGACCTTGAGGGTTTAGCAAATACAAGAAGAATGGACAAATATGAAGTCTTCCCAGCCTGGATTTGAAGACTGCAAACTTTAACGAGTTGTATAGATCTCTCTGCTTACACTGTTCTACAATCAGTTTTTTTTAATTAACTCCCCAAATGTTTTGAAATAAGAAGCACAGGATAATCATTTTTAAAACTGGCAAGACAGCATGCAAAGATTTTACTAAGAAATAAATCAAACTCCAAGAGACTGAGAAATTACACCCATCTCCAAAACATACTACACTGTCTCTTTTGAGCAGTTGAAAGCAACAGGGCAGCAAGTTTCTTTGTAAACTGAGAGGTCAGCAATGTCAGTGCTTTGAGCTGCATCTCGCAGAATCTCCCAGCGAAATTGAAACTTTCCCAAGTCGTGCTTCACTTCCTGCAGTAATCTGAACACCAGTTCAAGTACAGTCGGCCCTTCACATTTGCAGATTTGACTTTCACAGTTTTGATTTTTTGCAAGTTCCTCCAACCTCCTGCATCCCCACCTCAGACACTTCTTTTCTGGGGGAACTCTCCCTCTCAGCAGCTCTGATCAGACTGCACAGACTTTTAAAAGCCTGCCTCTGGTCCTGCTTCTCCTCCACCAGCAGCTGCTTTGCCAGCTAAGGACAGCATGCAGCCCGATTTTCCAGTGCCACAAACCTTCTCCCAGTGCCCCCTACACACTCAAGGAAGGAGATAGGAAAGAGAAAGGAACTATAAGGCTACCATGTCAACCCACCCCTTTCCTTCTCCTTTACCTTACCTAGTTTGGATCCTAGGTGGGCCACTCTCCCCACCATGCCTCATCCCCCTTCCCACAAGCACACACATTTTGATATTTGCACCTTTTCCACTTTTGTGGAGGGTCCTGACCCCATAATCTTAGCAAATCTGGGAGGTTGATTGTATAGTAGAGGTGAACACAAATGTCAGAAGAGAAACATAATGGCATGGTCATGCAGATTTCTTGCAGCTGCCAAAAGGATACTGAACTGCACTAATATGTAGGTTGTTGTGGGTTTTCTGGGCTTTGAGGCCATGTTCTATTAGTATTTTCTCAGGAAATTTCAACAGGAAAGAAGAAACTTGGAAAGTAAACAAGATTTGGCTACCAATACTGAAGAACACTAAAATCAAGACTCAAAAATATGCCAATGAACACCACCCAGACTCTGGAGATCCCTCTACAGGGAACAATACAATGGGTTGCTAATGTACTTAACACACTGTTATGCATACCCCCTGACTAACAATACACGCCTAAGGGATATCCCATTTAACAATAGGCCATCACACAGCCCAACTGTAACACATGCAAATGGTTGCCTTCCACCCAGGGACTACACAAGTATATATACTCTGTCTCACTTCCATGCCACCAGATCTCTGAAGATGCCAGCCACAGATGCAGGTGAAACGTCAGGAGAAAATACTAATAGAACACAGCCTCAAAACCTGGAAAACCCACAACAACCTATAAATTCCGGCCATGAAAGCCTTCAACTTTACATTGTACTAATTTGTGTTTGTGTTTGCCTTCAAGTTGCCTGTTGGACTTATAGCGACCCCATGAATTTCATAGGGTTTTCTAAGGCAAGGAATATTCAGAGGTGATTTTGCCAGTTCCTCCTCTGAAATACAGCCCACAGCACCAGGTCTTCATTGGTGGTCTCCCATCCAAGAACTAAGATTGACCCTGCTTAGCTTCCACAGATACTTTAAAAAGGAATCTGCAGGTGAGCTGATTGGGAAGTTTAATTTTGTGTTTGTACCACAAAGGAACACTTCTACATGGACTGTAGCACTTCTGTCAAATTGCAGTCTGTTGCAGATTTCTCTTACATTGCTATACCTATACTTGAGTGTAGGTCAAATTGAGGGGGAAACTCCAAAGCAGAAGGAGGGCTCGTCCAGCAATGGGAAATCAACTCACCAAAGTCCACTACATCGAGTAAGTATTCTGTACTAGTGTACGTGACGTGCTTCAAGATGTGATTTAGCAGCTTCACATGAGAAGTGGAGATGGTTAGTTTTTTCCTCCCTCGTCCATGGACTATGTCCTGGGGGACATCTGCAAGTGTGTCTAGAGTACCGAATGATGCCTCTAGGATGACCTACAGTTTTGCAGAAAAGCAAAACAAAAACAAAACTTAGGATCAAAGACATTTTACCCTCTCAATCTCTCTCTCTCTCTCTCTCTTATCCCCCACTTACACATACAGAGCATTACTGTGGGGGTTCCGTTTCATGAACTCTTGCATAAAACAAAAAAAGTGAATGCTCTGTCCCATTGTCGTCAATGGACACAACATATGTGTGCCTGGGCTGATGCAGGTGTGTACCCATCACATCCATTGATGATAATGGGACACAAGACTTTGCGTGACCTCACATTTGTGTATGTGGAAGTCATGCCAGAAGAGGGCGCAGTGTATCATTCCTTTTCCTTTTGATTATTTAACTTTTAAACTGAGGCTATTTCTGCACTAGCCTGTTATAGTGCTATTATTCCACTTGCAACATCCTATAGAATCTTGGGGTTTGCAATTTAGAGAGGGGCCTAAACTGCAAACTCCAGGATTCCATAGGATGTTGAAAGTGGAATAATAGCACTATAACAGGCTAGTGTGGGAGTGGCCTGAGCCAACTGAGGGAACATTTACCAGCCTTGCTTTGGCCATTAAACAAACAACTTCCCTAATGAAAGACAGGAGCCCAGCAGCCATAATAGATGGCAGAGTGGGAGCTGATGCATAGCAAAGAGAACCCAAACTTATTACAAAACTGTGTCCTTTTCCTAAGTACAGTAAGACCCGTTCAGATGAAAAAGACCTGTTCGAGAAAAGACCTCTCCCCCTCTCCCTTTTAAAAATAGAAGACAGAGAAGATTGTTTTAGGCCCCAAATTTGTTTTGCACTGGTCTGGAATGCCTTTTTTTAGCCAACATTCAAAAGTAACCCAGCCTTCATGACCCAAGGATTGCACTCTTCCATACTTCTCAAAAGAAACAAACCCAACCGTATTGCTTCTTTCCTCTCCCTCATAATGTCTACACCTGGAGTTGCCTTACATCCTACTTCAGAAATTTATAAAACACTACATTACCTCCTGTTCCTCTGTATTTTCTCGATGGAAACCAAGCCCTTGAACAACAACAGCAAAGAGAAACTTTTAAGGCTGGGAACAAGAAATTAGCACATGGCACAATGTAATATTCTGGTTTCAAAAGTTCACATTCTGGACAGGGCCAATGTTGCTGAAGGTGGCAGTATTGGTATCTGGTTCTCAGTATAGTTTTGAAGAACCAAGTGATGTTCTCTTCATCCTGGGACATTCTCTAGGACCTCCACACTTTTTGTTCCTATGCATGACCATGGTTTTTTCTTTATCTATTTTGCTGTGCCCAGGAATAGGTGGAGGGTAAACTCCATCCAATTCTTCTCCAACCGGTGCTAAAAAGGAGGGGGAGACCATGGTCTCTGTGTAGAAATGGAGGCTGTACCATCAGCAGCCACCTAGGATGATCTTTTCCTGGTCTGGATTTGACCAGAACTGGCAATCATAATCTTTAAGAATGGGGCCAACAAGCCAAATCCTGCAGTCTCTTTAAGGGAAATATTCTCCCTCTCCTCTCCAATTCTCCATTCTGTGGCCATTTCAGCACTACATAGTTATAGTGCTATTATTCCACTTTCAACATCCCATGGAATCCTCAGGTTTGCAGGGAGGGGCATTTAGAATTCTCAGCCAGAGAGCTCTTTGGCCTCAGTAAACTACAAACCCCAGAATTCCACAGGATGTTGAAAGTAGAATAATAGCACTATAACAATGTAGTGCGGAAATGGCCCGCGATTAGTTCTTTCCTCTAGTTTTCTTCCTTTTCTGTTTTCACTAACTGGAAGAGGAGAATTGGAGTGGAAAGGAATAGAAACTTAGCTTGCAAGCCATCTCATATAAAACTCACATAGAAAATTTTCTTGCAAGCCACCTTCACTCCCAGTTCTGGGAAAAGGCAGGATATAATTAAAATTAATAAAAATAAATGATTTCATTTCATTTCACAATAGAGATAACTCAAGACATTTTTTTACCTGAGACAGAAAATCCTGGCGATCCTGGATATTTTAAACATCTAATAAACCACCTAATGATTGATGTTTTTCGCCCCTTAACAAACCACAACAAAGATCCTCAAAGATGGATTGTTTCAGCTTGCCTAATGGGTTCCAGTGAGGAGCTAGAAACTGAACAGATGTGGGATTTAGATGGAAAAGTTTCAAGTTCCCATCTGTGCTGGCTACGAAGTTTACTGGATGGACCAATCGATTTATAACTGGTCCAATCAAAGTTCATAAGATGGTGAGCACAAAATGAATAATCAGAGTATGTACCACTCCAAAATTCCTCGAGGAAAGACAGGATAAACTCATAATTAATAAATGAGTTGTTGACTGGTGCACAGGACCAATCCTATCAAGAAGCATTTAGGAAAGGAGAAATTGCGGAGTCTGAAGTCAGAGGCCAATATTTCTAAAAAGAAGAGATTTCTAGCATTCAGATTCAGAACCATGCCGTCTAACTCTGAAACTCTGCCTATTACGCAGGGGTTCTTTATGAGAGAAATGGACTTCACACTATTGTTTCATGTAGACCAAAATATAAGGTTGGTGTTGAAAACAAGTTCTGCGTATGAGTCATTAATGAAACTTCTCCAGAAAAGGTAGCAAAGATCCCAAACATCCCAAACAACCTTGGAAAAGAAGGGTGACTACTTGCCCTATAAGGCCATTTCTGCACTACACTGTTATAGCGCTATTATTCCACTTTCAACATCCCATGGAATCCTGGGGTTTGCAGTTTAGGGAGGGGCATTTAGACTTCTCAGCCGGAGAGCTCTTTGGCCTCAGTAAACTACAAACTCCAAAATTCCACAGGAAGTTGAAAGTGGAGTAATAGCATTGTGACACTGTAGTGCTGAAATGGTCATTGTTTAAAAGCAAATCATTCATCAAGGAAAACTTAGTTAATGCAGATTTAGGATGAAAGGCACCTGAGCACCATATTTCATGTTTTGTTTGAACAGCTAGAATTATTTCCTTTCCCTTTATTTTGCCAAAGGAAATAACTATAGGCTCAGTGGCTGCTAAGAGAACCTGGAAGAGGATGTTTGCATTGAACCTCCATATTCTGCTATAAAACTTAACGTCTAAACGTTAAGCCTTTTTGTCTGCACATTCTAGTATGAAACAATGTTATATCCTCAGCTACTGATGTCTGTGGTCAAGCCATCATATCTGGACTGAATCCACTTTTATAATTATCCTAAATTTACATCTCAAAACAGATGACCAGTTTGACCCAGCCTTTGAAATCAACTTCCCCTTATGGCAACCCTATGAACAAGAGACCCTATCAGCAGCCCTGGTCAGCCCCTGCAAAATCAGGGCTGTGGCTTCTTTGATTGAGTCTATCCATCTGTAATGCAGTCTTCCTCTTTTCCTAGTTCCTTCTACCTTATCAAGCATTATTATCTTTTCCAGTGGGTCATGTCTTTTAATAATACATCCAAAATACAATAGCCTCAGGTTGGCAATTTTAGCTTCTAGGGAAACTGTAGGCTTGGCTTACTCTAGGACCTACTTATTTGTCTTTTTGCAATCTGCAGTGTCCATAGATCTCACCTCCAATAGCACATTTCAAATGAGTTGCTCTTCTTCCTTTCAGCTTTCTTCACTGTTGAGCATTTACAACCATACATAGAAACAGGAAATTATGATTACATGACCAGTTCTGACTTTGGTACAACCAGCCTTATTCATTGTGTAAAGGAGCGTAAGTTTTAGGTACAGACTGGAATTCAAAAGGAGTATTCAGACTATTCAGGTTTGTTAGGAAGGGTGCTAACTACCTAGAGCCTCTAGTGGGCACTGCAGAACCATATCAGGAGTTCATATTTATTGAATATATTATATTATTATTTATTGAATATAATATTATTTATTGAATATAATATAATATATAATAAATAATATATTATTTATTGAATATAATATATTACTCACATTTTTGAAGACAAAGGCCACTTCCACACTACATTGTTATAGTGCTATGATTCCACTTTCAACATCCTGTGGAATTTGTAGTTTACTAAGGGCAAACAGCTCTCTGGCAGAAAATTCTAAATGTCCCTCCCTAAACTGCAAACCGTAGGATTCCATAGGATGTTGAAAGTGGAATAGCAGCACTATAACAGTGTAGTGTGGAAATGGCCAATGACCATTAGTACAGGAAAAAAAAGATGTCCTCAAACCACTGTCTGCCTACATTCCCTGAGACGGACAACAGACAGTGAAAGTTCTTACACGGCCAGTCTGATAATTAGGCAGCATAATGCACTTGGCTCCCTGAGGCAGCAGATACTCAGAAGCTTGGAGAAGCAAGTTGAAATATAGGAGAGAAAGGTGTGCCATGTGGCTTCTTCACTCACTGCCCTCAGGTTCAATAGAAGATGCTGTCCCAATGCCAGTGTTGAAGTGATATCCAACTGAAAGTCCAACTGGCTTTTGGGAACAAGGAATGCTATCTTATCTTTCCCCTCAGACAACAAATTACCATATTTCCCGATATATTAAGACGCCCCAATGTATAATTTTCAGACCGTATTTTTTAGGTTTGTTTTTTTTTAGTACCCAGCCGAGGCAAATGCATAAGCGAGGGAGGGGGAGTGAAAGGAGGGGTCGCGTGAGGTTTCCTCCATCCATCTGCCTTCCATTTTGCCTCAGCAGTGTTTCCCCCAGCCTCCTTCCTTCCATTTTGCCTGGGTGGGGAGAACTCCCTGCTGAGGCAAAATGCATAGGAAAGGCGGGGGGCAAAAGCTAGCGTTCTTTTTGCTCCCCTGCTTTTTCTGTGTATTTTGCCTCTGCGGGGAGTTCTTCCCACCCAGGCAAAACAACAGGAAAGAGGGGTGAAAAGAATGCTGGGTAGTGCTAGTGCTCTTTTTGTTCCTCCGCCTTTCCTACACAGTTTGCCTCAGTGGGCAATCCTCCCCACCCGGGCAAAATCACAGGAAGGAGAGGTGAAAGGAGCCCTAGTGTGAGTGCTTTCACTTTACTATGCATTTAGGCCTGACATTATACACCCTTATTTGCTGGTGTATAAGACGCACTGGTGTATACGACGTACTCCATTTTCAGAAGGCATTTTTAGGGGAAAAAATTGTATCTTATACACCGGCAAATATGGTAACTTGGGTCAAGTGAGAACTTCTACCTTATATAACCAGGTAATGCCATTGACTAGCAAGCCTCCCTCACTGTACAATTTGTCTGATAGCTCTTTTACCCTTATTGTTAACCTACCTGGAATTATAATGGTGTGCAAAGGTATCACCTCAGCTCCTTGAATGGGGTAGCTTAAAGGGATGTTTGGCTGAGCAACAACGACATCTTTTTTCTCATGAGAATATCTAGGGCAAGACAACAACAACAACAAAAATACGACAGCAGTGAGGCAGATTTGAAAAAGGCTTCAAAAGTCAGGTCAAAGGATGGAGACAGGGCGAGATGAAGTCAGAAGTGTAGAAAAATCGTTAAGTGTGTATACATACATACAGCCCTACTATTTTCCAAAATGGAACCCTGCCCTTTCTCAAGGAATCTTAAATAATATAAAATGGGTATTTAAATTTTGCTTCTTTGCAAAAACTTTAAAATAGGGAACAACATAACAAAAACAAAATACCCCCCACAAACCAATTACAAGTTTCAGCTGAATCACCCAAAGTGATGAGCTAACTTTTGAGCTCCATAGAACTCTCCTCAAGAATAGTTCTTAAAACCATGTTGGCAGCTATCACATTATATGCTAGCCAATTCCACAATTCACCCAAGTCCAGTGTAAAGAAATGTAAAGTGTAAAGAAATACTTCTTTTTATATGACCAAAATATCCCACTGGATGATGCCGGGTTCTGGTATTATGAGAGGAGAAAATCTTTCTTCTATCCACTTTCTCCAAACACACACAGTTTTCACCTTCCCATGTTCCACCTTACTTCTTCTGTAAGCCCAACTATTATAACCTTTTATCATAGGGAATCTATGTTTCGAAAGTCTTGCCAAATGGACTTAGACCCTTTAGATCCCTCAAAATGCGGGCTGGACAGGGCTACTGTCAGGTGGATCTGTAACTGGTTGACTGACCGTTCCCAAAGGGTGCTCACCAATGGCTGCTTTTCATCCTGGAGAGAAGTGACTAGCGGGGTGCCACAGGGTTCTGTCCTGGGCCCAGTGCTGTTCAATATTTTCATCAATGACTTGGATGAAGGAATAGAGGGCATGCTCATCAAATTTGCAGATGACACCAAATTGGGAGGGGTTGCTAATACGCCAGAGGACAGGATCAAAATTCAAAATGACCTGGATAGATTGGAGAGCTGGGCCAAGGCTAACAAAATGAAATTCAAGAGAGAAGTGTAAGGTCCTACACTTAGGTAGAAAAAATGGAATGCAGAAATATAGGATGGGGGACACGTGGCTGGATGGCAGTACATGTGAAAGGGATCTAGGAGTCCTAATAGACCACAAGCTGAACATGAGTCAGCAGTGTGATGCGGCAGCCAAGAAAGCCAATGCAATTCTCGGCTGCATCAATAGGAGCATGGTGTCTAGATCGAGGGAGGTACTGGTACCACTCTACTCTGCTTTGGTTAGACCCCATCTTGAATACTGTGTCCAGTTCTGGGCACCCCAATTCAAGAAGGACATGGTCAAGCTGGAGCAGGTCCAGAGGAGGGTGACCAAAATGGTGAAGGGCCTGGAAGCCATGCCCTATGAGGATAGACTTAGAGAGCTGGGTATGTTCAGTCTGCAGAAGAGAAGGTTAAGAGGGGACATGATAGCTATGTTTAAATATTTGAAGGGATGCCATGTAGAGGAGGGAGAGAGCTTGTTTTCTGCTGCTCCAGAGACCAGGACAAGGAGCAATGGATTCAAGCTGCAGGAAAGGAGATTCCACCTGAACCTCAGGAAGAACTTCCTGACAGTCAGGGCTGTCCGGCAGTGGAATATGCTGCCTCGGAGTGTGGTGGAGTCTCCTTCTTTGGAAGTTTTTAAGCAGAGGCTGGATGGCCATCTGTCGGGAGTGCTTTGAGGGTGTTCCTGCATGGCAGGGGGTTGGACTGGATGGCCCGTGTGGTCTCTTCCAACTCTGCATTTCTATGATTCTATGATTCTATGATCTCTGTCCAGTATTTTGTACTGCATCTTAATAGGAAATACATTGTTTAGAAAAACTGACCCATAGGTGACTCACAGGTGATAAACATAATTTTCAAGTTACAGCTTGAGATGTAGGATCAACCTTTGTTCTCCTGTCACTGGCAGGTAAAAAGCTTTTTATTTAAGCAGGCATTTGATGAGTAACTGGTTGCAAAAAGCCTTATTTATTGGCGGTGAGGTTCTGTATTTTTATCTTTATTGTTACGTTTTTTAAACTATTTTATACTTTTAAAAATTAATGTTGTTTTAATATGAAAGCCTGTTTAACTGTAACTTTTATTGTCAGGTTTTATAGTTCTTTTAATCTTGTAACCGCCTTCAATGCCATGTTGGGAGAAAAATGACCCTAAGTAAAAATCAGTCAATCAAGGAAACTGTATTGAAATCTTTACTGTTAAATTGCTTGAGAATGCTTTTCCTTTCCCAGTTTATTTTATAAACTGCTGCTGCTGTTTATAAATAGTAACAGTAGATCTTACTCTAGGCATGACTGCATCATGACTAACTTAAGTCCAATGTACTCTAATGTGACTTCTCTTGGCATAAGGACATGAGAATCTAACCCATTCCACAGAAGAATGAACAACTCTCCAAGCACCACACAATCAAGGGAAGACTCTGAATTTTGTCCATGTGACCCATGAAATCCAATTCTAGGAGATAATATCTCAGTTCATTAGAGCAAATTGAGGGTACCTCCTCAGATAATCCTTGTATTCCTTCTCACGTCTTTCTGCAACTGAAGCAAGTTTATCCTTGTCAATATAGGCATCCAGTTGATAGATTGTTGCTTTGTTGTTGTTGCTTTTGGCACACTCGCAGTGATTCTTTGGTCCTAGCCTAATGAGAAGGGAAGGGGTGGTAGGGGTAGAAAAAAGGGAAGCAAGTATTACAGACCATTAATAAAGGACAAATTTTAAGATTTGTGCAACAACTTGTAAAAAGATTTTTGTCTCTCCAATATTTTCTTAAGCACATTCTGACCACATTTTACAAAACACATATACACAAACTCAAAACTCAGGAGTTCCCAGTCCCATCACATTCCTGAGGTAAAAATTTGCTGCCAAGAGGCTTCAGAATAGCTGTGGTTGGTCTGAAATATTTCGCTCCCTGAACCAATTGAATATGGCATCTGCTTCTACTTTATGGGTACAAACTGAGTAGACTGAGAATTAAATCTTTGGCATTGGTGATGGGAAACAGCCTTTTCCATTTTCACTGAGAGCAACAAACTAGATTCAGAGATACAGACAGGTTGCATGGTCTGCTACTGTGATTTGATAATGCCCAACAGTCAGTGTGGTCTTTCTGCAAAATCAGTGTTGCTATTGTAAATTTCCATTGTTGTTGTTGACTTGTGCTGACCCTATCATAGGTGACCCATATCATAGGGTTTTCTTGGCAAGATTTATCCAGAAAAGATTCGCCATTGCCTTCCTCTCAGGCTGGTTGGCTAATTGGCAGCAGTACTTTTATCAGTACCTGGAGACCCAGTCATTGTTGACTTTCCTGTGCAAATTCTAGTTAAGACTTATCAGAACACCCACACGGTCCAAAGTTATAGCTAACCTTCCCATGAGAATCTCATTATAGCTGAGAGCAATCCTAGGGGAACCAGCATGTGCATCTTTTGCTGGAAAGTTTTATATGGTTATCTGATTCCATACAATCATCCTAGGCTAAGAGGAATAGAAGAACTCCTTTTTGTGTATGATTTTGCTGTGTACCATACTTCTCAGCTGGGAATGTAGATGGTAAGTCTTATGTTAGCCATTGGGGTACTTCGGCGTATGAAGTCTCTTTCTTTGGAGATTTTTAAACAGAGGTTGGATGACCATCTATCAGGAATGCTTTGATTGTGTATTCCTGTATGGCAGGGAGGTTGGACTCAATGGCCCTTGTGATGAATTCCAACTTTGTGATTCTAGGATTTTAAGGATTCTAAGGCATCATACTTGATACATGCTCTGGATCCTGGAGTCTGAACATTTTGCCTGGTTCTGGTATACATAGTAAAAGAAGTTAGCATTTTTTAAATTCTGAATTGTTTGTAATACAATTCCTCACCTGGTTCTTGTGTGAGAAGCTATTTACTTTAAGGGGCTTTCCACATTACACTATTATAATGCTGTTATTCCACTTTCAACATCCTGTGGAATTCTGGGGTTTGTAGTTTACTGAGATCAAATTGCTCTCTGGCTGAGAATTCTTAAATGCCCTTTCCTAAACTGCAAGCCTCATGATTCCATAGGATGTTGAAAGTGGAATAATAGCACTATAACAATGTAGTGCAGAAAGGCCCTTACATACCCTCCAATGGTCCCAAATTGGAAGGGTTAGATGGATTAGATTAGGAGCCACTTTCAAATGTTGTAGAAACACTGGCCTTGTGGTATTCTGGGAAGCAAACTAAATGTGACACAGGAGATCTTGGAACACCATCTCCTATAGCACCTCTATTGGAAAACATGGCACTGAAAGGCATGATTTTGACAAACTGCAGACACCAAATTCATTTCAAGGCTCTGAGAGAGAGACCGTTTTTTCAAGAACCTTGGAGAGAGTCATAGTGGAATGGACTTCAAAGACTTCATTCAAGATTCTTCCTTCATCTGGAAGTTCAGGCAGAGAGAAAAAATTTTGGCTTCCTTCCCAAGAAGAAGCAGACAGACATGCTGTTTATAAGCCAAACCAACATTCTCTCAGACTTCTAATGAGCAGGTTTGGTGTTCGCTGCTGACGGGCTTTTAAAATTGCAATATTGCATGCATTGAAACTAGTCTAGTTCATATATATTAACATTTAATATGATTTCATTGTGTGCTTTGTGTTTTTTATTGTGTAAGTGGGGGAGGCAGTTTCGCCTGGTAGCCAGGTGCAAAGAATTGCATCTGGCAGCAGACACTCAGCCCTTGTAGGAGCATATTTCCTTCCAAAGCTCGCATGATGAGTCTCCAGTGGGCGACGGTGGCCACTTTTCTGTATGCAGAAGTCATCCTTGTCTTTCTCCTGTGCATACCTTTCATCTCTGCTGTTACTGCCCTGGCTAGTCCGAGCTTTGGGGATATTAAAGATATCCCTTGATATCACAATTCGGCTGCACCTTTCTATTCCTCTACACGTGCTTGCGAGGCCACCGGACAAGCACGTAAACAAGCTCAGCCATTAATAGCTGTAATATTCAAACTACAATACAGGCAGGCCAGAAATAGCTGACTCACTGCTTTAGGAGACCTCCAGGCAAGTACTCTAATTAAGTATGCACGCCACTCACAAAAGAGCCTCTGCCCCGCGATGGCAGCTTGATGGGTAAACTATACAATACCCAAGTACTCTGTGTCTGCATACTGGCTACTCTATTGAGAACCGCTACGATAACTCAATCATTCAGATTCTGACCTTTTGGAGGCTTTGTCTCCAAATCTATTGTTTTCCCCCAAGTACGGCACAGCCTGCAGTCACAATTCTCCTTATAAAAACCCTTGATTCCGAGACCTTCCTCGGAACGTTCCCGAGTTTCATCCTGCCTTGCTGCCGCTTTGCTTGGCGAGCCTCCCCTCAGCTCCACGTGCTGAGCTACATCGCACCCCAGCTTCGCTCTCTATTTTTCCGGGCTTCAGGACAGGTGAAGTATCACCCAAACCAGCAATCCCTCTAAAAATCCCTCTATACCACTTCAACCTTTATTTTCTTTAGTTATCTTGTATGAGTGTATTGCATACACTGTTTTGCTTGTATTTAATAAACATCATTTATTATTTCAACTTCTGTGTTCTCCTTGACTCGACCCGGCCCCGTAGACATAGGGTTCAAGATCTCGCTACGTTACCCTGCCTCTCGTAATGCTAAGCAGTGCTCTGAGCTAATTTTCCCCAACTTTAGTTGAGCACATTTTGGTGTCCCTCCCGGGACCCCCAGTTCACAGGGTAACACTGCAACAGAAATAGCAGAAGATCTTCAAGTCCTGCTTTGTGCAGCTCGTGGTGGCATATGGAAACATCTTCTTTGTTGTGCTCATTGTCATCCTTATCCTGGTGTTTCTTGATGCCATTCGTGAGATCCGAAAGTATGACAACGTGACTGAGAAAGTGAACCAACAGAACTATCCTGGGGCTGTTGAGCATTTTTCACATGAAGCTCTTAGAGCCCAGTGAAACCTCTATATTGCTGGCTTCTCGTTATTGATGGCCTTCTTGCTGAGGCATCTAGCCACCCCAATCTCCCAGCATGCCATTGTGCTGGCCTCTAAGAAACCCTTCAAGAAACAGGCTGAAGGAGCCAGTGATGCTGCCAAGAAATACATGGAGGAGAGTGACAAGCTGAAGAAGCAAGTGAAGCTGGTGAGAATGGAAGTTGCTGGTCTGGACACCACAAGTGCTGGGGCTGAGGAAGAGAACAAAGCCCTGCAGGCAGAAGTTAAAAAGCTGAAGGAGGAGTTGGCTTCCACAAAGAGAGCTTTGGAGAAAGCTGACAGTGAGGCCCTGGCTATGCGCAAACAGGCTGAAAAACTGACCAAGGAATATGACAGACTGCTGGATGAACATGCCAAGCTCCAGGTGGCTTATGATGGCCCAAAGGATAAAAAAGAAGAATGATTCCCATATAAATGGTTCTGGACAGTCTCCATCCTGTTGCTGTACAGTCATCTTTTTCCTTTTTCTTTTTTTGGCGAGGGAGTGAGAGGTGGAATCTAATTGAGTCCTCTACCCCACATCTTGGGTATGGATTGGGTGGTATACCCATCTCAGCATTATTCTCTCCTGCCCACCTTATTCCCCTACATAACACTCATGATGCTATAGCTTTTGAACGAACTGCTAACCCTCTCTATGCCCACTGTCCAAAATTTTCTGGATAAGAGATTGATGACCAGCTTACCAGAATGATACCGCTGCCTGACTTTGAATCCGAGGGCATTTTTACCAAGGGGGTGGGAGAAACCTATTTCTCTGGTGAGGCAGGGAAGCTGGAGTCAAAAGCATTTAGACATGCTGTGGTGAAGGCCGACTAGCTATTTTGGCGTGCACTCTTAATGCTGCTGCCCCTCATCTTTCAGCTGTTTCCACTTTCTCAGAATCTTCTGAGTGTGGCATCCCAGAAGTAGAGCGAACATGAGTGGGGCATGTGTCAGTGTGCTCATGTGCTCCTGTCAGTGTGTTCCAATACGCCTGGGTTTTGGGGGAAAAGATGTGTGATCCACGCCCCTCTAAATTTTTGTACATATATATTACAGATAAGGTAGCTGTACAAAGCTTCACATTAAATCTCTCTATTGTGTAAGTCACTTGGTTAATACTGATTTTGAAAAGCAATTTGGAAGTGGTTAAGAAAGCCCAGTTTGGATTTTGGTAGCAGTACTGGAATAGTTTTCATCCTTTGTCTGCCCTTCCATCAGAAAAACATACAGGCAAGATATTAATAACCTGTAAATTCTCTCCAGTGGTGCCAATTGCATCTGGATTGGGAGTTTTAGGTGGGAGATGGAGTGTAGTCCCAGTCTAAGAGCCTTATCACACCATGGTGTTACACCGTCATAGCAATGCATTGGCCCTGCTTTTGCTTCACCCTTATTGCATGACATTGTTGCTCTCCAGGTGCTATCGTGCTGCAGGGTCATTGAAAATGTGTTTATTTTTCAGAGTAGAAATAATCCGTTTATGACCCCCTTTGCCGCAACAATTCAGTAACCAGTTTGGCTGCAGATATCTCACAGTGCTTCTTTCTGCCAATGATCCATTAATGGGTATGCTGTGGGTGTAGCCAGGTTATCCTTCCTTCAAGCATCATATGGCACTATAACAGCTAGAAGGGCCAATCATGAAGTGAAGGCCAGGGTACAGGAGTCAGTAATGATGCTTTATTGTGGATGAGTAAACAGTGTAAATGACACTATTAAAGCGCAAAGGCAGCAAAACGGCATGATAGAGAGCATTAACACTCAGCTACCCTCACAAGAATGGTTGAAGAGGATTTCAAACAGAGAGTATTTCAAACATGGCATAAAGCAGTGGTGTGAACAACCCACACATACACCATGGCTTCTGTTATTATTTCTTAAAGCAAAAGATTCTGTTCACATAGTTCAGGGATGGGGAAAGTATGGCCCATGTGCTCTATGTGACCCCCAGGACTGTTATATGGCTCCCAGAACCTCCTTTCCCCCCCCAAATATATGTTGCTCTCAAATGCTCCCAAGTACCTGCTAATGAATGCGAAGGACAATTTGGCCACTTTTCCTTTTTGTGCCATTTTAGGCTCAGAGGAGGTCTTTTTTCCCTAAAATGGCAGCTGCTATTGGATGATGATGATGATGACGACGACGACGACAGTGACAATGATGATAACGATGACAATGGATTTCATTAATCCCCACCTTTCTCCCAGACTGGGACTCAGAGAGTCTTGCAAATTAAAGTGATTACAGGAAGGAACTGGGAAAACCACCTCTGAGTGTTCCTTGCCTAAGAAACTTATTGGGTCACTGTAAGTCGACAGGCAACTTGGAGGCACATACACGCAGACACACTAAACCTTGTACTTGACTATTTGTTCACATGCTGGGTGTTTCAGTTTCATATCTAAAGGTTCGGGGTTCAGTGGGTGAAGTTTCAGCCTTGAACCTCAGAATCTTGGGACAACATAAAGTAGGTTTGCAATCCCCACAGCCAAATTGACTAGATGTTCACGGTTTGTGATAGACTATTATTAATTGTAGTTTGGTTTAAACTTGGGAAACAGTACAACTAGGTAACAAACAACACCAGCTGGACTTCACTCTTCTGTACAACCATTACTTATTTACTTAGAGTATTTAATATCCTGCCCTCCAGTTTTCATTGTAGCAACCCTAGCTGTTCTTGCATAATTCTAACAGAAGAGTAAAAGAAGTGTGTGGGTCAAGGGGGTACAGAAACTACAAAAAAAAAAAAAAAAAGCCCAAAATGGGGCGAAGAGTAATTGGAATGAACTGGATGTCCAGTTACGATTCTGAAAAAGTTTGTTTTAATGTTACAGTACAAGCCTGCCCACACTGCAACTTATTTAAAAGGTTAAGTGTGGGATTCTTGGAGGATTCTAAAATAAGCATCATTTTGCTATTAAAAAAGGTGGTTCAAGGGAGCCTGGTTGGCATGAAGGCTGAAAAAACAGACTTGGGGTAAATGCCTTAATATGGTCCAACTCCCTGAGAAGTTTCATGGGTCACTGTTAGCAAGCTTTCTTTGGATTCAAGAAAGTTGGGGACTTAGTGTGCCTGCAATATTTGTTTTATGGTAAATGGTATGAATAGAGCAGAATGGAAGCAAATTATGTTTCTGTTGGAAAATTCTGGCATTCTCTCCCCCACTCTTGTTCTAGGACAAATGGGGCTTAGCTAGCAAAGTCTCAACTGTTACTCTGTGTTATTTAAAATGACTGGCTATGGTATCCAGACCATGTGACTCAGGATATACCTTGGAGTCAGTCTTTGGCCTTCCATAGAAGGCCATGCCCTTCTCTCTTTTTGCCCCTTGCAATCTTGCTTTTAGCACATTCTCTCTGCTATGTTAGCTCTCTCCACGAAGAAGTTAAGAATGAAACTACTATCTTCACTAATCCTTTTGTTAGTTAGTTAGGATCCACTTTCTCCAGTGCATATGTAATGGTAAAGTTTATTAGTAAATCTTTTAAGTATGGATCCTGAAAGTGCCTGCCTTGTTTTGCTTTCAAGTCAGCCTCCAGTTCAGAGAAGCCAAACAGAGATTGGGACATGTTGTTTCTGCAACTCTGCTAAAAGAAGGCTAATTCCTAACAGCTTTAGCATTCATAGAATTTCCCCAAAGGGCCAACACCATGGGAAACTCTAACTCCCAACAGTTTCTTCTTGAATAAACCTGCTATTCCTGCATCATATCTTCAAAAACAGCAACTGCAGCATAAGCATGTTTCAGGCTACTCATTCCACAGGTCTCCAGTTCTTTCCACATTCAAACTGACATTTGACTTCAGGCCATTATTTCTGCTTCTCACTCTTGGCTCTAACTCACAATTCCCAAGCTTTGGGTCCCCAGATATTGCTGGGCTACAACTCCCACCATCTTTGACCATTTCTACCATCTGTGCTTGCTGCTTTGCAGGCCAGATGTGATGGCATTTTTAGTTCAATATTATCTAGGGACCCAGCAATGAGAAAGGAGAGACATCTTCCTAAACTATGGACAAGAGGGACATCTTCCTAAACTATCATCAGTATATCACACTCTCTTGCATCTGATGAATCCACAAAAGTTTTTGCCATTAAAAAAAAGTGCCACTGCACTGTTGATTGGTTTTGTTGTGACAGACTTGGGGCTTTATCACATGAGGCAAGTAAACAACAATTACAGTAGGATATTAGTGTCTTTGGTTGGGATTTATCCCATTAACTCATTTGTCTTCTGTTGTTCTCCTGGTGTGAGACGATTTGGAAAGCGTTTCTTTTACAAAGGAGTCATTCACTGGTTTTTTGTTTTAATAAAAGAAATACTTTCCAAATGGTCTTCCAACAGAAGAGAAACAATGTCATGTGATAAGTCCTAGCCAAGGACTCTATTATCCTGCTGCAATTGTGATTTACCTGCCTTGTATGATAAAACCTTTAAATACAACTATCCCTTCAGAAATTCCCACACAAAATTACAATCCAAGACATATTTCCAGCAATCAGGAGTACATCTTCTAACTCACATTAATCAACCATCGACCAACCATAATGAATTATTAGCCATATCAAGGATCACCTTGCCATAACAGCAGCCTCTTCCCCAGAAATTTTGCTCTCCAGTTCCTCTTTATGCTTATAGTTCTTCACCAGAGCAAGAAGAGGTTAACTTCAAACATGCACAGCAACTTACGGCTAACAATTTATAAAATGCACCTGTCTTTCTCCTACCAGCCATTACAGGTTGTTGCAATCAGCTTGTCAACAGTAAATTTTCCCATGCCACTCTGTATTTATAGATTTGCTTTCAAGGTGTTACAAAGTGGTATTAACTGATATAAAGCCATTCTGAACAAACATGACAATGAAGGCATTGGCTGGTTCCTTCAGGTTTACAAATCCAAGGTAGGATTTCCTTAACCATGACCTCTCCCCATTCCTCTCTTACATAGAATTGGTTTATGATTGAGCACATTTATGACCATCAATAGGATAAAAGAGTAGAAGAATGTACATAGCAAGCTAACAATCTGCCTACGCCCTAACCAAAGATTTGCGTTGTGTCCCAACCAAATAATATATTGTTACAAATAATAATGCAGTGAAAATTGTAACTTTTCAGAAACGATAGTAGTACATTAGTGTAGATAAAACCTCCACATTTTTGGTTTTAAAGTTCTATTAAACCATTCCACAACCCCTGCTTTAACTTCATTATTGGTAACAAAGTGACGTACCCCACGCTGTTTTTAGTAGGCTACTCACAGCCTTGTTCAGAAACTCACAACCATGATCTGCCTGTAATTTTCCAGTTTTTCCTCCCATCTTGTCTGAAAATAGTGTCAAAGGCATCGGACACTTCTCTACCTGGTTTATTCTTCAGAACTAAAGGCCAAGAATATTTAGACAGAATATCTATTACTGTTTAAATATACTTGTGACCCCTGTTATATCTAGAAAATTCTTGCATGTCTAAATCAGCCTGCTACTGAGAATCCTTTTCAGATACAACAGTCTTATTTCTTTTAAAAATTGACCCTAGCTGGCCAATTTAACATGTAACCATCCTGCTTGGAAAACCATTTAGACACCTCCACCTTCCAGATGGTTTTGCTCTTTTTTTTTGGCCTCCTGAAAGAGTGGGTAAACAACTCCAAAGCTTCCAACTTCTCCAGGTATATAATATATTTTCTTAGGGATTTTTTCATGTTCCATCATTTTGCCAGCTAATGTAAGTATGAACACATACAGGCATAGAACAAATCATTTTTATTGCAAAATACACAGAGCATGTCTGCTTCTCAGGACTGTAGGAAACACATGAAATGCACAATAAATTTACATTCTGCAGCTTCCTGAATGGAAGGTTCTGCATATCACCTCGCTGTCCTCCAATGGGTCATCAGGGAGTGACTGGCCAGTGGGCCAGGTTATCTCCCACCACTCTCTCAATGTCCTGATGGTCTGGCTTATAAAGCAGCTCTCCATCTCCATTTTCAATGCCAGAAACTGGCAATCTTTGCATCTTTGGAAAAAGCACTTTCAGATCACAGCCACAATCACACTCCATATCAAACCACTCCTCAGGGCAATCTGTACTTCAATCCCCAGGCCAAACAGTTTCAGGATCACACATAAAAACAGCTGCAGGTGAGCTCTCCATTGCAGGAAAAAGTCTTACATTCTGAGGAGTTGTAGCAGCCTCTTCCTCACTACCACTGGCTTTCAAACCTGTTGTGGGGAGGGGGGAATGTGAAGCTTTTGCTTTTCCTGTAAGTTCAGCACACAAGGGCATCAGAAGCAACTTCTGGACAGGACAGGGCTTCCACTTATGGTGGGACTTTCAGACAGGGCAGGAATCCAGCTAGGATGGGACTTCTGTGGGGTGGCATCTGTCAAGGGATTGGGCTTAGGTGTTTGATATAAGGTGCCACCTTTAACTGCTTCTTACTTATGCAAGACTTCCCTGATCTGGTTGTTTCATTTCACTTGTCTATTTCATATTGTTAGTTCTGAATAACCAGTTTGCTGAAACATGTGTAAGGACACTTCTTTTTTGTGGTGTAGGAATCTATCCATCTTCTTTCCATGTTATTACTGCCTCTGGTACCAAATGTTCTGTTAAAGTAGTAACGTCCAAGAAACACAGCTACTCTGTTAAGTGAGGTATGCCTGTCAGTCGGTAAATGTATCCTCTTTTTTGGTTTTCAAAATATATTAAGCCTGATTTAACAAAAAAGAAAAGGGAACCGAGTGGGGTAGCTAGCGGCACCTTTAGGACTAATTGGTTTATTTAAGCTTGAATTTTTCTGCATTCCAGTTCTCATATGTATATACCTCAGATGTGCTGCCCGAGTACAATATTAAAGTCACAGGCATTTAAGCAGTTGTGCAGTTTAAGCAATGGGATGGGATCAGAGTGCAACTGAGTACTAGAAGAGGTAAACTGTGACACTGAAAAAGTTGCATTAAGATGATACAGCTCTGTTGGTTAGTTTTGACAGCCACACTAGTTTGCTTCAGTACTTGATTTTTCATTCTTTTAAGAAGGTTTTAGTATCAGTATTCAACAAGATGAACAGAGTGATCTAGTTCCTTTTTGAAACTTTTTACAATTTGTAGGACATTTCAAATGGTTAACTTGCTTGTTGGAGTCTATACCCCGGTTGCTTAAATCGAAATGTGGCTGTGTGGGAGTCAGCTGGCCCTCCACAAAGCCCCACTGAGATACTGTTGCCGTTAGCTAACTGCTACTACTTAGAATCATACCCCATTTCTGCATGACACTCTCTCGCATCATCCCATTGCAATCCTGGCAGTGTCTTTGCCGGGAAGGGAGCGTGATAGGAACTCCCCCCCCCCACCGCACCTGTCCAGCTGCCTGTGGAAGGGAGCATGAGGGACATGCTCCTTCCTTCTGCAATGCAGCTGGCCTTCTGCCCATGCTGCAGTGGGGAAGGAAGTGCGTGATCGTGCTTCTTGCCCTTCCGCGTGGCAGCTAAGTATGAGAGCGTTGCATGATTGTGGGTGCTTAATGGATTTAATCTGTTAAGTGAATATCCTGTGATGGCAATGCAGAATGGCAGAATGGCAGCTGGACCACGACGACGCTGTGCAAAAACACAATCTGCTTACCGCTGCCATCCCGTCCCCATAGTAGGACTGTGACACCATGTGGAAGTGGCCATAGAATCATAGAGCTAGAAGAGACAATAAGGGCCATAAAGTCCAACTTCCTGCTATGCAGGAATACATCATCAAAGTATTCTCGATATAACTTCTGTCTGGGGGGTGCTTTTTTAAAAGTCTAATTATTGCTAATCTGATTTATTTGATGCATTATTTAATTCAGAATTTTACTGAAGGTGATAGGACAGAACTTGCAAAAAAGAGTGTGATGCAATCAAACAAATAGTTGAGTACAAATGGTATTTTTGTGTATTTCATGTTAAAAAAAAATGGGTTGTCCCATACAAAGAGACTTACTACTCTGTTCTACTTTTAATGCTTATACCAGATAGCCCCTTAGTCCAGTGCATCCAGATTGATTTAAAAGACCAGAAAGCCCCAGATTTTGTTCCTGTTCTTTCCCATTTTATTTTGGAGATTTTGGATGTTTTGTTTATCCCAGAACATTTTATGTCAGCTCCCTACAATCAAAGACTTCTAATACCAGCAATGCTGGTTAGTTTATTTTTAACCAAGTAGAAAACTGGAAGGAACAGGAACAAAATCAAAAAATCCAAAGTCCATGAGTCTGGATGTGCTATACTGAGGAAAGTGTTGAAGCCATAAAACCTGGCTTATAAAATTATAACTATAAAATTATGTTATATGATTTCATCTCTGTCTCTGGTTATACATTTAGGAAATGTCTAGAAGAAGAGCTTTAAGGGAGTAGCAACTTACACTTCAGTTATACTCTGTATTATTCCATTTAAAATGGCGGTGACTAGAAACTAGAAAAAAGAAACTCAGACCAGGGCAAACTCCCAAACTATTTTATTCACATAGAAAAGAAATATGTCAAAATATTTTAAATAAATGCTCCAGTATCAATATATTTAAAGTAGGATGGGCAAGAGTTCAGATGGCACTCTCCCTTCATTTTCTATTGCCTCTCCCAGACCCAACAGGCTGGCACATTTTTGTGGAACCAGGAAAGATTGGATATTTTCTTCAAATACACTTTGTATTTTTAAATATAATCCCTCGGTCACACATTAAGAAAGCAAATCAATACAACCATTTTTACAGAAGACTCGGCTGCATAAATTTTAATTACAATGATGATTCTTATTGCATTAAAGTAATGTTTTTTATTCCTTTCTAATACCAGTAAGATAATGGCTTGGCTGTATAGCTTTAACCAATATTTTAATCAAAATACTTTGTCTGGGAGCATGGGGCTACCTTTATCTTTTTCTCATTTCAATGCTCTTAAAAGCAAAATTGCAGTTATAGAACTTACCAAATGCCATCATACAGGAAAAGAGATTTGTATTTCTCTTCTGGCAAAAGCTTAAAGAGAGATGAGGCTTCTGGAGAGTCCCCTCCTTGCTTGGCTAGCCTCCATTTCCCTTGGTAGATGAAAGAGTAAGCCGTGATAGACAGGCACAATATTGATCCATAAAAATACCTGTGTCTGTAGGAGAGAAGAACAAAGAATCAGCTTCCAAGCCAACTCAGTACAGTTTGCTCAATTCAAAAGTTCTCTAAATAGACAAAAACAGAAATAAAAATTGATAATTATATCACATATCCATTTTTTTTTAAAGAAAAGACTTCCATTTGTCACTGGCAGTGAGAATTGTCTATGCAAAGTATTGGAAGAAAATGGAGATTCCCAACAGTGGTTGAATGGTTTAACAGATTAATGACAATTGTGAAGATGCACAAGTTGTCAACTAAATTAAAGGAAAATTCTGAAGAAGAGTTTATTTTGCAATGGAGATTTTTAATGGATTTTTTCAGGAAGCTGAGGGTGAATTCATGATTTTAGGGGTTTGCATTTGTATGTTACTGTTCCATTTTAATTTTTATTGTTATTATGAGAAATATTATGAAAATCAAATATGACTATAGGTTGTTGCTTTTAATATTTTCAGTATAGGTACAGTTTGTTTAACAGAGGTAATAGATTTACTGAGAATTAATCAATGGTCCATGGAATTAAATAACAATATCTTGCATTCACTAATAATGTTGAAACTTGGTCCAAAAAAGAAATCTACGAAACTTAGAATTTAAAATGGTTAATGAGTATAAATATAATGAGCAACAAATTTAATAGTAACTTTAAGTAATGACTTTAAGTTAAGTACATTTAGGAGCTGTTGGCAACAAGGGCAGGAACCACTTTTAATTAGTTGCAGCTTTTTTCCCCCTTTGTTTAGTTTAGTGTAGTTAAATTTATTAGTTTAGTTTAAATATGTCCTATTTGTTGTTCAATAATTGTAATGCTGTGTGCAATTTTTAGTTTAATTCTGTTTCCTTTTCTCTTTTTCTCAGATGTATTGTTTTGACTGGTGTTTGTGCATTTGCTCTGTGTGTGTGTGTGTGTGTGTGTTAAAACTTTTTTTAAAAACTTGCTCGCTTGCAAGAAGTAAGAATGAGGAAAGTATTTGGGAAAAACCAAGTTTGTATAGATAGCCGAACAGAGTGTCGTATGTTTCAGCGAAATTTAAGGGAAAGAATAGATGAGCAGGATTGATTGGAAAAAGAAAAGGTTGCGCCCATCGGCGATTTTAAAAGAAGTCAAAGTATGTATGTAGGGAGAATGTGATGTGTGTTTGAAAGGATGTCACTGTAATGCTGTAGTGTAATGTAATGTATTTTATTGCATTGTAAGGTATTGTACTGTGATGTAATGTAGTGTTTTTGTGTTTTTTTTTTTGTAGTTTTGTTTTGTTTTTTATTGTAATTGTGGGTTAATGTGGTTAGGAGTGGTAATTACACTGCAAGGTGAAGTGTTGGAATATATAGAGCTTAAATTAAGTGATTCTATGGATTTATCTTATTTTAGAGGTACAGAATTAGTTTTGATTTGGCAGAAGCTATAAAATATATAGAGTAAGATGTTATAAGTTAAGATAGGTACTGTCATGAAATAAATTGGTGATAGGTATCCATGTAGTATGAGAAGTATATAATGTAAGGCTATGTGTTCTCCACAGTGTAGTTTAAAATGCATTTTATGTCATGTTATGTTCTTTTTATGTTAAATGTAGTTAACAATAAAATTTATATTTTAATAAAAAATTTAAAAAAAAAAACTTTTTTAAAAAACTGATTAAAAATACTTCCATTAAGTAACCAGCAGAGTAAACAGTTCAACTCAATGCAATCCAACAAGTCACCTTTATGCCTTAAAGGTAAATCTTCTCAGCCTGAGAGCTGCCACTGAGAAAAAGAAGGGCAGTTTGTAAGGTATTCAATCAGTTGTCCAGGAAATTTGGCAAAGTAGAAAACTGTAAAGTCATGTCAGTTGAGATATCAGTGTCACTAGTTTGTGATAATAATGGTTTTTCAAATAGATGCAAAATAAAATTTTGCGCCAGTTTAAAGCCTCCAAGCAATCCAGGTTCTTAAATTTCAGAAGTGTAAAACTTTGCCTTTGGAATTCAACTTTGAGGTAATGTTTAATCAACAGAACAATGCACCTTTTGTAATCATTAATGCTAGGATCTTGCTTTGCTGAAAAATGAATCCCTTTCACATCTTCGTCTTATCTATTCATTTAGGTCAACATTTTATATATTTATCTGCTCCAATCATTGGTTCGTGCATGGACGTTTCCTAACTGATGATTACAAAAGGGGCATCTCTGTGTTTATTAAAAAACACTTCAGAGTTGCATTCCAAATGTGGAGTCTGACAATGTTCAGAAATTTAGAAATCCAGATACGCTTGGTAAACTTCAAACTTCAGGATAGTCTTTTAAATCGGCAGAATGTCCTTCAACCTCTTTAACTGTAACTTTAACCCCACCACATCAAGTTCCACTACGTCAGATCATCAGGTATTCTACAACTTCTAGAGAGCATTAAGTCAAAGAAGGTTGCTTTAAATTTTAAAAAGGGCTGAAGAAATCTATTTTTTTCTTATTTATTTTCTTATTTCTATATCATGTCTTATCTCAAGATGGTGTACATGGTCTCCTTCATCCTCGTTTTATCCACATAACAGCCCTGTGAGGTAGGTTAGGATGGACTAAGTTAAGAGACAGTAATCAGCCCAAAGCTACCCAATGAGCTTCACAACTGAGTGGAGATTTGAACCTTGGCCTTAGCCTGATCTTATGAACAACTGTACCTCACTGGTTCTGAATTTAACCTTCTGGATAACCATTGAGAAAAGTTACATTCACAGCCAGTTGTAAATAATCATGTTATCCAGAAAAAAGATTAGAGTTAATTTTCCATTTCTGGCATGAAAATACAGTCATCCCTCCACATTTGCTAGGGTTAGGAGCACAAGACCCCCGTGAAAGTGAAAAAAATGTGAATAACTCTAGGCCCTCCCAAACCATATTTAACACACAAAAAAGTATGATCACCATATTCAACCCACTGTGGATCCCTTTGAGGCATCAGGGTTTCTTCACAAAGCAGAAGTGGGTGGCTGGTAGGGCTTACTATCACCTTCACTGCTGCCCCACAACATTTTTAGTAGGGACTTAGCAAGCCTTCTTAGCAGTTTCTTAGTCTCATGAGGCTTGCAGTCTCTCTTAAAAATGGTATAGGGAGGCAGCAGAGGTGACAGCAAATAATCTGTGAAAAATCAAATCTCAAAGGTGAAACCCGCAAATGTGGAGGGCTGACTGTATTTTCAAGGTGATTCTTGTAATAGCAACACAAAGGCTCACTTTATACTGTGCCTTACATTGTATACGTGTACAAATACCTTTCAGAGGGCAGATCTTTATCTACTGTGTGATTTTCAGTAATCTATCATGGATTTCTGTTTCCCAATTGATTTGAAATACTGGCAGCACAATGGCCTGCCTTCTACCCTAAATTACCCTAGTGAAGCTAAGTAAGCGTAGCATGATCACCAGGAGTGGTTCTGTTAGCAAGGTGATTGAGGGCTACATTTGTTTCTGGTACTTAAAAGAGTTCATACGGTCAGACTTATTCAGCTTCGATGTTGTGTTTTTAGCATGTGGCTCTGGGTGGTGGACTTCAGGAATCCGGCAAGAAAAGAAAAGCAGCTCCCACAAATCTGAAGTCTGTCCACTTCACTTGCTTTAGATACACACAGTAAACTTTAACATCCATGAAGGGAAAAAAATCATTTCCAGTCGGGTGTAGAAGTACCCATGTGAAAGAGGAAGAATAAGCACCTGGATTCTTCACTGCCAATAACCAACAGCAAGCATACTTGCCTTTGTTTAAAATAAAGAGTGGCATAAATAAGTGGGGAGTACTAAAAGCAAGGAGCTTCTTACTATCGCATACAGAGTCTATGGCGACAATTTTTTTTTAAAGCTCATTCTCTTCACCGGAAACCACGGCAATCAAAGTTTAAAGAAAAAAAGTAGGAACTAAAATTGCCCACCACGCTAAACATTACGTTAATATATATGACCACCAGGAGTACGCACACAAAAACAAGGAAACACCAAGACACAAACCAGTTTTGAGACCAAAATCAATCAGTCATATAATTACCATCCTAATCTTTTCAAGAGGCTACTAGTTGACTTACAATGTTTCATTCCTTAGAATTTCAGCTTCTGCAAAACAGTTTCTACACACCACCCCACAGACACAGTGATTATTACACTTCCCTTTCTGCTCACCTATAGGTGCAAGAGACAGCTGGCATGGTGTAGTGGTGGGAGTCTAAGATCCTGAGTGAGCAGGGTTTGAATCCTAGCGCAGCCACAAAAACTCACTGGGTGACCTTGGACAAGGCACTCTCAGCCTGTGGTAGGCAATGGCCAGCCTCCTTTGAATAAACTTTCCCAAGAAAACACCATGACAGGCTCACCATAAACTGGAGTCAACTTGAAGTTGCATAATAACAATAGCTGCAAGAAACTCTCCAACTAATGACAATAAGAGGAGACAAGGGCCAAGAAAATTACAAGTGGACTCCACAGCAAAGTTCCTTATTATCGACAGTGGGCTGTAGTAGGAAAGCACCCCTTAAGATCTCTCTTCCCCATCTCTGTGCAGAAAATGCTAGTGATAGCTATGTTTTAATTTGTTGTGGCATGTCAGTGTCATAAAATAAAAAAAAGAAAGATACAAAACAGCTCCAGTCAGAGGACAGAGAAAAACTAGAACTGTTTCTGTCTCTTGTTTCTAGGATCCAAGCGACTAGCACAAGAATATCAAGAGCCACTTACCTCCATAATTTCTGGAGTATCTTAATGTGCCCCTTTTCCATCCTTTAGAAGAACCCAATTGTGCAGTTATGTTCCAAGCCAGAGCAAGTATCAAATAAGTCCAACTGTAAAGGTGTATCTAGACTGTAAACTCCATCCCCGCATTAGGGACTGAAAGGCACTAGCTCCACCTTCAGCTTTAGAAATACAGCCAACAGCCTGTAGGGCTGATTCGCACTTGCCTGGCCAGTCTTACAGGGTTTATACATATACACTGTGGCTGGAAAGGGAATCTAGAAGTTCCCTGGGGCTAGTGGAAGGTCACATCTAGATCCAGGCTACCAATCACTACGGGCAATCCCTAACCTTTGGACACAAAATTCAGTCCAAAGGCGGCTGCGAATGATTTAACCAAACCTTCCCGGAATCTATCCAACTCATTATTACCCGCGTTAGTGATGATATCTCTGTAAGGGATTATTACATCTTGAACAGAAACATTCAGGAGGGTCAACCTAGGAGGGAGGGCCTAATGGTCGGAAGCAGTTAGAAGGAAGCAGGAGCCCTGCTGGTGAAAGTAACAGGGGAGGACAATTTCTACAAGAGTGTGGATGTTTAAAGAGTTTCAGACCTGTAAATCAGGACATTCCAGGCACTCTGGGCTTCCCTAGATGGCCATGTATGCTTTCTGATCTCCATGATATCAATGTTTGGTGGTCCCTTGGGTTTTGTATGACTTCTTCCTCCTTTCTAAAAAATTGAGATCCTTAAGGCTTATTTACTGGCACTAATGCTGCAAGTTAAAATGTTCTGGAGGGAAGGAAGTCCTCTGCTCTTTGCTTTTGGCTCTGCCTACTGTTTGAAAGAGCCCCATTCCACCCTACAAACCTTTCTGAAATGGTATACAGACATTAGGCCTAAAGAGGTTCTCACCCTTGGTCTAAAGAAACCAAAAAGTATTTAACCAAAGACTATGGAACCTCTGTTAAACAAAGAGCAACCTCCTTCACGCCCCTGCCCAGCAAATGACTTCTCCTTTGATGTAGGTTGAAGAGAGAAGGATAACAAGGGGTTGGAAGGGGAGAAGAGAAGGCTGTGAAAAACAATAGGTTCTCTTTTGGTCTGTGGTATAGTATAACTAGAGTGTGGATGATTGGCACCACAGGAACTGTTTGATTAGCAGGGACAGTGATACTATCTTCTTCCTTGTTCTGTCTAAATAAAAGTTCAGGATACTCAGTGTAGTAGTGGTTGACTAGTTTTGTTAACATGCAAATAGTTTGTGAGTGCCTTACATCAATGGGTAATTGAGAAGTATGTTTTTACCAAAAACAAAACAAAACAAAACAAAACAAAAACACCATCCTCTTCCTATTGAAAACTGCTAGACCTGGTTTATTGATAAGGATCAACAGAGCTGACTACATTTTTTGGACTCTCATTGGGGGCGTGACTATAGGGACTGTCAAGATAAGAACCTGCCCATCAATATTGCTTTTGATAGGATTTTGCATCCACATATTAGAATTCACCGTAATCAACCTGGGAACACCCAACCACATGCCCTTGAGCTAAGTCCAAGATATGCTGCTGCCTGAGGCAAAGGACAAAATGGTGCCCTCTATTCCACACCCAGAACAGCAGTACAATGTTATAACCCCAGTGATGGGACAATGTCTGCCAATACACCTAAGGCTAGCAGATTAATTAAGGGATTACAAGGCAGGATGTCTGGAGCCTAATCACTCTGTCTTCCAACAGATGGCAGGATTGGATCAGTCCTTTAGATATTTTGGACTACAATTTCCAGAATTCCCAAGTACTAACCCTAGTGGCTGGGCGTTGAAGTTCCAAGCATCTGCAGGATACTAGGTTTGGGGCAGGCTGTTCCAGGACCATGTGTCTTAACCATGGGTCCCCCATGTTTTTGGATCCAGTCTCTCACAAGCCCCAACCAATATCGTGAGTGGTGAGGGACTTGATGAGATGTACTCCCAACAATACTGAGGGAACCACATGTCGTAAACTACTGAGCTAAGGTGATGAACAGAGCTGGATGTCTGCTGATAGGGCTAGAATGGATTTTTAGCAACTGCCATATAGGCATGTGATTAGTGATGCATGTGGCCGGGTATGCAACTGATATTGCAGATTAGCCTGTGAAAACTTGTTTTGTTCTTACCTATTTTTTCCCCTAGGAATTTATGACTTTCTCCATGTTATCTCCACAAAAATCCTCTGAGATTGGTTGAGTTGAGAGATAGTGACTGGCCCAAGATCATGCAGTAAGCTTCAGTGAATGTATGGATATGTATAAATACGCTGATTTATTATTTTTAAGGTGTAAAGCTGTGCTTAATATATGGTTTCATGGTGTTAAAATCAACTTAAACATCTATTTTTCAAAACTGCCAGAAATTTTCTCTACAAGAAAGAACACCACCAAAGTGAAAGGGGAAAAGGTTGGTCTGCTGTCTTTGAAATGACAATTATCAGTATGAATAACACTGAGACGACAGATTAGCTATCAACAGATAACCTATCAAACAGAGAGCTGGGAATTTATGCCAAAAGACTGCAGCAATGAATGGAGAGAGATCTCCAATTCTATAGCAATCAGTGACAACCATAGAATCCTACCCACCCAGCCCTGAGTTTCCTTATCTCTGCACTCCAGCATATGTCTAAGCAGGGAACAATTTTCCCTGCACTTTTGATGGCTATCCATATTTGCCCTATGGTAGCATACATGCATTGTCACAAGATATGATGGGTCTCTTGAAATCTAACAGAAGAATGCACTCCATATGTTTTAATAGAATGAGCTCAATTAAAATCAAACTCAGTTGAGCTAACCTACACTGATTTAGTCCAACTAATGTGAGTTCAAACTCAGCTTCTTTATGGAATGTTCTGCCTCTATTCAGGGTCTAGAGGCACTTGAAGATTTTGATATGATTCTAACACGACCCTTATTCATTATGTCATAAGAAAAATGGGGGTGGTGAGAGCAGAGAGAGAAAGAGACACTGATGTTCTTTAAACAGATTTGTTCCCAATCTCTTTTGACTGTTAATACCACTGCAGGCTTACAAAATGCACCACCGGAGGTTTCACTGTGATAGTAGACTACTCCTTAGTCATTGATGCTCTGATGATGATGATGTGGCCTCATCAAGGATATGTTTGGAGGCAGACTGAAAGAGGCCTTGAATCTGTGCAACCCAAAGCCCTCTATTTCCTCAGGTAAGCCTCTAAACAAAGCCTAAAACAGAGGTTGGCAATTGGGGCAGGTCCATACCCTCCCATATTTCACAGATGAAAACCAGGACACATGTGGCCAAGGAACATCAGAGCATGGTGAAGATGGAAAAAGTTATTAATAAGGAAGAACACACGATCCAGGAGAGGCTGCAGCACTTTCCTTTTGCCTGAGCTCCCACGGAAGGGTAAGCTTCTGCCCGCTCTTCTCCTATCCGTCTGGCTAAGTTAACTGAATGCAAACAGCTTTGCAGTTTGAACTCAGACTGCAGCAACTGAAGAAGGTGAGGACAAATAGGGAAAGTGAGAGACAGAGAGAAAAACCAGGATATTTTAAAATCAATTAAAAATTGGGAGGATAGAAGATTAATGGGACTATGCCTCCATCCTGAGATCCAGCATGGCGTAGTGGTTTGAACACTGGACTACAACCCTGGCGACCAGGGTTTGATTCTGCGCTTGGTGATGGAAACCCGCTGGGTGACCTTGGGCATGTCACACACACACAAGCCCAGAAAACCCCATAATAGGTTTGCCCTAGGGTCTCCATAAGTTGGAAATGACTTGAAGGCACATAACAACAACAACGACAACAACAACCTTGCCAAATCAGGACAGTTGGAGAGTACGGAAAGATAAAAATATTTCCAAAAAAGTAACACTGATGATAATATATACATCCTAGTATTAGTGAGCTAACAACATTCACAGTTGGTAACAATTTAATGTGACAATAATTGAGAAGGGGAAACGTTTTGGAAACTCTTAGGCTTAAATCAGTTGCTAATTCCAACAACAGACCTATTAATTCACTTCCCGATCAAACCAAAATAAATATAAATTTCATTTATTTAATTAACCTACTGTAGCTGAGTTTCAGCTAGGAGCTGGAATCATTTTGCCCTCCAAATGTTAGACTACACATCCCAGCAGCTCTAGCCAGCACCACCAATGGTGTGGAATTGTGGGAGCTGCAGTCCAGCATCTGAAGAGCCGCACTGTGATGAGCCTGAGGGGAGGCGGTCTTGACCACAGAGCCTCCTTGGCAACTGAGAGTGTTTACTATGAGGAAATGTTCTTTATTCTGGACCTATTCCTGTCAGGACTGTGAGGAGCTTCTTTTGCTTCTCAGTACCTCTGCCACAAAATGGTTGCCCGCCTCTAGGAAATTTCCTATCATAGTTTTGGGGTTTTGGAGCGCCTCTGACGGTAACTAGATGGTCCGTCATTTCAGCTGCCTGGTTAACTGTTTTAGGCTTTTTGTCCTGTACCAGCCATCGATATTCATATGGCAGGATGTCATAAAATTGTTCAAGCCCTATGAGTTCTTGGAGCTGTTCTTTGTTTCTACTTCAGACCCTGAAACCCATTCTTCCAGCGCTCTAATTGATCTACACCCCATCTGTGAATAGGTTTCCTCAGGTTTTTTTCCTCAGCCTACGAAATTCTTTTTGGTGATGTTCAGGAGCCAAATCAAATCTTTGTTTGACCCTCTCTAAATAAGTCATGATCATGGGCCTCTTCAGCTGACATTTGCCCATAGATTTCTGCCATCACCTCACAAAGTTGAGATCTGAGGTAACTCATCCTTTCCTCTGGTCTTATTTGTAATTCCCCACACACTCTTTCAGAACTAATTAGGAAGGCTTCCACATTATCCTCCTTGTAATATTTAGGGAATCTCTTCATGTCTATACGAGGCACTAAGCTACTTTCTTGTGCATTCCTGGCAAATTGGGCTTGCAATTCTCTTAATTTTATTTCATGTTCCATCTCCATTTGTCTCTCTTTTAGAGTTTGTTGTTCTTCAAGTTCTTTTAAAGCTCTTTCCTCTTCCATTCTTTTCATCTCAAGTTTTATTTTCCATATTTCTACACTCTCTGCAGACTCAAGTCACCAAGGGCTGTCCTTTCTCAGGGTTTTCCGTTCTGGCTTTTGCCTTTTTAGATGGTATCAAAATTTTAGTATTTCCCTCCTAATTGCCCACACAGTTACCTCAGGAAATACTACTTTATTCTTTTGCTTAAACCACCTTGACAGTTTCTTAGAGAGAGATTACACAGTGTGTGCCTTTTATTCTTAGAACTGAGAAATTTTCTTTTGGGTGTTCCACAGATCCCCTTACTATGTACCTTCAAACTGTTACCTCAGGGAATCTTGCCTACCAAATCCCACTGGATTATTTCAATCAGATCCCACCAATTTTTTTTTTTTTTTGGTCGGATCCCACCGCTCTGACACCACTCTTCTTATGAAACGCGCACAGAAAAAACCACTGCCCATCAGTGCCGCCGAGTGCAAAATGCGCACCCAAGCCTCGCACTCAAGGCCTGCCCAGCCTGACACCTTTGTGATCAGAACTGAACAGCCGGGGAGATCTCTGAATCAAGCCAGGGCCAGGACAAACGGGTCTGCCTCAGTTCTCCCTTTCTGAGAACTCAGTCCCTTCCTCACTCTTGTCCCCCCTTGGCTTCTTCCTTTGAGGATTCTCCCCCTTTACTGCCTTCCCTAAATCTGCCCTTCTCCCAGATATAAGGATCAGCAGTGATTTATATTTTCCAAGACTGTGGTACTGTTGGCACTAAGGTCAAGATGATATTGGTAGTGTGTATATTCCAGGATTCAAAATAAGACTCTGTGACACTGTTTTAAGGAACACAGAACTTCAAACATTTATTGTAACACTGTTGCTTTAAATTTGTTTTGTATCTAAATGTTTATAAACAGCACACCATTCTTCTCTCTCTCTCTCTCTCTCTCTCAATTCATTCACTATCCCTCATATACCCAATTTCTCAGTTCTCTCTCCCACAGAGCTCTTCAAATCTCCAACCTCTCCCAAACACACCACAAATCACACTCAGTTCAAACACATACCAGACAGTTAAAATCCGTTATTTTCCTCTTTCTACCAGCCCCTCCCCTGGGCTATCCAAGGTTCCATTTCACCAGCCAATCAGCTTAAACACTCTCAGTTGCCAAGGAGGCTCTGTTGCCAAGACCCCCTCCCATCAGGTTCATCACAGACCTCCCCCCTTTACTCTTTCATTGCGTTGCTGAGACCCCTACACAAGTCTCATCAAAAGCAATGAGTATTCGCACACAACCATTCACCCTAATATTCAACACATACTTACCATCGCTCTATCTATCCACCAATATACCATTCAAACATTTATAACTCAACATGAACAGTGTAATTATATCACTACTATTACCATAATATATTTTACATTCTTACCCTTCCTCCATTTGTCTGGATAATGAATCAGCAATAATATTTTCTTTACTTTTGATATGTACAATATCAAAATTAAAATCTTGTAACAACAAGCTCCATCTTAACAATTTGGCATTGCCTCCCCTTTGTTCTCCGCGTTGTTTTTTTTTTTAATAATTTTATTAAGTTTCACAAATAAAAAAACATCATCTCAAATTGTACTTTTACATGTAATGTTTTTGTTCTTCCACTCTGATCTAGTTTTCATTTTCTAGATATCTACTCACATATAAAAAATTATGCCTCACAATTCCATGTTCATCTTGCGTGTTTGATCTTGCATTTCTCTCATCAACTCCTGTAATGTTACAGTTATTCCTCTTTAATTTACCATAATTCAGACATTTTCACTTGGCAGTTCCCAGCAATTACCCATTACAATTCGCCATTCTGCTTTTATCTGATCGTCCGATTTCCCCTTATTCTCCGCGTTTTAACACACACAATTCCCACTCCTCATTTAGGCCTTAGATCTAATGACAAAAAAGGCTAGAATGGAAGCATGTTGAGGTTAACAATCTTTTATTGCAGCGGTGGGCAATGTGTGGCTCTCCAGATGTTCTTTGTTTTAAAAACAACAATGACGACAACAGCAACATCAACAACAAACAAACTTGACAATAAACAGTAGCCACAGAATAACACAACCACAAAACAAAAGAAAAAGAACACAAAACAAAAACAAAAGAAAACAGCAGCATACTCAACCAAGTATCAGAAACATCCATTTTAAATTTAACTTGACCCCAAAATGATTACATCACATCGCTTTAATGGGATAATTGCAATAAAAAGATGAGACCCAAAAATGTTAGGTGATGTGATGGTGGAAAACACAATGATTCTTCTTCAGTTAATGGTGAAAGAAAAGGAGATTGAACTGTAGCAAACATGTCTTTTTTTTAGTTTCCCTCTAGCCATTAGGATTTTACAAATCAGTTTTTCCACAAGCACAGCTCCCCACACCTGCTCCAGCCAGCACCAAAATTAAAGATCTTTCATTGTTTTCCATGTTCCTGTAATTTCTAACTGTGACAATCCCAGCAACATAACAACAAGCCTGCTGTGCAAAATATTTACATTTCCCACTTTAAAAGGGCTAATAAGGCCCCTGTGGGATGTAGCTCATGATTAATTATTTTCTTTTAAAATATCAGTTTTAAAATATCAGCATACTAAAGCACCCAGTTTGGGACGTCATGAAAAGGAGGCAGCTTGTTAGCTATTTAATTTAGTCTTATTGCGTCTCTATTCTCAAGGCAGGGGGAGGCTCTCATCCTGTTTCTTAACTAAAGACAGAGGACAAATAAAAGAATTAAGGAAAGTTACTTTTTGACAATAACTTCCATAATTCCCCAGCCAGCACGACCACATGTCAAGCTGTAATAGTCTATGGCCATTTCTGCACGAGATGGGAGGAGCATTTCCCTGCATGTTAAGAACGGTGTTTTATACCACGATTCAGAAACTGTGCTGTCTGCACCCCCCTTTTACATCATACTAATGCGGAGAACATTGGTTGCTGCATCCGCGATAGCAAGTCCCTGGCCACTCCCATTCTCCTCCCTCACCCCGCCCTGCCATCACTGATTGTTCTGTTTTTTATTAAAAAAACACATCTTAAACACATTTCTGTGTTGCTACATTTGTGCATGCGTATGTATGTTCGTTGATCTTTGGAAAAAACACGTCTTAATGGTCCATTACCAGATCTACTCTCTTCCTGCTGTCTGTTTAATGCATGTAGACAATAATGGCGGCAGCCTGTCCTTTGATGGGTGGAGAGAGATAGGGACAGAAATGATGGAAGAGACAGCCTGGGAACACCCATAGCCAGCCACTTCTGCACTGTGAATCGATGTTACGCTTCTGCATGTAGGCGAAAAACGAAGCAGAACCGGTTTGAGAGATTTACATCAACGTTTTTATGGTTTTCGGATACAGCAGTTTCTCGTCACAGTGAACTGTGCTAGGAGCTGAAAACGTGCAGAAGCACAAGTAAAACCATACCATCACAACACTACAATGTGCAGACTGATGGCTAAGAATTCAAGGTGACTATGAAGTATCAACCTTGTGCGGAAATGGCCTAAAAGTAGCTTTTCCGGGATTTAGCGCTGTACAACGCATCCCTCCCCCTTAAGTTCCAATAACAACCAGCAGAGGGCTGTGACACAAAGATCTCACAACAACTAGGGCAGAAAAAGAATCGTTAGAGGTTGTCACTGCCTATATTAATAGCAGCTTTTTCATACCAACCTGTACCAGCAACCACTAAGAAGAGGGATGGAATATTTAGTGGCAGGCAAGTTACAAGCCCCAGTTTAAAGATTCAGCAGTGAGTTTTTATAGATTGGCATAATTACCTTCAAAGTGGAGTTTCTTGTCATCATCGCTAAAACTATCATTGCTTCTGGGTGCAGATCAGATCAAAATATTTCTCCTGAAATGGCTATACTTTTAGCATTTGCAACCATAAAATGAAATGATGCTCAAAACTTTTAAAAGTATTAGATGCATTTATGAATAAAAGATGGCTCTAGCAATGGGTGGTATCTAAGACAATAAAATAAACAACTTGAATATTCAGAGACAGTCTACTTTTTAATGCCAGCTGTTGGAGATAGATGATAATCTCTGTACATTACTTCTGAATCTGACTGTTCTTTGGAGGCCTGAGAACTCATACTTCCATGTAGCTGATTTTATTAAAATGATAGATTGAGATAGATTATTTTTGTCTTCTTGTAGAATGGTACTTTTCCTGAGCACTGTTTGGAGGTGTTTGGCAGAATGCTGAGATCTTGTAAAAGAAGTTTTCTTTTTCAAAGTTTGGAAAAGTTACTTTTTTGTCTGTCTCTTTCAGAATCCCCCATCTGGGATGGCTACTGACTATGCTGGCTGAAGGATTCTTAGCACTGTGTTACTTTCTATTTATTTATTTTACTTTTGTAAGATTCTTCCATTTTCCTTTATTTATTAGTCTTACTTTAGTCTGCAACTTAACCAGAATAAGTTAAAATAGTAAAACCCAAACATGCTCGTATTTAAACAACTGAATTAAAACCAACTTAAAAGCACACTAGGGGATAAGTATGAGACCTCGCCCCCTTTTAAAAGTCTTTCCATCTCAGAAATAAAAAAATAAAATAAACAAACAAGCAAGGATGCAATGGCAGAATAAGCATAGGCTTACTGCAATGTTCTATGAAGAGAGCTGCATGTTACTGAATGCTATATGAAGAGAGCTCAGACATCTTCCTTTTTTGAACTGTAGCGCCTAGAAACCCTTAGGCACTATGGTTGGGGCATTTGTATTCCCCCCAAAAAAGGAATGTTTCTAAGATACGAGTATATAAAACTCTCCTCAGAGATACTGCAAGTCATTTTCCCAGATGTATTTCCACTGGCCATTGTGGCTGGGCAGGAATGGAGGTTGTGAGTCCAAAATGTCTACAGGGTATCATATTAAGGAAGGCTGTCAGCCTCTTTATTAATTTGGATCTGGAAAAGGTAATGTTCAATTCTGCTATGTCACACGTAGGCAGAACAGGCACGTTATGGCTATCTATATTCCCGATTCCTTGTAAATAAAACTAGGGTCAAAGGAGCTCAGCCACAGAATCTGATTTCCATGCCGCAACTGAACCTGAATCCATATATACACACACACAGCCGAGCCATAGATAGATAGATAGATAGACAGATAGATAGATAGATAGATAGATAGATAGATAGATAGATAGATAGGCAGGCAGGCAGGCAGGCAGGCAGGCAGGCAGGCAGATAGATAGATGCTCACCAGTCCCTTTGTCCACATCCAGAGCACAATTCTGCTCCCAAGCCGACTAACCAACTAATCCCAGCTGGAGCTATTTATTTTAAAATATTTATATCATATCCTTCAGTATTTCTACTCTCAGGATAGCTAACAAGTAACAACCAGAAAACGTTTCAAGGGTTGCCATGTTGACCATTAAAAAAAAATAAACAACAACCAAAGACTAGTGTGATGTATTTTGCACCATTTGATTGGCCCAATAACGGTGTCATCACAAGATGGATTTTGGATTAAGTAATAACTAGTTTGAAAACTACAAGACAAATGTTCCCAGTGGAGAAAAATGTTCCCTGTAGAGAGCTGGAATAGATTTAGATGGCTGAGAGAAGGAAAATGATGTCTTTTGATAACTCCAGCCATTTTTGTTCTCCATTTATACACAGAGAAAAACACCACAAAATGAAGATACAACATTTTGAGGAATGGGGGTGAGTGGGAAACGAATAGGCAGTACGCATTTCAGCTGTTAAAATGGAGCTGTCTCCGGGACGTAGAGAAACTGGAATAGGACCAGAGGTAGGCAATAAAGCTGGACAGTGATATACAGGGCTGAGTGTGACAGGAGATTATAGGTGCTATGAAAGCAAACAGTGGTTATAGTGTTACATTGTTATATTGGAGGCAGATGTGCTTATTGCATTTTCTGTCTCGTGCGAATTCTGGGTCCTGCACGTGCCTTGATTTGAGCAGATGAGCGCCAGTTGCTGCTCCACCTCAAGGAATAAAATGTCTTGGGCCAGGTCCAGTAATATAAACAAGAAATCTTATAAAAGAATGGCATATGTTTAGCTAGGAGACAAGAAGACAGATGGTATACATGGTAGTATTTCTCCGAACACTTGAAGGGCTATCATGAGGAAGAAGGCAAATACATGGGTCTAAATATGGTTGTTAGTCCCATCTTGAGTACACCTAATACTGAATCAATAAAACTTACATGAAACTTGTCACATTCATGATGATTCAATGGTTCCACTCTAGTTGGGACTTACAGTTGGATGTAGGCCTTGTTCTTAACTGCCATAAAGAAGCAGGACTAGATTTAATGGTCTTTGAAGTCACACGTGGGCAAAACTCCATTGTACACTTGGAGAACCTTCAGGAAGATCCAAACAGTTTGATATGGAATAAGTTTACCTGGAGATGTGGTGAGTTGTTTCATGCTGTAGTTTATCAACCATCTTTACTTCCCTGTCTCTAGAATGAGGTTGGATTAGATGTCTACAAGACTATGACCATTTCCACGCTAGACTGTTATAGTGTTATCATTCCTCTTTCAATATCCTGTGGAATCCTGGGGTTTGCAGTTTAGGGAGGGGCTTCAAAGGCCTCTCCCTGAACTGCAAAGCCCAGGATTCCAGAGGATGTTGAAAGTGGAATGATAGCACTATAACAGTCTAATGCGGAAATGGCCTACCTCCAGCTCTATGATTCTATTATCTTAGCAACTAGTGAGAAAGTCTCTCCTGAGGTCTCAGTTTTGAGAGAAATGCAGAGTATACAGTTAGCCCTCCACATTTGCAGGTTTGATTTTCACAAATTAGATTATTTGCAAGTTTCTTCAAACCCTGCTGCCCCCCTCAACCTCAGGCACCTCTTTTCTGGGGGAACCTTCCCTCTTGGTTGCTCCAGTCAAGCTGCACAGTCCTTTAAAAGCCTGTCTCCGGTCTTCCTCCAGCGGCCACTGCCTGGCCAGCTAAGGATAGCTCACAGCCCAGTTTCTGAACACCATAAACCCTCTCCCAAAGCCCCACCCACCCAAAGAGGGAGATGGGCAAAAGGGAGGAAGTGTAGGGCCAGCCCACGCCTTTTCCTCTCCTTTCCCTGACCTGATGTGGACCTGGGTGCCTGTTCTCCCTATCTTGGCCTCCATCCCACAGACACACATACACATTTTGATATTTGAGATCTTTCCATTTTTGTGAAGGCCTTATGCCCCTAACCACAGTGAATGTGGAGGGCCAACTGTAAATGAAGTTTATGATAATTCTCGATGTTTCACAATCTTTTCCCTCTCTTTGTGTTACTTCTGATTGCCATATCTATAATATAAGCTTTCTTTTTTTCAACCACAGTTATGACTGGTATAATACGTTCTAATTGTTGTTTATCAGTTTGAATTCCATGAAATTTCAAATTCACCTTAACCATTGTACAAAAATGGAAACAAAAGCAAAAAATCTATGATTGAGGATTGGTTATTGAAAATATTTGATTTGATGGAGATGGAAAAGTTAACAACATTACTAAAGGAAAAATCACTGCAATAATTGGAAGATTTATGGACACCTATAATCAATTACAATAAAGAACGTTGGGATAATACAGCAATCATAAATCCTAGATAGATTTTGATTATCTACTATTTTATGGAAGAGTTTATGGAACAAAATAAAGATCGTAGAATACAAATATGAATTGATGTTAAAGAGAAGAAAATAATGGGTTAGGTAAAGTGATTAAATCTGAATTTGAGAAAAATTAAATGGAAAAAAGGGAGAGGGATTAGAATGCTTAAGATAAAGAAAGCGTCATCAGTGGTAATAGCGTTATAATATGGAAGATAGAAGAAAAAAATGGTGAAACAATGTAATGTTTATATGTGAATGTTGTTTCTTGGTGCTAATTTAAAAAAATAAAAAATTTTGAATCCAACATTTTTGACAATCTTTTAAGATGGCAGGTGCTCAAGGAGCATTCCAAACAGACAGACAAAACATCTGAATGAAATTGCCATAGACAGAATCACAATAGTACAATTACAAAAAGTGACACTACTTGGATTGGATATTGAGACTCAACATGTTAGTCTCCCATGGTCTAAATGTGGTCTTAAACCATTTCCACACTAGACTGTTATAGCGCTATTATTCCTCTTTCAACATCCTATGGAAGGAATCCTGGGGTTTGCAGTTTCAGGAGGGGCCACCTGGCCCCTCCCGAAACTGCAAGCCCCAGGATTCCGTAGGGTGTTGAAAGTGGAATAATAGCGCTACAACAATCTAGTGCGGAAATGGTCTTAGAGTACATCCGTCTACTGTAAAACTCAAGTTTTCACATATCCCCTATCCATTCTGATGTAGAATTGCTATGATGAGGATGGTACATCTTGAAAAAATTGGAACAGTATAATGCTGTTCCTCCCATTTCTCAAATTATCAGTTGCCAGGTGTAAGCTTTAGAGGCAATCTTTTTGGAATGCTTGCAGGCAGTTTTAAAGTTGCACTGTAATATTTTGTACTTGCATAAGTTTATTTCAGTAAATAGGCATTTGAAAAACTGAGGCATTTTACATGCATTTGGATGCAAGACACACACACACACACACACACACATACTCAAAAACTGGTACTGCGAATTGGAACTTGTCTCCTGTTATGAATTTTGTTGTTTATGTATTGTCCCTTTTCTTTATTTTATCTTTTAACAACCCCTGAAGAAGACCATTCAGTACAAGGGATGATTTTTATGCTATACCCCACTCCATTTCCTGAGTAAAAACTGGCAGTGTTCCTACCTCATTTTTCTATGTAGTCTCCTTGAAGTTGAATGCACTTGTCCCAGCGAACCTCTAACGTTTCGACTGCTTCCTGGAAGAAGGTTTGCCCAACCTCTGCAAACCACACGTCTGTAGCCTCTTTATCTGACAAAAATCTCCTCCCATGCAGGTGTTCCTTCAGTTTTGGGAAGAGTCTGTAGTCACTGGGAGCCAGATCTGGTGAATACGGTGGGTGTTCCAGCAATTCGAAGACTTTTTTATGAATGGCAGCCATTGCAACGCGCAAGACCTGTGATTGGATCCATTGTCATGATGAAGGACATCATCAACTTTCCTCGTTTCTCAACTTTCCTTGTTTCTCCTTGATTGCAACACATAATTTTGTAATTAAATCTGCATAGAAAGAACACGTTATTGTGGCTCCACCTTGTAAATAATCCACCAAGAGAACACCTTTGGCATCCCAAAAAACGGAGAGCATAACCTTGCCTGCTGATGGCATGACTTTGAATTTCTTAAGGGGTGGAGAACCAGGATGTTTCCATTGCTGACTTTGCAATTTCATTTCAGGGTCATAGCGCTGGAGCCATGATTCATTCATCCATTTGGAGGGCGACCAAAATGGTGAAGGGTTTGGAAGCCATGCCAGATGAGGAACAGCCTAGGGACCTGGGTATGTTTAGTCTGCAGAAGAGAAGGTTAAGAGGGGACATGATAGCCATGTTTAAATATTTGAAGGGATGTCATGTCGAGGAGAGAGCGGGCTTGTTTTCTGCTGCTCCAGAGACTAGGACAAGGAGCAATGGATTCAAGCTGCAGGAAAGAAAATTCCACCTGAACCTCAGGAAGAACTTCTTGATGGTCAGAGCTGTCCGGCAATGGAATATGTTGCCTTGGAGTGTGGTGAGGTCTTCTTCTTTGGAAGTTTTTAAGCAGAGGCTGGATGGCCATCTGTTGGGAATGCTTTGATGTGTGTTCCTGCACGGCAGGGGTTGGACTGGATGGCCTCTGTGGTCTCTTCCAATTCTATGACATTTCTGTTGAGGAATTTCTGTTTGTCCATCTAAAAGGTTCGTAAATGTTGCCTGCAAAGCATCATCCTTGTTCGCTTTTGTGTGGCTGTTAAGATTTGAGATACCCATCTTGCCGTTAATTTTTTCATGTCCAATTGTTTTGTCAATATTGTATGGACCATATGGTATGAGACACCTGTTTCCTATACTATTATCCCTGATGGTCACTTGTTGATCTTGCATAACTATATTATGGATTCTGTTGATGGTTTCTTCTGTGTTTTTGACAGGCCACTGCCATATTCATCTTCACATGATGTTCTTCCACATTTACATTCCCGACACCATATTTTTACAATATCATATGACACAGTAGATTCCCCCAAAGTTGTCGACATATCATTGTGGATGTCTGTAGGAGTCATCCCCTTCTTTTAATCACGGCCTCCAAAGAAGGAGACTCCACCACACTCCGAGGCAGCATCTTCCACTGCCGGACAGCTCTGACCATCAGGAAGTTCTTCCTGAGGTTCAGGTGGAATCTCCTTTCTGCAGCTTGAATCCATTGCTCCTTGTCCTGGTCTCTGGAGCAGCGGAAAACAAGCCCCCTCCCTCGTCGACATGACATCCCTTCAAATATTTAAACATGGCTATCATGTCCCCTCTTAGCCTTCTCTTCTGCAGACTAAACGTACCCAGCTCCCTAAGCCGCTCCTCATAGGGCATGGCTTCCAGACCCTTCCCCATTTTGGTCGCCCTCCTCTGGACACATTCCAGCTTGTCGATTTCCTTCTTGAATTGAGGTGCACAGAACTGGACACAGTATTCCAGATGAGGTCTAACCAAGGCAGAATAGAGTGGTACCATTACCTCCCTTGATCTAGACATCATACTCCTATTGATGCAACCAAGAATCGTGTTGGCTTTCTTGGCTGCTGCATCACACTGCTGACTCATGTTCAGCTTGTGATCTAACAAGACTCCTAGATCCCTTTCACATGTACTGCTATCCAGCCACGCATCCCTCATCCTATATTTGTGCATTCCATTTTTTCTGCCTAAGTGTAGGACCTTACATTTCACTCTGTTGAAATTCATTTTGTTAGCTTTGGCCCAGCATTCCTATCTGTCAAGGTCATTTTGAAATTTGATCCTGTCCTCTGGGGTATTAGTAACCCCTCCCAATTTGGTGTCTGCAAATTTGATCAGCATGCCCTCTACTCCTTCATCCAAGTCACTGATGAAGATGTTGAATAGCACTGGGCCCAGGACAGAAACTTTTGGCACCCCACTAGTCACTTCTCTCTAGGATGAAAAGCAGCCATTGGTGAGCACTCTTTGGGTTCGGTTGGTCAACCAATTACAAATCCACCTAACAGTAGCCCTGCCCAGCCCGCACTTTACTAGCTTCTTTGGAAGAATGTCATGGGGAACTTTGTCAAAGGCCTTACTGAAATCAAGACATGCTACGTCTACAGCATTCCCTTCATCTATCAAGCTTGTAATCCTATTGTGAAAAGAGATAAGATTAGTCTGGCATGACTTATTTCTGAGAAATCCATAGGATGTTGAAAGTGGAATAACAGCGCTATAACAGCCTAGTGCGGAAATGGCCTTTGTCTCTATATTCCCACTACCCAGTGTATCCCAGCCTAAACCCCCCAGTCCTCACCATTTAGCAGTCCCTGAGATCAAGGTGTGTGTGTGTTTGTTCCCCTGACACTTGGGATGCATCCAGTTGTTGTTTTCACCTCCTCCTGTCAGTGATCTCCAATGAAACGTGTAGAATTAGGGTCCCTGTTGCAATTCCCCCTCATGCCAGAGATCACTCAAGCAAGGGAGTGATTGGGAAAGTCACTCAACTGCTTCCCAATTAACAAGGGAACAGACCCCTGCGATCATGGAGGCTGCTACCTAGTAAGTGGGGATCGGGGGACTTTCACAGTCCCCATATAACTCCTTTTTAGGGTCTATATAGGTATGATGAATACAAAACTGTCCCAAGGCTGTAACCCTAGGTTACACATTAGTAACTGCCGTAGAGGATTCTCAGCATTATTTGTAATTTTTAATTGTTTATATTAATGATTCCCTCACTCAGATACTAAAAGACTGGGGTCATCCGTTGAAGCCAAACCCTGGGAAATGCAGGATAGGCTGAAGGAAGTATTTCATGCAATGCTTTGTTCATCTGTGAAACTCACTTCTGCAAGATGTAGTTATGGCTGACTACTTGGATGTCATTAAAAAGAGACTGAAAAAAAAAATTCATGGAAGATGGGGCCAGCTGTGGCTACTAAGCAAGAAGGAGTCTATCTACCACCTCCAGTGTCAGCAGCAGTACACCAGTTAGTCAGGGACAGGAGACGGAGGGGGCAGTTGCCCTCATGCCTTGCTGGAAGGGCTTCCCATACAGGTCATTTCCGCACTAGACTGTTATAGTGCTATTATTCCACTTTCACCACCTTATGGAATCCTGGGGTTTGCAGTTTAGGGAGGGGCCTTTCAGGCCCCTCCCTAAACTGCAAATCCCAGGATTCCATAGGATGTTAAAAGTGGAATAATAGCGCTATAGCTGTCTATTGTGGAAATGGCCCCAGTCTTCTAACCCTGGAATAGGAGATATCCTTTATAATAAGGGATAGTCCTTATAGGGCTGGCAATGCCCCTAATTGTAAGGCATCTCCTTTGTTTGGAGGTCTGAAAGCTTGTCCCTTATAGGATTGACAGCTGTCCATTATTGTAAAGGCTATCCCCTTTCTGTCCTTTCTGTCCCTGAGCCTGGGCGCTCTCTTTAGGGCTGAGCGCCCCCGTGCGGTAGAAACATCGTATGCAAGACCCTGCCGATCCAGCTTAGCAGCCGCAACTGTGCCGCTCTCTATAGCGGAGCAGTCCTACTGTTGCATAAGCGGGGAGACAGAGCAACGTCGGAGCCGTTCTCTCTGCCTGGTTCGGTTTACTTTCACTTTCCTCTGACTTTAAGCGTCCGCATTCACACCCTCCAACCAATCCGCTTGGTTGTGTTGTCTTGTTGAAGCGTAGCCAGACCGACAGGCGAAGCGCGCTGTATTAACAAGGACTGAGGGAGGATTCTGTGCCGCTCAGAAGTCAGCAGGTCCCATGGTGTAATGGTTAGCACTCTGGACTTTGAATCCAGCGATCCGAGTTCAAATCTCGGTGGGACCTCGGGGACATTTTTGCCCGAGGGGGCTTCTAATAAATTTGGGAGCCCGGGGGGGGGGAGTACACTTGGGGCTACCAGGGCTAACAAAAGCCAGGCGGAAAGGGAGGGAGGGGGTGTATTTTGTGCTTGTGGAACGAAGAGCGGCTGGGCGCTGCGCATGCGCCCGGCTTTCGAAAGAGAATGAAAGGAAGGCGAGAAGGATGAGCCAAGGGAGCCGCAGAAAAGGAAGATTTTCTTGGCTTTCATTGGATGCTGGGGATAGAAAACGTCCCTCTGCGGCGCAGCCGTTGGTTAAGAAGGGCGCACGAAGGGCTAAAAAGGGGTTTCTGCGGCAGCGATTTTAAGATGTGAGCAAAAACGTGGGCGGAGAGAAGTTGCGCGATCGCCACCGATTCTGCCTTGTTTATTTTGTCCGTATGTTAAGGCTTCCGAATTCCTCCTCCTCTGTCATTTGAAATTTATCTCTGTAGTACGTTAAGGAAGCCAGGGATCGCCAAAGAGATTATGATGCCTGAGGCAGAACAGGCAAATGCGTCCTAGGTCATCGTCCCCAAGGCTGGCCAAGCTGATTTGCCGTAGGAGGCAGAAAAAGCTCAGAAAAACCAGCTCTATCTATAAAAGTACAATTGAGATACGAGAAAAGGTAATAAAATAGCCTAAAGGCACCAGATCGCATCCGATTTGGGAAGCTAAGCAGCGTCAGCTCTGGTTGGTGCTTGGATGGGAGGCCACCAATGAACGCCGGGTGCTGTAGGCTATATTTCAGAGGAGGGAACTGGCAAAACCACTTCTTAAGTATTCCTTGCCAAAGAAAACCCTATGAAATTCATGGGGGTGCCCATAAGTCGACAGGGTGACTTTGAAGACACATGCACATAATACAAATATTAGTAATAGACTAAATAATGAACAATTTGCTGTGCATTCATCCAGTGAAATTCTGTTATGTGAGGCAGCTGCCTGCCTGTATGCAATGGCAGGACTGGCCCTGGGACATTGCCGGGTGAAGAAAATTGTTTTACTTCAAGGGTTGATCAGAGCTTGTGCACTTCTTAAAACAGCTGTGCAGAAGAGGGAGTTTCAGGAGTTGGTTGGCTTTCACTGCCAGTTACACCTGCTGAAATTTGCTTTTCTGCACAGTTATTAAATATGGAGGCTCTCTGTTCATCTGTCTATCCCTGGGCAACACTAATTTGATTGCACTTGCCTTTTGGACTTTTAGAGACTGGTTGACCTCAAATTAGTTTCACCAGAAAGGCACATTTATAATCACATACAACTTCTCTAAGAAATGCGGATGCACTTCAGCATCACACTATATTCCCATAACTCCCGCCACTGTTCATATGGTTATCAATTTACCTTGGCTTCAGGCAACATCTTTTCTCCTGCCCTTCTTTCCCAACTGAACTTGTCTCCTCATCACCATACCCACAAGTTTTGCATTTCTGTTGTTGCTTCACACACACAGCCTGCTCATTCAAGGCACTTCACGCCAAACATCTGATGAAACAGACTTAAATCTATGAAAACTTATGCTACCAACTTCTTTCTCTCATGGCACTGCAAGATTCCTTTGCATACTGATCCAGACTAACATGGCTATTCTTTGAATTCAGCATACGCAGTTGAACTCTGAGCTGAAGGTATACGGCACAAGAAACCCTGTTTTCAATGCTGGGATTTAATTATTGACTCTCAGGATAATCTCGTGATTTTGCTGAAGTACTGAGAACAGTCAGCCCTCCACATTTGCAGGTTTGACTTTCACCCATTTGATTATTTGTGAGTTTCTTCAGCTCCCTCCCCACACCTCAGGTGCCTTTTTTCAGTGAGGGGGAACCTTCCCTCTTGGTGGTCCTGATCAGGCCACACAGCCCTTTAAAAAACCACCTCTGGTCTTCATCCTTGTCTACCAGTTGTTGGTTGGCCAGCTAAGGACATCTCAGAGCCTGATTTTTCAGTGCCACAAATCCTGTCCCAATGCCCCCACACACACCCAAGGAAGGAGATGGGCACGAGAGAGGAAGTATAGGGCCACATGTCAACCCACCCACTCTTTCCCTCCCCTTACCCTGACTTGGTTTGGACCCTGGGTGCTGCTCTCCGCACAATGCCGTGGCTCCCCTACACAGATTGATTGCAAATTGATATTTGCAATTTTTCCATTTTTGCCTAGCCAATCTGTAGAGCCAACTGTAGTGTTGCCCTTAGCCCAGAGGTAGGGCTTTGGGATCCTTTTCCTATGCGGTCCTTTATTCTTTCCTCTGCTCCCTGAATTGAGCTCAATGTTATATTTATGAAGTACACTTTGGAAGTACACACTGTTCCATTTCCTGCAACCTTGGTGCTCTCTTGAAGGGTGGGGGAAGACAGCACTCCTTCTCAGAGACATCTGTGTAGGTGTTGGCAGGGCAAGTTTCATCTGCAAATGCAGCCCCCTACTTTCCCCCATGATGTGCAAATGCCAAATGTTAATATATGGAAGATGGGAAAAAAGGACTGTGCTTGGGAGATATCAGTGAAATAGGCTTTCCCCTTCATGCTGGGGTTCTGAGGGCCTCTGGGAATGGTAGTCCACAAAATAACACTTTCAAATTCTAGATTCCTGGCCATTGAGAATCGGGCTATCCGTGCTCCCCTGCTGATAACTCCACGCCACTCATATTTCTGGTACTCAGGTAGAGTGACGGATGAACAGGTCAATATAGATGACTTCTTTGTTGTGTACCTTCAGCTCATGGAGACCCTAAGGCAAACCTATTGCGGAGTTTTCTTGGCAAGATTTGTTTGGGGGGAGGTTGCCTTTGCCTTCCTCTGAGGATGAGAAAGTGTGACTTGCCCAGGATCACCCAGTGGGTTTCTGTGGCTGAGCAGGGATTTGAATCCTGGTCTTCTGAGTCACAGTCCAATGCTCTCCATTTAGCTAAATATTTCATATGTAGAAGAGGTATTCCCTCAAGTGGTGAAAGGCATCTGTTTATTGCAGCCTATGATCTTCTTCGCATATGTATCGTGCATTTAAGATATTTTATTCTGTAACTTGTCATAGGAAAGTGAATGCAGACTTAACTTGTAAGTCTTACTGTTGAGGCAGATGTTTCTGACGAACTGGAGGAAAACAATCAGTTGGAGGCTCCAACTCAAGGTTAAGAGGAATCTGTACACCCTGTAATTAACCCGTTTTCTGTCCATGAGGATATTGCTATTGGGATTGTTGCAATGAGTGGCTTCTACTGCTTGTGACAACTGAGGATAGTAAGTCTTAGGTGGGCTGTTATGGAGGATTCCCCCATCTCTTTGATTTTCTTTCTCTAAAGAGGCTATTTCTCTATTCGTGTAGGTTGCCTGCTGTTACTTCCTTCTTGCATGTGAATATGGCTTTGGTTTAAGCAGCTTGTAATCTAGATGTTGAACGTAAAGGAAATTGTATAATCTTAGATTTTACTCCAGATGAAGAGCACACCATGGCTCAAAGGTGCAAAGTATTTATTCGCTTTTAGAGAATAATGATTTCATTAGCTGTAGTTGTTTCTGCAGTAGTTGAGCAGGCCTTGTATTTCTAGTGTCACATTCTAGCCACATGGGGACACTGTGCTCCAAAAAGCTTCACCGTGGCTTCTCCTAATCATTAGAAGATGACCTTAGAGAAATTTTGCATCCAGGCAAAAATCATCGAGTAGTGAAGAAAGAGGTGAATATGCCTGGTATACAGTAAAACAACATTTAAGTAGGTTAAGTTAAAGTTAAGTTAAATAGAATATAAGCAGGGTTGTTTGAACCATTCAAATTGCTTCCTGTGACATGAATGATCTTGGTTATACTCTCAAAGCTGAGCATAATAGCCCCATTTTACAGATGTGGCTGGAGGTACAGGGAAAAAAATACAAATCAGTGGATCAGGGATTCTAACAAAAGCCAGTCTGAGGCACAAATCTGGAACGGAGCTGGGATATCTAAATTTTAATACCCAAGAGCTATTTGTCTAATAGGTGATTTTGGAGCAATCATTTTCTCTCAGCCCAACCTACCTCATAAGATTGTTGTAAAGATAAAATGGGGAGGACAATTGCTATGTACACTGCCTTGGGCTCATTGGAAGAAAGACAGGAAAGACTTTGCGTGCTTCAGTGTGTTTGCTAAAAAATGTCATAGAATCCTCTTCAATGTATATACGGGTTTCTTAGCAGGCAATGTGGAAATTATTTCCTCAGAGCAGAAGGTCTGTATAGTACTGCGATGTAACCATTTATGAAATATCAGTTTTTACAAATACAGGACTGACTTGTTAGGTAGGGGAGGATGCTGCTTCAGGAGACAGGTTTCGAGTGGTGTGAAAAGGCAAAAGATTGTTGAATATTTAATTTGATACATTCATATTTTTACTGCCAAGTAGGGGGAGAATCTCTTGTGGGATTCTATGCCACTGCTACCAAAAATAACTTGGCCAGTTTTGGGTACTCTCCCCTTGGGTTGGAGAGTGAGGTAGAAGGATGTGATTTGCTGTTTTGTCTCAGGCAGCAAAACATATTGGGATGGTCTCGGTCAAAGATTAACACTGAATGGAAGCTATTAAATATGGATCTATTTATGTGTTGTCTTTCCATGGACACCATGCAAAATGGCTTAGAAACATAAAATTCTGAAATGAACACTATCAGTGAGCAAATACAAAATATATATCAAATATTATTGGACAGTGAATGCAAATATAAAATATGAGATGGACAAACGTACAACTTTATTGAAGGAAAATTGGATTGAATCTTACCTGAAAATATGAAAACCTCTCCTGAACCACATAAGCAGTAGCAATGGAGACTTAGCAATTATAGGCTTTGATATGTAATGGTAGGATGGCTTTATTTTTATTAGGAGACTAGAACCAAAGAAATACATAAATTTAGGAAGGAAGTGAAAGGATAGGAATAGGTATTAGAACCTATAGCTGAAAAAATCCCGGAAAAAAACTTTTGTGTTATCTGTTTGTATCCTTTGTATGAGTTGTCCTGTGTAATTCTTTGGATACAATATATTGGGGAAATTTGTTAGGGTAGGGGTTTTCTCTCTTTCCCTTTTTTCTCCTTTTTTTATCTTTTTCTTTCTAACTTTTTTATTTCTTTTTCTTTTCTCTCTTTACTATTTTAGTTTTAGTGTTTACTAAGAACGTCTAATCTTTACTAAGTGTTATATGTGGTTAATGTGTGTTAATATGTTTTTTGTATTCTTTTTATATTAATAAAGATTATTTTAAAATAAAATATCCATCAGATCTTAGGAGATTCAGAGAAAATATTGAACATCAAACTGTGTCTGGGGGGGGGGGCAGGAATTCTATGGTGAATTTTGGAAAGCAAACTTGTTTAAGGTATAAAAAAAATTGATTATTTGGCTCTTTGAGTTGAATTGAGGGCCTGTGATTAAACGGTGAAAGGATGACATCTTTTAGTTAATTTGGTCAGTTTAGTGTGGTGTCAACTGCTTTTCCCATAGGTTTTGGAAAATATATCAAACCATGAAGGCTCAAAACGGCTGTCTGTGACCTTGTTGCTTCCTGAACTGTCAGGAAATCCTTGGAAGAATCCAAAGGCAAACAGGAAAGGCCTAGAAACCTCAATCTCTTTAAGAGATTATTTCATTCTGACATGGGTTACAAGGTATGTGGCTTTGTTTAAGTGGGTCAGCTGGCTTTCAGAAGAAACCAGAAACCTCAACCAAAGGGTTACTGACTGTTTAAAAATAAGAGAATCCAAAAGAGGGTCACTTTCAGCTTTTATGGCAAATTGAGTGTGTATTTGTGCATGATGGGGAGAGAGAAAGACAAAGAGGCATAAAGGGTGGGGTGGGGGAATCATTGGACTGATGAGTTAGCCAAAGACAGCTTGTTCCTGGCACCACCAATAAGGCGGCACCTCTTGCCATTACTTGTCCAAAATCTGACTGGAGTGGCAGTTGCATCTTTCTTTACGATTGGATAGCATCCTCCAATACACTCTTAGATGAACTTGGGGCTCTACCATCTAAATTGGTGCTTTGTAATCTTTGGTCATCCAGAATTTTGGACTTTAACTCCTAGAAGTCCCAGTCAGCATGACTAATGCTCAGGAATTCTGGGAATTGGAGTCTCAAGCATCTGGAAGGCCAGAGTTTGTGAATCACTGCCCTAACACTTTGCAGCTGCCTCCAAGCAGCTGCTACCTGATGCAACAGTCTCACTTTGCCTAATGGCAAAAACATCCCTGACATATCTGGAGACCCTGGTGAAAATGGATGAAGAAGACTGTTGTCTTACTGTTGCTGCACTAGTAGAAACAGAGGGCGTTTCCACACGACACTGTTATAGTGCTATTATTCCACTTTCAACATTCTGTGGAATCCTGGGGTTTGTAGTTTACTGAGGCCAAAGAGCTCTCTGGCTGAGAATTTTAAATGCCCCTCCCTAAACTGCAAACCCAGGATTCCATAGGATGTTGAAAGTGGAATAATAGCACTATAACAGTGTCGTGTGGTAATGGCCAGAGTGTCAAGCGTGCACATAGTGTTCTATTTGGGTTTAGGAATGAGGTGAACCACATGGTTATACTGCAGTCAGCAGGTTGTTTTCCGCACAGTACTCTTTGCCCAATGATTACAGTAGTTCTTAGTGAGATAACCCTTTTCTCTGTGGCTGAATGGTTCACATTTATGTTAGTCCTAAGCAAATGTCACAGGCATTTGGGCCTCCAGATGTTTTTGGAATCCAACACCCAGCTTAGCTACTGAGCGGATATGATGGAAGTTTTAGTCCAGCAACATCTGGAGGACCACAAGTTTCTCATCCCTGCCTTAAAACAGGCACTTAAGTACATTTATTTTGTAGTTCCATTTATTTTTTAGTTCTACTTTTAAAAGGAGGGGGGTGAGAACAAGAACTTTTTACATAACCTCTCATTTTCATCTCAGAATCCCCACCCCACTGCTTCATGAGTTAACCACACTCCTCTAAAAATGCTTTATCTGAGCTTCAAACTAAGGAGATGAAATAATAAAATCAAAGGAGAGCATTTCCAATGCTGCGCACAAAAATCTGCATTTTTAATTTTAACAGTTTGACACTTGCATTTGTACATCACAATACAATTGACAATTTAAAAGCCAGCCTCAAAATATTACTAATATTACTTGACAAGACAATTAAACAGGGTGATGCTGTTTAAAGACCAATTTGCAGTGCTTTTTAGAAAAAGCAACATCACAGTCATCTGTCACAAAGGTTACGGGCCCCATGTAGGTCTTGGATCTAATAACACATTCTGTGCTGCTTAGTCCATAGGGCTTCGAAAGCTTTTATCTGTTTTTAGTCTGAAGTAAGGAGAAAAGAGTAATAGCTATTGTTGGTGAAGTGTTCAACTTGATAGACTGTAAAGGTGTAATGAAACCCTAAAATAGGAGGCTTTTGTTTCAAAACTCACAGGGAGTGTTAAAAAAAAAAACAAGCTGGGGGAGCACTTTGGTACATAAAAGTGTTTAGAAGGAAAAGGATTACATATCCCTCCATGTTTTGCTTTCAACAACACATGGATGGGTAGCAGGGGGATGAGTCTTTGTTACATACATATACTGGGCTTAAGGACAGTAGGTTTTTGAGAAATTTTTTAGAGAGAGAGAGAAAGAGGAGGGAAAGAGCAATAAAAAAGAGAAAGAATAGTTGGCAGAAAGAAGAAGGAAGGAAGGAAGGAAGGAAGGACCCACACCCACTTTTGGGGTCCACTCCCACCCACACCTGGCATCATCCCAGCCTACCTGCACCATATGGAGTCCTGACTGATTATCTGTGAAAGAATGTGGCCCTTGATAAAAAGAAGGTTATTCGCTTCTGCTTTAAAGGGTAAATCTCTTTTAAAAAGAAAAGCTCTACACCATGATTAGCCCTTTTGTTCTATTTCAGTTGCTGTCTACTTAAAAAACCAAAACCATACCAAAAACTAAGAAACTCTAAGCTAATGAAGCTCAAAAGTTGACTTTTTGCTTGTGTGTTTGTTTAAAACATCAATTAAAAGCCAGCTTCTTAAGGAAACTTGTACAGGCTGCAATGTATGTACAAAAGAGAAGTGAGACTTGAACTCCTAAAATGGAGGTTATCCTCTTTGATCCTTATCACATTACATCGTTATAGTGCTACCTGCCACTTTAACTGCCATGGTAGAATCCTGTGGAGTTCTGGGTTTTGTAGTGTATTGAGGTTCAAGAACTCTCCAGCTGGGAACTCTAAATGCCTTTCCCTAAACTGCAAATCCCAAGATTCCATAGGATGTTGCCATAGCAGTTAAAGTGGAATATAGCACTATAAGAGTGTAGTGTGATAGGGCCCTTTATTTTGGTGGAGACCTCTTTCCCAGTTCCTTTGTTCTGTAGGAAGGTTAAATCCCAGCAAAGGAGTCCAAATTTATTTATTTATTGTTTTGCCCCTGCAGAAGATCCATTTAGACTCAGTTATACTAGACAGGTAAGTAAAATTCACACAGTCTTGGTATTGTACACGGAGGGCAACAAAGATCTTCTCTGGGTGGAGCTGTGGTCAGCTTATTATACACCCTCCCTTCTCTTTGAATGGATTCTTGTCCTCTGGGACACCTTTTAAAAGAGGGTCTTCAGCAGCCATGGATTCTATATAATCCTTGAGTTCTTTAGCTGTCTTGGAGACCTGTGAGAGAAGGAAGAAAATTGTGTAAAGCATCTGGCCTGAGACATTTTGATTCCTGACAAAGAATTAAGCCCTGTGAATTAATAGGAGGTACCATGCAGCTGGTCAGTGAAGAAACCTGATAGGAAGAGAACTGACTCATTTGAAATGTGGTGCTGCAAGGGAGTTCTATAGATACTGTGGTTCACCCAAAAGACCAGCAAATTGGTCCTAAAGCAAATCAAGGCTGAAGTCTCAGTACAAACCAAAATTTCTATACTGAGGCTATTATACTTTGGGCACATCATGATACATCATGACTCAGTGGGAAAGACAGTAATGTTTAGTAAAGTGGAAGGCAGTAGTATAGGAAGACTACTTTACAGATGGATTGACTCAATCAAGGAAGCCATGGCCTTGACTTTGTGAGTCCTGATACAGTTACTGATGACTTAGAGGTTTCTCGTTCATAGAGTAGAGAAGGATCTGATGGCCAACAGCAGCAACAACAAACAATCCGGTGGAAATATCTTCCAACAAGAGAGCCATCTCCTTCAAATAAACAGGAGTCACTTTTGTCCATTTCCTATTCATTTCACTTCGGTTACACAGGAGAACTTCCCAGGGGTCAAGTCTATCTGCCATCACCTAAAATCAATAGTTCTCAATTATGTGGCCCTACAGACATTTGGAGTTTGGCTCCCAAAACCCAAGCAGGTTTGGACAATGGTAAGGGATTCTGGGAGTTGGATTCCAGAAAGCTTGATTCCACTGGCTAAGCACCACAGACTTAAACAGTTCCCCATATACACTCCTTTAAAGAAACTGTTAGCCTGCCTCATCATTTTCTGAGTTTTATCTACATAGAGAAAAATTTCTCTATATACCTTAATGTCTTAATACAGGCTGGTAATCTCTGAGTTTCTGACTCTTAGGGTTTAGTATAGACTGGCTTGGTGGAGCAGGAGAGAGGGCAATTGTCCAATAAAATCCCAAGAGTAGAAGATTCAGACTAAATGAATGAATGAATAAACAAACAAACAAACAAACAAATAAAATTCCAAGTTGATTTTGGCCACAGTCTTGTTGGGGTATGGTGTCTTTGTAAGTGGACTTATGTCAGTGGGAATCAGAATTGCGCTGTTGCTCACCATTTGTATTTAGCAGAGGGCTGTTGTTATGTCACTACATAGCAGAGTCAGCAAACTGCCCAATGCACATTGCATTGGTCTGATATGCTTTGCATCAATCCTGATGAGAATTGGGCATGCTTGCCAGTCTCCCAGTATGCAGTAACTGGGTTTCTTAGCGCCTCTGCAACATAGCTAGGTATATGCAATGTTACATTAGATACAAGGCTGTATGGGATTTGATGGTTGTCTTTACCATCTCTTGTATTTTATGTTTGACCTTAGAAGGAGCTGCACAAGCAAATGTACAACTGAAACTACACACCCAGCACCACTTTTTTACAGTAGCAAATAATGCTGGACGCAGTCCAGACAAACATTCTCATGTAAAAGCAGTGTGATCCAAGGGATGGGGGCTCATGCTTGCATGTCAGGGTTGGATTTCTCCCATCTAGCTCATCCCAAAGTCTGCCCCTGTGCGAGGCATATTTTAATGCATGGGCAGTGGGCATGATTTTATTCTCAAACAATTCCTATTTACTTCAGAGGGCCTTGTACAAGTGAATTTCTCTCTGGAATATGACCTTTATTTTTAAGTACTTCTCCAGTTCCATCTGCAAATTTGTTCTTCATAACTCTAAAAAGCCTGAACATGCTGGCAACAACTGGCTGACCTTTTGACAATCAATGCTTTGCCATTTTGTACTAGAGTAATGTGCAGAAAATTGTTACCATTTGTCTTTCGTTCTTCACTTCTTTTTTCAGTTGATCTATTTCCATCTTTAGGAGCTCCTTCTCGGTCATATCCTGGGCCATCTTGCCCTGCAATCCAAACCATACACACCCACATTAGTCACCTAAAAAAACCTCTCCTCCCTCAGGCAGATATGAATGAATACAGTTATGATGCTTCGGATGATAGTAGCTACAGCAGCAGATATCCAGTGGGAGCTTCCCTGCTAGGACTAGTAGCAACTTTGGGATGTGGGTGATTTTCAATGAGACTGTGATGATGGTTGCGAGTCTTAAATTCTTCCCTTCCTGTATAGTCCTGACTCCGTTGCCCTTCTCCTCAGTGGCAGTGCGAAGAGCTGGGAAAGTGGCTAGAAGCAAAGAAGGCTCTTTGGCATCTCCAAGAAAAAGAGAGGGGTCTAGGGCCAACAGAACTGGATTAAAGTCTAGGGTGAAAAATGTTGATGTGGTATAGTGGTTTGACTGTTGCACTAGAATTTCAGGAGACAAAGGTTCAACCCACTGGGTGACCCTGGGCAAGGCACACTCTCAGCCTTAGAAGAGGCAATGGCAAACACCCTCTGATTCTTCACAAGCAAATCCAGAGTTCACTTGAAGGCACAGAACAGCGGTGACAAAAGAGAAGCCGGAATATCATCATATGCCATTGCTTTGATTAGCTGTTCTTCTCAATGGCTGCAAGTCCTCAGTTGCTTCCTAATTGATTCATTGATGGATTTTGAAAGAACTTTGTGCTTGAGAAGCAAAAAATATGGTGAGAAATTGTGAACTACGCTGTAGACATCAGGTTGGGATCAGGGAATGTTGTCAGCATCATGAGGCAAGGATGGAGGCAGGTGGTGAAAAGAGCTGGAAAGAGGAGTAGAAGAAGAACAAGGAAGAGGAGGAGATGAAGAACAGAAGAGCTGGAAAGCAGAGGAGGAGAACAAGAGAACAGTTCAGAGAAGGAGGGGGGAGATAAGGGCCCTTCTGGACTATACAAGTATATGACCATGATTCTCCTTAACAGCTATGGCTGCATCCTATGGAAACCTGGGATTTGTACTCTCATAGGGCACAAGTGGTCTCTGGCTGAAAATTCTAAGTGCCTCTCCCTAAACTGCAAATCCCAGAATTCTGTAAGGTGAAACCATGGCTGTTAAAGTGGAATCATCTTGCTATATTTGTGTAGCATGAAAGGTTAAGAAAGAAGAGGAAGAGAAGGAAAAGAGAAGTAAAAGGAGGAGAGGGGGAAACAGCAGAAAAACAGTCTGAAGAAGAAGGAAATCGTAAGGAGTCAGAAGGAGGAGGAGGAGAGTTAATAGCTGCAGTGGTAGCAAGAAAGAGGAAAAGGAGTCTGAGCTGTAATAACGATAACTGTAGAAAGAATTGAGAGATGGAGAAAGCCTCAGAGCTGTAGATGGTGGGGAGAGACTGGAGCAAGCGTTGTGAGTTCTAAAGTGGCAGCTGGTGTGTAGCCAGGGCAATGGAGCTGCCAATCTGGTCCAGGTTTTTGTCTGCACTTCAAAGGTTTTATCCAAAGTGGTGAACCCTTCTCTCTATATAGGTGCAGCACCCTGGAAAGCTCTTTTCAAGTCTGAACTAAAATGCAGAGTGTATTCTCCACCCCAGTGAGACTGTTGTGCTTTAGCTTGATGCAAAAAGTAGAAATGGGGAGAAAGAACACAGTGTCACAGCTGGAAATCATAAAGGAGAAGGAAGCCTATTTAGTTGTTAAACGGTTCATGTAAATCCCTTGCGTATAATCAAAGATAGTTTGATGTTGGCCCTTAGCTGAAAGTCTGAGGAGTTGGCTTGGTTTTACTTATTTGGGTTTTTTTCTTAAGGCTACATTGCTTGTTCTATTATGCAGTCACAGCAATGAGGATTTCTTGTCTCTCTCTCACCCTCTAGATAGCGGTAAAGCCCAAGTTTAATCAATTAGATCTGTAGTTAAGCCGCTTATTCAAAGCCCCATTACAACCATATGCCATTGCTTTGATTAGCTATTCCCCTAAATGGTGGCAAAAGACCTCAATTATTGCCTGATATGAAATTGTGAAAAAACCCATAAAAGCTTCTGTTTCTGGTATCACTGCTTTTTGTCTCCCTGCCCCTTTTCTCTTCTAACTCATGTGTTAGCCTTCCCCATTCTGCCTGGTGCCCTTCAAATGTGTTGGACTACAGGCCTTAGCATGCAAACTGTTGTTCAGCACATCTGTGGAGGTTGGGGAAGGCTGCCATACAAGCTTGTCTACTGCCTTTGGAGAAATGACTCTTTTGGGACTGTAACTCCCAGGTTCATCCAGCCAGCCAATGGCTATGCTCCTTGAAGATTCTGGGAAGTGTAGCCAAAGAAGTAATTCTTCCAAGTTCACTACCCATAGACATATACAGAGTATAGGTATAAACCAGCTAAACAGTTATTCTGTCTCCTTGAGGAACTGTGGAAACTACATGCCTACAGAGAAGTTAATGGTCTTGCTGAAATATTGTCAGCACCTTCACTAAACTGTGATTTCAGAGCAGACCCAAAATATTTTGCTGCCTGAGATGCCCCCCCCCCCCGCAATTCATCTATTGATGTTAACTGATTATGAGATAAGGGTGATGGGACAACAGCAGCAGCAGCACATATCCTCCAATATTTCACTGATGAAGATTGGGACATGGGTGGCCAAGCACCATCAGGCCATGGTCAAGATGGCAGAATTTACTAATGAGGAAGAACACACAAGCTAGCAGAGGCTGGAGCAGTTTGCTTTTGCCTGAGCCTACTGGGAAGCACAAGATTGTTCCTCTCCTCTCCTGAGTTAACTGAGTGCAAATTACTTTTGTACTTTGAACTCAGTTTGCAGCAATTAAAGTAAGCTGAGGACAAAAGAGGAAAGTGGGAGGAGGAGAGAGAAACTGGGACATTTTAAAATGGAATGGCAGAGGATTAATTGGGTCTGTTCCTACCAAATCAGGAAAGTTAGAGAGTATGTTGGCAGTAGGACTGCATCCTCCATCACACCTAAGGGCAGCAGGCTAGGTCATGGGGTTCATCACATGCTGTCTGGAACACATAGTTTGATCCACCATTGGAGAAAAACAGTCAGAGAACACAACTCCTCTTCCAGTCATTCAACATCTGCTGCCTGAGATGTTTGCCTCACTGTGCCTTATAGTAGGACCCTTCTTGCTTCCCAGAATTCCTTTAAGAAGACTATGAGAGAGGGGAGAATTCCCTTTTTCTTTTTCGGAGTGCAACTGACCTGTTTCTGCTCAATGGCACACAACAATTTGCTGACCTTGTTGCTATTTCCAGGCTGAAGTTAAGAAGTTGCCCTTTGCTACAGTTTTTTCCATCCATGACATCCAACGGGCTTTATTATGACTAATGAATTAAGCCTCTCCAGCTCTCCCCACCCCCCATGAGGAAGGTAAGCCTTATCTGCATTCTAGGAACCAATGGCACACAGTGGTGGATTATTTCAGTGGCTTCTCCAAGGTCATTAAACAAAACCAGGTTGTACTTTTTGGATTCCTGCTGACCCAGGTTTTCAGTACATTTGGCAGATGCAAGAAATCATTATGTCCAGACATTTCCGAACTGCATATTGCAATATTGCATATTGTAGCACCCTGAGCTGCATATTGTGAGTCAATTGCCAAGACCTGGGTTTGGTCTTTCACAACACTTCTTTTGTGATAGTCTTGTTAATCTTTTGTAGATGCCCTTGTGATATGTTTTTGCATCCTTGTGCTCCTTTTTGTGTCTTTTGCAACTTTTTTGGTGGCACTCCTAAAGCCAGATCTAGGTTCACTTCAGGGTAAGCACTGGCACATGGCACATGTGATGGGAACTCTAGGATATGGGGACAGAGACTCATCATTTTCCAGTAAAAAAACAAAGTAGGTTCGGCCAAGATGAGGTGCTGTTGTGCAGTGCTACCCTAAGCATTTTGCTACCCGAACGACACCCCATGCTAGAGTTGACAGGCCCTGAAATTTTAGCCTGAAGCCTAGGGATAAACCCTTGTGATATCACAGGTAAGGGATCTTGGTGATGTTACAATGATGATGTTACAAGGGCAGTGTGATAGCTTAAGCACTGATGACAGCCACAAAGGATATGCCATTTATATTATCTGTAAAAACCTGGGTCATTTCCGCACTAGACACTTATAGTGCTATCATTCCACTTTCAACATCCTATGGAATCACTGCAAACCCCAGGATTCCATAGGATGTTGAAAATGAAATGATAGCACTATAAGAGTGTAATGCAGAAATGGCCCTTGTCTAACAAATGAGGAAATGCACATACACACAAACTCACACCTTTCAAGACAGTACTCTTGACCTGAGATTCCTCCTCCTTGCCTGAAGGATCAGAGACAAGGGGTGCAACTTAATCCATGCATTTCAACAAGGACTAGTGCTTTCTAACAGTCCTAACTGCACCATCTAGGCATCAATTGCACCATTTAGGCATCAGTTCCACCTTTAATCTATTTGTCTCTTCTTCCCTACCACCACTCCATGGTGCTATCTGAAGCAGGGTTGTTCCATCTTGCTGCACGGCAGCTCCACCCCAATCTTAAAATATGTTGCTATAGGCCTAAGCCATAATTGCTCCAGAATTGTAAAGACTTCTATATGGTTAGAAATGCTGTAGGTATAATAAATAACTGTACCAAATTAGCTAGTTATATATCTAGATACATGTCAGTGCACAACTGCAAACCAAGAAGATGTTCCATTTTTCCTCCAAAAATGATTTGTTTTTTTTTTTTTAAAAAAACAACTAATATTTCAGAATACCTCTTTTGAAGGATACAAGCAAAATTGCTCGGAAGACATAATAATGATGTATTGTAAACACCACATTAGCACAGCTTGGTGAATTAGGTTAAATACATTGGTTGGGAACCATTTTTAACTGTAGAGCTTTATCACATGAGGCAAGTAAATCACAATTACAGCAGGACAATAGCATCCTTGGCTGGGATGTATCACATTACCTGGTTCCTCCTCTGTTTTTCTCCAAGTGAGAGATCATTTGGAAAGTATTTCTTTTACAAAGGAGGTCATTAACAGCTCTTCTGTGTTAATACAAGAAGCACTTTTCAAACAGTGTCCCACCAGGAGAACAACAAAAGAAAAAGGACATCATGTGATAAGTCCCAGCCAAAGACCCTATTATCCTACTGCAATTCCTATTTACCCACCTCATGTGATAAAGCCAGTTGAATAGATTCACTCTTTGGTTGCAATCTCACAGCTTTTCAAGTTGTGATTTTTTACTGAATGTGACATGAGGATCAGGCATGGCAAAAGATGTTAAATTCTTAGGCCGTTTCTGCCCTACACTGTTATAGTGCTGTTATTCCACTTTCAACATCCTATGGAATCCTAGGGTTTGCAGTTTAGGGAGGGGCATTTAGAATTCGCAGCCAGAGAGATCTTTGGTCTCAGTAAACTACAAACCCCAGAATTCCACAGGATGTTGAAAGTGGAATAATAGCACTATAACAGTGTAGTGCAGAAATGGCCTTAGATGCAGAGCAGCATAAGCTATATACGCCTCCCTCATCCCTTCCTCCTAAAGTATCCTAACTTGTATGTGCATCTATATACATCTGCCCCTGGCCAGTGAATGCAAATGTGGTTGCATTTTAAAAGCTTGGCTTGTTTCAGTGATCTACAAGATCATCAGAAGCTGCTGCAGCATGATATAAAGTATCCTATGCATAAACTTGCAGATGGATATGCATGAAGGTGGGGTATTAATGGCAGGCGAAGACCACCTTATTTAAGCAGGCCTTTGGCAACAGACTTTATTTGTTGCAGAAGGAGCCATTAACTGAATGGGTACTATATTTACTTCTATAGGTGTGTTTTAAGTCTCCTACAGTTAAACTATGGGATTTGCAACCTTAAGAGCTGGGAATGATCATCAGCTTCAATGGCATAAGAAGAGGTTTGAACAAACTGATGGAGGAAGGGGCTATCAGTAGTTACTAGTTTCAGCAGTTATGCATTCCCTTGAAGGCTGTACATTCAGGAAAGCTCTGAATGTCGATTGCTGAATGAGAAGTGGGTCTTGGGGCTCATGCTCTGCTTGTAGTGGGCTTCCCAGAGGCACCTGGTTGATCACGGTGGGAAACAGATTGCTGGACTAGAAAGGCCTTTGGTCTGATCTCTCAGGGCTCTTCTTACAGTGTTACAATCCACTGTAGTGTGAACGCCTTCCTTTTCAAGAAGGCTTTTTGGTCCTTGGTGGCTTTGGTCAGTTCTGTTTGATTGACTTGACTGCTGTTATGGTCCTATATGCCAGTCTTCTGATGCTTCACTGCTTCTTTTATGGATTTTTTAAAAATAATTTTAATTGTATTTGAAATGTCTTTGTTTGATTTCTATCCCTCCATCGTATTTGCAAGACATTTAAGAAAGGTCAATCAGGAAAGTTTTAAACAAATGCCAAGCAAAGAAAAACACGCATTCTTAAGGCCTCTAATATTTCTCATAGATTCAATAGTGCTTGAAAGGCTCATGGAAAACCCCCAGAGTTGTAATTCTGCAGTGCAATTAGTCAGGGCTGGGCCAAGACTTTTTGCCACAAGAGGCAAAGACAAGATGGCACAGATGCAAACCTGATCTGTGCACAAACATTGACTGGATAAGCAGCTTCGCCCTTCTTCAGTACTGGGTAGTGGGATAGGATCCTCCACCATTCCTGAGGTTTAAGGGGTTCAAAACAAGCTATATATGTAGAGCATACAATTTTTGATCTCCAAGAGGAGGGAATGGTGGTTCAGTGCTCCTCTCCTCACAATCTGTTGCCCAACATGGTCATTTCAGCCTGTCTGTTCATAGGACAGGCTCCCTTTTCATTGGGGATGTAACAGAAGACTTTGTTGGAATGAATTTGTCTGGTGTTTTAACTGAGAATTTTCATTTGTCAATAACAACAACAACAGCGAAATATTACTTGAGATACTTCCCAAAGGAACCAAGGAATGGTAATGTTTGCTTGAATTGCTGCCAAGGATGTTCACAACCAATAGTTTGATTTGAGGATATGTTAGGATAAGATATTTTGTCTGTTAACATTCATTTTGTATTTTTGTCTGTGATTGCCAATGGCTTATTACAATCATAGCCAAAGCCTATTAGGCAATGGCAACATTCTTGTTAGTTGGAGGATTTCAGATACTTAGGGAAATAGGTAAAATCTTCACTAGAAAATTTAACTTCAAATTAGCTTTCAAAATTTGGCTTTCAAACAAATTGTGTTGTAGGGAATGTTGGTCCCCACAGATGTTTATCAGGGATTCTGCAATTACAATTTATGGACTATGGGTTGGGTCTAGACTTATCCATGCCATCCACTGATGTGAATGACACTTGCCATCCACTGGTATGAATGAAACTTCAGTGAAACTTCTCCTAGCCATGACAAACTTGTCCCATTGATTTCAGCATCAGTGTTTTCATCCAATCCTTCTTCCAAGCAATTTACAGAAGCAAGGAATTCTCTGCTCCCTCTGTGAGGCCTTCAGAATAACCCTATGGAGCTAAGATGAGAACCAGTGATGGGCCCAGGAACCTCCCCCTGGTCTTGGAGACTTAGTGGGCATTTAAATCCAAGTGTCCCTAAAGGTGGTCCAATGTTCAGTATAAAGAGTAGGGAATCTGAGACCCTGGGGGTGCATTCTGCCCTTCTGAGGAAGCCTAAGAGGCTAGATTCAGTACATTCCAGATGACTACCATCATTTGATAGTTTACTGCTTTTGGTCCCATGTTTGGAGAAAGGTGGGAAATAAATAAATAAATAAATTCTCACCATTTGACTGCCCCCCCTATTCTAAAAAGTTGAAATATTTCTTCTAAGTGCTTTGCATTAAAATATGCTGATATTTTTGATTCTAGCCTTTGCTTTGGTCCCTGCCCAGACCTGAATATAAACCTCTCTAAAAATGAATTCACCCATGGAATGAAATAGCTCCCCTACACTGGCTCAAGACCAGGGGCTGGCTCTCTAGCTGTTGTCAGACTGCAGCTGCCAGCAGCTCTGGCCAGCATAATCAATGCTGAGGAATGCTGGGAGTTGCAGTGCAACAACATCTGGAGGGTCACATTTTGCCCGCCCTGTTTTAAATACTACATCACACTGTCTAATAGGAAGATCCATAGTGAGGGGCAAAATGTCTTAAAACAGGAGTGGACAAAGTCCAGCCTATGGGCTTCAGGTGGTCTCACAAGAGCATTTTTGAGTCTTCCAGGGTCTTCCCACAACCCGGGTTACTTCCTATTTTTTTAAAAAAAGCACCCCTCTCAGCCTAAAACACCCTGAAAAGGGAAGAAAATGGAAAAATGTGCATCTATGGTAATGATCATAGAGAGCCCTCCCTCCCATCACAAAGGAAATAGTAAAAAAAAGAGAAAAAATGCAGGAAGTGCCTAGCATGAGATTTGCCTGTCTAAGGTCCCCTGGGGTATAAGTGCAACCCTGCAACATCTGACAGTTGCTCACACACATCTTAAACTTTCCCCACCTGAAAATTCAGGAATACATCAATAAAATGCCTAAAAAAGTTTATATAATGCAAAATAATAAATATAGGCATCAGATTTATCATTGCTGTTGTATGACTCATGCTGACCCTAAAGTGAACCTTTCATGGGGTGTTCAGGGGCTGAGACTGTGTGATGTGCCCAGGGTCACTCATTGGGTTTCCATGGCTGAGCAGGGAATTGAACCCCGGCATCAGATAAATCTACATGAATATAATCAAGAAAGGAAATACATCTTGTTCTAAATACAGAATACATATTATACTTTGTATAGGCATAAACACAGGTCCAGTGTGAGAGCCATGACTGTGTTTGTGTAGATTTATCTAATGTTCGTATTTATTATTTACATTCTATTAAAAATAGCAGTTTTATTTATCAGATCCTGATTTTTCTGATGGGTTGTTTATTTTTGATTCAACTCTTACAACGTTTTTCTGGCTTTGTTGTGTTTGTTAAACTTTCCCTAAACATGAACTAAACTAAACTAAACTAAACATGAGCTATGCTCTAAAATCAGGATGGACAAGTGAGAGGCTTCCAGGTGTTCATGGGTCTCAGCTTCCATAATCACTCACCGTTGGCTCTGCTGACTGGGACTTAATGGGAATTGCCCTAAATACCACATTGCCCATCTGTGTTCTCATATACACAGCTGAGGAAGAAATGTTGGGTGTATTCTCAGTTCACACAGAGTGAGGCACAACAGCTGTAGCCAAAAACCCTGTGTACGTACCTCACCAGAACACTTCCCAGAATCCTCTGTAACAAGTAGGGCTGCCTGTGGGTTTGAGAGAACTCTGGGTAAAGCGACTTTTGGTTTACCCCCACCTCTGTCAATCAGTCTTTTTTGGCTACTGTAAAAGTTGTTCTGTCCTGGAGTGAAGTGTAATGCCAGGCCTCCCCAAGACTTTTGGGCCTTTCCGCACTACACTGTTCTAGTGCTATTATTCCACTTTCAACATCCTGTGGAATTCTGGGGTTTGTAGTTTACTGAGGCCAAACAGCTCTCTGGCTGAGAATTCTAAATGCCCCTCCCTAAACTGCAAACCCCAGGATTCCACAGGAGGTTGAAAGTGGAATAGCAGTACTATAACAGTATAGTGTGGAAATGGCCATAATCAGAGAAGGGTCAACACAGAATCTGGGAATGATATACAGTACTGTGATGCAAGGTTGAGGAAACTCTTTCGGCCTGGGGTTCCATTTCAGTTTAGAGTTCTAAGGGCCCACATTTCAATTGTTGGCAAGGCCAGAGCCAAAAAGGTGGGACTAAAAATGTCAGCACCTTTTAGCTTAAACCTCTTAATCCCTGTAACTAAGTCTTAGGAGAGACGTTTCAATCTGTTAGAAAGGGAGGGGAACTCACACAAATGGAGAAGCAGCGATGGCTGTCTGGGAAAACCCAAAGGGTCATTTAGGGACCTCTAGGCAGGTCAAATTTGGTCCCAGGGCCTGAGGTTCACAACCCCTGTTATAGTGCGATCTTTCCCAATGCAATATCCTTCATAACTGTTCGACTCTCTGTGTTCATGTTTACTGGGAGTGAGAGGAAACATAGTCTGCCTTTGTTGTGGAGAGTACTAGGTTGCAGAAGGCTATAGTGTTAGGATATTGGATCCGAAAGACAACAAATGAGGATGGCTGGATGGGGCACTGAATTTTGTTCTCATGGATTGATATGGAAAGTTTTTTTAAAAAATATTCTTCACATATAAAGGATAACAAATCCCATCTTCCCTGTGCCCTGCATGCCGCCCCAATTTCTTATCAACAGAGTTCCCCCCCCCACCCTCCATCCTCCTTTTCTCTTGTACTATTTTGCCATTGGGACAAAATACTTAATCCAAATCTGCATTACCCTGTTGAAGTAAGCTAGTACTGCTTGTGCTAATGCTGATGGAGTTTACAGATCTAATGCATGCAAATGGAACTGCTTTGGCAGGATAAGGCTAAAAATACATGACACAGTAGAGAACCAGCCATGGAGACCTGTAAAATCCTTGTAAGATAAGGAGAGAAAATGGATGTGGCTGCAGTTTCTGCATTAGATTTTGATAGAGCAGTGTGGGCAGAGGCTGTCTGATAGCCAGGAATCTAAGAAAGGCATTTGGGGCTGGTAGTGTATTATGGGCTGCAATTTGCCTACCCCTGTTTAATCCAATTACATATATTTTCAGAGCTGTTCAAAGCCAATATGCAGAATGTGATTTCCTGGGTTATGGACTTTCCATTTCTTGACCTCTGGTGAAACAATGCCCCACTCTATGAAATCACCTCTAGATCAAAGTGCTGATAAAATAAAATACTTCTCCTTCTCCATTGTCTGTAACATAGGGTTTCTATCTAAACTTCACTAGAGTGGCTTGGAGATTCTGGAAGTTGCATACCTTCCAGCATTGCACAGATGTAAACTGGGAAGTGTGTGGCCAAGTAACACCAGACTGTGGTCAAGATGGCAAAAGTTATTAATGAGGAAGAGCACACAAACAAGGAGAGGCTGCAGCAGTTTGCTTTTGCCTGAGTCTACTAGGAAGGACAAGATTCTGCCCCCTCCTTTCCCCTCCCTGCCACTGAGCTGAGTCCAAGCAACTTTTGCACTTTGAACTCAGTGTGCAGCAACTGAAGTAAGCTGAGGACAAAGGGGGAAAGTGGGATGAGGTAAGAAAAACTGAGACATTTCAAAAGCAGCTAAAGAAATGGGAGGACAGAGGATTAATTGAGATTGTCTCTGTCAAACTGGGACAGTTGGTAGCTAAGAAGTTGTAGTCCAAAACATATTTTTTCTACACTTTGGTTTGCAGTGGGCTGTCAAAGTTGGAAACAACTTCAAGGTACACAAAAACAACAGCAATCCTCTACTGGATAGAGATATTATGGAATGGCCCAGTTCTAATTCCCACAAATGTAAGGCAACTTACTAAGACCCTTGAGGAATTCTAGCCTACATCTTTAATGCAAAATGCAGAAGTGACAAGTCTGAAACTGTGTCAAATTTTGAAGTTGTACAGATTTTCATTGTCATTCGCATGGATGCCGTAGGGCCATTACACACAATTAGTGGTATGTGTTATATTTTTAACCTCTTTTTGAAACCAGAAACAATGTTGGGAGAAGGTACAGTGTTCAAAAGGAGACCACCAAGAATAGAGTAAGGGGCTATTACTATTTCCTTTTTGGCTATCCTCCTCCTGATTGTCTTCACCTCAATATTTTTGTTTGTATTTTTCTCCTTGTCGTGATAAAAGCAACTAAGGCCAGGAAAGTCTGGTTGGAAAACCTGTAAGCTAAGCAGCTTCTCTGCTCTAGACTGCATCTCCTGAGACTGCTCTTGATGTGTGTGGCTGTTTGTTTTAGTCCAGAGTTTGAGGGAAAAAAATTGCACACAACTGACATCTAGCTAAGCCTTCACTAAGTAGATAAATACATATAAGCGGTTTTAAAGTTAGCTGATGCATCTGTCCGAACATGATAGAAATTAGGTTCTGCCTGTATGCTCCTTCCAGGCACAGTGACAGAAAGCTAAGAAAACTAGACCTTGGCTGAGAGATTAGGAGAGCTGTTATCCAAAAAGTAACTTTTCTATGCTGTGAAATCAATAAAAAAATGCTGTAGCTCAGTTCTAGAATTTGTGCCTTGTAAAGTGAAGGTCCCAAGTTCAAGCCCAGGAATCTCTAGGTAGAATGGAAGGAGACTGTTGCCTGATATCCTGAAGACTTGTTCCTACCGCTCCAGATGAGTCTAAGGAAGTGTGAGTTCTTGTGATTCAGCTCCTTAGGTTTTGCCACGTCTCACCAGTTGTTCTTGGCTCTGCACCCACTTGTTCCATTGTTTTGGGGGGTTGGTTATAGTAATTTCCTGGATGTGGCCTTGGGCTTTTCTAAAGGTTTTAAAAACGGGGATGTGGTTTGCTGAAGCAGTTATATGTTTTACCTGAAAACTTTATCTCCAGTTATTTTTAAAAAAATTAACAGGGCTGAAGTGCAAGCGTGCCATTTTACTGGTGAATTAATGAGCTAGAGCACTATAACTCTCTCCTTTTTTTTTTTAAGGGAGAAAGTTGGAGAGGAGAAGGGAGTATATTGTTCCAATATATCTTGGAATTAAAAGGAAACTCATTTGAGGGTGGGAATAAAATGTTGCAGCTGGAGTCAGGAATTACCAAAAGTAGCCCAGGATGGCACCAAGCATTGCAACTTCTGAACACTTTTGCTCAGTGTAGAGGAGCCCATTTTGTCTACAATACTGAACCTGCAGTCCCAAGGATCTGACTTATATGCTGCATGAGTCTTTCTATGTGCTGCATTTCCAGAAGAGGTACAAGGAGGTTCAAACCATTGCTAATCTTGCCAGCTCTGCATGACTGAGGGGAACCATGATGACCTGTAGTCCTGTTTCAGCAATGAGCAAAATGAATGTATGTGTGTGTTTGTGTGTCTTTTTTTTATTAAATTATTGCAATACTTGTACAGTCAGCCTCCACATTTGCAGGTTTGACTATTTGATTACCATATGTGTGAGTTGCTTCAACCCCAGCCCCCCCAGGTAGTTCTTTTCTGGGGGAACTTTCTCTCTCAGTGGCTACAATTAGGCTACATAGCCTTTTAACCCCCCCCCCCCCGGGTCATCCTCCTTCTCCACAAGCGTCTGCCAGGTCAGCTAAGAACAGCTTGCAGCCCAGTTTCTCAGCACCACAAGACCTCTCCCTATGCTCCCCCTCGACATCCAAGGAAGAAGATGGGCAAGAGAGAGGAAGTATAGGACTGCCATGCCAACCCACTCTCTCTTTCCTTTTCCTTTCCCTGAACTGGTGTAGACCTTGAGTGCCTGTTCTCCCCACCGTGCCGTGGCCCCCTTCCCACAGAAACACACAAACACACACATGGACACGCACATTTTGATATTTGCAATTTTTCCGCTTTTGCAAGGGTCTTGGTGCCCCTAACCCTAGTGAATGCGGAGGGCCAACTGTATACTGCTTGGTATAATATCTCCTAATCAGTTTACTTGAAAATACAAAGATATTAACAATATAGAGACTACAAAAGCACTGGAAAACTAATTAGTAATTAAACACCCCAATCCCCAGTACAACGACTGAATGTTGTCAACTATTGCAAGCACTAGGAAAACTTATGCAAACAAGGTGAGTTCTCAGCTCACATTTAAAGATGAACACAGATGGAGAAGAGTGTTCCAAAGGGTTAGGAGAACCATTGAGAAGTCCTGCTTTTACTATGCTGTCCTGTCCGTTGCAGAACAACCAATTAGGCCTCCACTGAACATCTCAGGGTTCAGCTGGACATGTACAGAGCAAGTTGGTCTTCCAGATAACCCTGTTTTCAAGGTGTCATGGAAACAAACATCATCTATATAACCTAGGGAAATTGTCTACATTTTTAGTTACAGCTGTGCCAATCCAATAGACCATATGGGCAGCTGCTCTTGTATTTGCGTATATGGGGGAGCATTAAAGAGGAGCAAGCCTATGCTAGAAAAAAAGAAGGGAAACATGGAATATGATCCCTTGCCCGTACTAGAACTTGAAGACCATGGTAGGTGCCCGTCTATCCCTGAACTAGGGTTGCTAGAGTGAAAAACCAGAGACACCTTTTGTATCTTTAATGGTTGTGTAGAAAAGGGAATTTCAGCAGGTGTTGCATGTTGCCTGGTTGTGTGACAAGCAACAATTTTTGAATTTCCCTCTTCTATGTAATAATAAATGGTGCTGAAGTGATCTGTGGTTTTCGGTCGGCAACATTGTCCTCCCACCTGCCCATTCTCCACTCTTGATTCACATATGGACTACAAAAAAGGACTTCAGTGAGAAGACCCTTGAAAAGGAGCAACCAATTTGCCCCCCAGTTCATGTAAGAAAAAACCAAAGAATAGCCAAATTACTACTGCAGCAGGGGCAACAAGACAACTTGAGTGAGGCCAAAGTTGGCATCCTCTGGTCTAACTTGACAACAAAACAAGCCTGTTAGCAGAGATCGATAAATTGACTTGATTAATTCAAGAGAGGTCCTCAAGATTTCTTGAAAATTGGAAACCCCTTATGGTGTTTTTGATGAAAAATAAGGATATTCTGATTGTTGTTGGATTTGACTCTTAGTACTTTAGTGATAATACATGTGCAGTAGAGAAACTAGAGTGGTTGAAACAAGGCTATTATATATAACTGTTGATATGCAGACCAGAAGTTACTTTTTCTTTTTTCTCTTTCTTTGCTTTCTTTTTTGTCTGTTGGAAGATATTTTATAATTTTAGTTATAGATAATGTTGTTTTTCTTTGATGTGTTTTGTTTTTCTATTTTATTTTCTTAAACTTCATTTAATTTTTTTTAAAAGACAATAAAACAGAGTAAAGTGATTTACTTCAACTAGAGCCGCTGTGAAATGTATGTGTCTCAATAAATGAAGGTTAGAATTGGTTTGTAAATAGAAGTTACAAGGCTTGTAATATATATCTTAATTGTATTGGAGAGTGTTTGGATTTCCTTTCAGAAGAAAAAATTTTCGGGTTAGTAATAGGCTTGCACTCAGCAGAAAAATACAACTTCCAGTTTCTAATATAGCAAGCTGGATGAACTTCAAATGGTCCTTGCGTGTTCAGTATGGCCACTATACTTCAAGAAGGATGTAGACAAACTGGAACAGTTACAGAGGAAGTCACTGGAAATGATAGATGGTGTGAAAATACACATTACTGTAATGTTTGCATTATTGTACCCATTTTCCTCATTGACTGGTGTGTTACATGTGCATTTTCCCCAAACACATCCCTTTTTAGTTGCACACATTTTTTTTCAAACATGCACATAGCTGTGCGCACGTTTTTCCTTTGCTGAAATGCTTTAGAAGTATACTGATTTCTGAAGAGGTATGTACCCTATTTGCTGGTGTATAAGACTCACTTCCCCCCCCTCAAAAATAGGGTTTGAAAATGGGATGCGTCTCATACGCCAGTGTGTCTTACAGACTGGCAAACAGTATTTGCTGACATATAAATGTGGTGCACCTTATACGCCGGTATGTCTTTTACGCCAGCAAATATTGTACTTTATTCCAGTGGCAGCCTCAGGAAGTATAAAATGGATACTTTCTTAGAGAAATAGAAACCCAACAAATTTTGTTTCTGTCCCTATTCCTGAGTAAGCCCCTTTGAAATAAATGACCATTTCTTCCCAGAAATACAGATTGGAAACCTAATTCAGTTTTAAGTGACATGTTGCCTCATAAACAATCCCATTCTGCAAACGGAAGTCAACCTACCTCCTTTGATGTGTTCCCCCCTCCAAAACTCCACGGTGTTTTAGAGATACATCTGCCCAAATTGGTGAAATGTCCTCTGCTCTGTTCGGTTGTCTGGTCAAAGACGTCTTTGGCATTAGATGGTGTCTTGCTTTGGAGCTGATTGTCTTCTGTCCTTAATCTGATAATAGACTCAACTAGTTAAAACTGGTCAGGTGTTGAGAATTAACCTCAAAGCCCAGGGTAAGCAGAGAGAGAGAGAAGAGAGACAACAGATGGCACATTTGAAAAAGTAAATCAGTGGATCTGTTAGAACGGGAGACATACACACTAGGCAAATGTGGCAAAATTAGATGTCCCAGACTCAAAGCCAAGACCTCAACCCTGAGTCCCCAAACAATTCCGTTGCCACTGAATGAAATGCTCCAGGTCTATTCTTGGACCGATACCCTTATGCACACAACCCATTGACTCTAGGGTTGACCTACTAATCATCCCTGGGCTCATTAAAAAGTCCAGGCAATGTCTACTCAGTCCACAAGCCCCTATATCCAATGGCAGGACTGATAGCTTCTGGAGTAGATGAAGCAATAATGAGGAAGGGTGACCTCTGAACCAAGACAGACCATGTTAGACTCATCAATAAATAGCTGCAGTTTATACCTACATAGCTAGAACTAGGAAGCAGGGCTCCATATTAGGGGGTTAAAGGAATGGTTTTCACCTGCACATTAATCCTGATCACACTCTCTCTCCTGCACACACACATACACACGCTTTTCTGGACAAATTTACAGATGTTAGTGATCATGCACATCAAGGTCAAATTCAAGTTGCCTTTTTGTGCAGTCTTTCTGGAAGAGTTAGTCTCCTAAAGGTACTTAGTGGCTTAGCAAGAGCAGAGTTGGATGGATGTCAAGAGGGCAGTGTGCGTTCTCCATGCCCTAGCACAACCTCTGTTTCTTCTCTGAATACCAGTTTCTGGGGTAGGACGTGTGAGCTTCCCATGGGCAACCGACGCGCCCCTGGAATGCTGGACTACAGGAGATCATTGTAGGAACCCTCTTGGCTTTTCTTATCTTCTTGTGCTTGTGTAAGCAGCCCTTGCCTGTTTGGTAACTTAGCATCTCTAGTACTTCAGTTTTTATTCAAAGAAATCCTTGTTATGGCATTCATCTCTTATACGACAAGTAGGGAATGCATTGTCAAACAGGTGCAGCCTAGAGCAATTTATTCCATAAGGGCCTAAGGGCCTTTTCACACTACACTGTTATAGTGCTATTATTCCTCTTTCAACATCCTGTGGAATTCTGGAGTTTGTAGTTTACTGAGGCCAAAGAGCTCTCTGAATGAGAATTCTACATGCCCCTCCCTAAACTGCAAACCCCAGGATTCCATGGGATGTTGGAAGTGGAATAATAGCACTGTAACAGTGTAGTGCGGAAAGGCCCTTAGTTTAGAGAACTTGTTAGATCCTGGGCAGGGCCTGATGGCACCACTGCCTTTAGGACTGGCATTCCTCTGGAATGACTTTCTGGATCTTCTTCCGGCAGAGGCTGGTTAGATCTGGTGCTGTCTTGAGTCAGCGTGGTGTCTTGGGCTATAACTGTGGAGACGGGGGTTCAAATCCCTGCTTAGCCGTGGAAACCTACCAGGTGACCTTGGGCAAATCACACTGTCTCAGCCTCAGAGGAAGATGAAGGCAAGTCCCCCTGAACAAATCTTGCCAAGGAAACCCCCTGATAGGTTTCCCTTAGGGTTGCCATAAATTGGAAATGACTTAAAGGCACAAAACAACGACAACAACAAATTGTATTAAACAGACAGTAGCTTATGGACTGAGGTGGTATGAAAGAACTGTCTGTCTACTATATAAAAGTCAATGTTTGTGTGCACGTTTGCTTCTCTGCATCACACAGGCGAAGACCTCATACGATTGGCTGGCTGTGAAGATTACATGGAATCCTGGGGTTGGCAGTTTAGGGAGGGGCCTTTAGAATTCTCAGCTGAGAGCTCTTGGGCCTCAGGCCGGTTGCTATGGTGATGAGGCCTACCATCAATAAGGATGCCAGAAAACTTTTGGGAGGCATAGGTGAGGAAAATTAAAGTGACATACACAACATAGTTACAAGGTCTTCTCGCCTCACGTAGTAGATTGCATGGGTTCCGTAGGTGAGGAATCTTAAAGCTGAAATTCGAAACAAAAAATGCTTCCAGAAGAATGTAAAGCCATTGCACAAATTCAACAGAAAGCAAAAAAATCAAAAGCCAGTATGTCGCCAGAAAACACAGATTGGATTTGGGACTATGGGGTACTGGAATAGGCTGGTTGCTATGGAGATGATGCCTAGCAGCAAGGAGGAGGACAGTGTATTCCCACAGGAACCCAACCTCTGTATGTTAACAACTCTGAATAAAAATTGGATTGGGAAATATGGGGAAAATTTTCAGGTACAGGAATAGGCCAGTTGCTATGGATGCGAGGCTTAGCAGCAAGGAGGAGGACAGTGTACTCCCTCAAGAACCCAAACTGCGTATGTAAATATCTCTGAACACAGATTGCGTTGTGAAATATGGAGCAAAGTTACAGGAAACAGAGAAGACAGTTTGGTGAGTTCTTAAGAGGAAAATAAAAACCTGGGCAACGCTGGGAATTACACTAGTTATATATATCTTCAAAGTCTTTTAATCCCTATAGTAGGACTAGTTTGGAGTTGTCTTCATTGCATTATCCCCAAATCTATATTTCATCTTCATGATCGAGCCGAGAGAGTGGGTCTGAAAACATGAAAAAGACACTAGCTATGCTGTGGGTGATGGTTGGCTAGTCTTCTGTGATGCCATCAAAAACCTCCCTCCCAATCTCCCTCCATCAGGTTTCTGCTGAAATAATGAAAATTATTCTCTTTTTAAAAAACAGAACTAACGTTCATGCAGCACTTTTAAAAATAAAATGGCAGAAAGCCTGCTTGAGGGGTATAGTTAGAAGCAAGACTCTAGAGCAGGGGTGGAAATTGGGCATCTTGCAGTTGAATTGTGGTTCCCAGCATTCTGTCTAGTCCAACAATATCTGGAAGGCCAAAATATTCTTAACCCTATGTGGGATCCAGATCATCTTAGGACATTATAAATTTAACACCTACATCTTCAGTTGAGTTCAGAAACAAATTGTTACCCACTATGGATCACGGGAGAAATGAATACTAGCAATCAGAATGATAGGATAAGATACAAGCTTAATGTTGATATTTCACACTAGATTGTTATAGTGCTATTATTCCACTTTCAACATCCTATGGAATCCTGGGGTTTGCAGTTTAGGGAGGGGCCTTTGAGGCTGTAAACCCCAGGATTCCATAGGATGTTGAAAGTGAAATAGTATCGGTATAACAGTCTAGTGCGGAAATGGCCATCATTATTTTCATGAATGACCTTTCTGACTTATGCAGTACCGCGATTTTGAGGACAACATAATTGTTTACGTAGTTTGCAAAAGTTACTTTTGGGCATTAACTCTTGAGGGTTCTGATAGTTGTAGTCAAAAAAGTACCTTTCCTACTGGTAGTGTTACCCTGTGAACTGGGGGTCCTGAGAGGGACACCAAAATGTGCTCAACTAAAGTTGGGGAAAATTAGCTCAGAGCACTGCTTAGCGTTACGAGAGGCAGGGTAACGTAGCGAGATCTTGCACCCTATGTCTACGGGGTCAGGTCGAGTCAGGTAGCACACAAAAGTTGAAATAATAACTGATGTTTATTAAATACAAGCAAAACAGTGTATGCGACACACTCACGCAAGATAACTAAAGAAAATAAAGGTTGGAGTGGTATAGAGGGATTTTTAGAGGGATTGTTGGTTTGGGTGATACTTCACCTGTCCTGAAGCCCGGAAAAATAGAGAGCGAGGCTGGGGTGCGATGTAGCTCCGCACGTGGAGCTGAGGGGAGGCTCGCCAAGCAAAGCGGCAGCAAGGCGGGATGAAACTCGGGAGCGATCCGAGGAAGGTCTCAGAATCAAGGGTTTTTATAAGGAGAATTGTGACTGCAGGCTATGCCGTACTTGGGGGAAAACAATAGATCTGGAGATGGAGACAAAGCCTCCGAAAGGTCAGAATCTGAATGATTGAGTTATCGTAGCGGTTCTCAATAGAGTAGCCAGTATGCAGACGCAGAGTACTTGGGTATTGTATAGTTTACCCATCAAGCCGCCATCGCGGAGCAGAGGCTCTTTTGTAAGTTGTGTGCATACCTAATTAGAGTATTTGCCTGGAGGTCTCCTAAAGCAGTGAGTCAGCTATTTTCTGGCCTGCCTATATTGTAGTTCGAATCTTACGGCGATTAACGGCCAAGCTTGTTTACGTGCTTGTCCGGTGGCCTCACAAGCATGTGGAGAGGAATAGAGAAGTGAAGCTGAATTGTGATATCAAGAGGATATCTTTAATATCCCCAAAGCTCGGACTAGCCAAGGCAGTAACAGTAGCTTATATTTAACTTTAGCGTGACAGTTGCTTGAGAAAGCAACAAAGCACAGCTATATCACCTAATGTTATAAAATGAAACAAAAAATATGGGAAATAAAATGTATGAATTAAATTATTACTTATAAATTAGAAGGGTTATCAAAGACTGCCTCACCCCACAAAATTGGCCAAAATTTGTTTGGTAGTGGAATTAAAACAGGCCAGGTGTATTTGCAACAATGGATATTCTAACAATGAATAATGTACTTTAGAACTGAATGGCTCTTCGTGAATATATTAGAGTTTTCATCTATTAGTACTTTGAGGGTTGTAGAATTATATTATCTTGGATAATATATAGGCTACACAACAGCATTTGATTTGTGTAAATATGAAGAATCAGCAGGGGGAAAAAAACCTAGGTTGGATCAATGTTTCATCAGATGGATGAGCAGGCCCACTGTAACCAAAGGCTGATTTAAGGTTCATCCATTTCAATGGCTCTTCACTAAGAATAGCAAAATTTGAACCCGATACCTTCTTTTTTATACCTTCCTGCCCAAACTGGTAGAACACAGTAAATCAGCTTCTCCTGTCCTGGTGCCTTTCAGATGTCTTGGACCTCAGCTGCCATCATCCCTTAGCAGTGGTCAAATCAACTGAAATTGATAAACTGAGGGACATGCTAGTCTGATAGACTGGCTACGGCTTAATAGCATTGAGCTTGTCCAAAAGAGTAACTGTGTTCCAAGCTCTGAGCTAACTTAAGTGTGTCCACCTGGCTTGTTTAGCCATAAAAGCCAGCATCTCTGCAATCAGTTCAGCAAGCGTGGTTCTAAAAATAATAGTTTCCACTCTTGACAGTTCCTCCCCTCCCTCTGCCACCACCCTCAACATTTCCTCAGTTACTTTTCATTGTGTTTTGTTCTCACAGGTTGAACAAAGTTTTCATATCTTGTATGCTAAGAACGGAGGTGTTTGTCATTCTAGAGATGGAAAAGGGTGGCTCCACAGGAGTTCTCACGCTCACTTCTTTCTTTTTCGTGCAGGACAGCAATAAATCTGTGGGTGTCAGCAAGAAGGCTGAGGGGTGGGATTGACTCTGCCCCAAGAGGAAGCAACTCAAGTATAAAAGAGGTCCCAACCAGCCAGTGCCTGCACGTGTAGCGCATTGTAACCATGAGTTATGTGAGAGTCAGATCTGTTCTCTGCTGAAGTTACCACACTGCATGCTGTCAGGAGGAAGTGGGGAGCCCAGACTGGCGGCAGGATGTCGTCTGAGTTGCAGCAACTGATACAGACTTCCATCCCTTGTGCAAGGGGGGTCCTGAAGGACAACTACAGCAATCTGCTCAAAGTGGCCGATTACTGTGAGAGCAACTATGTGCAGGTGAGTCACAGTGGGGCGGGACCCTGAGACAGTTTCTACCGTAGAAGCAGGGCCAGCTCTAACGTTGGGCAGAAACAACCACTTCAGGTAGCAGATGCTGTGGAGGCAGCCGCAGCTGTCCTGTGCTGCTCTTCCTGAATCTGCCTTCCCTTTTGTTGGAGGAGAGCACTGTTTTTTTCTTGAGCTCCTAAAAGAGAGCTTGAGAATGTTACCTTTTTGACTACAATTCCCAGAATCCCCAGAAATGCTGCCTGGGGATTCCAGGAGTTGTAGTCAGAAAGTAACTCCCCTAAGCTTTGTCATAAGCTGGCCTGTTGCCCTTGAGTGTGGTAAAAGGTGCTGTCCCCTTATTGGTACTGAAGAAAGAGTCAGCTAGGGATCTAGTCACCATTGCATTTGGAATGGGGAGAAGGTATTATCATCACTTTGCCCTTTGCCTTTGCCAGCAAAATGTCTAGAGCCAGCCAGTCCTGTCACAGGACTGTCGGATGACTAGGGGGCTGCCAAGGGAAATGCAAAGAAGAGCTCTGAGGCATGTTTGAAAGGAAGTGTGGGAAGGTGGCTTCCCACGTTGCTGATGGCATTCCAGCTCTTGATGTGAACGGGGAGGGTGGTACATGAGTACTCTCCAATGTTGCAGAAACAGCCCTCTTTATATGGGAAGCTGGCTGCTGCAGTAGCCAGAGAACTTGTGCATGGCTTGTTCTCTGTGCAAAATGAGATTGTGCCCTAGAAACCTCTGGGATGATGTAGGAAGTGGAGAAATATATTTCTTGTTCATGTATGGATGCTAATGTCTCAGCCCTAGGAAGCCAGAAGCCAGGGGTGGGGGGAAGGGCATCCCCAAATCTCAGTTTTACAGCCCCCAAAGCCCCCCAAACTGCACTCTGACTTAAAATTTTAGGGATGATTTTTAAAAAAAATCCCAAATGTTCCAAAACACAAGAAAAATGTACGGTGAGCAGTTTGATTTCTCTACCCTCTTCTTTTGGTCAAAATACAGCTGAAAAATTGTGACGTGAGCTCATTCCTGGTGTACTGCAGTGCTTTAATGTGACCCATAAGGAAGTGTGGGATGTAAATCATCCCCTTTCACATATACAGTTGTTCACCCCAATCTAATCCAAGGGTAGGGAACATTTTTCAGCCCGAGGACTAAATTGGATTTCTAGGAAGGTCTTTGGAGGTTGGTTTCTAGTGACGAGTAAAAGCATGGGACCAAAAATACCAGTATATTTTATCTTAAGGCTCTTACTGCCAAAAATTTAGCCCCAAACCTTTCAGAGTGGGGAAAGACATCGTAACAAAAGCTAGGGAACCACTAAAGGATGCTCTCATGGGAAGGAGAGTGTGGCTGTATGGGAAATCTGAGAGGACCCGAGAGGGATCCCAGGAAACCTACACCCATTCTTTAATCCAGGCCCCTGCTGTGAAGACTGCAGGAGTATTTCATTGCAGTACAAACAAACAAACAAAAAAGAGAGAAAAGAAAAAAAAGAAAAAGACAAGAAAGAAATTTTCACAGGATCTGTAAGGACTGATTCAGTATAGGGTAGTTTCCTGATTCAATATATGCCTCTACTGGTTAGCTTCAGGATGAAAATTTGAAGAGAGTAGTTGAATTAAACCCCAGATTCATCCCAAAGTTCACTAATTATATCCTCCAAGCCAGTAGTTCTTAACCTGGGGTCCAGGGACCCCTGGGGGGGTCTACATAGCCCTCACAGAGAGTCCATGACACCAAGAGCAGCGGTGGCAACAAGGACATGGCAGTAGGGGTGTGTGTGGATGCCGAAACTGCTCACTCATTTGCAAAGACAGTGGTGCGGGGGTGGTGGAAGTCCCAGTGGGACTGATGATGGCACCTCACTGAGCACTTGCTTCAGTCTACCAATTAGGAGAGTGAAAGTTGAAGGCTACTTTCGATGGCCAGATTGAACACTTACCTTACTTTTTAACCCAAGTGGCTGGATTTATGGCAGAATGGGAAGCCATGTTCCCAACAGAAGAACCTTAAGGTGAACCTATCACAGTTTTTTCCCCCAAGATTTGTTCAGAGGAGGTTTGGCTTTCACTTCTTCTGAGGCTGGGAGAATGTGACTTGTCCAAGGTCACCCAGTGTCTGAGTGGGGATTTGAATCTTAGTTTCCAGAAGCCTTAAATAAATAAAAAATAAACAAATATTTGAATATTTAAATCTAAATTTAAATATTTAAATCTTGAGTTAAGTCTTGGGGGACCCTAGAAACAAACCGTATTTACAGGGGTCCCTAGTAAAGAAAAGATTAAGAACCATTGCTCTAAGCCTTCTAGATGAAAAGGTACTGCAAACCGTAAGGGGATAAGTTTCAGGGTGCCCTTCCTATAATTGATGTATGAGATGAGTCAGGAAAGTCAGCCAAGCTACACCCACAAAAGAAAGTCCAGAAGCAGGGAGGACTTGACAAGTCTATAAGACCAGTGTTGAGTAAATTCCAGTTTTGAATTTTGACCAGGGTCGGGGAAGTCCAGGTTAAGTTTTAAAGTAGCTGTAAGTGCTTGTTGATGAGCCAGCATGGTCAAGCGTTGGACTACAACTCTACAGACCAGAGTATGAATCTCTGGAAACCTACAGTGTGATTTTGGCAAGTCACATTCTCTCAACATCAGAGGAAGGGACGGTGAACCCCCTCTGAACGAATCTTAGAAAGAAAACCCCATGATAGGGATGCCTTACCACAAATTGGAAAGGAGTTAAAGGCACACATCAACAATTGCTTGTGAGGTCACACTCTTTCAGCCTTAGAGGAAGACAATGGCAAATCCTTTCTGAAGAAATCTTACCAAGAAAACTCAATGATAGGTTCACCTTAAGGTTGCTGTAAGTCAGAAATGACTTGAAGGCACACAATAACAAAATGACTCATTACACCAGCAAAATAACTTCATTCCTGCTCAGTAAACTACTTTTCAAAGGCGACTTGATATTCATTATTACAGGTTAGTGTGATTAATTGTAGCATGTTTCTTCCAGGCTCCATTTAAAACTGCATGCTGCTTGAATTTTAGGCTACTTGAATTTTAATTTTGGCTGGGTTTTGTGAGGAATTGGACTACCCGTTAATCTATTAAGCCTTTTTTGTTTACTGTTTTATAACATAGCACATAATGTAACAACAAGAAAAATTCCTAATGCTTCATGTATAACCCATAAACACTCTCTGGATTGAAAACCATGCTCAATTAAAATCTCTTCAGGAACAGAGATTCCCTACAAACATTAGGAAGAACTTCCTCAGGGTAAGAGCAGTAGTTTGACAGTAACAGACTGTATCGGCATATGGTGGAATCTCCTTCTTTGGAGGTTTTTAAACAGATGTTGGATGGACCTTGTGGTCTCTTCCAGCTCTATGATTCTATGATTCAATTGTTGTAAAGTTCTGTTCCTGTAGCAAATGCCACACCTGAGGAGCCATCCTCAGAAATGCCTCAGTACTTCCCTATGCTTTTCTGTTTCTTCCTTCTCCCACCGTCTTCTTTTCCTCCTGCTGTGAACTAATTTAGGCGCAAGACAAACGGAAAGCCCTAGAAGAAACCATGGGTTTTGCCACTCAGTCGTTAGCCAGCGTGGCCTACCAAATCAGCAACCTGGCTGGCGACATCCTCAAAATGCTGGACTTGCAGGCTGCTGAAATCCGACAAGTGGAAGCCAATGTTTGCTCCATCGCACAGGTGAGCAAGAAAGAACAGCATTTGGGGAGGCAACGTGAATGGTGTGGGAAGGGGATGAGGGCTTCATCTGATGTGTGGTTCTGCTCCGGAACCCATGACTGGTTGGAAACCTCTTTGATTGGTGTGACAGTCTCTTTGCTACTCTGTATGGTGTCTACTTGTCTGACTCCTTCGCAGTTTCTTCCTGGCACGGGGATGGGAGAACTGCTTCAGGTCTGGGTGCCAAATATGCCCCTGCCAGAACTGAAGAGGGTCTTACCTTTCCCCTCCCCCACTTTTCTATCAGCCTCCAATCTTTATTTTTTATTTTTAACTGAAAAAGCCCTCTGTGTCTCTAGGGGTCATGGGACACTTTCCTCTGGATTTTGGGGTCTCCTTGTCCTGTTTTAGGACCATGAGAGACCTTTTATCCAGCCAGGAATTGACCTGAGATCATTTTTTAAAACAGCTTGGAGATGGCTATAAACCTAAAAATTCCCTGCATAGAACCCCATAACATGGCATTTTCAGTATTTTCTTTTAAGGGGGTGGGAGATATACTGGGCCTCCTGCAGCATGACCTATGGTCCCTGAGCCATGCTTTGCTCACTCTGTCCTAGAAACTGTGATGAAGATTTATTTATTTATTTATTTATTTATGAATGAATGAATGAAAAATTAGTTCATTGGGAAGGTGCCATAGTCCAACACCAGCTCTCTGTATGACTGCAAAGCACAGCTCAGTTCCGCACAGTAACTTCCTAGTCTGTCAAGTGCAGTTTAATCGATGCAACAGCTTTTAAGCCTGCAAAGTGCAGCTCAGTTCCATGCAACAGCTCTCCAGGCTGTTAAAGACAACCAGGTTTAAATGCCGTTTAAATTAAGTGCCCTCTTATTACTGAGAGGATGCAAGAAGGAAGAAGCATTCAGGCCAGCGACCAAAGCCCTGTGGGTTCTGATTTACAGGTTACACGATCCCATGTAATCCTTGACATCTCTATTTAAAATGACCCTTGGTAGTGTGGGTGGGAGAGATCACAATCTGAGACCCTGGCGAGCAGTTGGTCTTGGCAGATAATCTTACAACTAGACGGCAAGAATATCATATATTTGTTTGTTCTGTAGTGCCAGAGTTCTATCATCAGAGCCAGGGAAAGTTACTTTGTAAGACTGTACCTCCCAGAATCCCCCAGGTTTGCTGACCTGTAGTGTAAAAAGTACATTTTACAAGAACTGTGCAGCATACGGAGGTGGCGGCTTCACACAGCTGATTTGGGGTTCCACGGAAGAACAGCCAAATGTTTGTAACAAATTTTTGTCATTGTTTACTTTCCGCACTGGGGAGGTGCATACTGTATTTTCTCTCCCAGGTGTCAAAATAACTTCAGTAACTTTGACTGCCGTCCACATTGACTTGCTGCCTTGAGGAAGGTGTAAGAAGCTGTTTTAAGTTAATCCAGAATTTTGATCCCAGCATGTCCTACACTGGCACTCTCAACTGGTTATTGGCTGTGAATGATGGGGACTGTAGTCCAACATGCCCGGAGAGTGCAAGGTTGGGGAAATCAGCACTTCCTCATAAGAGCAGGCAAAAGTCCTTGCCTGTAAGGGGACATGCTAAGGTAGAGCCTAAGACCTTGAAAATGCTAAGCATGAATACAACTTACTATGCCCAATGGGTTCTGTCTCTACCATGACATCACACAAGACAGCTAAGTGTGAGAACAGAATGATCAGCATAGAGGGATCTGTTCCAGCTTGATGCCCCCTGCATGCATTGGACTACACCTTGTATTACTCCCAGTCACCATTGATGGGGGATGATGGGAGCTGTAATCCAACCACATCTCAAGTGCTCCCCCTTGGGAACATCTGCAGGGTATTCTTCAGCCTATTTCAAGTGGTTCTTGCTATTTCATTGTGGATCATTGCTAAAGGCCCAAAGGAGCCTCGCCCTCCAACTGAGAGCTCCTGTGAGTTAGTTAGAAAGTTAGCTCTTCCTCCACCTTTCTTTCCCCCTCCCCATGGAATGTAGGACATATATGCCGTGTTCTCAGACATAAGATCTCTTTTCCTGTTAACTGGAAAAAGACTGGAAAACTGCCTGATGGCTTTCCTGTTTCCCTGGGTATAATACCATAAGAAAAAACCCCACACACCAGGAAATGTCAGTGGAATGGATTAATCATCTCTGTCCTTTCACCAGTTATTTATTTGTTTGCTGTGCCTGAACGCTTCCAAAATCTATGTTAAGTTTCCTTGAGAAAGAGTACACCTCTGAATATTTCTGACATTATTGTGTGGTTGTACCAATCGGAAGATTCTGGTGGTTGTAGTCCAAAAAGTTACTTTTTTCCCAAGCTCTGGATTTGTTTCATAAATCATCTGTGCAGAAGGGTGAAGTATGTGTATGGTGCTTTCTTTTGTCATGATACATGAAAGGTAGGGAAAAAAGTAGGCAAATGCCTCTCTGACATGGAAATTCTCCCTTCCTTCTTGAGCTAAAAGCTTTACCTAATTAAAAATGGCATTTTAAAGTGGAACTATATATCCAGTGGCTGTTCGCACACGTGGTAGCCAAGAAGTCCATATAGGCCAGTAATGAATTATGGAATGCATAAAAAAGCAGGCTGGGCTTTTTCTTGTGACAAGGAAGTGGTCTGGAGGATGCTGGAACAGTATAGTGCAGCCTTCCCTAATCTGGTACCCTGCAGGTGTTTTGGACTGTAACTCCCACTAGCTCTAGCTGATAAGGCAAATGTTGAGAGATCATGGGAAATGAACTCGAAAACATCTTGAGACTTCTGGAAAAAGTTGATCCAATAGGACTGCTTGGAGGGTCACTAGATCTCAGGGCTTGGCACCTTTCCTTCAGTCTTCATGGCTAAGCGAAGGATTCTTAAAGTGAGACCACTGCCTTGAAAGGTGTGTTTAGATACATTTTCCTTATTTGTTAGACTTGTTTTTTTTTTAATTGAATGGTCTACTATATGCAGCTGCTTTATTCTTAATGTGTCCTGTTTAATGACATCGTCAGTGGCTATCCCTTGTGACATCACAAAGGCCAGCTCCTCCATGATATCGACAAGGGGCGTTTCTTGCCTTTAACCTATCATCTCAGGGATTGAGTTAATCCTGAGCCAGCAATCCTAAAAGAGTGTTATTTTTCCCCCAGTGTACTTATTGGGGTGACAGCAGCTTCTCCTTACCTGGGTGACAGAGGGCAGCCAGACAGCATCTGCTGTATGGGCCAGAATAACTTGCCTGGCTTTAGAAAATATGTACCATGACATGACTGTCAGGGTTGGCAGGATTTGGCTCCTCTGAGCATGAGCAGAGTGCTATCTGTGAAGCAAGTCTTTGTTGCAGCAAAGGGTCCCAGTGAAGCAGAAATAATTCCAAAGGCTCATTAGTTAGGCTTAGAATACTGATTTATTGCTGCACTCTAAGACAAAGCTTAGCAAACACATGCAAGCTTGGCAGCAATTGGACGAAGAGGAAAAACAGAAGATAATGGAGGAAAATCTGGCAGCATCTCCCCTTACAAACCATATACTGCCAATAGCATGACAGGTCCAGCTTGGGAATCTAACTGGCAGCTGGTCAAGGCAAACACCAGCCTTTTTATGCTACCTTGTCACCCTGGAACAAGTGGGGTGACCCAATCAGTGCTCTGGCGTGTGGCCTTCTCTAATACACAAGACATGGCCATAACAATCCTTCTGGCCTTGCACCTGGCTGTCTGGCCACACCGCCTCTTCTCTCTGCCATCCACTCATAAGAAAACTTTGCCTGCCCGGCAACAACCTTGACAGGGTGGGAGGGTGCCATTTGTTCTCTTATGGTCTCGCAGACTACAAACCTTCTTTTACTGACCCTACTGGGCTACCTTCCTAGGTTCTTAGAAATTCTTTTAAGATAGTTTCTGAACGAGAGCCAGTGTGATATAGCGGTCTGAGCATTGGACTATGACCCTGGAAACCAGGGTTCAATTCCCTGCTCTGCCATGGAAACCCACTGGGTGACCTTGGGTGTGTGACGCGCTCTCAACCCCAGAAAACCCTGTGATAAGCTGACCTTAGGGTCGCCATCAGTTGAAAGTGATTGGAAGGCACACAACAACAACAACAACTTTTCAAATGTGGAGAATATTCATACCTTCCAAGATTGCTGGTCTGAACGTTTTTTACATTCTTCCAGAAATGAACATTAGAGAGAGAATCCTATGTAAAATGAAAATACAAACAAGAACGATTGATTCAATTTGTTTAGATGCAGATTGAAACACTGGCTTCCTAGTACACCACAAGTGTTAACTAGTGTAGCAAAGTTCAGGTTGCTCGTTTATCAATTACTGCCAACTGGCTTATCTTGAGTGTTAAACAAAATTGTTACCAGCTTTTTTTTTTTTTAGTAATCACTGCCATTTGGATATGTGTTGCTTCTCAATACATGTGTGTACAGCTTTGACTGTGTGTGTCCTATTTTTATGCATCTGCTCGCAGAGAATATAATTTGAACTTCTTGAATTTGACAGTTCTCAGTCCACTAAGTAAATAAATAAATAGGTGCAGTAAATCAGCCTAGCTTTAAGATGCTACAAGAATCACTGTTGGTTTTGTTGCTATGGACTCAAGCTCTGGAAAAATTCCTTTTGTTTTTTTTTTTAGATTGCAGTTCCCAAGAATCCCCCCCAACCAGTATGGCTAGTGACTGTGCTGTCTGGGGAATTCTGAGAATTATTGTCACAGAGAGTAATTTTTCTAAACACTGGGAGAAACTAACAGGCATGTTATTCCCTCTTGGGAGATTCTTGTAAGAGGTTACTGAGTCACTGCTTTTGGCCTGATGTCAGGAAAGATTAGCCAGGCCCCCATCAGCCACGCTTCAGAACGGATGTCCTGCTTCACTGGGGCAAAAGGCCAAAGGCTAATCTCAGCCAAGACTCATCTCCAGAACCAGTTTGGGCCAGTCTTGAGTTCTCCCTGCCTCCTAAAGCATTACCAGAAGGCAAATCAGGAGGAGGCACAGTCATTCTTCAAAGTGTCCATTATAAGAGAATGGAACTTTGTGCCTCTTTGTGTAACACATTGTAATTTTGCTTCTCAGACCTAGAAGATATTTTCAAATACCTTGGGAATAATCTGTTAAAGTAGATGTGTGCTTGTTTATCATTTATAAAGCATGATGCCCTAAAGGGATTTAATAAACCTTGGAAGAGTTACTGTTTTGGACAACAACTCTCTGATTCTCCCAGCATGGGCACTAATTAGATGGCTAGGAAATTCTAGAAGTTACTTTTCAAAAAGTAACTTTCCCAAGCTCTGGAATTAACCAACAAAGAACAGTTTTGCCTGCAGGCTTACAGTCTGATAGACATGTTATAAAAGGGGAAACAAAAGAAAGAAGAGGAAAACTAATAAATTGAGGTCCCCATCCTTAAATTTTCATACAGTCATTATTTCATGTTTGCAATGCATGCTTAGTCTTCATCGAGCTGTCTGGGGCTGGTTTTGATTTGTGGCTCTTTCTCTGGCAGAGAATTCTAAGTTTTATGGCTGTTGTGTGCCTTCCGGTCTTCTCCGACTTATAACAACGCTAAGGCAAACCTATCACAGGGTTTTCTTGGCAATATTTGTTCCGAGGGGATTTGCTCTTGCCTTCTTCTGAGGCTGAGAGAGTGTGAGTTGCCCAGGATCATCCAATGGGTTTCCATGACTGAGCAGGGATTCAAACCTTGTCTCCAGAGTTGTAGTTCAACACTCAAACCACTACATCATTCTGCTTCAGACCCCTCCCTAAACTGTCAATCGAGGGACTCCACAGGATATTGCCATGGTAGATAAAGTGGCATCATAGCACTATACCTGTGTAGTGTGAAAGGGCCCCTTGTGTGTATTTCTGTTTTATTTGTTTACTGCTGCAAATCTTGGAACATATCTTGAAAAGGTTACTTGTGGGGATTACAACTTTCCCTATTTCCCAGTCAGCAGGATTCTAGGAGTCATAGTCTGAAAAAAGTGTGATTTTCAATGTCTGCCTTGGAGTTCCTCCTAATTCTTCTAGTAACTTACACTTGTAAACAGAATATAACATTTTGGCTTCATAAGGATCCACACTCTAAGGAAGAGTTCATTGTTGGTGTAGTGTTAACCAGGAGCCAGTGTATTGTAGTGGTTTGAGCATGGGACTATGACCCTGGGGACAAGGGTTTGGTTCTCCACTTGGCCATGGATACCCATCTTTGGCATGTCACACACTCTCAGCCCCAGAAAACCCCATGATAGGTTCATCTTAGGGTTGCCTTAAGTTGGAAACAACTCGAAGGTACACAATAACAACATACTATTAACCAACTGAGATGTCCACTGAAGATCAGTTCTGGGAGAGAAGGAACTGACATAGTGCTGTCCTACTGCTTTTCCTTTTCCTTATTGTAGAGCAGAGGTGTTGTCAAATGGTATTGAATATCCAGTTAAATCAGGTGGAGCTTATTCCTGTACAGTTATATGTCATGTTTCATAAAAGACGCTTTTTGGACAACAATTCCCAGAATCCATCTGGGGGAATTCTAGGAGTCACAATCTTCAAAAAAAGGTTCTGAGGGTATCAACCTCCAACTGTCCTGATTTGGCACAGACAGTTATTAATTCCTGGGTCATCCCGCTTTTTCACCTGCTTTCAAATTGTCCCAGTTTCTCTCTCCTACTCCCACTTTCCCTCTTTGTCTTCAGCTTACTTCAGTTGCTGCAAATTGAGTTCAGAGTGGAAAAGGGTTTTGCACTCAGTTATCTGAGCAGAGAGGAGAGGTGAAGGGGGGACAGAATCTTGCCCTTCCCAGTAGTCTCAGGCAAAAGCAAACTGCTGCACCCTCTCCTAGCTTGTGTGCTCTTCCTCACTAATAACTTTTGTTGTCTTGATCACACTGTGAAGTTGTTTGACCACATGTGTCCCAGTTTTCATCTGTGAACTGTTGGTGGGTATGCCACATATAGGAATAGATCTGGGGCCTTGGGAAATAGACTTGGGGCTGAGTCTTCACAGGCCCAGGTTTCTTATTGCCCTCTTGACAATGTCTTTCTGCTGCAGGTGGTGGAAATGCACAAAGAGAAAGTGTCCCGCCGAGAGATTGGGTCTCTTACTATTTGCAAGACCTTTCCACATTACCAGAAAATCATCTATCCCGAACATCTTGAGCCCTTGGAGGCATATTACAGGAAACCGCTGAACTTCAGCAGTTTGGATGAAATTGGCCATGGGATAAAGGTGAGAGCTGGAGGCCACTTCCTATGTTTGCTCCATAAACCAGAATGGAGTGGCTGCAATTTATTCCCCACTTTGATATGCTTCAAAGCACAGAAGAATCCCATCCATTCTAGGGAGAAGACCACTTGCTGTTGTACCTGGGAAGAAACAGAGCTGTCCAGGTGCACATGCTTAGAGCACATGGAAATCTCTGTGGAAGGAGGCTGCAGGGATGTAGATGTGGTGGTTGAAGGCAGTCTCACTCCTTCTCTTCTGTCACCACCACGTTGCTTTGTGTGAATTGCTTTCTGTGGGTCAGGGCCCTTGTACGGGTGCACATTGTGTTGCCTGTGTCTGACCCATGCAAGATTGGCACAAGGCATCCTTATTTTCCGGTAGTTGAGGGGATCAGGAAGAATAACTGCAGGTCTTTGCATTGCTGACCCTGGCACCTGCTGCCAGAGGTAGTTACCTCAGTCTGCCTAATGGCAGGGCTGGCTCTTACGACATGTGCTGTGTGTATACTGGAATATAGGTGGAGGGAAAGGGTGATTTTTACTAGCAAAAATATATTGTTCTGAACATTCTTTCTTATAACATTATGGGTGGCAGCTGGTCAGTGACATGTGCATACATATGTATCTTTTAGATGGGACACAGGGAACTATTTTCTAGTGTTTTGCACACTCTGTCCAGCCTCTCTTCTAGCTTTCAAGCCCCAGGAGGGGCAGGTGCTGCTGCTACTGTGGCTGCTTACAGGTGAGAAGTGGGAAGGCCATTCAGTCCATGAAGATGCAGAACTGATCTGGGCTCTGAGGAGAAGGAAACAGACGTGTACTCCCTATGTGAACATACCCTCATTTCTCCCCCTTGGAGATGAAACTAGTTGGTCCTTCATTGTCTGAATTGCCTTCCCATTCCCTCCTGTCCCTTGCCTTCCCCATCACCATGCAACAGCAGGAGGTCTTCCTGGGGCTGAACCGTTGCCACACACAGAAACAATAGATACAGATGGATGGGCAGGTGGGTGGGCAGGCAGGCAGGCAGACAGAAAAAGAGACAGTTATGGTTCAGTACTTCATTTTGGATGTGGCCAGGGAACTGTCATGGGTGTTACATTCTGTCTGTTTGGTGTTATATGAACTGGATATTCCATTCTGCCTGTTTGGGGTAGATCTCAACATGTGTCTGTGCAGTCAATACACACACTGGGGTCAAGAGCGATACCAAACAGGCGGAATGGAATACCCATGCAGTACAGAAACACTTGCTTTTATTAGTAAGTCTGGCTGTGCTACTGCTTGTGGCATCAAGAGTGTGGTTTCCTTAGGTCTTAAGAGGAAGAAAGTATATTGGCTTGCCTACAAGATTTGTTGACTTATATAGAGACAGAAAGTCAACCAGAGACAGTGAGTCTCCAAACACTTCCTCTGTGGAAAAGCTGAGTCTTTGAATGAAGCACTGAGCAAGTACTTTCTTCCTCTTTTTCTTTTTAAAGGACAGAGTTAAATCAAAATGAGCGTGTGCAGAATTTCATCTTCAGAAACAAAACAGTGGTCCCCAGTCCACAGATAGGTGCAGAGCCAACTAAGGGGGCCATTGGATATAGCATAAGTGCTGCTGGAGGAGAGTTCAGAAAAGTTACTCTCTGCATTACATCTCCCAGAATTCCTCAGGGACGTATAGCCTAAAAAGTAAATTTTCCATGCTCTGTGGTAATGGAGGGCATATGTTGTAAATATGACTTTACTGTCATCTTGTTGTGTGTTCATTATCTAGGATTAAATTATAATATTACTAAGTAAGGGATTGTTTATTGAAATGAGAAACAGTCAGCAAACCTACTGGTACTTTCTTCTGTGAAATGCTGAAGGTCATGAATAACCCTTAAAAAAAATCAGTGCTTTCCATCACCATACCAGTCTTGGACCCTTTCACACAAAGTAATTATAGTGCTATGATCCCACTATAACTACCATGGTTCCATCTTAAAATGGATTTCCAGTTTAGAGAGAAGTACTTAGATAGTCAGAGAGCTTGATTACCTCATCAAACTGCAAACCCTCAGATTCTGTTGCCACACCAGTTAAAGTGGAATCATAGTGCTATAACCATGTAGTGTGAAAGGGGCTCTTCACAAGATACAGTGAAACAGTTATTGGAACTTGATATCACCAGTAAAGTGGTGTTATTTGCTGTAGCCAGCAGGAAATTGCAGATCTATTTTGTTGGTTAACAAATTCATATTCATTAATTTTGAACAATTGTCAGTATCTCTGTTGCATGGGTAACTTTAATTTTAAGTGGCTAAAAATAGTCTATACTAGCCTAAATCCAGCTGCTAATCCTATTAAACCTATTAAACCAATGAAGATTTGATAAGCCAACACTTATGTCAAATTTCATTGATGCAAATCTCTAAGGCCATTTCCGCACTAGACTGCTATAGTGCTATAATTCCACTTTCAATATCCTATGGAATCCTGGGGTTTGCAGTTTAGGGGGGGTCCTGGCCCAGGATTCCATGGGATGTTGAAAGTGGAATAATAGCACTATAACAGTCAAGTGTGGAAATGGCCTAATTCTAATTGGAACTAGCAATTGGATTGTTATTATTGATTACTGTTTTACATTATCAAATGGCAATGGTCTTTGGCTAGGTACCATCAAAGATAACTACCTTCCTCACTTCTACAATTTTCAAACATTTTCCAGTCTCCCCTAGAGCAAGAATAGGGTTCTAAATTCAGCCTGGAAGCAAGCTGAGAACTCGCAGCTGTAACAATGCACCCAGGTTTAAATACAAGCACTTCTTTCTTCCTCCTCTCAGCTCTGCATGTTACCTTGAAAAGAAAAAGAGAATTGTACTGTCAGCTGTGGCCAGCCAGCCAGACTGCTCTTAAGCCACAAGCGGCTGAAATTGATGAGGCAAAGAGGTTTCGAAGAGAGAGGAAGCTCTGCATGAGCTTTCTGTTCCCACGCTGGGGTCTACTTTCCCAGCAGTCTTCTCACCACAGCCAAGGCTGCTGCCACAGCAGGAGCCTTGCAGGGCTTTTGTCGTTCTTTTGTCAGCCCACAGCATCAGCTCAGCATGCAATGTGGCTGGGGGCTAAAAGACATGACCTAGTTTGAGGAAAGGTGTGCCTTAGGGGAAAGGAACTTTTCTAACTTGGTGCTTTAGGGCTCGGATGGATGGGGGGGGAAAGCGTCCCCTCAGCACAGGTGCAGCCACGCCAGGAAACAGCAGAGAACAGTCTGCAACTCATTTGAGTCCCACGGGACTGAACACTCTTGACTACACGCCCACCACACTGAGAGCAGTTTGGAAAGATACTTTTAAAAAGTAATTAGTTACCATTAGAGCTTCTCCAAGGTATCTAAAATATTTAGTGCTATAGTTACAAGTACATCTAACTCAAAATTAACTTGTTACTCGTTACTTTCCATTTCTAAATTTATTTCTTTTTGTTTCTTTCCAGTTGCTCACACTTACAGTAGAATATCATCATCATCATCATCAGTCACCGTCATCCTTATTTATACCTTGCCTTTTCCTCAAAACTAGGCTCGAGCATAATTAAATCTATGGAACTTAACCTATGGGCCTTCCCACACTACACTGTTAAAGTGCTATTATTTCACTTTCAACCTCCTATGGAATTCTGGGGTTTGCAGTTTAGGAAGGGGCATTTAGAATTCTCAGCCAGAGAACTCTTTGGCCTCAGTAAACTATAAACCCCAGAATTCCACAGGATGTTGAAAGTGGAATAATAGCACTATAACCGTGTCAGGTAGAAAGGCCCAACTTGTTGACTTACCATGTTCCATTGATTCTATGGGTCTCACTCTAGTTCTGACTAAGAAATGGATTAGATTCTATATCGAGAGTTATAACCCAGGTGAGTTCAGATCCTATTAGCCCTAGCCACTAGAGCCAATGAAGAATGATGGATATTGTAATCCAAAATCATCTGAGAGGCTGCATGATTCCCATCCTAATGTTAGATATGGGGCTAAATCCATTTTTTTTAAAAAATCCAGCTAGAGTACACGTGTTTTCTCAACTAGAATAGCCATCTCTGAGATATGCTGGAAGTTGCAACCCCCGGGGTGGGGCAGGTTGCATGATTTGCAACTCTGATATAGCATCTGGCTATATATATCTATATATCATTAAATGCATTTTGCTACGTTCAACATGGCTGAGGGACAGGAAAGCCTTTCCTTATTATGTGAGCTAACCCAGGAAAGCTGGTCCCTGGTGATTTTGCTTCCTGAGCAAGGTTACCTTCTATTCACTTTTTGCCTAGACTAGGTGTACACTGGTGAGTGTCTCTGTGTGGCAGAGATAATGAGTGAAAGAGGTGAAGCACGACTCTATGTTGCCCCCATGGCAATAGCAGGATTACAACAGAGGCCTGTTTGCTTCCTTATCACCTCTTGTCCCTTGTAGACCGAGCTGGCCCTACTATAAGGCAGCATGAGGTGGTCACTTCAGGCAGCAGATGCTGTGGGGCAGCAGTACAGCTTTGCAGGGAACAGACATATGCCACATAACATGCTCTACATTTGTTTAAGCTAGCCTGCTTTGCTGAGGTATGGCATGGAGAATGCTTTCCCTTTGCTAGTGCTGAATAAACTTCTAACAGCCCAGTTCTTTTGGCTTTTGTAAACAGAATCAGGGAGGAGAATGCCATCTTGTCCTTTACCTCTGGCAGCAAATTGTCTTGGGTTGGCCTTGGTTGTGGCGTTAAACAGACAAAGGGATAAGACATTGGTTTTCAAGTTATGTTCTGGATAGAGGTTGGGAAGGTTACTTTTCGAGCAACAGTTTCTAAATCCCCTAGGTGGCAAGACCAAAATAACGTCAACATATGATTAGGACAAATATGTAGCCTGTGTCTGTTGCGAAACTAGAGACTCCCTATGGAAAAGTATGTATATGATGTGGTGGACTGGCATTTTTCTCCCAATGTGGCAGGGACTGGTATTGTATTCGTGCCATATTTTTATCCTGTTCATGTTTGCTGTTGTTGTAGTAGTTGTTGTATATTTTCAAGTCATTTCTGGCTTATGGCGACCCTAAGGCAAACTTGTCACAGGGTTTTCTGAGGGCTGAGTGTGTGTGTGTTGTAGCCAAGGTCATCCAGTGGGTTTCCATGGCTGAATGGGGAATCGAACTCTAGTTTCCAGGGTCGTAGTCCAGTGCTCAAGCCACTATAGCATGCTGTCATGCTTGCTGTAGACTGGTAAGTGATGGCTCATGGATTCACACTGGTCTGTGGACCACCAGTTTGAATAGTACTTATATAGGGTAGGTCCAGGCTGGTGCTTTAGTGGCTACAAAGTTGTACCTGTATCCTTGCCTTTCCTCCAGGGCTAGGGCATCCATGCTTCCAATATGGCTCATTATGCCGATTTCTAAAAAGAGAAAGTTTCTGCATATTTCTTTCCTTTCACTACTGTTTCATTGCCCTTTCCTCCTACCTAACTTTGATTTTCCCATACATTCCCTTCCTATACCATCATCTGCAACACCCTTGTCCTTTCATTGGCTTGGCTTAAAGTCCTTTCCTGGAAGGATGCCAGGAAAACAGTTAAAGCAAGATGCTTCTCCATCCAGCAATGGAGTGATTCCTAGCTTGAAAGGAGGCTTCAGCAAGGGACCCGCCCCTGCATTCTTGCTCAGGGTTGGGCCCACCATGACTCAGAGTGAGGCAGTTGCCTTGGGCATCAGGTTTGGGTGTACTATGAAAAAGTAGCTGATTGTTACTTTTGAAATATATTATTATTGTCTTTATACTGCCACTGTTGGCAAGAAAGGTGCATGAGGAATGTTATGTTTCCAGTGCCAGAATAATTTTTTAAAGATTTTTTTTTAAAAAATTACTTGCATTCAAAACGGATCTCAGTGACATGCAGTTATGTTCCGGTATAACAAAAGCAGGAAAGCAAAAATGCAAAAGGAGTTAAAATAACCACAGAAGTTGTAAGTTTCTATGAAAGCTGACCAGATGTCCAAATATTAAGTCCATTTGTAAATTTCATCTATACATCATTTTTGTTGCAAGTGTTGTTAGATCTTCTGTCTGTTGGATCACAAGTAGAAAAAAAATCTTTCCGGTAATGATGTATTAATGTTTTAGCAGTCAAAAAGGTGTGAAAAATCCACATCTCTTGGCCATTTGTTAATTTCCAAGAAACACATAAATAATTTAGAAGAATGTCTGTGTCCCTGAATATCAAGAAACTTTCCAAAACCAAATTTCTTCCTCCGAAAATGTAGCTTCTATGGGACATTTCCAAAACATTTGTGTTAAGGAAGCATTAGCAGCATTATGTCTCTAATAATTTGCTGATTTAGAAAGCTCTTTCTTGAATAGACATTGTGGTGCTCAATACATCTGAAAGAGCAATTCATGCTGTATAAGACATAGTTGGAGATATATAGCCGTCTAGTTATAGATGTCAAAGCCAGTAGCCATTGATTAGTTAGAAATAAATTATTTCTCTGCTAGAATAATTTGGCTGGTTTTGGGTACTATGTTGCTTGACTCAGGTAGGTGGTACTCTTTAGTATTTTATCTCAAGCAGCAAAATATCTTTGGGCAGACTCTGATTCTGATCATTCTCCTGTTGAAACCCATGAGATGTGACTTTTGATGTGGACAGTGATATTTATTTTCACCCCGATGTGGACATTGAGTGTGACTGCTAGGTTAGGGGCTAGATCCAATTTCCTGCTCTTCCCACAGGACTGACTCATAGAGGACACCACCAACCAAAATCATTCCCTGATCTGCCCTTAGCATTGTTATAGCTGCTGCCTTACCATTTCTGTGTCATGCAGATTTGCTTGTTAACCTCGCCCCCCTGCATGATTGGTTAATGTGTCCTTAAAGCAGGGCTGGAAAACACTTTTTGCCCTGATGGGCACAGTGGTCCCCTTCAAACATACCACCAGGGCCAGTCCTACCATTATGCAGAGGGAGACAGTCTCTTAATGGCAAAATTGGCTGCTCCTCAACTGTATACCCTGCATCTCCTGTTTTTTCTCTTCTCTTGGAGGACAGAACATTGTGTGCTATACAGCAGGTTAAAGTAGCCTGTTTCCTGTGGTGTGGCAGTGAACTCTGCCCCATTGTCCATGTTGCAGTAAGGTCACATAGTTATATTCAGTACATGGTTTTTAAAATATTTATTTGGTTGGCTGGTGTTTTGAACAGAAAACCCAACTGGCACTTGGAAAAGATGACCCTTTTCCCCCACTCCAAAACTACGAACAGCTGATGCATGAGGGTGTGTGGAAGAGGGAAAGAATCTTTGTATGAATAAAGTTCTATAGTTGGAACTTATGGCAACATATAGCATCAGGTATCTCTGGGGATGTGAATTGAGACAACAGCAAAACTTGGTAACATTATTTTTGGACTGTGACTCCCTGCATTCCCTTGGTAGCATGACCAGTAGCCATGATGACTGGCAGAGTTTGGGAACTGTAGTTTAAAAAAAAAAATCCAAGCTCTGCAGTGGGATAAAGGATCTGGTATCTTGGCAGAATAACTGCAGTTGTGCCCTGATTAGATATTTGTGAATGTATTAAATAGTCACCCCCACTTCTGCAAAATGCCTAGAGACCAGAATGCCATAGGGCCCTTATGCTGGCATAAATCCCAGTTACAGTGGGGAAATTACTTTTAAAGATGTTGTGTAAGGAAACATGCTGTACCTCCTTACCCAACAGTTTTATGCCAGATATGTCCCAGGTGTAACTCTGGCTTTGGCTGTGCACCTGGGAACAAAAACCCAGCTTTTGCCCTTGCTGGGGGGTAACAGCCATTTCATTTCTTCCCCTGATGTGCAAGGGCATCTGGACAGCCCCATGGCCAGCCAGTGTCTGCACATGAGACAAAGCTTCCTCTTCTTACCCTCTGGTTTACTGAGGGAGGGTTATGCTCTGCCAGAAGTAGAATTGGATTTTGACTGAAGCATCCAGTGCTCTTTTCTTCAAAGGAAATGAAAGCAATGCCAGCCATGGAATTTCTCTCTGCATTGAGGAGCGTGCTACTCTATGAAATGCACTCATTTTTCTCACCTGAAATTTTCCAAAAGTCACTTTAGGTCAGCAAGCCCTGACAAAAAGTGGCGGGGGGGGGGACCTGTGGTAGAGGAGGATTCCTTTGGGAATAACACTGAATTTCATCTCACACGCACCTCTCTTCTTTTCCTTTTTCATCTCAATCTCTCTTTCAGGATCAAAGCACACAGCTGGCCAGAACAGGGACTCTGACCCGACGAGGAACCAAGACATCAGCAGGACAGTCATCTGGGAGCATTGGGTGAGAGGCATTCTGGAGGCAGTTGACCCAGAATAGCAGAATACTATAACTTGCAGTGCAGTTACGCTGGCCTGTGTAACATCCTTACAAGCACCAGTCTTTTGCTGGAAAGGTTGTGAGAGGACAGTCATGTGTTAAGACATCATCTGTCTCAAGAGCAGAGGGCCTTTTTCAGCCTGAGGACCAAAGACAATACCATAGACGGTTTTTTGGGTGGTGGTGGTGGTGGGGAGAGTGCATATTCCAATGTTGGCCAGAGCCAAACAACCAAAAATACCAGCATACAGTGTTGTATCTTAAAGCTCTTGCTGCCAATAATTTTTAAGGGAAGTATGTTAACCTTTTGTGTGTGTGTGTGTGGGGGGGGAACTGTACAAAACCTGGAAAATCATATAATTGATAGTACAGTCGTGCTAGAGTTTCAAATTTCAGAGTCTGGCCTTTTTTTCTAAACCTTAGGGCAGGGGGCAAATCTCAGGGTGAGAGCATAGCCTTGAAAGAGAGAGAGAGAGAGAGAGAGAGAGAGAGAGAGAGAGAGAGAGTGTATTAAAGTATATGCTACTGACCCCTGTTGTTGTGGCTGCTGTAGACTCTCCTGGGATTTTATCTTCTCCTTTTCCTCTATTGCCTCGTTTGTTAAAAGTTGTGTGTGTGTGTGTGTGTGTATTTAAATTGAACACAATGCCCAGAGCAACTGTAGTTGGTGCTTAATGTATCATGTTTAATGGCATCAGTCTGCCTCTTCCTGTGACAGCAGTCGTCACTCTCCTGAGCTATCATGCTTTGGCCATGGACATGACCATCTGAGAAACATCCCATTTACAGTGGGAGGGGAAAAAAACTATTCAAAAGCTGGAAACAACCAAGGGATGGCATCAGGGGTAAGAGGTCATGACGCAGCGGGGAAACCAAGATGGCTAGACTGGTACTAATTAATGGTCAGATTTGGCCCCAGGGCTCAAGGCTTCCTACCCTGGTCTAGAATTTGAGGCTGCCACTGGGGAGATCTGGATTCTAATTCAGACTCAATTACAATTATAAATGGGTGGGTCCTGAACTGATCACTGTCTTTTTAACATACTTCACAGTGAAGAAGGTTAGGGGGCAGATTTCCAGGTTTTCCTAATTTTTTAGGCTCAGTGCAGCCTCCAGTGTTGGAAACATGGACTCTGAATCCCTGGAACTTGCCCATCCCATGCAATAAGAAAATAGAGTACTAAATATATATCAGATGGAGAATTGGTTCCTTCTCTTGTCATTCCAGCAGTGGGCAAAGACCATAGTATTCTGGCAGGCCTTTTGGCATAGAGACTGGTAAGCTGCTGAAGGTGTTTGATTGGATGGGCTGGCTATGCCTCTTATTGTTGTGGCTTTTAGTTTATTTCCATGTTTGTCACATTTTAAATCTGAATTACATTACTGTCAATCTTTTTTGGAGGGTGGGGAGTAAATTAAGCAAAGAAACAGTAAGCACTGTATACTTTCTTTGTAAAGTATTGTTACTGCCCTGGCTAGTCCGAGCTTTGGGGATATTAAAGATATCCTCTTGACATCATAATTCGGCTTCACTTCTCTATTCCTCTCCATGTGCTTGCGAGGCCACTGGACAACCATGTAAACAAGCTTGGCCGTTAATAGCCGTAATATTCGAACTACAATACAGGCAGGCTAGAAATAGCTGACTCACTGCTTTAGGAGACCTCCAGGCAAGTACTCTAATTAAGTATGCACGCCACTCACAAAAGAGCCTATGCCCCGTGGTGGCAGCTTGATGGGTAAACTATGCAATACCCAAGTACTCTGCGTCTGCATACTGGCTACTCTATTGAGAACTGCTACGATAACTCAATCATTCAGATTCTGACCTTTCGGAGGCTTTGTCTCCAACTCCAAATCTATTGTTTTCTCCCAAGTACGGCATAGCCTGCAGTCACATTCTCCTTATAAAAACCCTTGATTCCGAGACCTTCCTCGGAACGCTCCCGAGTTTCATCCCGCCTTGCTGCCGCTTTGCTTGGCGAGCCTCCCCTCAGCTCCACGTGCTGAGCTACATCGTACCCCAGCTTTGCTCTCTATTTTTCCTGGGCTTCAGGACAGGTGAAGTATCACCCAAACCAACAATCCCTCTAAAAATCCCTCTATACCACTCCAACCTTTATTTTCTTTAGTTATCTTGTATGAGTGTGTCGCATACACTGTTTTGCTTGTATTTAATAAACATCAGTTATTATTTCAGCGTCTGTGTTCTCCTTGACTCGACCAGACCCCGTAGACATAGGGTGCAAGATCTCGCTACGTTACCCTGCCTCTCGTAACGCTAAGCAGTGCTCTGAGCTAATTTTCCCCATCTTTAGTTGAGCACATTTTGGTGTCCCTCCCGGGACCCCCAGTTCACAGGGTAACAGTATACTTCCATTCCAGAGAAAATTAGAAACCACTATTTAAACATCAGGGAATGTTGGGTGTAAACCTATCTTTTTGTTTTAGGAGAAATCATAGAAACCTGGAGCCGATACCGCCGCCTGTCATCCCAGATGGCAAACTCTCCTCAGCCTCATCTGTATCATCACTGAGGTACCAATTGTGAGACCCCAATATCACTGAGAGGGAAAGAGCAGACTCAAGGGGGATTTGGCCATTGTCTGTTCATGACTAGTAAAAGCAAAGTTTTATGGCAAGAGACACTTGGAATATGCTCAAGGCAGAGTTTGAGGTCAGAGAGCTGTTATTATTCCACTTTGTATCAGGTTTGGGAACTTTGGGCCCTTGGGATGTTTTATATTCTGAACTCCAGTTCTCACAATCCCTTACCAGTGGCAAAGCTGACTGGGCCTTCTAGGAACTGAAGTCCAAAATATTTGGAAGGCTAAAGATTCCCCATCCCTGAATAATTTAAAGAAGGCTAAGGACTACAAAACACTTTGTAACTATTGGGGGTGAGGGTTAGATAAGTATCACAACAGACATGACTAAAATAGTCTTTGCTATTGTGTAAAGTGCTTTCTTAATCCATCTCTTATCCTGGACACACCACCCAGAGTGAAACATCGATAGAGCTACACAAATTGTCCTTCAAAATGCAATGGTTCCCACCCAAATGCTCCAGTTATCTCAAGGTATTTCAGAAGATATTCAGAAAAGCCTTCCTTTCATGTCTGAAGACAGTCCCTAAAGGACACTGTGTAAGTAAACCAATGCAGCCTTGCTTAATGCAATCCAGTGTCCATCTGTTTAACCAGGATATTCTTCAGCTAGTCAGGAGGAATTAGTGCAGCCATTTCCAGCCCGGTGCTCACTAGATATATTGGGCTATGATATCCATCTTTCCCAGCCCTCATGGCTGTTGACTATCTAGCCTGGGAATGATAGGAGATTCAGTTCAACACATCTGGAAGCCACTAGGTTGGGGAAGACTGCCCTGGATATTTATGAAAGCGTATGTGCAAGAATGGTTAATTTCTCTTCCCTACAGCCCTCTTTGGCCTGTGGCCACTGGTGTAACGTGAGGTTTAGACACTCTGCTGGTGTTTTGGGCCAAGGACTCAGTAGTGTCTGGACACAGCCACTCTCCTTGATGTCATCCAGGCCATACGCTTTCATAAATCTGACCTCAGACTACCACCACCTCTTTCTGCTGCCAGAAGAGACCTGGCCTAAGATGTTTGCCAAATGTGTTATCCATGTGCCTGAAATGTCTCCTTGCTTAAATGTTGCAGCAATGCCATGGAACCTTTGGCCAGTACTACCATGAGTGCTCCTCCTGCTCCACCTCTGCCTCCACCCTCTATACTGTCGCTTTTCCCTCCACCAACAGAAGGTGATGACTTCTTGCCTCCTGTTCAGATAGATATTTTGCCACCTCCACCTGTTGTGGATGATGATATACTGCCACTGCCACCAGGTGAGAGCTTCTTATTTCTAAGAACTTGAGCAACTCTTGTTTTCAAAATCTAATGCCTGGTAACACTGCTTTGTGCTTGGTTTTGAGCAAGCTTCTAGTCTTCACAGGTGCAAATGTGAGCTTAAAATGAATGGATGATCAGTGGGTGGCTGAGTGGTGGGTGTCCAGCAAGCTTGAGAGGGGTGGGAGCTAGCAGGACATGCTGACACACACACGATTAAAGTTGCATCTTTGATTTTATGTGAGACAGCCAACTCATTGTTTGTTTGCAGATCTTGATTTTCCAACCTCTCCACCTCCACCACCCCTGGACACCAATAACTATGAGCAGCTGAAGCCTCCACTTCTGCCCCCTCCACCACCCCCAGAGAAATTGCCATGGGCTCCAGAAACCTATTTGGAAAAAGGTACCTTAGCTGAAACCTAAGAACTGCTGATGTGGTCTTGAGTCAGTGTTCTTTCTGCTTTGGGGTAATGAGCATTTGGGATGGCAGGGCTCCAAGACCTCATTGAAGCCATTGCTGCTGCATTGCTCACAGCGGCCTCCAAGTCTCAATTGTCTGACTTTTGTTACTGTTATTAACAAGGTGCTAAGGGCAAAACCCTCTGCCCATTCTAAAACTCTCTCTCTGTGCCTACCATTTTCTCTGAGCAGATTTTGTGTATCTAGTGATAGTACCATTTGCAGCCATAGATGTCTTCTTTTCTGTGACTGCACCACACCTGCATGTATATTATAGATATATTTTAGAAATCCTTTATTAGGACAGCCAAAGATGCTTGTACTGCTGAGAGGTGAAATCCAATTTGCACATGCTGATTAACATGGGGCTGAGTCCAATGCCAAGGTCTTCTGAATCAGTCCCATTCACAGGCCTGGCCCAAGACATTTTGGTACCTGGGGTAGAGCAGCAAATAACCTGCTCAGATCAAGGTGCTCAACAGCCAATAAGCCAGCAAAGTTCTTTTGGCAGACGAGACAGGAACCCCAGAAGTACCTCTCCTCGTTGCCAGAGGTAACAATTAAACAACCAATTAAGCAACTAACAATTTGCTGTCTTTTCACAAACCTGCAGCCTGAGGCCTGCTGTGTCAGTCCTGACTAATGGTATGGCTGGCACACTGAAAATCTGCAGGGAACTACACTCTGTGGACAAAACAACTTGAGTAAATCAGCTGATCCAATGTGGCTTTTCTTGTGCATTTGGAAAACTCCTGTTCATTTCAGCAAAGCTTGCACAGACCTTCCTAGCGAGTCAGATCAATCTGGCAGACTCGTGCCATCATCCCCATGATGGAACTCCATGTGGCAGGAAGTTCCCTAGGCTACTTGGATGTTAGCTTGATCGGATGGTTCTAATAATGCAATTCCTCTGTCATCACCTCCATCATTTTCCTTAGGGGCCTCTTAAGAGCTTAAGTACCTTCTTTTTTATTGCTCCCTCTTCTTTGCCTAACTCTCTGAATACTTACTCATCTTCTCTCCTGCAGTTGTGACCCTCTACCCTTACACTCAGCAAAAGGAGAATGAACTCTCATTTGAAGAGGGGGCCATTATTTATGTCACACGGAAATATTCTGATGGCTGGTGTGAGGGCGTGGCTAGCGATGCATCGGGATTTTTCCCAGGGAACTATGTCGAGCCATTGCACTAACGAAAGCGGATCAAAATGCCAAGACTGCAAAATGTGATTTCTGATTACCTGTGATCAAGGCAGACTGACCACCTTGTTCTCACTTCAAAATGAACACACAAGAAGAAATCCTTGGTGGGCAGTGGCATATGTTGCTATAACAATATTCATACTTGCCCTGACTTGCTGGCTAAACTGAAAACTAGAAGGAAGCCATTTAAGAAAATGACAGGCAACTTCCTCAGTCTTCGCAATATTTAAGCGTTATGTTTTTGGGTCCCTCTCCCTCCTCCATGAAGCCTTTGTGCTCGCTTATGAGGTGCACTAAAGCAATGAATCCTGTTCTTACCAAAGCGGCTGCTGCAGCAATCAGCATCCCTTGCTCCCTCTTCCCCGAATACTGTATTGTAATAAATATCATTGCAATACATTGATGGACGCTGTGTGGCTTTTCTGCTTTAACTGCCAGAAGGTGGCAGTATTAAGTAACTTCAGTCTGCAGCATGGGTGGACAAGGTCTGGCCCTCCAGACGTTTTGGGGCTTCCCAGAGGCATATGTTAACACAGGCAATGGTACAGGTTGGTAGCTCACCCAAATTTGGAGGGTCAACAGTTCTCTAGGAACCAAAAGTGTAGCAGCTGGCAAGGTGGAATAATGCTTGGATCTGCTATGGCGTTGTTTTTCAAAGAGCTGTCTTAAGTGGGAAAACTACGGAGCTTTCTCTTTTGCTCAGACAGGGCAAGTAACGGTGTAAGGGGTGGGGGTGGGGCATTTTGCTGTCTACAGTGGGTCTCATCCCATTGTCTGAAAACAAAAGCAAATGCACCAGTTTTTTATTTTCATTGAACAATGGAGTTGGAGAGGATCGGAAGGACTATCTAGTTCAACTCTCTGCCATGCAGAAATACCATTAAAGCACTCCCAAGAGATGGCCATCCAGCTTCAGTTTAAAAAACCTCCAATGGTGAGTGCACCACCTTCCAAGGCACTGTTCAACAGCTTTTACCATCAAGAAGCTCTTCCTAATATTTTCTTGCAATTTGAAACGACTGATTTGTATTGTAGGAGCAGCAGAAAACAAACTGGCTCCATCTTCTACATGACATCCTTTTGGATATTTAACTATGGCTATCACATAACTTCTCAATCTTCTTTTTTCCAAGCTGCATATTTTTTAGCCAATTCTTTTCCATGGAGTGGGCTGAGGAAGGGAGTGTTTTTCAGCTATCTGCTACTCTGGCCTCCAAGAGTGATGTTTTACAAATTTGGGGGCAATTTTCTTCCCCCAAACAGGTAAAAGTCCACTGGGGAGTGTATGTAGTGGGGAGCAAAGTTGGAGGAGATCATGCAGGATGAGATTGTGGCTTGACAGTTCCTTCCTACTGCTTTAGTGAAATGCAGCACTTTCAAAACTCTTGTTTTCTGCCCTTTAATTCTGCCATTATCAAAGAAAGGAGAGAAAAGACATTAAAGTAAGAAGAACCAGTGGAAGGGACGGCTTTCTAATTTGGGAGGACTGAAATGGCAAAGTGGCTTTGTGCTGCAGGCTGAGAGAGAAGTTGGGATGTTGGTTTATGAGTTGAAGGATGACTCCCCAAGAGGTAAGGACAGAAAAATGGGGATATGGTGGGGACAACAATCCCATTATCAGGGCTGAAAGTCCATACACGCAACATTTCAAGACAAGAAAGCTGGGAACCACGGTAGCTAAGTGATGTGGCAGAGGACTTGAAAATGTAAAGGCTGATCATGCAGTTGCTGGTTATAATAACATGGTATATGAAAGGCAACTGGAACTGGAATTATTTGATAGACACTTCTGGCTGCCCTGAAAATCCAGTGGGATTAAGCCTGTGGGCCAGGGGTCCCACCCTCAGGGTGCTACAGTGGTCCACTGATATGTGAACAAGGAATGTTCAAACTCATCACCAAACTACAGTCCTAACAATTCTTTGGAACAGAATCACAAGAGTTGGAAGAGACCAGAGGGGCCATCCAGTCCAACCCCTTACCATGCAGGAATACATCATCAAAGCATTCTCAACAGATGGTTATCCAGCCTCTGTTTAAAAACCTCCAAAGAGGAAGCCATTATTGGATTCATTATATAAAATCAGCATAAACACATAGTTTTAAAAGCCCTTTATATTTAAAATGGTGCAACTGTATCATGTCCACAACTCAACGGCCTCATACTTTTGTTGTTCCTCCATAGCTCCCAACAAACCAAATTCAGCGAGGAAATGGATGCAAACACAATGTTTCAGCATCATTTTAGTGCATGTCTGAGAAAGAATAGAACAGGTGGGCAAAGTACAGTCGCTGGGTCCCATCTGGCCCCCATGGACTATTTATGTGGCCCTCAAACGCTTCAGAATCCTGAACTGCCCTTTTTCTGGCCCACAAAATAGGTTTCAGGGTGTCCCTATGCTGTGTAACACTGAAAGAATTGAAAAAAAATACCCGTTTTTCAATCCCAGATTGAAATGTGAACTTTGGCCACTCTAGGTTTTTTTCCCCTTCCTCTGTAGAAGAAAATTGCCCCCTGGACTTGCCATAACTTCCTACACCTTCAAAAGAAGAATTAAGTCTATAACTGAAGGAAGAGCCGTGCACGAATAGAAAATGAATATGAAGATTAGCATCAGTGCAGTGAGATGATAAAGTCCATAAAATTCAGGCAGCATGCTAATCTGGATGCACCTTTTCAAGAAATAAGACAGCAAACTGCCATATGCTTGGGAGTCACTTCTTGGATTACAACTCCCAGTATCCCCTGGCCAGCAATTCAAAACAAGCAGCTTCTAAACTCTGATTTCTTACACATATGGAATGGGGTGGGGGGAGCTGTAAATGTTTAATGTCCACACCGGGCTGTTCTTACTTGCTCCTCATTCAGCACGCTCTTTAGCCATGGGATCCTTTTGCTGCTTGTCTTGCCATTCCTTGCATCAGCCAGCCTCCTCATCTTGCTTCATTTAGATGCCAGCATGTGCTGGAAGGCAAATGTGGCACCACTGCTGCAGCAGTGCTTGACTTAGGTCATTCATCTCAGCAACAAAATAAATCCTACAATGGTCCTAAGGAGCAGCAATGCTGACTAGATGACAGAGATGTGATGAAAAGAGTTGTAGAATAAACTTTTTAGCATCAACATTCCCTGTCCTTTCTGGAAACAGTAGAATCTTTCCTCTGCTCCATTCTGCTCCCATTGAAATCAACAATAAGAAATTGGCCATTGTGGGCAAAACTTTAGCAGGTCCCGGGGACATTTTTCACCTCTACCCTTCAGCCACAGGAGCAACACCAAACTTTACTTCCTGATTTAAAAAAATAAGATTGTACAGTTTGTGTTTTTTGCTATACTAAAGTGTGGGAGGGAATTGGATGCTTTAGAACACTGGTTCTTAATCTCTTCTTTACCAGGGACCCCCATGACTTAAGATTTAATATTTAAATTTAGAGTTAAATATTCAAATATTTATTTATTAAAGGCTTCTGGAGAGTAGGATTCAAATCCCTGCTCAGTCACTGAGCAGGGATTTACCTTCCTCTCAGCCTCAGAGGAAGGCAAAGGCAAATCTTGCTAAAAAATATGCCTCTCTGAACAAATCTTGCCAACTCCCCCGTTCACTTTAGGGTTTCCATAAGTCAGAGGTGACTTGAAGGTACAAAACAATGAAGTGCCGCTGACAGGGTGAGGTTTTTTCTAGCCATCATGTCTCTCCCCTTTGAAAGCTGACTTATGGTGATCCTAAGGTGAACTTATCATGAGGGTTTGCTTGGCAAGATCTGTTGCCTTTGCATTTCTCTGAGGCTGAGAGAATGTGACTGGCCTGAGGTCAGTGGATTTCCATGGCCAAGAGGGGATTCAAACCTGGTCTCCAGAGTCATGGTTTGGTGTGCACACACACCTGCCGCCATGTCTCTTTTGTCAGGGACATGGCACTAGGAGATGTGGGCACTGAGGGACATGGTGGCGGGCAGAGCCCTGGTGGCACAGTGGTTAAATGCCAGTACTCCTGCCACAAATGTGCGTTTGATGCCGCAGGGCTCTAGGTTGACTCAGGCTTCCATCCTTCTGTAGATCAGTAAAATGAGTACCCAGCTTGTTGGGGGCAATTAACTAGCACATTGTAAACTGCTTAGGGAGTGCTTAGCACTGATAAGCGGTATAGAAATGTAACTGCTATTGCTAACTGCTACTGCTATATGTCTGTCTAAACTGTTCCCTCATTTGCAAATGAGGGAGCAGTTTCAGCTCTTGTGCCCCCCCTCCCTGCCACCAAATCCCTGATGAAAGGGACACAGTTGCAGGTGTGTGTGAGTGCCCAAATGGCTCCCTCATTTGCAAACAAGGGAGCAGTTTTAGTACCCGCACCCCACTGCTGCTTCATCCCTGTTGTTGCCACTGCTGTTGGTGTCTAGAAGCACAGCCTCGCAGGCCTCCTGTGAGGGCTCCACGGACCCCAGGTTAAGCACCACTGCCTTAGAATCTTCTGGAGACATAAGTCTCTCTTTTTTCAGGGGCCATGGGGAGTAGTTCCAACAGTCACAAAAATGGACTTGGGCGTTGGTATATGGGACACAGGCCATGTGACTCCACCCTGGACAGTTTAAATTGGTGGCAAAATGTGGCCTGTGGACCAATTGCTTCCTGCAAGAGCTGATTTTTTTTTTCATTTGCCCCCAAAGCTCTCTAGGGGACAGGAAGGGCAATCCGCCACATTTTGGGAGGCCCCTAGGCTATTTTACGTCCAAGGGTGGCCTTTCATTTAAAAAAAAAAGTGATCCGGAAGTGATTTTTGGGTCAATAAGGAAGAAAAAATGGCTCAGAAAGGGCCAAAATGGTGGCAAAAATGCCCCCATGCCCCTGAGGGTGTTTGGAGGACAATTTTAAAAAATTGGCAGGGAAGGTGCAGCCCTTAAGTTCTCCTCAACCGGGGCAGTGCAGCCCCTTCATCTCTAACTGTCAAGTGCTTTGGTGACACCACAAGCCACCAAAATGCACTTTCCAAAGTGCTTCTGATGTGTACTTTGATAGAAAAGAGGTACATGATATTAGAGAATGCCAAAGTAGGCTTTTAAAAACATGAAGGGGGGAATTTAAATGGCCAAATCATCCACCCACCCTTCCTTGAATGGATTGTCTAATTGCATAGAGAGCTCTTGTCTCAGGACCAAAGGAAGGGAAGATCCAGAGACCAGAGTTAAGAGCAATGAGAAGAAGAAAACCCAGAATTTAAGACAAATACGAGAGAAGTATAATGTTAATCATTCAGATGTTTCCAAACTGCTTGTAGGGGATGGATCAAGAGCAGCGGTTTCTTCTCCCAGATCCTCTCCTCCCTCAACATATCTTCTTGAGAACATCCTGAAGGTAGCAGCAAACTTCCATGGCTGAGTCCCAAGGGACTACAGTGGCCTGGTAGGTCCCGGGTTGATTTTTCTCTGCTTCCAGGATGAGCTGGTGCATGGGATAGCCCTTCCTTGGGAATGCAACATCGCTTGATCTCAGAGCCGTGGAAGGGCAGAAGTCATTGGCTCCATCTCCCACATAGAAGACCCGCTCAAACCTGGCTCCCTCTCGAGCCCTCTCTGCCAAGTATTCTGTCAGGATCTTGTGTTTGCACATGTTTGCTGGACATCGTGGGCAGTTGTGTGAGTGGTAAGAGCCCAAGGTCAAGTAGCCCCTCTTGTCAAAGCTAGAAGGGTTGCTGAAGATCTTACGGAAGAGGGAATACACCCCGGCAGCCCTCAAGGCACATTCAATACCAAACATGTTGGCATCGGAGATGAGGATGATCTCAAAGTGATCCTGCTGCTTGGAGAGAAACTGGAAGAGGTCGCGCATGCCAGGAGAGAGTGGAATCTTCTCATAGACTGCCTTGAAATCAGCCATCTTCACCCCCTTATCTCCCATGTATTTAAAGACACCCTGCATATATTCATTGTAGAATCCCTCACGAAAGGTTTGGCGTATTGACTCTGGAAGCTGTTTCCCCGGAGCAGCCTGGATGATAGAGTCATCGCTGTTCTCGTTCACAATGGTTTCATCAAAGTCAAAGATAAGGAGGTTCTTCTGTGTTGGTGTGGCAGTCATGCTCCCATCCTGTAACAATAAAAATGTGCAAGATGCATGAATAGGGGCCTGTTTGGGTGTTTCTGCCTGTATGTAACTAGAGTCTGGAAAAGTTTCTTTTTTGGACTATAACCCCCACGACCTCTCAGGCCATGCTGGCTGGGGGATCCTGAGAGTAGTAGTTGAAAAGAGTAATTTTTCTAAGCTCTTATCACAATTCTCCATCAAACAGTAACTAAACACATAGCTTTTCCTCTAGAACCAGAGAATGGCTGAAGGAACAGGTGGGCAGAAGCTCCACAGGTATTTACTGCTGCCTCAAGAGTGATGTTCAAGCATCATCATTATCTGTAGTGATCCTCTGAGAGCTTGAAAGAAACAACTTACAAGTAAGGAGATCCTTGTAGTTATTCTCTTCTGCAAAAACTAAGGCGTTACTAGGATCATACTTCTAATGTGAAGCAGTATAATGTCACTCCTTTTGCAGTATAATTAGTGGTATTTTAGTTACTTTTTCAGGGCTAAATGCAACATCAGTCCTATCTTGAGCAGACACACTGAAAATTAAGAGGACTAAAGTTTGTTGAAAGTAACCGTTTCTATTCATTTTGATGAATCTGGTCTAGATACGTATGGATTTTATTTCTAGGGTGGAGATCATGTGGCCCTCTAGATATTGTTGGACTGCACCTCTCAGCATTCCTCACTATTGACTATGTTGGCTAAGGATGATAGGAGTTCCAGTTGAACAATATATGAAGGGTCACATGCTTCCCACCCTTGTTTTAGTCCATAGTTACAGGAGCCTCTCTCTTGAAGTCTGTTTTGTGTCATAGGTCAATGATTTAACAGCATTACGTTTTTTTAAGTAAAAGTAACTACTTTTGAAGAATAAGAAAGGAAAGCTTTTAAAAAGTAACTATCACAGTAACTAAATCCAGGGGGTTGCAACAGCAGTTAATTACTTTTAAAACTAAATTCCCATCTCTTCAACCTCCACTTTGCTGCTGCTCACTTCCTACTCGAGCCAGCTCTGGGAGTTCTATGCAAAATACTTTCTTCATTTCCAGGAAAGAGCAGGTAAATTTGAGGAGAAAACATGCATGCAACATCACATCACATCCATTCCAGAGGCACCTTTTCCCATGTAACCAGATAGGATGTGACCTGGTACCTCTAGTTTGCCTTAACCGAACCAGTAAATTCAAAACTGTGCTTGGAAAGTCAACTTAAATTGCTCTTCACTAGATTTTACATATGGTTCAGGGCAGTTCTTCTTAAGCGTTCTTACGCAGAGGAGGAGCAAAGTTTTTTTTTTCCCACTGTGCCAGGGACTGGCACCATATTTGTGCCCATTGGCTACGGTGGTTTCTTACTTTCCTGGAAACTCACTGTGGGCTGGCAGCCAACAGCTTACAGGCTGGCACTGGTCCATGGATCACCAGTTTTGAGTAGCACTGATGCAGAAAATGGACAGCAGGGATCCATGGGAAAGGAGAGAAAGAACGGCGGAAACTTGTGGGAGGCACTGCTCCCAGGTCACCATGAGTCCCATTCAGATCATCCCTGGTCTCTAACTGTTGAAGCAGAGGAGATACCATCCCACTTTTAAAGTGCGGCTAGTCCATGAGGGCCCAAAACTTTGGCTTCTTAAAAATCCATGCAGATAGTAGAGGGATGCTGGAGTCCATCTGTGGCCATGGACTATTTTGTGATCCTGGAGCTGTGGCCATGCATTGTGTAATCTCCTTATATTATCACCTCCTCTGAAATCAGCAGCTTGCCTTTCACTTCCTTATAGCAGCTTCTCCAAAGTCAGTGTCCTCCAGAGGTGCTACAACTCTCATTATCCACAGGTCAGCACACTTATAGGAGAGGCTATTCCTACAGTGTGAAAAAGGCTAAAAAAAATCCCTGAGAGAGGAGTAAATCAGTGACCGCAGCAGCAATCTCAAGTGAGCTACTTAGACAAATCACTACTGCTTCTCTTTGCCCTTCCATTCTCAGTGAGACTGTAATCTCCCCCTACCCATCTATCTTCAACTCAGACCATAAGAGGCTTAGACTGTCAAGTAAAGGGGATCAGGGTTTGCATCTCTCTTAATCCTGGTTGCACTCCTCAGCGAGCAAGACCATTTAGTGCCCTTGAAGCTCCCACGCTGCTGTTCCAAAAGGACAGTGATACGACACAAGAGAACTTCAGATGCATAAAGGTTGGAAAAGGGAGCAAACAAATGGGAAAAGGTGGTTATAAGGCGCATAGACATTCTGTCTGGTACTTTGATACAAAATTTGGGATTTTTTCCTTTTTTTTACATTCAGTTAAAGTTTTTAAAAGTTTTTTTTTCCAGCTCTCCTAACTGTGGAATGAAGCCCTCATAAGCAGCACTGTTGGCAAAACCGTTTTGGTGTGATGGGGTTTCTGAGCCCCAGCTTGCTGACTGGCCCTCCCCCATTATATCCCATCAGTTTCCTCCCGTCCCTTCAGCTTACCTGCACTTCTTGTTCTGCCATCGCACACTACCTTATATAGATTCAGCCCGCCAATCAGAAATGAAGAATGCCAACCAGTGAAGACAGAGAGGCTTGGCCTAGAGGTTGCAGGCAGTAGAGGCAAAGCAGTTAAGCTAACAAGACGGCGGCTGAGGCCCTGAGCCTTTCGCCAGAGCTGGCCCCAAGGCGTTGTGCCACCAGAAGCAGCGCCCATTGCTACCCTCCCTCACACCACTACGGACAACTCAACCACCCTCCAAAAGTACTTCTGCGCTAGACCCCTGTTCCAGCCATTGTGTACCTCCCTAACCAATGGTGCACAATTTACCCTGCTGAGGAGAGAGAGGCGCGGGAGCAGCCCTGCCTCTTGCTAATGGAGGCACGGGTTTGGGGCCTGGTGTGGACATCAAATGTGGCCACAGGCCCACGAATGAGATCTACTTCCCCACCATGGCCCAATTTCCCAAGAATCCCACTCACCTGCAGGAAGCACCGCAGCCCAACACCTTCAAAGCACCTTTTCATCTTCAGCATTCTAACTGCCAAAGCGGCACATCCCCTAGTAGTTACTGCTTTCTCTGCATGAGGCCTCTTAGCTGCCAAAGAAAGCACAAATCACATTTGTGTGCGTGAGGGGAACATACTTCCTTGAGCCTGGTCAGCCATTACAAAATCTTTCTCATGCCAGAAACACATGCACATCCATGCCATCCCAATTCTCTGCCCTAATAGCTCTGACCGTTGCTTTAAGATTTGTTCCTCCGTTCCAAACACAGGCTTGTTTTTCACTGAGTAGCACCGAGTAGCACAAGGGTCCTAGGAGGGATGTGCTGGGTGGGCACCATATTCTTGTTCTGAATTGGGAAACATTACTTTTTGGGACTACACCTCCCAGAATCTTCCAGTCAGCATGGCCCCTGAGTATCTTGAACATTGTTTTTTATCTACAAAAGCCACCAGGTTGGTGGGGCTGGTCTACACGGACTGGCAGTGGTTCTCCTGGTGTTCAGACAGTGGTCTCTTTCTTTGCCTAGAAATGTGATGTGGGTGTGGGTGAGAGAACTTGTGGCCTTTTACATGCAAGTCATGTGCTCTGTCTACTGAGTTATGGCTCCTCCCTATCAAATCCCTGTGGAATTAACCCATAAGTCTGCAACAGGGGGATCTGAGACCAAGTCGTCTAAGCTTCTCAAATTAACAGCAGAATCCTTGTTACCTGCTCAAGTTGTCATGGTCAGGAGCAGGTCGCCTATCAGAAAAGCTTGTCCAAAAGGCCATAAGTACTCAGCAGACGGAATGCCGCAGAACTGCCAGTGATGTAGCCTCACATCAAATCTGGCACTGAGGATTATATAAACAGGCATTCACAGCTGATTTGTTCCAGTTATAAACTCTTGTGAATGGTACAATTTGTACAAAGAAACAGTCTCTTCTTGTACTGCCTTCTACTGCCCTCTTGTGCTCAAGAAAAGTAAAAGCGCAAAACCTTAACTGATAACACGATCATGGGATTTCATTGTAACTTGTAGCTTGGCCCTTAAGAGTGTATTCAAATCAACTTTTAAAACAGCTATTGCTGGAATTGTACTGCCGCAGGGGCAGACCGGGTGGCCAGCTTTCTTTCACTTTTAGTAAAGGAAATGCTGCCATGCATGCCAGCAGTATTATTGCAAATTGCTGTCAATCTGACTCTTCTCCCATGATGAGCGGTCTGCCTTTTTTGTTGTTATTTTTTAAAATCTTTTTTGTATATACATACATGAATAAAATACATAGTTAATAAATAACAGCAGTATTTACATTGACAAGTTAGTTATTATAAGTATCTTTGTATCCTTCCTCCGTTTCTTCCTAGAATACAGCAATATTTGTAATTCTATCTTAACCGTACTTCCAAAAAAGTTCTAATTTATTGTTTATTCCTGATATATTTTGTACCAAAGAGTGCTTTCTGTTCTTGCTAATTCTTAAATCAATATACCCTTTTACTTCCCATTTCTTACTATTCAGTTTATTACCCCCATTTTATTTCTAATCTAATTTTGTAAAGCCCCACAGGAATGTTTACTTATTTAAATGTTTATTTCATTGCTTAACTGAAACAAACACACATATAAGCAAAGAAAATCAATCTGACACACTGTAATAACCACTTGGGGAACAGGTGGGTTTGTGACTTCACAGAACGCAACCAATCAGTACTGTGCACTGCCAGGCTCTGCTGCAAATTTACAGAACTGCCTTCTCCCCTGAGAAAAATGCTGCAGAGTACAGAGAGTATATTCCAGCAAACACACAGAGAAAATATAGCAGTGCTAGTATGACAAACCCCCTGCATGGGAACTAGTTGCCCAAATAACTATCAATGAACCATCAAGAAGTGGGATCTCTCTACCAGCACTGAATAGGCCAGTAGGTCTCAACATTTGGACCTCTAGATGTTTTGGACTCCATGGAATCCCTGACCAAGTGGCCATTGCTGGATGGGGCCTGTTGAAGTCCAACTGCATCTGGAGTACCAAGGGCTGTGAACCACTGAAACGTATCACTGCTACATATGCCTCACCTAGAGATTTTAATCATTAGGACCTAATGGATAGCTTATGCCAAGGTTCCTAGGGAAACAAGCATTTTGTAAGACAAGGGCTGTATTCTGGAAACTAAGACTGAGGGAAGCCTGTGGCTCTCCAGAAGGTCTTCTATTCCAACTCTCACCAGACTGAGCCCAAATAGCCAAGGATAAAAGAACCTATACTCCAAAACCATTTGGATGGCCGCATGTTCCACACCCCAACTTTAAACACTTACTCATTTTTGTATTAAGTCCCTGGATTTAGAGAGAATAAAGAATTTGTCCCAATACTTGGAGCACCAGGTTTATGTAAGAAAAATAAATGTGGATTTAAAAACAAAGGAAAATCCACCTTGATGCTCCCATTTGTTTGATGTCAATGTGTTCTGCACAGTTAACAGAATACACTTGGGCCAATTTATATGGCGGAAGTGGGCAGAAGGTAGACTGGGAACTGGAGTGGACGGAGGTATGAATGAATTAAAGCAGATCAACTAGGATTTTCAATCATTCAACAATATCAACATAACCACCTCTCCCAAATTATATTACTGAAATGAAGAAAGATAGTGGGAGAGTCATCATTCTGTTTTGGCACTGAGAGCAAGTTTGGGAGACTTGAAATTCTTTGTTTCTGCCTTTTTGTATTTTTAAATCTTTGGTATTTGGGTGATACTGAAGTTGCTGGAACTTGGGATTCTAATAAAAAAAATGTAGACCCAACAAGACTCAAGTCTGACCACCCTCCATATTAGCTGGCATCAGAGTTTGAAAAGTTACATTTTTTGACAGTAGCTCCCAGAATCTCCCAGACAGCTAGCTGAGAGATACAGTACTTGGAGTAGTTCTCAAAAAATATAATCTTTTGAAATTTTGTTTATCCAGTCCAAACTACACACCAAGTGTGGCTGGGGAATTCTGAGAGTCTTTGTCCAAAAATTTAACCTTCCAAAGATCACCTTTTCCATCTCAAACTGCATGTCCTACACCATCGGCCTGTCTGTCTTTTTCTTTCCTTTTTTTCCTTAAAAGGAGATTTGATTCCTTTTCCCCTTCCTATACAGTTTTTCAAACTCTGGCTAAGATGACTTTAAAGAGAAGTGTCCACTGAAATTCTCTCAACAATTTAAGACAGACAGATGGAAGAGAGAAATAAAATTGGCTAGGTTTAACTCTAAAATTTGCAGCCACCCATCAGGAAGGAATAGCCCAAAGTGATTTTGCAGGCTGCCACCGCAGAGTAAATAGCCAACGGGAATAGCCTTCAGGGCAACAACAAACCCATCTTTCACTGTCTGAACCTCATGAATGGGAAAAGTACATCATGGAAAGAAAAAATAATAATCCACAAAAACTGCTGGCTGAAAAACCACTGCTGGGATACATACGCTCAGTGGGAGACCCGGTTCCTGCAAATGGCAAAGTTCTAACACTGGGAGGGCGGTGGAGAGCCAGTCCCCGCCCTCTCCTTCTCCTGGTTTCACAGGATGTTCTCTGTCCTAAGCTGGCCCCAAGGCTTGGCAAGCACAACACAGAGCATGTGGGATGTGCCGAGTCAGCAATGCCACACGCTGCCAATTTAGCACGGCAATATGTGGCCACCAGAAGCAAAGGGGGAATATTTTTATTGGTTGGGGACAACCTGAGCTAATGGGAATTTTGGGGAAACTGGGTAACCCACAGGCAGCTCATTCATGTTCCTCAATTCCTTTCCTTCAAAGAGAAGGTGGAAGGCAAAGGGAAGGCAGCTACGCCCATGCCACGTTCCTTCTGGCACGTAGAGAGAGAATGACATGCTGGCATAGATCAACGCAAACCAGACACTGGTGATAACTTCTAAGACAGACTATTTGTGATTCAGCAATCTAGACTCGGATGTGGATTCCTTCATGGAGCTCAGAAATGTTGAGAGGTTGAGGTGGAAGCAAAAATGACTCCTCAAATCCCCTGGCCATACTGAGGGATTCTGGGAGTTCCAGTCCAAAATGGCAACTCTCTGATCTTGCAGTTCCAGCCAACGCTGCCTCAAGTTCAATGCACAGCGTTGAGCAGGGGTGGGAATCATGCAGCCCTCCAAATGCTACAAGAGCACAACTCCTAGTAGTCCTCAGTCAGCATAGCTAATGGTCAGGAATGCTGGGAGTTGCAATCCAATATCGGCCGGGCTGCATGGCTTCCATCCCTGGTCTTAGCCATATTATCAGCTAATGCAAGAAGGGGAATTTTTTTTCTCCAAAGATACTTACTGCATGTGATTGAAATTCAGAGAAATTCCATAGGGATTTTTTTTTCAAATATTCTTAGGCCAGTTAGGCTATAGCAAAGTTTTTTGTATGGCAGTGCATTAAATCAGAGATGGACAACTCTGTACAGGAAGTCCCTGCCTTTCAACACCCCACTCTTTTGACAAATTAAGGGCAAGTTCCACCAATTTGACATGGAGTCCGCTCTTTTCTCAGTTCTTCTTGCCTGCAGAGGCTTGCTTGGGACCACTCGCACATGTGTGTGTGATTCCAAGTCTTGCCTATGGAAAGAGTGGATCCCTTGGTTGAATCAAAACAGCAGGCTTCCATCTGTTTTTCTTGCCAGTCGAGGGTCACTTGGAACTGCATGTGCTGCTTGCAAAGCAAGCTGGGGGGGGGAGGCCGCCAAGCCAGCTGAGAGACTTTACAAGCAGCACACATGTGCCCTCGGTCCCAAAGAAGCCTCAGTAAGTCCTTCACGTTCCTTACAGTACATGGGTTCTGCTTTTCAACTGTTCCCACTTTCTGACAGTGGCCTGGTCCCTAACCTGTCAGGTAAGTGGGGGAAGCCTGTAGTCTTTTGGAAGGGGCAACATATTGTTGGCTGCAAAACTTCAGGAGACAGCACCTCACCCATGTACTCTGCATTTGCCATTCCCACTGAAATGCAATAACAGAGACTTACTGGTGCAGGAGCATGCCAAAACATCTTCTCACACCATAGATCTCTGTAAGATTTCTGAATAGTGTCACTTTGGGCAGGAAGCAGCAGAAAGTAGGAATGGGCAATCCAAGTAAGGTGAAAACTTCAGTGATTTTACCACTGATTGAGTGGTATGGCTTATTGTGGCTTATGCTGCCATCACGTGCGGTAGCAGGGGGTGTAGCAAAATGGGGTGCATGGATGTCTTATGGCCACTCACCCCTACATTAAGGAAATAAATGATGCCATGGGTTCTTGCAAGGTGCCTGGATAAACCCAGAATCCAATCTCAGCATGTGGTTAAGTTAACACCCTTGCAGTAGAGATCATAGAGGAGCAAGATGCTCATTATCTTGATGGGTGGGGTGCACAGGGAAGGAACACTTGGGGGAACCACCATGTTATGACTACTGCCATGGGGCTCTCTCCTTAAAATGATTTGGGAAATGTAATTGGTCCCACACAGAGCTGTTAAGAGTGCAAACTGGAATCTGTGTGGCATGATTTTACTATACCTGTACTTGCTTCATTTCAGAGCCCCATTTAACCTGCAAGGTTTTGAGTACTAAATGGCCTAAAAGGCCACTTTCTCCTGGATGTAGCTAAAAGACCCCTAAAGGCTATACCTCTTCATCAGAAGCTCTGGTCTAAGTGCCTGCACCAGATGAGGGCAGGTGGATCCTACCACAAAAGGCAGAGCTTTTCAGGAGTGGCACCCACTTTATGGAACAGCTTTCCCAGAGAGGTTGGCCTGGTGCTTCTTCATTGGCCATGCTGCTCAGAGAATTCTGGGACCTGACACCCACAAAAGTAACTTTCCCAAGCTCTGCCCAGAGAGATCCATTTCCTGTGAATGCTTTCAGACCATTGCCTTTTCCAGGACAGTAATTCGATTTAACCATCCCTGTGAGGAAGATTTTGCACTTGTTCTTGACTGTACATTTCATGCCACTTCCAAAATCATTTACTACTAATTACAGATATTGATTCCATCTAGATCACACCCTTTGGGTAGACGCATTGACATTTACCTACAGAAACACAAATGCCATCTGGCTTTAGTTTCTTAGTTAAAGAGGCATACTGTTGAGCTATGAACAGAAACCTAGGTCTGCTAAGCATATTGTAATTACATCGTGCCTGTGAACAGTATGGTGTGAGGTGTCAACTCTTAACTCTGAGACACCCAGATTATAAATAAAGAAAAAGGTTTGCTGCTGCAGAGCTGGCTGCAGAGCAGAAAATGAGATGATACTATGGCTTTTCTCTAGGTCAGGTTGGGCATTTGGCCCCCTAGGTCCACTTCCTAGGGTCCTCTAGGATCCAAAATATTTTAATTTTTTTTAAAAAAAAAAGTGGCAAAAACGTCTCCACAACCCCTAGGTAGCATTTCAAGGCAAAATGCCTATATAGTTTTATATATAGTTTTTGCCTCAAAATGCCCCCTGGGATTATGGAGAGCTTTTTGCCACGTTTTAAGCCTAGTAGAGGCCTTTAAAAAAAAAACCAGGAAGTGGGCAAGAAGTGATATCTGGTCACTTCCTGTTTTTTAATAAAAGGATTCTCCTAGGATTCATATGGCCCAGGGTGCCAAAAACATGGGGAAAATAGCCCCCATGCCTCAAAGGGCATTTGGAAAAAAATTTGGTGTGGAGGGACAGGCTTAGGGCCCTTCAAGTGAGCAGTATGGTGGAGTGGCTCGAGCCCTGGACTTCAACTCCAGAGATGAAAGTTCGTATCCCCAGTTGGCCATTGAAACCCACTGGGTGACCTTGGGCAGGTCACACTCTCTCAGCCTCAGAGGAAGGCAAAGATAACCCCTCTCTGAACAAATCTTGCACAAGACAACCCCATGATAGGTTCACCTTAATATCATAATTCTGAAACAACTTGAAGGCACACAGTAAGAAACAATCCTCCAAGGTCTTCTGGAGGGCTAAGGCAGCCCCCTAGCTTCCCATAGCTGCCCACTCTTGCTCTAGACTATCTGAAGGACTTTATTCTCCCATACAAATTTGCCCAGCTTTGGAGATTTTGGAGGCAGGCTGCTCAACAGGTTTGCCATCTTCAGAGGCTGATTTGACAGAAACATGAAAGTTGGCCTTCTTTGTTGCTACTATGGAGCTCCTTGTTAAGGAGGCGAGATTGATCCATAGCTATTGTTATTCCGTCAGCAAGCTAGGACCTCTTTGTTCAGGTGGGCTTCCAGCAACAGCCTAGCGATTGAGAAAGAAGCTTTCAGCAAGCTGCTGCTGTACTTTTCAAGAAAACCAAATAAATATGGTCTAAAGCTTGGAAAAATTACTTTGGCAACTACAGCCCCCAGAATGCTCAAACCAACATGCTGACTATTCAGAGTAGTTGGGGGATTTTGGAAGCTGCAGTCCAAAAAGTAACTTTTTACATCCTGCCATTGTGTGGTGTAAACTTCTAAAAAATTAGGAAGAACCTGAGCTTAACTGCCAGGATTTGGGGATGCAAATCTTCCAAGTAGGCAGCATTTACCTTAACCCACAGTAATGATTACAAGTCAAAGCTAAACAAGGTCAGAAGCCTATGTAGAATCCACAAATAGGATTTGAAGACAACAGCACCATCTCATTTGAGTTCCCCATTACTAAGCAGCACACTATGTGTAATCCCGGAAGTAATATTTAGCCATCATGAGTGATAGCCATTGATAGGTGACAAGGATAGGATACCCTGGGGTCACATTATGAAAATGTTTTCAGGACTACAACTGTAGGAGTCTGGGAGTTAGTCCAAAATTGTAACATGGTCAAGCTCTGACTTTCCAGGGTATTGTAGCCATTTGTCACAGATTCAGAGGCTCTGTTCTGCATGCATGCCCTTTCCTTGGGAAAACAAAGCTGTATTCTATGGTGCAGGGCCTTTTCAGTGATGGTGCCACCCCACCAACCTCCCTGCCTAATTACATGGGTGATGGTTTTGTCTTTTAGAGAGCTTGCCAGTTCTGTGCAGTGGTGGTCCTGCCCTTCTCAATTTGTATAGTATCCAAAACTTGGAAAAGTTAATCTTCAGGTTACAGTTCAGAATCTCCCAGCCAGCATCTAGCAAGAATTCTTATTGTTGCTTTTAACACACTGGGAATTGTGTTGTGGTTTTGTATTTCTGTATTTGATTTTATTTAGCTGTTAGCTGCCTTATGTTTTTGTTGGGCTTTCTTTCTGTCTTTTTTGGAAAGGGAAACAAATGAATTATTTGTATTAGTTATACAGAAAATAAATTCAGCTTTGGTGCAGAACTCTAATTCTTTTGTGTTTGACGCCGAGGGCATGCCTGGCATGATTTAATGTTTCAGCTTGCAGGAGTTCTCTATACAAAGATCACAAGAGCATTCTTAGTTTCTTGTTTCCTGGAGAAGGCTTATTGCTGCAACTTTTTCCTCTCTGTCAAGCATTACACAACTCCAAATGTTTTGAAACCAAGCTTAACACAGCTGCTATCAACATTCAGCACAGCTCTCTCTCCTTTCCTTGGGTGATATAGATGCTCTTGCAACAGGATTAATGAAATGTTGTGAATAATTCACCACAGTAGATGCTGGCCTCATGGAAACTTTGCCAACATCTATACACAGCAATTTTTTTTTTTAAAAAATGAAGATTTCAAAATTAAAAGTAAGATTGATATCTGAAGCCAATATGCCTGTGAGAGAGAGGGAGAGAGAGTGCACAATTTCTATAATAGCTTTAAAAATCAGTTGAGTTATACCAAACTACATAAAAGCTTACAAGCAGTCACTGAAGCAATGACAGTAAGATGTGTTCCGGCTTGGAGGTGGAAAAGAGCCAGTGCATTATTGAATGCCATTCTTGGCTCTTAGGACTGGGTCCCTATACAAAGAGTGAGGAATCTTGGGGCCTGTAGGTGCCACTGGACCATAATCCCTTCAACTCCAAGGACTGTATGTTTTGGCTGATGGGGATTGGAATCCCCTATCCTGAAAGCATGGTGTCGTCACTTTCACAGCTTTTTCAGACTGCATGTCTACACATGTCTTCCAGGGAACAAGTCCTCTTGAAGTCTCCATTGGATTTACATCTAAGTAGATGTGTACAGAATGGTGCTGTAGTATGTCAAGAACATGGCAAACTATGCCCTTTGTCAATAGCACAGAAATAAAATGTAAAGGCAGAAATAAACAGCATTCCAGCTTGTTAAGTATGAGAGAATTAAGGCAGAATATACTCAGGTCATAGCCCATGGCTGAGGGGGAACAAGGTTTATTCCAAATTATTTTGCTGCCTGAGTCAGAAGAGGCCCCCACAGTCAAAATGCTTACTAGCCAAAGCCAGACAGCCACATTACTTTACCCCATGATGCAGAGAATCATTCAGCACCTCTTTCTACTCCTGGCAATTTTTTTTTTTTAATAACACCAATATTTTAAACCATGAACACTTTACAACCTTTTCATGCTACCTCAAACCTGCTGCCTTTTGTCTAATGGAAGGGCCAACACACAAACCTCCCACATCTAAAGCTGCTTATTGTCCTTTTGTCACTGCAAAGTTTCTCCTGGTTAAATTTTCAGGCAGGGTAAGGATCACTCAGAAACAATGGAACTGGTCCTTCCCTGAGGAGCTTCTTCTTGAAATTCTTCCATGTGGCTCAGCACAAAGCTGTTTACTGATCTGAGGAAGGAAGGGAAGGAGGAAAAAAAATTGCTATTCTGTGCTCTGAGCATAAAATATGCTTCAGATTTCAGAACGTCTTTCTGTCAAGAGACCGTGACTGTCTTTCCACCTCTGTGATGAGAGTCAGATGGGAAGACACAGTCATAAGCGGCTATGTGTCCCCGCTTAACCTATGACAAGCAACTTCGTGGTTTGCAGGCCAAGCTCAGACTAAACATGAGTGAATTGTTTTGCATGGCTCAGCTGAGTCATGCCAATCACTGGCTGGAGGCCAGAGGAGAGGGGGGAAATCCTGATGCTTTAAAAAAAAATTTCAAGAAGAGGAAGACACCAGATCAGTCAACAATGTTCAACAATGGGCCCGAGAACAGAAGGCCACGCATGTCCCTACTACCCCCGAGGCCAGCCTGACTACCAGCCAAGAAAAGTGGCTGCTTCAGGGAACAGTTTTGGGGTGCCAGAAAAAAGCAGCAAATCATTAACAGAGACATACAAGGAGCATACCATTGCCTTCCTGTTCTAGTTGTTGATATTCCCAGAGTTTCTGGTTGATCACTGTGGAGAAATAAGATGCTTGATTCAAGAGCCTATGAGTTTTGGCTGTCGCCAAAGCTAAAATTTGTAGTTTCCAGTTCTTCACCTGTCAAGGCTCACATGCACTTCACTGGGATTTCCTTAGGGGAAAATGTGGATACATAGCCTGAGGAAAAGGAAGTATGTGCTGGAGTGGGTATACTCTCATATACCTAATCTTCCAAAGCTACCACCGCTCCAGTATTTCCTGAGGGTAAGATGGAATGGGGTGGCAGTTTAGGCTGCTGAACACCTTCAGGTCTTGGTGTCCGTGCCCTACAACTGTCTCATAGAAATGTAGAGTTGGAAGAGACCACACGGGCCATCCAGTCCAACCCCCTACCATGCAGGAATACCCTCAAAGCACTCCCGACATGTCTTGCCCATTCCAAAGCATGAAAAGGGCAGTGGTGCCAGGAAGGGTTGCCTCTTTGGTTACCTTCACCCTACAGCTGCAAAACAATCCCACACTGTCCTCCCACATTAATTTAGTAGCTTTAAGGTTGGGGTGCCATCCACTTATCATTCTCAGTAAAGGGAGGCGCCCCATCTGCCATGGCAAACAGATTTATTGAATCCTGCCTAGACTAGATAGACCTGTTTACCCCAAGCTGGTGCTTTGGGGATGTTTTGCACTCCATTTTCCGTTGTCCTCAGCCATATTGGCCTGTGGCCAGGAGTGTGGAGAAACGGAAATGCCCAGAGGGCACGAAATTGGGCGTGGCTGAAGATGATTTTTCAAGGTTCTTAATGCTTTCCCCAAACAACTTATTCTTAGTCTCTGCATTGGCAACAAAGAAAGCAAACAACAAACAATGAGAAATTGGCAACGCTGGAGACACGGGGAGAAATCAAAGGAAATGACAAGACTGGGACAGAGAGAGTAACCACAGTGTTTTTTTCTCTCTCTCTCTTCAAAGAAGCAGATAAATGTGTCTGAGCCCCAAATTTGACCTCGTGTTGGCTGTACAGTTGCCCCCGCCCCCATATTTGCAGGTATCACTTTCATGGATGTGAATATTTGTGAGTTTCTCCAACCCCGTCACCTCTGCCCCCCACCTCAAGTGCTTCTTTTCCACGGGAACATTTCCTCTTGGCAGCTCCGATCAGGCTGCACAACCCTTTAAAACCCCACCTCTGGTCATCGTCGTCGTCCTCCTCCTCCTCCTGCTTCTGCCTGGCCAGCTAAGAATGGCTCACAGCTTGATTTCTCAGCACCACAAAACCTCTCCTGATATCCCCTTCACACACTCAAGAAAAGAGATGGGCAAGAGACAAGAAATATAGGGCCATTATGTTAATCCTACCCCTTTCCCTCTCCTTTCTCTGACCTGGCTTGGATCCTGGTCGCCCACTCTCCTCACCATGTCTTGGTCTCCTCCCCCCCCCCACACACACATTGTGATATTTGCTGTTTTTCCACCTTTGTGAGGGTCTTATGCCACTAACTCTAATGAATGTGGAGGGCGATCTGTATTCAATATAGCGCAAGACACCATACTGTGTGTACTTCCTACCCTATCCCCAAAGAGCACTTGCTGTTGTTGTCGTGTGCTTTCAAATCACTTCCCGCTTATGGTGATCCTAAGGCAAGCCCATCACAGGGTTACCCTGGCAAGACTTTTTTCAGAGAGGGAGTTGCCTTTGCCTGCCTTTGAGGCTGAGAGAGCACAACTTGTCCAAGGTCACCAGTGGGTTTCCATGGCCAAGCAGGGATTTCAACCCTAGTCACCAAAATCATATTCCAACACCAGAATCATATTCCATCATATTCAAACCACTACACCATGCTGGCTCTCTTGAGGCTGTTGTACTTTGGACATATCATGAGATGATGTGACTCACTGGAAACGATGATAATGCTTGGTAAGTTAGAAAGCAGTAGGAAAAGAGGAAGACACAATTATCTGTGCATTGATTCATTCAAGGAAGCCACAGCTGCCCTGGGTTTGCAAGACCTAAGCAGGCTGATTGAAGACCAGAACTGGAAAACTATTTTCTGAAGGAAGGCTGTGGATGCAGTGCCTGCTGTATGTATAGAAACACACATTATGCCTTTTTACAGAATCTCTGCCCACAAAGGCCAAGGTTGTTAGGAAGAGAAGGGTGTCACCACTAGCACCTCTAAGTGTGACACCTTACTTTCCCCCACTGATCTGAACTAATTTACCTGTGTTGGGAGGGAGTACTGAAATCCAGAAGCCCCAGCATGGTGCATTGGCTAGACTATGGGACTAGCACTTAGGAAACACAGGTTCAAGTCCCTTGTTAGCCATCAGAACTACTGGGTGACCTTGACTCAGTCTCTCAGCCTAACCTATCTTGCAGAACTGTTGTGACAATGGAGCGAGGAGGAAGAACAGATCCAGGTGCTGTACCACCTTGATATCCAGGGAGGAATATAATAGAAATATAAATGTAACAAACAATAAATGTATCAAAAACAGTAAATCAATATCCTGCTTCTCACTTTGGCCTGTCAAATGCTTCCCAGAAGGAAATAACCTTGTCTTATTTTTGTTTCCCAGCAACTGGCATTTGGTAGCATAAACATGGACTTTTCACCTGTAGTTATTTCCTATATTTTAAAAAAAATCACTCCACAACAGAAGTTAGAACATCAAGGAGATTAGTGCTAACATAAACTTCACCCTGACCTGCTTGCTTTCAGTGTGGATGGAATATGTATAAGGAGAAGCATTCATTTATGCAAGCCTCTATTTACAGCCAGAAATGCAACCCACGGCCAGATTTACCACCTCCATGAGATGATGATTTTGGTCAGCACAGAATGAAGAAATGTTGAAAACAGACTGGTATCTAAAGATCATTTCTTCCAAGCACAGTACTTTCCAATAGATGAAGCAACTTGCCATTTTCACTTTATTAATCCCCCTAAGAACCCCGTCAGGTAGGATTAGAGACAAGTCACCTACGCACTTTCGTGTGGCAACCATTACCACCAGGCTACAATATGAAGCCTGGTTTGCCATTCTAGACCCAGTGTCAACCTTTTTAATAAATAATGGTTGACACTCACTTTGTTGAGAATGGCACAGAACTCTGAAAGGAATGTTTGCTTTATTTTAATGCAACAGCTTTAGTTTAGAGGGAATTAAAAAAAACTAGGTAGTTTCTAAATTTAGCCTTCACTGTCAATTTTTCTTTAGAAGAACTGGAATAGTTTGAAATCTCTTTTTCCACTGATAGATAAACACATTATTTGCCTGACAGCAGCTGGTCTGTGGGAGTCCCTCAGAGGGGAAAATCACCTAATCCAGAGAAGAAGCCTGAAGAGGAAGAATAAATAAGCAAGGAAGAAGGGGGAAAAAAACTTAAAAGGGATGAAATAAAACTTTGTATGAACAAACCTGTATTTATATTGGAAGGCTCTTCATCCAGAAAAAGCAGTTCAGTTGTCTGGAGAGGATCTCGGTGAGGCTATATTTGAAGGTGTCTCAACCACTCTTTCAAAACATGCCCTACATTCAGTGTTGCTCTCTTTGGCTCTGGCAGGCTAGGAGAATGTGGGTGTCATAACCTTGCAAGGCAGTTTGCTGCCTACATACATCAAGGTGGGGCAGAGGGAAGGTCAGGCAATTGGTAAAGGATGTGTCAAGGTCAATTCGATGAGAGGATATTGACCAATGAGGAAGTTAAGCTGGGTGCCAGAAAGACGTGCAAAAGCACAGAGGTATCGAGGAGAGTCAAACTATTACTTATTAAGATGATATGGGTGTGAACGTGTGGGCAACTATTTGATAGTAGATAACAGCAAAGCAGCCTTTTCCGTATGCATGTGGGACAGGTCAGAGCTTGGAAGCATTTTTGAGGGAAAGGATAAGACTCTTCAGTCCCTGAATCTCCAGTCAGGATGCTATGCTGAGTGGTGGATTCTGCAAGTTGCCATCCCAACATGTAACTTTTCCCAGCTCTGTTCAGCTTCCCACATAAAAGCCTGGACCTTTTGTTAAGATTCTTATAGAGGATTCTAATACACATTTATTCATGTACTAGATGTGAGTCCCACTAAGCTCAGCAGGATTTAGCTTCAATGAAACATGAGACTGCAACCACAATGTAACATTTTATGCTATTTTAACTGAAGTTATGTGTTTTTAAACTGGTGTTATGGGTCCAATCTGTTGTTCCCATCTTGATCCACAGGAAGAGGCAGATAAGAAATCATAATCATAATAATCTTACCCTTCTCTTCTGGTACCAGCCCATAACTTTATGACACACTTGCATCACATCTAGTTCAGAATCCAGGGCAGGCTTCTTTAACCTAATGGTCTTTAGATGTTTAAGATGGCAACTCCCAGCATTCTTGGCTGATAGTCACATTAGTGATGTCTAATAGGAGTTGAAATCCAAAACACCTGGAGGTCACAATACCTATGTCTTATGGCCATCACCAGAATTAGGAAGTTCCTTTTTTTTGTAGTACAACTCCTAGTATCTCTTAGCCAGTATGGTCTGGGGCCATGCAGGCAGGGGATTCTAGGCCTGTAGTCCAAGAAAGTAACTCTTCAGAGCTGCCACTGCAGTGCGTGTTCAACATATGCATTACCTAAACATAGAATGTGGCAGTGGGCAAACAACTTAGCATGTCAGCATAGACTTCTAAAGTTAAAAAGGGGAATCACAATAGACCACTTTTTTGTATAGCTCTATACTCTGCCCCAAGGGGAAAAATAATTATGTAAAATAAGGTAAAGCGTAAATTTACTTAGTTTGCATGGTGTACACACTTTACAGAATCCTAAATTTTTGTGGGCGGCAGCAACACACATTATGCAATGAAGAAGGAGGCAGCCTGTACATTATTCTGTCTTTAGTCTAAAGGCCAAACTACACAGCGTGTTTCTACTTGTACATGCCATGATGTGAACATAACACTGAAGATTTCCAGGCTATTAGGTCCTGCATCTACCAATTTTAAGATATGCCAGTCCCACTCTCCATGCACCTCTGTCCATAACACTGTCAAAAAGCACAAACAGGGCTTTATTAACTAAGGATTTGATGTGAAGCTCTGGTGTGTTATGTTCAAAGTTTTGCTCAACCAGAAGCCTTTAATGAGCCACTTTTTTTTTGCCTCAGTTCCCTGTCTATAACAATGGCTTAAGACTAAGATGCAGCTCAGTTTAAAAACAGGGAAACACTGTAAACTGCAGGACAATGATTAATTGTGTCAAATCCTTTCCACCCCTGGCTGCCTCTTCCCCTACCACACAGGAGGCACTGCCTTGCTTTCTCAGCAGACTTTTAACCCACCTATCACCTCACCTCCTGGCTTCTCCCAACCTACAGCAGCGACTGTATAATTTCCTGATCCAATTTGGTTGGCATGATGGCCAAACCTGCCTAGTTCTTTTTCTAGGATTCCCTGCTAAACTTCCAAAGTGCCACCAGTATCGACTCCTTACCTCCCTGTCCCCTAAACACAACACTCTCTTTGCTCTCTTGTACAAATCTTCCCAGATTCTGTGTAACTGGTTCTAGAGTCTTCCTAGATAGTTAGGCCTCTGTCTGGATTTTGGAATATTATTGGAATAAACATACCCCAATTCCACTAGTAGCAGCTACTTTATATGTATATAAACATAATATGGACACACTGGCTGGGGAACTCTGGGAGTAATATATCAGAAATGTAACTTTCTCTGTTCATTTATTTCATCCACATTCCATCTTTTTCCTCTGGGGCTCAATGCTGTTCATTTAGAGTCTACGAGTAACTTTCCACCTAGTTGTATTGACAAGCCCCACATCAGCATAGATCACTGTGTCATGCACCAAACCTACTCTTATCTGGGACACTCAGACATTGTGGACTACAAGCCCTATCACCCACAACTAGCTGTGGTGATTGTGGCAGATGGGAAATGTAGTCCAAAACACTTGGGGGGTGCAGGGAATGTCTTGCGATAACTAGTCACTCGGTGCCTCCTGTTTTCTGTTGAGGAATTATAGAGGTTCCCTGAGCCAAAACAGTGGTCCAAGCTCCCTGCACAAGATAACAGCTCCAGCCTACATATTTTAGGCTTCCTGGCCCTTTGTCCCTTGCTTGTGTGCATGCATGTGTGTGCATGCACGCACGCACACTCCTGTGGGACAATGACAAAGAAAAGGGAATGAACTCATGACTGTCTATTTTAAGTTGCTACAACAAAACAAAAATACATTTTGAAAAAGTGATAGTGGTTGAGAAAAATTCCTTTCTGCCACCACTCCAAAAAACAAAACTCATAGTGGACACGGAAATTCCAGGCTAACCAGATGGCATTTGCACAGGGGTCAGGCCAGGGAAGGCCTCAGGGAAACATCTTACACATACCTCTGTTCCAACCTATAGCAGGCCAAAGGCACTGAATAACCACACACACATGTCCTCAAATGACCAGGGACAGACCCTGGATCATTGCCACCACCTCCTCTAACTATAAGCTACGACCCTATTCTACAGGGAAAATTTCCCCTCTAAATAGATGGGGGAATCACACATTTTTGACTAGAACAAAATCTCCCCACACCAAGAGAGACCAGCAAATAGCCCAAATTAAATTCTGCGTCTCTAGTCTCACCTACCCTTGTCCAGTAGTACTAATTCTTGTCCAGCCATCCCCTGAGTTCCAATCCTCTGTGGCTGGTGGTCTCCCTTCCCACTTTCCCACCAAGCTACCACCTAGCTCCCTCCCTCCCTTCACCTGTTAACTTTTATGGCTCAACCCGCCCCTTCTCCACTCCCTCCCTTAGTCTGCTGCTCCCACATTTTCTTTTGCAGCTCCGTAGGGCATGGATTCCCTCCTCCCGGTGTTTCAGCAAAGGGGGTCCCGGGCAACCTTCCGATCCCTCCTGTGTCCCCTTTGCCCTTGGGTAGTCTTGAACTCCCTCTCCCTGGCCCGTCAAAAGTGCGGCAGACTCACGTGCGTTCTCGGACTGGATCCCGGTTGTTTGCGGGTTGGGGAGAGGAGGAAGGGAGGGAGAGGAGGGAAGGAAGTCTAGTTTCGGTTCAGACTTCCAACTTTGCTGACTGCATCGCTCTTTGATTTCGGTCTTGCACCAGTGCCGGGGGGGGGGGAGCGGCTTCCCCCGTTCCTTTGACAGCAGGACCAGCAGCAGGGCGCGCAGCTGGGCTCCCCCCCTTTCCCCTCCCCTGAAGGAGGACTGGTGGGGGGGAGGTCAGAGAAAGAAAGCAGGGAGCCGGCTCTGCCGGGCTTCTCTCCCGCCTTCCCCCCTGCACCAGAGAAGCCCCGCGATCTCCCTCCCCGGTCCTGTCTGGAAGGAGACGGAAACTAAGCCCGGCGCTTGATACATAGGGACAACCGCAGCCTCTCCACGTCACAAGGGAGGCAGCCAATAGGAACGGCGCCTGGGCACCGATCAAAAGCGGGGAAAAGACCCGCAACGGAGAAAGAGCATCCATTAGCGCGCCGGTCCCAGTCTCTCTCCCATCCTCTCGCCAGCCCCCCCGCCGATCCAGGCTGTTTCCGCACCGGACTGTTATAGCGCCATTATTCCACTTTCAACATCCTATGGGATCCTGGGGTTTAGGCCCCTCCCTAAACTGCAAACCCCAGGATCCCATAGGATGTTGAAAGTGGAATAATGGCGCTATAACAGTCCGGTGCGGAAATGGCCCCAGCACTGCAAGGAAAAACAGAAAAACGCACCCCCCGCTCCGTCTCGATCCCGACGTGAAGCCCCCTGCGCTCTTCCATTTAGCCGGCGCAACCCGCTTCTGCGTTGCAGTGCGTGCGCCGGCCTCTCCCGACGCCTGCAAAGCGGACGACGCTCGGGAACCGGGGTGGCGAGTGGAGGGAGGGAGATCTAAAGAGAACCGCACCGCATAAACCAACCTTTGCCCGTGGCGTTCCGAAGCGAAAAAGCCACGCAACGGGAAGCGCCCGGGCCCTCATAAACTCTATCTGGGTCACCTGCCGCGGGGCCAGGCCCGTCCTCCCCTTCTTGCGCCATCCTTGGCTATTTCCAGCCACGAAGGGCGAGCCAGAACACACCACGGAAGATCTTTGCTCCTAAGTTTCCCAGCCCGTTTCCGCACTAGACTGTTACAGCACTGTTATTCGACTTTCAACATCCTATGGAATCCAGGAGGTTTGCAGCTTAGGGAGGGGCTAAACTGCAAACTCCCAGGATTCCACAGGATGTTGAAAGTGGAATAATAGCGCTATAACAGTCTAGTGCGGAAACCGCTCCAGTCTTATTGCTACCGGATGTGTGCGCGCGCGTTCAGGTCACCTGTCGACTTGCGGGGACCCCATGAATTTCCCAGGGTTTTCTGAAGCAAGGCATGTTCGGAGGTGGTTCGGCCAGTTCCCTCCTCTGAAATATGTTGAAATATGTTGGTCATGACCTATAAAGCCCTAAAGGGCTTAGGTCCAGGCTATCTGAAAGACCGTATCTCCCTGTACAAGCCAGCTAGAGCCCTAAGATCTGCTGAGGAAGGCTTTCTCTCAGTCCCGCCACCATCTCAGGTTCGCCTGGTAAAGAGGGGAGAAAGAACCTTCTCAGTGGTTGCTCCTGCCCTGTGGAACTCTCTTCCACAGGAGGCTAGGCAGGCCCCCTCCCTGCTCTCTTTTCCTTGGCAGGGGAAAACTTTTCTTTTTAAACAAGTTTTTTTTTTTTTGTAAGCCAGGGGGAGCTTCATTTATCAACTTGTTTTAAATTGAATTTTGCTTAGGGTTTTTTAAAAATTATTTATATGCTTTTAACATTATTAATGATTTTAAATGTTTTTTATATTTTAATTTACTGGTGGAAGTCACCTTGGGCCCCAGTCTGGGAGAAAGGCGGCATATAAATATAATGAATGAATGAATGAATGAATGAATGAATATAGCATGCAGCACTTGGTGGTATTTGTGGTGGTCTCCTCTCCAAGCACACAGAGCTGAGACCACTTAGCTTCCAAGATCAGAAGCAATCTGGGCAGCAAATGTATTAACAAATTATTATTTTTTTTAAAAAAATCCAACCCTCCTCCCTTCCATTTTGGGGAGTTTTGTTCGTTGTGAATGAGCAACTACGACCCTTTGGTTTTTACAAACGATCTGCCCCTGGTAGAAATGAAAAAACACTAGACCTGGTTTGTTGGCTACCAGATAATGACTTTGAAAATTACCGGCCCTCTTGTGGCTTTGTTTACCGTCTCTTCTCTGTGGAAGAATTCTGAAGAGCCTGAAAGCCTGTGTTTTTCCCTGAACTGGGAGAAGGAGCGCCTGGAAAATCTCCAGTGTTCTTATGGCGCCTGGAGAAAAGTTCAGCCCCATCTCTGCCTCCTCAGATGTATGCAGACAATTTTCCCCATGCTGACTTCTGCACTGCTCACTGCCACCCGTTGTTCTATGACTTTTCATGGATCTTAAGAAATTGGGCAAGTTGCCACTGTGTAAAAGACACATGGGTATGGATCAAGACAGCTGTCTGTATTCATGAACTCTCCTTGGGGGCATGAATACCTACACCAGGGTGGGCAACAGAATTGAGTCTAAGGGCTCTTTTTATGCCTCTTGGATCTTCCTGGGGCCACCAAGATGCCCCCCCCCCATGAAAAACCAAAAGTGGCTGAAAGTCTATTTGGAGTGTTGAAAAAACTTGGCTTTTTAAAAATGCTGAACTGGTCAAAGAGGGGCTTTGTGCCTTCAATTCTCACTGATGGTTACCCTATTGTAGGATTTTATAGGCAAGAATTATTCAGAGGATGTTTGCCACTGCCTTCCTCTGAGGCTGAGAGAAGGTAACTGTCTCAGGTGTCATTCAGTAAGTTTCCATGGCTGAGTAGATATTTGAACCATGGCCTCCTGGAAGTCTAGTTCTACACTTAAAACCATTACACCACACTGGTTAACAAAGAGACTTACAACCTATTTAAAAAGTGAATTGTTTTCCCCACATGATCCTTTCAGCCTGAGAAATGGCAGTTGGTGGAACCCAGAAGAGCCAAGGGCTGCAAACATAGCTTAGGGGTGAGCAACATGTTTTCTCAAGGCAACACTCTGTCCACCCCTGACCAACACCAAAATTTACCATGCTACTACTGATCGTCCTCCTCTCCTCACAGAAGCTTGGAAACTATAGTTCTAAGACTGTATAAGTACATGTTAAGAATGGTTTTTGCACTGGCCCTACCAACTCCGCAGTCATTTTCCCCTTCTAGTCTCAGTCCTTTAAAATCTCCAGGACCGTCCATCTCCAAAAACCCAAGAAGAAGGGGGAAAAAACCAACCAGAACCCTTTCCAAGTTTGTCAGGAAGCAGACAAATCAATATATGGCATTGGCAAGGACTGGTGGTCCTATAGATGCTGTTAGATGCTCTAGCTTCCAACAGTCCCAGCCAGCTTTCAGTTGTGGTCAGGGATTATGGAAGATGTAGTTTAAGAAGTGAAAGGCTACAAGTTCCTGCTCCTGATCTAGAGAATTCAGTTTATCAAAGTCAATATAACTGGTTCAGACAAACAAGAAACAACAAAATTCAGTCAGATCTCTTCTAAATTTTTGATGACAAGGGTTAACAAGCTGTGTATTTGAGAAAACCTATTGCAATTGCAACAAAAAGCTCAAAGTCACCTTCTCCAAATTTCACCACTACTCCAGGCATAAATTCTCTCAATCCTTTAAGCACAACTGTTATTTATTTCTAAAGTTCATAGAGGGACGCCCCTACCCCAGTACAATGAATAATTTTTTTTTGTGGTCTTAATTTATTCATGCTTATTCATGCTTAAGCAAACCAAGGCCATTTCTGTACTACACTGTTATAGTGCTACTATTCCACTTTCAATATCCTGTGGAATTCTGGGGTTTGTAGTTTACTAAGACCAAAGAGCTCTCTGGCTGAGAATTCTAAATGCCCTCCTTAAACTGCAAACCTCAGGATTCGAAAGGATGTTGAAAGTAGAATCATAGCAATATAATAGTGTCATGCGAAAATGACCCAAGGTAGACATTTTTGTACTGGTATCACAAATACTCTCGAGATAACTCTGCTGAACCTAACTTGGAAGCTTACGTTATGCACTCTGCAGTTCTACATTTTCTCTCACCTCTCAAGAGAATTAAAATGTCACTACAGACGAATAGTGGAAGTAAATCGGCTTCCATTATGTTTCCACCAATTTTGTTTTTAACTTTAAAATTTTCCATTTAAGCACCTAGAGCATATGGGCAGTATCCGACTCCCTGTTGCTCTGGCAGACCTGGAAATCAAAGAAAGAAAAATAGACTCTTTGAAAAAGGTTGCTACAGCTGGAAACTGTCATACTGCTAATGGCTAACTATAGAATTCAAACTCTGCCACACAGAACATTAGATTACAGGGTTCTAAGCACAGGGTGGTATATTACACAAGCCTACCTCACTCTTAAATTGTGAGGGCAGCTCAGTAAGGCAGCACTTGAGGTCCTAAAAGTATCTTTGGTTTTGCTGAGCCTTCTAATTCAATACCACATGTTTCAGAGAGATAAGGTAAACAAGCCATTAAAGCCCAGGGTGTGGTCTTTTCCCAAACTATTTCAGTATACTAGAAAGTTGCAGGGTTTTTTTTCTGTATATGAACTACTGAGGAATGCCTACGGTCTGCTCTAAATTTAAGAGAACCTCTAAAATGTTGCAGTGTCACAAATTCTGTCCATCTCAGGCCTATCAGAAATTCTGCATTTTATTAAAAGGACTGCTTCTGCATCCCTGTGACAAGCTTGGTTCCTACTGATCCTCAGATCCAGTCCTACGAAACCTATAGCCTGTTTTCATCTCAGGATTCTCACAAGTTGTGTAAAGATTCATTTTTCCCTTTTTACTCTAGTTCTTAAGATGATTTTGGGAAAAGAGGAAGACAAATTGCTCTGTCCTAGACAGTCACTAAAAGCAACACAATGTAAAAGGACCAGTGTTAAGCATATAAGCTCATCTGCAGGCTTCAACTGGATCTCTGGATTGGAAGTTTTGTATCTTTTCATCACAGTAACAGTTTCATGGAGAGCCAGTGTAGTGTGCTGTTGTGAGGGTTGGACTATGACCCTGAAATGCCAGGGTTTGACTCCCTGCTTGGCCATGGAAACCCACTGGTGACATTGGGCATGTCACACACTCTCCAGACCAAAAAAACTCCATGACCCAAAAAGCCTCAGGGTTTCCATAAGTCAGAAATGACTTGAAGGCACACAACAACAACAATGCAGTGGTTCCATGGAGGAAAAGGACAATGAATGCCACATGTTGCCTCATTAGTGAACACTTCTTCTAAAGCAAGCAGCATCTGTACGTACTGAACAGAAGTTCTATAAGCAAAACTGATTTCTACATATTGAGTGCATTCTTTAGTTCATATCAAAATCTGCAACCCAGTCAGGGACATTTTATCAAAACCCACAAGAGCAAATGCATAATGTGGGTTTTCAAACTTCAATAGCAGTGATCAATAGCTCTTCTTTTTGCTGCTTTAACCTTATCACTGGTACACTTTTATTAATCTGGAGAACTGGAGTAGTCAAAAAGTCTAAGGTGAGATTTTTCTCACGGATTGTCCCAATGTCCAACTTTCTTTTGGTTATTTCTTTTCTCTCCAAAGGCCAGCTAAAGAGTCCAAACTGAATCACAAACACAAGATGTGGAATTAGTTAATCAAATCTTATTAGTATTACACCTAATAATCATTGTACCTGATTGCCAAAATTACGTCCCCTTTATTGCTAAGTATTGTACACAAGGTTGAATGGTCTGCTATGATGTTACTACACATGAATGGCATCTGCTTTTGGGTCCAGAAAACATAGGTGCTTTTATAGTTCTTAAAAGCCACAGTCCTTGGCTCTTAATAGTGATGACAGGACAAGACTGCACAAGGCACAAATCTACAGCATCCTGGCCTGACTTTTATCCATCCTCAGCGCTATCTATCTGATCTTTATTAAAAGGCAGGCAATTTGGCATTAGAACCATGGTTTGGAGATGAGATTCAGATTTCCGCTTCTTTTGGTATAAATTACAGTTCCGGCACTCACACTACCTCTGCGTCATCCCTTTCTTTATAACATGTCTGAGAATCATGCAGCCCCTAGGGCCATTTTTGTGGCCCTCAAATTCCTCCCAGATTCTTCCAGAAAGTCCCTTATCCCCCTCCTGGTTCAAACAGTGAAAACTGCCAGTATTGAAAATTTCTAGGAGTAGAAATTTAGCTGCCCTGCGTTTTTTCCCTCCAAAATCTTCAAAGTGGGGTTTGGCTGGGAGCAGAGCTGGTGCACTCTGAGGTGGGTTCTCAATTACAATGCCATTTCCCTCACCCAGTTTCATTTTCTCCTTAATGAAAGGCCTCACATAGTTAATAACAGTCCAAGCTTAGGAACCCTCTAACATGAGAGAAGAGCACAACTTGTGTTCTGTCTCTACTGTCCATATGGCAAATCTCTAAAAAGCTGACTACATCAACAGATGGTTCACCGACTTGCAATGAGCAGGTCCTTCAAAACCCTCTCTCAGCCACAAAAATCTATTAGCTGTTCCTGAGATGTCAGGAATTTTACCAAGAATGTAATATGTGTGAAGCTCACATTGTAGCATGAGAGCCACACTCCAACATAATGTAAGAAATGCAGCAGTGGCTTCACCATCATCCTGCATCTGCAACAGTGAAAGAGGGAATTTCAACAAATACAACATTAATCATCGTGTGCACGAAAAACAACTGATGAAATTTCCTCTTTTGTAGAACTGCTGCTTTGTCCTCTCTTCCTTTATGGTCAGCCTTAAGAGGGAGAAAAACCACTGAAAAATGGTGGTGTATTGTTGCAAAATAAATTGAGGTTCCCTGCTGTAGATTTGATTTAAAGGTGGGTCCTAATTTTGAAAACGACAATTGCTTTTCTTCTTTCCTTTGCACTCTTTCAAGCTGCCTGTGAGCTGTACTTGATCTACTCAGGACAAAGTCATGTGTAGTTTAATGTTAGGGGTGTTCAGCTATAGCTTACAGTATAACAGAACTCTCCCGACAACAACCCAACCCCATGATAATTTAGACTCCAATGTACCTCAAGCAGAAGAGAGGCAGAGTGCCCTATGCCTCAGTTGGTTATCATATTTCATTCCAAAGAGATAAACAATCAAGGTTATTTGCCTCCAAGATTACACTATGTCATAAAATAATTCCTTAGTTAATAGATACACTCCTCTCTGATAGACATTTAAGCTTCACACCAAGATGTGAAATGCAATCTCAACTTCATCTGCCTCAAAGAAATCATTTCAGAATCCAATTTTTTTCCTCTTAAGTGTCACAACTGTATATTATATCAAAACAGTATTTTCTTTGGATAACATGAAGCAACCAAGGTCACAGTGTAATGCAACTTAACATTTTAATTTGCACGAAACTAGGGAGAGAATTGTGGCCAAAAGGTAGTGATCTTATCTCTTTTCAAGCATTTTCTATACTGCAATCTTACATTTCCTTACATTATAATATTTATATAGCAGAACAGTTTCTGTCCAGCTACTTTTATATTACAAGTTTTACAAGAAAACAAAAGAAAAAAAGAGCTTTTGTATGAAAAGTCAGCTGTTCAAACACAGGACAAGAAATGTTACATTAACTTGCAACTGTTGTGTTGGCTAAAGTTCAAGAACCATCAAAAAGGTTGGAGTCTTCATTTTAAATATAAAGGAATTTTGCTTCAGTTACAGCAGAGACACAACAAAACAGGGAAGACAGCACCACAGCTCAAGTTCAGTTAGCATAATTTAAGGGAACTAGTCACAGCTAGAGAGAGAGAGTCATGTGTGTGAAATGTGCTTTCAGTCACACAAATGAGGAAAAAATAGATTCCGTGTACGTGCAGCCTCTCCATGCAATGTCACTGTCAGTATGCTATTATCTGGAGGGATGGACAGGCTCTAGAAGAAAAACATCCTAGCTGTGCTCCCCCGCACCCTAACTCTACTCAAAGTTATGCACAGTATCCAAATGAGCATGATTCATGTAATTTAACAAAAATTATTTCCATTTTAACAGCCCTTGTACTATGTTGGCATGAATGGAGCAACATGGAATTGGACTCTTAGAACATGTAAGCAGCACAGAAGGAACTGTACACTACAAAAGCCCATACACCCTTGGACCCAGAAAGCAGTATTTTTTTTTTAGTTTCAAAACTTTCACTAACATACTTAGGGGGCAGATGTGGGAAACCTCTGTCCCTCCCCACTCCACGTTTTGAAAGTTAACTCTTATAATCTCTTACCATTGGCCATGCTACAAGGATGTTCACTCCTTCTTCTATTACTCTAGAATTATGTCTCCCTGCTTACTGATAACATTTAGCAACTCAGTTTGAATAGAAAGCATTAGAAATACATGCTATGGAGAAATGACACTGTCTTGATCAAGACGGGATAGGATGCTACCTCTTTTACAAGTTTAACCACTACCTGGAAGAGCAGGTGAAATGTGAAGCAGGAGACCTTCAAATGGACACAAAGCATTGGGTTGACAGGTATAGGCAGGCATCGCAAGTGTCTTGTTACCGAGAATGGATGAGGGACAGTAATAGATTTCAAGCTCAGATGCACTTGAACTTCAGGACCTGATGACCACCAAACATACAAAAGCAACATTTCATATACCAGAGCCTCTGTCTTTCTAGATGTTGCTAAATTCCAATTCCCATCAGTCCTGGTTAGTGGTGGAGTGTGATGGGAGGATCAAGGGTTTCCCAGCCTTGCCTGTACATTCTTCGAATCAATGCAGCAGACAACACGCTTTCAAAGACAATTCCAGAAGGCAACAGAAATGCTTGATGAACAAAGCAAACAGGTGCATTAACTTACGAAGAGCTAATGCAGGCTCAAGAATAACAGGCAGCAACAATACCCAAGTGGTCCAGACTTGCCTAACACACGGCAGGGAGCTCTAGAGAGTCTTTTCTCTAAGGTTAACCCACGCAAAATTATTTTCTTAACCCAACAGGTCAATAGACTTGAGAGCCTAGCATCCAGCAATGCAGAATATGGCAGTTTCAGAAAACAGTTAGTACAAAAACATAAGTCAAAAAGAAACATTAATGCATCCACCAACTATTGCCATGATATTTGAAACACAGACCACCAACACCAGTCTTTCAGTTATATAAAGTTTTCAGAGCTGGTCTGGGCAATGTATGGCTCTCCAGAGCTTGTTAACAACAAATGCTACAGAGCATGACAGGAAGAATTCCAACACTACCACAAAGAAAGTCTTCTGTTCTCAAAATGTCTCAGCTTATGTTTTCTTTTTAATTTTTTTTAAACATGGAAGCAAATAAAAATGAATGACAGGAAAGAAACACAGTGTTTTTATTCACCAGTTCACAGTGGACCTGCCAAAGCAAAGGATTCTTGTTAGAAAAGAGCACAGTGGAATCTGTTCTATAACCAGCAACTTCACAAGTTTCTAATTTTGCAAGTTTACTTAAGAGTACCAGCCAACATGTGATACTTCCAGCATATAAGGCAAACTGAACACAAATCTGCATATATGCAAAAGAGAAACCGGTATTGCATATTTCTAATCTTAAACACACACACAAACTATTTTACTCCAATACACTGATAGAATTATAACATGCCACTGTCAACTTACCTCTCCATTTCATTCTCCAGGATTCCTAGGATGCTCCAGGATTCCTAGGATGTCTCCTGAAAACCAAATTGTAAGGACAGATCTATGTTTAGAAAGGTCTTATTCCAAAACCTATGTTGATTCAAATTGAAAGAAACAAAATACAGATTTCAAATCAATATCATAACTGTGGGGTGGGTTTGGGAGAGAAGAGGAAAAATAACAGCTTCAGTAATACTGCACTGTTTTAACACAGAAGATAAAGACATTTTTGGGCCCCGAATCTCTTGGCTCAAGTATGGCCAAAAAAGTAAGGTATCCACCAAGGTCTGGTTAAATACCACTGTCTGCTTCTTTACTTACAATCCTTTTTGTTCTTGTTTGCTCTGTTTCAGTCCTCTTCAGCTGAAGCACACAGTGATACATAAAATGAGGGAAGGAATGGAACATTCTGCACAGGCAAATAAAGATGGCTGATTTCCCATTTACATAGAACAAAGGGAAAGGAAACACATAAATAAATAAAATATTGCAGTTTACCATTTAATCATGGCAGTATAGTAGCAGCAGCACTAGTAGCACTAGTAGCAGGAAGAGGAGGAGGAGGAGGAAGGAGAAGAAGAAGGAGAAGGAAGAGAAGAAGAAGAAGGAGGAGAAGAATGAGGAGAAGGTGAAACAAGCTTCCACGAAGCCAAATAAATAAATAAATAAATAATAAGTAAGTAAGTAAATAACTATTGAACTATGGGAGCACAGATTTCATGGCTGTTTCAGAAATCACTGAGCTGATGCGCAGGCATCTCTGAGACCCCAAATTAAGTGAGATGGCTGATGTGTATGATTTAAATTAATGTTTTTTGAATGCTGTCAGTCTGCTTAAGAATATCACTTACAGCAGGTGTCTGAATAAAACTGTTTTGGTCTTCCTTAGCAAAGTTTTGCAAATGAGAGCCAAAGCTTTTAGGTGACCTTTTGCTGTTCTTAATATGTTGTTCTCGTTTCAGAAGTGCTGACTAGTGCTTGTTTGTTTTTTTAACTGATTTGCTATGCCAAATCTTGTAGTGGTATATTAGGACACTGATAATTTTTTCATTTCTGAAAATCTTCAGCTTACATTGTCATGTATTTCACAGTATTAGGACTATTACTCTACTTGTATGTTTTATATGTTACTGTAAGCTCATGTAATAAAGGTTCCCATACAGCGTCTGGTTGTTTATCTTGCCTTAACTCACAATTTTATAGACTTTTGTCAAAGTGCAATTTGATCCTTTTATTCTTCGCACAGAATCCCCCCCCCCCCACTTTGGCAGACTCACTGTGCAAGCCATTCTGATACAAAAGTACTGTAGAATGAGGCTAACAATTGTGTTTGCAATCTGAGGAAATATACTTTCGTTTGCAAAATTCACATACAGACAGCAACTATTTTACCAAAATAAAATTGAATGTGAAGTCAATCTACAAGCTTCTGAGCTTCATTATGTTGTTAGATTCTAAGGATTCCAAAGCAAAGTGTACCTAGGAGAGCACTCACCCCAAGACCAGCCAAGTAGCAATATAGTGGAAGCAAACTGTTAGGTGTCTTTGATGTTTTCAAAATGTTTTACCAATTTGTATTGGAAAGAAACGGACTGTCGTTGCTTCTGTTAGAACCAGTATTGTCATTGGGTAAAACATGAAAGGAAATCAACTGTCCTGTTTGACAAAGCCTGCCTCCCATTGCCTTCTGAAAATACTTGGGACAACTTCTGCACTTTCCTTCAAGTGTAGAGGAACATCAGTGACATCTCTTTCAAAGGTCTAATTTATGTGGATGCCATTTCTCTGGGACAGGACACTCAAAACTTTCACCAGCACCATACAAAACTTCGAAGGAAAATGACCTCAATGTTTCCTGAGCTAAAGTCCAAGAATACATATAACCACCAGGAAACCAGAGGTTCAATATTCATGATGCATGTCCATACAGCATAATGCAATTAGCAGGCGCCCCCCGCCCAGCACTCTGAAATGGCTTGGCATGAACAATTATAATCCAAGGTGCCCAGTAGTGAGGACAGGCTAAATCTGCTCACACAGCTGTGTGCTTGTTCTGGAACCATTACCCTAAATCTAATTATTAGACCCAACCAGAGTATGTAGACACACTGAATCAACAGCATTTTCATAAGTGTCAAATTAGCAAGTTCCTACTGATACAAATGGCCTACTCCAGTTAGGACTAACAACTTGATTTTGACCATTCAATGTTAAATATTGAAATTGTCAGACAGTAAACTCATGGATAGCTTTTTCTCTGCAACATGTGAACCAAGTCTGCTGAAGAAGGCTGCCCTCAACTGCAAATTCTTAGTGCACAGTGATGTAAATCTAATTATTTAAATAGGAGATAATGATGAGAAAATCTGAACTGCCCCACCCATCCTTGGACTGTCCAACTTTACTTATGCACATAAGAATAAAATTCTGAAACATGTAAAATCATCTCCTTCGTTCAGAAACAGTACATTTTCTAGGAGGAGGGAAAAAGAACACACCCATTTCAAGTAGTAGGATTCATAAATAGCAGCCAAATACTGTAAATTTATTGAGAAAACAATTTTTTTTGCAAAATTGGATTACAACTGATTTACCAAGGTGTTTTTTTTCTCTTTGTCTTATCTTTTAAATTTATAAAAGTAGCTTTAATGGGCCAGATTAGTGGCCTGTAGCAGATCTACACAGAACTGTGGATTTGCAAACATGACATGGAATGTATAAAACCATCCAGGGTAGTAGAAGATGGCGAACCGTTAAATATTAATGATTCACTTTTATAGCTAGATATACTACCTACAAAAGAGAAGGAACAGATAAATGTTATTACATATCTTTAAAATACTCATTTTTCAGAAAAAAAGAGTGGGGTTAATAGATTTTCACTCAAATATGAATAGGTATCAAAATGGCCTAATACTATTTTTAATGCAAAATCAAAGTTAATCAATGGCTGAAACATAATCAGCAATCTCAGGTATACAATGGTGAGGGTTTTCTCTGATATAATATCCCTCCCTGAATTAGGTACAAAGTCTAATTTTAAAAAAGAGAATGCCATTCTAGAGATCAGCATGATGGTCTTTGGGTGGCGGAATTAAGCTTAGGGAAAATTAAATTCTTTAATTGAGTGGATATCTCTGTGCCTTCTCCTCAAGGTGCCAACAGCTATTCCAGCTGCTTAAATGGTGCTGTACTTCAATGTCCATTAACTACATCTGAATAAGACCCATAACTCTCTGCATTCTAACTAGTTCGCCACAATTGAGTGCCATTGGAGACTGAGAAAACACAACTGGAAACTTGCTTAACATTCAAACATATCTTTTCTGTTCTCCCGTGAAACCTGAAGTCAAATCTGAAAGAAGTTATCCTATATAATATGTATTATTATCTACACAGGACACAGCTTCAATCTGTGCACATACTCTGTGGTAAACATTTTTCCGCCAACGTGACAACTGCTTTCCCCCTAAATCTCTCAAATCCAGTTTTATTTTTATTATTTTACAAAACCAGCTGAACAACACCTTATTTGTGGCTCCCACTTATCGCTCAATTAACTCAAGAAAAAACAAGCAGCATCAAATATGATTCCCAAATTAAGTCACACCTTATACACAATTCTATATAATGAACTAGATTCTAATGTATGCCCAAGAAATGATAGCACGCTAATCTGAAAATGCCAGTTCTGGTTAAGACTCTCTCCCTTGCATTTCCAAATGTCCCCCTCATTAGAGTATGTTCATTCTGAAACATTTCACACCTCAGTCCAGCAGAGCTGAGTAAAAAACATTTGTTGGAATACAGTAGTTTAATGTCCTTAACTAGTAACCCCCACCCCATGACACTGAAAGAAGACCATGGTCCTATTAAGAAACCCCTTGTGAATAAGTTACATAAAATTCTGAAATCACCTCCACTTCTGAGGCAGCCTGACCAGAGACTTCTTGGGTTCTTTTCCTTCCCCCTCAAAGCACCTTTTAAGAGTAGTACAGATGTAAGAATAATTTTTACCATAGAAGTTATCTGCATCTTTTTTTCTTAAAGAATCACATTTGAATGATTATAAAAATTATCTATTGTAACAACATAGGTCCAGCTACACTGAAAAAAATTACACCGCTTATTCGAAATACATTTCATTTTAGAAACAGGCTACTAAATAGGTCTATACAAAAACTCTAAAATAATTTTTCTGTAATAAAATAAAGAGTGTGTTAGGAGAACTACTCAAATGAGAATAAGTTTTGTTTACTGTCTTTTTGCTATAATGCTTGATATTCTGCGATCATGTGGCTGGCTCACTCTACAACCAGCACACCCATCCACCCACACATGCACACACACAAAAAGCAGAAAAGAAATTAACAATACACAGTGATAATTAATGCTCTGGGATTTAGTCTCACAGCCTTTCTGATTAGTACAAAGGAAACCAGGGCCATCCCCTCTTTGAGGAGAAGGTCCAGGATATAAAAGCAAGCATACCTCATCAGCTGATATGAAATTATAAAAAATTCCACAAATGTCAGTCATTTTGAAATCTATAAAAGTCAACAGTAAAACGTGCAAGCCAAACTGGGCTTCTGTCCTCTTAGGTTTGATAACCACTTTCCCAAACAGCCAGAATTAATGCAAAGTTCTTTCACTGGAGCTGATTTCTTGCAGGGAGCACGTGTCCAAGTTCGCAAGACCAAGAGACCGGCTGACAGAAGACAAAAAAGTTAGTGGTGCTGTACTGAACTGTTCTTTTCTGCTAGGTGTCGCAGAAAACTGTCCTCACCTTGGCCCCTATGATTTAAAGGCTCACTCTTAAATAGAGCGGGAGGTGGAGGTAAATGTGGGACTGGGGGGACAGGAACAGGGAGGTGATGGGGATGGTGTGGATGGAGATGCAGGTGAGAATATGGATGGCCAATAGGGCGAGGAGGAAGTGTGCTCACTGGGTTCATATTGATTGGTGGAGTCGGGGCTGGGGCATTTGCTGTGTTCGCAACAGAAGGTACAGTGGGGGCAGGAGAGGTTGTGGCAAGTGGTATCTGGGCAGCAGGTGGCACATTAACAGGACTGGTAACACGGAAGCACTTCTCCTTGTGTGCCTTAAGCATGTTGGAAAAGCGAAATCGCTGGCCACACACGTCGCAAGGGTATGGCTTCTCCCCAGTGTGAGTTCTGCGGTGTCTCTTCATGTTGGGGCGACTGGTGAAACTTTTGCCACAGATTTCACAGATAAAAGGCTTCTCTCCTGTTAAAAATTAAAGATGGGATTCATCTGATGCCATTCCTTAATGTGTTAAGATAACCTCAATCAGATTCAGTATTCTTATTTATATAACTGTACTGGAAATAACTGAACATAAGTCTACTATCAAGGACTTCCAAAGGCTGAACAACATACAGAGGAGTCAAGATTTACAATCACAAAAACAGTACAGTTATTCCTCCACATTCGCTAGGGTTAGAGGCACAGGACTCCTGTGAAAGTGAAAAAATGGAGGAATAACTCTAGGCCCTCCCAAACCATATTTAACACACTGTGGATTCCTTTGAGGCATCAGGGTTCCTTCATAAGGCAGAAGTGGGTGGCTGGTGGTGCTTACTGCCACCTCCACTGCTGCCCCACACCATTTTTAATAGGGACTTACAAGCCTTGTTTGCAGTTTTTCAGCCTCCCGAGGCTTGCAGTCCCTATTAAAAATGGCATAGGGAGGCAGCAGAGGTGACAGCAAATAAGCCATGAATAATCAAATCCACAAAAGTGAAACCCACAAATGTGGAGGGCTGACTGTAATGACAGAACTTTGCTCTATCACTTTGTGAGTTAAGCTATAATATCCCACTACACTAAAAATCCTGGACACTTCTCAATTTGTGAACTACAGATTGTACTTCAACATTTCTACCTTTTTGTCTATAGATGAGAAATCAGAGCTATCCACATAATCTCTCCCACCTCTTTTCCTTCCACATGTCCCTGAATTCTCTCCTCCCTACTCCTCACTGGCTGAGATGATCACACTGCTGCCTTAATCTGCCCCCTGATTCTACCACGCCCCGATTTCTGTTTCTTATCTCACTCCATATGATTCTTTTTCTTCAGGATAATCATTTTACAAGAAGTCCTCTCTTCATTTATTGTCTAGTCAGTGACATTTGCCTTTTACATTTTTACACTGAATCTTTGGATTATACTTTCTACACTTGCTGAACCAACTTGTCTTCCAAAATTCTCCCCCCAATGTTTACAACTTAGCATTGACTTCTGTACTCAGTATAAAGTGCTGCATAAGTAATCGTGTACAGCCCAGCACTTAACATCAGGTTGAGAATAACTCTCCAAGATCTTTGGAACAAGTCCTTCCCAGACTTGCTGAGGGCAATCAGGATTCACAGTTGAAGCACATTTTGTCTTCATTTTTCCAAACTTCTCTTTTGCTTTCCCTTTTTCCTATCTCAGTATTCCCTCCTCTGCTTACAATTCATGTTACCTTCAGTACTAGGAATGCACAATTTTTCTTTTCAAGTCTCTCCACTGCTAGGTTATTCTTCAATAACACACACCTTCTTCCTTATGTTAAACCTTATCAAAGCCCTGCCACTTCCCCATTCCCTTTCTGCATAATGTATGGAGTTCCTGTCTCTTATACCTGGAACTCCATGCATTATGCTAAGAATCTTCTGTAAAAACCAACCTTTTGTTATGAATCCTGTGAAGCCTAAGGACAGGAAGCATCACTTCTTTAAATTCAACTCCTGTCAATCGTGACTTCTTTCCCCACCTGTCGTAATTTAGACTAGGGCAGAGACCTAACATTTTCCTATGCTCTTCCTCTACCACCAAATTATTTTTGAATGAAGAAAGGAGCTCCATGCTACCAAATTAAACCTGATCTTTCTGCTACAGGTCACATTTGATCACAGTAGGTCTAGTGCACTCTTTGTTGCCAAAGGGTATTTGTGGGGTAGGGAAACAACACATCCTTACCAGTGTGGGTTTTCATGTGCTCATCAAAGTACTGTTTCATGTTGAAGTCTTTACCACACCACTGGCACATAAACTGCTTGTGTCCAATGTGTATGCTCATGTGGGAACGAAGCTGATATTTGTACTGAAACCGTTCATCACAGTTCTGCAAGAGACAATGAGAAACAGATTTTTAATTTGCAGAAATCACAGACAAGGACACTATAACACTGCAGTAGTATATCCCACAGTCCAGTAGTACATTTGTAGCAATACCTTACCCACCCAACATTTCAAGGTTACTAACAATATATCATAAAACAAAATAGTAACTTTCAAAACTGAACTGGAATCCTCTGCAATGCTAATCAGTTTTAAAGACAGTATATTGTCTCAACATGAGACACACACAATCTATGTAAAGATTTCACAGGATTATTACATTGGCAGAAATGCAATGCTGTATTTATTTTTTCACATTTAAGGACCTCAAGGCAAGATGTAGATCCCTCAAGTGGCTTGGACAAGGAACAGAAAATGAAGAGGGAAAAAGTTCTATTTTATTTCAAATCCCAACACCCAACATGTAAGTTTTTAGAAAAAAATGTAGAAGAATTATATCATTTGTAATACTGCTAAACATTTTTCATATACCAAAGTTAAGTACAATATGCAGGCATGTGTGGAAGGAATAACATGTTCCTTCACACATAGCCCACTCATTCATATGTTATAGGTGACAAAAGAGAAGGGAGCAAGAACTTCACACTTCCATGAGCTGGAGCATTTTTTTGTCCTGTACATTCATAATCAGATTTTATTCTGTTGCTGCCTAAAAGAGGATAAAGTCAAAATTTGCACATGTGGTGGCTACTTATACATTTACAATGTCATGGTACTGAAATGCAACAGCATAGACAGTCAGTCAGCTTAGAACTTTCATAGAAAGCAAAGCAAACTTTAACATGTTCCTGCTCTCTCTCACTTTTGTTCAGCTGTGGGGATGGGTACAATTCATATCCTCACAAACAATTTAAGCAGTCACTACAAAGCAAACAGTCACCAGTAGCAGGATGCAGTGTGCTGCTATACTCATGTTTTGATTGTGGGTCACTCATGAGGTTCTGGCTAGCTAAGAGACCACTGAACCAGAAGGGCCTTTGGTGAGGGTCTAGCACTGCTGATGTAGCCAGCCTCATGGCTTATTCACGGCTGTATGGTTTTCAAAGGCAAAGCAATAATTAACTATGCTTAATGTCATACTGAATTAGCAGAGTTCATACCTCACATTGGAAAGGCTTCTCTCCAGAATGTTGTAGGGAATGAACCTTCAATGACATACTGCGTTTGAAGGATTTTCCACAGGTTTCACATGTAAATGGCATGTCCTTTGTATGTGCTGAAATACCAAATTATTGAAATGTTTATATGTTAACATGAACAAGAAAGTTGATTTACAATATTGCTTATTTAATATTATATTCTTTTTTACTTGATATCATCATCATCATCATCATCATCATCTAATATTGTATTCTAAGGTTGATTTAAGGTTCCACAAAAATATGTGTGGCACTTTTTATCCCTTTATTGCAGTGAATCAAAGACAGAGACTATAAAGGAACCAAAAATCATGTAATCCCATGTCATACTCTGGCAGGATCCTCCACCAAGTACAACAATCTAATTGATGTTTTTATTTAATTTCATAAATATCTATAGTACCTTCCAGCCAAAACTGCTCCCAGGCTGGTTTATAACAAAACATAACAATGAAATCATCACAATAAAAACAAATAAAGGAGTACTGCAATAAAAAAAACTGCAATAAAACCCCAAAGCTAAAAGCCTCTTATTATGCTTTACAAAAAGAAAAACCAGAAGATCAGAGGTATCTGTAGGGTAAGGAGATGGAACCTATGGTCCTCCAAATCCTCCAGTTCCCAGCCTGATCAATGGTGAGGCATGGTAAGTGGTCCATCAGCATGTGGAAGACTGAAGGTTTCCTACTTTTGCTATAAATGATCTGGCTTCAATTAATTTGGTGATATGAGCTTACCACAGAACTAGCAAAGACAAGGCTTATCAATCTTTCTACGAGAAAGGCTTCTTTTCTGCCCCTGAATTATTGTATAAAAGCAAAGAACTACATATCTCAAATTCTTATTATCAAAGAAGAAAACAGCCTTTTCACCATAAGCCCACTCTGCCCAACATCCCACTTCTAAGGTCAAACATTTCATCTTACTGGGTCAAATCAACAGTTTCATCCAAGCATCAAATGTATCTTAAATAAAGAAACTCAATAAAGCAGGGCAATCATCACTTCTAAAATTCAAATCCAGCTACTTAAAGCAAACAAAGACTATTCCCCTCCCGAACTGTTGTTGTTGTGTGCCTTCAAGTTGTTTGTGACTTATGGTGACCCTAAGGCAAACTTATCATGGGTGTTTTCTGGGGCTGAGTGTGACATGCCCAAGGTCAACGAATGGGTTTTCATGGCCAAGTGGGGAACTGAACCTGGTCTCCAAGATCACAGCCCAACACTCAAACCATGACACCTTGATAGCTCTCACATTTCTGCCAGACCATTACTTATAGGACAACTTTTGTTAAGTTCTTTCTACCTGAGGATCCTAGGCCCAGAGGCAAGAATGAGCTGCTAGGTGAAACAACCTGCTAACCTTTAGTGTAAGCTGCAGTTAGATGTATGTTCTGGTGACAGACTTCTTTATACAACTAGGAAAGGAAGAAGAGTATACAAAGCAAGAAGAGTATACCCAAAGCACCACCTGCCTTCTCTCAAGCTGCATTTGTAGCTTTCATGTAACATAGCCACAAGCACTCCTGAGCCTGGCCGTTCTTACAGAGAAAAAAAGGTGATCTGTGTGTGAGGTGGGAGCTTAGTATTAAAAAATCTCAAACGAAATCACCAAGATCTGTTTGCCTGCCCTTTTGTCACATGGAAGTTCTGCTGATGCAGGCACTTACACCGTGGCTGCAAATAAGGATGCAGCGGCTAATTGGAATCAGTAAGGGTACAGGACTGGAGAGAAAACTTAAAAGACCATTTATCTGTTTATAACACAGGAGGCACTTGTAATCAACAGCAAGACTTAATGGCCTCAGGAGCACGGAACAGAGACACAAAGTTGTGAAAAAAACCAGGCAGCAAAAACTCACCAACCATGTGCTTTCGCACGTGAGCCATGGTGTAGAACTTCTTTTCACATATCTCACAGGAGAATTTTTTCTCTGCATATCCATGGACAATCTTGATATGCTCGTGGAGGGACCACAGCTTCTTGAATGATTTATTACAGGAAACGCACTGAATGGATGGACGGGACAAAGAGGTATTAATTCAAACAGAGCTCATTTTCAATATTTCAAGGCAGCTATAGTTAAAATGAAAGAAGCACACATAAGAAAAGAGATCACAATTCTCAATGTGTTATTTTGGGGCAACTAACAAAATGCTTTCCACCGTCATTTCACAAGAGTTACAGAGGTAAAAAGATACCAGCTTAAGTTCAAAGGAGTAAATGTTGTTGGACTTAGGACGCCACCTGCTGATTCTTCAAGAGAAAAGTATGAGATTTCAACAATGTCCTGGCTAGAGAGTGGCTCAGTCCATTTGGTTTTGATGGGGGAAAGTAACTAGCACAGGGGTTAAAGAAAAATTTAGCTTGGCTTATGATGAGCCAACTCTTTTTTGTGTCTAAATCCACCTTGCATTTGCTGGCACAGAACAGTGATAGTCTAACTCTGAAAGAAGTGAGCAGATTTGCATTTAAACACACTGATCAGTACTTCTGAAGTCTAGAATGCCCCATACCATGGGAACAAAATAAATTGTTCTGAGTGAACAAAATCAGAAAATTCTAGTAGTTTAGGCAGGAACTGAGATGGGGTGGAAGAAAGGAAGACATTCCAAGGCTTTCTTTTTATTAGGGATTTACAGAAGGTTGCACCTAAGAAAGGCCATGTTACGTCTGCAGTAATAATACCAATGCATGTCTGCAAAAGGGGATAATTTCTGTTTTTCATCAATTAGTAGTCAAATAATAATTCCTGTTGATTTAATAATTCACATTTTGCTTTCCTAAATTTGAATGGGTCCAAAGTAGCTTTAATAATCAGATCAAAGCAGACTTAAATCCCAAAATTTCAAATTAACAGACTTCTGCTTGCTCAATTGTAATGTCTCATGTCCTCTTCCTGCTTGTTGCTCCCCAAATCTGCTATAAAGGGAGTAGATTAGTGGCATAAGGAACAGGGCTTGAAGGAAGAGAAGAAATTTGATTCACCAACAGTCTCTGTTCTGTTGGCAGAATACCACCACTGGACACAATGTAAGACAGCATGTTACAGACTACATGCAAACAAAAGTACAAAGATACAACTTACTTCAACTATTTGGCAATATGAGTGAGTTGGGAATGGGAATAACCACAAACAATTTTTAACACAATCCCTAACATCCAGGTTATATACAAGACTACGCTCAACTTGTGCTCAAGTACTAGCAACATGGAATTTTGTCATCTGTATCAACTACATAAACATAATATACATAAAAGAGCTAACAACCTAGTCAGTCAAACAATTTGAAAAAGAAAAACAAATATTACAAAATTATGGAATAAGAGCCCTGATCCAAGCTCTGGCAAGGAGGTTAGATCTTTCAGATTAGTGTAGTCCATTTGAATCTCTCATTTAATTTGTTTGCTCTGTCCCATCCAAACTGGAAATGGGTTCCAGTTCCAACTTGAAGAGGTCATAAGATTCTGGTCACACAATTTTCCAAGCTGAGACAAGGCTATAATAAATTCAAAATGGCAACATGAAGCAGCAGCAGCTTCTGTATCTCAGCTAACCCATATCACATTGGTACCAAAACCAATACATTCAGTTCAGAGGATAGGTTCAATATCAGAATCTCGAACAGCAGAAGAGTCTTTGAAAGATTAAGCAAACACTCCACTACAAGAGCCAACAATGCTACTGATCACATGAAATGCAGCAACTACAAACTGAGCATAACACTTTGAGGGACTCCTGACAAAGCAGAGTTTTGTTTTTGTTTTTTTTTGATGTTAGTACTTAACTATAATATGTCTGAAGAATGCTAGGTGTAAGTCTTCAGCATCTTAATCACCAGAGATTGGGGATGTTACCATTTAACAGGCAAAAGAGAAAGAACATGCATTTGAAGGTTCCCCTATCATTCTGTAATCCTTTGACAAATTATAATACAAACAGAATCCAGATACTTAATCTCAGAATACTGGATTCCTCAGGTCCACAGTAGGAAGCTATTCGCTAACACATCTAGGGAACACTTTCCTCCTCACACCCTTTATGTTCATCTGTTTGGGTTCTTTCTGATAGTAGTCCCTGTTCTAAACTCCATCTTTCTATAAGTGAAGAAGTTAACAGTCTTCATCGTTTTTTGCTGGAATGGTTTTCTATGGGACCCTAACTTTGAAAGAATCTGTCTCTTATCAGCCCTGGTACAGTATCTCTACAGTATATAGAAAAGTACAAAGTATTATGCAAAATTACAAAAGCTCTAGGTGAAGAGAGCCCTACATACAGTCATCCAACTCTGTTTTAAAAGTGCATATCAGAACATATTGAATGTCTTTATTCAAACGGTTTCAGATGTTTTAACCACCATTTCAAGATCTAACAGTAGTTTAAACCTACCAAGTGCCACATAGCTTAAGATGAATTTCAAATAATCACTTGCCACACATATCTTAAACAATGGTGCAAATCCAGTAATTAAAACATGTAAATTTACAATTAAATAGGAACATTATTTGATTTCTAGACCCAAGACTTTCATCTCTTTTGTTGTATATTTTTCTAAGTATTTAAGGTGCTTTCCTTTTTTCACCTATAGAGGAAATATCATTAAAATATTCCCATTTATGGAAGTGTTTCTTATTGTAAGCACCCATTTCTGATACTAACTATACGAAACCTGCATATGCTGGACATTTCAGTCATTCTTTTCCCAATATTGCTCATTTTTTCACTCTGTCTTGGCCCAGGCCATCCTTGCTAAAACAAAGAAAACTAAAATGAAGTTGTAAGTTGTTACTTGGGCAGAGTAAGCCCACATATTTACATTAGGTTAATACGAATTGCTCAGATTTTGTGGCTGAAGTGTAAATAATCATATTTGGGAACTGTTCAGATTTACACAGAAATACCTTCTTTCACTCAAATGTATCTTAATGCACCGATTCAGTCTGGATATTAACTTTGGGGCTAGCTTGCTTATATATAGAGAGATTTACTATTAGCCTAGTTTCAGTTAAGATAAATTTAGTATTTAGCTTTTTTAAATAACCTTGCTTAAGTACAAAAATCTGATAACTGTAATATTCTAATAACTGCTTTTTATCCATCCTTTACTAAGTGAGAGAGCACAGGACTGCTAGCTTGATTACTTCAGTTGAGAAACCAATTAACAGAGAAAAGCTTACTATGCACTGACCAAATAGGCAATGCCATTTGTGTTCAGCTGCTTCCTGTTGCCAAATTACATCCAAATTTAAGGAGCTTTATGGGGGAAAGGCCAGAGCATTGTGGTAGAGTACATACTTTGCATACAAAAGGTCCCATATTCAATCCCAAAGCATCTCCAGGTATGGCTGGGAAACATTCCAGTTAATGGGCTGAGCTAGACAAATCACTGATGTGACTCAATGTAATGCAGCTTCCTATGATAACCAGTAGTTCAATTTTATTATCCTATATCAATGTATAATGTCATGTGTGTGTTTACCCTACATATACCAAAGCATACTCACTGTATCGGTTTCATGGCAAGAAGATTTTTTTAAAAGGTTATGGCACATGCAAGATCCCTTGAATTATGAAAATAAAGTACTTGTGCAGTTTTTATATTGCTTTTATTCTAGCTGACAAAGTTGTATTTCATAAATAGTGGTGATGGAAGTCACATTTTGATAGGTGCAGTTGTGGTGGCTCTATGGTAGTATGAAGAAAACTGAAAGTTAAAGAGGAAGCAGTGTAGGCCTTGGCAGATTTTTTTTGACTTTTGCAAAATTGCAGTGCAGATCTCATAGACCACAATAGCGTATTTTGATCACTTGGAGAGTCACTTGGGTCTCAAATAATGTATACAGAAGTAGACCCACACTGTACGACATTATCACTTATAAACTGTACATTACATCCCCAAATTCGAGCCACTTGCCAGACATACAATTTTCCTGCAAACAAAGCACACACATTTTTTCCCTTCTGAGCCCAGTGTTACAGGCAACGTAATATACTGGGGCAAAAATTACCCTTGTTTTTCATTTAAACCATGATGCAGAAGTGATACCCTAGTCGGTCCCATTTAGAGAAGATCAGAATTTCTCCTATTCAGGGGACAATGGGATTCACTAGACTCAGAAAATATTCTACAATACAATGAATGTATGGTTCATTTCAATTTATCTTATTTTATCATATTTTTTATTCTACCTTATTTGTCTGCCTCTGAGTATCTAGATAAAACAAGCTTTGTTCTGCCTACACTAACACTCCCTTGGGAATCAGTTTATTTTAACACCTTGTAGTGCGCTTGAATTCTCAATGGAGTCAGAACATACTCCACAACTCTCAGAATGCACTTTATCCTAGTTACTATTACGTGCCTTCAAGACACCTCTAACTTACCCTACCATAAGGGTTTCTTCTCACAATGCATGAGGGTTAAAAGAGACGCCTCTCACTAACAGAAGAATCAGCGAAGAGTCTTCTGAAACCTTGCACAAAACTGCTACAGATGAACAAAATGATAGAAATCTATCAAAAATGGTAGTATTACAGTACACTGACTATAAGAGAGTTGCTCTTGAATAAAGAAACTTTAAATGGAGACTATGACACAAATTCACTGAATTACAGTTTATCAAGCAATTCAATTATATTGTTTGTACCTTGAATTGGTATAACAAGTTATTATGACAACATGTGTATTAACTAGCTTCACATTATTAGGATGTTTGTGCCATTAACAGCACTGCTTTTTAAATGATTACACTTAAGTACTTCTGTGGAGATAGCCATGTTAGCCAGTTGCATCAAAACAGTGAAGAACTTCACTGCATCCTAAAGATTAATGTATTTTGTTACTACATGATTGGATGAATGAGTCAGGGATTATAGTTGGTAGGGTCAGAGGGAACTGAAACGCCAGGAGTATGGCAAAAAGACTGATAATTGGCCTAACAATTACCTTTAACCAGCAGTATTCAGGTGGTATCACAGATATCTTTGCTCACAAAAAGGCTTGGTTTCCATTTAAGCTCTGGGAGATAGAATCAAACTTTTTTATGAATTCTTGCTTAGCTTTTTTTATGTTGGAAGTTTATTGTTTTCAATTCCTAAAAAGACCCCAGAGTCATAGTATCCTAGGAGACTGAAGTATTCACCCACTGTGTACGCATTACTATTTTTATGTTAGATTAGTATCCACTTATTCTTTTGTTTAGACATTGTTCTCTTTGTCCTGTGTAGAATGCGACAGGGCACTGATGACAAATGATGGCATATATCACATTGGAAGATAAGCTAGTGTACCAACTGTTATGTTCTAGATAGCATTATCATGTCCTGTAGCAGAGTTGCCAAGTAGACATGGAAAACATAATTGGCATCTGTTCTCCACCAGGATCAGTGACCTGTGTTGGTCATCTGTAGTGGAATGTCTACTGTTGCTTGTGAGTAGCCTGCTTACACTTTCTTGTAGCTTGAATAGGCATAAAGCTTTTTTTACTACACTATATTAACTCAACTATGTAAAGATGCCTGTATAACCACTGAAATACCGTTGGTTAATGGTCACTGTTAAGGTAAGTATCAATGTTTTTTACATGTTCAGTTCCCACTGACTCCACTGATTGCAGTTCCCCGAAGAATACATATAATTTGCCAACACAGGTAATACTTCATTATTCTAATGAAGTGGGCTTGAGTCCACAAAAACCTATGCCATTATAAAATGAGTTAATTATTAAGGTGCCATAAGACTCATTCCGCTGAAAAAGACTAAGACAGCTATCCTGACAGAATAAATATTTGCTCTTTCATTGCTGTGTGTTCATTAAGGCTTAGGGACTGGAGAGTTCATACCACCACTCACTGTTTATATCTGAGCTCCCAACCCACACAACCAGAACCTGTGTATGGCAGTACATTTTGGCTTCCCACAATTCTGAAAAAGCAGAAAACCTGAGGCATTGTAAAAGAGAAGAGAGAAAGAAATCCTAACCAGGCTTTACAGGTCTTCCCACATCTTGTTGTGATTGGAGCTGAGAATCTAACCTGCATAGTAATCTGTCTCTTCTCATGTCACCCAGAAGAATTTCACACTAGATGAATTACTACACAGTTTAGTTATATGTACATAAATGTATACTTCACAACATGTATGTCTCAGCAAAAAGGTGCAACTACCTATTCCATATATGTGTGGTTCAGATGCCTATCCATTTGTTATGCATTAAAAGGTTCTTTACAGGTTGCCTACATGGAAGTAAAATCCACGTACAAAAATAGTCAAGGGTGAAGTAACACTTGGACCCATTCCTTTCCCAAATACACAGCAAACTCAGATTTACATTTATATTCATATTCTTCAGAAATCAACTTCTGTTCATGCCACCCAGTGCTGAAAGCAGATGGATTCTCAGTTGCTGATGTGCTATTTCCACTGTGGTACTGTGCAGAAAAATTCTGTATTTCAGCTATTATTTCCTCCCCACTCCTCCATTCACAGACAGATTGGTTTCCTTTAATGTGCAATAAGAAATGTTGACAGAAGCAGAAAGGCCTGGAACCTTGTTCTTCTCAAATGATTTCCCCCCCTTTCAAATGTCCAGGGGACAGCAGAAGGCAGGGAAATCTGGCAAGCAGGCAAGAGAACCTACCTGGATGTTTTTTTCACAGTCTGTTTGCTGGTGAAGGGAGAGCTCACTTTCTAGAACAAATTTCTTCCCACACTTGTCGCAGATCTGCATGCGCCTATGAGTGACGTTCATGTGCTTCTCCAGATACCAGCGTGTGTTAAACACCCTGGGACACTTCTCACAGGTCAAAGTCTCCTTTTCTTCACACTTTGATTTCTGCACAGGTGCCTTGGGCTCCTTTGCAGCTTTCTTCTTACGCTTGGGGGGCTCAACGCTCTTTCTACGGCCCCTTGTAGTTCTGGAAGTAGGGGAAGTTGTGGCGGCTGCAGCAGATGCAGCTCTCCTTGTCCTCCTTTGTGCAACACTATCTTTCTCCTCTCTTTGCTCTTTTTTCTTCTGCCTCTCATTCTCCTCCTCATCATTACTGTCTTCAGTGGCCTCTTCCTCCCCACTGTCACCCTCCTCTTCCTCACTGCTGGTCTTAAGAACAGCAGTTTCTTTGGATTGGGAGGGGACCCCCTTCTCCCCTTTTGATACATTTAATGTTTGGTTGTTAAGGTTTACCTCTACTATTATCTGCTCCCTTTTGTAAGTCACCTCATCTTCCTCCTCGTCTTCTTCCTGCAAGTCGTCAGAGTTCTCCCTGTCTTCTTTCACGGTTCGGACCTCTCCTACTGTTCTGTCCTCCCTGAAATATGGCTGCTCCTCTCTTTCATGGAGATGTGGCTTACTTGCTTTTGGGTCCACTAATACAGAGTATGGACTTCCAGACTCCCTTTTGTACACTTTGGTGGACAAGTCAAGTTCCTGGCTGGCAACATGATAGAAAGGGGGTGGCACCTGACCCCTTTCCTCTTGTGCCATCCCTGCTACATGTGTGGTGCAGTTTTTAGCCATCTGCTGGCAAGAGCTGGCTGTTTCATTCATGGGGGCTCCCGATTCATTGAGCACCTTGTATCCCAGAATATCAATGTAGTAACTCCTCTGGAACAAGATGAAACGTCGAAAATAACTAACACATGACTGCCTTTGGGAAGCAGAGCACCAAAGCATGTGTAGGTCATGGAATTCTGGTTTTACAGCACGAGGAGACTGGCAGCAGTTCACAGGAAGAAAGCTGCCAATCAACAGCTGAACATTTTGTCTAGAAAAGAAGGAGAAAATTAAGTCAGTGGCTTACACATAACTGAAGAAACAGCTTTAAAATCATTTGCTGCCTAATCTAAGAAACATACAGGATTTGCTGCACAAGTTGTTAACTATTCTCAATAATAGACTATTCATCTTATTGCCTGGAGAGGGGGAGAAAAGGTTTAATTTTATTGCTAGCAAGTACATGCTTTTCATCTGATCCTCAGGGTAATGAAAGGCACAGCCAAACAATTGTTTAAAAAATGCTTCATCCAGCATAAAGATGAACACAACAAATAGTATCATGTCTAGTTATGAACACAGGCATCCACACTGGCATTCTCTTAATCCAATATTTAAATATCACAATCAAGACTACAATAGAATTATAAAGATGTCACACAACTAAACTTGATTAACTGAAAGGGTAAAGTGTTCCTCAATTTTATTTAAAACATTTAATCATGCAGATTCATTTCACATTTATTGAGAATTCCTGCAAACACTGGTTTAGCTTCCAAACAAATTTTGCATGAAAAAATGAACTTCCAGATTAAATCTGTAACAAGGCAATATGGATTCTGTGTCTTTGATTTCCTGTTCAAAAGAAAGAATCTTCCATGTAGAACAGAACTGGGCACATCTTGAAAATATTCTACCATTACAGTTGCAAAAACCATTTTGAAAAATTGTGGGTAGTATTTAGTGAAATAAGAATGCAGGAAGCTGTCTTGCATCAGGTTAGTTTAGCTGTCCATCTAGCTCCGTGATCTCTGTTATGATTGGCAGCTATTCCCTAGGGCTTGTGGCCCAAGATCTTTCCCATCATCTGCTACCTGGTCTTTTTAACTGGAGGGGCCAGGGATTGAATCTGAGACCATCTCCATGAACAGCATGCATGCTATGTTTCAGCTAGCTGAAGTTTTAAACTATCTTTAAAGCCACTCCCCCAACGAACATAAGGCAACATTCAAGCACGGGTAGCTGTGCTAAGTTCTCTGTCTTCCAGAAGCAGCCAGAGTTAGCGTATCAGTCATGTTAGTTACAAAGTACTCTAAACCACAACTGGAATCCAAAGCCAACACTGGGTCCAGCAGCACATTTCCACTGTAAATCTAGCTATTACAAGTGGAGTTTTACCCTGCCTAAAACAAGTAGAGCTCCAGCAATGGATCTTCCCATCTTCCTACCATCGAATATCACATTGTCTGGACTGAACTGAGGTTTATGCACCATCAGCCAACCCACCACTGGGCAGGCATGTAGTCAAGAACTGCAGTGTCACACACGGGTTTTGTGAAAAGGAGAAAGAAAACTAGATTTCGTCAGTGTAATATGATGTCTAAGTGATTTTATAACTGTAATAAGGCATGTTTCACTGATATACTGGGCCAACTTGCTTTCAGCAGCCTATGCAAATACTTTAAGCTACAAATATAAACTCAATTTAGACATTATCTCTATAGATATTAAGAATACCTTTTGGCAAAGGGTGATATACTTACACCCCACAGTAACAGGCAGTCACTCTTCCTCTGAGTTGCAGAAATGCACCATGGAATAACTCAAATGGAAGAGGCAATAGAAAAAATTTGTCCATGTACCAGAGGGGAACATTCTGGCTGGAGTATTATTTGTTTGATTTAGATCTTTCCTTTCTCCCAAAATGGGATTCAACACAGCTTACAACATAATGAGTTGGCCAGAGGAAGTCTGGCTAGCACGCATCTTAAATAAATAAATAAGTAAATAGATAGATAAATAAATAATTTAAAACATTTTATAGCTGTTTACAAGTGGCTACATCTCTTCCCTTCAAAACAATGTTAACAAGATGTTTACATGCCAAATAACTTCTATTGCTATGAAAATAAAGTTAGAAACATTAAAATTCACACAGATCTGGAGGCTTTGAGGTCTACATCTGGACTATACATCAGTTTGCTATGTGCCACTTTAAAAATATAGAAGGACAATGTGGGACTTATGCTTCAATCAAATTGCTATCTCAAATACAGTAGATTCACTAAATGAACTGTTGAATGGTAAGCCAACGTCTATTTAAATCTCACTGGTTTGGGCTACAGATGCATTACATTTATGCAGTACTTCTTCCTTTCTGGTAAATCATTTGCCTTTGAAAAACAATTCTGGCCATACAGAAGTTTCTATAAAGTTGCTTACACAATAAAAGCTACAACTCTGAACATAAATACTAGGAAATAAGCTCCACTGAGTGCAGTGGTTTTATATCTTAGTAAGCATGCACAGGTTTGCACCACAAAACCAGGAAACACTCAAAGTAGTTTTTCCCCCCGTTGCCAAGGGACTTATGTACAACTATATTCAAAATGCACCATGTTGTTTAACGTTTCTCTATTTTAAAACTGCATTTGGAGCCACGCAGTACAGATCATTTTTGTCAACAAATTACAGATCTTAATTACAATTAAAAAACCTGCTTTTAATTTTATCAAACAGTTTTCCCAAGCAAATGCATTTTAACATTCTATGAATGCACCAAGGAGAGGTAGTCCTATTATATTATCAGTAAAAACATGACAGTGGGCAATGTGTTTAGCGTTGTATTAAATGCTCTCTAGTATCAAGCTATTACACATTCAAGTTAAACCAATTTTAATATATCTATGTTCCATTAACGATCCATATTATCCCAAGATTTAATTATGATATGCAGCTGATAAACATTTAAATCTGATCTCAGTGAAAATGATACTTTAAAAAACAGGAAGAAAATATGGCCTGTAAAAAGCTCATAAGGGAACTATTCCTACTGATCAAGCGTATCTATACTGCACAATTATAGCAATTTGAGAGACGTTTGACTGCCATGGTCCCCTTCAGTGGAATTCCAGGATTTGTAGCCTGGTGAGATACTTGTTATTCTCTTGTTAAAGAGTCCTTAACTACAGAACTAAAGCTCTCTGGCAGAGAAATATAAGTATCTACCTAATTACAAATCCTATAACTTCATAAGCTGGGGCCACTGCAATTAAACTGATACCAAAATCTGACCGGTTGGTCCCAGCTACAGCAGACCTACTGAATCAATTGCTGAACGGTAAACTATATTTGGAAAAGCAAGCTACCTCATACCAAGCCAGACCACCCGCTCACCTAGTTCACTAAAATTTCCGCAAGCATTCCCAGCTTTGTATTTCCCAGATATGTTGATATTACAATGCCTATCACACCCCAACCAGAATGGCCATTAGTTAGTACATAGTGACTGGCAGTAGCTCCTCAAATATCCAGCAACATGACAGATTAAACCTAAGACTTTTGACATGTAAACTGAGCTCTACCACTCAGCTAATAACTTTCTCTATTACCGCTGGAGGATCGGTGTGCAAAGCACACAGATATTTCCCATACTGCTTGACTAGCCTACTTTTAAAAGATTATACAGCACTGATATGTATCTGTTAAAAAAACTATTCTTTAATTCGGAATCATTCATTAAGGATTAGCATAGATAGTATTCTTGTAGTGAAGTTACAGGCCAACGGTGGGAAACACATTGCCGTTGTTGATCTGCAATTGCCAGTAGTCCATAGCCAGCATGGCCAACTGTGAAGGATCACAAGAATTTCTGTTTCACAATACCTGGAAGGGAACATGTTGCCACTCCTGCTAAAGACATTTTAAAATCTTCCCTTCTATGTGATTGTGATCATACAGAGGAGGTCAGCAGAACCTATCACTGCTACATGCATTCAAGGAATGTCTGCAAAGGGTAGCCAGCTCTACATGTGTAGTCTGACCCCATCCCCACTGCTGTGTTATAGGATCCTATGTGCTCCCCATTCTCTGAACATGTGGACAGCAAGGCATATGGTAGCAGTGAAGGCAAGAAACACAACTATCTGTTCACTCACACAACTGAGTTTAAAAATCCAGCAGGACTACTATATGTAATAAATACCTTTCTTCCTATGTTGTTTTTGTCTGCCTTCAAGTCATTTCCGACTTACGGTGACCCTAAGGTAAACTTATCAAGGAGTTCTCTTGGCAAGATTTGTTCAGAGTGGGTTTCCCATTACCTTCCTAAGGCTAAGAGAATGTGAATTACCCAAGGTCACCCAGAGGGTTTTCACGGCAGAGCGGGGAATAAAACCCCAGTCTTCAGAATCATAGCCCAACACTCGAACACACTGGGTCTGCATATACTCGCCTCCAAAGCAAATGAACCAGCTATCTTTGGCAGCAGACAGCTTTTAATGCACACTGCCATATTACAGCTTTTAAATATGTTCTAGTTAAATTAGACCTATTTATACATTAGACCTATTTATACAATTGGTATTGTAGCCATTCCTCTTTATCACTATGTGCAGATTCTTTGGCCAGGATCCTACAGTCACAAGCTACCTTCTGCAACAGTCCCTTATGCTAGAGGTTTGACACTCTCTGCATTTGCCTAGGGAGGAGGCAGCAGTAGCAATGGGAAGACAATAACTGGCTCCAAGCTACCTATTTCTTGAATGTCAGACTCCAAAGGGGGCTTTGTGGGAATTTTAGCCATTCAAGAAATAGTTCAGAGACAGACACTTTCTCTGCCTTTTTCTTCTCTTCCTCACAGCCACGTTCTTCTATGTCCATACAACTATGCCAGCTGACTATAGGATCTTAGCCATTTAAATTAAGGAGATGACAGATTGTACAATCATCCACAGAATAGCTAGTCATGTAAAAATGTAAGGCAATGTTTTGAAAACCAACTGGATCTGTAAGGAAACATGATCTCAGTGGATTTCACACCTGTATACAGATCAAATGTGCCTACATTCTTATCCACAGTGTTTCCCACATATCAGACAGACGGGGTATGCATTCTTTTCCATTACAAGTAAGACTTTTTCAAGCCTAAAGATATGTCACTAACCCCATCAGATGCAGTATATTCAGTTTTGAAATCTGTTTTCAGCAGGCAGTCATCGCTGTGGAGATGCTTTGTGGGTGTCTTTAATTATCTGCATCACAGTAGCAGTTACTTCACAGTGCCTTATACTTTAGCAAAAGTTTTGGGAATTATTGCTAGGCTACATAATGTCAAGGACATAAAAGAGTATGAGGTAGCTGAAACTACTTTTACCTCAAGTTTGTCAATGCTTAGGAATGGGCACAGAACAACTGTTACTTCAAAATTACAAGGGTACACAACTTAGAACTTTGATGGACTCTTGTAAGTTGCAAGAAACACACACTTGCAGTAGCAACTGAAATGAATTTCACACATTTTTAAAAATCCCAAATACATGTGAACATTGATTTTATCTGAGGACAAATTCAAACTGAGGAAGCTGCACCAATAATCTCAAATACAAAGAAAAAAAATCTGAGTTACCAATAAATGAGCATGCTCAATTTAGCAAGTCAGAGGTCATGATAATGAAGGATGCTATAACATTTCCATTGAAGGTATGTCAACAAAATAAATATCATCATAAAAATGATGTGAGCCCAAATCACTACTGCTTTACCTGCAACTACCAGAACAGATTCTGCTCATCACATAATAAAAAGCTGCAGCTTATATTATGTAGCAACCAAATTTTACTTCTTAGCTGTGCATATCATACTTCAATGTTGACTGATCTTTGGCCAGATTTAACTGGGTATAATCAGACTAAAAATACTAAAAATAATTATTAAAAATAATAATTTTTAGTAAGAATAAATTCTACTGAGATTAACTGAGTTTATTCCACAAAGCCAAGGCTCAGTCCTGTACACCTCCTTGTAATATGCCCCACTGAACTCAGTAAGATGTACTTCCAAATAACACGGTTGGCTTCATATAGGATCCTATGTATGACTACTTGGAAGTGGAAATTAATAGGATTTACTCCCAAGTAGGAAAAGGTAACAACATTTTTAGTCAGAGATGGAGAATGTGTAATCCTCTATATGCTGCTAGACTGCAACTCCTATCATCCCTAGCCAGCAAAATCAATATGAAGGTTGATGTGAGTAGGGGTCCAAAAAGATTTGGAGGACTGTAACTTCTCCATTCCTTCTTTTAATTTTTATACATACACAAAGAGAATCAATTACTCTTGCTAATGTATGTGAATTACTAGTGACAACACACTCCAGCCTTGAAAACAAGCCAGTGAAAGCTACTAGCCTAGAAAAAATGGTGATCTTTCAATTGCCATGCTATCTACGGAGGAAGAAAAGCTCTCTCTTCTGCAAACAATCCAGAAATGCATGCTACTAACCTTTTATTCGACTATTAAAAAGAAAGTGCCCTCTGCCAAGTAGACTGGTGGAGAAAGAATGGGGCAATCCATCTTCCCTCTGCCAGGATGTTTCCCTGGTGGCTATGGAGGAAGAAACACTCCTTCCTTTCTGATTGCACAAAGAAACAAGTGGACTGCAGAAGAGGGCTGGAGCGGTCCATACGTTCACTGCCAGTCTCCTCAGCTGCCTCCATGGAATTCAGCTATTCAGCAAGTTGTTTGTACAAGCAACAAGTATTAGTAAGAATAAAGGCAAATTACACAAGTGAATAACATTTAACAAACCTTTTCAAAACTAGATACCTTTTCAAAAAAATGTAAAAGATATTAACAAACATGATCAAGCCTTCAAAGTGGAGTAATAAACGATATTGTCTAATTCTTTTTTTTTAACTTTTGTGAACTAATTGTTTTAGCTTAAATTTTTTAAATTACTGTAAGCTGCCCTGAATTCCATCCTGGGAGAAAGGGAGGATATGAATTCAGTGATAAAATAAAAAATAATCTTATATATAAAAACTTTGAAGGAAATTCCACTAGCCAACTACAGGAAAAATGCTCTTTTAAACCTACCTTTATCTCTAGTTATTTTTCCACCCCAAGACAAAAATAATCATTTTATGAAGCTGGGATGAAAAAAAGAGGTAACTCGATTATCTAGTCACATTCTATTTGTTTTATAGGACCTTACAATAGCTCTACTCCTTAAAAGAAATAAAACCTGCCTCAGATTAAAGCCTAGTTCTATCTACCAGACAGACTTCCCTGCTCCAGTTAGAACACTCCTTCAGAAAGAGAGAGAGAAGAAACTTAGGAAAGAGCATGTGAGCCAAATGACTTTTTCCTGCCAAAATGTTTGCTTTATTCTGCAAACTGGAAACAGGCCTGTTTCTTACCTCCTGCTCCTACTTCTAAATCTGTTCTATACTCACCTATGAAATGCTAGGAAAGAAAATGCTGCAGTTTCTGTGTGTACACTAACAGGCCCCCCCACCCCCCAAATTTTAAACAACAAAAAACCTAAGCAGACTCAGCCCTGATTAGTGCTTGGATAGGAGACCACCAATGCTGCTGTAGGTTGTATTTCAGAGAAAGGAACTGGCAAAATCACCTCTGAGTATTCCTTGACTAAGGAAATTCTTAAGGAATTCATTAGGTTGCTGTAAGTTGACAGGCAACTTGAAGGCACTCTCTCTCTCATATGCATACACTCATAAGCAAGGATACTCCACTCTGGGCTACAAAGTATGTTTTATCCAGGTCTATATTAGAATTTATAAAACAATTCAGGAACCACCCAAGGTGGTGAATGGCTTCAGAAGTCTATGCAAACTAGTGCAACATTAGTTCATACCCTCCATGTTACTCCTTCCCACACACAGCCAAACTAAACATTCTCAGAATAAGGAACAGATCACTCGTATGTGACTTTTCTTTAGAAAATAGTCTTAAATTTTATAAACTAATAATGAGTCCCAAGATTTTGTGTCTTTTTAAATTTCATAACCTGTACTTTCAGTTCTAAAGGACCCTCCATCTGGCTTACAATGAAATAAAACAAGCAAGATATGCAATTGTAAAGTGACATAAAACACATTGAAACAGTAAGCTGCAAATATAAAATATTGGGATGGAAATGGTTTTAAATATTCTCCATGACAGAACCATGTGTGTATCAAGTTGTCTCCTGGGTAATCTCTATGCACCTATTACAAAGTTTCTGTACACTGCAGAGAATTCACAGAAATTCAACTGTATAGACTTGTTTCATACTAGGCTTCCAGTATGATTGCCCAAGGCTCCCAGGAATGCCTTTATAAACTTTTATTAATGGCATGGGTCCCCCCCGCCCAAACATTAACAATGGTCACTGGCAGAAATACTGTAAATATACGAAAACTCTTATTTTTTACACACGTGAAATACCCTAAAAATATGTCATGCACGCCACTTGGAAGGGTTCCCATCTGTCTGAAACCGTCCAAGTTTACACTGTCAAATATTAGTTTACAAAAATTATCTAAATGATTTAAGCAGAACCCTATGTACATAGCCATATGAAACCAGAACAAATAAAACAGCATTTTCTCAGTAATGCAGTTCAGATACTAGGCTAGTTGAGATGACATGATAAACCTGGATTTCTATATATTCCTACTTATGAATTACAACCAGTGTCTACTAGCTCACCGCTTTTAATTGAGAAGCCAGGGTTCCCACAGATTCCAAGCTTATCTTGTCATCCGAACCAGTGCATTCTTATGCTGAATGTCTAATCACCTGCTCTTGAAACAAAAACTTTTTAAATTAGATGTATGACTTTTTTTTTTTAATCATTCTTTAGTTTAATAGTTTGGGACAGTGGTTCTCAACCTGGAATTCACGGAGCCCTTACAGGGGATCTGTGAAGCCCTACTGCTGGACACCAACAACACAGGAAGCAACAGGGACATGGCAGCGGACTGTGTGCGCAGGTGCCAAACCTGATCCTTTGTTTGCAAATTAGGGAACAGTTTGTGCATGCACATACGCCAGCTGTCATGTCCTTTTCGTCAGAGATGCAGCAGCAGGGGGTATGGGTGCTGAGGGACATGGCGCACATGCCCAAATTGTCCCCTCATTTGCACATGAAGGGGCAGTTTCAGCACCCAAACCCTTCCCCCGCTGCCACGTCCCTGATGAAAGGGACACTGTGGGGATTTGAATCCTAGCCTCTGGAAGTCTTTAATAAATAAATATTTGAATATTTAAATACATATTTGAATATTCAAATCTAAATTTAAATATTAAAACCCTGAGTTTAGTCTTGAGGGTCCCCAGCAACAAATTATATTTACAGGGGGTCACTGGTAAAGAAAAAGTTAAGAACCCCTGGTTTAAGACTCTCTAATTTCTATTCACACTATGTAGATGATATGCCATAATTATTCAAAACAGAGGTGGACAACTGTTGGAGGTTAGGGGCCATATTGGCCTTCAAGGTTATCTTGAAAGGCAGTACCCTGTCACTGCACACACACTCCTCAGAAAAATTTAAAAATTTCACCCTAAATCCCACCTAGAGGGTGTGAGGTCAAATTCCTTCATCCTCTCTTTGGTGCTCTGTGCTCATTTTAGGGCCTGAAGAAGCCTGTTTACTGACAAGAAGTGATCCAGAAGAGGCATGGAGAGGAAATTCAGGTGAGCTGTCTAAAATATGGTTTAAATCTGCTGTCCATACAGAAGCCACTGAGCTTTAATTTCTTTAAAACAGTAAAGGTTCAACAAAATTTCCACTGATCTAACATGCCGAGTTGCAACTAATTTCACAGAGGTTCATAGCCCACAACAATATTTTACTAGATCATCTGCCCACAAACGCCATAGCATAATTTGTAATATACGAGTATCTTGACAAAAAATCTATTTTTTCAATTTAAAAAAAGTCTGCTTGTTCACCTGAAAGAAATTATGACCATAATTAAGCAACAGATTGTTTATAAGCAGAATTCCTATTTATCTATTGCCACATCATTTTTCCTGGCTACCCAATGCCAATTCAACTATTATATATATATTTTTGGGGAAAAAATTACTGCTTTGCTCTCTCTTGAGATGGAAGCTCTCATTTGAACACTCACTGCATTCTGTCTGATGTGTACTTATTTGGAAGTAAGTCCTATCAAAAAGGGCTGGATTTGCTTCCAACTGAGGATACATTAGACTTAGGTAGAAATACAAATTATCAGTTAACAACAATATTTTGTTGGACAGGAAATATGTCCACACTGTTTGGTGAAACCCATCCCACAAATATCTATCTATAGCTGAACAAATGACAAAGCTCTGCCATTGCAGGGCATAAAATAAGGACTACATATCAGATCTGTGGATGATGCCCATGGTGTACAGAATAGCATCTCCTTGACATTAGCACCTACAGAAATATCAAAGCCTAGAAAAAAACATGCAGAAAAACACTGTATCTAAGATAAGGTATTAATATTTTACTCCTGCAAACTTTTATGTAAGTCTGTGCCTGATATCAGATCACTTCAATCCCGTATTTTCATTTTCTCAGATCTTTACAAGGAAATGAGTGCTTTATGATAGCTTGACATTACAGAGCACTATAAGAGCCAAGGTAATGATCTCTGTTTAACTAGGTGATTTTTTTTGTTTTTATTAATTTTTTTTATCTGCTCCTAATAACTATTTGCTTAATTTGACAAAACTAAATTTGTTCCTTACAGTTCAGCTGTTCCCTGTAGTTTCATTTGTAACAACAACAAAAAGTAAATTCAACTTGTAATTACTATTTGACTAAACTGTAAATATACCAAAATGATACCTTTATCACAAACCAATTTATGCATAACACATTTCATGCCCCTAAAGTAACAAAGGAACTTTCAATCTGTAAAGGATACTAATATCACATTTTTCAATTTTTTCAAAAATCTTTTCTTCTAAAAAATATGACAAAAAGTGTTCTTTCCCATGGCTTCAAAGTTTCTGGAAACATTGTATCTCACATGTTGCTTGCCATGACTTGAAACTAGCAGGAAGCCAAAAGTAGTAGGTAATATATGATTTTATTGTGTAATTTTATGTGACAAATCTTTCCCAAGCATTCTTTTTGAGAAACAAAAAGGAGCTGCTTATCCAGTCTGATAGATCATTACAATTCAGTTGTATGAGACTGCATATAATGTAGTAGAAAACTGAACTTAATCTTCTTTAAAATCATCACTTTTTATCAAAGCTTGTAAGTTTGTTGGAAGGGAGAATAAAGGAGAAGGAAACAGGAATGCATCTTTCCGAATGCATGTGTACACATGTAAGATGGGAGTGCTGGGAGAGAAGAGGTGGTGCAAAGGCAAGAAAATTGTCTTTGGCTATCCTCCCACTGCAATTTCTTGTTGGTCTCATGTTTATTCTCTAAATAACAAGAGCAATGGAAATCTCGCTAACCTATAGTTTTTATGTCTGCTGCATCTAAGCTGTGGATTGGAATTTAGAGAATAAGGAACAAGGAAAATCTGGGAAATGCACTTCTACCTCATTTGCTGTTGTACGTGCTTTTAATACTTTACCTGAACCTGTACCCTGAGTGTCTTAACTACAGCTATGAAGTTCTGCTCTAGTGGTTCTCTGCATTAGAACCACAGGATGCAATACAAAGCAGAGCTGAAATCAATAAAACATATGCGCATCTGGGTATTTCAACTTCTACAAGCCTATATCTCTATTTAACAGAAGAGGAGTTCAAATCAATGCTGCATGCATTAATTTCATTTGTGAATCTGCAAAATCTGGGATAAAACTGGGTACAAATAATCAAGTTTGCCTAAACAAAGAAGGCTGTGAAATGGGCAGGCCACTCACAAACCAATGTGCACCATCATTCAGTTCTTGCAAGCATCACATGTATAGTGTTGCTAGCCTTGAAATAATGTATGCCCTTTGAGGGGAGCAAGAAATATTCTTTGTATCCCCTTTTCAACCACTAGCATTTTATGCAATTCACGAATCTCAACAGAAACTCAAATGAAGTGCAAAACAATGCTGCAATAGATTAAAGAGAAACATTATCTCAAAGCATAATCACTACAGTCTCAATATGGGCACTGCCAAAACACTCCCAAGGATGAAAGCTGCTCACAATCCTATCCCAAACAATCCCAGGCACACACTGCAGTATGTGTTATTCTTCAAGTGCCTATGGAGATTGTTTGGACACCTAATAATATGAAATGGCCTACAAACTCCAAGCATTTGTACCAGTCCAAAAGACGAGATACCATAGCACTTTCCCGATTGGGCAGCAACACAGAATATTATTTAATCCTACTTCTAATTCCCCCAGGTTTCAGGATACAATTGTCACCTCCCCAAAGTACTCCCACTTCATTCTTTCAGATGCATGTTTCCATACCATGCATTCTTTGTAAAAAGTGATCCAGGAAACAAAGATGATCCTCTAAGAGACAATGCACCCCACTCCGTTAAGTTTCACACAAATACATCCTTTCTTTCTCTTTCTAATGTAAACCGAAGTAACAAATGCAACCCACTGCTTATTCTAAACTCTTCTCTGACACAATGCATTAGGGAACAAGCGGACACAGAGATAGCAGCTGAAAGATCAGATGCCTGCACAATTTGCTGCTGATTCTGAAGTTAGAAGAGACTATACTTGCTTTTCTAACACATTAAATACAAACTCAGAGCACAAACGAAATGCTGTTCCACAGCTACAACTGCTCTTGAAATCCTTCACCTTTTCTCATTTCTCCAGAGCACAGTAGAGATAGCACCACTGTGGCACCAGCACTAATACACACGGTGGATTTGTAGTTCACATAAACAGCTTCCCTTAGAAACAGCAACATTACTCACAAATCCACTAACCTGAATGTATACTTTGCTCTTCCACCTGTTACCACTTCTGCAGACAGTATTTCATTTTCTAGTAATGCTGCATTTTGACCTTTGCAAACTTTAGTTCTACCCTCCCCAACTTCTTCTGTTACCCAATTTGTCCCCATGCTACCTAGACATTCTGACAAAGAATCTAAATCGCAGTTGCATTTTTATCTCATCAGGCATAAGCACTAAGCTGAGAGGGGAAAAAAGAGAGTGTGGCTATGCCCAACTGAGCTGAAGTGTTGTGCACTCTTGCCTACAGACCTCCCTCACCAGTTTTTATTCTGCCCCTTCTGTATATTGTTGCTAGCTAATATCAACCACAAGCTACAGACCCTTAACGCACATATCCCATAACTTATGCAGATAGATCTTTTCTTTTCAAACATCATCCACAACCCACCAGGTTCCAAACACTCCTTGCAGAATATTTTCAAACCATGCTTGAAATAAAAGCTTCCCACTAGGAAAGAGAAGCTTTTTAAAAAATTTCTTGAAGTAACTGCACATAGATATGCCATCCAAGGGAATACAGAAAGGCCATCATTTATGAAAACCCATGCCATTATTTATCCAGTTCAAACTTCAGCTACAACACTTTGGAAATAAGCCTGTTCATAAGCTTAGACAAATATAAGATATTTGCAGAAATGGGGACAGTTGATCATTTTAGTTGATCATATGATATACATATTTCTTTCAACCCTGACCCTAGTCACAGCAAGTATGGATATATTTCAATCACTACTGGTTTATACTGCAATATAATGCACATTTACCCATAAATTCTACTGAACTCAGTGGAGCTTACTTCTGAGTAGACAGATATAGAAACAGACTGTCTGTGGCACGGAAAAAATGGGGCGTTGTACATACCGAAAATAATTCTTCTACTTAAACATTAAAAAAGACAATATTTCTATACTTTGGACCATTTCTCAGAGATAAGCATACGAAACAATTCTACTTTACAGGATTCCAAAAATTTACAGGTACAAGAGAACATAACAATGCTCTCCATATCTGACTCCTTAGATATCTCAACACAGAGGATGTCTCATACCCTACAGCTTTTCCAACTAGTCTTAACTCTAAAAAAAACAAAAACAAACAAACAAAAACAACAAACAAAAAGCCGCAAGCAGATGTCAAACCAAAAGTTTTTCTCTATAATAGGGAGGGCAGCATGTGGCCCTCTGGACGGGACTGCAACCCCTATCAGCTTTTGACAGCGCAGCCAAAGGTGAAGGATAACTTGAGCGACAGCTCAAAACATTTGGAAAACCACAAGCTGTCCATTCTTGCTTATGCATAACCACTCCTCCCTCCAAACATCATCTCTCAACTCTACTTAACTCTCTCATGCAAGCACACTTTTGATCTTCAGCTCTTGGAACAAACGAGTCCACAATCGCCCCCGTTGGGACTGCAACCTCTCTTCTCTCCACGCAGCCTAGTACGACGATGACAAATGTTGCCCACACAGGATCTGTCTCAAATCTGCCACAAAGTTACGCCCTCCGGCCTAGAACACTTCTAACTTTCTCCCATACACAGCCACCTAAGGAGAACGTGGTGGTACTCTGCACACGCTCAGGTGGACTCTTGCCTATTCCGCTCCAAGGCAGCTAACTGGCAACTAATGGGGAAAGGCTGAGACAGTGTTTGCAAAACACGTAACGCAGATGCTGGGGCTTAGGCAAACGAAGCCCTGCCCGGCCTTTGCCCATCTGAGCCCTTTGCACAGACTCACCCAGGCCGGAACCCTCCTGTGCCGCCACCGCCGCCGTCGCTCCATCGCCGCCGCTCCGTCACCGACGTCGCCTCCACCTCCGCCACCACCGCCGCCTCCACCTCCGCCACCACCGCCGCGGTCCATGCCTACCCGGGGTAGGGGAGGGGGGAAGGTGGAGGGCAGCCGGGGCCCTCCTCCCTCCCTGCCCTCCCCTCGCTCAAGCCCCTTCTTCGCCGCCGCTGCCTCTGCCTGTTCCTCAGGACCAGGCCTTGGCCCCTCAGCCGCTGCCTCCACCGCGCTCCTCTCTACCGCTCACCCTCCCCTCAGCCGCCGCCGCAGCGCTACGTGGCCGCGGCCGCAGCCAACCAAGTCTGTCAGACAGTCAACCTCGCGATTATACCGCGCCTGGCCGCCCCCTCCTCCTCCTCCTCCTCCTCCTCCTCCTGCTCTTTTCCTCAAGCGTCGCTCGCTGGCTCGTCGTAAGGAACACGACGAATGCGCTTGCGTAGGGGTCCTCGCGCGAGAGCGCGCGGCTTTTCCCTGCTTTCCTTTTTTCAGGGAACGCGCTCTCTCTCTTTTTTTCCTCTTCCCCCTCCCAGCTCCGTTTTCTGCGCGCGCATCGGCGCGAGACCCAACGCGAGCGCCAGTGACGAAACCTCGCTCGCCAACCAACCGCCTTCTTCGCCTCTCGACTCTCAACCCCTGACCCCCCCCCCACCGTAGACGAAAGGGCGCGTTGGCGTGAGAATAGGGGGAAAAAAAGGTTGGTGGCTGGCCTGGCGCGTGCGTGGTACAAATTAACGTCGCTGGGCGCGCGCGCAGCTATCTTTTTCGCCTCAGGTGAGGGAAGTGAAAGGAAAGCGGAGCGGGGGTTGGGAGAAGGAAAACAACACAAAAAGTGCAGAAGAAAACCACGGACGCGTCTGGGCTGTGGAGAGCAGCTAAAAGGCTTCCCTTGGTGCAGAATAGTGCTTAATGTCACTATTCGCTATGTGCGGATGAGAAACGCAATTTTTACTAAGTACCTCTTTGTTGTTGTTTTGCTTCATGCACATATTAAAATAGACTTGTTCAGTTCATACAATAAACTACTGTTCTTTTTTCAAAAAATTATTTGTATTTATTATTATTGTTTAAATTATTTTTATTATTAAATTATTTGATTTTTATTATTATTGTTTAAATTATTTTATTATTATTTATTGCTAGTGAGTTGATACAGTAAACTACTGTTCTGTGGAATGTTTTGGTAAATCTGCCTGACCCCCTGCTAAAGGTATGGGACTACACAGAGCCTCTTGGAAGCGAATTGTTTGGGAGTATTAGATTTTGAGTAAGGTGGACAAAGGTTTTGATTTGCTATTATGAATATGTGAGAAAGTGCTTGCTTCCAGTAGTGCCAATAGCAACCGCCTAATAATGTACGAATATTTATTACATCTGAAAACCTCAACGTGGCAATATAACAACTGTAAGCATAAAATCATGCATGGAATAATAAAACCCATGCCTAAAATCAAAATAGTGTTTATATTGTCAGTGACGTGGATGGTAGACAGAACTGTGCCAGAAAGACTTCTAAAACATTCATTTTCTTTTTTAAAAATGTACCATCTCTTTTCAGCCAAAAATTAAAACTCTTCCAGAGTAGCCATTCTTCTTATTATTATTTCTTTATTTATACCCCACTTTTCTCCTCAAAAGGACCCAGAGCAGCATACAACAATTTAAAAAGAAAACTTAGTTAAAACTAAACTAAACTAAAAAATTGATAAGTATACAAACCATCCCTGAAGACAAGAATTGTTGGAGTATGTATTTCACATAATGGCCTTTGTACTACCTGCTCAGCTTGAAACAACTGCAGAGCAGACAGTTACAATCAGAATATAACAACACAGTAAGCATGATGCAGAAGGGTAACAATTGGTGGTATATGCAAGAGACAAAACACCAAACAAGACATAGCTATCTGAGGGTTAGCCAGCATCACAGAGCTCAGAGTGAAGCAACGTTAAAAAATAATGTTCAGAAGAAATGTAAACAAAGGAAATTTTGCTGTATAAGAAAAATGCTTTACTGAGAATCACTGGATGAGCAGTGTATCTCTTGCCCTGTTCCCCATTTTCCTCGTATTCCAACTTAGCTACTTCCTGCATTATTTCTTTGTGGTAGCATAAGTAGTGGCTGAATATAAAAAGGTTTATTGTACAGAATCCATAATGTGAAGTACCACAAGTGTACTGAGATCCTCTAGTTTTATTTTTCTCTTTCATCACTTGGGTGAGCTGGCAAAGATGTTGAATTTACATCTGGAAGCAGTAGTGAACTAGATGTGCTGGTAGCAAGAATGGACCAGATACTAGAAGGAGCTGGTACCAGGTGATTTTTGCTAGAAATCATAGCCTTTGATCTGAGGCTTCCATCTTACACCAAACGCTTTTTAAAATCTGTCTTATCAAAATCTGGAAATCTGTGCTTCCCTGTTACTGGTATACAGAAAACACACAGCTTTACTTTTCCTTTCTCCTCAAGAATCCAAGACAGGTGTTGAACTCTTGGAATAGCTGGCTATATATAATAAATGGATAAATGAAGATGAAACTTAATCCAGGAAAAATTGAGGTTTGTGGGTTGGGAATTCAGCTGATGTGATCATCCTAGATAGGGTTGTGTTCCTGATGTGCGACTTAGAGATATTCCTGAAGCTGTCACTGTCTAGGGGTAATGGCAAAGATTGTTTGCTACATGCTCTGACTTGAATGATGGTGGAAATAGTTTCCGAAGCAGCTCAGACATGTCAGCGTTCAGGTTGTCTACTGAACAAAGTAGTTTCAAAGACAGATTTCTGCTACCTCTGAGCAAGAATTCATCAAGAGGTTCTGCTGATATATTTTGTGAATAGGGATGGGTTTTCAAAAATCACACATTGGGCTAAACCAGCTCATCTGTGCAAAGATATCTGGGCTGCTACTACCCAGCTAGTGTTTATTAATGGCTGTTGTTAAGATAGTTACCTGTGATTCTGTGGTTACTGTTTGTGATCTCTGTTTCCATTTTCTTGGGCCACTGATTACAATTTCTCCTTCCAAGCATATGTATGACATTCAGTACATTTGATGAACTGCAGTGTGGCCTGAAGTACATCCACATAGAGCTTATGTATAAAGTAAAAAAAAAAAATAGATTTGCACTATGAAGTCTGACTGGAAGCCAGAAGAACTCTGGACTGAAGCCTGGCAAATTCCAGGGATAAATGCAAAAAGACATTATCTGCAGCCAAAAAGAAGACGGAGCCTCAATGGATGACAGATGAAACTCTTCAAGCAGTTAAGACTGGAAATGCTGAGTATACATTCCAGTCCCCAAAGGGGGAACCAGGAATTGCAGTAGCCACAGGACCGTTGCATTAATGTCCCATGCAAGCAGAGTGATGATCAACACTGTACAACAAAGACTTTTACCAGGTATAGAGAGAGAAATGGCAGATGTGCAAGCTGGGTTCAGGAAAGAAAGAGGCATTAGGAATCATATTGCGAATGTACACTGAGTTATGGAGCTCACCAAAGAATTTCAAAAGAAAATAAGCCTGTGCTTTATAGGAGAGCCTTTGATTTTATAGGTTATAAGAATCTCTGGATTGCTCTTAAAAAATTGGGTATGCCACAACATTTGATTGCCCTGATGTGTGAACTGTACTTAGGACAAGAGACTACCATCAAGACAGAATATGGAGAAATGAAATGATTTCCAGTTATCAAGGGGGTCAGGCAAAGCTGCATTTCATCACTCTTGTCTGTTTAACTTATATGCTGAACATATCATCTGTAAAACAAGATTAGGCTTGGAGGAAGGAGCTGTGAAAATTGGAGGAAGGAACATCCCCAATTTAAGATACCCAAGGACTTTAACTTTCAGCAGGCCAGCAGGTAGATGCTCCCAGTTGCAGCTCTGCAGCAAGAAGAGCTTTCATGGCATAAGTGCCAGCCAGAAAGATCTCTGGCTGGAGACACCCCCCCCCCCCGATTAAAGGGGGAGTCAAGGATCACACATCAGAGTCTGGAATTCTCATTACTTACATTTACTTTTGAGTAAATGTGTAATGAGTGGGAAGGACTGAGGGAGTGAAACCTTTTGCCCTTGCCGTGAAATGCAGCTGGATGGATCTGAGGATCTGGTAGCCCTATACAGGCAAACTGCTTTTTAAAAAAACCCTCTGAAATAAACCTTTGAAGTTATGAAAGTGAAGAATTCTTATTAAAGTGGAAGAAGAGAGCCTCTTCAGCCACCTTCTTTCTGCAGTCAAGAGCTGAGTATGTTTACCCCACAAGATCAGGAAAAATAAATTTAAAAACCGGAGTGACATCTTTAAGGCTCTAAGTACATGTGTCTTGTGAATTTCTTTCTGCTACATTTTAATTTCTAATTCATATTCTCATGTTTTCCTTGTTGTTTTTTCTTCTCTCTTGTGAGTTTAGGGAATTTTGGCATTTTTAAAAATAAATTATTAATAAAGATATATTTTTAAAAAGCAGTTTACGATATGCAGATGACACCATAGTACTGGCAGAAAATAGCAAAGACTTGGAGTGATTATTGAAGAAAGTCAAGGAAGAAAACGCACAAGCAGGTTTACATTTGAACATTAAGAAAACAAAAACAATGACCACAGATAATTTGCATGACTTTAATGCAGACTATGAAGACATTGAAATAATTCAAGAGTTCCATACTTTGGTTCAGGCGTTGATCAGAACAGAGACTACATTCAAGAAATCAGAAGACTAGGACTTGGGAGGGCAGAAATGAAAGAAGTAGGTAAAATCCTCAAATATAAAGATACACAGTTCTCCCTCCATGTTCGTGGGTTTGAGACTTGCGGTTTGATTATTCACGGGTGGCTTGCCTCCCCCATTCCCCCTTCCCACTCTCTAATGCAGGGAGAAGATCTTGTCCCCTGCGCTTTCCCTACCAGCTATGGCGCTGGCAGCTGGTGGGAAAGCGAAATGGGGGGGCATCTCCTCTGCCCAGCTCCCCTTCTGTGCAGCTGAGGGCTCCATTGTGCCCGGGGTGGGTGGCAGAGGGAAGTGGGGAGAGCAATCTCACCCTCCCTGCTTTCCTCCCGGCACACCGCCCGCATATTGCCCCAGGGGCAGGTGGGAAAAGGGTGTGGAGAGCATGATCTTGCACTCTCTGCTCTTCTACTGCCTGCTGCTGGCACGATCCTGCAGGGGGCAGGTGGGAGAAAGATGAAGGGAGTGTGATTTTTCTCTCCCCGCTCTGCTCCCTGCCCGCCACTGTCGCCATTGTCTGAGGGCAGTCTTGTTCCTGGTGCTCTCCTGGGCAGGGGGCCCAGGGAAGGGGGGAATGCTCACTGAGGGGAATTATTCGTGGTTTTTTTACTTTTGCAAGGGTTCTCTGCACTTATCCCCCGCGAATGTGGAGGGCCTACTGTATTGCTGATTACTAAAGTTAGGATTGTCCGTGCCATCGTACTTCTACTTTCTATGTATGGTTGTAAAAGCTGGACATGAAGAAAGCTGATGGCAAGAAAATCATCTCATTTGAAATATGCTAGAAGAGAGTCCTGTGGATGCCGTGGACTGTTAAAAAAGACAAATGGATGGGTCCTAGAGCAAATCAAACCTGAACTCTCACTAGAAGCCAAAATGACCAAACTGAGACTATCATACTGTGGACATATCATGAGAAAACATGACTCACTAGAGAAGGCTAATGCTTGGTAAAGTAGAAGAGAGTAGGAAAAGAGGAAGACTACGTTACAGATGGATAGACTCAATGAAGGAAGCCACAGCTCTGAGTCTGCAAGACCTGAGCAAGGTTGTTGAGGTGGAGTGATTTGGAGATCTGTCCTTCATAGGGTCACTATAAGTCAAAGTTAACCTGGTGGCAGTTAACAAGCCTATTAATTTTTTTTAAAAAATAAAATTTGTAGTCTGTGAGATGCCACAAGATTCTTTGTTGGTTTTACTGCAACAGACTCACAAGGCAAACCACCTACCTCCCAAATAAATATATATGGTTTCCTTTTTGAGATCACTCTTCAGGTCCTCCCACTGCTTCAGTCACTATTGCCAGAAAGGCCCAGGAGCTGCAGACTGTCCATCTGGCCCAAAAGAGGTTCTCCATTTCATGAACAAAGACATCTGGTGCAACCTAGTCCTTTTTGCCAGGTGGCTCACTTCCAATCAGAAAATGTAGCCACATAGAGTTGGAAGGGGCCATATGGAGCATTACACGCAACCCACTACTCAGTGCAGGATCTCAAGCTAGAGCGTCTTCAGCAGGTAGCTGTCAGAAGAGCAGCAACTGAAGGAACAGCAGTAAGACCTGAGGTCTGGGAACACACAGACAACTTCATTCTCCCTCCACTTGTCACCTCTGCTTCGGAGAGCCAAGCACAGCAAACCAACCAGCTGTCTCCAGGAAATATACTCCAGCCCTAGTTACAAAATCTTGGCTCAAGTGGGTACATGTGAGAACAGTGCCAAACCTTGAAAGAGCAGCCATTGGAACACACTTGTCTTTTCCTGCTACCAGTACTTTTTCTTACTACATTGTGATACCTTTTTATCATAAAGTACCTGGGAGGCCTACTGTTGGCAGAGATGGAAAATTTCTAGAAATTTTGAAAACAAGATGAAAAGCCACCCCCTCCTCCTTTTTTTTTTTGGTCATCTCTGCTGACTAGCAGTTGGATGTAGGCTACGGATCACCACTCCAATATAGGAAGAAGCTGAGGTTTTTAAAAAAATAAATTGTGGGAGACAGTGTGGTGTTTTCTCTTCCAGAGGGGTCCAGATGAATCTCCTAATATGTTAAAAGCCAATTTGAATGGGGAAGTTTGGAAGCTGTGCTCTGCCCCTGATGTGAATAATGGTGACCTGAAATGCCTCTTCAAGATTACTGACTGGGGCATTAGGAAGAAACAGAGCTAGCTTACATGGTCCCACCACTGTCCCCTCTTTAATTCAATTAATACTTTTGGTTCTTCTGAACATTTCCATGTCATTTTTAAATCAGTTTCCACACTGATAGTCTGACAGAAATGCACACACAGTTTTGTCAAAAGACCTGCTTGGGTACTGTGCCTAGGAGAAATTATTCACAGTAATCACCAGAAATACTTTGGTGTGGAAGGTGTGGAACTAACTTGCTTGTTCATTTGTAAATGAACAATCCTGGCCAGAACATTTCCCCTGCCTTTTTCATAATAGCTCTTTGAACTACCTTATTTACTTTGCAAGTCTAGACTCTTTAGTCGTATGAGGAACCATAGAAAACAAATGTTTTGGCATATATGAGCTGCAACTGCAAGCCTGTGCAGAGGAGTAAGCCCTACTGAACTCAACAAGGCTTACTTCTAAGTAGGTATCTTCAAAGGAAATGCACCTGACTGTGGGAACGTGGTTAAGAGTTTGTAATTAAATTTAGCATCCCAAATTGGTTCACCTTTTGGAAGTTAATTGGGCCAGTGCATCAAAGGAAACTTTCCCAGGGAACAAAGCTTTTCTTGGGAGGAAACGTACCCACAGACTAAGAGTCCTTTGCCATCCAACATGTTGTGCTAGGATTCTCTGTTCTCAGGCAGGATGGGTATGATGAGTTACAGTCCACATCTTCAAGGTGGAGAGGTTGTTCTTTTGAAGGGGTCCAGATGTTGGACTGCAATGCCCAGCAGCCCTAACCAGCATAATGAATGGAGAGGAATGCTAGGAGTTGCTGACTATCCAGAGGAGGACAACCAACATAGTAAAGGAGCAAGGAACCAAGCCCAGCGAGAAACTGTTGAGGGAAATGAGTAAATTTAGCTTGGAGAAGAAAAAATTGAAAAGTGGTAGAATAGCCATCTTTAACTATCTAAAGGCATGTTATCTGGAATATGGGTTGACTTTGTTTCCTGTTGCTTGATAGGGCCAAACCAACTGATTCAAATTATGAGCTTCAGACTAAAAATTGGGAAGAATTATCTAATAGTACAAGACATTCAGCAGTGGAATATACTAGCTCAGAAGGTAGTGGACTCATCTTCAGTGGAAATTTTAAAACAGAAGTTAGGTGGCCACCCATCACATTCCTGTGGTGTGAGGGAGCTGAGCTCTTAGAGTCCCTTCCAACTTTATGGGTCTTGGCATTTCAACAACAAGGAGCAGTGGGCAGCAGATATAAAATACAGTGAGGCAAAACACAAAAGCAAATTTTGTGTGAATGGGGAACTCTGTAGAAGAATGTCCCCTAATCCCCTCAAATAAAATGTTGGTTGAACAACTTTGTAGGCAATTTATATGTTCAGTCTGTCAATGTTATGACAAGACTACAACTAACTGGCTAAAATCCTGACCTCAGAGGTGACAGAAAACTAGGCATGGGGAATAGAAGTGATAGAACAACAGAGTGTCCAACCGCTGCAAGGCAACAGATTTGACTCAAGATGTTTGCAGTCCTCAGTGGTGGATAAAGCAAACCTTCCCCCATTTCACACATACATACTGAATCAGGTAGTTATGGGCAGCTCCCAAACTCTGGAACTCCTTTCCTGGAGCAGCTAGGTTAGCTCCCTCTTTGTTGCTGTTTTGTTGACAGGTGAAGACCTTTTTTTTACTTTTTAGAATCCCATCAGGTTTCTAGGAACTGATAACAAGAAAAGGTCTTTTCTAGTGTGCTGTACTACTTTATTTTTTGCTTTTAAGTGACTATTTTACATGATTTTAATGATGTTGACAATTTAATAAGTACTGTTTTAGTCGTAACTTTTGTACGTTTGTAGCCACATATGGCCTTTTTTGTAGTTCCCTCTATTTTGTAAGCCATTCTGAGTTCCAAGTTTGGGAGAAGATGAGGTTTATGTAAAGCGATGGATGGATGGATGGATGAGGTCAGTAAGAGCTAGCATAAACTGGAATGCCCCTTTCCCATAATGCTCACACGTGTTTGCTTTTAAGAGGTTTCATCTGAACATCTTTACCTTGTCAAGATGAGGAAATCTATTAGTTTCACTTTCTCTCACATTCAAATTTTGTAAATTCAGACTTTATAAATTTGGTAGTCCTCTGGCTCTGTTGGCTGAGGAATTCATGGTGTCATCGTCTAGACGAAGGATTTTGTCAAACTTTATCCCAAGTTTCCACAGGACTAATTTTGAGATGGGGGGGGGCTTGTAGGGCTGACCTTACTGTTAGGCTAAGTGAGGGAGCCACCTCAGACAGCAGATAATGGAGGAACAGAGGACAGTTGTGTGATGTTGGAAAACAACGCAGGAGATACTGTGCAGTTTAAATTGCTATTCTGGGGTACACTGGATAGCACTTTCCCATCAGTAGTGTTAGTGCAAGAACTATCACCCTGTTTCAGACTTGGGAGATAGCAACCCTTCAGGTGTTGCTGGAGTGCAATTCCCATTAGCCCTAGCCCCAGCACAGCTGAAAGTCAGGAATGCTGGAAGTTATGGTACAACAATACATCAAGAAGCGCTCTCTCTGTCTCTCTGTGTTTTTTTTTGGGGGGGGGGGAGCTGGCACTCTTGAGTAGTGCCAAGTGACTGGATATTTCCCCTGCTCATTTCACTTTGCTACATTGTTTAAAACTGACATTGTGTTTGAAGTGCCTCCTCATCAGGACCAAGAATTGTGGGTGGGAATGATGTGGCTTTCCAGATGTCTCAGGATTCCTGACTATTGGCTATGCCGCCTAGGGCTGCTGGGAGTTGGATTCCAACACAATATGAAGAGCCACATGATTCCCACTACTGTGCTTTCATGGAAGAGGGATTTGAATGGGAGACATGTTGCTCATGGGTTCCTCAAACATGGAGCTGGATCTAGAGCCGTGATGTGTGCGGAATGCCCAAAGGGCAACTCTCATTCCTGTTCTCACAAGGCTATTTCAGTTGTCTACAGTTCCCCCCCCATCCCCATACTTTGATCTTAGCTTTGACATGAAAGGGTGTGTCACCTAGGCGGAGAAAGAGAGGAAAGTGCATAACAAACCCACACCTGTCCTTGCACCTTAACCATTTGCCAATCTTCTTAGTTGCAGATCTTATCAATACTGTGCAATTCTGTTGGCTCTCAGGGCTGCAAATTTCTCATTCACCTTCTTCAAAGATCCTCCGTTGCCCCTGAATCTTTCTCATGCCTTTTCTCCTCAGGCATTCTGGCTTAATCCCAACAGATATTCTACCTTCTGTATCATCCCTGTGGTTTCAGTTGGCAGCCCCAGTGAGTTCCAGTTCTTGTCCTGAGCAACCATGTGTGTTTGTCTGCCAAGCAAGAATTATCCAGTTCCAACACAGATGGGCTGTTGGTGAGAATTCCTCTACCTGTAAATGCAGATGTTGGGATACAGTTCAGTTTGTGTTTTGCCTGCAGGGGGAGAGCGTCTGACTCCTTCCAACCGAACATGGATCTGTTATCCTTTCTTCTACAGCAGCAGTTCTCAATTCTTGAGCCTCTAGACATTTTGAACTTCATCTCCCAGAAGCCCCAGCCAGCATAGCCAGTGGTCAGAGATTCTGGGAATTGAAGTCTGCACAACATCTGACAGGAAAAGGGGTGAATCCTTGTGAATACAGTGTACCCTCCGTATCTGTGGGTGTTCCATTCCAGGACCCCCAGCAAATGGGAAAAAAAAATGTGAATGCTTGTGTCCCATATAATTAAATGGTGGTGACATGCACACAGGTGCTTCACCATGTTAACATGCACATTGCTGCCATTTTAGGTATAGGATGTGATGCTCCATAATTGCTTAAATTCACAGATCTGGAAGTCACTTATGTGGTTGCTGTATATATTCCACTTAACGTGCAGTCACCAGATAGGACAATATGGTGCTCTGAAGTTCCGTTTGATTTCACCATCAATGGTCAGGTACATCTATTACCAATTCAGTTGGTGAACCAAGATTTGGACATCCATGCTCTGCAGTAATCCGTATAGGAGATTCACAGTGTGCTTGGCAAGAGACTACCTTTTGAAGATCAGTCAGGTACTGCAGATGGCCAGTTTGTCAGCTAGCCCCCCAATGGGGGTAAAACTGTACGAGGATATGATTCCTGTTGTAGCTTATTCACAGTGCCTATTCTGGAGCCCATTTATGACATTACGTTTAAAAATGAAGGGAGGTGCTTTAGTTGATCTTTTTTAAAGATAAAGCTCTAACCCTTTTTCCTTAAAAAAAAAAAAATCTACATTTCAAGCCGACTCCTCCATTTTTAATATGCAAGAACTGGAGCAAACATCACTGTTTTTAACAATACTTTGTAACAATGTAAACAAAGGGTTGTTTAGCATGGGATGGCAGGTATTTCCAATATTTTTCATTTATTGACATCTGTGGCCATCTACTCAATAGAACCAAAAGCAAAGGAACTCCCGTTCCCTTCCTGTTATCCTAACTGATATATCTGGCCAACCAAGGGGGTAGAAAAATAGGATGTGGTTAAGGAGAAATTTAACGTATCACTGTTAAATGTCTTGCTTCTTTCTGTCTTGTGGAGGTTGATATAAAATCTGTAAGCTTGGTATGCTAAATCAGTCATAGGTATCCACATACGGAATCTAAACAAGTGAAGGTGGTTTCTTACCTACGTGCATGTGTGCAATCTTCATGCTGCCAAATCACTTTTTCATTAAAGGAGGGTACCTGGTTTTCCAGTCCTGCAGTATCTGTCACCTGGCATTTACACCTGTCATCCTAATCCAATCATCTTAGCCATGAACAGATCCCAACTAGTTGGAACAATATTGATACTTGCCTTTGGAGTTTTGAAGCTGCCTGGATCTTAATGTGATAAGGCAAGGTTAGGAGAAGGTGGATCTGGGATATACTTGTCAATCACCAGATGATTTGTAGGAGGTCACCAAGAGTTTCCAACTCTCTGTTTTTTAGTATAGTGACAATGAAGGCCTTTATTCCTCATCAGTTGAGCATGGAAGTTTGGGAGGAAACAGGAAAAGATCTGTGGCCGTTTCCACACTGCACTGTTATATAGTGCTATTATTCCACTTTCAACATCCTATGGAATCCTGGGTTTGCAGTTTAGGGAGAGGTATTTAGAATCCTCAGCCAGAGAACTCTTTGCCCACAGTAAACTACAATCGTCAAAATTCCACAGGTCATGGGTTGCCCCATGGATTTCATAGTTTTCGTAGGCAAGGAATGCTCCTAGGCGATTTTGCAAGTCCCTTCCTCTAAACTATTGCCTGTAGCACCTGGTATTCATTAGTTGCTTCCTATCCAAGTACTAGATAGGGCTGACCCTCCTTAGCTTCCAAGCTCAGATATGAGCTGATGCCTTTAGGGTATTCTGGCCCTAACAGCATCTGAAGGGCCACAGTTCCAACTCCTGTTGTATGCCATCTACACTGAGCACCTTGGCATAGACTGAGCAGGCACCTAGGCCATCTTGCTGTAGTCTTCTCTGATGCGTTCAGGGGCATATCATTCCTAAATCTGCATAAATGGCATAAGCATCTATTTTCACTTTTTTGGCAAGCCATTTCCTTTTCAGACAATATATAAATAGCTGCTGAAATCAAATCAGTTGTGATGCGAGATCTGTGCTGGCATATCATCATGCTGACTTTGACAAAAAGCATCTTAGGGAGGAGGGGTATTTGCCTTGAGCATCTATCAGGGATGCAGTAATTGAGTGTTGCTCTAAGACTCTAGGAAATGAGAGTTTGAATGCCTGCTCAGTCATGGTGACCCTGGGCGAAAACCCTCTCTGAACAAATCTTACCATGAAAATCCTGTGACAGGTTCACCATGAGTCGGAAACAACTTAAAGGTGCACAATAATTCCATTAATGCTGATGTGCACCCATCCCCACTGATTACTGTGGAAGCAATGTGGCCCTAAGTAGAAGGTTCCTTGCTCTTGTTCTAGTACTGGCTAGTAGATTCTAAGAATTGTAGTCTAATCTCTTTTTAACCACTGTCTCTTTGCAATATGGCTGGTGGTGGCTCAGTTTTGCAAGAGAATGGCTTGCTTAAGGTCACAGAATTCAAAGAAGAAACAAGATTTGAACCCAAGACTTCCCAATTCACCACCCTTGCTATATTAAATGCAAATCACACTGTTAAGAATGGACAATTTTATTTGTTCATTTGTTGAAGGTTGGTTAATACAATCTCATCTTCTTGCAGTGTCATTGCTAAGTGAACTTCTTTTGAAGTAATTAAAACATCCCACTAGTGAATGCTTCTAGCATCAGGCAGAAACCTACCATATCCCTCTTAAAGCTAGGATGAGAATCTGAAACAGAGACCTGCTGTTTAAAAGATCTGTCTCTTCTCTGTATGAGGATAGGTAATGTCAGCTATTGACAAGTCACAGAGGAAGACAGTGATAAGGAGATTTAACTAAGAGATTTAGCTCCATATAGGAATGTTCTATTCTCAGAACCCATCTTGGTGATTATAATCTGCTTTGTTGCAGATCAGCATCTGCATGGGTGGAAATTTGGTGGAGACAGTTTCTCATACTGGTAAACCTCTGCAAGATATTGGATTTGACAGCAAAGAAAAGGTTGAAGAAAGACTGCATCTTTCTTTTTCTCAAAATGTAGCTGGCTTGATGCTGACCATATGGACCATAGTTAGCCTAAAATGAAGTGATATGGCAAGATCTTGTAAAAATCAAAGCTGTACAGAAGAAATTTTAGGTTAAATTAGGTTAAATTAGCCAGAACAAAAAACATGCAACGCTCTAGTCCTTTCCAGCTTTTGCTCTGCATACTGACCAACAACAGTGGAAGAAAAGGAAGATTGATCACCTTTATTATATTTAGGGATTTTCAGTCCATTTCAATTTCTGTATTTTCAACCCCCAAAATTGGGAAACTTCAGTGATTACTTTTGACTAGAATCTCGTATTTTCAAGGGAGCTGTAGAAAAAGGCAGGGCTGGGGACAGAGATGCTCACTGGGGTAGCTGGAGCAACACTGACTGTCCTGATGGTAGATAGGTGACGTTGCGGGAGCGCGAGAGCTGATACGCAATGTCTTCAGCTGCCTCCAGTTTGCGTAGTTCAATGAGGCCGTCGCCTGCGGAAGCCAGAGAATTGGCAATCAGCTCAGCTGCTTTTGAGTCCCCCTCAGCTGAAATGATAGCTGCTTTCTTCTGCTGCTCTGCCTGTGGAAGGAAAGAGACAAATAATGTAAGCAGGAAAAGGTAGGTTGCACCAACAGCACACCTAACCCCACCAAGCCCAAACTCCAGCAGTGAGTGATGACAAGACTGGAGCCAGAAGAAAACAAATGAGAAATCAAGGGTGCAGGGATCAACATACTCAACAGACACTGAAGTTTTCAGTGTAATATGTTCATTTAAAAAAAAAAAAACTAAAAAGGGTTAAAAATGAAACAATTAAATGACAGAGGAGCAGATCAGTATCTATGGGATGCCAAGTAGCAAGCCTTGTGTACATTTAAAGGAGCTGTGGAAAACAGTATACCAAAACCACCTTTTTTGACCCAAAAAAGAACTGCTGGTTTCAGAGCAGTGAGTCTTCCTTCACAAGAAGACACACCTTCCCTCTCTTTCTTTTGACATAACCCTCACCAAAAAGCAGAGCTTATGAAACCACAAATCAGCATCTGGCCTCTTCCAGTTTAGTTTTTTAGGGGCACGGTGTGGCCCACTGTGACAGCACATTTGTCACTAGTCCTTGCACACCCCTGATTTAAAGGCTCAAGGAGTAGAGGATCCAGGTGGAGTCTAGCTAACTTCTCCCCTCTCCTTCAATCTCTAGAACAGGGTTCAAGAACTTGCAGCCCTCTTTATGTTGATGAAATATTTGATACTCTCTGCTGGCTAGAGTGGAAGAGGATAATCGGAACTGATGTTCAATATCAACATGAGTGCCACTAGCTCCTTAGCTCTGCTATTGTACTTGCTAGTTGACTGTACCTGTTGTTCTGCTCTCTTTGCATTCCACTGTCCTGCATTACCTACTTTTTACAAATGCACTGTTGGGAGAATTTAGCTTCATATGAAAAGGACTTCTAGACTGTATGACCATCCCTACACTGCAACCCTCAATTCTGCCTGTATGGATGTTCTTAATTACTCTTATCCCTACAGTTGAAAAGTTAAAGCAACTTGAATAAGCTCACAGAAATTACTGATCTGTGTTTTTTCTTTTTTACTAGTCCACCTGGAGCGGGCATTGCAGGAACACAGAACTGTATCAGTGTGGAACAGAGGACAGACCTATTAAGTTATAGTTTGATCCTGTCTTTCTATCAACAGAACTGAAGATGGTGTATACATCTCTTTCTCCTCACTTCATCCTCAACAACCCTGTGGGACAAAGGCTGAGAGTATGCAACTGGCCCAAAGTTACCCTGGGGGTTTCATGGGTCAGGGTACTCTAGAAAGTGGACCTCATAAATCCCAATCCAATACTGTAGCCGCTAATGCTAATACAAGCTGATGCTTAGATAAAACCATATGGCCAGGATATAGGAGACTACCTTCAAATCCCCATCTGGGCTAGCTGGCCTCAGAACAAGCTACCATCTTTTGTAACACAGCCTATTATAAAAACTTTTTAAAATGATAAAAGAAAAGGACTGGCTTAGATGGCTTTAAAAAGGGATTAGACACATTCATGAAGAATAAGGCTATCAATGGCTATTAGTCACAACAGCTACATTCTGCCTCCATTTCAGAGGCTATCTTCCTCTGAATACCAATGCTTAGAAAACCCAAGCAGGAGGCACTGTGTGTACTCATGTTCTGCTAGTGAGCTTTCTAGAGGCACATGCTTGGCTGTTTGCTCACACATGGTCCTGGATAAGATTGATCAATGGCCAGATACAGCTGATCTTGGAAAAATGACATTTTTGGATAACAGGCCATACTGACTGGGGGATTCTGGGAGCTGAGTCATTCAAAAATGTAATTTTTCCAGGCTCTGTGAATGAGGCAGTCTCATTGTTCTCATGACTTTTATACAGGGGTGAGGGGTGTATTAGAATTGATGAATTCTGAGCATCATGGAACAACTGGAGAAAAAGGTGAAGACCCCTCCAGTAAGAAATGAATCCCTGGGGAGGCCATGCAGCAAGCATATTCTCACCTTTTCCACTATGAACCTAGCCCTCTCTGCTTCTTGCTGGGCTACTTGCTTCATTTCTACTGCTTCTGTGAACTCTTTCCCAAATGTCAGATGCGTCTGAAAGGGAAGAGAGAAAGAGTCATCCACAAACTATTTTAATGCAAGCAACCAATATTTTTGTTCTGAAATAAGCTCTGCCCTTCCTCAGAGGAACTTAAGGCAATTAACATAAAAGCACACTATTAAAACATAAAAACATGTATATTCACAAGTTGCATGTGTCTAAAATAAAAAAATTACAAATGTGTTAAATTGCAGTAACAGCAATACAAACAAGCAGAAAATGGCAAACTGCTTGTTTCCTGAAAGCTTGTACAAATATGTTTTAACTGATACTATTGCTATTAGAAGACAGTTTCATAACTGGGATGTCAATACCAAGAAAGCCCTGCCATGTATGATAGCCCTTCATATTATACTACTCTGGGGTGCCACAAGAAGACAGAGAAACACAACCAACTTCTAAAGCTGTTGGGGTCTGGCTTACACACAGATTTCAAGTAAGTGTTAATGGCATAAAACATGTATGGCTGTGGCTGCTGGGTCTTTTATTTAGCATAATAGCTCACACATTATTTATGAAGACCAAGTCTTAGGAACTCCTATTACTTCAAGGGACTTACAATCTAGGGAATCAGAGGAAGGGGAGGGAAAGGTAAGCAGATGTAAACAGGAAGAAATGGTTACTGCAGTTGCATGCACTTTGGCTAAGTTACAGCAGAATATCAAGACTAGGAACCGTTCCAAACATTTCAGAGAAAAAGTGAGGATTTGAAAGACATATAGGACAGCGGTAACCTCACAGCAGCACTCTGGGAAGCAGTTTTGACCATAAGAGGTAGCAAGAGACAAAGGATGGAGTCATTGCACAAAGATTTATATGGAAGGCTGAAGGCAGTGGTCAGTCAAGGTTTATACAGGGAAGGATGTGTTGGGATATGTGTAAGTGCAGTAAGGCTCTGGAAGGTTTTGGAGATAAAAGATGAAAAGCTTTCAGGCAAGAAGCCACTGTATGGATTTTAAGGAACGCATCGTGGTCAGAACAATGAGAGGCGTGAATAATTTTGGCAGTGCACCATAGGTGTATGAGGATATCAAGGCAAGACAATTGATCACTGTGAGAAAAGATGTAAAAGGGGAATAGGCTATGGTCCACAATTTCACTGGGGGAACAGCAAGGAAGGGCATGTCAGGTTTTTTCCAAAGCGCCTTTAATCAGAATGTTTAGGAATTCAATTACTGAGCAAGGACTATGAAGTTAAATCTTCAGGACAGAAGCTAGAAATTTAATATGGGCAGGTTCAAATGATTATATCTTGGCTTAATGCAACCCCTTTACTTCAAATACTCAATCCCACCATCCCTCATTACTGACTATGCTGAGTGCAGCTGATGGAGCCGCCATCTTGCATCAGGAGAACATGATCCCAACATCTGTTTTAACAAGCATTCCTTGCATGGGACAGCAAACAAACCAAGAGGTCTTCAAGTAACTTCAGTTTTCTATTACATCTAACCTAAGACACTGTGGTTAGCAGTTTCAGAAAAAGCTAAAATATGCTAGCCTCAATTTGTGACTTCATATCTTGATACTTGCCAGTTTTAACTTAATAACAAAGTTTAAACTGAAGACTTCCTGGTTTGCCACTCACCCTCATGATGCTGTGTACAGTCAATTAATAATTCATGTTTGTGTTTACTAATCCAAGATACAGCTGTCTGAATGCTGCAGTATTTTACATACAGAGGGCCTGCCGTATCTGTGACGGACTGGTTGCAGGACTCACTGCAAATAAAAAATATTGTGCATACTTGTCAGCCTTGCAAGGCTTGCAGCCAAACTGCAGCCATTTCTGCACTAGACTGTTAGTAGTGCTATTATTCCACTTTTCAACATCCTATGGAATCCCGGGGTTTGCAGTTTAGGGAGAGGCCTCTGAGAATGTTAAAAGTGGAATAATAGTACTATAACAGTCTAGTGCAGAAATGGCCTGCAAAGCCTCACAATTCAAGTCTTATACAGTAACCCATATTAAAAATGGCATAAGACCACCACAGAGGTGGCGGCAAACCCTAGCTGCCAGTGCATTCTTTGGGCTCCCTCACTGCTGGGGAGACTGGATCTATTGGTAGATTTCTGAGACATTTCTAGTACATCAGTGAGGATTTCCAACTCTCAGTAGTACAGCAATAACAAAAAACAAATAGCCCCCCTCTCCAAATTCGGCTGCTGAAGTAAAGAAAGCTTGAGGAAAAAAGAAAGGAAGAACTGTGTGAACAAATCTGTGTGCAGGCTCCAATTCTGGAACTAGGAACCAATTCCTGAACTGAGCATATGCCCAGAGGCACTTTATTCCACAATTCCATGCTTGCCCTCCCAAGCCGCTAATTTTGCATTTGGCTCCAACTGGATGCACTCTATGTTCTTCTGAAAAACAGCAGATCCCATGCACATCCTAAAATCTGCTAATCAGTGTAGATTACATAGACTGCATTCACAATTAAATGGGAACACCCTGTTTTATAGACACTCCATGGCCTTTGAACTTGGGACAAATTAATAATACCTGAATTTAATAATACCTATTTAACTGCTTGGGAAAAACAAAGCAGGAATTAATGAGGTTCTGAATCAAGACAGATTAGTGCCAGCACTGAAGTGTTCCTGACACAAATCTGCTCACTGCATCTATATCCCTGTATTGCAGCCACTGCATGTATATGCCTGTGTTACACAGAAGCCTTTCTTCTATGCCAGGAATTATTCGGGAACCCACAGCTCTCTAGACATTTTGAACCAGGGTTCTCATCAGCACTCACCCAGTGTGGCCAAGTAGGAAGGGATGATGCAGCTGTAATTAGGACTGAGGCCACAGGTTCCTTCCCCTCTAGCTTAGACCCTAATCTGTCTTCTGTTAGCAAAGGTGGTTTCTTACCAAGGAAACGTCATCCAGGATGAGGCCAAACGTTGCTGCTCTTTCCGTGAGGTCTTCACTCACTTGCCGTGAAACTAACTCTCTCTGGGTGATCAATTCACCAGCATCGAAACGAGCCTGAAACAATGACATGTGCAAAACAGCAATATGAGGGGTTAAGGACATGAGAAAGCTTTCTCACTGACTGTTCACAAGTTATGGAATCTCTTTCCCTGGGAGGTCTGGCTAGCCCTTCTGCTGTCTTTCTGCCAGCAGGTAAAGACCTTTTACATTTAAAAAAGCTTTTGGTTTTTGTTGTAAACAAGTATAGTGCCTTTTAATACTGTTTTTAACTCGTGCTTTTTAAAATAGAAATTTAGTTTTATGTTTTAGCTTTTGTATTAACAGCATTTTTTAAAGTTGTATTATGTTTCTAAAATGTTGGACACCACCTTGCATCCAATGTTGGGAGAGAGACAGGATACAAAATAAATAAATAAATTGTTCCTCCCGCTGCAGGACTACAGAGGGGTACACTACCCCAACCATTAAAAAAAAAAGTTGATTAAAATTACAGTCAAATGCCACACACTCCCTTTAGGATGGGGATGGAAATTTCACCTTATTTTAGGCCTACTTTGGGATTAGACTGAGAGCCCTTTTTAAAGAAACCAGGAAGTAAACCAGAAGTCAATTTTAGTTTAAAAGAGTTTTAAAAACATACAAAAATAAAAAAAGGTTTCCCCTCATTAGTATCCAGGCCTAGTCAGAGATTTTTGCAAGGTTCAAAATCCTTAAACCTGACAAGATGCTGGATTTATTGATTCTCCCACTCCACCCCATGAAGCATCATACCACTCAATAACTGCCTTCTCCTTACCACTACAGCTTTCAGGATCTCTGTTGTAATGGACGGCAACACTCGTTCATCATAGTCCTCACCAATAGTGGTATAAATCCGGGGAAGCTGAAGAGTCACTGGCCTGAACAAGATTCGCAATGTGATGTTCACATTCTGTAAATCTACCAGGAAGACAGGGAGAGGATTAGAGCAAGAATTCAGGACAGCAAATCAAGAGTAAGTTATTCTGGGCCCAGGAGGGTCTATAAATGAGGAGTTTGCAACACTGGCCTCTTCCCAAGTCCATCTCAACTGTCCCCCACAGCCTGCCCCCACCATACCAGCCTCAATGAGGACAGAGCAAATGTGAGGGATGTTAGAAACTGCAGTCCGAGAAATATTTGCAGGTCCATAGATTCAATATGCCTGCATTGTAGTTTGGGATCTGCCCAATCCCAGCAAGGTTTAGGAGCCAGGAAACCAAAACTGAAGAACTAGTATTTTTGTTTTATCACAGTAATAATTCCCTATCCAGCGGGCTTGTTTTGTCTTTGCTTGACTGAAGGATATCCAGAAGGTTTGTGTGCTAAACAATCTCTGTAGGTTTGAAATGGAATGTAGATACCTTCTGGGACATTTTAGGATACAACACCAGTCCTCAGGCTGTATGCTTGCTTGTTCACACCCACCATTGTTGGAAAAATTTTCAGAAATTTGTTTTTCTGAAAAATATGTGTGCCGTTACTGATCATCTCTTCCTGGAACACCATTAAGTTCCTGAGGAACTTTGAAAACCACTACTGTATACCAGGAGTAGAGAGAAGGCAGGTCTGAATCTACTGATACATCTTTCAGTGATTAGCAATTGATTGGTGAGGATCTCTTGAGTCCTACTTATTGTTTATGGATTTGCAAGTACCTGCATACTGGTTACACTCCAAAATTCCAAAGCTGTGTATACCAATAAAATGCAAAATATACACAAAACTGAAACACACAGAAAACATCAGGCATATTTTTTCAAACTCTAATAAATACATATATATTGATGGCATTAAATAAATAAATAGATGTTAGGCTGGACTAAACAGAGAAAGCTTGCTCAAATAAATGTTTTTAACATGTTGAAAACCTAGGACAACTGGCACATGCCAAAGTTCTGGTTTAGAATGACCAGCACAAAATGACTCTACTCTCCACATACATTACACTGATGGGTGAAATGAAGAAATCTGGAGAGAAAAATCTGGAGTGTTAGATGGAGGGATTGTGGGTCTGAATTCAGTTCTGGTAATGAACACAAATTGTTTTTGTATCAGCCTTTGCTGGATGGAATCAGGGTTCTAGCTTTATTTTCTTGGTATATGCCAGGGTGGTAGGGACTGGTTTCATTTTCTTGATGCTGGAGTTAAATAACTGAGGGACTGAAATTTCTGATAACCCACTGCAACTAGCCCAGAAATCTACTGATAGATCCAGACCCACTTTCCAATCAAACTGTTTCATGAAGTAATGATAAGATCAAATTGGATAAATAATCCGATTACCTTTGCTTCCAGTGATTACAGGAACGTTGCGTGGGCGAGAGCGGCAGTCAAAAATGATTGGCTTCTGGACCCATGGGATGAGAAAATGGGTGCCTTCTCCCACCACTATATCCTGAACACCCCGGAATCTGTCAAAGATGACAGCCCTGTGGCCTGCATCCACTAGAGGAGGAGTAGAGCAAACAAACAATACCTCAGCAACTGGAACCTCAAACAAACAACCTCAAGCAAACAAAACCTCAGCAACTGGAAACCCAAGAAGAGCAAGAAATATTGAACCATGATGCCCACGGATTGTATCAACTGGACTTATATGTGCCAAATATGGTAAAAGTCTATTGTTGTGTGCCTTCAAGTCCCTTCTGACTTATGGTGACCCTAAGGCAAACCTATCACAGGGGTTTCTTGGCAGAATTTTTGGCAGAGGGGGTTTGGCCTTACCCCTTCTGAAGTTGAGAAAGTGTGACTTGCTCAGGGTCATCCCAGTAGTAGGGGTTACAACCCCAGTCTCCTAGTGTTTCAGTCCAACACTCAAACCACCATTTACTAGTTCTAGACAAAGGGAAATCACTAAAAATCAAATACAATCAGTCACAGTATTTCATGTAAGCAAAGGCCTCCTCACCATTATAAAGAGCAGAGTTGACAACTCCACCAGCAATTGCCAGGCCAAGGCCAAGTTTACCAACAGTCTCAAAGATCTTGGCAGCCATTGGTTCAACTTGAAGCTTGCTTCGTTGTCTTCAAAAAAAAGTCACACCTGCACACAGAACAGAGAAATGTATTGTGGCCTTAAAAATCAGAGAAAGTGAAACAGTTTCTTCAGCGAGAACTGATTATAAATCAACAATCTGCTTTCTAGCATTGCCAAGTTACAGCCTATCCATACCAATCTAGAAGTCAGTTGTGTTGACTATGGTGGGATTTATTTCAGAGTAATCATTCACAAAACTGCATAACTGTTCTGAATTAAGGTGCAATCTTCTGACCGCTGATATATATGTAATTGTTTCTTTTTTTACACCCTGTTGTCTGTTAACTACAAGTTGCACTCCAAGCCATATGCAAATGGAGAAAAGGGATAAGAAAACAAGGCTGACATTAAAACTGAGCAGCACCATGTAACCAAATGTCTGGTTGAGTAAGTCTTCAAAAGCCAACAAGAAGTGACAAAGAAGGAAACTCACAGATTTTCTGAGACAACCCACTGATATTAATGCTTTTTTAACTGATTATATATTTCAAATTAGTGTTCAAGTTTTTAACTATGTTATATGTCTATTTGTTGCTGTATTTTAATCTGTTTTCCCTGTCTCAATCCATAGGGAGAGACATCGAAGAAAAAACTATCATTTTGATAATAGTTTAATTAATTATTGATAATAATCAAAAATGCCTATCCCTTACATGTTTGCATTGTACTTTGAGCAAGTATAGGACTGAGAACAGATGAGCTCATTCATTCACAGGCAGTTTCTAAACTCCCAGGTCAGTCCCACTGAACTCCATGAAGTTCTCAGAAATCATGAAGTGAAATCATGAGCCATTAGCATTAGATGGTTACAGTCTAGTGAACTGCAGAAAATATGAAACACTTAATGCAAAGCTATACAAGTTTCAGGTGTGAAGGAATTCCAAATGGAAAGAAATTTATGGGTTCTTAGACATGAGCTCCCAAAGCACACCCACATGTTCCAGCAGCAACCAGCAATCACTAGGGATTTAAGAGAAAATACTTTTGTTTCTTCCTGGGCAGAACTGGCCTTCTTGATGTTCTGGTTACCATAATTGCTTGCCCTTGGCAAGGCTGAATGGGGATGATAGGCACTGAGGTCCAAAACCCAGAAATCCAAAGCTTCTTCACCTATTCTCAAAGGCAGTAGTTTATCTTCAAAGAACCCTGCTTACATTAACTTTTGCTGAGGCACTTGTATATTGCTTGAGTTGCTAGAGCATATCTGCAGCTGCTGCCGAACACTGACCAGGCTTGCTGAATTAGCAGCAACAAGAAAATAAAAGAAAGCTAGTGTAGTGTTTAGAGTACTGGAGCAGGAATTGGGATCTGAGTTCAAGTCTCCTCTAAGCTCTGAAACTCACCGTGAGATTTCAGGGGCTTATTTCTCAGTTTGATCCACCACACAAAACTGTGAAAAGGAAAAAGTGGTGAAGAAGAGTCATGCATACTACTTTGGGCTCACTAGTAGAAAGGTGAGTTATGTAGATCACTAATAAGATACATGATCTTCATCTTGTATTTCACCTAACATTCTGGCAGCTCAGGATTGTAGCAGCTACAAGCAAGCTGCCTTTTACAGTAGCTTGATCCATCCTATAAACTGTCTGCCTGGGATTTGTTGAGACATACCATTGTTAAGAAGCTTCAATGGACCACCAAAGGTCCCAAATCACAACTGAACAGAACTATGCTGTACTTCTCTCTCTGCATCCTATCTTTCATCATCTTTTTCCTTCTTATCAACAATAATCTCTCCCTATGCCCAATTCCCGCACAACTCCCTCGTTTTTTTCCCCTATCACCAGCCACTACATTTGAATCATCTGGAGATAATGAGAAACAATGCTCAAAACTCCCAGGTTTTCAGTAAAAAAAACTCAAAACCTGGGAATTTGCACGAAGATTTTAATCTTGCTCCCCCTTCATTTCCAAGGCCCACCCACCTCCCAGGACCCTTCTTTATTCTTCTTCTCTATCACTACTGTTGTATGTTAATTATGTAACATTTACTTAAATGCACCAAACGAACAATTGCTGTACAAGGTTGTACTCCTTCCATCTAGAACATGAGCGAAGGAATCCAAGGCCGCCTTCCAACCACCATATTTTCATCCCCATATTCACCCTCTTTAACCCGTCTCTTCGACTGTTTCTCTGCAGTTTCTTAACTCCAACAGCGCCCGCAGCCCTCCCAGGTTCGGACTAAGCCGAAAGGAGGAGAGGAAAAGAAACCTGGGGCGGCCGAAGAACTCGAAGGCCGCCTGACTGACTCACTCAACTCACCTCTTCAGCCACCGCTGACCTCCACACGAACACCCAGCCAACCCACCTGGCCCCTCCGCGCTGACGCACAATCCACCCGCCCAAAGCAGCTCGGCGTCGGCTCGCGCAAAGCCCGACGGGATTCGCAGTCCTCTCGCTCGCGGCGGGAAGCCGAAGGGAAGCAGCAGCGGCCTGCCTCGTGCCGGAGACAGAGGCGGAGTGAACTACCCATCCCGAAAGGAATCAAAAACCCCTTTCTGATAGGCTGGCGCCGCAGAGCTTCTTGGGAGTTTTTGTCCGCCGTATATAAGAAGGGCCAGGCTGTTAAGTCGCACTTTCAGGCACTAGAGGGAGGGGTGTGTTGAGTCTGGTATAGCGCTGTTATTCCGCTTTCAACGTCGTATGGAATCCTGGGGTTTGCAGTTTAGCTGCAAACCCCAGGATTCCATAGGATGTTGAAAGTGGAATAATAGCGCTATAATAGTCTCTTGCGGAAATGGCCTTACTGTTAGAGATGGTGGAGCTTCTGGCTGAACGCAGAATGTCTTTATCAAGCACACACTTGGAATCACAGGCAGGGCTTCAAGAATAACATTCAAAGTTTCCCGCACCTGAAACAGTAGCCGCTACCAAGAAATTCTCTTTTAGGCTCAGCTGTAGCGGTTCGAGTGGGACTGGGGCGATCCAGTTTCAGGTCTCCGCTGTGAGAAGTGCCGCATATGCCGGCTTGAACTCGTCGGAAGAAAAGCGAGGATTTAAATATAATTAATAGAATAGCTTCATTTGGCCGGGTGGGGAAGGAGAGGAAAAACTGCCTACTATCAGAACTTGGAAGTCACTTTCAAAGAGCAATTCGTTTGCTTATTATCAGGATATTTTTTTCAAAAAAAAAGACACTGTGTTCTCATTACCTTTTACATCACAAACATAGTGACTCATTTTGTTCTACTTTTCGTTGCTCTTTTTGTGCATGGGGTGGGGTTCATTAGAGAATGTCGTAAAACCTGAAAAATTCTGTCAAAAGGTGCCTTTAAAAATGCCCCCAAAATGTCATTTTAGAAAGTTGCTAAAGAGTGTTAGTCATTACACCAGGAAAGTGACTTTGTTCCTGCCCCTTGATGTTGCTTTCGAAACGTAAATTCATTTTGCCTTTGTCATTCTCCCTGCCCTGCCTCAGCCCACCTCCAAATCTCATTGCAGGTAATCATAAGCCAGGATGGTTTAATGGTTTGAGTGTTGAACTAGCCTCTATCTGTCCTGGTTTGGCAGGGACAGTCCTAAATAATCCTCTGTTCCACCTTTTCAGCTGCTTTTAAAATGTCTCAGTTTCTCTCCCTTCTTTGCACTTTGTCCTCAGCTTCTTTAGATTTCTGCCAACTGGGTTCAAACTGCTGGAGGGAGGGAGGAAAGGAGGGGAATCTTGCTTTTCCCAGTAGGCTCAGGCAAAAGCAAACTGCTGCAAGCTCTCTTAGCTTGGGTGTTCTTCTGCATTAATAATTTTGGCCATCTTGACTACACTCTGAATTTGCTCAGTCAAATGTGTCCAGGTTTTCATCTGTAAAATGTTAGAGGATATGGGAGTCCAGGACAGAGCCAGCATGATAAAGTGGTTTAAGTGCTGGACAATGACCCCGGAGACCACAGTTTGATTCCCTGCTTGGCTATGGAAACATAGGTTTGCCTTAGAATTGCCGTAAGTTGGAAACAACTTAAAGATGCACAACAACACCATGAGACTCCAGGAGACAGATCCCTGCTAGGATATGGAAAGGGTGCCCTTACAGAATTCCCACTGTCAGCCTTATAAGAAGGTAATGCCAAACCTCCTCAGAATAAATCTCACTGACAAAAACTTATCATAGGGTCACTGTAAGTCAAAGGTGACTTGAACGCACATAATAGTAACAACAAACGGAAAGATAAGTTTTCAAGCACTGCCAGTTGCACATAATATAAGCTGCTGTTGTCTTTCCCCTGCTTCCTTCCAGCTTTTTTCTGTCCTAAATTGAAAAGCTGCAGCTTTTTAGTGTTCCCCTATAAAGTGAAGCTATTCCTACACCTCTCCTTTTCCAGACCTACAATCTACTTTCTGAGGTGGGGCGAACAGAACTCAGTACAGTTAGCCCTCTACATTTGCTAGGGTTGGGGGCATGTTTATGTTTGCTTGTGGGAAGGGGGCCAAGGCATGGTGGGAGAGTGGACACCCCAAGTTCCAAACTAGGTCACAGAAAGGAGAGGGAGAGGGGGTGGATCAGCATAGTGGCCCTATTCTTCTTCTCTGTTGCCCATCTTCCTTGAGTGGATGTGGCATTGGAGGGGGTTTGTGGTACTGAAAAATTGGGCTGTGAGCCATCCTGGCCAGGCAGTTGATGGAGGGAGAGGAGGATCAGAGACAGGTTACTGAAGGGCTGCATGGCCTGACTGGAGCCACTGAGAAGGAAGGTTCCCCTGGGAAAGAAGCCCCTGTGTGTGCATATGTGAAGAAACTTGCAAATAATCAAATCTGTGAAAGTGAAGCCCGCAAATGTGGAGGGCCAACTGTACTTCAAATGTGTCTTCTTGGATTTACATAAAGTAGGTCAAGTCTGGCAGTTCTGTTTTCAGTCCTTTTCCTAATTGTTTCCTAGTGTACCATTTGTTTTTTCCCCTGCAATACTGCTACAGACTGAATAGATGTTTTCCAGTTTCTGCTAAGATTCCACTGTTAACTGCTGTGTCAGATATGTTGATAGTGTATATGTTGAAGTTTATTGTTTTAAATACTGCTGTGTATTCCTTTACATTACATTTTTTTTGCCATTTTGTTGCCTATTCACCCAGTTTCAAGAGATCCTTTCTGAGCTCTTGGTAATCTGCTTGAGACTCCAGCATCTTGTAACTTTGCACATTATAAAAGGTTTGGGCTAGAGACTGCTGTATGGGCTATCAAGAATTCTAGGTAGTTAGTTGGCATTAAATTGGCTACGTTAGGGATACTCACTGGTTACTACTTTCTAGTGGGTGGTTATTACTGTGTATACATGTTGAAGGTACATGTACATTGACATTTGAAAGTACATGTTTAACATGTAGTTTAATTGATGGTCAGTGTATTTGATTCCTGTGTGCTTTACCTGATGCTAAAAGCATCTTAAGTCAGAGTGCCTTTAGCATCAAGTATTCAACATTCAGTACTTTGACTATTAATGAACATGTCTTTTACAGCTATCAGCTTAAAGAAAATATATTTTGGAACGTGTGATCAGCTTATATTAATGTATATGCCCAGGTGTGCTTATATCCCAGCTCCTTTTTCTCTTTGTCCTTGTTTCTTTTGTTTTCTTCCAATTTTCTTTGTGTTACATTTAAAGGATCATTTAAAAAAAAGGCTAATAGAGTCATTGGAGTGGAGTGGGATATACTGTAGCAGTCATTTGTTGCTGTACAGTAGTCACCTGTACAGCCCCCTGCCAATATTTTCATCAATAATTCCTACTGGCGTTGTCCACAGAGAACATGATTTGATTTGGAGCCTAGTTTGGTGATTTGGAGCTGGGTGCGATTAATTTCAGATTGAACCAGACCCAGTCTGATCTGGACCCTGAATCAGAATTAGGGTTTTGAAAATCTGGGTTACTCTGGATTTTTCTGGGGAAGTATGACATCTGAACTTTTGCTTTTTTCCACACATCTGAATAAAATTTGAAAAGATAGCAAGAGGGGATAATCCAGACATGATTCATACAAATAAACTTTGTGGGTTTTTTTGTGATAGTCACCTATAAAATTTGCTTTTTTTTTAAAAAAAGAAAAGGCCAAAAACAATGTTTAAAAACCGTAAGCCACTCAGTCTTGGCAATTTGTGCTGCTTTTTCCAGGCACTGACACCATCTACCTCTTTCTCTTCATAGGGGGACCATGTATTACTGTTGCAGAAATGGCTCATGATTAAATTAAACTAATGATCATGTATAATAGCAATAATAAATAATTGTTAAAATTGTTAACTTCAAACAGTAAATTATATATAAACCTTTATGCCTGTAAGTGTAATTTATTACGAGAAATAAAATATAGTGGTTTGTTTGCTCAGCCAAATAAGCAGTAAAATAACTGTGTTTGCTTTGCTTTACAATATAGATTAAGGGTGCAATATAATAGTAATATATGCACTTTTTGAATCAAATAAACGTGCTTTTGGGTGCAGCAAAAACTGCACACAGGCAGAAGAACTAGACAGATGGTTTTAAAGAATGAATAATACTGGGGTGAGCGTGGAATAAATTTCCCTACCTAATTATGTACAGGCTCAGAGAAAGATAGCTGCCCAAACCCTCATGCTGGTGAACAGCAACTAACAGCTAAGTCTAGCAAACTAAGAAATGTAGGAGATAATTGATGTTATAAATTCAGTGATCTCACACAGTTCCTCGCACTCTGAATAAGAGAGTGCTGGTGAAATTTTCCCCCCAGATTGTATATATTAGTGCTGTTAATGAATAAAGCCGTGCTCTTCTTTTCCCCTCAATGTCATGCCACCTTGGTGCTTCCATAAGATCATTTTGGAGACACAGTGCCTCACTTCCCTTCCCACTTATTTTTGATGTCTGGATCCCTAGACTTTTTTTTCCAGACCATGCTGCTCCACTCTGGAACCAAATTGGGCCAATGTGATCTAACCCAGAGATGGTAAAGATTTGCACAACTTCCTTCAGGATTGGGCTAAATCAGTTGCTGGTTCTTACTAGCAGCCTTCTGATCACGCCGCTCAATACTTACCAGAAAAGATTTGAGTGTGTCATCTTTCTTCTGTTTCTTACTCAAAAAAGGTGAAGTAACAAGTCTACATTTTCTCTCATCTACTATATAAAAGTCAACGTTTGTGCATGAGTTTGTCTGTGTCTGTGGCAGGCAGGCGAAGACCTCATATGATTGGCTGTGTGAGGCGAGAAGACCTCATATGATTGGCTGGCTGTGAAGATTCTATGGAATCCTGGGGTTGGCAGATCAGGGAGGGGCCTTTAGAATTCTCAACCAGAGAGCTCAGGCCGTTTGCTACAGAGACGAGGCCTACCAGCAAGAAGGAGGAAAGCAGTGTATTCCCCTCAGGAACCCAACCTCTGCATGTTAATAACTTTGAATATAGATTGGATTGGGGAATATGGGGGAAATTTACAGGTACTGGATAGGACAATTTGGGGAATTAGAGACACAGGATCTCAAATCTGTGCATTTCAACTGCATCTAATTCCTAAATTAAGGTAATTCCTAAGGTATTTCTAACAAGTGTTGCCTATGAGAAAATTAAATCCCAGGCAATGCCGGGTAAATACACCAGTGTAGTTATATTTTAGAGAAAGGAATTGGCATAACCACCTCTGAATATTCCTTGCCTAAGAATACCTTATGAAATTCTTGGGGTTGCCATTAGTTGACAGACAATCTGAAGATGCGTGCAAACACACGTAGCTTTAACAGTAATGTTGTTACATTGACAGCAGATGGTGCTGTTTCCAGAACATGTTATTAACTGCTGTCAAGTTGACTTCAACTCATAGCAACCCTATGGATGAAAGATCTCCAAATCACCCCGACATCAACAGTCCTGCTCAGGCCTTCCAGACTCAGGGCCGTGGCTTCCTTGATTGAGTCGATCCACCTGTAATGTGGTCTTCCTCTTTTCCCATTGCCTTCAACTTCACCAAACGTTAACATCTTTTCTAGTGAGTTATATCTTCTCATGATCTGTCCAAAATATAACTGTCTAAGTTTAGTAATGTTGGCTTCTAGTGAGAGTTCAGACTGGATTTGGTCCTGGACCCATTTATTTGTCTTTTTGGCAGTCCACTTGTATCCGAATAACTCTCCTCCGGAAGATTCAGAAGCAATGTTTTATTTATTGATGTCTTCTCGAAAAGCTCTTTCTTTGACATGGAAAGGAAATTAATCCTCTGATTTGTGTATGGATTGTACTTTATAATATAGACTTTATGCAGTTTGAAATAAATAAATATAATTCAAATAAAAGAAGAAAGCAGGAGGACTTCCAAATGGAAAAAAAATTGAATTTGTTTGCTATATGCTGGAATAACAAGAGTTCAAGAGGCAGCACAGCCATACATCTTACTAAGCATGTTAAGAGAAAGTACTAGTGATTAAAAAAACTATAAGTATATAATAGCATACATTCATTTCTTTAACTAGAATAAATTAGGAATATTATATTTGCCAATTTTGGAAATCAGCCATTTCAGCTAATAATGTCTTTTTTTGGAGAGGGAGGGAGGGAGAGAGGGATGGAAGGAGAGAAGGAAGGAAGGGAGGAAGGAAGGGAGGAAGGGAGGAAGGAAGGAAGGAAGGAAGGAAGGAAGGAAGGAAGGAAGGAAGATGAAAGATGAAAGAGACATCATGCTTTTGAGACTGGGAAAATGTCAACACTTTCTGTCCTAGCTGGACTGCATGCAGTAGCGAATGCTGGTTTCCATATCAGTTGCATTATGAATCTATGCTGTATTTTAGCCTGAATCTAAAAGGGGCTGTCAAAAGTGCCAAATGGTATCCCCACAAATAGGTTCAGCACCTGGAACAGCTCCTTTAAAATTCAAAGTGAAACCTGTCATGGACTCAATGTCCCATTGACAGGGAAGTCACCAGCTGCCATCTGTGTGTATGTGCAGGTAGCCCATGAAACAAGTTACTGAACCTTTGACCACATTTCTCTCTCTCTCTCTTTTGTTTCCCTTTCCCCACTCATGCTGGCTCTTTTCCCAGCAGTGGCATTACCCCCCCCCCCGCCATTAAGCACTAACTAAGCAGAATCAGAGCAATCAGCCATTACTTTTTTTAAATATATCTTCCATTAAAAATCTGAAGAAAAAGCACAAAATTGCCTTTCTTTCCTCCAAGCCACTGCTGAGCAAGCAGCATTTCTAGGAATCGAGGTATATTGAGCAGAGACAGATACAGCAGAGAAGCTGCTGAGAAGGCAATTTCGGAAGGCAGAATATACTCACCTGTCTAGCCATTGAGTAAGAGTGATTGATTCAGGGGCAATATCCGTGGTGATAGGCTTTTGTTTCACTGCAGTGCTGGATTTCCATTTTGTCCTTTAACTGGTGAACAAAAGGTAATAGGAAGAACTGTGGGGAATCAAACCAAAGGGTTACCTTGTTCAGTATTCTGTTTCCCAGAGTGGCCAGCCAGATGCCTTGGAGGCACACAAGCGAGACATTAAAAAGATATAAAGGAACGCTGTAACATCAGACAAAGAAAAAAACCCAGATGTAGACAGAGAAAGAAACTTCAAGTATAAGCTTTAGCAGTCTCCAGTCTAGTCTATCAGATGTATGGAGTGAACCCTCTGTGGAGAGACATATATACCAATGAGTTGGGTGAGAGAGGAGGGTAAATTGTAATAGATACTCAAAATATTTTCTCAGTTAATCTCAAAAGTGCTACAGGATTCCTTTCTATCTTTTTTTAAATGCTAAAACACACTAACATGGCTTTGTCTTTGAATACTACCACTAAGCAAGATGTGATTATAACAGCATGCTCCTGATTGTGCTCACCAGCAACTGGTAATACAAGTCAGGGCTGTCCGGCAGTGGAATATGCTGCCTCCGAGTGTAGTGGAGTCTCCTTCCTTGGAGGTTTTTAAGCAGAGGCTGGATGGCCATCTGTCGGAAGTGCTTTGAGGGTATTCCTGCATGGTAAGGGGTTGGACTGGATGGCCCGTGTGGTCTCTTCCAACTCTACATTTCTATGATTCTATGATTCTATGATCACATTCTCTCGGCCTCAACCCCCTCTGAACATATCTTGCCAAGAAAGCTCCATGATAGCTTCACTGTAGGGTCACCATAAGTCAGAAACAACTTGAAGGCACACAAAAACAACAGCTGCCTTTGACACTGGTGGTATTACGCATCCAGTAATAACTGCTAAGTAATAACCACTGATAGCTGTATCCCTGCCTGGCAGCCTTTGCCTTAAATCAATGATAGGAAATATGTGGCCTTCCAGATGTTGCTAGATGGCAACTCTCATTAGCTCTGGCTGGCACACCCAACGTCTGAAGGGCTATACATTCCCATCCCTGACCTGTGCATTCTGAAGGCGGGAAACTGTCTAATTACAACAGAGCACTCCCCAACTCCATCTAGAGTAAGATGTCTCAGGGCTTGGGAAAAATACATTTTTGGACTACACCTCCCAGATCCCTGGCCATATTAGCAATGCTGTCGATTCTGGAGCCTGTAGTCCAAAAAAAAAAAAAAAAAAAAGAAAAAGAAAAAAAGGGGGGCATCTTTTCAAGTTCTGGACCATTGTGACTGGTAACAGTTGTGTGAAGATTAAACTAGACAAGATGTGTGTTTTGTAAATGGGGCTCTCAGCATCCTTCTTATTTACAAAAATGAACTACGGCCCTCATCTCTGATTGATGGGGTGGATTTAACTTTCTTCATTCTGTTTTCCCAATGAACATACATCCACAGTCATGAACATACACCTGGGTAGATTAGAAAAATTAGTGGTTCCAGTGGGATGCAACAAGAGGTAAAGAGAAAAGGCAGCCAAGATGGGCATTCCCTTCAATAATGAACTGTTGCTCTTGTTCATTAAAGCACCTAGTCTCACTGTTCCTTCAGTATCATCATAAAGGCACTGATAACTGGCATAGTGTACAATTTTACAGTTGGCCTCCACATTTGTGGGTTTAACTTTCATGGATTTGATTATTTGTATGTTTCTCCAACCCCTGACCCCTAATCTCAGATGTTTCTTTTTGGAGGAACCTTCCCTCTCTGCAGCTCTGATAGGGCCATGCAGCCCTTTAATAATACATCTTTGCTCCTCCTCTACCAGCCACTGCTTGGGCAGCTAAGGATGGCTTGCAGCCCAATTTCTCAGCACCACAAACCCTCTCCCAATGCCACCACATGCACACAAGGAAGAAGAAGGGCTAGAGAGATGAAGTATAGGGCCACCAGGCCAACCCACTCCTTTTATCTCTCCTTTCCCTGACCTAGTTAGGAAGCTGGGTGCCTGACCTCCCCAAAAGGTCTCAGCTCCCTTCCCATGGGCACAGGCATACATTTTGATATTTTCTCACTTTTGTGAGGGTCTTGCGTCCCTAACCCTTGTGAATGCAGAGGGCCAACTGCACTTAAATGTATTTCTTAAAATAACATTTAATAGATTGGTGCATAAACTCTCTGCTACTCCAAAAAAAGAGGGCTGTCAGTCAATTCAAAAAATGGTTAGTCAGTTGCCTGTTAACTGTTTAATTTGGGGCAGGAATGATGGGGCTTCTAGTGTGCTGGGACTTGTAGCCCAACAACATACAGAAGGACACGTGATTCCCACCCTGAAATTAATTGTTTTTTTTAATTACATTTAATCATTCTCATAGTACCCAAACTTTAAAAAAGGTGCCTTTTTGAAAAATGGATGGACTTGCAGGGTGATTTACATAGTGATATTTATCAGTGGAGGTTGTGTGTATCCTTTTGTTGCTCCTATATTGTCTTGGATCACAGCAGTTTTTGTTCTACTTCCTTGATCTCTTGCATTTCTAAACTTGTGCAAATACTTCCCAGCTGGAGCTGACTCATAGGCTCTTCTTATTGGAAGTTAATCAAAGGACTATAGACTGGAACAGGAATGTGCTTCCCATCTCTGGTGGATTTGGCAAGCTCCACATTTGTGGGAAAGGATGATCATAATAATAAGTAAAAAATATAGCAATTCGCTGCAGCCCTCCTGCTTTGTCGAATGTTTCCAGTAGACCGCTCAGTGATTAACAAGCTGCCTACCTAGAACTTGGAAATGTTACTTTTGGGGTGACAGTTCCCAGAATCTACCAGCAGTCTGCAGTCTGGGGATTCTGTGAGTTGTCATCCCCCCAAAATATAACTTTCCCAAGCTTGTCGTAAGTGGCTTCAATCCTTTCGGAGCTGTTCCATTCCCCAAAGTGCTACTCTTGAACAGCCACTGGGAGGCACCATTGCCCTCTTTCATCAGCTGCTCGGTGGAGATAAAAATCGATCCAATTTGCTGAAGAACAGAGGCCAGGGCTTGGTTTTTTGTTTGCTCCAAGACTGTGTCCGGGAAGGAAGCAAATATAGCTTGCTTCCAGCCAGATTCAGCACATACAGGCTTCTGTGGTTGTTATGTGCCTTCAAGTAGTTGCTGACTTATGGTGACCCTAGGGGACGCTATCATGGGGTTTTCTTGGCAAGATTTCTTCAGCTGGGGTTTGCTTTATGGCATCCTCTGAGGCTGAGAGGGCCTGACTTTCCTGAGGTCACCCAATGGGTTTCCATGCCTAAGCAGGGATTCAAAGCCTAGTTTCCAGAGTCAAAGTCCAATGCTGAAATCACTACACATGCTTCCTCTCCCCTTGGCTAAGCCTCAGTCCTGCACTACAGCAAACTCTTCTCTTGCATACTTTCAGGTTCTGTTTGGGAGTCCTGGCTTCAGTTGCTTACCCCAAAGCATGCAGTCTTAATTAAAGCCACAGAGCTGGTGATTTGGGAGAAAGCAGCTTGGATCTTGACATCTATTTGATATCAGATAAATACAAGAGAGACAAGAGGGAAGTGCAAGGGGGTGGGAAGGGGTCAGGAAGAATCAGTCACTAATGGAGGGCTCTCCTTGGCTCAGTGGCTGAATGCTGATTTACAAGCTCCTAAATAAATCATTTTTATTGCTGTCTTTTTGTCTTGCTGTCTTACATTTAACCCAAAACATCAGTCAGCGACTGCGGAGGGTCTCTGGTTGCGTCAAGCACCAAGGCTGTTTCCTTCCTTCACTGTCAGCTATTCAGACAAAGAATCCTAATCTTTCTTATTCCTTTTCGAGTCTCAAGATTCACAAGGGCCAAAGCTTTGTCAACAGGACCTATAAATGTTCAGGCAGCTGTTGGATGAATCTTCAGACCTGGATCTGCCTGGGAGAGGCAGACAGCACCCATGGAGCAGTAATGAATGTTCACGCATAGTTGCTCAGCATGACTATCCCCACAGACGTGCACCCAAGGAGAGTCCAAAATTGAAGCTGTATCATTGATCCATATCAACTAACCAGTTCTGGCTGATTTCTTCTCCACCTAGAGCAGGTCTTTTGTAAAGCTCATGGCTCTTAATTGTTCATTAAGCACCTTAGTCATCCCAGATAATTTCCATAAGAATAGGACTCACTTACAACAATATGTCAGTGCTGCGAAAGTCCATCCACAGCCCATCAGCTAGTACGAGGATTACAGGTAAGCTCAGAGGAAACTTCCCTTAATCCTCTGTCACCACCACCACCACCACCACCACCACCACCACCACTGCATTAATCTAAAAGTCTCAGTGCTCCAGCCCTGTGAACCCTGGATCCATTACACCATCCATGGTCAGGATGTAAGAACAGGCTCATGAACTACAGACCATCCTAGAGGATGTGGGGTGTCCCCTGTCACTGAGAGATGAGGATGTCCACTCTGAAGTCAGAGGCTGAGTCCCTTCCTAGCCCAGAAAGCACTGGTGGTTTAAAGATTATGGTCTTATGGATCACTATACCAGTGATTGCAGTTTGCTCAGGGTTGCCCATTGGTGGTGAGGGAAGGCAGACAATACCTGCTGAGCAACCTATTTCTCCAGTGTCTTCTTTCTTTCATGGCTGTGTGTAGCCTATTTCCTCCTGATATTGTCTATATTGGGCTAGTCACCCTGGTATAATGCATCAACAAGATTCCAGCCACAGGCTTGGTTGATGGCCATGTAATGGACAACCTGCCTGCAGAAGAAAACTACTGGTGAATAGAGAACTACTTGTGGGCAAGGCCTTTCTCATATTTAGTGGTAGAACTTCTGCTTGCAGCAGAAGCCTGGGTGAAACTCTGGGAGTACAGGCTTACAAGCCAGACTCTTGAGAAGTATTTCTGACAGTGTGGATCCAACGTGTTTTGCTGCTTGAGGCACAGAACAAAATGGCATCCCTCCCATTCCATAGAGAGAAGCTGGTAGCTAATTCTTTCTTCAAGACTGGCAATGAGACAGAATCCTCAACCACACAGAGGAAAGATACAGAGCAAGTAGTTCAAGGCAAACAGCTCCCTCCTGTTTGCTTTACTTCTTGGTAACTCTTGCATGATGCACTAGCTCATTTGACCTAGTGCTAGGGATGTCCTACTGCTTGAACAGCATTTTCCATCAGCTCAAGACCTGGTTGGTATTCTTCTTCTCTGTCCACTCTTTAGCCACATTAGGCTCCCTTATATTAGATGCTAGACTAGTTTTGGACTCTGCTGTTTGGACTTGAGGCCCAATCATACTACAGAATTATGGTACAATTATTCTACTTTAACTACCACGGTTCCATTTTAAGGAATCCTGGGATTAGCAATTTAGAGAGGGGTATATAGAACTCTCAGTCAGAGCATTCCAGTGCCTCATCAGACTACAAATCCCAGGATTCCATAGGATGGAACCATGGCATTTAAAGTGGAATAATAGTGCTATAATTCTGTAGTGTGAATGGGACCCTGATTTTACCTGTGTACCTACCTACTCCTTGTTTTGATCTATGACAGATGTGGCTCCCATGTTGTAGTGGCAGTGAATCTGCTTTAGGCCTTGATGCATACTTTAAAGAAGGTCTCCAAGTTTCTGATCATATTTTGGGAACAGTGTTCAGCATCTTTGCAATCTCCTTTAAAGCTCACATTAAAACCCAGGGCAGATTCACTCCTCCACTGACACTGGAGCCGCTACTTAACCACTGGTCTGGACACTGCTGGCTTAGATCCTTGGACCATCTTGTCCTGCTTCCAGAGACCTTTCAGTCTTACTTGATCTAGCTTTATTCAACTTGCTATTTTGATATGAAATTTACTCTCAGCTTTTTCAACTTTCAATTCTTTTCTACCTCAGTGCATGCTTATTACTATGTTCTGTGCTATGCATACATACATATATACATACATATATCTGTATAATGATTTGGAGCCTAGCCAAGACATTAGGCATCTGAGACAGACAATCCCACAGACAGCTCTCTCACACACAGCAAAAATACATTAACAATACATTAAATAGCTAACATTTTGCTGCCTTTTTCATAGCACAGAAAATCAGCAGCCTCAGGCAGCTGCCTTACTTCACTTAATGAATAAACAGGCTCAGCCCTACATACAGCATGATCCAAGTGGATGTTTCCTTGGATGAACACCACTGACATAAAGGAGATCTGTGCAGGAACACTGCTGTTGACCAATTATCACAGTGTGGCTTTGAATGTAGCAAAGTCAGGTGGATGCTTCTCCATTCCAAATATCATTGAGAAGGAGCAATATAATGTGGAAACTGTGCATTTAACTCTGCCCTTATGATTGTTTTGACCATGTAAAATCATCATTTGAACCATCAAAATGACCTTGACAGATTAGCGAGCTGCGCTAGAACTAACAAAATTAATTTCAACAGAGAGAAATATAAGTTACTACAGTTAGGCAGGAAAAAATGAAATGCACAGACACCTGGTTTGATAATATTACATGTGAAAGGGATCTAGAAGTCTTAGTAGACCACAAGGTGAATGTGAGCCAACAGTATGATAGAGGAGCTAAAAAAGCCAATGTAATTCTGGGCTGCATTGATAGGAGTATAATGTCTAAGTAGAAGGAAGCAGTAGTACCACACTATTCTGCTTTGGTCAGATGTCACCTGGAATACTGTGTCCAGTTCTGGGCATCACAATTCAAGAAGGATATTGCCAAGCTGGGACATGTCAAGATGAGGGTGACCAAAATGGTAAAAGGTCTGGAAATCATGCCCTATGAGGAGTGGCTTAGGGAACTGAGTATGTTTAGCCTGGAGAAGAGAAGGTTAAGAGGTGACGAATAGCCAAGTTTAAGTATTTGAAAGGATGTCATATGCAAAATGAAGCAAACTCATTTTCTGGTGCTCCAGAGACTAGAACACGAAGCAATGGCTTCAAACTACAGGAAAAGGGATTCCACCGAAACATTAGGAAGAACTTCCTGATGGTAAGAGCTGTTTGATATTGGAATGTGCTGCCTCAGAGTGTGGAGGAATCGCCTTGTTTGGAAGTTTTTATGCCAGATTGTATCTGCAGGAGTGCTTTGATTGTGTCTTCCTGCATGGCAGGGGAGTTGGACTGGATGGCCCTTGTGCGTCTATCTATAAATTTTCCAGATCCATTTTTACCTTATAAAAATGTAACATAAACATAGATCTGGAATCTTGGTTGGAGAAGCTGACAGCAGGGAACAGGATGAAAAAAAAAAGTGGGGGTGTGTGTGAGCACCAGCAGACGGTGATGTCAATGACACCAGACAACCAGTCCAAACACTAAAGGAGCTAACCAAGGTACTACCTATCCCTTAAACAGAGTTCTTTGATAGCCCCTTTAAAGACCAGAGTAAAACCCACAGCACATGTATTGCTCCCATTGACAAAGAGGCCACTTGACCCTACCGGGGTTGTAGAAAGAGGTTTCTGAGGTGATATAGCTTGATGTTTGTTTACCGTCAATTATTCACTGTTAATATTCCACATTGCTCAAGTGTACTTTGATTCTCAGAGCACAGCAGCCATTTGCTGAGCTTATCTTCTGAGATAACATTGTCTGAGAAGGAAAGAAATCCTGGGGAGTGGAAAGCAAATGTAACAGGAAAGCAGAATGCTACAGTAATAATGGTCACACACTGGTTGTGGTAGTATATGTGGATGCTAAGTCTCAGGGCCAACTCTACCATAGGCAAAGGGAACGAACTGCCTCTGGTGGCTGGTGATAGGAAGCAGCAATGGCATCCCCTCTCCCCATCTGCTCATCTCTCTAAGCCCCTTGGCCTTTCCCCATCTCTTAGAAGAGACAGCTGGATGTGCCATACAGTCTGCTTTCTACTCTCTACACTGGGCTGCAGCCCTCAAGCACTCTGAAGGACATTCTCCTAGCAGTGAAGAGGTGTGTGCATGTTCAGCTGTCAGTACCAGTCAGATTCTGGACACTGAGCAGGGTGGAACATCATCTTGTTTATTGCCCTAGTCAGAATTGACTCGAAGACATGTAACAGCAACAACAAGTGAAATGGCAACTTTCCAAGTGCTGCATGTTGCACATATTGTTATAAACTGTGGGTGTCTTCCCGCGCTTTTGATTCCTAAACTGAAAAGCTCTAGCTTTTTAGTGTTCCCCTTTAATGTGAAAATATTCCACCTCTTGCCCTTTTCATTTCCCACTTCTACCATTTCCCTTCTGAGGTGGGAAACCAAAACTACAGTATTTGAAATATAGCTACACTTTGGACTTAATATAAAATATTTTCAAATTTGGCTGCAGGTGACAATGAGTCAATGTGTTGTAATGGTTTGAGTACTGGATGAGGACTCTGGGAGACCAGCATTCAGATCCCTACTCAGCCATGGAAAGAGTGACCTTGAGCAAGACACACTCACTCAACCTTAAGTGAAGAAAGTGGCAGACCTCCTCTGAATAAATGTTACCAAGAAAACCCTTGATAGGGTCACCATAAGAGTCTGAGCTATCTTGAAGGCACATAAGAAGAAAGTGTTGCTGTGTACCTCCTGTTGGAAGCAAAGAGGCATCAATACTTATATACAGTGATTAGTGAGAGGGATTTCAACTCTCTGTTTTTGTTTCAACTCTCTGTTCATTTCTTTGATCTATGTTCTCAAGTCTGTTTGTTGCCTCCCTGCCTGCGAAGGTTACTTCCCTCTTCTTCCAAAAGTTGGTTAGCCTTTTTGTCTTCCTTTTTCTCAGAGGGAGCATCCATGAAGTTTTTGCCTTAGGACGGCTTATATCCTCTCACGAGAGCCAGCTTTTAAGGGCTCTTCTACTGAAATTTAGGTAATCTTATTTTTGTCTATTCCCTTTCTATTCCAAGATGGATTGCCTAAAACGAGTAATGTCAGTATTTTCTTTTTTTCACTTTACATCCTGAATCCTGAGTATTTCCTCCTGTTTATCACCACAGGCTCATATTGCACTGCACTCTGCTTAATATAGATGACAAATATTGCTACATCTCCTTGATCTTTTCTTTCTCACAGGATTTTTTTCTCATGATAACAAAGTCTTTTTAAATTGTAGTTTTTTTTTTAAAGAACACCTTAAATTTAATTCTGTTCTAATAATTGACTTTCTTTGGAGGATTAACTTTGTTCTTTTTAAAATTTGATAGTACTATAAGCCTTCTTGAATCTCATGCAGTAAATCCAACAAATAAATAAATTGCACTGGAAATTACGCATACAGCAACCAGCTGATGCACCGGAGTTAGTTGTAGGAGACACTCATTATTGAGTTTTCTCAGAGAAGGAAAGTACACTTTGCTTGTTCTACTGGTCCTTTTTGCTAGGTAGGATAGGACCAAATGATTTACTTGCGTCATGCAGGAGTTACCAGGAAGTAACATTAAGGTGTTGGAGGAGAGAGCTGTTTGCCTTAAACTATTTGCCCTGTACCCTTGACCCTTGAAGAAAGAATTAGATACCAGCCCAGTCAGCTTCTCTATACAAAATGGGAGGGATGCCATTTTGTTATGTGCCTCAAGCAACAAAACTTGCTGGCTCCACCCTGTCAGAAATATTGCCTGTCCAATGGCCTTTCTGCACTACACTGTTATGGTGCTATTATTCCACTTTCAACATCATATGGAATCCTGGGGTTTGCAGTTTAGGGAGGGGCACTTAGAATTCTCAGCCAGAGAGCTCTTTGGCCTCAGAAAACTACAAACCACAGAATTCCACAGGATGTTGAAAGTAGAATAACAGCACTACACCAGTGTAGGCCCTTAGAGTCTGGTTTGTAAGCCCACACTCCCAGAACTTCACTCAGGCTTCAGTTGCAAGCAGAAGTTCTACTGCTACAGATGATAAAGGCTTCACCCACAAGTAGTCTTTTACTCACCAGTAGTTTTCTTCAGCAAGCAAGGTGTCCATTACATGGCTATCACCCAAGCCTGTGGCTAGAATCTTGTTGGTGCATGACACCAGGGTAACAATCCCAGTATAGACAATGGTGGGAAGAGGGAATAGACCTGTAGGCCACTAATAGGGAGAGCATTTTTGTGCTTTGAGGAGCATAACAAAAGTGCCTTCGCTGGTGCTGAGTAACAGGAGGCCAAAGGGTGGAGCCGAGCATTTGGAAGGACACACGTGACTAAAATATTGGATAGGCAGGCAAAGAAGACAAACAAAAGTAGGATGAGTAACCGTGAATTGCAATTAATTGTAAAAGGCAAATCTTCATTTCAAGAACACCTTGCCTCAGGAGTACAACTATAGAGGAGGGGCAAAAGGAGAGCATCCTCCTCCCAATAAGAATTCTTCTCCCTTGGTGGCATTCTCCCTCAGCCCTCAAATTTCCAGCATTGTGGCAACTTAACTCTTGAATTGTGCTATTAGAAATACAGTTTAGGTATCCAAAGCAGTGGGGCAGGAAAAATTACCAGAGAGAATGTAAACAGACCAAATGTAAGAGTTTTCAGTGTGAATGATTTTCAATCCCTCACTTTCTGAAATGTTAGAAATTTGAAGAAAATTTCATTTGAAGGGGGTAGAATTCTTATTGGGGGTCAACCCCTAGCTACACCTATGCCCATCTCCAAGTGCTGGCCCTCTTCCTATGCTGTTTTTGCTGTCACTTAACAAAACCATCAACATACATAATGTTGTGAATATAGGGGTGTAATTAGGTTGCTTAATAAGTGTTGTTTTCCAGGTTACATAATCCAAAAACAGAAAAGTAAGAATGTGGGAAGAATACACCACGTGCTTAGAAGAGAATCGGATGGGATAGGAGGCTGTTAAAAACATGGTGAGTCATCTTTTCACATGATTGGGCTGGTCAAGTTCGATCACAAATCACACAAAAATTAAGCTGCATTCAAACAACAGTTGTGCATTTAGCTAAAGTGACATTTCAGAAAAATTGGAGGGAATGATGATATCACTAGTTTCTTTCTTTCTCTTTTTTTCTTTTGGATGTGAATGAGTCCTTTATAAAATGAAGGCACCAGTTCAGCCAGGGCTGAGCCTTAGTTGTTGCTGCTATGTGTTGTCAAGTGGGCTTCAACTTTTGGCTACCCTATAAGGCACTTCCAAGAGTCATCAATTGTCCTGTTAACTAGCAGGCAAACTCAGGACCATGGTTTGCTTGACTGACTTAATCCACCTGCGGTCCGTGCTATCCACAGCACTCTCCTCCATCATAGTTTCAGGGGAGTTGATATTCTTCCTGTCAGTTTTCCTCACTGTCCAGCTTTCACATCCATACGTAGAAATCAGACTGATCCTAACTTTGGCATTCAACGATATATCTTTCCATCTGAGGATCTTATCTAATGCCTTCATAACTGCTCTTCCAAGTCTTCTCTTTTCTTGACTACCATCTCCAGTGTGATTAATTACTGAGCCAAGGTATGGAAACTCTTTAACAATGAGCCTCAGTAGCTGTTGTTAATAGTTTCGTTCAACCCTGAGGTACATGAACTTCTACAGCAGTACGCACGTGTTTTGCTGTCTAAGGGAACGAACAAGAAGACTGTCCCTTCCATTCCATGTACAAAATCTGTCTGTAGTGATAGGTCAGTAGTTTTTCAGCACTGGCATTGGAAGAGTATCCTCTGCCAGAAAGCTGTAGACTAGCTTACTGGGTACAGGGAAAGTTGTATGCAGCACAGCATTTTCTGCTAACACCTTCCTGCTGCCTCCCAGCACCTGCTGCCTGAGGCAGCCTGATCACTCCATCTAATGTTAAGGCCAACTCTGTGAAATACTAGTGAAGAAGAGAGTGTTCTTGAGCATGTTCCTCATCAGTGAGAAGCCACAACCAGTTCCAATACAGCTGCAATTAACAGGCATAGCTTCAAAGATTGTGGCTTCTAGGCACGTTTGACCTCCGTTCTCCCTCCTTCTCCAGATATTTCAGTATAATTGATTAAAGAAATAAAAATGCTTAACTTATAAAATGCATGAACTGAAATTGCTTGCTTACACATCCCCCAAATGAAGTCTTGCGAGGTTTCCTGGATTTGATCAAGATGTTGTGAAGTGTGGCCGGATGCCCAGTTTATCCTACAGTTATAATGCTAAGACTCTGCTTATACTACCACGGTTGCATTCTATGGAATCATGGAGTATGTAGTTCAGTGCGTTCTCTGGCTGAGAGTTTTAAGTACCCCTCTCTAAACTGCAGACATGAGAATTCCACAGGATGAACCCATGGTAGTTAAAGTAGAACTATAGTGCTATGCAAAGTGAAAGGGTCCTGAATCACTCCATTTGCCCATCTAGCCTTGTGTTGTCAACAATGAGAGTGCCTTTGCCATGTTTCAGGCAGAATTCCCTTCTCTACTTAACTGGAAGTGGTAGGCATTGAACAGGGCACCTTTTTGCATGCAAAACATGTACTCAGCCATTGAGCAAAAGATCCTTCCTTGCTGGGCTTTGAAACTTTCCTTGACCCTCAAAAACCTGATGATGCAAGCAATAGTCAAGCAATTAGTGTTGTTTTTGCCCATTTATACCTCGTAGTGTCCATGGTACAAGGCACCAAATTTGCTATTGCAGCTATCCAAGGTTCTGGATCATATCCCACAAATAGATTCAGCACCTTGGACAGCTTCTTTAAAGTTTGGGCTAAAACCCAGAATGGACTCACTGCTTCCCTGAGATGGAAGCCACCAATTGGTTTTGCCACAAACTTTGGCATGAATTTTGTGCTAAGTTTGTTGAGAATCAGCTCTAGTTTAAAACTGCTATAGTGGTAATCCTATGCGCACTTAACTGACAGGAAACCCTGCTGAATGCAATGGCACCTATGCAAAGGAAATGTGCCAAGGTTGTGATTTTTATGCTTCATGAATAAAATAGAAGCCAAAAATTTGCAGAATTCAGAGTCATTTTATTATATAGAGAGATGACCATTACAAATGCAAGAAACATATATTCTTTATGTACAAGAATAAGAAATTGTTTTGGAGGAAAAGGGAGCTGAGAAGGGATCAGAACTTTCTGTTTATGTTTGCTACATGGCTGTTCACATGAGAGTGGAGTACCAGGCACAGAAAAATATTGGTTTTGATGATGGAAGTTTGTAATGCACCAGCAGGATCTTACAGTCAGACATCAAAATATCCTCGGCCAGCCCTGCGGCCAAAGGTACAACAGTTTCAAGACTCCTTAGTGACTGAGTCTTGTTCTGGTAACTCCATCCCCAATGTGCAAATCCGGTAAAACTCCTTAAGATGTATGACCTCTTTTTTCCCCTTAAGGTTCTATGGAAATGTTTTGTGGGGAGCAACAAACAGCTGCTATTATTTATAAATAGCCAGAAAAAGTTGGTGGGTGGGCTCAAAAACAGCTGGAATGAACATGCATGTCTTCAACCAGCACCCTATCTGGAAAAAGCATACCCAGATGTAGAGGATTTGAACCATTGGGTTCCATCACCCCCATTTCCACTGAATGTCGTAGAAATGACTTCCTTCTTCCACTCTGTATGAAACTCCCAGAGCTCTGAGGACAAGTTCATGGCTGATCTTACTTCTGGCTAGAGTTGTTCCTGTCTTTTTTCTTTTTCTTTTTCTCCCTTTTTTTTTTTTTGAAAAAAAAAAGATAAATATAAAACGGACATACACCGAAGGCCCTCCTCCTTGTGCTGGAGACCAGCTGCATGAAACAGATGTGTGGTAGCGTGGTTGGAAGTAAAGTTTGTGTTTCTGGCAAATCCGTTTTCCCTATGTGCACAAAAGGTCTTTTATGTCTTGACAGCTCTGGGAAGCAGAAACTTAAGAGGGAAAAGGAAGAGAGGGGGAAGGTGTTTACAGGTGTGTGGGATTGTTCCAGTGTCTTGTCTCACGGGACACAGGAAGGGAAGGAGACCCTGACGTCATGCATGGTGGTTCTGCAAACGTTTCTAATAATCCATTCATGAGAAGATGAGGGAAAAGCAGTGAGGGGACAGACTGAGAAAAACCACAAAGGGACCAACCTGTGGTGGGAGAAGGGGAGAGAAAACTGGGAGATGCCAGAACCTGTTCTCATAAAAAAGAGAACTATGAATCACGGGGGGCCTTTGATTGCATTGTTCTAGCACTGAAGATTGGAACAGACCAGCCCTCAGGGATAAGCTGTTGGCTGATAAAGCCATGTGGAATTGAGCCCATTCAAATATATATGACACATACGGGACGCAAGATAAACCCAAAGATCGGAAATAGGATGGGTGTTGGTTAGTAACACAGAATATCATAAGAGGCTTGAGCATGCAACCAGACACCAGTCCCATCAGGATTAACACAGAATGATTTTTTCTGGGAGGGCAGCCATTAGCACCCCAAATAATTTTCACCTGGCATATTACTATGTCTTTTCTGATGTTTCTGGGGGACAATGGTTGAGACCCTGTTGGTGTCTTACTTTCTGACATTTTACAGATGCAAACCACGACAAATGTGGCTAAGCAACATCAGAGAGTGGTCAAGATGGCAAAAGTTATTAATGAAAAAAAACATAACCTAGGAGAGACTGCAACATTTTGATTTTGCCTGAGCTTACCGGGAAGGGCAAGTTTCCACACCTTCTTCTCCTCTCTTCCCTGCTGAGTTAGTTGAATGCAAACTACTTATGCACTTTGAACTTAGTTTTTACCAGTGAAAGTAAAATGTCCCAGTTCCTCTCTCTCCTCCTCCTACTTTCTCCATTTGTCCTCAGCTTACTTCAATTGCATACTAAGTTCAAAGTGCAAGGGTAGTTGCACTCACTTAACTCAGTGGGGCAGAGACTGAAGAGGAGAGGATGGAATCTTGCCCTTCCCAGTAGACTCAGGCAAGAGCAAACTTCTGCAGCCTCTCCCAGTATGGGTGCTCTTCCACATTAATAACTTTTACCATCTTGACCATACTCTGATGTTGCTTGGCCACATGTGTCCTGGTTTTCATCTGTGAAATGTTGGAGGGTATGTATCATTGTTTGGCTTAGTCTATATGAAAATAAGCATAACAGTGATGATTAGCCTACACCAGACCAAGAAGGGGGGGAAGTGGGTTGGTTTCGGCCAACTGAGAGAAAGGAAATGTCTGTTTTGAATTGAAGAACAAATGGATGAGTCCCAAAGGCATGTTGTTTCACGGCCAACTTATTAAATGTCCACCAGACTGCTGACATCTTCAGTCTAGTCCCTTGGCTGAAACTTCATTCTGCACATTGGTGCATTGACTGTGGTGGGAGTCGTCATGCACCCTCCCAGTCATCGTGCGGTCACCATCTGGTGACATGTTCCAGAGAGTGAGACGGTTATGATTTCTGGACTAGCTGGGGAAGAGAGGCATAGGGAACCAAAAAAATGGCACCATTGTCTGAAGAATATCTCAAGAGTGAGTTCAGCCAAGACTGACGCCTGAATGACACATTTCTCTCTCTCTTTGTTTTCATGATTGTGAGGTCTGGACACTGTGTGTTTATATGTTAGACTAGGGGACTGTGTTTATGTCTCATGAGACATGCATATTTTTACTAATAAGTAGCATCAGGGACATTGTTAAAGGCAGAATATTTCAGTTGAATTCTGGGTCAGAATTTTCTTTGCTTTTTCTGAGAAGCAATGCTGTATGACCAGAAATAGCCCAAGGTATTTTGAAGGCATGAGGGAAAAATCATACCCTCTTTCACTTTAATTCAGGAGAGGAGAGCTTCTCGAGGCCATACTGGAGTAGGGAACTTCTGAAGAATTGCATTTCATGCTTCTGCTGCATTCACTGTTTCAATGGCAAAGCCTCCATCCTTTTCTATTTGTCAACAAGGTATGTGGTGGTCACCCACCTGATTTTTAAGAACTGAGCTCCTGGAAGAAGTGTGATTTCCCTTAGAAACAAGGTGTGCACCCATGTGTATCTTGTTTACAAGATACAAGGAATAATTTTTGCTTATATTTAAAAAGGAAATTTGGTATCTGATCCTTTAGCCACAGGTCCCAAATTTGCTGTTAAGGTGACAAAATGTGGCCCTTTTAGATAACGGTGCTTTCCCCTTCACCCCATCATATTGTTTGGCACATGTCCAGCAATGCTTCTGCCTATCCTTGCCAGCGAACAGTGGGTTCTGCCAGATTGGTCTAAAGAAGGCTGGGTTCTTGCAATATAGTTCCTTGGTTTTTGCAGAGTTTTGCTCTTGCTTTTGTCTCCACATCAACTCACTCCATTCTTTTTTGGGCCTGTTTGTAGTGATTTCTTGCATCTGCATTAGGGCTCTTCCAAATATTTTTTTTTTAAAAAACTGGGGTATGGTTTTCTTGGGATATAAACATTAAGAAAATAAAAATAATGACCACAGATGATTTGCATAACTTTGAAGTAGACAATGAAAACATTGAAATCTCTGGACAGTGAGGCTGAAGTGTAAAGATATATTATCTAATATATAAAAGTCAAAGTTTGTGAATTTGTGAGTTTGTCTGTGTCAGCCAGGTGAAGACCTCATGTGATTGGCTGAATCAGGCAAGAAGACCTCATACGCTTGGCTGCCTGTGAAGATTCTATGGAATCCTGCAGTAGGCAGTTTAGGGAGGGGACTTTAGAATTCTTAGCCAGAAAGCTCTTGGGCCTCAGGCTGGTTGCTATGGAGATGAGGCCTAGCAACAAAGAAGAGGGCAGTGTATCCCTCAGGAAACCAACCTCTGTATGTTAACACCTCTGAATACAGATTACATTGGGGAATATGGGGAAAAGTTACAGGTAGTGCACAGGGGAGTTTGCGGAATTAGACACACAGGAGCTCAAATCTGTGTATTTCAACTGCATCCAATTCCCAAGATAAGGTAAGGTAATTCCTAAGGTATTTCTAACAAGTATTACCTATGAGAAAATAAAATCCAGGACAACGCCAGGTAAATACGCTAATTAATTACTAAAGTTATTATTGTCTATACCATTGTACTTCCCATTTCTATGTATGGTTGTGAAAGCTGTACAGTGAAGAAAGCTGATAGGAAGAAAAACACCTCTGAAATGTGTTGGAAATTTGAGTTTCCCAGGGTGTTAGCCCTGTTGGGAAATTCTATGAAAGCTAAAACTGTAAGGATTCAGCCTCCTTTTAGCAGAGTAGCAGAAAAAGCATGTCTAAATTTGTGTAGGGTTTTTCTGATCTCAAACTGACTGAAGAAACAAAACAAATGCAGGCAGCTTCAGGTTACAAACTTAGAAAAGTTTACTAACGGCTTCTATATTTACATATGTATTGGGGAGCCTACATCCTAACTAACTAATGAATAGTAGTAGCTTCATTCTCAACTCACCATCTTCTGATGGAGATGCGAAGCATGGTCGGAGAGGAGGAAGAGGAAGCAAAAATGGAGGAGAAGAGAGATCAAGAGAGATTTGAGAAGGGCTCTCTTTCTTTTATAAGACTGATGACCCAAGCAACTGTCCTGGGTCACATGATCTGATCACCTGAACACCAAAGGTATTTATGATCATGCAATTAAATGACAGAAAGGCAAATGGTGGAGCTTTCGCATGCAAAAGAGAAAGGAAGCCCTATGCTAGTTATGCCCACTTGCTCTAAGAACAAGATGGGGGGAGAGAGAATGCTGGAATTTTTCCAACAAAATGTTGTGTTGAAGAAGAGTTCTACAGGTACCTTAGACTGCTAGAAAGACAAATGAATAGATCCTACAGCAAATCAAGCTCAAATGCTCTCAAGAAGCCAAGATGATTAAACTCAGACCATTGTACTCTGGCCCTATCATGAAAAGACATGATTTACTAGAAAAGACAATAATGCTTGGTAAGGTAGAAGGCAGTAGGAAAAGAAAAAACCACATCACACATGGATAGACTCAATCAAGGAAACCACAGCCCTGAGTCTGCAAGACCTGAGCAGGGCTAATGATGATAGGGTGACTTGCAGGCTTCTCTGCCATAGAGTCAGCATTAAGTGAAAGTCAATTTGGCTGCAGTTAACAACAATGGTTTGCTGAAGTGGCCCTAAGGCTTTAAAGGCAAATTTTCTCTTCACTGAACTTACATTTTTTCCTTCCAGTTACAGTGCAAAAGAGCTATTTCTGACTGATGCCTTATAATTTTGATGGACTATAGGCTTATAATTCTGAAGAAAAAATCTAAAAGGGAAAGAAAGAAGGAGAAGATATGGATTTTTTTTTGCTCTGATATTAAAGAAATGTGCCTGAGGGTAAGAATAAAATGTTGCTACTGGTGTTGCAAATTGCCACAAAATAGTTTGGAACCACAGAAACTTCATGTAGGTAGTTTAAACCACCATCAGAAACTACAGCAATAAATACCACAGTCTCCCAACACATTTACCCTGCCTGGAGGAGCCCGAAAATAATGGCATCACATTAAAGAACTAAAAATCTCTTGCTATTCTATGACCCTATCTACTGCCTGGTGGTGCTGGCCTCATTCTGCCTCATAGGAGGAGCCAACTGTGAAGTCCTAGAAGACAGAAAAGTTCTTTTTGGCATGACAGATTCCAGAATCTCCGAACCAGTATAGCCACAGTGTTGGTCAAACCTCCTTTAGAAAATGACACAGCATTAAAAGCTGGCTGGCTATTCTTTCGTTACAAGGAAGAGGCATGGCTAGTAGACTTTTCATTTTTAATGACCTCCTGTGGCCTGCAAGAAGCGGCGCTGATGACAACTGCAATTTAAGGCTCTTCCCAACGTGGCGTCTGGTCTCCGGAGGACAGCGCAAACCACTTGGATCTTGACTTAGAGTCTCATTTACAGACAGCAGAACCCCTGGCATGCTTAAATCTGGGCTGGCTAAGCAGCTTGAAGTTACGGAGAGCAGATTCCCTGGGGCAGCTGCTAATTAGCGGTTCTTCAACAATTGATGAGCTGCTAATTGCTGTTCATCTCAGGGTGAAATCTGGAGGGTTATTGTGAGGCTTTCTGTAAGGTCCAGCGAGTGTGCCGTGACTGCTTCCTCTGTTCGTGGCATTCAGATTTTCGCAATAGTCTTTGGAACAAAATGATGTAGTAGAACCAACACTTGAAGGGCTGAAAAGCTATTGCTTACCTGGCAATAGCAATGAATGACTGGGAAGCCACCAAAATAAATCCTCCCCATGGCCAGAGGAAAAGTTATTTTGTCAGACTACAACTCTCAGTATTCCTTCAGTGAGAATGGCCCCTGGAGACTATGCTGATGTTTTCAACTATAATTTCTCAGTTCCTTATTATTGGTCATAGGACTTTGGGGACTTAAAGTCCAAAGCAACTGGAAATCCAAAGGTTCCCCACTTTTGATTTACTTGCAAGTTTTTATGGGGGTGCAAGGAGTATTGATCCCTACTGTCAGTCCTTGGTTTGAAACCTGTCGCCCAACATAAGGAGCCATTACTGTGTGTGTGTGTGTGCATGTGTGCCTATCTATCTATCTAGATTTATATTCTGCTTTTTTCCCAAAGGGGCTTACAGTGAAATTTAAGACAACACCTATTTGCGTTTTAACAACTAACATACTTCAGATTGAGAAAAGGGGAAAGAGGCTTCTGTATTTGAAAGTGGGTACACAGAAGTGAGCAAGAACAAGTACAGCTACTCTGCTTTGTGCAGATTCCTGCCTTTGATGGATGTATTCTGCTAATCCACCGTGGTAGCCAGCAGGCGTTCACACCCTTGTATTTCAAGCTTGTCAGTTCCACTGCTGTTGCAAATTTTCAAAAAGCTTGACAACCTTTGATGTGTTTGTCCTCAAGGCCACCTTGGGTAGAAAACAGTTAAGATCCCAGTTTTACAGAGGGAGAGTGCTAAGACGAAGAAGAGGCCATGCAACTGTACATGGTTGACCTAGATTTGAACCCAGGCTGCTGGTCCAAAACATCTTCTAGAAATGCCACGTCCTTCCCCAAATTATTCTATGGACGCAGACCTTGGAAAAGGGAGTTTGGGGGACTATTCCTCCCAGAATCCCCCACGTAGGCTGGGGGATTCTGGGAGTCAGTGGCATATCTAGCATAAACAGAGCTAGGGCAAGTGTGGAAGTTGTGTCCCTTCCTTCTTACCCCTACACCCACCCACCCCTACATGCTCAGCTTTTTGAGCCCCCCTGGCATTGGCACCCAGGGCACATACCCTACTTGCCCCACCCTAGATACACCTCTGCTGGGAATGGTAGACCTTAAAAGTAACCTTTCTGAGCTCTGTGTAGTCTGTAGTGGCAAGGAGAAGAACAAAAGGTCAGGGCCTGTGCTGAGTTAGGACTTCAGAATAGCAGAGATGCTGCTGACTCAGGACAGAGAGGACTCACTATCAGCTTCCACAGACACACGCTTGAGCAAATCTGCCTTGGAGGCTGAATTGGCTTTTTCCTGCTCTCTGCTGATTGTCTCTGGGAGCTGAAGTGAAGTGCTAAGGGGGAAGGGGACTCTCAAAAGGAATCACATCAAGCAGATTCACTTTTCAAATCAAACTGCTGAAACTTTTGCTTATTCAGCAGAATTGGTCCCTGCCCCCTTCCTACTGCCCCAAACGTCATTTTTGTGAGAAAACATCAATCGGACAGCACTTTTCTTTTTTATTTTTTCAAATTTGCTTTGCTACAAGAAGATAGTCAGTGCCCCAACCCTAGCCCTCCTCATTTTCCTAAAATGGCTGTACATAGATGCAAAACAGGAAGACTGTTACCCTAGGAAGTGCATTTTGAAAAGAACAGAAATTAAAAGGGACCTGGATTAATTTAACCAGCTATTGCAAGTTGTTTTTGGAGGGTACAATTCCTACACTAACTGACCTTCTCTGCAATTCCTTTGTATTTCAGAAGATTTTGCCCATGTGTTTACAGTAGAGCTTGAAGAAGGTTACTTTTTTGGATCACAACTTACAGAATCCTTTATACGTCAGGGCAAACTGACTCCGTGAGCTATAAGCCAAAAAAGTAACTCCTTCAAGCTCGGGGCTAGAGAGTGTACACAAAGAATTCTAAAGTTGGAAGGGATCCTGGAGTATATCTGTTCCAACGCATTGCACAATAGTTTGTGTGCGGGACTGGTAGAGATGGACGAGGGCTGAATTTCAATTCATTTTTTAAAATAAGGATTTACCAAATTTATTCTTTTTCAGAAAGGGAAGACTTTGAGTTTTTCAAAAATTCAAGCTCAGGAGAAACGGTAACCGACAGATTTCCTATCTAGGCCCAAGACTTGGAGTGGTTAATTCATCCAAGTATGAGTTTGACTTCCTCTACCTTCAGTCATGTTGGTGCTGTGTTAGAGTTGCCATCTTTTCTCTCCCCCAGAATTTTCCTCATCTCTAATACTTGTATGACAGGTAGACAGGTACAACATGGGTCTGTCCAAGCTGCGTATAGATGTAATTATTTAGTTTGACATGTGAAGATGGGAAATAATTTCTTATCATTTTGTTTTTGGAAAGAATGTACCAATATGCACAACTTTCTTCACATTCTAGGTAGTGTCCCGGGCTTGGCAGCCCACCAAGGTTCCTCAGCTGCTGAATTAGCTAGATAACGGCAGCTCCATAAAACAGCCTCAAGGCTGAAGTAAACTCTCAGTAAAACACAACAACAGTCCAGAAAGGGAATAGTCCAAAAGCCAAATCGATAGTCCAAGCAAAGTGTTGCGGTCCAAGATCCAAAGCACACAGCTGGAGAATGCAAGAATCACCATGGCTGTCACCACCAGTAGTGTTAAGTAGTTTCCAGCAACCTTCTGTTCTTGAGGCCTCTGATTTTATAGCCTCAGCGTCCTGGCCAGCTATGTCCTAATTAAGGAGCCGTTCCCATGTAAGCAATGCCCGAGGCCCGGGCTCTCCCTTTACCTCCACACTTTTCTGGGGTGTGGCTGCTGGGAAGGAACCTGCCTGAGTCCTGTGAGTCTGGATCCTGGGGCAAGGGCATGACAGGTGGAATGAACTGGGAGTTTTTTTAAAGTCATATTCAGGAGAAGCAAAACTGACAGATTTTTCCATATCTAGGCAGTAATCAGGCCTACTGGACTTCTCTCTGGCATAGAGGGTGAACGATGACTGGCTCTCTGGGCACACCCAAGACTGGTGCTCACATGACAGAGGTGGGTTAGGAGATTCAAGAGAACCAGCCTTCCCTTTTAAAATTATTCTTTCTAAATATATTTAATATTTTAATATATTTAATAATTATTGACTGCCTTTTTGCTTGGGTCTTGGATGTCCATAAGTGGCCTTATGTGTTTAAAATTATTTATTAATTTTTACACATAAAAATTGGAGTGGGCCCTTGTATCGTTAAGGGTTGTGTAGAAAAGGGAATTTCAGGAAGTGCTGCTTGTTACCTCGTTGCACAACAAGCACAACCTGCTGAAATAACCTCTTCTATACAATTATTAGAGAGGCAGTGTAGTACAGTGGTTTGAGTGTTGGATTACGACCCTCAAGACCAGGGTTTGATTTTCCCCTCACCCAACTGGGTGACCTTGGGAGTGTTACACACTCTCAGCCCGTAGAAAACCCTGTGATAGGTTCACCTTAGGGTCACTAGAAAGTCAGAAACAACTTGAAGGCACACAACAACAACAACATACAACTATTAAAGTTGCAAGAAATCTCTCCAGTATTTGCTCTGTCAACCCGACAAGTTATTTGGAAATTGTGAGAGAAAAATATGGAGGAAAACAGTCGCTTACGCAACCTTGGACTCATTGAAAGATAGAATGGGATAGAAATGTAACTGTTAAAATATACAAGAGTCAATGTGGTGTCAAGATTTCAGGTCTGGAATAGAAAACCATGGTTCAAACCCTGCTCAGCCATGGAAACCCAATGGATGACCTTGTGCAAGTCACATTCTCTCAGCCTGAGAAGCAGGGAATGCCAAACTTCCACTGAATAAATCTTGCCAAGAAAACCCCATGATAGTTTGACCTAGTGTAGCCAAGTTGGAAACAACTTGAAGGCACACAATAACATTAATAAAATAAAATAAAATAAAATAAAGTAGCAAAATGCAGTCCCTGGGAAGACAAGGGGTGGGCAAGTTCACAAGGAAAGAGGGCCTCTCACCCACCCATGCCTCCCCTGTGGGCTGCAGTGACATTCCTGGTGCAACTGGAAGTGATGTAATGTCACTTCTGGATTTGGGCTGCAACCATTTTCCCCCCAATGTTAGTGCGGTTGGAAGGACAGCAGCCAGAGTATTTCTGTACCAATTTCAGCTAAAAAATTGGTCAACATCTTTTGAGGGGTTGTGCTGGCCACCTTCTAGGATGCTGGGGGGATGCACAAGGAATAAATGCAGCCATGAGGCTGTACCTTCCCCATCCCAAGGGAGAGCTGTGAGTTTGGATGGAAGAATGATTAAGGAGAGATGGAGATAGGAGCTTCTTAATGTTTCCTCCTCCAGCCATTTCCCCCTCTGTAATAATCTCTCCTCCAGCTGCTTTTGGATCAGTGGGGGCGGGGTGAGTGGAGAAAATATTAGTATCTTTCGGGGGAGGCTTCCAGCTGCCTGAGTGTGATGACTATTCTGAACCTCAGTTTGTGGTGTACGTATGCCTTTATGACACATAAGCAATGGCATGAAGGTTTGCAAAGAGAAGTAATGGAAGGGACTGAGTCAGGACCAGAGACAGAGGCATTCTAAACCAATTGAAGAGGAAAAATGCTGCAGGAAGGAAAGCCAGGACAGGCATTAAACTAGCCTAGACAAGAAGGCACAAAGATTGAAAGCAGTTATATTGATTCATTAGGGAGAAATGAACAAATAAATGTAGGATAGAGATTTATTTTAAAAATTAGAACTAAGGGCATTTTCACACTGCACAATTATAGCACTAGGAATCCACAACTCTGTCCTGTAGAAACATGGGGTTTGTAGTTTGGTGAGGCACTACAGCTCTCTATGTGAAAATTCTCCACACCCTTCTCTATACAGCAGATCGTAACATGTTGTCATGTTAACGTGGAATTATAGTGTTATAACTGTGCAGTGTGAAAGGGCCTGAGTGAAAAGCCTGTTCATTGTTCTGTAATATTCTAGCTTTGTGATTCCCAAATTCTAGTTCTCCAGGTGTTTTGGACTTCAACTCCCAGAAGTCCCAGCTGCTTTGGCCAATGATCAGTCATTCTGGGAGCTGAAGTCCAAAACACCTGGAAAACCAGAGTAAGAGAATCACTGTCCTAGCCGGTCCCAAGGAAGCAACAAACCTATTAGCCCCAATACATCCCTTAATCCCTATGTCTTCGCATTACTGCATTAATCATTATCTTTTCATGAGAAGAGCACCAACTAGGATCTGCTCTGCATTTCAGTCCTAGCTTTAAATGAGCTATCCAAGATGCTGAAGCTATTGGGAGGATAGTGTTCAGCATCTGTAATAGTTCCTTTGGGTTAAATCAAAGTAGCCTTACTGCCCCACTGATATGGAAACCATCACCTGCCACTGCATGTGATGTATTTTTGTAGCAAACAAGGAGAAGAATGAGCAAGAAACAGGGAGGAATAACAAAATAAAATGTGTTCTCTTGATGGCAGATGTTGTACCTTTGTGGCACTGAGTGCTGGATTTATAAGCAAGCTATGTAAGCTCCATCTTAGGGCAGGGGTAGACAATTGCACCCCCTAGATCCGGGATGGGCAAAATGCAGTCTATGGGCCACATGAAGCCTCCAGTGCTCCTCAAGGTCATGGTTTGTTTGTTTGTTTTTTGCTCTAATATGCCCAAAAAAGATTTCTAGGGAATATTGAGGGTTTTTATCTATGTTTCAAATCCTGGTCTACTCCAAGGATCAAAATGAGATTTTGTGATTTTTTAAAATTTATTTATTTATTTATTTATTTATTTATTTATTTTTAAATTGTTTGCCTCAAAATGTCCCAAAATGCCCTCTAGAAACCAAGAAAGGCTTCCATGCTTCATAGATGTTTTTTGGGGGAAATGATTTTTTTTTTCAGGAGCCAGGACTCCTGGAAGGCTAATATGGCCCCCTAGTCCTCCACAGCTGCCCACTCCTGCCCTAGATGTTGTTGGACTGCACCTCCCATCAGTTCTAGCTAGCATAGCCAGTAGTGAGAAGTCATGGGAATTTCCCTCTAAAACTTTTGGGAGGTGCAAGTGACTTAGGTTCTCTGCCTCAGGCTATACAGGGCTTCTAAATGCAAAGATACACTCATTTGGTATTTTTATTTTCCTTGCTCTTCCAATTACTAGAATAAACATTTTGGGGATAAGTGATGAGGGTTTCAATGTGTCTTAAAGTGGCCCTTGGACACCTTATTTTGTTCTCATCGTCAGAAATGATGAAGGAAATAAAAACTGGGGAGCATCTAATCCACGGAAGAAACTTGGGACACGTCTCAAGATGTTGAAAAGAGGACGTATGATGATGATGATGATGATTCATAATAATCATAATCCCAAGGGATTTTGACCTGTGTATATTCTCAAGACCCTATTTAGGGGCTATTTAGAATCTAACTTCAAACATTTCTGGACCAGGGACTGCCATACCATTTTGTGTCATCACGTGCCTTCAAGTCATTTCCAACTTATGGCAACCCTAACATGAACCCATCACAGGGTTTTCTTGCCAGAATTTGTTCAGAGGGGATTTGCCTTTGCCTTCCGAGGCTGAGAGAGTGTGACTTGCTCAAGGTCATCCAGTGGGTTTCCATGACTGTGGGTGGATTCGAACCCTGGGTTCCCAGTGTCCTAGTCCTAGTCTTTGGACCATTAAAACCACCAACCTTTGAGCATCATAAGACATGTCTCCAGTTTCTTCTGTGGGTTGCCAGAAATGGTGCCATTTCTTATGATTTCATCTTGGCATGATTGTCCTTCTGTTGATCCCTCCTTAAACTTCTAGTATCATTTTTAGGATTGTGAAAGGATACATCTTTGTACCCTGCCCTGACTGAGCTAAACAATGGGATTTCCAACGGATGACGACTTGCAGAAACAAAGAGAAACTTTGAAACGGGGCTCTTTGTGGGAATCTGGGCATATTTTTGAAGGTCCATTCCAAGATGGGGGCAGTGCCTCAACTGGGCAAAGCCATGGCCTCCGAGCCAAGAAGTGTCCCATTGTGTTTCTCTGCTGGGAATCTAGGCTGGCTCAGACGTCTTGCTCTGAATGAAGCAAGCAGGCCAAGACGAACAAGGGAGACCCTTCTTCCCCAACCCTCCCTAATCCATCGACCAAAGACAATGGCATCCAAAGTCCACCCTAGGGGAAAATTTATGGCATGAAATTTGCAAACTCTGGAGAATTTGAAGCGCTTGTCACCGAGTGACCCCAGAGATCTTGTCAGCTATAAAGACAGCCATTGACGATTGCTTCCCATCTTGCTTAAAGAATCCTTGTAGCATCACATGTAGCTTTGGTTGGGTTGCAGGGAGGCAGCAGCTGACAATCAAAATATCTGAAAATGGATGCGGTTTTAGAAGCACTATTGAGAGTCTCAGGTGCTTCTGTAGAAGCTGCTTGGCTTTGTCTCACCTTTTTGATGATTTTAAAAGGATATGGGAGGAAGGCAAAGTAGTTGGTAGAAAGACAATGGCCATTTCCACACTACACTCTTATAGTGCTGTTATGCCACTTTCAACATCCTATGGAATCCTACGGAAGCCTTAGGCCCCTTCCTAAACTGCAAACCCCAGGATTCCACAGGATGTTGAAAGTGGAATAATAGCACTATAAGAGTGTAATGCGGAAATGGCCAGTGCTGAGAAGCCACCTGCCTATGGGGTGAATGAGACTCCAGTTAGAATATGAAAGATCTGGGGAAAGTTACTTTTTTGGACTACAGCTTCCAGTGGCCAGGATGGCTGGGGGACTCAGGGAGCCGTAACAATAATAATAATAATAATAAAAATAATAAAATAATATAAATATTTTATTTATATATTTTATAATTTTATAAATAATATAAAATAATAAAAAAATGTTTCTAAATTCTGGGAAAACTTGCAGTCTTGATTTCTGCAAATCCCACCTGCATTCCCATCCCAGTCTTTGTTTGCTTCAGATGGTGAGACTTTATTTTTAATTCCCACATGGAAATTCATATGTATTCCATTCACATTTTCCCAGATGAATGCATTCTTTTTCTAATGCCTAAAGTATATTGGTATGTCTTTCTATTTTTCACATTTTGTATTAGTTCATATTTTTAAAACAAACAAAATATGCATGTTTTGTCTCTATTTTATTTATGTGAAAAGTCCTGCAAGCTTCCCAAATGTACAAATCCACTGCTTCCCTCAAACCAGGAAAATAGATCCCTACACTGAATTTTCCATTCACTCTTCCTCCCAAACCTTCATATTTCTAATTATCTGTGTCCAGGCAAAGATAGCCAGCGTGGTATAGCAGTCTGAGCATTGGACTGCCACCCTGGAGGTCAGAGTTCAATTCTCTGTTGGGCCATGGAAACCCACTGGGTGATCTTGGGTGTGTCACACACTCTCAGCCCCTAGAAAATCCTATGATAGGTTTGCCTTAGGATCGCCATAAGTTAGAAATGGCTTGAAGGCACACAACATGTGTAGGGAAATGAAAGACAAATCACTCCTGTGAACCCTCAAATTCTGAAGCACTACCATCCAAAACTAGGTTTATGGCTGTTGAGTTTGGGAGGGGGTTCTTGGGGTTTCAGCCCCTTTGGGGAAGGATAGAGACTGTTAAGAAGTAGGTTCCTTTAGCAGAGTTTTGTAAAGAAATGTGCTGAAGCTTTAGAAAAACACAAAATAAGGAGAGAGCATTTGGGTTACAAACCTGTTGTATAAATATGTATTCTAAACATGTATTTGAGTTTACTAACTTCTAACAAAGAACTTTCCACACTACACTGTTATAGCGCTATTATTCCAGTTTCAACCTCTTGTGGAATTCTGGGGTTTGTAGTTTACTGAGGCTGAAGAGCTCTCTGGCTGAGAATTCTACAGGCCCCTCCCTAAACTGCAAACCCCAGGATTCCATAGGATGTTGAAAGTGGAATAATAGCACTACAACAGTGTAGTACGGAAAGGCCCTAAGAAAGTCAAAGTTTCAATTAGAGGAGATCCAAGGAGTTTACCTAAGCTTAACCATCTTTGAATGAGAAGAAAATTAAGGAATAAGTGATAGGGAGCAGTCTTTATATGCTTACAGATTTCTGGGAGTTTCTGCGGTCACAGGGAATGGTTGCTTATAGGTATATAGATCATTGTTGTCAATGTATTACCTATTACTTTACATTTTTGTTGTTATATGATAGTTATACCTCAGTCAACAAAGTAGATGTGTTGCTGGGCTTTAATTCTTTACCAAAACATATGGTCCCAGAACCAGGAACAATGTGGAAAGAATAGAGACAGGCTTCTACATCACAAAAAAGAAGAGCAGCTCAACATGTTTCAACAAATCTTTTGTTCAAGGCTAACAATATGCATGTGTGAAATGAAATGAAACTACATCAGGTAAGCCTTGCATACATGAACGAAAACATTTTGAACCTTCTAGAGACTACTGGAAAGCTTCTTTCGGACTGGATCCAGGGATGCCTTTTTTCTTTTACCAGACTCCACTTTTCTTAGGATTTCCGTTTTGGTGGTCCAGATTTGTGCTTTTTAAAAATCAGTTTGAAGATAGCTAGTGAGCCAGGCTTATCTGCTCTACAGTCGCATAGGGATGGGGGGGGGGGAAGAGAGATAGTTCGCCCCAGGCGGCAATGGTTTTGGGGTGTCCCAGCCCATAGCCATGCCCCCATGCGCACTGGCCACGCCCCTCACATCATAGACCCTCCCCCTCCTGCACCCCCCCTCCACTTGCTCCAAGCTCCACCACTGCTGCTCTCCTTTATTCTCTGTTTTGCTGACCATGTATGCCCAGTTTGGGATTCCAGAGGCAGCTGAAGCTTGCTTTTCCTACTGTAGGCAGGCACACATAGCTACAGTAGAACTGGCTAGAGCAGAATCTCATACTGTCCCAACTCAGGCTTTGTTTCGTGTGTTATTTAGTGCAGATATGTGCTGCAGGCTGGCACCAAGCTTTTGTGTTTCTCCAGCTTTCTTTCACCATTTTAAGGAACCTTTAGCTAGACAGAAGTGGAAAGCTGATGGACGTAAAAATCCTCTGTAACAAAAGGAGCGTCACTGTCAGAGGTTTTGTTATTCCTCTACATAGACTTAAGGCAATTATCTCACCTTGAAGTTCCTCTCTTCTCTGCTTGAAACTTCTAGAGACCACCTGAAAGCTTCTTTGCAAATGAATCCAATGAAATTTCCCCTGTTTTCACTAGTCCAGCTTTTCTTATGTTTTCCACTTTGGTGGCCATGCTTATAGATCAATGCTTTCTGTTAACATGCTTGAAGTAGCTGGTGAGACATGCTAATCTGTTATCCCCTTTCTCTCTATGTTGCTATTCATAGATGCTCAGTGTGGGATTCTGGAGGCAGCTGCATTTTGCCTTGATTACTGTAGGCAGGCAGGCAGGCACAGCTACAGTCGAATTGGCTAAAGCAGAACCTTGCTCTTTCTCAACTCAAGCTTTGTTTATTGCACTATTTACTGCAAAGATCCCGCTGCAATTCAACACTGAGAGTCTATATCATTGCTTCCCAACCTTTTTTCACTTCCACACCCCTTGGTAGACCATTTCTGTAAATTGTACCCCCTCCTCTACCACCATGTCCTTTCTTTGAAGGAAAAAAAAGCTCCATCAGAAAGCTTCTATGAACTCTGAGGAGATGTCTCCACACCCACAGAAGGAAAGGCAGAGTGTCAGACCAGCCACACAACCATTCAATATACAGGAGCCCTCTCCAGTTTTTATTCTGGCAACCCTAATACACACATACCCAGACCTGCACGTGCTACCTCCCCCAAAATTGTGGTTACGATAATGTACATTTTTGTAGTCCTGCTAAACTTGACATAACCAAAGGCAGAGACAGAAATCATATGGCCCTCTAGATGGGTCTGTACTCTACTTCCCAGCATTCCTCACAACTGGCAATTCTGGCTAGGGCTGTCAGGAGTCCAACAACATCTAGAGGGTCACATGATTTCTACCTGTGGTTTATATCTTACTCCAGTTATCTTAATCTATCAGTGCTAGGCTTGATGGTCTGTTTCTGTCAGACATCAGGGATATTCTTATGTTCCTAAGAGGAGGTCTGCTGAGGCACTGAGAATCTGAAGATCTACACCCTTCCCGAGTGCAAACAGAGACAGCATTCACACTCAGAAGCCCCATCCTCCCCAGTGACTTCAGCAAGGCTGCATTTCTTTGTTCAGCATGGGTTAAAAATAGCTCCCTGGCCAGTGGTGGTTTGTTGGGTTTTTGAATAATTCGTATTCATGCGGCTGATTCAAGCTGTTGCTGGCCATGCAATTACAAGAAGCTGTTAATGTAAGAATGGGAGCAGCACAGTTGCATGGGGAAGACAATAGTAGTCATGCTGCAGCTTTGAGACTAACTGAGAGAAAGATGTTGGTAGCATAAACTTGTGTACACTTAGAATCATAGACTCATAGATCTGGAAGAGATCACAAAGATTATCGAGTCCACCCTCTGCCATGCAGGAATACACCATCAAAGCATTCCCAACAGATGGACATCTAGCCTCTGTTTAAAAACCTTCAAAGAAGGAGGCTCCACCATACTCTGTGGCAGCATATTCCACTGTCAAGATGATCTTACTGTCAGGAAGTTTTTCTTGATATTTACATCAAATCTTTCTTCCTGAGGTTTGAAGCCATTGCTCTGTGTCCTAGTCTCTGGAGCAGCAGAAAAGATTCTTGCTCCATTCTCCATATGACATCCCTTTAAACATTTAAACATAGCTATCATGTTGCCTCTTAATCTTCTCTTCTCCAGGCTAAACATACCCTCCTCCCTAAGCCACTCCTCATAGACTTCCGGGCCTTCTACTATTTGGGTCACCCTGCTCTGGACACATTCCAGCTTGTCAATATCCTTCCTGAACTGTGGTGCCCAGAACTGGACATAGTATTGCAGATGGGGTCTGACCAAAGAGAATAGAGCGGTACTATCGCTTCCCTTGACCTAGACACTATATTCCTATTGATGCAGCCCAGAATTACAATGACTTTTTTAGTTGCTGCATCACACTGCTGACTCATGTTCAGCTTGTGGTCTAACAAGACTCCTAGATCCTTCACATATGTACAAGACTTAAGCAAGATGCATGTGATTAAGTAGACTTAAGTCTATGAAAGCTTATGCTACCGACTTCTTTCTCATAGTTAGTCTCAAAGGTATTACAAGATCTCTTTGCATACTGATCCAGATTGACACAGCTATGTCTTTGGGTAGTAGTCATGATGAGAAAATGAGACACAACACAACATCTGCCCTGACACTTTTTTTTTTTTTTGGATGTTGTTTGGAAACCACCCTGAACTATCTGGATTGGGGGATAAGGAGTGGAGAGGTGCTGCAGAGGATAAAAATCCGGAGAGATCAAGCCACCAGTGATAAAATTTGATATAGGAAGCTTAATGCAGGTGACCAACTCTGTATGGTAAACTGTCAGGTGCATGACAGCGCTCTTGGTTTTATGAAACACCAGGCAGGCGATAATACAAGAACAAAGAGGTTAATCAAGTGGCCAGTGGACAGTCTGCCACTTTCTTGAGTTGGGAATGTTTACTCCTCTTCCTGTCTCCTCCCTTCAAGGAAATTAGACTAGATAGCTCAGAGAAATAGAAGATGACAAAAAAAAAAGAAAAAAAGAACAAGAGATCTTTTCCACAAACTTGAGAAATCAAATGGAAATTTAAACCAACAGTGGGCATGCTAGGGGGACACATTACATGACCAAGTACAAATAAAAAGCCAATGGAAAAAATATACTGAAGAACTATATGAAAGAGATGACAGATTCATTCAAGGAAGAACCTTTTGAAGATGAACCTGCAGTTTTATTAAGTGATGTGGAAGGACACTTGGGACACTTGGGAAAAATAAATCACCAGAAAAAGATGGCATACCAATAGTGCTACTTCAAACTACAGAGACAGAATCTACTTTAGTTCTAACTATAATCAGTCAACAAGTATAGAGAACAAAGCAATCATTCACAGATTGGAAACATTCAATATACATTCCAATCTTCAAGAAAGGGGACACCAGGGATTGCAGTCACCACAGAACCAATGCATTAATTTTCCATGTCAACAAAGCAATGCTCAAAATTCTACAACAAAGACTTTTACCATAGATGAAGTAATAAATGGCAACTATATAAGCTGGGATCAGAAAAAAATGAGGCACTAGAGATTGTATTGCAAACATATGTTGGATAATGGAGCACACCAAAAAGTTTCAAAAGAAAATTAGCTCAAGTTAAAGATTTTCGATACCTTGGCTCAGGCGTTGATCAGAACAGAGACTATAGTCAAGAAATCAGAAAAAGATTAGGACTTGGAAGGACAGCTATGAAAGAACTAGACAACGTCCTGAAGTGTAAAGGTGTATCATTAAATACTAAAGTTAAGATTGTCTATTCCATCATATTTCCAGTTTCTATGTATGGTTTTGAAAGCTAGACAGTGAAGAAAGCTGAAATGAAAAAATCAACTTATTTGAAATGTGGTGCTGGAGAAGAGTTCAATACCCTGGACTGCTAAACAGACAGACGAATGGGTCCTGGAGCAAATCAAGCCTGAACTCTCCCTAGAACCCAAGAGGATTAAACTGAGACTGTCATACTTTGGACTTATCATGAGAAGACACAACTCACTAGAAAAAACAGTAATGCTTGTTAAGACAGAAGGAAGTAGCAAAAGAGGATTCTCTTAATGCGTAGACTTAATCAGGAGGCCATGGCCATGAGTCTGAGCAGGGCTGTTGATAACAGAGTAACTTAAAGGCCTCTTATTCATAAGTTGCCATAAACTGAAGTTCAGTTGGCCACAGTTAACAACAACAAAGCTCAGAGCAGCACACTGATATAGGGGGCATGGTAGAAACCTTGTGCATACATAGACCTCTCCATTCCCTTCAGTGCCTGCTGGCAGAAGCAGCCATCTCATACCCTCCAACATTTTACGGATTAAACCTGCGACGTGTGGCTAAGCAATATCAGAGTGTGGTCCAGATGGCAAAGGTTGTTAATGAGGAAGAACACACGAGCTAGGAGAGGCTGTGGTAGTTTGTGTTTGGCCAGTGGAGGAGCTTATAGTGTGTGTGGGGGGGGGGGCGAGAGGGGCGGGACTATGGTGTGAGGGGTGTGGCCACTGTGCACAGGGGTGTGGCTGTGGTACGTGGGGGCGTGGCCAGGGCACATGAGAGCATTGCTACAGGCCAGGTCACTCCAAAACCATTGCCGCCCTGGGCGAATTGCCCTCTGTGCCCCCACATTCCCATGCAACTGTGTTTGCTTGAATTGACAAGAAAGGGAAGAATTCTGCTCCTTCCTCTCCTCTTCCCCCCTGCTGAATTAATTGAGTGCAAACTACACTTTTACTTTGAGCTCAATTTGCAGTAATTGAAGTAATCTAAGGACAAAGCAAGAAAGCAGGAGGAGGAAAGAGAAACTGGGACATTTTATAAGCAGCTGAAAAAATGGGACAATAGAGGATTAATTGGGACCACACACCCCAAACTGGGACAGTTGGGAGGTACGTCAGCTTGCTCTGTCCACCAAACACCAATCCCAGCATCATAGTCCTCACACATTGAGATATGTGCTTCTGTACTCTTGACTAATTTGCTGCCACACATTTCTTTACCATAAACTGTCCCCTTTCCCTTGTTTTCCCTTTCAGGTCTTCCTAACCTTTGTAGCTGTTGCGTGCTTTATAAAATTTCCTTTTAAAATCCAAAGACAATCTATAGCCTGGAACACTAGCTCCAGCCTCCAAGGTGGCTGCTTTGCTTTGCTTCACCTTGGCATGCAGTAGCTTCCAGTCTAAGCTTGAAAACATCTATTTTGTGGGCCTATAATTCCCAGAATCCAAATGGCCATGCTAGTGAGGTGAGTTTCTGGGAACTGTAGTCTAAAAAGTAACTCTTCCAAGCTCTGTTTCATATAGCACACAGGAAAAGTCTCTTCCTATTGCATACACTTGGATTTTCTCTTGAGGTAAGACAGTAGCCTCGCCAGTTAAGACCTTTAGCACTTGCATTAACATGCAGAGAGTTTATTGTCTCTAATCCCCGTAATAATCTATTCTCACCGTGTGCTTGATTTATTTGGGATTTTTCTTGGGGGGATGTACCCCTCCACTTGTTTATTTTAATCTGGAGTTAACAACCCTTGTGCTATTTAACAGCTGGGGGCAGAGCAATTAAGCAAAACTCATTGGTTGTTAACCACAATAATGAGTCTACCTAATTCTCAGATTCTGCAGACATGGTAAAACCTCACTTTACAACTACAGGAACACACCATGCATTTTAGAAAAATCACTGCAGTGGAGATATTTTTTTCCCCTGATGCTGAGCAGAAATGCTTTTAAGCCTGCAATTCTAAAATATACTTACCAGAGAGTAAGCCAATTTAAATGGTTGGGAATAGGTTTCCCAGACCCTCTTCTCCAGTGCTCAGGGTAAAGCATTTAAAGGTGTGGGTATTTATATTTTTCCTCATTAGATATGGGCTGGAACTTTGTTTGTTAGTCCACACTAAACAGCTGAAATGTTGAGTCAGTAGGTAAATGCCATTGATTCAACAGCTCTGTTCTGGTTGAGACTAATAATAGGATTAGGTCTTTTATTTGAAACATTTGTGCTCAAAGTATCATGTTGCTTAAAGACATCACCATGGGCTGCCCCTTCTAACATCGCAAGGGTTCACTTCCCTGTGACATCACAAAGGCTCAGGCCTAGGGACCCATTCACACTACATAGTTATAGCACTATTATTCCACTTTAACTGCCATGGTTCTTTTCCTATGGAATCCTGGGATTAGCAGTTCAAGGAAGAGCTTTTTGATTTCTGAGGAAGAGTGCTCTAGTGCCTCACCAAACTACAAGCCCCAGGATTCCATAGGATGGAACCATGGCAGTGAAAGTGGAGTAATATTGCTATCATATTGTTGCTGTGTGCCTTCAAGTAGTTTCCAGCTTACGGTGACCCAAAAGGAAATCTATCACAGGCTTTTCTTGGCAAGATTTGTTCAGAGGGGGTTTGCGTTTGCTTTCCTCTGAGGCTGAGAGAATGTGACTTGCTAAAGGTCCCCCAGTGAGTTTCCACGGCTGATTGGGGATTCGAACCCTAGTCTCAGAGTCATAGTCCAGCACTCAAACCACTACACCGTGCTGACTCTCTAAATATGCTACTTACCCTTAATTTTTATTTTCAGAGAGGTAGGTAGGCAGGTTATTTATTTATTTAATTTATATCCTGTCCTTCACCCACCAAAGAATTCAAGGCAGCATACAATGTTTTAAAAGCACAGCAGGTAGCAGCATTGCAACAAAACAAGAAAGAGTCCTAGAGGACCTTAAAGACAAAAGCATATATTACGGCATAAAGGTTTGAGAACTGTAGTCCAATTAATCCAATATGTATTGTTTGGGGTTTTTTTTACTATTCATATCCTTGCGTAGCAACTTAGTGGACAGGTAGGATAAAAATTTAACAAATTATGCAAACACACATCCTTGTGCACATGCATACACACTCACACACACAAATTAGAGCTGAGACAGCTTATTTTAACCATAAAGCTCTGGACAGGTTTGGGCTAGCAGATGCTAAGAATACATCTGGATGATTCATTTTTCATATGATATGCTATTCATAATTGCCAAAGGAGGCAATGAAAGCCATTCTGGATTCTGTTACCTGTCACCCACTGCTCCTGTTTAGTGCTCCACTTCTGCATTTGTTATCAAATTCATTTCTTTTAAAGGGAAAGGACAGTTGGAGACACAGGGCCCTTTCGTAGAACACAATTACGTCATTATGATTCCACCCTAACTTCCATGGCAATATGTCATGAAATCCTGGGGTTGAAGTTTAGAGGAGGAGTACTTAGTTTTCCCAGCCAGAGAGATTTAGTGCCTCACCGGATCCTACCAGGATTCCATACGGTGCAGCCAAGGCAGTTAAAGTGGAATCATAGTACTATAACTCTGCAGTTGGTCCGCCACATTTGCAGATTTCAACTTTCATGAATTTGATTACTTGTGAGTTTCCCCATCCCCTGTCCCCCTTCAAGTGCTTCTTTTCCAGGGGAACCTTCTTTCTCAGCAGCTCTAATCAGGCTACGCAGCCCTTTAAAAACCCACCTCTAGTCCTATTCCACCTCTACCAGCTGCTGCCCGGGCAGATAAGGATAGTTCACAGCCTGATTTCTCAGCACCACAAACCCTCTCCTGATGCTCACACACACCCAAGGAAGGAGATGGGTGTGAGAGAGGAAGTATAGGGCCACCATGCAGACGGTGCACACCAGAATGTAACAGAACAAACTTCAAAACGTATACCATTAGAATTTGACATAGCAGTAACAGTGGAATCATAGGCCCTTTTCACATGTGTGTAGGGGGGGAACGGGCGAAAACGCCCAAAAACGGAGCTTACCTGAAACCGGGTAAGTCCGTCGCCACGTGGAGCAGCGCGAGCTCGCTGCTCCGCAGTCCTCCGGCGTTCCAAATGGCGGCTTCCAGTTGGTGGAGGCTCTCCACCAACCGGAGAAGCTCGCCAGCCGGAAGCCCGCCCCCGGTAGATCGGCAGGCATGCACTTGCGCGCGCCTGCAAATCCGCGTCGGAGCCGGGCGACGGAGCGGCGCGGGGCTGCACGCTCCGTGCTTTTTAAAAACCTCGAAAAAGAGGTTTTAAAAAACACGCAGCGCGGCTAGTTCCGGCCGCTCCTGAGTGGATTCTGGTGTGGAACTACAAAAAGGAGTCCACGCCAGTCCACTCTGTGGTGTAGAAGACCTCCGTGAGAGGTCGCTCTGCACCATTTCAGAAGCCCAGTATGGAAATGGCCATAGTGGAAACAGAAAAACATCTATCCAGTGTGCAGTAGTATTGCAAGGGAAAAAACATTATGAAAAGGACTGAAAATAGAACTGATAAACTTGAAATACCTTATGTATATCCAAGGTGTTGACACAGTTGGCCCTCCACATTTGTAGATTTCACTTTTATGGATTTGGTTATTTGCAAGTTTTTTCACACACACACACACGTTCAGGTGCTTCTTTTCCAGGAGAGGCTTCCTCCCAGTGGCTCCAATCAGGCCACACAGCCCTTCAATAACCTGTCTCTGGTTCTCCTCCCCCTCCACCAGCTGTTGCCTGGCTCACAGCCCAATTTCTCAACACCACAAACCCTCTCCCAGAGGGCCCCCCGCAATAAAATAAAAGGGCAACAGACAGGAAGTGTAGGGTGATCACGCCGATCCACCCCTTTCCCTCTCCTTTCCCTGACCTGGTTTGGACCCTGGCTGCCCCCTCTCCTCACCGTGCCTCACTCCACCTAGATGTGTTTTGATATTTGCAATTTTCCCACTTTTGCGGGATCCTGTACCTCTAAATGTAGCAAATGTGGAGGGCCAACTGTAGTGTGAAAGGCCCCAGACAGCGGGAGAGAAAGAAAAAGATGGATTGATATGGTACACAAAATAAATGGCTTTTCGGTGATGGAAGAGATGAGTACACAGAGAAATGTTTCCCTGGGACACTTATCAGAGTAGGAGTTTGCTTAGGACTTCTAAGTGATTGAATTAATGGACAGACTCTCCGCACTCTGACAAATGAATGGGATGAATTAGATGAACAGGGAAATAATCAAGCAAAGGCTGGATACGTCTTTCCTTTTTTTTCTTTTTTTTTTTAGTGATAGTCCTGGTTCATGCTAGCGGTTTAAAAGGTATCTGGCTTCTTTATAAGTTTGTTTACCTTTTGAGTTGAAATTCCAAGCTGCATTTCAGCTGGCTGGACATCTTTTGTTAAGGTTCAGTGAGTTATACAAGTTGAACCCCTGTGCAGTCAGCAGCATTAATGAGTTCAGCAAAGCTTACTCTCAGGTAATGATGAAGGGGAGTATAGATTTATTCAGTACACTTAACTGTGTGATGGAATGTTTTTTTTCTTCTTTGTTCTGACTGTTCATTTTGGCTCCCTTGAGTCTTATTGTGGCATGGTGTCAGTTCTGCTAAGTATATATAACAAAAAAGTAGATTTCATATTTACATCACTAGTGACTGCAAAGCAACATACATGAATCCAGCAGCACTTTTGAGACTGACAGGGAAGAAGAGATTTCTGGCATAAGCTTTTGTGGCTACTGTCCTACCTGCTTGTCCACAAAAGTTTATGCTAGAAATTTCTTCTTCCTATTTAGTTTCAAAGATGCTACTGGATTTCTTTGGTCTTTTTCTGGTAAAGCTGACTAATGTGGCTCTCTCTTTGAATATTACATTTTGTGTCCATAGGTTCAAGATTTATATATACAACTATGTGCAGTTGTGAAAGCTGGATAGCAAAGAAAGCTATTAGGAGGAAAATCAACTCATTTGAAATGTGGTGCTTGAGAAGAGCTCTACGGATAATCTCAACTGCTAAAAAGACAAATGAACGGGTTCTACAGCAAATTGAGTCTGAAATTCCCTAGAAGCTAAAGTGATTAAACTGAGGCTGTTGCATGTTGGACATATGAAATTACATGACTCACTGGAAAAGACCATACAGTCTGCCCTCCACATTTGCAGGTTTAGCATTCACGGATTTGATTATTTACAAGTTTCTCCAACTCTTCCCCCTCTCCCCGCCACCTCAAGAGCTTCTTTTGCAGGGGAACCTTCCCTCTCAGCAGCTCCAATTAGGCCATGCAGCCCTGTAGAAATCTACCTCAGATCTTCCTCCCCCACCAGCTACTGCCTGGCCAGATAAGGATGACTTTCAACCCAATTTCTTAGCGCCACAAATGCTTTCCCAATGACCTTCCCCACCCATGGAAGGATATGGGTAAGAGAGAGAAAGTATAGGGCCACTATGCTGACCTACCTCCTTTCCTTGATCTAGGCCATTTCCACACTAGACTGTTATATCGCTATTATTCCACTTTCAACATCCTCTGCAAACCTGGGGTTTGCAGTTTTGATATTTGTGATTTTTCCACTTTTGTGGTGGTCCTGTGACCCTAATCCTAGCAAATGTGGAGGGCCAACTGTGAAAGAGGAAAACCGAGTTACAGGTAGATAGACTCAATCAAGGAAGACCCTTGCTTGAATATGCAAGACCTGAGCAGGGCAGCTGAGAACAGGTTGACTTGGATGTCTCTCATCCATAGGGTCATCATAAATAGAAGCTGACTTGACATCAGTTAACAACAACAAAATGGATTCTTCTTGGAGGAGCAAGAATGAGGGCTTGTTATGAGGAGTCTCTTTACTCCAAAACTTCAGCACTCCCTCTTGCTGTTTATTTAATCTGCCCAGCAGGGGTGTAGTGATGAGGGGGGGCTAAAATGAGGGGTTTGCTGCCCAAATGAGAATTATATCTCATCCCCATTAATTTTTTTACGTATGGATTTCTTGTATTGTAGAGAGTGAGACACTGAAAATTGTTCACATCTGGATCCTGTGCCAGGAGAAGGGTGACATATAAATAAAATAAAATAAATCAAGTAAATACATAAACAGAACTCCTATATTTGCTGTGTTTGCATCCCTTAGTAACTTCAGTGACCCCTTTTCTTTACATGCATAAACAGGAATTCCAAATTGTCAGCTGAACTTTTATGTTACTGCAGTGGTAGAAATTTGAGGACTGAAGGAAAAGTACATGGGAGGGGGACAGAATTCTTAACTGGAGGGCAAAAATGCCCTTATTTTGCCCACCCTGTAGATACACCCAGCTGTTAACTCACCTTATTCCTTTGAGACTGAGCATGTTAGAAATACAAGAAAATCAATAACTAGGGGATGTATATGGAAATTTATGCCAGGTTTCGGTCATATATTCTCCACCGATCCATAATCTCTGAGCTCCATTGAGATATTCTCTGGAAAAAAGAAAGAAAGAAGGAAGGAAAGAAAGAAAGAGAGAAAGAGAGAAAGAGAGAAAGAAAGGAAGGAAAAATCTTCTGTCTTCATATATCCTTCCTCTATGAGAGAAATTGCTTTTTGGCAGCAAGAGCCAGCAGTTAGAACTTTCATTGTCTGCTAAGCTCCACTTTCATCCAGCAATCAAAGAATGGATAAATATTAATGGGAGGAAGTTGTAGGGTTTGTTTCTGAACAAAGCTCACTCCAGCCACAGAAACATGGGCCAAGGACCACATCCTAGAAATATTGACTATGGACTTTTTCCAAGGGCCCAACGTTTGATAGAACCGTAACCTTATGTGAGCCTCTAAGAAGGACAAAGAGGGGTACACCATTCTGGGGAGCTGGTCTCTTGTCTCTACCCTGGTTAATATTCATAGTTCCACATATAACTCTAAACATTTTCCTCCAGAGGCAGAAAATTCCACCAGGACCTCTCTTCTTCCCTGACAGAGAAACCCTAAGAATAAATAAATGAATAATTTACCATTATTCACTTGTTTTGTCACCAAATGCCTAAGTGCAGCTGGGCAGTTGTGCAGAATGAGGCGGTTGAGCAAGGAACTAGAATTCCTGATTATGGCATTTCATAGTATGGGGCTAAAGGATAGGAATTAATATTTTTAAATGCTCCCCAAGACTCCATCATGCAAATAAACAGCATGTCAAGGAGAGAGCTGTGGCCAATAGTTATTTAATGAAGGATGATGGTATTTGTTTGTTTGATTTGGGGAAATATGGAAAAATAGGATAATTCTGCCACCTGGAACCATGAGGTCTAACAGACTAAGGCTATTTCCACACTACACTGTTGTAGTGCTATTATTCCACTTTCAACATCCTATGGAATCCTGGGGTTTGCAGCTTAGGGAGGGGCATGCGGGAGTCTGGCTGTGGCACATGGGGGTGTGGCCAGGGCATGCGGGGGCGTGGCTACGAGCCAGGACGCCCCCAAAACATTGCCACCTGGGGTGAAGCGCCTCCCCTTCCCCCGTTCCTATGCCACTGGAACTGTTCACATATTATCTTGAACATGCATTCATGCAATATGTATACCATGTTCAGATGATTGTGAGAATCTGTCTAGATGCATTCAGACATCCCACCAGTCTACACTGTTTCACATTCAAAACGCTCTGGAAGAGGCTGTAATTTCATATTGGTAAAGCACACAGAACTCCTGACTGCCACAAGGGACTCTTGTCTAGTGGTGGTGTTTCCCATTCAGGAAAGAGCTCCACTTCTGTACTGGTGCACATTCAAAGACAAAGCCATGTTAATCTATTTTAGCATAAAAAGATATAAAGAAATGCTGTAGCACCTCTGAAACCAACTGGGTAAAAGCCATTGTAGCTTTCACAGACTTCAGTCTGACTGCAGACTGGCTGCATGAAGTAGACTAGAGTCCACAAATGCTTATGCTAGAAATTTATTTGTTTCCATTTCAAAGATGCTACTGGTACCCATGTACAGCAACTTCCAGGTATATTAAGGTCTTAAACTGAGCTGAAACAAATTACATTTTTTGGACTTCTTTGTTGCTTTTTGCCTTCAAGTCATTTCTGACTTACGACAATCCTAAGTGATCCAATCACAAGGTTTTCTTGGCAAGGTTTGTTCAGAAGGGGTTGCCATTGCCATCCTCTGGGACTGAGAGAGTGTGACTTACCCAAGGTTACCCACTGGGTTTCCATAGATGAGCAGGGATTTGAACCCTCGTCCTGCGGAGTCCTAGTCCAACACTCAGATCACAACACCATGCTGGTTCTTTTTTTACTACATTTCCCAGAATCCTCAACCAGCATGATCATGGTAGCATCTTTGTATGGGTATCTGATTTTAGACTTTGTTGCCTTTTATTGAAGTTTATGTATAAAGCTATGTCTTAAATTCTTATGCTATGTTATCAAGGTCTTCTTTTATTTTTCTTTATGATTTTTGTACATTATAATTTTTAAAAAGTTAAATACCAAATCCCTGATCAAGCAAAACCCAGACAGGAGGATGCTATGATATTCATCATATCCTGGTTGGGGCCTTCATAGATCTATTTGGTTAGCTCTCTGGAAAACAGCATGCTGGACCAGAGAGGTCCTTGGCTCTTTTTATATTCTTGCGGAGATTCTGAGCAAGAAGGCATTTATCTGAGAAAGGAAAAAAAAATGTGGAGACTATAGGCAGGGGGATTTTTTAAAATCCAAGGAAAATGGAGGAAGAAAGAATTACAGCCCGCTGTCCTGCCTTCATAGAGAATTGATCCAGTAGTAGCTCTGCAGCCAGGGAATGAAGGGGGCTGCTGCTGTAGACCCCACCTGATTTTAGAAGCAAAGCAGTGTCAGCCCTGGTTAGTACTTGAATGGGAGATCACCAATTAATACCAGACACTATAAACTACATTTCAGAGGACAGAACTGGCAAAACCACCTCGGAGTATCCCTTGCCTAAGAAAACTCTATGAAATTCATGATGTTGCCATATGTCAACAAGTGACTTGAAGACATATAATGCAGACATGCATAGCTGCATTCTAGGACCATTAAACAGAGTGAGACAGTTGCCTGAAGTGCATTAAGCATCAGCCACAGTTGCAAGGTATGCTATTTAAATAAACACCAACTCTAACAAATAAGGAAAATACATCCAGAGCCACCATACCACTTTCAATATAGTTCTCTTGCCCTGAGATTCTGCCCCACTCTGATAAGTGGAGGCTCAAGCCCAAGCCCTGAAATATGGCAACTCTAGAGGTACCAATTTTGTTCTTCATCTCATCACACAGAATGCCTTGGGCTAGACTTGCCAGTCCAGTCTGGTACAGCAGCAAACAGGATAGATATAAAATATATGTCTCTTCTTTTTTCCTCTTCTCCCTTCCCTGCAAATCATATCCAGCACATCAGCAGAGTTTCCCCTGGAATTATGGTACTCAGCAAGGTGCCCAGAACTCAGAAAAGACTGCTTACTGCAGAATTCCTGGGCAAACATAATTATTTTAGAAAACCCAGGGCAAAAATGCCCTATTCAGCTCATAGTTTGATTTGGATAACATCCCAGTGGAGCCGTCGATGCCCATGGATTGGAATCCATCCGTTGCCCTTTCTCTTCTGCTTCAGTTGCCACAAAATTGCCTCACATAGTAGATCTACCTCTGCTATGTTCTGTGTGGCAATTCTCCATGAATTCCAATTCCCATTAACACTTTTCTTTTACAGAGAAGTCCAGTGTAGCCTGTGGTCCCCAGGTGGAAAATCTGTAGCTTCTGAGGGAGAGAGGCCAAAGCCATGTGGTGGAAAGGAAGACGGTGCAAGGAAGGGCCTCTGCATCTGGATAATGTCCCACCTGTTCTCTCTCTCCTTTCCTTTAATGCCACTTCCAGATCCCTATCATCATTTTAACAAAGTTGCCTCCTCCGCAGATCTGGCCTGCGGTCTGAAATTTGCAGCGTTCAAGCCCGGTTCTGCTCTGTGGAAGGCTGTAATGGCCGGTAATTGCCGACAGTAGTACCGAGGCCAAGAATTGGAAAGCCAAACTGCAGGTTTCTGCCCTCCTCATCACATCACACCCTTTTTACCTCCTCCCCACCACACTCTTCTCCATTTCAGGGCTCTCCCACTCCATTATCTCCTCTCTCCATTCAGCTGCTAATCGCTCTTCCATTCAAAGAGCTGTTTCTCATTTAGGAACAATTATTATGTGCATCTGGGCCCCCATTATGGCCCTCTCTTTGGGTCTTGGTGAACCGAGTTGAGAGTGAAGCATGCTGCATGGTGTTTTCTTATTTTATTTTTTAAAGACAGAGCACCATTTCTCATGCATGGTAAAAGCATTTGTTGTGCTAGGAAGCTCTGCAAAGAAGGATTTCCAAAATACCTTGGTATCTGAAATGCTTCTGAAAAGCCAGAAGCACAGCTTAGCTCAGCTGCCTGTTAACAAGATGGGCTTTGCAAGAGGTCAGCTGCTAGTCAATGAGAGATACGCAGGGGGTTATCTATGATTTTTTTGGAACCATCTGAAGCAAGGGTAGTAGAATCACTTGAACAGAATACTTAGAAATGATCTAGTTCTCAGCCAACTGGCTGACTTACAAAGATATACTGAAACAATGTGGAAAAGAAATTCAAATGAAAGATCAAAGAAAACTAAAAGAAGAAGGACTTGATAGACAATGGTTTCCCTTTATGCAGTTAAAAGAAAGATTTAAAAAGGATATACAAGGAGAAGGGTTGGACTTAAGACAAAATGATTTAGAAGAATTGAAGTTATAAGGTGATAAAAAGTTACTTTCAAGATTGTATAAAAAATTGTTATCCTTCAAACTAGAGGAAGAGACGGTTAAAGATTGTATGACTAAATGGGCGAGAGATCTTAATCACAATATTCTTTCAGAAGAATGGGAAAATGTTTGGAAAACTAATATGTTATATACCAGATCCTATACTTTACAAGAAAATGTGCTGAAAATGGTATACTGTTGGTATCTAACACCCAGCAAATTAGCGAAAGTGAACAAGAATATGAACGATCAGTGCTGGAAATGTAAAGAACAAGTGGGATCCTTCTACCATATGTGGTGGGGATGTGACAGAGCAAAGAGATGCTAGTACGCCATACGAGCTAATATGCAAAAAATTTTGAAAAGGAAAATTGATTTAGTCCCAGAATTTTTTTTACTGGGAATCTTTGGTGCAGAAAGTTCAATAGATTTTTGTACTAAAAGATTAGCATGGCATTTAATTGTGGTGGCCAGACTCATTTATGCTAAACACTGGAAATCAACTTACACCCCGACTATGGAAGATTGGATGGAGAAAACCATTGAAATAGCACAAATGGATAAATTGACTTACAGATTAGATAATAAAATGGATAGTAAGTTTTATAAGGTGTGGGAACCCTTAACAGAATTTTTGGAAAATAAGGGTATTCTAACTAAGGGTTTCAAATCATGAAGATAAGGAGAAAAGTGATTATTGTTATAATAATGAGACAAGTTCTAGACATAAATATGGCGAGAGGCAGAAGTATGAGAAGTATGAGAAGAGATGTAGATGCAATAGGTTACTAATTTTTGAATGAAAAGAAATGTTGAAATAAATAATAGTGTAAGATGGACAAAAATTGTAAATAGAGTTGAAAATAATGAATGGGAAAATGAATAATAGATTCTATTCTTTAAGACATACAGAGGTTTTTTTTTTAAATAATAGACATAAGGCTGTATCTCAGGAAAGGGGGAAGTGCCCTATGTTTGTGAGAATATGTTAGTAAGATTTGTGGTTGTTATATGTATGTATTGTTTATTTTGTGTATTAGTATTTGTTTACTGTGTAATAATTATGTAATGATACGAATGTGATGTTAGGTGGGACTGTTTTGTTTTTTCATTTTTGTTTTTTTATAAAAATAAATTAAAAAAAAAGAAATGATCTAGTTCTAGTCGAACTCCTTGCTCAGTACGAATTTTTCAGTGCTGAAGGTACTGATGCTATCACATCCCTAACAGATTGGTGTTCTGGCGCTGCTTAACTTCCCAAGATAAAGAAGAACTTATCCTCTGTCCTGCTTTAGACAGCATGTACACTGAGCAGCTAGGTGTTGACAAGGCTCAACACCTGAAGCAAGGTCTGAGCCCACTCCAGAGTCTAGCTACATCATCGGTATTAGTAGCAAGATCAATAGCAGCCTAAAGTCAGAATTAATAATGAAAGTAAGGTGAGAGTATCCCAAATGCCAAAACACCAGGATGATGGGACAGTGAAGAGCTAATAGCTAGTGGAACCACAGGATGGAACAGGTGTAGAGATATTGCTGCAGCATCCTGTGTCTAGAACCAAAGGCTCTTAAGCTAGAGTTTTCAGGGCCCTACCCAGAGCATAATTTCACATCATCAGTGGGATCCAAGAAATGTTCTATTTATGAAAAAAATTACCTTTGTTGGATTAAAAACTCTGAAAATCTCTCATGCTGTCGAGGGAATTCTGGAAGTTCCACTCCCTAACTGTAACTTTCTCAGGCAGTGCACGTGAGGAGTGCCTTGCTTTAATTCCTTTATACACAAGAGCCATTATTCCTCAGGTGGATTCCACTGTGTGTGATAGCCAACTGAAGTGCTCCCTAGGCCAGGTGACTTCTCAGCTTCTCTTCCAGTTCACAGTGGAGAGCTGTCTGCTTAAATTTCAAGAAAGCCTTTAAACTGTTGTCTTCCCCAATTACCCAGGATCTCTCTGATCTGCCCAAATAACTCCCCCCACCTCCGCAGTTGCTCTTCTGCAATGTTTGGACTGGACAAGTCCATGTAAACAACTCCATCAGTGGGGAAAGACACCATCTCCAAAGCCAGAGGACAAGGCTGTCAGATATTCTGATTCTTCTGACTGCCCCATAGCAGATGAAGAGCCAAACATTTTTGCTGCCTGAAACAAAGTCCAAATGCTGTGTTAACTGTCTTTCTTCCCCACCGAACACTGAGGAAAGGAAGTGAAAAAGCTTTGTTGCACCAATCGGAGAAATGCCTGAATGTATGCCTTATTGTTTTGCTCATCCTAATCCAATAGTGCCACTTATAGTTGGTTGCTTCACACTGCTGCATGACACAGTGAGCTCTGCTGAGGATCTTCATTTTTGCTGGATATCTGCTTTGCAAGAAATCAACTGCAATTCAATGAAGGATCTCTGCGTCCCAAAAGACTTTATAAAAAGTGAAGACATTAGAGCAGCGGTTCTTAACCTGGGGTCCAGGGACCCCAGGGATCTGCAGAGCCCTCACAGCGGGTCTGCAAAGCCCTGCTGGGGACACCAGCATCAGTGGCAGTAACAGGGATGTAGGAAGGGGAGGGGGTTGCAGGTGCTGAAATGCTCCTTTGTTTGCAAACAAGGAAGCTGTTTGGGCATGTGCACATATATCCTCTGCTGCTGCATCCCTGATGAAAGGGACATGGCAACAGGTGTGTATGCACCCAAACTATGACTCTGGAGACCAGGGTCTGAATTCCCAATTGGCCATGAAAATCCACTGCGTGACCTCAGATAAGTCACATTCAAGTCACTTCTGAATTATGTCAACCTTAAAGTGAATCTATCACAGGGTTTTGTTTTTTTGGGGGGGGGGGCAAGATTTGTTCAAAGGGGTTTGCCTTTGCCTTCCTCTGAGGCTGAGAGAATGTGACTTACCCAAGGTCACCCAGTAACTGAGTGGGGATTTGAATCCTAGTCTTCAGAAGACTTTACCAAATAAATCAATATATGAATCTTCAGAAGCCTTTAATAAATAAATAAATACATATATGAACATGTCCCCAGCAACAAATTATATTTACAGGGGCTCCCTGGTAAAGCAAGGTGAAGAACCACTGCTTTAGAGGGTTGCTAACAGGCAGTATAGAAACTGAAGGGCCCAGCTACAAGGGAATTTAGATATCCTAGACATTGCTGTGATTGTGATCTCAGAATTTCTGCTCTCATGTTAACCAGCTCACAAAGATACCTCACATCAGTGAGTGGGATAAAGTGTCAAAAAAAGAGAAAGAAATGTATGAAGGGGCTCTGCTTCTGAGTCACACACAGGGTTTTCATTACCATCATGAGGACTAGAAAATTTCTTTCCTTTTGTTTTGTTTAAAAGTAAAAAAGCTAAAAACACAGAGTGTCCTAGTTTAGCATGCTGCATTGTTATTTGCCACATCTATATGCAACATGTGGGATGCGCAATCAGAATCACTCACTTGTTTAATAACAACCAAAGTGGTAGGATAGGCACATGTCAGATTAGGGATGTGGTCCTGGAAAGGAGGCATTTAACCCCTTCACCCTATATAATTTTCCTGAACTAGATTGCTTTCTTTCTGTTTCATTCAGACTCTCCCAACAATCTACCATTTAGTCTTATGGTCTCTCTATATGATTCCCTTCTGCAGGCAGGAGATGAGCTAGATTGCAAAGACCAGTTATTACACGCCTTTAAGTCAACTCCAACTTATGGTGGCCCTGTCTTAGGGTTTTCTTGCCAAAATGTATTCTGAGGATGTTTGCCAATATTCTCCTCTCAGGCTAAGAGAGTGTGAAATGCCCAAAATCAGCCAGTGGGTTTCCATAGCTGAACAATGATCCAGACTCAAAGCTCCCAGAGTCCTAAATCAAGACACAACTGTTATTCCACGTTGGCTTGTTAACAACCCTGTTCCCAATACTGCAACCTCAACACGATTGGGAAAACATGCTTTTCTTTTTACACTCCTTCTCCCATCCAATCTCAGGAGATTTTGATCATAGCCCTCCTGCATCTCATCTAATCTGAGTGTCCGTAACAGAGAAATAGAGAAAGAGAAGAGAGTGGAGACCACAAGAAAGCAGATAATAATGAAAGCAATGAGAAGGAGATTGAAATGAACAAGGAAGGATTTTTTTTAAGCCAGAAACAATGACCCACTGCAAAAACAATTCCTTGTTTCTTTTCCCCCTCTCTGGCACATATGGTTTAAAGAGAGCTGGTTAGCACATTCAACCTTTTCTGGGATCTATTAGTGTTAACATCACATTTGCCTGGAGGCAAGCAACACAGCCCTTCAGTCATTAGCCAAATAGGCAAAGAAAGAAAGAAGAATGCAGGTTCAGTCTGAGACTTTGTCAAAACTTCTTGCAGGAAGTATTTCTTCTCTCTATCTGGGAAACAGCAGCCAGTTAAAGAAGGCAAATGGAAACTTGGCAGGAGTGGCAATCATGCAGTTCATGGACCCCAGGGCCTCCTTATGATCCAGAATTTCCCCACAAGCACCCCCATACCCCTCAGCCCAAACTAGGCTAAAAGATTGATATTCCTGATCCTGAAAACCTCTGCATGTGGGAAAATTGACTTGGGTACAAGTTATCCTGTGCCTTGTCACACCCCACAGTGGGGTTTTATCAAAATGGAGACAGCTCTTTAGACATTTCCTGTTTGTTTGCTTATTTCTGTTTTCTGGGATTGGTGTAACCTGTGTAAAGTCCTGTGGGTTAAAAGCGCTCCTCTGGTCCTCTAGAGCTTTCCAAACGCTGTGTGGTTAAAGTCTAGTTTCAGTCCTGAGTAGCTGCCATCTGCAGTGAAATTTAATGGTTGTTTATCTTGCTTCCTCTCTTGCTCTAGATTTTACATTCTTTCTGAAATGTTGCTTTTCAAGTAAATGGAATTAAGCAAGGAAAAAGTGATTGAATAAGACTGTTTTAACTGACATTTCTGTGTTGCCTTTTTAATTGTTGCATCTCACATTTTGTGAGAATCTGCCTGTTATTTGAGGAGCATTAAAAAGAAAAATATAAATAAATAAGTTGTTTATTATTTTCTAGATCTAACAGGGCATTGCTTTACTCTGAGCAGAAGAAGCAACTATTGCAACGATACCATGAATCCAAGCCCCACAAGTTGAGGACTGCAGGTTACCACATGTGGTCCCTTTCCAAAGACAGGGTGGTCATATATATTAATTTATGGAGCGTGATCCTCTGTTTGAAGGTATTCTCCTTTTGATGGTCATTCCAAGACCTGTTTAAATACAAGACGGGAGAGCAGGGATCTTAAATTTTCAGATTTTAACTTTAAACTTTAAACTCTTCCAAACTGGTCTAAAGAAGCACGAGTTCTCACAATAGACCTCCTTGAGTTGTGCTGGCTGTTCTTGCTTCTGCACCCACTTGTTCCATTCTTTTGGGGGCTGTATGTACCCAGTTTCTTGGATCTGTACTAGGGCTCTTCCAAATTTGTTTGTGTTTTTTTTAATCTGAGGGCATGGTTTGCTGAGATGGTCCTATGGTTTGAATGGCAATTTTATCTTCTCTTAAAAACAACAACAACTTAGGCTTTGAGTGTTATATTGCAAAAGTGCCATTTTGCAGATGCACTATTAATGCTAAACCAAATTTATTATTTTTTTAAAGAGAGAAAGAGAAAGAGAGAGTTGTCTGAGAATTAAAAAGAAAGTCAAATAAGGATGGGAATAACATGTTGTGGCTGATGCTAGGAATTGCCAGAAAATACTGTGGGACAACAGAAACATTATTTTGGAGATATATATATATATATATATATATTAAAACCTGTGAGAACTAGAGCAGCAAATACTGCAACCTTCAGACCCACTTGCTCATCTGGAAGAGCCTAAGTATGTTTCTTTATTTGTTGCATTTATATTCAGCTTTTGCTCCAATGAGCTCAAGGCAGTACACACAGTTCTCCTCCTCCCCACTTCATTCTCAAAACAACCCTTGTGGTAAGTCAGTCTGAAAGACAGACTAGCTCAGACTTAGCTTGTGAATTTCATGGCAAGTGGGAACTTCAAGTTTCATCTTCCAGATCCCAGTCCAACCCACACTGTACATGGAACGCCCCCTGTGGAAGTTGCCTTTCTGTAATTGATCCTGCAAACTGAAAGAATGTGTAAGCAGTCCAGTGGTGTCACTAGGGTTGGTGTCACCCAGTGCAGCAACTCCTGGTATCATCCCCATGGAGCCTTTTCTATCCAGGAGCTGGAATTCCAGGGGTCCTGGTCTACTGCCATGGGGATTCACCTTCTGGGCATCCCGATTTACCTGCCTGGCTCTGTGTGCATGAAGGCACTGGAGATCTTGTCCAGTCATAAGAAAAAAGAGGGTGGTTATCCTACATGAAGCTATATCAGCTCTTGGGAAGATGGGGAGAAAGAAGGGGCAGGCAGTCATTTTGGTGTCACCCCCTCTGAATACCTCCCACCTACCCCCTAGTGATGCCACTGCTTGATCCATCAGTGGTAACACATTGGGTCTTATCTCTCCAAACAGATTAGGGCAGATTGCAAACAGAACAAGCCAAGACGGAACTTTCCCATTGCCTTACATTGTCTCAAACGCAGTGCTTTTCAGTGGAGTCAAACAAGAGCCATTAAGTGCTGAGTAATCTATTGACTGGAACTGACCACTTGGGATACATTTTGACAATATGAAAATGCTTGCTTCCACTTGCTCACAATCTGCCCTGGCACATTTCAAGGTGTTGGTTTTCACTATATATAGCACTATCCAGAATGGTCTCTGGCACACAGGGGATGTGGGAAACAGAGGTCTATGGGAAAGAGATATAACTAAATATTCTACAAGTGGATACAGCTGGCTAGCTTGAATCTTGGGGTTCTTTCACACCACACAATTATGATTCCACTTTAACTGCCAAGGCTGCATCCTATGGAATCCAGGAATTTGTAGTTTACAGGGGCACTATTGCTCTCTGGCTGAGAATTCTAAATGCCCCTCCCTAAACAGGAGGGACAGAATCATGACACTTACAGTGGAATCATAGCGCTGTAATTGTGCAATCATGCAATAAATTATGCAGCTGTGCAATAAAAGCTTGTGTGGTGTGAAAAGATGTCCGAAATTGAACATTTTGTTTCAGTTTCTACAGATCTGAAAAGTTCAGGGACTTGATACTGCCTTATGTGGGAGAACTGGAGTATATCTGCTTTGTATAGTTATAGTAGATTAATCTCAATTTACCTGCTATGGTGTCTATGGAATCCTGAGATCTGCAATTCAGTGAGGTCCTTAGAATTCTCTGCTAGAGAGCTCTGGTGAGGTAGGTACATTCAGCATATGTAGTAAAGCTCCCTAGCAGAGAGACTGAGTACCTCACAAACCTACAAGTCCCAGGATTCCATAGAATGGAGATATAGTAGTTAAAGTGGAATCAAACTGCCCGGTGTGATGCAGCTTCATTCATGCTAGAAGTATACACAACCATGCATTATATAGTGACAATGGGAAAAGGAGAAGTTTTTTTTTCTTTTTGATACCTCTTTGTTATCATTCTCAAAACTGAGATCCTCCACTATAATTGAGGAGTGGGAGATTTAGGGCACAGAGGGAGATATGGGATACGAAATATAATTAAATTATGGAAATCACTTCGTTGTCAGAGACTTTGTTAACTGAGGTATGTTTCTACACATACAAAGGCAATTCTCTTGCCTTGGGATTCCCTTCTCCCTGCTTGGATCTTCTAGAGGCCATTTGGTACCTTGTCCTAAAATGTAGGTTTCACTTTTCTTATGATTTTCCATTTTTGTGGCCAAACCTATAGATCTATGCTTTTTAAAACATGTGTGAGGTAGCGGTGAGGCAGGCTTGTCTGCTCTTCCCATGTCTTTCTGTTTGACTTTTCAAGCATGCTCAGTAACGGATTTTAGTCTTTGTTTGTTGTAAGCCAGGGCAGGTGGCTACAGCTGGATTGGTTAGAGTAGAATCCCATTCTTTCTGCTCTCAAGTTTTGTTTATTGCATTGTCTATTGAAGAAAAGCTATTGCAACCCACCACAGAAAGTCTGGGTTTTTCCTTCACCATCCTCCCCATGCCAATGCTAGACAGCTGGAATTTCAGCTAGGAAGAGGACAAAGAAGAAAGGGGATGAGGGATGAGGCGGGGGGTAAAAAGCCTTTGTGAAAAGGAGCTTGACTGTCACAGTTTTGTTAAGTGAGGTGTCCCTGTATTGCTTCCAGTGTCAAAGGCAATGGCCTCTTAATACCAGTTGCCAGGGTGTGGAAACAGAAGAGAGATTTTTTGCTCTTGTCAGTGTGGGGTGCCACAGGGTTCTGTCCTGGGCCCAGTGCTATTCAACACCTTCATCAGTGACTTGGATGAAGGAATAGTGGGCATGCTGATCAAATTTGCAGATGATACCAAATTGGGAGAGGTTGCTAATATGCCGGAGGACAGGATCAAAATTCAAAAATGTTGGGAATTAGAGTTTCCTAGGGTGTTAGCCCTATTGGGAAATTCTATGGAAACTAAAACTGTAAGGGTTCAGCCTCCTTTTAGCAGAGTAGCAGAAAAAGCATGCCCAAGTTTGTGTGTGTGGCTTTTCTTATCTGAAACTGACTGAAGGCATAAAACAAATGCAGGCAGTTTCAGGTTACAAATTTAGAAAAGTTCACTAATAGCCTTGACATTTACATATGCATTGGGGAACCTACATCCTAACTAGCTAATGAATAGTAGTAGCTTCCTTGTTAACTCACCATCTTCTGATGGAGATGCAAAGCATGGTCGGAGAGGAGGAAGAGGAAGCAAAAAATGGAGGAGAAGAAAGAGACAGGATCTGAGAAGGGGTCTCTGCTGGAATTTTTCCAACAAAAATGAACTTAACAGATTGGAGAGCTGGGCCAAAGCTAACAAAATTGTTACCCTGTGTAGTGGGGGTCCCGGGAAGGACACCAAAATGTGCTCAACTAAAGGTGGGGAAAATTAGCTCAGAGCACTGCTTAGCGTTACGAGAGGCAGGGTAACGTAGCGAGATCTTGAACCCTATGTCTACGGGGTTGGGTCGAGTCAAGTAGCACACAGAAGTTGAAGCAATAAATGATGTTTATTAAACACAAGCAAAACAGTGTATGCGACACATTCACACAAGATAACTAAAGAGAATAAAGGTTGGAGTGGTATAGAGGGATTTTTAGAGGGACTGCTGGTTTGGATGATACTTCACCTGTCCTGAAGCCCGGAAAAATAGACAGCAAGGCTGGGGTGCGATGTAGCTCCGCACGTGGCACTGAGGGGAGGCTCACCAAGCAAAGCGGCAGCAAGGCGGGATGAAACTCGGGAGCTTTCTAAAGAAGGTCTCGGAATCACGGGTTTTTATAAAGAGAATTGTGACTGCAGGCTATGCCGTACTTGGGGGAAACAATAGATTTGGAGTTAGAGACAAAGCCTCCGAAAGGTCAGAATCTGAATGATTGAGTTATCCTAGCGGCTCTCAATAGAGTAGCCAGTATGCAAACGCAGAGTACTTGGGTTTTGTATAGTTAACCCATCAAGCTGCCATCGCAGGGCAGAGGCTCTTTTGTAGGTTGCTTGCATACCTAATTAGAGTACTTGCCTGGAGGTCTCCTAAAGCAGTGAGTCAGCTATTTTCTGGCCTGCCTGCATTATCCAGGAATATTACGGCAATTAACGGCCGAGCTTGTTTACGTGCTTGTCCGGCGGCCTCGCAAGCACGTGGAGAGGAATAGAGGAGTGAAGCTGAATTATGATATCAAGAGGATATCTTTAATATCCCCAAAGCTCGGATTAGCCAGGGCAGTAACAAAATGAATTTCAACAGAGAGAAATTTAAGGTCCTACACTTAGGCAGAAAAAATGGAATGCACAAATATAGGATGAGGGTCACATGGATGGATAACAGCACATGTGAAAGGGATCTAGAAGTCTTGGTAGACCACAAGCTTAACATGAGTCAGCAGTGTGATGCAGCAACCAAGAAAACCAACACAATTCTTGGTTGCATCAATAGGAGTATGGTACCTAGATCAAGGGAGCTAATGGTACCACTCTATTCTGCTTTGATTAGACCTAATCTGGAATACTACGTCCAGTTCTGGGCACCTCATTTCAAGAAGGATGGACATGCTGGAATGTGTCCAGAGGAGGGTGACCAAAATGGTAGAGGATCTGGAAGCCATGCCCTATGAGAAGCAGCTTAGGGAACTAGGTATGTTTAGTCTGCAGAAGAGAAGGTTAAGAGGGGACATGATAGCCATGTTTAAATATTTGAAGGGATGTCATGTCAAGGAGGGAGTGAGCTTGTTTTCCGCTGCTCTAGAGACTAGGACAAGGAGCAATGGATTCAAACTATAGGAAAAGAGATTTCACCTGAACCTCAGGAAGAACTTCCTGATGGTCAGAACTGTCCGGCAGTGGACGATGCTGTCTCAGTGTGGTGGAGTCTCCTTCTTTGGCAGTTTTTAAGCAGAGGCTGGATGACCATCTGTTGGGAGTGCTTTGATGTGGGTTCCTACATAACAGGGGGTTGGACTGGGTGGCCCTGTAGTGTCTTCACCTCTATGATTCTAGGATTTTATGAGTGGCCTCTGAGTAGCCCTGTGGAAACAGAACTCTGGTCAAGCTAGGCCTTTGTTCTGATCCTCTACTTCTCTACTTACACTGTTAATATGCTTAAGAGCCACCACACACACACACAGAGGCACGCAGCAAAGAGGGTGGTATAATTTGTTTTGGCAAGCAAAAGGGCTCTTTGTTTCTCATCTCTGCAATGGTAGTTCTTCCAAATGAGAGGGAGAGTGTTTGGCCAACTCTTAACTTACTGTAAAGCTCGTGGCACAAATGGAATTGCCATTAGACGAAAGTCTCCCTCTCTCCAAGCAGAGGGCCAGCCAGCACAGTGAGTGAAGCAAGTAATAAATATAACATGAACAGCAGCGCAAATGCCATTGATCTGAAAACATCCCTGCTCGCCAAGTTCATTTGTGCTTTTTAATGGATCTGTTTTTCTCCTACAGCTGTCTGAGGGCTCAGAGAGAATGAGAGAGGCAGAGAGGGAGGGAGGGCCCCCTTTAATAATTAGTTTTTAGAGCGTGTGGCTATTTGGAGAGAATTGCAGGTGGGACAGGAAAAGTCATTGTTTACTTGGCAAATGAACTTGATGGCTAAATAGCTTCTGTACTCTAGATTGTCACCTGGGATTGAAAGAGAGAGAAGAGAGAGAGAGACTAAATATGACGGGGAAGTATTGTGCCAAGGGACAATCCTGAGTGGCATTTAGTCCCTGAGATAGTGGCTTTTTAAAAGGAGTCTCTGCCAGGAAGATTCTTTTAAAAATCCACTGACTTAATGCCTAAATGCCATTCAGCACTGGGTCTACTGAGACCAGACCTATGAAGAGACTCTTTAGTTTCTATGGTTTCCCTTGGAGGATTTGCTGAGCAGAGCACAGTCCTGGAAACTGGTTTTAAGTAGGGCTTAAACCAGATCTGGCTGATTCAGATTGATCTGCATCAGATTTAAAACAGGGTTGGATCTGTCCTGACTCAATCCAAATCAGTTTGGATCAGTTTGGACTGTAAGAGAAGGCAGAACAATGTATCTCTACAATTTTGCAAATTTAGGGTTGGCATATTTCACTTCTTCAGACATCTGCATATTATTATTATATTCTACTCTAATTTGCATTCCAGTTATGAAAATTAGGCAGATTAATGGTTATGCTTTTTATCTCACACGATGTTCTAAACTTCATATCATTTTTTACAGTTACAACGTGAGATTTAATTTTTAAAGTGGTAGACATGAAGCAGAGAGACTCAAATTAGGATCTTTCTTGATCATGGAATTAACCATGTGGCTATGGGGCACCACAACCTCTCAACAAACCTATTTTACAATCTTGCTGTGGGGATTAAAAGGAAGATGGAAGCCATATGAAGAGAACACTTGTAGTGCAGACCAAATAATATTAGCATTGTACACATACAGACGCTTCCAGTGGTATTCTCATAAGATTACTAGTTTTTGATATCAGTTTTTCAATGACAGCAAAAAGGAACAGGTGCATGAAAATACCACAGAAAGCCCATGAGAGTGACTGTCATCTGATTCACAGGGCAAGATGCAGAGGGGGAGAAAAAACAAATAGCAATAATTGAAGGGAAAAAACATGGTCTGATTTCTTTCAGAGATAAAGAATAACAATTTTGTTGTAAGCAGAAGTCTTTCAAGTGACTTCCACCTATTTGACAGTTCATCAAAGTGTATATGCTAAGCAGCTCACGTTCCCACCCAATTATTGTTTATTAATGCCAATTAAAGTAATGATATTTATACTTTTAACATTTCCATTTCCTTTCACCACATTAGTTACATCCTCCCACCCCAACTATGTGTATAAATATCTGCCAACTGAGGCATTTCTTCATTCCTCTGATTGTATGGGCTGCAGTCCGCAAAAGCTTACGGTAAATAAAACTTGTTAGTTTTAAGGGTAAGGATAAGGATGATATGAGATCCTAGGTTTTTTTTAAAATTTTGTTTTGCTTTGCTTTGATGCAAAACACTATTACTGGCACGAAAATTTTAAAAGCTATTCCTTTGTTGTGAACAGAAGTGCGTCTAGGGTGGGGCAACTAGGGCTCATGCTCGGGGCGCCAATGCCAAGGGGATGCAAAAAAGCTGACACCCCCCTCTCGCCTGGACCTGGCCTGTTGCCGCCCCCTGCCCCCGCTGGGGTTGTTCCTGGTCCAGTGGGGGGGGTGGCAGTGGCCGAAGCAGCCCTCCCACCTGCTGCCCCCTGCCCTCGCTGGGGTCCTTTCTGGCTTGGTGGGCAGGGTGCAGCAGTGGCAGCAGTCTGCCCGTCTGCTCCCCCCCATCCACTGCTGCCTCCCCACCGCTGCCGCCTCCCCACCGCTGCCCACTATCACCTCTCCTGCCCCTGCTGGGGTCCTTCCTGGTCCAGTGTGGTGGTGGTGGGGGTGGCAGTGGCAGCAGCAGCAGCAGCAGCACCTAGGGGGCACAACTTCCATGCTTGCTGTAGACCCTGTTGAGCCTAGATATACCACTGGTTGTAAGGGGGGGGGGGGAAATGAGCATGCTCTCCTTGTTTTCTCATGCTGTATCCTTTACTTCCTTCTTTCATACCACCACGCTTACTTCCCACATGCCTGAAATCCCAGATGAGTTTGTTTCTTGCACAACTATTTGACAGAAGAGTGCCTCCATATTTTGCCCCATATCTTGGCTTCTACAAGTACTAGAGATTACTGGAAGGGAGGGAGGGAGGGAGGGAGGGAGGGAGGGAGGGAGGGAGGGATGTGGGCCGAAGGGGGGCTCCAAATGGACACCGGGTGGCACACAAGGCTATTTGAGCAATATAGCAGTCCTATGTAAAACTATGACATATAAAAGGAAAATGGCAGAGTGGGAAGAAGAGGAGCTGGCTGTGATTGCTCAGCGGCAGATCTGGGTTCTTCGGACTGGTCTAAATAAGTGTGAGCTCACGTGATATAGCCCCTTGTGTTTTGCTGGGTTTTCTTGTCACCTCCACATCTACTCATCCTATTCTTTTTGAAGGCTGTTTGTACTAATCTCTTGGATGTGCATTCAGCCTTCTTCTAAAGGTCTAGATACCAACAAACCCCCTTTGAGGGCTCCATGGCCCCCCAGGGGTCTGTGGACCCCAGGTTAAGAACCACTGCTATAGTGTCTTTTCACCTACACACTATAGCACTAATATTCCCGGCTCAACAAAGAGAGAAAAGGAAACACTTTTTTATTGTAATACACCTTGGAATTAAAAGGAAACCCACTTGAGGATGGGAATTAAATTCTGCAGCTGGTGCTAGGAACTGCCAGAAAATGGTCCAGGACAACAGAAAAATCATTTGGACTTTTTTTTTAAGAACAGCAATCAATCAATTAATCAATCAATCAATATAGCAAAGCTTCTGACACACTTTCTCTTTGGCAGAGCCCTTTGCTTACTAATTTAAAGGAAAAATCTCAACAGCACTGTCTAATACTAGCGTTTGTGGTCAGGGATAGTCTTTTTTGGCTTTCTTACTAGTTGTCTATTACCAAGGAAGAACATTCTTGAATGCTTTGTTAGACATTGACAGTAGTTTTGTATTTACTTCTGCTTGTGTCTTCCTTTTGTTCATCCTACTAGAAGCAAGTTTTCATCCTCCTTTCTAAATTTTTTCCAGTCCAGTCTTCCTTACTTCCTTATTCTATATTTGTTGTTAAGCTGAATGAGTTTCTCTGTTGGTCTGAATGTTATTTCTAGTAATGGTATTATTAGGCAGTGGCAAGTCCTTTATTTTTCTCCTCCTGCACTCCCTACATTTTGCTTTAGTATATTTTTGTTAGCTTTAGATTTGATTTTAATTTGTCTTGTTTAGTGTGTTTGTTCCATTTGCATCTGTATGTGTGGGTTAGTTACACACACAGAGGAAGTCTTAATGCACAAGCAGCCCATATACATCTACAGCATACTGGGAAAAAAAATCTGTAAGCAAATTTTAAATGCATCAGATAAATTTAAACTTGGACCTACATTCTGCAATTTATCAGGCCTGAGTCTGTCCGAAGAGGCTGTCATGTACCAAAATTTCATGCTCAGTTGTGAAAAAACAAAATTGTTGTGACCATTTTACAGGGAAATGTTAAAGGTGGCTGACACAAAAATTCCTAAACTTATTTTTCTGCAATTTGGCAGAGTTAATCCCTCCTAAAGAGGCTACTGTGTCACTAGAGTTCAAGGAACAGATTCAGGGATTAGCTTCTCTTGCACAGATAGGTCTTTCATCCTGACACTTCATCTCTCATCTTAAAAATTACATACCATTTGAAGCTTGTCGAAGGCTCTGGGGCTTAGATAATCTGATTTCTATTACCTGCCCTGGTCCTCCAGGATAGACTAAGGACTGAAAAATCTGCCAGTTTTTACTTTCTCGCAGATTCATATTTTTTTGTTTTTTACCCATCATATTCTTCCATGACTATGGCACGAAAAGTTTAAAAGGTATTCCTCTGTTGTAAGCAGAAGTGTATCTAGGGTGGGGCAACTGGGGCTCATACCCAGGACGCCAATGCCAAGGGGGTGCAAAAAAGCTGACACCCCCCTCTCGCCTGGACCTGGCCCATTGCTGCCCGCTGCCCCCACTGGGGTTGTTCGTGGTTCTTCCGTGAAGAATATGAACACGTTTACTAGTACAGTCAGCCCTCCACATTCGCTGGAGTGAGAGGCATTGGACCCCCACAAGAGTGGAAAAACTGCAAATGTCAAATTGTGCGTGTGTGTCTGTGGGAAGGTGGGGAATACCTGAGGTTAGCATCTATCCTGTTGTTGCTGTTGTGTGCTTTCAGCTTGTTTCCAACTTACGGTGACCCTAAGATAACTCTGAATAAGCATGGTATAGTGGTTTGAGCATTGGACTATTCCCCGGAGACCAGGGGTTCAATTCCTTGCTCAACCATGGAAATCCACTGGGTGACCTGGGGCATGTTACATACTCTCAGCCCCAATAAACCCCATGACAGTTTTGCCTTAGAGTTGCCATAAGTTGGAAAGGACCTGAAGGCTCAAAACAACAACAACAACAAGGTGAATCTATTATGGGGTTTTCTGGGGCTGAAAGTGTGACATGGCCAAGGTCACCCAGTGGGTTTCTGTGGTCAAGCAGGGAATCGAACCCTGGGCTCCGGGGTTGTAGTCCAATGTTCAAACTACTATACTATGCTGACTCTTGGCATCTACAGTACCTGCATTTTTATCTTCACAACAATTCCACGAGTCCCTGTGATTGCTGGCTGCTCTCATGTCAGTAGAATGGTGAATATGTTCCAGGTTTTACTTCAAAGTTTAGGAGAGCCATCTGAGGTTTTGAGCCTAGTTTAAGAATACAGTTCAGTACCTTGGAAAGCTCTGTTAAAGCTCAGACTGAAGCCTGGGATAGATTCACCACTGCAATGACATGAAAGCCACCAGGTGGGATAGGCCTAGAACAAATAACTGACCAAGTGCCACCCACCAACATTTGTGACCGAGTGGAAACCTGAACCCCATTTGCCCCCAAATCTTATGCTCTACCACTCCACTCTATGAGTTCATTTGCGTACATCTCCTTAAAATGTTTTATTCTTCTCTTGAAACAGGATGCAGATGTTACCTTTGAAAATAGTACCCTTGAGCTGCATAAAAGTGATTTGTTCTCACTGCCCCAGATTTCCCCTTTACTCAAAGTGAAGCTGAAATCTTCTGTTCTCTGTGTGAACCAGAAACTCCTCTTCATCTCTATGGCTTGACTGACAGGAATGAAGATATCCAGGATGGGTAGTTGGTTGCCATGGAAATAAGCAAAGAGGGTCAGAGAGAGGTCTGGGATGTTTCAGTCTTCCTGTAATATACTTAATTGCTCATTTATTTAGTGCAATTAGTCCCAGGTGCTTGTTCTCATTCGTATGACCCCCAGGCAAAGCACCATTTGCAACCTTGCTGTGCTATTCCAAGATGTCCCATTGATTTCTTCTCCCTGTCACCTGAGCAAATGGTAATATAGGCATCAATTGTATGGGCAGGGCATACATTCATTCTTCTGCTACTAAGTATAGAACTCTGGACTCGAGGCTGGTATGGATAATCAAATACAATGATTAACAAACAATTCAAAAGTACTTATTTATTTCTCTTATGGTCTTCCTACAGAGACCCTGCACAGAATGGTTCCACTCTCAGAAGTCAAACAGGTTTTTCTTACAGATGAACAGGGCTTTTTCTGTGATGATAGTACATAGGACAAGACTTTGGGGCTAACTGTCTGAGATCATCTGGCACAGCTGTAGCAAAAATATTTCAGGCTGGGAATTAGGGCTAAAGCAGATGGTACGGAAACTAGCAATCAAAAACCTGAAGACCTGATTCAACTAGAGATGGTAGGAAAAAGCCTGTGAGACCTAAAACTCAAATATGTATTTTGTAGGTTGTATAATATTGCCAACTGTGCCACTGGGTTGAAGCCCTGAGACTTTTTGGCTAAATGGCAACGGTGTGTGGATTTTCCAAATGACAATATATACTAATGAGCTAGCCTTGTTTTAGTGGAAGCTAAAAAAGCCAATGTGATTCTTGGCTGCATCAATAGGAGTATAGTGTTGAGATCAAGGAAAGTACTACCATTCTATTCTGCTTTGGTTAGACCTCACCTGGAATACTGCTTCCAGTTCTGGGCACCACAGTTCAAGAAGTATATTGACAAGCTGGAATGTGTCAGAGGAGCATGACGAAAATGGTAAAGGGTCTGGAAACCATGCCCTACAAGGAATGGCTTAAGGAGCTAGGTATGTTTAGTCTGATGAAAAGAAGCTTAAGAAGTGACATGACAGCCATGTTTAAATATCTGAAGAGATGTTATGTTGAAGATAGAGCAAGCTTGTTTTCTGCTAGTCCAGAGACTAGGACACAGAGCAGTAGATTCAAACTGCAGGAAAAGAGATTTCACCTAAACATCAGGAAGAACTTCCTGACAGTAAGAGCCATTTGACAGTGGAATATGCTGCCTTGGAGTGTGGTGGAGTCACTTTCTTTGGAGGTTTTTAAACAAAGGCTCAATGGCCATTTGCTGGGGGTGCTTTGAGTGTGTGTTCCTGCATGGCAGGGGGTTGGATTTGATGACCGTTGTGGTCTTTTCCAGCTCTATGATTCTATGATTCTATTGCAAATTATTCTGGAATGGCTTGGCCATGAATGGGCAATTAAAACCGATGATTTCTGTTCAAAGACATAGCTATGTTAAGCCTGGATCAATACGCAAAGGGATCTTGTAGCGCCTTTGACATTAACTGAGAGAAAGCAGTTGGTAGCATAAGCTTTCACAGACTTAAGTTTACTTCATCAGATGAATGGGGTAAAGTGCCTAGAAACAGATGTTTATGAGCGGGCTGAATGCGTGAACAGACCTACTCATAAAGGTCTGTTCCTCGGCACTTCGTTCCGTACATCTGATGAAGCAGATTTAACTTTCTGAAAGCTTCTGCTACCAACTTCTTTCTCTCAGTTAGTCTCAAAGGTGCTACAAGATCCCCGTGAGTTCTATGAAAGACTTCTTCGAGTTAAAGACTGGAAGAAGTTAAAGACATCTTGTTGTTATGTTTGTTGGTATGGATAAATACAGCAGCCTTAATAGTTGGACTCTCTTGGGGCCAGGGTTGTGGGGGTTATGCTGAGAGCTTACATTTTGAAATTTACTGCTGAACTACTGAATAATTGATATGGTTTGCCTTCAAATCATTTCTGATTTATGGCAACCCTAAAGCAAACCTATCATGGGGTTTTCTTGGCAAGATAAGTTCAGCGGGAATTTGGCTTTCCCTTCTTCTGCGACAGAGAGAGTGTGACTTGCCCAAGGTCACCCAGCAGGTTTCCATGGCCGAGCAAGGATTTGAACCCTGGTCTCCAGAATTGTAGGCCAACATTCAAACCTCTACACCATGCTGGTTCTCCTGCCTCTTATTTTTGGGATCAGACCTGTAGTGTACTCTGAGACAGTTGCACGCTTGGGCCTGCCCTGATTCTGCCTGTCGCTGGTTGGGAACTGTTCTTCCTAGCCTGCAAATAGATAGATTTTCATGTGGGCACTAGAAACCTCCAGTGCCCTGTTCTCCAAAGGAAACAGATATTCTGACAGCTACTCTGAACTTTCCACAACTCAGGAAACTAGGACCAAAGTGTAGGGTTTTTTGTTTGGTTTGCTTTTCTCTAAGGTCCAATGGGCTGACAGGCCAAAAAAGAAGAACAGTAGATGCTCTTGTATGTATGTTTGTGGTGGGAGTTGGGAAGGTAATCACGAAAGCCTCTTCTACTTGGCCAGTGATGTAACTAATTTGGTTGATTTCTTTTCTTAATCTGTTTGGTGTAGAAGACACAAAGGAATATTTCTCTCCACCCTTCAGCTCTTTTTGGCAAAAGGCTCTGCCTGCCCACGCAATGGCCTTCAGTGAAAGGAGGCGGGAAGAGAAGGCCTCAGATATTAGACACCCATTGTGACCTTTATTTTAAAATGGTGCGTGAAGCCACAAGATAAAGGGCAAAAGGCACTGAAATGGCAGCTGAGGAGTGACTCACTCTTTCTCTCACCACCAAGGTGGTGGCCCCCACGGGGTGTTGGACGGAGCTTGGAAACAAATCAAAGGCAGGAAGTCTGAGAAGCAATTCATGAGTACTTTGGGACAGAGCCAGGTTGGTTTTTGGGCCTCTTTCTTCGATTCTAGTTAAAGGGACCCAGATGTAGTGGGGCTGCAAGGCCGGACCTGCCACCAGACGGAGTGGTAGGGTGGCCTCAGGCAGCAGATCACAAGTGTCATGAAAGAGTGACTAAATGACGTTCATTTACTTTTGTTACTGTTGTGTTTTTGCTTCGGCAGGTGGAATAGGGGAAGGGGGAGCACTCATGACTTGTTGTGTTGTTGTTGTTGTGTGCCTTCAAGCCATTTCCAACTTATGGCAACCCTAAGGCAATAATAGGAAGGGTCTCTTGCCCTCCTGTCTGTGTGGTGGCTTCCCAGCAGCATCTGGTAGGTCAGTGTGGAAAACAAGATGCTACATTAGAGAGCCCTTTGGTCTGATTCAGAGCAGATCCTCTTATGATCTTACATTCATTCGATCTGAGTGTGTATATTGCAGATTTCTAAGAGGGCCTCTTCTTTCTTCTCCTCCTGTACCTACAACCACAGAAGAAGCTATCCTCTTCAAGAGATAATCTACAATCATGAGCTACAGGAGAAGTGGAAGGAAGATTTCAGTCTTGTAGGATCTACTCTTGTTTCCTACTATGACCCTGACTTCTACCAACTGGAGCCAAGTGCAAAATGTTGGTTCAGGTGAGCATACAAATGTCTAAGAATGAAGAACAGGGTATTTTTTAGGACATGTTCATCCTAGGAATTTGTGATCAGTATCAGAACCAAACTCACAAGGCCTTTCACACAAAAATCAAGTCTGGTTCTTCCCCAAGTCTTCAGTGATGTAATTTAAATGGGCAGGGGAAGCTTTTAAAAATTACATTAACAATATAATTTAAAGGGGTGGGGAAGCTTTTAAACTGTTGGTATTGTTTGAGAATTGAGAGTCAGAAATTCTTGCTGATCTACTGCTCCCTCATCTCAGGGAATGCAGTCCTCAGGATGAGCAGGAGGAATCATAGGCCAAGAGCACTGCCTTGAAATGAACATGTGTGTGTGTGTGTGTGTGTGTGTGTGTGTGTGAGTGTGTGTGTATTCCTCATATGTGAAACCTGGTGTTTTTTTATTTCTATGTTTTTTGTGTGTATTTTTTTTTTATTTTATTTGTATTTTTATTTGTATGCAACTGCCGTTGATGCTTAACATATCACGTTTTCTAACATTACTCAGGCCTACCACATGACATCACAAGGTGTTATCCCTAGCTCTCAGAAACTGACTCTGAAATCTCAGGGCCTAGTACATTCTTGACCTGGCAACCCTATCAACTACTTATCATCCAAAGATCTTCCAGTAGACTCATGGTCTTCCAAGATGCTGTAGGTACCTTGCCAGCATAGCTGATGGTGGAGAGTACTTGGTGTTGCAACTGAATTGGTGGCAGAACTTGGCGCGTGTGGAGGGTGGTGGGAGGGGGTGGAGCTAAGGTGCGTGAGGACATGGCCACAGTGCATGGGGGTGTGGCTGCAGTGCATGGGGGCATGGCCAAGGCATGCGGGGGCGTGGCTACAAGCCAGGATGCCCTGAAAGCATTGCCATCCGGGATGAAACAACCCCCTGCCTCCCGTTCCTATGTGACTGAATAACATTTAGAGAGGGTATCTTGCCCGCAAGAGCCAGTATGGTGTAATGATTAGAGAGTTGAACTACTCACCCTGGAAACCTGAATTCAGTTCCCTGCTCAGCCATGGAAACTCACTGGGTGATCTTCGGCACATCACACACACTCAGCCCCTCCAAAAACCAGTGGTAAGTTTGCCTTAGGGTTGCCAGAAGTCAGAAATGATTTGAAGGCACACAACAAGAAGGACATGGTCAAGCTGGAGCAGGTCCAGAGGAGGGCGACCAAAATGGCGAAGGGCCTGGAAGCCAAGCCCTATGAGGATAGACTTAGAGAGCTGGGTATGTTCAGTCTGCAGAAGAGAAGGTTAAGAGGCGACATGATAGCTATGTTTAAATATTTGAAGGGATGCCATGTAGAGGAGGGAGAGGGCTTGTTTTCTGCCTCTCCAGAGACCAGGACAAGGAGCAATAGATTCAAGCTGCAGGAAAGGAGATTCCATCTGAACCTCAGGAAGAACTTCCTGACAGTCAGGGCTGTCCGGCAGTGGAATATGCTGCCTCGGAGTGTAGTGGAGTCTCCTTCTTTGGAGGTTTTTAAGCAGAGGCTGGATGGCCATCTGTCAGGAGTGCTTTGAGGGTATTCCTGCATGGTAGGGGGTTGGACTGGATGGCCCGTGTGGTCTCTTCCAACTCTACATTTCTATGATTCTATGATTCTATGAACAACAACAACACCTTGCTCACCTCTACTGTAAATATTAATCCAGTTTTTGTCCACACTTGTGGTATAGTGTAAGATCACCATATGTTTTAGGGACAGGGCCACATTGGGGGTTGATACAACGTCAAGGGGTCTCTTTTGATACTTCTTGCAAAAGCTCTCAGAGTACTCTCTGTGTAAAAGGGTTCTGCCAGAAAACAAGTGGTGAACAGACGAGCATATGTTAAACAAAGTTGGATTTTGCAGCATTTTTGAGTCTTCCAAAGTAGGCTAATCTACATTCACTTGGCATCATTATCACAGGGAGGAGCATGGAATTAGTCAAGGTAACACAGCCTAGCCCTAGAAACCCTGCCCGATCTTATCTATTCCTTCTCTGATTTCCTGAGATAGTGACCACACACCGTTCAGTTGCATTTCATAAATATGTATTCACCATCTACAAACAGTGCCTTTTATTCCCTTGAGATTCATTGTCTCTTTCCCTTCCCTATCAGGAAATAGGAAGGTTGAGATTCTATAGAGTGTACTTCTGATTTGCTTGTAATTAATTTGGTTGTAATTTACTAACAGAAGAAATTTTCATGATAAAGTTTTCTTTAGGGCAACACAGGTGTTAACTTGACCCAGACTTTGTAGCCTGAATAAATTTGTCATAATGTGCTGACTTATTTTCTGCAAGTTTTTCTTGTATAGACATGTGAACAGATAAGGTACAGAAAACATTACTCCTCACCAGGCCATATCTATAATTACTGAAATCTATAGTCATTGTGTGTGTGTATTTTCCATTGTATATTTGTAGCTATAACTTCCAAAAGCTCCTGATGGGATGATGTGCTACCCATGACAGCCTTGGAGACGTGCTCACTTCTTTTTCACACACATAAAATAAAATAATTACTCTAATTCTGAACCCTGTCACATCTCCACTAGGAGTGTGATGTGGTCTGATGTCTACCCCAGTTAACATCCAAGGCCATTTCCACACTAGACTGTTATAGTGCTATTATTCCACTTTCAACATCCTATGGAATCCTGGGATTTGCAGTTTAGGCAGGATTCCATAGGATGTTGAAAGTGGAATAATAGCACTATAACAGTCTAATGCGGAAATGACCCAAGACTTCTCCCTCCACTGTTTCAACCACTATCCACCTCATTTGTTCTCTCCCTCCCACCCATTCATTTACCCGGTTTGTTGTTTCATCATCATGTAAGATTTAGAAAATCTCTCTCTCTATTTCTTTCTCTGTGTCTCCTATTGGTATCTTGCATGTGGCTACATTTGAAAGCCAGGTGCTAGGATCACTGGGAAAAATAATTTTCTCATTACTACTAACAGATGGGGTTGGCACAGTGCATGAAAACCAAGAAGAAAGCCTTGCGTCTTTACTTTGCTCAGTTCAAAATATGACTCTGAGAAGATTTTTCATGATGCTCACTTCTGGGCCTAATACCCAAAAGGCAACAGGTTCCATCTCATCTTGGAAGCTAAGAAGGGTCAGCCTTGGATAGGAAACCTCCAATGAATGCCAGGTGCTATAAGCTATATTTCAGAGGAAGGAACTGATACAAAAAATAAACCCTCTGAATCTTCTTTACTTAAGAAAACCCTATGAAATTCTTGGGGTTGGCATAAGTCAACAGGCGAAATGAAGGCACATTACATTCAATGCTCACCACACATTTGAGAAAATATTACAAAGTGCTGTGATTTATATTCCAAGAATACTAAAAACTTGCTTAAAAACTTTCTTTTTAAAATGAATTCTGAACTCTCAGCAATAAAAACAAATGAATGCCAAGATTCTGCAGCAGATAAATTCTATACAAGGTACAAAAGTTTACAATAACCTTTCAGACCTGGGAAGGACACGTCATTCTCTGAATATAGGGCTTGCAATAGCATACCACACATTTCTCAGATTGTACACAAAGGTAGATGTACTCAGTAATTTTCTTCTGTGGTTGCTTTCTCCCCACTTCTCCCACTTGAAATAAAAAGAACTCCATTTCCAGGCAGCACGGTGTAGTGGTTTGAATGTTGGGCTAAGGCACTGGGATTTGGATCCCTACTTCGCCGTGGAAACACGCTAGGTGACCTTGGATAAATCATATTCTCTCAGTCTTAGAGGAAGGCAGGGCAGCTCTTCCCTGAACAAATTCTGCCAAGAAAACCCTGTGATAGGCCTGCCTTAGGCTCACCATTAGTCAGAAATGACTTGAAGGCACATAACCACACATTTTCATAATCTCTAGGACCGTCCCATTTAAACCCATCCCACTTTTTCAGCTGCTTTTAAAATGTCCCCATTTTTCTTTTTCCTACTCCCACTTTCCCCCCTTTTTCTAATACTTCAGTTTTACCCCTTTTAAATAATAATTTCCTGCCCTTCCATGATGACCAAATCTACCTGCTGAGGTTGCCACTGTTGCCCAACAGCAGCAGAATTGGCCCTGTTTGCAAAGAATAGTAAGGAAGGAACTTGTAAGCTAGGAACTTGTACGATCCCTTTCATATAACCTTTAGCTTTCAAAAATAGTTTATGTTTCCCCAAGTCTAAGTCTCTTTTTCCTGTCTCTGATGCTTCTTGTTTCTAAGCAATTTAAACTCCTTGAGCTGTGGAGTTTATAGAAGTGGTTAAAAAACGAGTATTTTTCTAGAAGTCCTCCAGTGTTACATTGACATTCCAAGAACAATGAAAAAAAGGTGACGAAAACATCTTGTAGTAAGGAACTACAAAGTATTTTCTCTGTTACACCCTGTGTGCCCATTCTTTCCCTCTTTCACTGTGGGATAGCCAGAAGAAAGGTGGTTTTCTGGGCTTGTAGTCTGTTACCTTTCTCAGAAATGATGAATACTCCAGGGGATATGTGATCTAAAAAAAGGCTGAGGGCACCTGGCATTGATCAATGAAGTCCAGAGGCTGTGCACTCTGGATTTTTTTTTAAATAGGCCTTCCTTTTTTCACGCTACTAAAACAATCCCAGACCTTTTGTTTTCTGTAACTGGAGAGATTCTCTTAGCAGCTCCTTCACAGGTCTCCAAGGCCTACTTTGGGCTGCACTAACAGCCTGTATGTTGTTTGCTTTAAGTGAGATGGTGAAAATCTAATGTTAGATGAATATATGGTAGGGCTCTTGGTTCTCTGCGCTTCCCCCAACCCCCTGTTGTTGCCACTTTGTGCTTCAGACCCTGGGTGTTAAGGAAAGAGGGGGAAAAGTCATTTAAAAAGACTTGTTAGATGGAAAGGAACCAGAAAGATGGATGGATGTTCAGTCATGCACAGAAATTATGTAAATGAACTGAAGTAAATATCTGAAAAGTTCCTATGACAAGTAGAGCACTGAGAATTTTGCAAAGCAAAGAATGGAGGCCTTCAAACATCTGGTTTTCAGACCATGACATTCCAAATGCTACCCAGTGACTGTGTGAACAGCCAGATTTTGCGAGGATTGTGTTTACAGTTTTGGTGCCACAGCACATATTCCAATACATCCTTTAATCTGTTACCGAATGTACTATTTAAGAGAATTTACATTATATTTTAATACTGAAAATCTGAGAACTTGAGTCAGTGCCCACAGAAGGCTTCACCACACAAAGCTGAAATCTGGAGACATTTCTGCAGCCATTTCTGCACAAGACTGTTATAGTGCTATTAAACTGCAAACTCCAGGATTCCATAGGATGTTGAAAGTGGAATAATAGCACTATAACAGTCTCGTGCAGAAATGGCCATTGATTAGGGATTTGGCCCATCCTTGCCCTTCTAAGTGCAGACTCAAGTGGACAATGCCAACGTGTTTATGGCTAAAAGTGGAACTATTGAGATACAAATGGAATGAATATCAACATGCTTGGGGCAGCATGCAGAATTTCCTTTAAAAGGAAAAAAAAGCAATTCTCAAACATTTCCAGTGAGCATGTGCAAAGATTGCATGTTGTTGACTGCATGACTATCAGGCAGAACAGAATGACATTGCAGAACAGCATTATCAGTAAATAAATCAGAGGATTCCCGGTTTGATGAACTAGGCTCAATTAAAAATCAGTGCTGGAAACAGACACCTTGTGTTTTCTGCAATGGTCATCCTTCTGTCTAGCACAGGTATGTTCGTTATGCTGACGATAGTAAGAGGACACATGAGAGAAGCTAAGGATTTCACCTTCTTCTGCTGTGCTCTGTCCTATTCACCTGCTAGTGTGCCCTGTCCCATTTAGCTGTGCTCTGTCCCATTCAACTGGAAGAGAAACTTTATTCTAGCAAAGGAAGTTGGAGTTCTCAGTCCTTCCTCTTCCTTGAAGTTCAAGAATCAAAGAGAAAAGTTGTTTTATTAAATTGGGAAAGGGGTACTAGCTGGGGGACTCTGGCAGTTGTAGTCTTCCAAGCTGTTTCTCAAGAGCCCATAAACAGGGCATGAAGTCTCCACAGTTAACATACCATAGTATCCTGCCTTGGAATATGGAGTTTCCAATTAGCTGCCAGTGCTGTGAAGCAATGATAGCTTCACAAGTTCATCTGGTAACCCCCTTTAAAGCCATCTGAACTAGGGCCCCTCACCACTATTGTATGAGAATAAAATCTATTAATGCGTAAGGTAAGGAAGTACTTTCTATCTTTCCTTAATATACCGCCACTAAAATTTACTGGGTGAAATTCTAGCATCTTGTTCCACATCCTGGATCCTTAAATGTATTGGGCTGCAATGGTCATTTCCACACTACACTGTTATAGTGCTCTTATTTCACTTTCAACATCCTGTGGAATTTAGGGGTTTGTAGTTTACTGAGGCCCAAGAGCTCTCTGGCTGAGAACTGTAAATACCCCTTCCTAAACTACAAACCCCAGGATTCCATAGGATATTGAAAATGGAATAATAGCACTATAACAGTGTAGTGCAGAAATGGTCAATGTCTATCATCACCAGCTAGCATGTATTGTAAGCAGAAGCACTACTTTTCTGAAGTGCAACTCTCACAGTACCTCAATGGCCATGCTACTTGGGAGATTCTCAGAATTCTAGTCCCAAAAAAGTAACTTTTCCAAGCTTTTGGCAGTCTCTTGATTTGGTTCATGGTTCTGCAAATTTGTGGTATAACTTTGTGAGCTATTAAACTTTTTCCTTGACCTAAGCTCCGACTAGAGATGTTCGAGTATTTTGTTGCAGTTCATTTTTTGATGAGGACTTTTCCAAACTTAAAAATGTCTTCATGTTCAGGATGGAAAGAAATTGAGATTTTAGATGTAAAAGAAATCAGGACTGGCAGATTTGTCCATCTAGCACCAGGATTCTGAGTACTCAGCTCTTCAAAGTCTAAGGTCATTTCCACACTACACTGTTATAGTGCTATTATTCCACTTTCAACATCGTATGGAGTCCTGGGGTTTGCAGGTTAGGGAGTGACATTTAGAATTCTCAGCCAGAGAGCTCTTTGGGCTCAGTAAACTACAAGCCCCAGAATTCCACAGGATGTTGAAAGGGGAAGAATGGCACTATAACAGTGTAGTGCAGAAGTGGCCTAAATTTCTTAGTGCTGAATTAGGTTGTCACCTCTTTCCTCTGAGAGGCTTTTGATCTTTAACTGCTGCATGGCGGGCAGGCAGAATCTATGGGCTTTTCCACACTACACTGTTATAGTGCTATTATTCCACATTCAACAGCCTATGGAATTTTGGGGTTTGTAGTTTACTGAGACCAAAGAGCTCTTTGGCTGAGAATTCTAAAGGCCCCTCCCTAAACTGCAAACCTAAGGATTCCCTAGATCTTGAGAATGAAATAATAACACTACAACAGTGTAGTGTGGAAAGGCCCTATGTTCTCCATGTTGAAAATAGAGGCACCTACTGATTTTGGCTAATGCAGATGGGTGACATTCTCATTTCAGTTTGTTATTGAAGAATGTACCAAAATTTGCACATTACTTCCTAAGGAAAGGACTAGAGTTAAGTAAGTAAGTAAGTAAATAAATATGTATGAGAACCCAAACTGCAAACATTTTTCTTTTTGACCAGTACCACCTACACAGCTTTCTTGCTCCCGTCAAGCACCATAACCCCTTATTTTGAAGTCTTGGCAGGTGCTCTTGTTTCCAATTTGGTCCAACATTTACTGAATGCCAGTGAGACTTCTGCAACGGAGCCAAAGGGGAACAGGATTGGACCATAGAGGCAAAACAGTTAAATGAAAATGCATTGGGCTTGAGTGGGTTTTATGGCCCTCATTGTTCACCCTGAAAGCTTCTAAGAGCAAACAGAGATTGTCTGCCAAATGGATTGGCATCACGCCCCACATACTTCCCTTCATCCCCCAATTTATTCCTCCTTACTTCCCATCCATCTATATCTTTCCCAACTCTGACAGTATCAAAGAGTAATAGATCTTTGGCAGATTAAACCTTTCTGCATGTGTCTCTCCCCTATAAAGCAAGATGTCAGCATGTTTTAATTGGCTACCTAGCAATGCATATCAAAGCCCCCTGGAGCCACACTGAAGTCAAAGATACTGGGAATAGGGGTCTTAGGGTAGATGTGTAAGAATGAAAACGGGACTGGACAACCGTGGCGGGCCTGAGAGTAAACTCTCTTCCCCGGGATGCTGATGTGAGTTGTGGGGGGAGGCACATGGGCTGCCAAAAATGCTACTTACCTCAGAAGTGGCAGGAAAATCTGGTTTTCTTAAAAATTACATTTTGTTGTTGATGTTAAACAGAGCAGAGGGCCCTTTAAGCTGTTGAAAAGGTAACAACCGTTCCAAGAGGACTACAAGAGATGCAGTGTACCCTCCCCCCTATTTTTGACAGAAGAGGATAATTCGTGGCATCTGAAACAGCTATGAAAATAGCATTTGGGGGACACATGCGACCCCAGTGTCTCACTTAACTCCTCCCTTGACATGTAAGAAATTTCCATATCCCACAGGCCTGGGAACACATAACCCTCAAGATTGTGTTAGACCACTACTCCCATCAGTCCCAGTGGCTATAGGTTATGGTCAGGAAGGAAGACAGATGCAGTCCAACAGCATCTTAAGGGACATAGAGTCCCCACCACTGCTATACTGGAAGGATGGAAGCTCTGGTTGTCAGACGATTCTTGGTATTTGGCCTTCCTGGATGGGGCTGGGTGAGAACTGGACCCCAACAATTTCAGAGGGCTGCAGTTTCTCCACCCCATGCTTCTTGATGAGCCTGAATTCTGGGCTTCTGATTAGACTGTGAGCCTGTTTGGTAACAGAGAGCTGGATCTCAGTCCCTGAAGAACAGGAGCATCTTCTTACTTTGCTCTAAGTCTTGTTTGGTCTCATGTTGAGATACAAATTAAATAAATAATAAACCACAATCTTAGAAGATATCCCTCAAAATACAGAAATCATTTTATCAAGGACAGATGCCAGGACATCCTGTGGAGGGGGAGCTGAAACTGCAAACCCCAGGATTCCATAGGATGTTGCAAGTGGAATAATAGTGCTATAACAGTCTAGTGCGGAAGTGGCCTGTAACTGGTTTTTAGATGCTTTCATAGTTATAGGTGGTATGTGGCCTGCTTTCTCTGGGCCTTTCTGCACTATACCGTTAACAGTGCTATTATTTCACTTTCAACATCATGTGGAATTCTGGGGTTTGTAGTTTAATGAGGCCAAAGAGCTCTCTGGCTGACAATTGTAAAGGTCCCTTCCTAAACTGCAAACCCCAGGATTCCATAGGATGTTGAAAGTGGAATAATAGCTCTATAACAGTGTGGTACAGAAAGGCCCTTCCTGCCTGCCTGCCTGCCTGCCTGCCTGCCTGCCTTCCTTCAATTTATATCCCACTTTCTCCCAGCATGGGATAAATAAATTAAAAAAACACTTTGCAAAATTAACTTTCTACGTTCTGAGTACATGATACCCTAGTGCAAAAGATCCTGGCAGGAATTCTCTCAGGGACAACTGCATGTGTAAGTGTCCTTTTTAGGGCATTGGGGAATTGGTATTTGTTTCCTCCTTCTGCAGTGCCCAAAGCCTCCCCACTTGACTTATTCTGAAACCCTTGATCCTGCCCCACATGGCCATTCCATGCTTTGCAGTGAGAAGGTAAGATCAGAGGAGCATCTGGCTACATCCCCATAGACAGACGCAGAGTAATGGCATCAGCACTAAGATCTGCAGTAGTTCCCCAAGGGCCTTAGCACTTTGTAATTATTGTGCGTCTGGCTGTGAGGAGGTTGCCAGACGCTTTCCTGATCCTTCCTACTGGCTGAGAAGTGTGGAATGACAAGGCAGGGTAGCTCCAGGGACTTTACAGTAAGCTGGTGGTGGTGGTGGTGATGATGGTATATGGCTCAGTGCAGGGTAAGTCCACATGTAGATATTTACGTTACACTGAGAGGATACCGGATTGAGGTCCCATGCTGATTTCAGGAGCTAAGCAGAGTTGGGGATGGATTGTACAGTCAGCCCTCCACATTTGTGGGTTTTACTTTCATGGATTTGATTATTTGTGAGTTTTTCCATCCCCTGCCTTTTTCCTTCTCAGCAGCTCCAATCAGGCCACACAGCCCTCTAAAAACCTGCCTCTGGTCCTCCTCTTCCTCCACCAGCCATTGCCTAGCCAGCTAAGGATGGCTCATAGCCTGATTTCTCAGCACCACAAACCCTCTCCTGATGCCCCACCCAGCCACCCGTGGAAGGAGATGGGCAAGAGAGAAGAAGTATAGGGTCACCATGCTAACCGACCCTCTTTTCCTCTCCTTTCCCTGACCTGGTTTGGACCCTGGGTACCCTTTCTCACCACCATGCCTCAGCCCCCTTGCCACAGAGATACATACACATTTTGATATTTGCAGTTTTTCCACTATTGTGGGTGTCTTGTGCCCATAACCTTAGTGAATGTGGAGGGCCAACTGTACCTGGATGAAAGACCACCAGGAAATACCAGGGATCAACGGGTAGGGCTAGGAGTGACTGTTTTCTGAAACTCTGCAGAGCCACAGCCACTCACAGTAGACAATACTGGGCTAGGCGGAGCCATGGTCTGACTCATTTCAAAGCCATTTCCCATGATGGTGCCTTGGGTGTAGCTGTTCATGGGACACAGCAAAGATATCACTGCCTCTCTTTTCAATATTCAAGGTGTGAGTGCCATTGCTTGTGCTGCCCAAATGCCACCCCATACCATATGGGCTTTAATCAAAATATCAAAAGAGCTATCCAAGGTGCCAAACCTGTTTTGGGGACAGAGTTCAGCACCTTGGACAGCTCCTTTGGCGGTCAAACTAAAACCCAAAATACACTCACCATTCCAGTGGCATGGAAGCCACTAGTTGCCATTGCTTTGTGGTTGCTGCTATGTGCCAGCAAGTCAACTCTGGCTTATGGTGACCCTATTGTGGGGGTTTTGTGGCAAGATTTATTCAAAGGAGGTTTGCTGTTGCTTTCCTTTGAGGCTGAGAGAGTGTGACTTGACCAAGCTCAAACTGTGAGGTCTGGTGGCTGAGTTGGTATTCAAACTCTCATTTCCTGGAAGACTGGTTCAACACTCAAATGACAATACCAGGCATAAGATATTAGCAGGCATATGGAAGCGTCAAAGAAGTTTTGTTTTTATCCTTTAGAGAAAAAAAGATGGGAGATGAAATAGTTCAGTGAAAACTGAGGGCCTTTCTGCACTACACTGTTATAGTGCTATGATTCCACTTTCAACATCCCGTGGAATCTTGGGGCTTGTAGTTTAGGGAAGGACATTTCAAATTCTCAGCCAGAGAGCTCTTTGGCCTCAGAAAACTACAAATCCCAGAATTCCACAGGATAATAGCACTATAACAGTGTAATGCAGAAAAGCTCTGAATGTTCAGTAGCCACAGAATACAGTTTGACATCTGGGGGAGGGCACAGAAAACCAGGGAAGAGGGGAGATACTGTGGAACTTCCTGTATAACAGCACTACATGCTGTAAGATTTTGTTGCAGGTCTCTCCAATAAATCAGGCTGAATTTGTTTCCAAACTTGCTTGTGGACAGAGCTGATAAATATTTGACTCCTACCAATTGCTGACCATTGTTACTCCCTCTGAGTGTCCTCTTGAGACTCATTGTGCAAGGCTTGGCCTCCCTCCAGGAAGCTGAAATTGAAAAAAGAAAAAAAGAAAAACAGATAAGAGTAACCACGTGAAAGCACATTTAAAATAGCTTATGTGCCGAAACACAGCTTCTGTGTTTAATGGTGACACATTAAGGCTCAAGAATGTTGTTCTTGTTTCGAAAACTTGGTAGAACTACAGGAAATCTTGGGAAGAAGAAAGGAGTTAGAATAGAAAATTTATTTTATTTTGTCCTTCAAAATCAACAACGGAACATTTTAAGGTAATGTTTCTTTGCAAGATTGTTGCTGTTAGTAGAGTTGACCCTCCACATTTGCGGGTTTCACTTTCATGGATTTGATTATTTGCAAGTTTCTCGGACCCTTGCCTCCCCCACCTCAAGAGCTTCTTTTCCAGGGGAACCTTCCCTCTCAGCTGCTCTGATCAGGCCGTGCAGCCCTTCAAAAACCCACCTCTGGTCCTCCTCCTCCTCCACCAGCTGCTGCCTGGCCAACTAAGGATGGATCATAGACCAATTTCTCATTACTCCAAATCCTCTCCCAATCCCCCCTGCACACACACACACACACACAAGGAGGGAGATGAGCAAGAGAGGGGAAGTATAGGGCCATCATGCTAACCCACCCACTTTTCCTCTCCTTTCCCTGACCTGGTTTGGACCTTGGGTGCCCATTCTCCCCACTGTGCCTCAGCCCCCTTCCCACAGACACACATTTTGATATTTACAGTGTTTCCACTTTTGCGGGTCTCCTGCACCCCTAGCCCTAGCAAATGTAGAGGGACAGCTGTACTTTTCTTTCTTTTTTTCAATGTGGGTTAGTTAAAGGGACAAAACTGAACAAACAACTGATGACTAGTAGAAAATGTTGGTGTCACTATGAGCCTTCAAATCAACTTTGGCCTCTGGCAACTCTATCAAAGGATATCATGTCAGAGAAAGGCTTGCCATTGCCTTCTAAGGCTGAGCCAATATGGTTTGAAAGTTCAACTAGGACTCTGGGAGACCAGGGTTGAAATCCCTGCTCAGTCCTGGGAACCCCACTGAGTGATCTCAGGCAAATTACACTCTTTTAGCCTCAGAGGAAGGCAATGGTTAACTGAAGGAATCTTGCCAAGAAAACTTCATGCCTTGCCTTACAGTTGCTGTAAGTCAGAAATGACTTGAAGGCACACAACAACAGCAATAATAAAGACTGAGAGAGCATGACGTGCCCAAGCTCACTCAATGGGTTTCCATAGCAGGGCATGGATTTTAATCCTAGTCTCTGGATTCCTAGTCCAATACTCAAACCACTACAGAAAGTTGGCTTTGTTCATCCTTATAGGGGAAAATAACATAGATGGATGAATGTTGCCCATAAAATTTTACTTCAAGACAATGTTTAAATAAATGTTAATATATTTCTAAGATTTATATACCTTCCTTCAGTGGAGTTTAAGGGGCAGTTTTGAAAAACAGGATGAAGGCCTGAGTCCTATTGGTTAATCCCAATGGGTATAAACCCATTGATTCAATTGTTGTATGGTGAGTCACCAGTTATGTAAATCCCTTTGATTCAACAACTCATCTGCAATTGGGATGAATAGTAGGATTCATCCTTAAATATATTAATAACACATGGCAACCAACATTGAAATACTTAAAAACAGAGCTTGGAAAAGTTCCTTTTTGGATCATAACTTGCAGGATCCCCAGACAGCATGGCCCCTAGGAGTTGTAGGGGGAAAAAAAAATCCAAGCTCTGATTAAAAATGCATGTTAACCTTTAAAATTTACAGTCTAATGCAACTGTCTTTGACAGGAAAAGGAGGATAATGTTGGTGCCAGGAGGGCCCTTCTAGGGATGTGTGAGACATTAGGGACATGTGGGGAGTATCAGTTTATATTTCGTTTTCAGTATCACTGTACCAAATTTGCACTTCCTGAACAGAAACATGAACCAGAATACACTTAGACCTCAATAGCCATACTTTTTAAAAGTTTGCAATGAGTTTGCTAAACAAAGCAGAATAAAAATAACATATCAAAAGAATGGAAATAGCATGGGGGGGGGGGCATACATTTGAAACAGTGTGTTCCAGAAATGCATGTATGTTTAAAAATGATGTACAAAAATGTTTATTTCAACAGCAAAAGTAGCTGAAAAAATGTATGTTTGAAAAAAGTGCATGTAAAAATGTGTATATTGGGGGGGGGCACAGCAAATGTGTACAGATTTTTGGTGTGGACCAGGAAAAAAAAAAAACATAATTTGCAGCCTGATATGGAAAGGAATGAAGTTAAGATTGGATAAATGAGAACCTGAGGGAAATCAAGCATGACAGTTTCACTGATTCTTTATTCTTCTCCTTTTCCATAGTACAGGAGTAATGTAATTCAAGTGATGCATATCCCACAATATGTAATCAATCAATCAATGATTGTTATGGTCAGTGACCAGCAAAGCAATATACAATATGCAATGATGTGAGAAAGGGTGTGTGTGTGTGTGTGTGTGTGTGTGTGTAAAAGAGAGAGAGAGAGAGACAGACAGACAGATGTGGGGGTGGGTGGGTAGGGAATATTTGGTATAGAAGAACCCAGTCAAGGAATAGACATCTCATCTACTACTAAAACTGCCAATCACCTCCCTTCCCTTTCTTTAGAAAGCTAACCACCCATTTCTTGGCTGCCAGGCACCTATGAATCTTGAAAGGAGCAGCTGCTTTTCAATGCCTAAGAATAATTTGACCTGTAATGAAACTCAGAAGGACCAAGCAGCCTATGAGTCAGACAGTGCTTGTATCATTCATATATAACCTAAAATAGCATGAAGAAACATCAAGGTGTACACCCCGTTAAGAATTAGACTGACACACTGGAAATTGCTGAAGAAGTACCAAATGCATATACTATTTCATCTAGCATGTATCACATTCTATGAAGCCTCGTTTAAATAGAAAAGGTGCCAAGCAATAAAGCTTATGGTAGATGGTTCAACTCTCTATTTATCAGAGCTTGGAGAAATTACTTTTTTGATTACATCTCACAGATCCCTCCCCCATCACAACTATGACCATTGGGCATGGTGGCTGGAGGCTTCTAGGCATGATAGTTCAGAAAAGTAACTTTTACAGCCCCCAATATTCATCATGCTGTTTCTGAAATGTTAGGGATGCTCTAGGATTTCATCTGACCTGCATTTTAAGGGAACAGACCTATTATGCACTTTCTATACTAGCACGTGGATCAGAATGCAGTTATCCTTTGTATTCTGGTAAGAATGGGACTGATCCTCACTTCCCAGGTGGACAGATGGATCAGAATGAAGCTCTCCACTGGGTTTTGTGTTTCTCTGAATGTTTTGTGATGAGCATATTTAGGTGTACATTGCTGCCGAGCTCTGTTCTAATTAGAGGGAGGTTCACATGATCACCTCCTTTCCCTGATGTATTGGAAGAACAGATGAGGTGGGTCATGAGGCTATATCATCCCCAACCACGGCAGTGGGCTGGTCACACGGTCCTCAGCGGCAGTCATTCATAGTAAAAATGCTTCTAGCCAATCAGGGTCCTTGTTCATGTAGAAGAGCTCTAAGTAGGTACATAGACTTGAGGATGGAAACCATGTTCGGAAACGTTGTTTTTAAAAAGCATGAAGAAACATCAAGATGTGCACAGCATTGAAAAAAATGTTTCTCCAGTGTCAGAAAGCCCCAAGGGACAAAAATCTTGTATTGATTAAAATTTTCACAGTTCTGAACTTATTCCATGCAAAATTTGCATGTGGTTTTTGTGTGTAGATAAAGCAGCATGTTCTGCATCTTAAATTCTCAACCAGAGAGCTCTTTGGCCTCAGTAAACTACAAATCCCAGAATTCCACAGGATGTTGAAAGTGGAACAATAGCACTATAACAGTGTAGTGCGGAAAAGGGCTGGAGTGTCTAATCAAGGCTATATCTCTGCAGCCTCTGATTCCCTATACAGACTGTGATGAAGGCTTCTGACTGCGAGTCAACAATAGCAACAAACTAATAATTAGCCAAAGGCCATCAGAGCACTGTAATTCAGCGCAGTGGATGGAAAAATTAATTTTCTGGACAAGAGTTCCCAGAATTTCCTAGCCAACATGGACACTCTGGGAATTCTCACCCCCCAAAAGTAGTATTTCCAAGCTCTTCTCATATGTGGGTGGTCAGTTAAATATTCAGCATTACAATCATTTCTTAATAGTGTTTTTTTTTTAACAATCAGGTTTTAGGAATGTTTCTTTCTGGATTGTTTTCTGTACAAACCCGACCATTTTATTATTTTGTTCCTTAACATTGTGGTCAACGTGGTATTTGTAAGTGCAAAGAAATAAAATGTTCCTTTTTTGTCTGCCATGGGAATTGCTTTCTATTTTCAGATTTTTCTGTGTTATTTAATTTATTTATTTATTTAATTTGCCAACTGGCAAAGAAACAAGCAATGATTTGGTTCCTCAGAGTATAGCGGTTTGCAGCTCCCCTTCCAACATAGGATACATCTGCAGTTGTTGTTTTGGTGCTGTAATTAGTCATTTCAGTGCCTTAGGCCAGCTCCCAATTCTACGCCCTTCCAACAGCTGGCAGTCAGACAAGTTGAGAATTCCAAAATCTCTCTGCTAATGGAGGTGGCCCTTTGTCCAAAGTTGTTGAACAGAAAATCTATGGCTGCTGCTGTCCCTCCGGTGTCCCATGTGTTCAGTTGTCTTTGCAAACACCAGGAGAGTTCATTGTGATGCATTGTTTCAGGTTACAGGCAAAGGGTGAATAAGAGGCCAGAAGAGTGCCATTCTTCTTTACCTGCTGCTCTTCCTAAGACTCTCAACAAGTTTAGGGTTGTATTACCTTGGCAGAAAGTGTTTGGAGCCTGCAAGCAGACGGTGGGTAGAGTGGGACATGGTGATGAACCAGGTCAAATCCAGGAGTAGGGTTGAATACCCCCATTTCTCAACTCATTAACTGTCTCTCACACCACAAAAGGAGCTACTATCTTCATGTAACACATAATCTAACTATCAAATTCACTGCCACAAGATATGAAGACAACTACTAACTTGGATGGCTTTAAAAGGGATTAGATATATTTATGGAGAATAAGATTATTAGCCGTAATGGCTATACATTACAGTATGCCCCAGAAAACCAGATGCTAGGGAGAGCAGGAAGGTGCTACTGCACTCATGTCTTGCTTGTGGGATTCCCAAAGGCTTAAAGAGGACGGACCATCAGGGTAACAGAGTGCTGGTTTAAGTAGACCTCTCATTTGATCCAGCAAAAGTCTTATATTTTTATGTGTACTGGAAGTTCTGGTGTGTTTCAGGGGCAGGATTTTATTCCATGCTAAGTGTTCTTAGGATTGTAGCCTGGTTTTATTCCATAGAAAAGACACTGGTTTTAAACTCCAAAGGTCTAGATAGAGATGCTAGTGTCTAGAAGAAACTGGTGGTGGAGAAGACTGTTGGTCATTTGGGCAACTGTAGCTGGTGGTGGCTTCCATGTCAGTGAATCCACAACAGGGTTGAGTTTCAACTTTAAAGGAGCTAAACCTAGGATGCTAAACCTATTGTAGTGGTTTGAGCATTGGACTATGACCCTGGAGACCAGGGTTCGATTCCCCACTTGGCCATGGAAACTCACTGAGTGACCTTGGACATGTCAAACACTTTCAGCCCCAGAAAAACTCATGATAGTTTCACCTTAGGGTCACCGTAATTTGGAAATGACTTGAAGGCACACAACAAGAGTTCTTTTGAACCAGCCTGGTGTAGTGGTTTGAGCATTGGACTATGACCTTGGAGACCAGGGTTTGATTCCCCACTCAGCCATGGAAACCCAGCAGGTGACCTTGGCAGTGTCATACCACTCTCGCCCCCAGAAAACCTCATGATAGGTTCACCTTAGGGTTGCCATAAGTCAGAAATGACTTGAAGGTGCACAACAAAAACACAACAACAAAATCTATTTTGGGAAAAGGGTGCAGCACCTTGGATAATCTCTTTAACATTCTGGCTGAAAGTAGACCATCCCACTGACATGGAAGCCACCAGTCATCACTGTTAGGCAATGGCCTCATCTGGGTCAGTTGCTGGATTTAACTCCTTATCAAAAGGTGGCCTTTGGGTTCTTGTTATTACCTTAAAAGTTGGGCTTTGCAACTTCAGCAGTTTCTCCTGCATAGATCTGATCATGTCAAAAGCACTGTGTGTTTAGCTCCCTTGTCCTCTTTTGTCATCTTATTTCGCTGGATTGTACCATGGGCCCAGGGTTATGTTTCCAATTCTTCTCCAGGAGCTGCAGAGTTCATGCCCCCAACACTTTTGCAAAGGCAAGATCAGCAACTAAGGTAAGGGCATCTTCTTGTCACTCTCCCAAACAGGCCCTTCATGAGCAGCCGATCAGAGGAAAATGTCAACAGTGAAAGTCAGGAATAATGAGCAAACGATGAAACAAAGATGAAAAAACAGCCCAGCTAATGACTGGGCACCAAGGGGGCTTTGAAGTTTTATTGTAGCCAGACTTGAAGAGCTCCATCTTGAAAGATACATTATCCCCAGAATGCATTCAGCCTAATCCCTCCAACATGATTTTTTTGCCAGTGAACAGAGACAAGATTATCCCACTGGGTCTTATCCAGCCAGATGGGATTAGTAGATAACAAAACATTTTTACTCGTTTATGGTTCTCTTCTAGACAAACCCCTAACAATCAAATTCCCATCCTAAAACAGATAATGAAATACAAAATGAAATATGGAAAATAAATACACACATACATACATACAAAATAAATACATGTAAGCGAAAAGCCACACAAAATAATCATACAGTTTTTGATTCTCCTGTTCTTTCTTGACAGGTACTTGTGTACTTACAGATATAAATGCTGTTGTTGTGTGTCTTCAAGTCATTTCTGACCAAAAACCTGGTTTGCAATTCTTCCTATTTACTACTGAAATAACCTTTGTGTTTAGAACTCTGACTCTGGTAAATCACACTTTCTACTTAACCTTTTCTTCCTTTGCACTGTTTTTATGCTGAAATGGCCTCCTGTCCAGCTTCAATGGCAAGTGGTAGGAGGGCAGTTTTCACTGAGAGAATAGGATAAAGTTAACCTCAGCAAACCAGAGTCCTAAGCATAGAAATAAAGTGCATCTTCAAATGAAATAGCTGGAATCCTGTAAGTGATATGTGTATACTTTGTGTGTGTGTATGTTCTGTTTTGAATGTGGCACAAGAGGCTCTTCTGTCCAAAACGATGTCCTCGGGCAGCTCTCAAGCCCCATGGGGCTGCTCCTACAGTGCAGATGGAGGAGGGAGGTGATAGGGTAATATCACAGAGTTGGAAGGGGCCTCATGGGCCATCGAGTCCATCCTTCTGCTCCATCCAATTAAAGCATCCTCAGCAGGTAGCTGTCCCTCACCTTTTGTCCAGAAAAGGGGACTCCAGCAGGGACTCCCTCCCATTCCCACAGCAGTTTGCTACATAGAGAGGCAAAGCAATGATATAATTATATATATTCATTCCTCTTCCTCTCTCTGTAGTGAACAGCAGTGGGGTCAAGAGACAGTCCCTACAGCAGAACTTTCCAAACTTTTCATGTTGGTGACACACTTTTTCGACATGCATCATTTTGCAACACGGTAATTCAGTTTTACTAGCAAACCAGAGGTATCCAGAGGTGTATCTAGAGTGGGGAAAGGCAGCCCCCCCGATCCTGGCCTGCTGCCATCATTCTTGCCAGCAGCAGAGGGAAAAGCAGCCCCCTCCCACATAGTCCTTGCCTGCTGCCGTTGTTCTTCCCAGGGAAAAGCCTCAGCAAGAGCGACAGCAGTGGGCCAGGCTTGGGAATGTGTCTTTTTTGGCTAGGGAAGTGACACACCAACACACTACAGGCGACACACTAATGTGTTACGATACACCATTTGGAAAGCCCTGCCCTACAGCCTAGTTAATTCTCCCTATACCTCCCTCCCTCCCTCTCTACCACTATTTAATGGCCATATAGAGGTCCTGCAAGGCTTGGCAACTGCTAAGGGGCGGGGAGGTCTGTGCACAGTGCAAGTAGACTCCACATAGGCCATCTAGGATCTTGGTGAGTTATCTAGGACGCAGCTGACTATTTTAGTCAGCTGACTATTCTATATACTGAAGCTGCAGAGGTACATTTTGAACTTATGCTGGCTCCTTTCAGTTTAGTTAGGGTGGTAACATTCCATTCCCTCAAATCTGGGCATCTGATTTCCATTGCAATTATGTAAATTCAGTACATTAATTGTTGCATTTTTTCCTTCTACTATGTTTACTTTCTACTTTCATACCATTTTTTTCAGTGACATCTGATTTGAAAGAACCTTTAGAGAGTAAGGATTAAAATACTAGATTTACAGTGGGAAAACCCAAGTTCAGATCTCTGCTTGGGTCAGGAAATTTACCATGAATTTACTTGAGCCATCACAGCTATTGTTGCTATCTGGATTTGACTTATGGTGACCCTAAAGTGACCCTATCATTTTGGGACCATCACTGTTGTTGCTGTTGCTGTTGTGTGCTTTTAAGTTGTTTCTGACTTATGGCAATCCTACGGTAAACCAATCATGGGGTTTTCTGGGGCTGAGAGTATATGATGCGCCCAAGATCACCCAGTGAGTTTCCATGGCTGGGTGGAGAATTGCACCCTGATTTTCAGGTAGGAGCCAATGCTCAAACCACAGTCCCTCACTGGTCATCACTACGGTCCTTTTCACACAGCATTTTGCTTGAGCATCATGCACATGTGAGGAGCGGTCCACACGATGCACTCACATTTGCACGACGCTCCAGGGCCTGGCGGGACCGCTCATGCATTTTTTCATTTTTGGCTTGAAGCCGAAAACGGTGCGTGGTCGCGCATTGCTCCGGGGTCCCGCGCGCACTTACCTTGCATGCGGAGCCTCGGGAGCCGGGCCGGTCGCGCTTCCTGTCCAGTGCAGCCTGGGAAGGTCCCAGGCTGCACTGCAAAAGGAAGAGGTGGGGCTCTCGCGCGAGCAGGAAGCTCGTGCGGAGCCAAAGAAGCAGGAAACCGAGAGCCTCTCTCTGGGGGCTGCTCGCGCGAGCACCGCACCCCAGCGCTGAAAATAGGTGAATCGCGGCAAGGGCCTCCCTCTCAGCAAACCTGCTTAACAGGCCCATCGCTTCTTTAGCTTGCTGCTCACGTGGCTCTCTCTCCCTTCCCTTCTGCTGCCTTCCTCCAACTTCATACCCTTGCGCTGTGCCCTTTCACTGCTTGTACCACCCACTCTCCCCTTCCTGCTTCCCCTTCTCTCCCTTCCCATTGCATCCTCAGAATTCACCCCCTCTAACTTCTCCACCATTCAATCTCCCTTCCTTCCTACTCTCTCTGTCTCACCTCACCTTGTCCCCTTGCGGTGTGTCCACGCTTGATTCTCCTACTCTGCCACTGGTCATTCTACTTTCCTCCTATTCCCTCTCTCATGGTGCCTCTGTCCCTCACAATGCCTCCCTTGCTTCTTACCAGCTGCCACTCACACTGCTTGTCCTCCTCCCCCCCCACTCCTTCCCTTGCCTCGCCTCATGCTCTTCCAGGGTGCCCTCCCTTGCTTCTTACACCACACTGCTTCTACTATTCACTCTCCTTCCCTCCTACTCTCCTGGTTGGCTCATTGTGCATCCTTGCAATACATCCCTCTCTTGCTTAACTCAACCACTTTTACTGCTCACTCCCCTTCCCTCCTTCTCCCCCTCGTAACTGCCTGCACCGTTTACTCTCCCTTTACTTTGCATCTTAGAGGTAGGAGCAGATTGTTCTCACAGAACAATTTCATAGAAGAATACCTTAAGACTTTAAAAAAAAACAACAACCTTGGAATTCTGGCCAGATGGATGGCATGCCTAGAATTTGGGTAAAACCTGCCCAAACTTGGGGTATGGCAACCCTGCTTCAGGCAATGCATGGCAGGTTGTGAGAGGGGAAAGGACTTCTGTCTGTCTTATGCAGGGGTAGGAAAGTTTTTAGAGTCCAGATATTCTTTTTCCGACTGCACTGTTCCCCAAATCTAAAAAAACAAAAACAAATGGAAAGTGGCTATAAATCTACTAGTGAGCCAGTGTGGTGTAGTGGTTTGAGCACTGAATGTTAGAGTATGATTCTGGTGGCCAAGTTTCCATTCTCTGTTTGGCCATGAGTGACCTTGGGTGAGTCACACACTCTCAGCCCCCAGAAAACCCCATGATAGGTTTGCCTTAGGAAACAACTTGAAGGCACACAACAACAAATCTACTTCCATTCATAGGCTCAGGATGTACCCAGGCAAGTATCACTGTGCTTAAATGCTATTCTTGGAGGCTTCTAAAAGTGGAAATTGATCTTTTTTTGTGTGATTTTTGGTTCAGTTTTTTTTGAGGGAGGGCAAAGCAGATACCCACCCATTTCTTTCAAATGTTCTCCTAGCAGCCACTATCTGGTTAGGTCAGACTGGGCCAAGCTAGGTCAGGCCAAGCTTTTCACCACACCACCCCCTCTTTCCAAGATGAGGGTGACTTCCAGGTTGCCTAGGAATAAAAGCTTTCCCACTGAAGTTAATTGCCCATTAATCAAGCTTCCACTGCCCCCCTCCAGTGGTTCCATGCCATGTGCCTGAAAGAAAGGAATGTCTCCCTGCATGTCACAACCCAAACATATGGTTGCAACAATAAACCTGGGGTGTTTGGAGACAGGGTCAATAGCTCTCTCTCTCTGATTATTGATTGATTTCTTATTCTTTCTGAGTTTCTTAAAACAGATGACAATTTAAAAGCTTGAAGTCAGTTACAGTATATTGTGTTATATATTCCTCTGTTTAGTTTGAGTATTGATATCCTAACTTCCAGGTAGGGATGGATGACCCAGTCTATTTCTGATTCATGTGAGTTTTGCAAATGTTCATTCATGGTAGATTCGTTATGTCATATTTCTGCACTGATCTGCATGGTTCTTTTTAAAATGAAAATTGTATATACCATCTGCACTTCATATCCATGATTTCTGTATCCATGGTTTTACCAACCATAGCTCAAAAATATTCCACCTTCCCCTCCCACAAAAAAAATCCAAAAAGCAAACATTGATTTTGCCATTTTATATAAGGGATACCATTTTACTACACCATTGTACATAACGGAACTTGAGCCTTCATGGATTTTGGTATCCATGGGGGGTTCTAGAACCAAACCCTAGCAGATACTGAGGGCCCATTATAAATAGATTTTTTAAAAAAATCTATATTCTCATGGACTAGAAGTGGCATTGGAACCAAGGGTTTGCTTAAATTAAATATCTGAAATAAAGCAGATAGTCAAAAAAGGGTTCTTTGGAATGTCACCAAATAATAAATACAAACAACATTAAATAACAGGTTTCCCCTCCTTCCTTACTTTAGAGTTTGTCCTTTCTTATGGTTCCTTAGTTCCAGTTGTTGTTTGGGCACACAGGATATTCTCTCTAAACCACAGATGGGAAGTGCAGATGGGAAGTCTCTCTAGCAGCTGTTAGCTGTAATTCCCAACAGTCCCAGCCAGCATAGCCAATGGTGAAGAATGCTAGGAGCTGTAGTTCAACAACAGCTGGAGTGCCACATAATTCCCACCCTTGCTTTATAACTTCAGTTTCTGGGTTTTTGGCTGTCTGTCCTATTTAGGGATGCCAGAGTGAAAACTGGAGTCAATTCCTGTATCTTTAAGGATTGTATAGAGGAAAGAATTTCAGCAGGTGTAGTTTGTTACCTGGTTACATGAAAAACAACACCTACTGAAATTCCTTCTTCTGCACAATCATCAAAGATATGGGAGCTGTCTCCAGTTTTCATTCTGGCAATCATATAACTTGAACTCCTAGGGCCTTTCCGCAGCTTACCTTTTCTCGGTGCTGGGGTGTGGGGATCACGCAAGCAACCTCTTGCAAGAGGCTCTTGCGTCCGCGCTGCTTCGGCTCTGCAGGAGTTGCCTGCTGGCCGGCAGGCAACATGAGGACTTCATCTCTTCCTTCCTTCCGCAGCGCAGCCGGGCATTTTCCCAGGCTGTGTTGTGGGAGGAAGCGTGAGTGACATGGCTCCGGAGGCTCTGCACACATGGTAAGTGCGCGCGGGGCCCTGGAACGATGCGCGATCGCACACCATTTTGGGCTACAAGCTGAAAATGAAATAGTGCGTGATTGGCGCCTGCCAGCCCCGGCAGTGTCGTGCGATTGCGAGGATGTCGTCTGAAATGCTCCTCGCAATCGCGCAATGCTCCGGAGGCCCTTTCGTATGGCAAATGCCGTGCGAAAAGGGCCCTAGTCCTGCCATCTCCTCATAGTTGTCCTTTGGTGGTCAGCTCTACTCTTTGTCCCAGCTTATAGAAAAAACCTCCTCCATCAAAACCCATCTTTCTTCATTTTCTTTCTCTTTTCATTCTTTTTCAACTCCCTTTTTCAAACCATTCTCCACCTTCCATTCCCCCAGTAATTACTTCCTAGCACATACTGCCATGTGACTCTTCCTCTTCTCAACATACCATTTGTCTGGCTACTCTTAACCATGTTCCCTATTCATCTTAAAAGGTATTTCCAGCAGTATTTCCCTTATACCTAACCTGTCCTTGGTTAATCCATGTTCCTATTTCAAAAAATCATTTGGGAATATCTCTACAATCTCTTTACCTGTACTGGATGCATCAGTTGTCTTTCTACTGCATTGTCAAACTCTCTGTAAATGAAAGACCATTTTATATTTTAATATTTATACTCTTATTGAAGTTTTTGTGGGATAACAACAATGACAATAATGGCTGTTATACTCCATTTATTCACATACCCTAATCACAAAGCTAGTGTCTGATAGGCTATGGCTGAGCACATGAACATCCACAGCTAGTAAAGACAGGCATATTGGCTGAAGGAATAGAAAAGTCTCCATCCATATTAGGGTAATGGCATATTGGCTGAAGGAACAGAAAAGTCTCCATCTATATTGGCTGCATCCTGTGGAATCCTGGGATTCATAGTTTGATGAGGCACTAGTGCTGTTTGCCTGAGAATTCTAAATATCTGTCCCTAAACTGCAAATCCCAGGAATCCACTGGATGTTGCAATGGCTGTTAAAGTGGAATCCTACTGTTATAATTGTGTAGTGTGAAAGGACCCACACTTGTGTATTCCTGACAACCTGCCCCGCCATTAGGTTGGGACTTGCTCTGCCATTACCAGTATTGAGGCTAGGATTGTCAAAGTTTCAAAAAGTGCCAGGTGCCATTCCTCATATACAGCCTCTTGAAGGAAAGAAGAGTAAAATGTCAGCAGTTTAGAAATAACTAGTTTCAGATAACGAGTTACTTATAATTAATCTGCCCTATAACTAAAGCATAATTGTATTGTATGATAATTGTAACTTAATGAGAGACAACTTCACTCCCTCTGTGATGTTGCTGTAAATTCCTAGTTACTTTTATAGTTATGCTAGTATAAATGGTGGAAGAAGAACATCACATAGGTCAAGTACTGGTTTGTGCTTGCCTTGTGTTGCTGCCATGTGTTCTGTTGTGGGTACTGAGGCAATAGTGATGTGACCAAGAGGAGAGTGTCTTTTGTATTATAGATGAGGTCCTTACAGCATCCATATTTTAAAAGGAACTAAAAGTAACTGTTTCAGTTACTTTGAGAAACAGTGGTAAAGAGTTGTTTTTTAAAATAATTTATAACAATTATAGTGACTGACTAACGGTGACTGATATTCTTGTAACAATAACTGTAATCAATTACTTTTAAAAAGTAACATTCCCAGCTCTGGATGCAACACAGAACCAAAATGGAGAAACCTTGCTATAAATTATACTATACACACATATTTTGGAGACTTAATCTGCAGTCTTTAGCAGCTGGTAATGTTTATGTTCATGCAATGGAAAGTTTCACTAGCTAATTGCTATAGATTAAGAACAGCAGCAAAGCTAGTTTAAAAAGAAGTTGGCAACCTTGTGTATAACAGGAAGAGATGCTCTTGGGGGAATTTTGTCATAATGGAACTTGAGAGGGAGAGGATGTTGATTAAGTGAGCCTTTGTGAAAAAAAATATGGTTTTGAAAATATACATAAGAGGAGGACAATTTTCATTTTGTAAAATACTGGAGGATATGCAACTGCCAGAGTTAAGCGTGCATAATTTTCTCCTCAGTATAACAGTATGCTATTTATTTATTTTACCCCAAAACCTTTTTTTAAAATATGCCCTTCAGACCAGTTGAGTCTCTGAGATGGCTGACACAAATTAAAATGTAACAATTCAATCCAATAGATGAAGAATGAAACATAATGACATTTTAAAAAATAACATGTCCTGTTGATTTTTCTGCTTATGCTGCTGTTACACTTCCTGAGGCTCAAGGAGAGAATGAGCTTCTAAACCCCATCTGCTGAACTTGGAAAGGTTACTTTTTAAAGGGAAGTGTACAAAGTTAAACAAACAATATTTTATAAAAGGTAGAAGCACAATGTTTAAACTGTTGTGCCTTTCCATCAGTGCCAGCCCAAGACTTTACCTGAGACAAAGTAGCAATTGTGTCACCCCTTGGGACAACCAAGTCAGAGCGCATAGTACCCCAAACCAGTCAAGTTATTTCGGTACACAACACAGAAAATCCCTTAGACACCTCTCATCATTCCTACCAGTAAAAAATTTATGATAATAACAAATTAAATAAACAGTGTTTGCTGCCTTCTTGTGACATTTCAAACTGTCTCTCTGGGACAATTACTTCACCTTGCTTTATGATAGAGCCAGTCCTGTTTTTCCTTTGTTCATCTGCTCTACACCTTTGCCATATAATATCCATACTGACCCCTTCAGTTTACCTAACTGATTGTGAGGATGTACTATAGAAGCCCACAGTGAAAGAGCCGGAGAGACTGTGAGTAGGAAGAATGTTGTATATCTACCCAGGACTTACAGGAACATCTAATCTGTCTTGGACGTTTAAATCATGCCCACAAATCGAACCTTAGGCTGAATTTTTAAGTTATTTCCAGATGAGCTTGTCTATGGAGAAGAAGTTAGATCAGGGCTGGCTTTAGGGGGTAAATCACAAACATGTAGAGCAGTACATATTTTAGATTATTTTTTCCTCCAAATCTTGCAGTTTTTGGGGAGACACTAATTACAACAAATAAACTTTCCCCGATTAACTTCAAAGAATGTTGATTTTGCCATTTGGACGTCATTCTTTTGAATCAGAGCTGGAGAAAGTTACTTTTTTGGGTTACAATTCCCAGAATCCCCCAGCAAGCATTTCCCAACTATATACTGAACCATTTTCAGTGAAACATAGTTATAACTCCCTGGTTTTTTAATTCTTCAGAAGCCACAAGACAGGGCAATACTGCAAAACTGACCAAGAGCACCTCATCCAAAGACCGCCTCTGAGTCAAAAGCATTTTCACTCCTTCTACTGTATCAGAAACATAACTGAACAAAAGATTTGGAGAGAGAGAACAAGAAATGTCTTTGCATGTCTCTGTGAACACAGGCCAGTCTCCAGCCATTACAGATCATTCCTGTTCTGCACTTGGCACTCGCAGCCTTTTTGTCAATCTAAAGAAAAAGGTGGAATGTGTCAGAAGCCATCAGTAAGTACTCAAGATCTGGATGAGACCAGCTGCCTGCGTGGGATTTATTAGGGCCTGTTTAGAAGAATACGGCATGACAGAGCCCTTCCTCAGGGGGCTGTGCATTAGTGAGGGAGACTCAGTTTTCAAGAGGCTGCTAATTGAGCAATCTGCCACACTAATGGGAGAACTAATGAGGGGGACTGTTCTGGGGGAAGGTCTCCTTCCTGTGTAGGCCAAAGGGAGGCCGCCACAGTCGTTGTACGGACCTTTCAGAAGTCAGAAGAAGTGCCATCAATTTTCGTCCCATAACCTTTAGATACCACAGCCCTAGGGATGTGATGGGAGGGGCACCTTTAGAAAGCGTGTGGGATCAATTTGTGAGGCAGAGAGAGGGGCTAAGTAGAGGTTTTGTTGCTTGAGAAAAACAATAGTCAGTCTAGTTTACACCTCTGTGCTCTTGTTAAGTAATGGCAGGTCCAAACTTCAGTGGACCAGGGTATATTGAAGCAACAAGAGGAGCTGGGTTCTGGTTTTGGCCCAGATCGTGACTCACAATGGACTTAGCACTTCACTGTGTTTTGTTTTATAAGACAGTGTCATAGTCTGATTATTAATAGGCCATTTCCACATGAGATTGTTATAGCGCTATGATTCCACTTTCAACATTTGATGGAATCTTGGGGTTTGGTTTAGGGAGGGGTTGGCCGGCCCCTCCCTAAACTGCATACCCCAGGATTCCATCGGATGTTGCAAGTGGAATCATAGCACTATAACAGCCCCGTGAGGAAATGGCTATAGTATCTATTTTATTTACCTTTGAATGATGAGAAAATAAATTGTTACTTTAGAATTGCAGGTATAATGACATCTACTTCCCCCCACAAACTGGAATGGAACCAATTAAGTTGTGGCAAGTACAGATCACATGAACTACCTGCAGTTTGGAAGTAACTAGTGATACAAAAATAACAAGTTACTTGCAATTAGTTATTTTTGCCATAACTCAGGCCATTTCTGCACTACATTGTTATAGTGCTATTATTCCATTTTCAGCCTCCTATGGAATCCTGGGGTTTGCAGTTTAGGGAGGGGCATTTAGGATCTCAGCCAGGGAGTTCTTTGGCCTCAGTAAATTACAAACCCCAGAATTCCACAGGACATTGAAAGTGGAATAATAGCACTTTAACAGTGTAGTGTAGAAAGGCCCTAAGTTACAGGATGGTTATAACATAAGGGAAAATTTCACTCCGTGCAGTGTATAGTTCTTTCACTTACTGATTCAGTTACAGATTGTGTCAAGCTTCATCATTTAGGTGTGTTTTGATCTACAGGCCAGTGGTTTGCAATATGTTGATTTTTAAAAGGTAAACAGAGGTATCTATTTAGTTACTCTTGGTTAATGAGAAAGTAAGTGTTACTTTTAAAATTGGAGCTATAGTGACTATTAATTACTTCTAAGGCCCTTGAAACAGTGGCTAATGACTTTTAGAAGTAACTTTCCAAGCTTTAATTATCTGAGCAATTGTGGACCAAGATTTTGCAGTGAAATTATGGATAAAGAGTTAATTTATCTAAAGAGAGTGAGAGGACATAGTCCTGTCCGGAAGAACTGATCCCTATTTCCAGATGTGTGTATATGTGCACATGTAGGAAAATGCTGTGGTTACATAGTAGTGTGGGACAGACATAGCATGTACTCTGAAACACTGTCTCTCTGATTATTACATAGCTTGACAGGTTGCAGGCATGAGGTCTGGCCCATATGAAACCCATTGAGAAAAACAGCTACCACAGACAAAAAGGAGAAAGGGAATACATGTTAGGTTTTGAATCTAAGTGCTTTAGTCAATGGAAGGATGGAATAGGCTACTGCGAGCTAAAGCAAGGCAGCAGATTCAGAGTGTCACAAATGAGATCTGCAACAGCATGGAATACTTCCATGTGTGTGGTCAAGATCCTTGATAATCGAGATATAGTATTGAGTTCCACCAGGCAGAATTATGCTATGTCTCCTTTTCCACCCAGCTCCCAAAACACACCTTTTACCTGCTGTTGTCCCGCAACAAGGCCATTTACTGGTAGGTGGAGAGCAGGGGTGGAGGCCGTGGCAAGTATTTTGCTATTTTCCTATAACTGGGTGCATAACAATGAGGCATTCTCTAGGACAGAGCTTTCCAAATGGTGTGCTATGACATGTTAGTGTGTTGCCTGAAGTGTGTAGGTGTTTCGCCTACAACCTTGGAAATGTATATTAGTATTTATAAATCATATATTTTTAAAAATATATGAAAGGTTTTCATGAGATATGTTGTGTCCCCATACATTTTGTTATTACAATATATGTATGTCTCTGTATCTCTTATAAGGGGTTAGTTTAACCTTCAGTTTGCTAGTAAAACTGAAATTACTGTGTCGCGAAATGATGTATGTCTAAAAAAGTATGTCACCAATATGAGAAGTTTGGAAAGCTCTGCTCTAGGACCTCTTAGGAGTCCTCCACAGGTAGTGGAGGATGACATCATTGGCTCCAGAAGGCCTGGTTTTCTCCTCCCCTCTGGCTAATCCTGCTGTGGATTCATTTTTTCAGCCTTATTTCCCCCACCTGTAAAATGGGCATAAATAGTGACTCATTTCACAAATTTGTTCTGAAGAAAGCTACTCAAAATAAAAGACAGAAAAGTAAGTATCTTATTAAAAAGTGGTAAAGCAAGACTATATAGGGGAAGTTGTACATTCTCAAACAGACATCTCTGGAAGCATGGGTGGGGGACAAATTCCTACCCTAGATGAATGTTTCCAGTATAACTGGCCTCAAAACAGCTGGATTCTGGCCTGAGTTTGGCTTTTCTCCCCCTGGGAATGTAAATGGGATGTTCCAGTCTCCCAGTAGATCAGCCAAATTGTGACCGATCCTTTTCCAGAGACCACACTTATCATAGCTGCTTCTTCCGATTGTGGGGGTCTCTGTCCTCTTTCTTCCTCCCCTGGGCTATAGAACAAGCCCTTACATAATTTAATTCAATTGGGCACTGTGGTCCCTGCCAAAGAAACTGACAGATGGCGAGACCTTTGATCCCCCACTCCTCAAAGGCAGATCTTTGGGCTTTTTTTTTCTTTTTAAAGTGTTTTTCCAGGATTGTTCTAAAAGCCATGGAGAACGTACGCGTCTCAGTGTTTCTCAAAGCTCTGATAGCCAAAGCACATTATTTTTCTGAATTAACACTGAAGGCACATACTTTGCTTTTGCCCCCTCAAAGGATTTACATTTCAAAGTTCATCAGAATTACTTGCCTCCAAAGCAGCATACTCAACTTATGTGCAAACCACTTTTCTGTGAGTTCTAATTGGGAAGCCAAATACTGAGTATATTCATTAAGTGATTTATAAAGTTCTCTTGCTCTTATTTGTTGCTAACTGCTGTTAAGTCTATTTTGACTTACGGCAACCCTATGAATGAGGGACTCCAAGTCACTCTATCCTGTTCAGGTCTTGCAGATTCAGGGACATGTCTTCCTTGATTGAGTCTATCCATCTGTAATGCAGTCTTCCTCTTTTCCTGCTGCCTTCTGTCTTACCAAGTATTATTGTCTTTTCTAGTGAGTCAGGTCTCCTCATGTTATGGCCAAAGTACGACATCTTTAGTTTATTCATCTTTGTTTTTAAGGAGAGTTCAGGCTTAATTTGCTCTAGGACCCATTCATTTGTCTTTTTTAGCAGTCCAGGGTATCTGTAGAACTCTGCTCCAGCACCACATTTCAAGGAAGTTGATTTTCTTCCTGTCAGCTTTCTTGCCCTACCCAAAATTTAAAGCAAAACAATGATGCAATTTTTTTTAAAAATCCAGATTTGGGAAAACTTGCTTTTCAGGACCACCACTTCTACCATGCCCTAGTAGCCATGCTGACTAGGGGATTCTGGAATTGTACTGAAAAAGTAAGTTTTGTGAGGTCTGGAAAAATCCAGCAACATGCTGTGGTCCTTTTTTTTAAACATTGGTTTATGAACATACATGCAAGGTGTGTGTGTATCTGAGCAACATTTTGGATTGTCTCATCATCCAGTTTTTGAAGTAAAAGGCATTTGGGAGTGGTTTATCTTTGCCTCCTTCTTCACAGTTCAAACTCCTTTAGAGTTGGCTGATGTGCCACCACTCCTTGACAGCAATCACAAGTGTAAAGACATATAATTCAATCTCAAAGTCAAAACACCGGACAGTGAAGAAGAAAGCTGGAAGGAACAGAATCAACTCATTTGAAATGTGGTGTTGGAGGAGAGTTCTGATGACCATGGACCTCTAAAAGACCCCTCAAATGGGTCCAGGAGCAAATTGGACCTGAACTGAGCCTGAATTCTCATGAGAAGCCAAAAAAAATAAAAACAAACAGAGGCTGTCATGCTTTGAAGAAATCATGAAATGGCATAATTTATTGTAAAAGACAACCATGCTAGGTAAAGGGAAGGCAGTAAGAAAAGGGTAGGACCAGATGAATCACAGATGGTTTGCCTGAGGAGGCCAGAGCCCTGAGTTCATTGTTGCTGTGTGTCTTTGAGTCATTTCTGACTTATGGTGACCCTAAGGTGAACCAATCATTGGGTATTCTGGAGCTGAGAGTGTGTGACACATCCAAAGTCACCCAGTGGATGACTTCACTTCCACGTCCACTTCCACTTCTGCTTCCCCATGATGGAATGGGGAATTGAACCCAGGTCTTCACAGTCATGGTCCAATGTTCAAACCACTACACAATGTCATACCCTCCAATAGTTCACAGATGAAAACCAGGATGTTTGGCCAAGCAAGATCAGACTGTGGTCAAGATGGCAAAAGAAATGAGGAAGAGGCACAAGCCAGGAGACATTGCAGCATTTTGCTTTTTTCCTGAGTTTACTGGGGAGGGCAAAATTCTGCCCCTCCACTCCTCTGCCCCATGCTAAGTTAACTGAGTACAAACAACTTTGGCACTTGGGACTCAGCAGCAATGGAAGTAAGCTGAAGACAAAGGGGGAAAATGGGAGGAGGAGAGAGCAACAGAGGTATTTTAAAAGCAGTTGAGAAAGTGGGATCAGAAGAGGATTAACTGGGACTGTCGTTGGAAAATCGAAGCACTTGGAATATATAGGAGTTTGCAAACTTGAACAAAGAGGCCTCTCATTCATAGAGTCACCGTAAGTTGGCTTGGTGGTGTAAGCAGTAAATAATTCAGACGATATAGATAGTGCAGACAGTAACAAATGGGAGCAGGAGAAAGGAGCTGATATTGACCAAATTTTTAACAGGTAAGGAAGAACACAGGTATTTGTCCTAAACTCTGGTTCCTCTGAAGGGTAAACAGCCCTCCTCACCTTGCGTACAAGATGGAAAAAATTACAGCTAAAATAAAGACTTCCTCTTAAGGCACCAAACTTGCCTAAGCTAGCCTCAGTTTTCATAAAAAGGCTTGCCAAGTGGTTCTTGGGGTGAAATTTGGTACAGGATCACCAGCCTGAGCAAACAGATGTTCCACTCTATTGTCATTTCCACACTACACTGTTCTAGAGCTATTATTCCACTTTCAACATCCTGTGGAATTCTGCGATTTGTAGTTTACTAAGATCAAAGAGCTCTCTAGTTGAGAATGCCAAATGCCCCTCCCTAAACTGCAAACCCCAGGATTCCATAGGATGTTGAAAGTGGAATAATAGCACTATGCCCATGTCTGCACTAGATTGTTATAGTGCTATTATTCCACTTTCCACATCCTATGGAATCCTGGAGTTTGCCTCAAAGGCCCTTTCCTAAACTGCAAACCCCAGGATTCCATAGGCTGTGGAAAGTGGAATAATAGCACTATAACAGTCTAGTACGGAAATGGCTTATAACAGTGTAATGCGGGAATGGCCCGTGATTCCCAGCTTCCTTTGCTCACGCTAGAGTTTCTTTTCAAGGGCAGCAAATGACCTGGATTGTAAAAGATCCCCGTTCCGCTGGCGAACTGAAGGCTTGGCGTGATCTGTGAGGGGAAAGCTCGCCCTTTCTTCCCCCCGAGGCCGTATGCGGAGGGCCTCCTGGAAGTATTTACTGCCTGCGCAGCGTGGAGGAGGTTTCGCATGGGGTAGAATGTCTCCTTTTCCACGCTGTAAATGTTGCCTTCTTTCCCCGCCGGCTGTTTCCCGCCACATTTTTCTTATTTTCACGCTCATTTCTCTTTACGCACCTCCAGTGACCCAGCGCGAGCTGTAAACTTTAATCTCAGCTGGCACGAGGCTGGGGACCGGCTGCAGAGACGAGGAGGGCAGATGTTCATTTAAGGCGCTTCGGCCCCTGGTGTGATGGCGGGGCGCCCTCGAACAACGACAACACACCCCTTTCTCCCTTCACATTTCCCTGGTTTGGGTTGTCTGGAGAGAGAGAGAGAGAGAGACCCTGCACGTGTGTGTGTGTGTTTGTGTAGGATGAGAGCTGGTCTCTTTTAGTTAATGGAGTGTGTGTGTGTGTGTGTGTGTAAACAAATGAGAGCATTGTCCCCTCAGATAAGAACCCTTTCTTTTATTACAAGCCAACTTTCAATAAAATAAGGGAACAAAATGACTACAAAAATCATACATATTTTACATTTCACATTGCTTATCATAAACATTATCAATTTAACAACTACTCTTGCTACCAAATTAGAGAGGAGATACTGGCCATTTCCGCAGTAAAGGGTTATAGTGCTATTATTCCACTTTCAACGTCCTATGGAATCCTGAGGTTTGCAGTTTGAGGCTCCTCCCTAAACTCCAGGATTCCATAGGATGTTGAAAGCGGAATAATAGCACTATAGCAATCTGGTGCGGAAATGGCTAGAGTTCCCCTTCCCCAAACCACCTTCCTTCTCTAAGGGCTATAGGTGCTTCTCTGTTTCTACTTAAGCTTCAGCTTATTTTCTAATATTTATATAACAATATTTCTCTACTGCTGTTTTTTAATAGTTACACTATTATATGTACCATATATACCATTATATGTACCACAGTGCTATATATATATGTGTGTGTGTATGTCATTATATTATATTCTAATGTTTTTTCTCTTATATATGAGTTCAGCAGTAAAAAAGAAAAAACATGTAAATTAAACTCTCAACCAGAATAATTCTTAATCCTTCTAGAGTATTTTATATAATTGGATATCAGCTTAACACTCCTACTAAATATTTATGAAAAAAAAATCCTTTCTCCCCAGATGAAATGTCCTTCGGTCCCCAGATTTCTAGCATTGCAGTAACATGGAACTTCAGTTGAGCGTTTAGAAATTCAATATGGGCACCCGAAGAAAAAGCAGCAGACAAAATTCCCAAGGAACTGCAGACAAAGCAAATGTGAGAGTTCTGGGTGTGAACGATTTTCAGTGTTTCACTCTGCAACGTGAGAAAAACTGAAGGACAATTTTATGAAGTGAGGTAAAATTGCATACCCCTCCAACTCTTCTGATTTGGGAGGGACAGCCCAGATTAATCCTCTGCCATCCTACTTTTTCAGCTGCTTTGAAAATATCGCACTTTCTCCTTACTCTTCCCACTTTCCCTCTTGGTCCTAGTTTACTTCAGTTGCTGCAAACTGAGGGCCGTTCCACATGACACTGTTGTAATGCTATTATTCCACTTTCAACATCCTGTGGAATTCTGGGGTTTGTAAATTTACTGAAGCCAAAGAGCTCTCTGGCTGAGAAATCTAAATGCCTGTCCCTAAACTACAAACCCCAGAGGATTCCACAGGATGTTGAAAGTGGAATAATAGCACCGTAACAGTGTAGTGTGGAAAGGGCCTGAGTTCAAAGTACAAAAGTATTTTTCACTCAACTCAGCAGGAGGAGAAGAGGATGTGAATCTCATTCTTCCCTGTAGGCTCAGCCAAAAACAAACTGCTGCGGCCTCTCCTAGCTTGTGTGTTCTTCCTCATTAATAACTTTTGCCATCTTGTCCAGACTCTGATGTTGGCTACATCAGTTTAATCTGTGAAATGTTGGAGGGTATAGAATTCTTATTTGGGGGACAAAGCCCTGATCCCCCCTGAGGAGACCTCTGCTCTTAAGAAAAATAGGATAATAATTTTCAAGCACACTGGAATACAAACAGCCAGAACTTGAGGAAATTGCTTTTTTTTCTCCTTTAACTACAATCTCCAGCACATATTCTGGTAGGTGTAGTCTGCCAAAAATTAAATTTTCCCATGCTTTTCAAGCAACACAGATCTCTTCCCACTTCACCAGGTGGATTAGAGACTTTAAACGGAGAGTCATGGGAGAATCAGGTTATTAAGATGTACAATCATTATGAATGCAAGGGCATTTTGTAGCACCTTTGAGACTAGTTGAGAGAAAGAAGTTGATAGTGTAAGCTTCATAGACAAAAGCGCTACAAGATCCCTTTGCATGCTGATGCAGACTGACACGGCTGTATCTTTAAATCACTATGAATCTACTTCCTTCAGTAATAAGGACAATAAGCCTCTGAATATTTGTTTGCTGGGGTAGAGAGGATGCAATTTCATTCATGGGTTGGTTGTGGGGCATTTGGTTGGCCATGGAGGGAACTGAATACTGATCTTATTTGGCTTTTTATCTGATCTAATGAAATGTCTAATGTAATTGTGCCTGATATGTGGACTGGGACATAGCTATCTGTCAGATTTCACACTTCTCATAATGTGGTATATTTTTCAAATCAAAAACATGTCAGCATTGCTTTTTATAAAATCAGTCTGTAGACATAAAATATCTTTAGAAAGACAAACGTTGACAGAAAATATATCTGGAAATAGGCATTATCTAAAAAAAAAAAATAGAAGTGTGCTTTGACTTTTTGAGAGAAATAATTTTTAAAATAAGGAATTCAATATATACTTTAAAATATGCCCCAGAATATTGCTTTAAATATATTTTTAAATTCTAGAAATGTGTTTTGACTTTTTGAGAGAAACAGTTTTTAAAATAAGGATTTATTTTAAGATAAATTTAAATATATTTAAAGCCCTTTGAAATTATGGATGCTATAGAATTTAATTCTATTCATATTTTTAAAAGAAAGTGGCTTGATTTGTACCTCTGGAACTAATATGCACTTTACCTCCCTCCAAATTTCACAGTGCCATTTTCAGCTTAATAAAATATGCATTTTTTTACAATAAAATACCTATAAGTATTTCATCAAATATGTATTCTGTTGACATGAGATTATGATAATGTACACATTTCAAAAAATTCAAAGATGCAAACTAATGCAGAAACAAGATATGCCACTGGATGCTAGAAACTTGGTCTTTTTGTTTTTGTGTGTGTCTTCAGTTCATTTTGAAGTTATGCTGACTTTAGGGTCACCCTATCACAGGGTTATCTTGGCTGTCGCCTTCTTCTGGTTTGCCATTGCCTTCCTCGGAGGCTGAGAGAGTGTGATTTGCTGAAGGTTGCCCAGTCGGTAGGAATTTGAACCCTGGTCTGAGGCCATTTCCACACTATACTGTTATAGAGCTATTATTCCAGTTTCAACATCTTGTGTAATTCGGGGGGTTGTACATTACTGAGGCAGCTCAGTACCTCAGCCAGAGCTCTCTGGCTGACAATTCTAAATGCCCCTCCTTAAACTGCAAACCCCAGGGTTCCATAGGATGTTGAAAGTGGAATAATAGCACTGTAACAGTGTAGTGCGGAAACAGCCTAGTCTACTCTGATCTCCCAGAATCCCTGAGTGAAACAGGGCAAAAGCCAGAGGAATACGTCCTAGAGTGAAACAGGCCTCCACCCTCCCTATAAACCAAGATGACTAAACTGAGCCTGTTGTACTTTGGACATATTATGAGCTGATACAATTCACTAGAAAAGACAAGAGTGCTCGGTGAAGAGAAGGGTGAAAGAAAAGAGGAAGTCCAAGGTTACCTGGGGGTGGCTTTCTATGGCTGGACGGGGATTTGAGCCCTGGTCTTCTAGAGTCCTAGTCCAGCACTCAAAACACTAATACTACACTACCTCTATTAAACTGGGGCTTAACTGGACGAAAAGGTCAGTTTAGCCAGAGATGGAATCTTGGCAGCCAGACTGAGGAACAGGAGGTGATAACATTTCGTGAAAAAGCTATGGTGTTGGGAGTGGGGTTGAGAGACAGGGCAACTAAGGAGACAGAAAGAAAGCAGATGGTTATAAAAAAAGAAAAGCGTCCCAGAGGCACTCGGGGCAGAGAGCAGCCCTGTGTGCTGCTGGTAAGGAAGTGGTATGAAGAGGTGAGGGGGACTGGATTTCCCATTGCTTCACAATAGCCAGAACAGCCAGAACTTTGGCTTCAGGTCTCTTGCATATTAGCCATGAAATGCCTTGTTTTCCCCTCAAATTGCTTTTCAATATTGTTGCTCTCCATTCCAAGGTTTAAAAAAAAAATCTAAAGGAACGTATGCACATACACTGTATGTATCTGTCTGTCGGTTTATGTGTGTTTCTAGGCAAAGTTGCAGCAGGCCGGAGTTTGGTTTCTGCTGCTGTGTAAACTGCATGGGTTTGACATAACGTTGTTCCCCAGCCCCCTTCCCACCTCCAGCCTGGCTGCTGCGACCTAGACAGAACCCCGTGGCGTTGACCTTTTCACATCTAGAAGGGATGTAGGCGAGAGGAGAGGAAGGGGGAGAGAAGAGGTGGGAGGAATGGAAGTGCCCCCCTGCTGCTCTTTCTTACGAGGGGGACATTTCCTGCATGGATGGGCTTTTAAGCAGGAAAAGAGGGGCTAAAATTTTCGTGATGCCTCTGATGGCAGCTGGTCTCTGTGGTCTTAGAGAGAGAGAGAGAGAGATTGTATTTTCTGTGGGCCTTTCCCAACAATAGCTTAGTTGTCCTGAGTCATGAAAGGCCAAGACAGAGAAAAAGAAGAGAGTGGAAGGGAATGATGGCAGGAGATGCTCAAATCCCTCCAATAGAAGACCGTAAAACGGTTTTACACCAAAGCAGTTTAGTTGTCGGTATTTATATCTGTATCTGTCTCATAAACTCAAGGACAGCCTTTGCAGAATCCTGAACCAGGCTGTATTGCTAAGCATTTGTGATTTGTCCTTCCTAACGATCCTCCCCGCCCCTGAAACCTCATGCGGTTGCCATATGAGTACGGAAGTTCTCCTTTCGGTATATTTGTTCCCCTGGGTTTAGGAATGGAGATTTTATTGCTACTAATAAATATTATGATTACATTGTAGCACAACACCCCCCCCTCTTTCAACCCACCCCCATCTTTGCCAGCTAGCAGCCAATGTACATTATTCCTATTTATAGAACTGAAACTGGACTTCAGCAAAAAGGCGCATCACAGTAGATAGATCACATCCCTTTCTTGTCAGAGATGGAGGCACAGATCCCTGCAAATTTTAATTCTTAGATCCACATTAAATCACTGGTTTAAATTAAATCACTCTGTGATTTTTTTTAAAGGAAACCAACAGCCACACCAATTCATTCCCTTTTTCTTTAATTAGTGGAACATTATTTTAGTTGCTTTTTCAGATGAATGGGGCCTCTAGCCCAGTTTTTTATCCTCCACCTCCATTCTAGGCACCCGGTCTGCCCAATGTTGATACCCAAATATTTTTAGAATACTGGTATTTGGACCTTTAGGCCATTTCCACACTAGAGTGTTATAGTGCTGTTATTCCATTTTCAACATCTTATGGAATCTTGGGGTTTGCAGTTTAGGGAGGGGCCTCCCTAAATTGCAAACTCCCAGGATTCCATAGGATGTTGAAAATGGAATAATAGTGCTATAACACTCTAGTGCAGAAATGGCCTCAGATTCAACAACCTGGCTGCTTTAATAGGAGGTGGCTAGCCTTCTCCATAACCGGACCAGCTCACAGAGAGGCCTGGCTGATACTTTACATGGCAAACTTGGGAGTGTAGTATATATAGAGAGAGGCTCTGCAGATTGCCAAGTGTATTGATTTGCAAATGATAACTCCCAGCTTGGCATTACAAGCAGCAAGCAAAAAATTACTAGAATTCATGGGGTGGGCAGGGGGATGAAGTAGGAGGAACAGCACAGGTTTGATCCTTGTTTATATAATCCCAAAGCATGGTTTGTGATTGTGTCTGAACTCAGTGTTCCCCATTATGTTTTGTGTGTACAGTCTAATTTTAATGGCCTCACTTCAGTCATGCCTCCTTTTTAGTGTTTGCCGAGCAACTAAGGTCTCCTGGAGAGAGGCAGATACAGAGAGGAAGCTCAAACCACTTTTATTTCACTCTAACTAATCATGTTTTGTGGTGCTCATTGAGGAATGGAGCTGAGTTCTTGCAAGGTGCTCTGCCTTTTTTTAGCAGCGCAGGTTTTGCAAAGGTGCTTTTGCTTACTGTAACATGCAAGGCAACTAACGATCAATTGGTAGGTTTTGTGCCTTTGAAACAGTAGCAGAGGGTTACATGGTAAGTGTCTGCATATGTGTGTTAAGAAGCATATCTCCCCCTCTCACTCACAATTCCAAAATAGTCCATAGAATGTTTTTCAAATACTAGGAGAAATATGTTTCCCAAATATAAAAACCCCTTGGAAAATGCAAAGGAGGAGTTCTTTCTTTATTATTAGGGCTAATTTAACTTTCTGATCCTGCAGATTAAGTTATACCCCTTGGTAGCATTTCTTAGGGACATAGAGAAGGTTCTTATCTCCCTTGAAGAGCCAGCGGTCTTCTTGGCCCAATGCCAAGTTCTCCTGGAAAAGAAGTCCCACAGAGACACATAAAATGGTTTTCTTCATTCACATCTATGAATAACATTTATCTGGAGACAGTATAGAAGAGTGAGGCAGCCAGATTGTGGATGCTAATATACAAAGACAATGTGAAAGAGATGAATGGGAAAGAAAGAATGGTTAGTCAAAAAGAGACCCTGTGTGTGTGCATGTTTTTAGGTACCTAGAGATACACACTCACTGTGTACTAAATAGATTACATTTCTTTTCATTTCAATATCACTACATATAGAAATAATACAGGAATTAGAGTTTAGTCTATAAATTTTGAGGCTGGAGAGCCTTTGTAGAATGAAATTAACCAGTATGGAATGGGAGCTGGGGGAAAAGAAACCATATTCTAGCTATTCCTGCTTCCTTTGTATGCCTCCTTTCAGACTCCGAAAATGATGCAAAACAGTGTGGTATTGAGGGGGGTTCAGCATCCCTGCTGCAGTGACACACACACACACATTGTGGGTTCTTATTGAGACTGTATTCCCTTATATATTCACCTGAGAGTGTGCAACTTCATCATAGTTTTCACCTTTTTAAGACATCGAAACATAACGTTTTATTTGCTTTCAGATTAGGTGAATACAGTCAGCCCTCCACATTTGCGGGTTTGACATTCATGGATTTGACTATTTGCGAGTTTCTCCAACCCCTTCCTTCCCACCTCAGGTGCTTCTTTTTTGGGGGAACCTTCCCTCTTGGTGGCTCCAATCAGGCCGCATAGCCCTTTAAAAACCCACCTCTGATCCTCCTCTTCCTCTACTAGTCTCTGCCTGGCCAGCTAAGGATGGCTCTCTGCCCAAATTCTCATGCCAACCATCTCCTTTCCCTGACCTGGTTTAGACCCTGGATGTCCACTTTCCCCACTAGGGCTTCAGCCCCCTTCCCACAGACACACAAATTTTGTTATTTGCGAATTTTTCACTTTTGTGAGGGTCCTGTGTCCCTAACTCTAGCGGATGTGGAGGGCCAAGTGTATACTCAGCAGTGAGCAACAATGTTGATTCTTTCTTGGTTTTCTAAATATAAAAGACCAGCACATGGGGCATGTCCACATGTTATGATAAGTCACGGTTTATGCTAACCATAGTTTGCTGCTTCAGCCACAGATTGCATAGCAAATAACCAAAACCACTATGGCTTTTTTTCCCTCTTCCCACTTTGTTTCTAGTTTGTTTCTCTCCAGTCTCTTTTGTCAGCTCCTCTTTTAGAGTAGATAGGTAATGAGGAGTAAGCCACTGTTGTCCCAGCAAGCCATGCTTTAACAAATCAGAGTTTATAAGTTAACGAGTGGTTTGTGACTGGCTGGCAAAGTACAGTTTGTTAGCAAAAGCAGATTCATGCATCACAGTAAGTCAGATTTGTACAAGCCAAAATGGTTTGTTGTGATGTGTGAATTCAGTCACTGGTTCACCTGTAAATGCTGCACAGGAACCAAGCAAGGTAGACGCTTATGAGATCCATGAACAGAATCGTCTGTGTGTTTACATATGCTTACTGAGTTTTATTTAAAAACTAATAACAGCTCTCATTGAGATCCCAGAATTGGAGTGTAGTCCCAGCATTACCCAAACAATGGTAGAGAAGCTCTCAGAATTTTTAATACTGGTTGTGCTGGCAGATTGTCTTGAAGTTCAGAACATCTGGAGGACAAAGATTTCCCTCTGTGGTGCCAGAGGGAGATTTAAACTCTTTCCTCTTTACACAAATTTCTTGGTTTAAATTCCCTACCCCATCTATTTTCTCCAGGGGCTGATGCATAAATGTAGCTAGAGGATCTCTCTTATGTTTTCCACATGGAGCAAACAACAAATTCATGAGAGATGTTTAAACTGAGGGAAAGTTCCCCCCCCCCCAAGGCTTCTTCCAGCATTACAGTCCCAATTAATTTTCCCTTTCTGGCCTGTTTTTATTATTTTTTTCTGTCACAGGACAGGAGATGCTAATCCCAGATCTCCTGTATCACATCTCATTTTGTACTGAATATATTTAGATTGCAGCTGTCTCACAGCAAGAACAGTCCAAGGCATTGTGGGATTAAACTCTGCTTTCACAGGGTTTATTTCTTAAGGGGTTCTTAAGGGTTTATTTCAAAATAAATAAATAAATCTTACATTTTACTGATATATGTGGTGGTTTAGGATGCTGTAACAGGGCAGCCTTTTGCCACCTAAGGGAATTCCACACATGTCAGGTATAAAATATGGAGAAGAAACTTCAGGAGAAGTTTCTCCTGAAGTTTCTCTCATTTGCTGAGAGAAATGGTGGGAAACTATGGGGGCTACAAGTATTTAAGAGTACAGTCATCCCTCCACATTTGCTAGGTTTGGGGGCACAGGCCCCCCATGAAAATGGAAAAACTGCAAATAACTGTAGATCCTCCTAAACCATATTTAACACACAAAGAAGTATGATCACCATATTCAACCCACTATGGATTCCTTTGAGGCATCAGGGTTCTTTCACAAGGTAGAAGTGGGTGGCTGGTGGGGCTTACTACCACCCCCACTGCTGCCCCACACCATTTTTAATAGGGACTTAACAAGCCTCATTTGCAATTTCTCAGTCTCCTGAGGCTTGCAGTCTCTATTAAAAATGGCATAGGGAGGCAGCAGAGGTAACAGCAAATAATCCGTGAATAATCAAATCCACAAAAGTGAAGCCCGCAAATGTGGAGGGCTGACTGTATTTCAACAATCTTTCCATCCATAGAAGTAAGAGACAGTTACTAGTACAGTCAACCTCTGTATAGAGACTGGGAAGGGGTGCTCTTTGTCCTTCTCCTCAGGCTTGAGAATGCCTGTGGCTGTCTTTGTCTTTCGCAAATTATGATGAACTGTAGATTAGCCTTTGGCTGGGAGGGTATGTGTGTTCTGTTTTGCTTTGAAATGGTTGTGGTTGTGAGGGCTGGAGTGGGAGGTGATGGAATCATAGTTTATTGCATGTAATGTGAATTTAGGGTCCTCTCTAGGAGGGAAAGAGTGGAAATGTTCATTTGTGTTTTCAGTTGACTGCATTTTGTATTGTTGGAACTTAACTGTTTACTATTGACTGTTTTTAAAAGATTTAAACATCTCCAAGTGACAAGGCATTTAATGGTCACATACTTTCCCCCTTCCAGCTTCCATGGAGAACTGTTATTGCTTCTCTTACTGAGCTTTCAAACCTGCATATCAGATGACTCCACACACTGGGCAGCAGTTTCAAGGTTTCTGTTGGGAGGCACAAAGTGTTTTGATTCAGGCTAATCTAGATCAGCTTTTGTAAAATCCCATCAGGATAGATTTGCATTAGCTCAGATTCTAATCTAAGTATGTTAAATTTAGAGGACCATAATTTCTTCTGAAAGAGTGTTCTGTTGGATTTTTTTTCTCCCCCTCTCTTAGGGCAAGCAGGGGCTTAGATAGCATAAAGTTTCTTTTTCCTTTGCATGCCAAAGCTTTCTGCTTTCTCACCTAAACTCTCACCATTTACTCTTGTGTCATTTAAATGCATGGTTATGAATATCTTTTGTATTCAGGTAACCAGGCCATGTGACTTTTCAGAACTCTACCTTTTCTTCTCCATTTTTTTGCTTCTTCTTCCTTCGCTCCAAACATCTCCATCAAGAACATGGTGAGTTAAGAACGAAGCTGCTATCTTACCTAATCTATTCATTTGCTAGTTAGGATGTAGGCTGTTCAATGCCTATTTAAATAAATAAATGTTAAACGTTAAAGTCATTAGTAACTTTTCTAAGTTTACAGCCTGAAACTGCTTGCCTTGATTTGTTTTCTTAGTCAGTTTCAGTTCAGGGAAGCAACATGGAGACTGGGGCATGCTTTCTCTGCTACTCTGCTAAAAGAAGGCTGATTCTTAACAGCTCTAGTTTTCATAGAATTTCCCAGTAAGGCTAACACTCTGGGAAACTTTAATTCCCAACACTGTTTGTGCCATCCATTCTAGGAGCAATAAGTTAGCCATTGCAGGTAGTGATGGTCCAATTCAGTTGAGTGGCTATTTGAAAAATATCTAAGCAATGCTTTAAAAAAAATAAGGCTCAATTATTTGTTTATCAGGAAGTTCTTATTCATTTAAGCATGTTTGCCTATGGGTAGCCTGCAATTTCAAAACAAAGTATTTAACTTTGTTGCAGGTTAGAAATGTGAACTGGAAGCGCAGAATGGGATGGAATGAGTTGTTAAAATAGCAATACCAGAAATGTTTATGTCTGTTGTATTTTAAAATTAGCCTTACAGTATAGGACTGTAGGTCTTACATTTCAGCAATATTTTGTGTACACACACACACACACACACACACACGCACAAAAGATGGGAATGATGTAACACTAACTAAAAGGTCATTAAAGAAAATAATTGTTATAATAAAATGGCACCTACTACCAAAGTATATGTGTGCTGTATTGAGACATGATTTAGTTCATCTGCATCATATGTTACTGCCCATCTCAAAACTCTACCCTTTTAAAATTATGGAAGAATGATGCCAAAGGCATATACACCTGTCAAAATAAAAGAATCATGACCTGGAAAGAACCACAAGCACCATCTACTGCAACTTCCTGCCATGCAGGAATACGCTCCTAAAGCATTCTTGAGAGATGGCTATTCTATCTCTATTTAAAGGACTCCAAAGATGGGGAGGTCTGAGAAGTGGGGTCTTTTATAAGACCAATGACCCTAGGAACTGTCCTGGGTCACATGGTCTGGTTACTTGGATACGAAAGGTATTTATAACCATGCATTTAAATAACATAAGAGCAAATGGTGAAATTTTAGGTGAGAAAGCAGAATATGATTATTATGATTATGATTATCAAAGCTCGAGGCGAGGTACAACAAAGGTTGAAATACAGAAGGCTTTGGCATGCAAAGGAAAAAACCCCTATGCTATCTAAATCCCCTCAACATGAGTGGAGAGAGAGAGAAAATATGTATTAATCCTGCAGGGATGAAAAGTCTACTTACAGCGGAAGAATGATAGTTTATTAGCACTAAGAGACACCTGTTTGAGAGAAGCTAAAGATATCCTAGAGTGAAAGAAAAGTTATTGGATGGTGTCAGTCTGGCTGTGCTTCTGCCTGCAATTGCTTACCATTTAAGTATTACAAAATGCTCTATTTCCAACTCTATAAAACCTACTGGGAACACATCCCTGCATTTTATAGATGTGGGCACTGCTTGGGTGTTTAAACATATTGTAAAAATACATGCCATTCATTTTCTTTCTCTGTTTTCTAGCCTACTTGGCATGTAAAAACCAAAGGTTGAATCCCCCAATAGCTTTAACTTCTCCCTCCAATCAGCCATTGCGAAGGCTGCTGCTTTTCAAAAGGAGAAAGAAGGGATGGATTTAGTTCTAGATGCGGAGTGCCTTGTATGGCAGGTAGAACAATGTCTGAGAACTGGGGGGGGGGGGAGAAGAGGAAAAGAGAGGAAAACAGCTGCACATTCATCACTACAACGCCTGTCCCGGCAGACTCCCAGCATTTGGCGCCAAGTAGAATCAACCTCTGCTATGGAAGAGCTAAAGCAGACCCTCAGTTGGCCTATTCTGATTGAGAAGATCTGTAATCTCTTCCACACACCAGCCATTAGTGGGAACTGTGAATCTTCTGTCATTTGTGCCTTTAAAAGGGCACCTTTGTTCAGTCATATGCGAGAAAAGATGGTCATCTGCAGATAGCTGCATTGTGTCAATGTCATCTCACTTGCTCTGTGTAATGGAGATAAGCTTTGGCTTCTATGCAGGGAGGTTAGAAAATGTGGCAGGTTTGCAGCTTGGAAGAAACCTGCTAGAAAAAAAACCCTGCTTGTAGTTAGTTCCTGTTTCCACTAGGCTCTAGATCAATGCATCTCAAGCTGTCCAGTAAATTGCTATCAAGTGAACTCTGATTTATGGTGACCCCATCACATTTTTTTTTTTTGGCAAGGTTTATTCATAGGAGATTTGCCATTGCCCTTCTCTAAGGTTGAGAGATTGCGACTTGCCAAAGATCTCCTAGTGGGTTTCCACAGCTGGTCTCTGAGAGTCCTGTCCAACGCTATACCACACTGCCTGTCTTATCTGATGTGGAGGGTTGGTAATTTGCCCCATTGTTCCAGGGAGTGGTATCTTCTTTATGCCCATTGGTTACAGTTGTTTCTTTCTTTCCTGGAAACTTGCTAGGGACCAGCAGCCAATGGCTTGTGGACCAGCATAAATCTACAGACTACCACTTTGAATAGCAGTGATACAGAGGAGGCTTCTATCATGCCATCACGCTGCCTCGTGTACCAGATTGTCCTGTAACCTTCCTATGTTTTTCCAACTGCTTCTGCCATCTTTTTTCTTATCAGGAAAACCTTCTAAGGAGAATAGCTTCATAAGGCCTTTCAGTTGCAAGCATGAGGAGACCTCCATCTGGAAATGCCCGTGCTTATGTTAACAACTTGACTAGAGATCATTTTTCTCCTTTGCAGTGCTATTGTAACTTTATAGTTACTTTCATGGTTACAGGAGTGTGGACTCAAGAATTGATGGAGCATTAATATCAAAATAACTTGGGCTCACTCTTGCTATCTCTCTTGCTGTTGCATTCAGATTCATCTCTAAAAAGTAGGTACTCAAAACAACTATTTTAGCTACGTTTGAGAAATGAGGACAGTAAATAGTTAGTTTTATAATTGTAATTAATTGTAAATACTAACAGGAGGCCCTTGGAACTATGATGGTTATAAATGATTTTCAAAAAGTAACTTTCCAAGCTCTCAGTGAACAGTTTGATAGGATGGAAGTGAAAGGTTGCTAAATTCATTACCTACACTATATCCTGAAGCAAAGAATTGCATTAGTTACTTTTAAAGCTTAGTAGCTGGAATCCTTGGGCTACTGATAGGGATATATCATTCTGGCAGGGCGCATGGTTGACCCGTGTCCTGTGCCTCCCCTGAAGAGAAACAAGCAAACACATCTGGCTCTTTGAAGAGCATTGGCTAGCTAGAAGGACCTGTATTTTAATATCCCAGAGTGCCAAAGTGTAACTCAAGGGAATTTGGGAAAATTTAAATGAAGACCAGACATAACAGCCAAGCATTGCTTGGAGATCTTAATTGCTGCTTGGTAAGCCAGCATCATGTAGTGGTTTGAGCACTGGACCATATAGAGCCAGCATCACGTAGTGGTTTGAGCATTGGACCACAACCCTGGAATCCAGAGTTCAATTCCCTATTTGGCCATGATAAGACACTGGCTGACCATGGGTGCATCACACACTATCAGCCCCCAGCAAACCTCTCAGGGTCACCATACGCTGGAAATGACTTGAAAGCACACAACAACAATAGCAACAACAAGCTTGCCATAACCCATTAATAGAGAATGGGGGGCACCAGGGGTCAGTTTGACCAGGTCCCTGTCAAAAAAGTCACCAGATCTACCTGGGGACACCATCTCAATTGGCACTGTTGGGCACATACTAAGACCCAAACTCCAGCAGTGGCTGTACTGCTAATCCTGGGAAATCTCTGCCTCTCCTTCTTCACCTGAATGTTGTTGCTGCCTGTTTGCATTTTCTTGCTAAGCAAGTCAGTACAATGACTGGAGCAAGGAAAAGGAACCATAGCCTCACTTTGCCTCACTGTCTCTTTCTGCTGCCAAGCAGATTGGGCCCAGAGGGAGACAGGGCTAATGAATGGGTAGCATCTATAGCAAGGTATAGCTGGTGAGCCCATAAAAGGTGGATTTGTGGAGGCATAAGGCCAAAGCTTCCCCAGAAAAAACCTGGAGCCAACACTGTACTGCCAAATAATGTTGGGCCACTCTGTCAGTCTGGCCTGCCTCATAGGACTGTTGAATCAACAGCATCCTCGCAATCAGTATGAAGGTGTGACTCTCTGAACAGTATTAGAGCAAGAGGGAATTTATGGAAGAAGGATTCAGTTTGTGCATCATCACAAAATACTGGCCAAAGGAATGAATGGCAAGGTCATACCTTAGCCCAATAATAGGCCCAAGGAAGTCACTGCGTTAATCTAGTCACTTAAAAGAGTTTACAGGCCCTTGCTTCTTGCTGTTAACAACAGGGGTACTTGCCTGATCTTGTTCCTTGCCACAGACCTCCTTTTCTCTCCTCTCATGCAGTTTTCTCATGGTAGGCCCAAGACATTTTCTTGTCTGAATCTAAAATCAAGATAGTACTCTTCTGCATTCTGAGTACAGAAGCCAGCTGGACCAGCAGGTGAATCTTGCTTCATCATTTGGTGATGCCATTGCAACTGAAGCCAGCAGGTAGAGGGATACAGGGCAGGTTGCAAGGTGCACACAACTCTGCCCCTTACACACCTCATCCGTATTCCCTGCTCCACCTTTCCACCACATTTGCTGCTGGCAGGGCTCTGGAGAAATGGCCTGAGGCAAGAGCCTGGGTATCTGGGCACTGATCAAGATACTTGATTGGACTCCACACCCTAATTTAGCAACAGATATTGTAGCCACTCTGTGGACTGTTGAGATATCCAGATTTATTTTCTAATGTGTTATTTATTTGCTATTCTCTAGGCCTCCAGGGCTGTCTACATCGAAGTGAAAGGTAGATGCTGTGACTCCAGCCTTGTTACTTTTCTTCCCCTGTATGATTTTTACTGTATTTGCCTGATGAAGAGACCTATGAATTTCAGAGTCAGTGGGATGTCTTTTGCACCTTTTGTTTGGTCTTACAAAGGTATCACAACAATATGGCCTTAAGATTTTTTTTTATGGTCAACCCCTGCAATTTGTATGATCAATCCCTACAGTTTTAAAAAAATCACCTGGAATTCACGATCTCAGTTATGAATGCATAACCTAGAGTTCTTTGTCTGTAAATGATTCATATTCACAATCCCTACATATTCATGATCATGGCAGGAGAGGAGGGAATACACAGATATTGTAAAAATCTCCCAGGGCCTTTCTGCACTACAGTGTTATAGTCCTATTATTCCACTTTCAACATCCTATGGAATGCTAGGATTTGCAGTTTAGGGAGGGACATTTAGAATTTCAGCCAGAGAGCTCCTTGGCCTTAGTAAACTACAAACCTCAGAATTCCATAGGATGTTGAAAGTGGAGTAATAGTACTAGTATAGTGCGGAAATGGCCCCAGTCCTGCCTTGCCAGGATCCTACCAGGCAACAGCAGCTGAGAGCAATGGAGGTGTGTTCTCCTGTTGATCAAAACACAGAAGACTCACCTTTCCACCTGGCTCCCAATCTCCAGTGTGAGAAGAAGTGCAACAGAGATCCTGCTTTTGATTGTTGCACCAGAGATCATGGGCAGGAGGGGATGGAAATGTCAATCTGCTCCTTCCTGATGAACAGGAGAATAGACCTCTGTTGCTTACAGTAACTGCTGCCTGGTGAGGCAGGAATGGAGAGGTCAGGCCAGGAGATGCTACTTAGGCCCTTTTTGCACGGCATTTCCGAAGCAAAAGGGCCCCTTGAGTGTTGCGTAAATGTGAGGAGCAGTCCACATGATGCACTCACATTTGCACGAGGCTCAAGGGCCTGACGCGGACCACGCATGCATTTTTTCATTCTCGGCTTAAAGCCGAAAATGCTGAGCGGTCGCGCATTGCTCCAGGGCCCTGTGCGCACTTACCTGGTGTGCGGAGCCTTGGGAGCTGGGCCGGTCACGCTTCCTGTGCAGTGCAGGCTGGGAAAGGTCCCAGGCTGCACTACAGAAGGAAGAGGCTGGGTGCTTGTATGATCAGGAAGCAGCTGCGGAGCCAAAACAGCAGGGATGCGAGAGCCTTCCTCCTCAGACTTCTTGCACTAGCCCCGCACTCCAGCTCCGCGAAAGGGTAAGGTGCGAAAAGGGCCCTAGTTAAGTATACTGAATTAAGTAACTGATCTAGAATCTTGGCTATCATCTGTAAATGGTACTGTTAATGTAAGTGAGGTACATGACACTGCAAAGTGGCAAATCACTTGGAAAATGGCCTCTTCATGGATGAATTCCAAGGACCTTCATGGCATTGCATACTGCCATCCACAGTACGAAGAGCATCACACTTTTTTCAAAGCTGCCATACAATATCCTGAGAATAGGAAGAGCTGGCCCTACCATTAGGAGACTGGAGGCAGCAGGGAACTGTTGGAAGACACAGCTGTGGGTGATATGTAACCCAGACAGCATCCTCTTAGCTACTTTGCTGGCCTCAAAAGTTGTGGAGGCCACCCTCCCACTGGCAGTGTTCCAGGTGGGTTTTGTGTGGAGAATGGAATCAGTAAAAGCTACTTTGTCATTCCTCCATTCTCAGTGTAATCAGAAGGTCATCTCATTTCTGCTCCAGAAATTGCATCCTGCTGGTCATAGCAGTTAGTGCTAGCTCTCCTATCTCATTCAGGGTCTTTTATTGATGGAGTAACTGCCTTGTCAAACAGTTTGTACATCACTGTCACTCACTTTGCACAGCTTTACCAGAACGTGTCTTGAGATGCCTCCAAATGCCTTGGGCATGAAGAGGGAACATTTGATCAACTAATGTGCAGTCTGTGGTTGATGCTTCCTGACTGTCAATCCTCCTTTCACACGTCCTCGTGAGAACTGACTTATCAGTTGAAACTGTGGCTGCACTGTGGTAAAACAAAGCAAGAGGTGTATGGCGAAGGAATGCGGCAACACTGTCTATCTGTCTATCATCTGCCTGCCTATCTATCTATCTATCTATCTATCTATCTATCTATCTATCTATCTATCTATCTATCTCCTACCTACCTAGAAGACAAGCTGTTGTCGTCCTTGTCAGCAAGGTGGCCAAACTGCTAGGTTTAGTCTAATAGCTAAATTTAGTCTGATAGCTGCTACTGCTCATCTGTTTTTGTACAGGAGTTACCCTATTAAATCTATCATTTAGGCCTTGGCTCCTTCTCTACAATGTTTTCTTCACCTTCCGAATTTTACTCACTCAAAACTTGTTTAATGTCTTAGGCCATTTCTGCCCTGCACTGTTATAGTGCTATTATTCTGCTTTCACCATCCCATGTAATCCTGGGGTTTGCAGTTTAAGGAGGGGCACTTAGAATTCTCAGCCAGAGAGCTCTTTGGCCTCAGTAAACGACAAACCCCAGAATGCCACAGGATGTTGAAAGTGGAATAATAGCACTATAACAGTGTAGGGCAGAAATGGCCTTAGAATCTACTGGCTTTTATTATCTATTTGTCACATGTTTTTTTTCCTTGATGGAATATCTTCATCAGGAAATTCTGTATAGTGGCTGATGAAGCTTTCAGAGAATTTATGTTGAAAAACAGTGAAATACATGAAATGAGGAACTTCTGATGCTGCTGCTCAGCTGTGTGCATTTTTCCTCATGTGGTCAAGCTGCAGTTCAGCTGTAACATCTTCCTTGTTGGTTTAGCCCAAGTTCTTTGTCCACATTGCTCAAAATGCATGTTCTTGTGAAATGACTTTCTACTCAGGGTTGTCTGGCAGATATTGAGTTGGTGAATGCTAAAATTCCTGTTAGATATCTTGCAGCATTAGCATTGACTGTTCCATTGTCAGGTCAATAGCTGTTTTTCAGAAAATCTGTCTTGTTCAATGGATGGCCAGAGCCCTTTGTCTGAAATAATTTTTAGCAGCAAGGCAAGTCTCCTCCATAAGGACGTGAAAATATCTTCATTTTATTTTTATTACATTTCCCAGCATCCCATCAGCATTCTCTTCCGGTCCCAAATATACTGGATCGGGAAACTTTTGTATGTGTTTTGATACCCAATTTTCCAAATGCATGCATTTTAACGCATTTTTCTTAATGTACACATCTTCACACATTCTCCTGATTGACCAAACTTGTTTCTGTGCATTATTCAAAGATATAAACATAGGCATTCACTTACATATTAACTGCATGTGGGTGGAAGAATCTGACACAATGACAGGAAGCAAATCTAACATGCATGCTTGCATCAATAGGCATACGGAACACAAACAGAATAAATTTGTGGGCATGAATCACCATTCATATGAATTTGTTTTCCATTCTGTTGTTGCTGTTGTGTGTCTTCAAGTCATTTTCAACTTATGGGGACCCTAACGGGAACTTATCCTGGGGGCTGAAAATGTGTGATGCATCCATATCACCCGGTGGGTTTCTATGGCTGAGCAGGAAATTGAACCATGGACTTCCAGGATCAAGTCCAATGCTCAAACCATTACACTATCCTGGCTGACTCCTTCATTTTCAGCTTATTTTGCAGCCAGACAAGCCATTTGGGGTGGTTTGACTTAACTGAAGACAAAGGCCATTTCCGCACTACACTGTTACAGTACTATTACTCCGCTTTCAACATCTGATGGAATCCTGGGGTTTGCAATTTGAGGAGGAACATTTAGAACATTTAGAATTCTCAGGCAAAGCACTCTTTGGCCTCAATAAACTACAAACCTCAGAATTCCACAGGAAGTTGAAAGTGGAATAATAGCGCTATAACTGTGTAGTGTGGAAATGTCCAAAGAAAAATCTGGAACCAAGGCAATGGGTAAACAAATTGTGTTCATGCTATAGGATATGAAGAATTCTGACACTTTTTTTTTTTAATCTGGCCAAATGCTATGAGATTTTTCATATTGCAAGACTTTTGGTGAACGAAGTTGTCCAACAAGCTTGGATTGTGTTTCTTCTGCATAAAAAAAAAGGTGTTCTGCTCAAAATATGCCTTTCTGTAAAAAAATGTTAACTTCTGAGGTTTTGTCCTAAGATTTTTTTTTCCACAAAAAAATCATAAAGTGCAAACAATTACTGAAAAAATCTGCAAAAATAATCTGCCATTGTTCCTTTTTGGGAAGAGATCAGAAGGGGAGTAAAGTCAATAATATTGCAGTCTAGAATGAGGCATGCCATTCAGTATTTCTTAAGGCTTCTTTTCTCCATGCACCTTATCTTCTTGTTTATATTGTGTTCTCACTTAAAGAATCCTTGAAAGGATTTTTCGGGGGGTGGGTGGGAATGCTATGCCTTACCCACTCCAGCAATTCTTCATGAGACTAGCAGTTTTTTTGGAATGCTTTCCCAAGATGTATGGTAGGGATGTAAATCTTCATAAATTTTATTTTTTTCAGGCTAAAATAAATTTTACTGGTGTGTGCCTTCAAGCTGTTTCTGACTTATGGCGACCTTAAGGTAAACCTATCATCGGGTTTTCTGGGGCTGAGAGTATGTGATGTGCCCAAGGTGGGTTTCCATGGCTGAGTGGGGAATCAAACCTTGGGCTCCAGGGTGGTAGTCCAATGCTCAAAACATTACACCATGTTGGCTCTCAAAAATAAATTATTTCACAGTTTTTTCTCCTCTCTATGAAAAAGTCACAAAAACTGTGTAGTTTGCAAAGATAATTCAGGACTTCTGTGCAAGAATAGAAGAGAAGAGAAGTGAAGCACATGGGTTCCTGCAAGTTTCCTGCACAGAAAATAGTATTCCTGTTTTCTGCACAAAGAGTACACTTTTTTAGCAGAATACATCCCAGACTGCAAAGATTTTCGCCATCAAGATTCTTCTTGTCAAGGTTTCCTGATTCTTGACAAATCCATTTTTAAAATGGTCCCTTCTGAGTATTTTGAGAAACGGTAGACATTTTATAAAACTTGCCCAGGCTGGATTGACTATGAAAGCAGAATGATCTTTAGAACCTGAATAAAAAACAGCTGAAAGAAAGCCCAGTTATTCTTTCTAGAACTGCTTCCTGTACTACTCTCTGTAGTATCTAGGATGGAAGATGAGGGAGCTGCCGCGGTCACCTGTAGCACTTGTGGGATGTTCCTTTTCTTGCCACAAGATGTTGTCGGGTACACCTGCGCCAAGTGCAAGCTGGTGACCTTCTTGGAGGAGAAGGTTTGCCAGCTGGAGGCACGAGTTTCTAATCTTCATCTTATTAGGGAAGGGGAGGAGTTTTTGGATAGGGCAGAGAAGACGTACCAGAAGACCGAATGCGCGGAGGAGCTGCCAGATCAGGAAGTCAACACACTGTGCCAGGAAATGGAGGCTTGGAGGAATGTCACACGTAGGAGCAGAAGGTCCAGGAAGGTAACAGAGACTCTCAACCTACACAATCGCTTCAAAGTTCTTTGCCTTACAAACGATGAGGAGCACCAGGAGGAGGGAACAATGTCCACGAGAAGGAATCCAACTTTGGCAACGGGAACTAGATCAATGCTCCCAGTCTCAACAGAATGCCCAGGCAGTCCTAGAAGAACATGCTTGTCGAGGAACCCTGGAGAAGCCTCAGAGGAGGCGAGTTCTGGTTGTTGATGACTCCTTGCTCAGAGGAACCGAAACGGCAATTTGCAAACCAGACAAGCTCAATCGAGAGGTCTGCTGTCTTCCTGGGGCCAAGATCAACCACATAACGGAGAGCCTAACCAGCCTGGTCAAGCCCACTGACCATAAGCCCCTCATTTTGGTTCATGTTGGAACCAATGACACTGCGAGGAGCAGCTTTTACCACATTGCAAAGGACTACGAGCTTATGGGGATGAAGCTTAAGGACCTTGGTGCGCAGGTGGTTATTTCGTCTTTCCTCCCTGTTCAAGGATATGGCGCACGTAGGGAAAGGGCAATAGCAGAGGTCAACAACTGGCTCCGCACATGGTGCCGCCGGCAACGGTTTGGATTTTTGGAACACGGCCTGAATTTCCATGAACGTGGGCTTCTGGCAAGGGATGGGCTGCACCTCACAAAACTTGGCAGGAATGTTTTTGCAAACAGTCTCACAAGGAGGATTCAGAGGTCTTTAAACTAAGTTCCGCTGGGGAGGGAGACAATATTATTCAAGGCCAGGACTCGGCGAGCGCAGGGGGAAAAGGCCCAAATGATATTGGACAAGTAGTACAAGCGGCCAGTGGCAGGAGGAGTAGAAACTATAGTACAGGACTTGCAGGAAGGGCCCAGGGACTTAAGTGTCTCTACACTAATGCACGGAGTATGGGAAACAAGCAAGATGAACTTGAACTCCTAGTACAACAAAATAAATACGATTTGATAGGCATCACTGAGACCTGGTGGGATGAGTCTCATGATTGGAATGTAGGAATAGAGGGGTATAGCCTATTTTGTAAAAATAGACCAAACAAGAAAGGAGGAGGAGTAGCCTTGTTTGTCAAGGATGTTTTCACCTGTGAAGAGATCCGTGACTTAAACCCAGAAAGCCAGGTCGAGAGCATCTGGGTAAGAATTAAGGGAGCAAGAAACAATAGGGATATTCTGGTGGGGGTTTACTACAGACCTCCAACCCAGACTGAGGACTTTGATGATGCCTTCCTCAACCAAATGACTGCACATTCAAAAAGGAGAGATACAGTAATAATAGGAGATTTCAATTACCCGGATATATGTTGGCAGTCAAACTCTGCCAAGACAGCAAGGTCCAGCAAGTTTCTTGCTTGTCTTGCAGACAATTTCATGGTCCAGAAGGTGGAAGAGGCCACAAGGGGATCAAATATTCTAGATCTGATCCTGACCAACAGGGATGACCTTGTTAATGAGGTAGAAGTGGTTGGATCTTTAGGGGGGAGTGACCATGCCCTATTGGAATTTGGCATTCAGTGGGAAGGAGAAGATAAGGGTAGCCAGACACTCATCTTAGATTTTAAAAAAGCGGACTTCTGTAAACTTAGGGAGCTGCTGGCTGGAATTCAGTGGTCAAGAATAGTGAAAGGGAAAGGAGTTCAGGAGGCATGGGAGTTCCTTAAAAGGGAGATACTGAAGGCACAGTCTAAAACTGTGCCAATAAGGAGGAAAAATGGAAGGCGTCTGAAGAAACCAGAATGGTTGACTAAAGAACTCTCAGTTGAGCTAAGTGTTAAGTGAAACATGTACAGGAAATGGAAGAAGGGGGAAACCACCAAAGAAGAATTTAAGGAAGTAGCTAGGAGATGTAGGGAGGAGGTCAGAAAGGCTAAAGCACAGAACGAACTTAGGCTGGCCAGAGACATCAAAAACAATAAAAAGGGCTTCTTTAAATATGTCCGTAGCAAAAGGAAAAAGAAGGAGACGATAGGGTCGCTGCGCAGAGAAGATGGCGAATTACTAACAGGGGGAAGAGAAAAGGCAGAACTACTTAACACCTTCTTTGCCTCAGTTTTTTCCCAGAAGGATACAAGCACTCAACCTGGCGGTTGGGGAGCAGGTGAGGAAGCAGGGGAAATGAGGCACATAATAGGTAGAGAGGTGGTACAGGAATACCTGGCCACACTGGATGAATTCAAGTCTCCAGGGCCAGATGAATTGCATCCTACGATATTAAAAGAACTCGCAGAGGTCATTTCGGAACCGCTTGCTATAATCTTTGAGAAATCTTGGAGGACAGGAGAAGTTCCAGCAGACTGGAAGAGGGCAAATGTTGTCCCCATCTTCAAGAAGGGAAAAAAAGAGGACCCAAATAATTATCGCCCAGTCAGCCTGACATCAGTACCCGGAAAGATTCTGGAGCAGATCATTAAGCAGTCAGTTTCTAATCACTTAGAAAGCAACGTGGTAATCATGAGAAGTCAACATGGATTTCTCAAAAATAAGTCATGCCAGACTAATCTTATCTCTTTTTATGATAGAGTTACTAGCTTGATAGATGAAGGGAATGCTGTGGATGTAACATTTCTCGATTTCAGTAAAGCCTTTGACAAAGTTCCACATGACATTCTTGCAAAGAAGCTAGTAAAATGTGGGCTGGACAGGGCTACTGTTAGTTAGATTTGTAATTGGTTGACTGACCGAACCCAAAGGGTGATCACGAATGGCTGCTTTTCATCCTGGAGAGAAGTGACTAGCGGGGTGCCACAGGGTTCTGTCCTGGGCCCAGTGCTGTTCAATATCTTCATCAACGACTTGGATGAAGGAATAGAGGGCATGCTCATCAAATTTGCAGATGACACCAAATTAGGAGGGGTTGCTAATACACCAGAGGACAGGATCAGAATTCAAAATGACCTGGATAGATTGGAGAGCTGGGCCAAAGCTAACAAAATGAAATTCAACAGAGAGAAGTGTAAGGTCCTACACTTAGGTAGAAAAAATGGAATGCAGAAATATAGGATGGGGGACACGTGGCTGGATGGCAGTACGTGTGAAAGGGATCTAGGAGTCTTAATAGACCACAAGCTGAACATGAGTCAGCATTGTGATGCGGCAGCCAAGAAAGCCAATGCAATTCTCGGCTGCATCAATAGGAGTATGGTGTCTAGATCGAGGGAGGTACTGGTACCACTCTACTCTGCTCTGGTTAGACCTCATCTTGAATACTGTGTCCAGTTCTGGGCACCCCAATTCAAGAAGGACATGGGCAAGCTGGAGCAGGTCCAGAGGAGGGTGACCAAAATGGTGAAGGGCCTGGAAGCCATGCCCTATGAGGACAGACTTAGAGAGCTGGGTATGTTCAGTCTGCAGAAGAGAAGGTTAAGAGGGGACATGATAGCTATGTTTAAATATTTGAAGGGGTGCCATGTAGAGGAAGGAGAGGGCTTGTTTTCTCCTGCTCCAGAGACCAGAACAAGGAGCAATGGATTCAAGCTGCGGGAAAGGAGATTCCACCTGAACCTCAGGAAGAACTTCCTGACGGTCAGGGCTGTCCGGCAGTGGAATATGCTGCCTCGGAGTGTGGTGGAATCTCCTTCTTTGGAGGTTTTTAAGCAGAGGCTGGATGGCCATCTGTCGGGAGTGCTTTGAGGGTGTTCCTGCATGACAGGGGGTTGGACTGGATGGCCCGTGTGGTCTCTTCCAACTCTACATTTCTGTGATTCTGTGATTCTGTGATTCTACATTTCTATGATTCTATGATTCTATAACCTGCTGTTCTACCTGAAAGAAGGGCAATAGATAACATGTTAATGCTTTTTAGCTTTCAAACCACCAGTCCCTAGTGTAAGCCACCAATATTTCTTGGCTTTCCATTTCTCCATTGGTTGAACAGAAAGAAAGGCCTAGGGAGTTCAGGAGAGAAAGCAATTTTGTGTTTCTGTTTAAATATTTCTACTGAGATGCGCACTTGGTTGGGCCCAGAGCAACAATAGGAAAAATGTATGTTGCTAAATCCCATTTATACATGTGCCTGGCTTTAATCGTTTTAATTTCTTTTAATTTTGAAATAGTTCAACATGCTTTAGACTGTATATTATTTTTTAAATTATTTACTTTTTTATTGTTCAGTGCTCTGAGATTCTTGGATATAGAGCAGAATATAAATCCATAAATATATAAATAGATGTAGTATATTATTTTATCCTAACTCTTTAGTAAGAAAAGCTCAGTTCAGTTTTCTTCACACTCCTATGAAGCAAACAGGCTCAGTTCTATCATATAGGAGCAGGAATAAGCTATAGGGGTATAGAAATGTTATTGTGGGGGCTAAAGAAGGACAGTCAGGGATGGTAGCTGTTTGAGTGTCTGGAAATGCATTCCATACAGTGGCTGTTACCAAAAGTCAGTGCCCAGGTCTTAAATCACAGAGACATCTCCTGGGTTGCAGTTGTTGATGTCCAGGTGAAACCCAGGATGCACGGAGCAGGGACCACATGTGGGATGGAGGGGAGAAGGAGAACAGACCTCTCCAACCAGAATTGCTCAAATGTTAGTGCGAGCCGCTTTCCTGCTAAGAGGTTTTAACTGTTATTGGGCCTTCTTTTCTCTAGGAGAAGCAACAAAGAGAGCAGCAAATTGTGTCCTCTTTTACTGCTTTAATGCAACTCCCCTCCTCCTTCTCGCTTCTTTTCCATCTTCTTCTTCTGCTGCTTCTCTTTTGCTTCTCCTTCCTTCCTTCCTTCCTTCCTTCCTTCCTTCCTTCCTTCCTTCCTACCTTCCTTCCTTCCTTCCTTCCTTCCTTCCTTCCTTCCTTCTCAAATCCCCATTCTTGTGAAAGAGTAGATTTTCACCAATGTGGTACTCTCCCAGTGCTTTAGACCACAACTCCCATCATCTCCAGCCACAGCATTCAAATAGGTTTGGGATGATGGGAGTTGGAGCCCAGAATTTCAGGAAGGCCTGAGGTTGGAGAAGGCTATCATTTTCAGGAAACGATATCAACTTGCTAAAAAGCACAGCTGTTCTTGGAACCTCTATCTTGCAAACCACAGGGGCGGGGAGACATCTATACCTGCACTGCCACATTGCAGTGCGGTCCAACAGCAGACTGTTTCTGTTGTGAAATAACTAGGGATATGGGTTGTAACTTGTCAGTACTGGGTGCAGTCGATTATCATCATCCAGTATGCAATCTTTTGCACTCTTGGTCTTGCAAGTCTCTGTGGACAGAGGGGAAGCCTTCTGCATGGGGACTGCAGCCATTGCATTGAGGCCAGTGCAGACACAACAGCTATCCATTCTTGACAAGACTATCCATTTCTGCACTCTGTTTGGAAATAGCAGTGAGTTAGAAAAACAGAGATTCCAAAATCTATAGCAGGGGCTGCAGCCAAAAAGTGGCCTGGGCTGAAGCCACAATCCACAGTTTGGCAAAGTTACTCCTTTGCACTACAGCTCATAAAATACCCCAGTCAGTATGGCCGCTGGCCATGCTGGCAGTGAATTCTGGCGACTGTAGAACAGAAAGTAACTTTGCCAAGCCCTAGAGGTACCACATGATTCCTTTCTCTCACACACTCATTCATGTCCTTCCATGTATTCCATTCTGATTTCTGCCCTGTTTTCTTTCTTTTCCCCTTTCTCCCCGCTTTCTTTCACATCCCCCCTCTTTGTCCCATTCTCTCTCTCCCTCTCCATTCCACTCTTTAATCCTCTCCTTTTCTGTTTCTCTCTTCTTCTGTCTCCACAGCTGCCTCTTCCGCTCTTCCTTCCTTCCCCAAGCAACTGAGTTTTTTTTGTTTTTGTTTTTAAAAAAACTTGGTTGGTGGGATGATTAGTGGGATGATTTTCCAGGAGGCAGAGTCATCCACAGTTAGCACTGCTCTCTCAAGCAACATTCCTCTGAAAGAAACCCAGAGAGAAGTCAGGCTTTAAAAACAACATCAACAACTTCGTTGCACCAATGGAAGTTTTAGAAATCCCTGATTGCTTTGGAGGTGAGGAGTGAGGGACACAGTGGATGCAGTGGCTGGCCAGTGAGCTGGAGATTTCCCACACTTGGCCTAAGCCAAAACCACAGTTACTTTTTTGAATTTCATTTCCCAGAATCTCACAGCCAGCATGGTCCATGAAAAATGCCGGCTGCTGGAACGGGGTTGTGAGAGTTGTACTGTAGTTGGAAAAGTAATTTTTCCCAAGTTGTAAATAGCACATTGAATTGGGCTTAGAGAGGGATGGAGGAGCAGCATAACTGTCGAAGTATTGTTGCTGTATATTTATAATGCCGAGTCTTTCTTGTCTCATTTCTCTTACCTTCAGCTTCCTTCTCTTCTGCTGTCTCTCCTGTAGGTTCCTCTTACTTATGCTTTTTTTTTTTTGCCTACTCTGAACCTCTCCTTCAACCAGCTTGCCTCTGAGCTCACTGCCCATTTGCTTTCAGCCCTCCTAGGATCCTTTCTGACTAGTCATCCTGCCCTGTAATGATATTCTTCCCCAAGCCTGTACTAGGTTTTTAACACCAACCATACAGTCGTCTTCCCCTGGAGCAGGGACGTGGAACCCATGACCCTCCACGTTTAATTGGACTAGAGCTTCTGTAATCCTCTGTCATGGAAGTTAGAGTCTAATAACAGGTGAAGGGCCAAGAGCCAAACGCCCTAGACAAAATGGATTCCAAATGGATTTACCAGCTTTGCTCACTGCACATGTGGAGTGTTTCAGAACATTCTGTACCACCATAGCAGCTCAATCAATCAGCGGCCCTTTCCGCAGGCTCCTGGATCTCAGCAGCGTCCCACAGGGTCCTGGGAAAGCCCCTCCTGAGAGGGAAGCGTGACAGGAATGCTCGCCTCTGCACCAGCTGCCTGCTGGAATGGAGGAGGCGTGATGGCCACGCTTCTTCCTTCCTTCTGCAGTGCAGCCAGGCACTGTCCCAGGCTGCGCTGGGGCAGGAAGTGTGGCCATCGCACTTCCTGACCCACAGCACAGGTAAATGTGAGAGGGTGGCGGGGGGGAGGCGCAATCATCACTCATTGATGGGAACAAACTGTCAGTGATTTGCAGCACAATCAGGCCGCTTGGGGATGGGAGAAGCACAGGACACAAATGTGCATAAGCATCGTCAGAGACCCATTGTTCTCCCGTCCCCAATGCAGGACGCCGACACCCTGCGGAAAGGGCCAGTGTCAGAGGTTTCATTCCCCATAGCCTTAATAATAGCAGCAATGATCACCAAGTTGGGACGTCATAATCATGTCACAGATGTGCAAATATGGGCCACCTTCTTATACTTCCTTTGTTCTCTCAGAGACTCATTAAAATTGGTTTCCAGGGATGGCTGGACTTAACCACTTGTTCTTTTTTCTTGGATTTAAAAAAATAACATAGTATCAGTTGACACAGGGAATGCTCCTGAGGTTTATTAAACAATAATTTAGTAATGGCAACATATGCTACATACACTTCCTGTATGGGAAAAAAATACACTTTGCCTGTGTGATGTAAGCTCTCAGCCCAAGAATGCTACAAGCCCACTGGCCTCTGGTACAAAATACACTGTTATCGTGTTCACTTTGTCGTTGCCACAATGCAACAGAGCAAAAAGCAACAGCATGAGGAAGCCACCAAGCTAGGGGATATACCTCTTTTACTATTTAGCAAGATCACATCCTTGTAAAAATAGAAATAAATAAAAGTCACAGTTACATATGAAGCTGTTGCTATTGTTGTTGTTGTTGTTGTTGTTGTTGTTGTTGTTGTTGTGTGCCTTCAAGTTGTTTCTGACCTGTGGCAACCACGAGGCAAACCTATCATGGGGGTTTCTGGGACTGAGAGTGTGCGCCTTTCTACACTACACTGTTATAGTGTTATTATTCCACTTTCAACATCCTGTGGAATTCTGGGGTTTGTAGTTTCCTGAGGTGAAAGAGCTCTCTGGCTGAGAATTCTAAATGCCTCTCCCTAAACTGCAAACCCCAGGATTCCATAGGATGGTGAAAATGGAATAATAGCACTATAACAGTCTAGTGCAGAAATGGCTCCAGTGTTGCCATAGGGCAGAAATGACTCAAAGGCACACAAGAACAACAAGAACACAACTCCTTGATAAATCGTCATAGTAATGCAACTAAGTCATAATTTCATTATTAGAAAAAAGGAACACAGTTGTATTCTACCCTCAAATAATTTCTTTTTTGACCTACCCAGGGACACATCAATAAAATGTGATTCAACACTGCACTAACAGTGGCCGAGCACAGAACTTAGAGCAGAAGATCCACCAGTAAATAAGTGGTAAGATGCCAGAGGTAGGATACCTGTCATGCCAAATGGGTAGTCTGTCTGTAACCACCACTGTATCTCTGGCAAAGGCAGCGGAGATTAAAAAAGAGGAGAGAAGCTATCTCTGAGAAGCAAATGTGTAGAGGATAGAAGGAGCCAGCCAAGTCCTGCTTGAAAGCCATAAATTAACCTCATGAGCTTCCCTAATGGGAGTGTGATTTATCTCTAGCCTTCTGTCTCAACTAATTGAGTTCATACTATCCGGTGATTCATGCCACAGAAAAGAGTTCCAGAGAAAATGGGTCCTCCAAAAGCAGCTTTTACTCCCCTTTTCACAAAAGGCCCCAAGTGTTTCCCCCCTCCTCCTTTTTCTTTATTAGCCAGGGACTCATAATGCTTTTAAAGCCAAGAAGTCTTTGAAAACGAACATTTAACCCGGAATCAAATCAATCACTGACAAGTGTTGAATTTCAGCCCTGATGGGAGGACAGCAGCCCGGGTTCTGTCAAGAGAAATGGTTCCCTTCTCCGTGATTTCCCTCAGTGCTGAGCACCCATCAGTTGCTGTGGCTCCAACAGTTGTAAAATGGGTGTGTGAGAAAAGATTTCTGTGAAATTCAAAAGCTTGTGTAATCATGGCAGCCTCGGCTTGCCCAGCATCTATATCGTCTTCAATTTCTTTGTGTCTGAAAGGATACAAAAAGGTATACCATAATAAAGAAAGTGTCATATTCCTTGCCTAAGATAACCTTATGAAATTCATGGGGTGACCATCAGTCGACAGGCCACTCAAAGGCACATCTGCGCACAATCAAGGGCAAGGGCACTAAAGAAGGGACAAGTGAAAAATATAAAATGCAAATGTATCAAAGCATAGGATGCCATTTAGGGCCAGGGTGGTAGGACAAGAATGGAATTTGATTTCACAAGTATGGAACAAGGAGAGGTTTGCAGAAATGAGGTTCAAATTACAGTCAGCCTTCACATTCACAGGTTTAATTTTCACGGATTTGATTGTTTATGAGTTTCTCCAGCTCCTGCCCCCTGCCTCAAATATGTTCTTCCAGGAGAGTTTTCTCTCTTGGCTGTTCTGATCAGACCGTGCAGCCCTTTAAAAGACTGCTGCTGGCCCTCTTCCTCCTTCTCCTCCTCCATCACCAGCCACTGACCAGCCAACTAAAGGTGACTTGCAACCCAATTTCTCAGCACCACTAATCCTTCCCCAGCTCCACACACTCAAGGGAGGAGATGGGTGAGAGAGAGGAAGCAAGAGGCTACTATGTCGATCCACCCTTTTCCCTCTTCTTCCCCAGATGTGGTTTGGACCCTGGGTGCCTACTCTGCCCACCATGCTTCAGCCCCTGTCCCACAGACACACACACACAAACATTTTGATATTTGTGGTTTTCCCACTTATGTGGGGGTCCTGCGCCCCTAACCCTAGTGAATGTGGAGGGCTAAGTGTATATTTGCTTCATGGCCAGCACTTTTGAATAATTACAGGATTATTCATACATGACCTCTGCGCAGAGTGAATGTACATATTGGTCATGCGGGATCATGCAACTCTCAGAAGTCACTCAACGTACTTTTTTTTTTAATAATTTTATTGTGATTACATCGTATAAAACATCATTTCTCATTGTACATTTTACCGAACTATTACAGCTTTCTTCCACTCCTCTCTGGATTTCAATACTGTTATTTCATTGACATTTCAACATTATGCATCGCATTACATTTGTTAACATACAAGTTAGATCCTGCTCTTCTACCCTACTTTTCACGTTCCATGATATTCCAGTGATTTTTACTTCTAACTGTTCATGCTACCATGAATTAAGAACTGTTACCTGTCAACACCCAACCCGTTTTCAGAACGATTTGCCATTCTTTGTTAATGTCATCATCTGATTTTCCTTTTAATCTCTGAGAGACTATATCTGCATTTCGATTTTCAATGAAAGTTGCCCACCATTGCTCTATTGTAGGTATCTGCTCAGTTTTCCATAACCTTGCATATTCAATACGGGCTGTCGTAATCATATATATCATTATTCTCCAATATTTCTTTGCTACAGTTCCATCTAACATATGTGTCATATTTGATAAGTACATTTCAGGTTTCTTATCCATTTGAACCCTCAATATTTTACATGTCATATTGTGTATATCATTCCAATATTTTTTGGCCTTAGGACATGACCACCACATATGAAAAAGTGTTCCAGCATTCTCCTGACACTTCCAACAATGACCTGTTCCCGTATTGTATATCTTCTTTAATTTTTCTGGTGTCATGTACCTTCTGTGAAAAAGCTTATAATAGTTCTCTTTTAGGTTCTGGGCTGCAGTAAATTTTTGTGTCCTTTGCCAGCTCTGTTCCCAGTGCTCTAATTGAATTGGATGTCCAACATTTTGAGCCCACAATATCATTGCTGCTTTGACTGTCTCCTCTTCTCTTTCTTGATTTAAAATCTCCTGATATAACTGTGATAATAAATGAGGCCGGTTTCCCCGCAATAACTTCAACATTCTTCCTTGCTCTTTTTGTTCTATTCCATAAGTTTTCACGTCCATCTGGGATCTCTCAGTTAGCTGTCTGTAAGGGAACCAGTTTAACTTTGTTCCTTCTGATTCCAATTTTTCTCTTGATTTCATCTTAAAAAAATTCAGATTTGTCTTTTCTAATATGTCATCATAACACAGCCATTTATCTGAATCGGTCCATCTTCCAAAGAAAGCTTCTTGAGGGGAGACCCATGTAGGTAGTTCCCTGATGTTCTTATTCTTGTAGTCAGTCCATATTTTAAGTAGTGATTTTCTTACAAAATGATGAACAAAGTCTTTGTCAACTGCAGCTTTCCCATAGAACATATAGGCATGCCAACCCATCCTTAAATCAGCTCCCGCTAATGTCAGCATTCTCGTATTTGAAGATTCATCCCGTCTTTTATCCAAGTAAATGCTGCTGCCTTGAAATATATCTGTAAATCCGGTAGACCCAGGCCTCCTCTTCTTATTGAATCTCTCATGATATTCCATTTTATTCTTGGCTTTTTCCCTTGCCGTATAAATTTACTTAAATCTCTCTTCCATTGTATAAAAGGCTTAGTATTTGTAATAATTCAGCGTACTTTCAACATAGAACAGGGATGCACAACTGTGGAAGGCTAGAAGGTTGCATTAGCCCCACAGAAGACCTTGGAGGCCTATATCCCTTCCCCCCACAAAAATCAATACTTTTGCTTCCATGTGCCCACAAATGGCCTCTGGAGATGTGGGGATTTTTGTCATGTTTTTAGACCCCCAATCCATTTTAGGCCCAGGAGAGGCTTTCCACAACAATAGGAAGTGAGGAGAAGTCACTTCCTGTTCATTTTCCGTTTCAAAAAATGCCTCTTTTGTACCTAAATTGACCTGAGGGGGATATGGTGAAAATACCCACATATCCCCTCAGGGACCTTTGGGGATATTTGGGGGCAAACAAAATTTTGACCCTTGAAGGGGGCACATATGGTCCACAGCCGCACTTCGCCTACCCCTGACATAATTTTGACTTGCTGAGGTACAGGGAGGGAGAGAGAGAGACTAATCTTCCAGTTCTACTTTTTTTCCACATTCAGTCCCTCGCACTCCTCAGCTTGCTCCTGGGCAATAGTTTGACTCCCTCCAAACGGCACATTTTTGACTTTGTTGAAACATCTCCATTCTCCTACAGAAACTAGACTGCTGTGTTTACTTCTGCGAGCAACTAAATAGATTATGAGCAAGGGAACTGCCATTTTTAGTTCTGTGAGTGATTCTGCCAGATGTTTCACTCCTGCCATCTGCAAAACAAAATAAATTGCAGTACTGAAGAAGTGAGAGCTGGCACAGTGTAGTGGTTTGAGTGTTGGATTAGGACATTGGGAGACCAGGGCTCAAATCCCCACTCAGCCATGGAAACCCACCATAAATCAGAAATTACTTGAAGGCACACAACAAAAAGAACTGAAGAAGTAAGCCTCTAAGGCCATTTCCGCACTACACCGTTATAGTGCTATTATTCCACTTTCAACATCCCGTGGAATCTTGGGGCTTGTAGTTTAGGGAGGGGCATTTCAAATTCTCAGCCAGAGAGCTGTTTGGCCTCAGTAAGTTACAAACCCCAGAATTCCACAGGATGTTGAAAGTGCAATAATAGCACTATAACAGTGCGGGGCAGAAATGGCCTAAGCGTACATTTTAACCGGTATTCTTTCCAAGGAGTATAGCTACAGGGGAGGGGGAGGATGAGCACATTACCATTCCAATAAGAGTTTTTCCCCCTCCGTGAACTTTTCGCTCAGTCCCCAAATTTTTAGCATTGCAGTAAACTAAAATATCAATTGAACATTTAGAAATACAGTTTGGGCATCCAAAGAAAAGGGACAGGCAAAGTTATGAAGGGAATGGGAGTATGGAAAATATGAGAGTTCTAGGTGTGAACAATTTTCAATGATACATTTCCCCCCCCAGTACCACAGGGTACTGCCCACCATCAAATTTCCCTCTGTCATTAATTTCCGTATGATACGTACAGGAGAAGTAGTCATAGATCGTACGCTCTGAGTCGGATCTGACTAACTCCCAGCTCACAACTCCTAAAGCTGCCAGAATCTGCCACCTGAAGCAATAACTGTCTCACCTTGTCATATTCTGACAAAGAGAATGATCCTTCTGTGGCTTTGGAAGGAGCCTGTTTGGAAGAGAGAACAGGGAAGGAGAAGGAGAGGTACATTGAGATGCCAAAGCACCAATCGTTACTGCAAAAGCCACACTTCATAAAGGCCTCTCCAGCCTTCAACACTTGCTCAAAGGGAGGAGGGACCCCTTCATAAAATCATCTCCCTGCCTTCTGGAGGACCGCAAGTGGTCCCCTGAGCAAAGCACGTGGCTAATGAAGAATTTTTATTGAGATCACTTACTCTCCAAACGCACTCCTAATCGCTAAAACAAATAAACTGATTCTCTTGCTCTAATCCAGCCTCAGTGGGATATTCTTTGCCAAAATCAAATGAAGAAGAAGAAGAGGAAGCAGGGAGAGGACAGGGTTTTTGCTATTCCCTATTGTCGTTCAGGCTGGTGATGTCAACAATAAAAAGGAGAAGAATTAGGAAGTGCGAGGGAAGAGGAGAAATGGTTTTCAAGCAACTGGGATGGGAGGCAGCAACAATGGTGATTTCTAGGAAATAGCTGTTTTACACATAGACCCTTTCACATTACACCACTGTAGTGCTATATTCCACTGTAACTACCATATCTTGTGAAATCTTGGGGTTTCTAGTGCAATGAGGCACTAGAGCCCTCTGGTTGCAAATTTTAAATGGCCCCCTCTAAACTACAAATTGCAGAATTCCATAGGATGTTGCCATGGCAATTAAAGTGGAATCATACTGCTATAACTGTGTAATATAAAAGCCTGTAGGCACTAAGGAATATGGGTGACATCAGCTTTGCTGACTAGAGCAGCTGGGATTTGCAGTTCAAGAAGATCTGGAAGGACACATAATTCCTGCTCCTCTTGCAGGACAGTTACATTTATTTCCTTCCTTCCTTCCTTCTTTTTTTAAATAACGAAAAATAAGCAATCAAACACTCAGTAACTGATCATCCTTTGTGGCCTTTAATCCAGGAGAGGTCAATTGCAGAGTAAAGAAATACAGCATATGACATAGATTAGGAGAAGAGTTTTTGCACCAACGTGTAATAGTGGGTGTTATAAAAGTGATCCTTGATATGTGAACAGAAGCGTTGCCTATTTTCATTTGTGAAGTGTTGGGTATAGTCACAGAGCTTTCCAAACTTTTCATGTTGGTGACACACTTTTTAGACATGCATCGTTTTGCGACACAGTAATTCAGTAAGATAGTAAGTGGAGGCAGCGCCTCCATCCAGACCTGTCCTGCTGCCGCCCTCACCAGGGTCTTCCTTGGCCCAGGGCGGCGGTGGCGGTGGTAGCAGAGGCAGCCCCTTCACCCAGGTCTGGTCTGCCGCAGCAATGGGAGAGGCAACCCCTCCACCCGTTATGTTCGTGCAACACGCCTGCACACTGCAGCCGACACACTAACATGTCACGACACACAGTTTGGAAAGCTTTGCCATAATAGAATGTTTTGGAGCTAAGCACATTCTACACTCCATTCCAGAAATAAGCAGAAGCCTTGCATTACAAAAATATGTTCTGCTTCTGGTTAAACATGTGCATGTATTTGCATAATTTTGCATGCTCTGTTCTGTTTCTTATTAGGCTTCAGAGCAGCCCCCACCCTCAACATGACAATTCTCTCTATCTGCCCACTATGATTTCATCTGCTCCACTACCGCCACATTTTCGCATTTGTAGATGCTGTGTGTTGCTAAGACTGCCATGCCATGCTAGCATGGTATGATGAAACTTAGAATTAGAAAAGTCTAATGCTATAGTTCAGGGGAGTACATTAGACAATTCTAGTATAACACCAAACTACAAATCTCAGGATGCCATAGGATAGAGCTAAGGCAATTAAAGTGCTATCAAACTGCAATAATTGTGCAGTGTGGATACACCACAGGTGCAGGGCCAGGAGGTTCTAGGAATCAACAATAGTCCCTCTACTGGGATGTGGGCTTTAGCAGATGCCCAGTACTCCCAGCACCCAGTACTCCCAGCAGATGCCCAGTACTCCTGCTCACAAACTAACCAACCCAACAGTGATTTCAGCATTACAGTAGTTTACTCAAACTGAGACTAACAATGCAAACCAGGAGTAAGGTACTTTCAAGTCTCCAGAGATTTTGACCAACAATTCCCATCAGCCCAACCCAGCAGGGCCGGTATAAGGGACCATAAAAGTTGTAAGCTTTTGCTTTTGTCCTTCTTGCTTTTGCTTCTTTGTAACTTTTACAGAGGAAGAATTGTCTGCAGTGGTTTCCATGGATGGACTGTATATTTTTGCTGCCTTGGATATTTGTACATGCAGAACAGTGGACCCAGGTGGTTTATAATGTTTACATGTCATGTATAAACTATGCTTGATACTTACATTGGTTCCATCATGTTCCGCCAATACTGGTCTCATTTAACTAGCTGAAGGACTATCCAGATGCATAGGAATGATTTGCATATTCTGACTTATTGTAACTCTCTCTAGAATGATATTGATAGATGAATACAACATATGATATCATTATTTTACTATATTGAGTATGTGAATTATTACATGTATTGTGCATAAGTACCTTAATAGGCTTTAAGCTATAATCCTACCTGATTGCTGATAATATAGTTTCTAGAGTATCTGGAGGGCCAAATGTTCCCCATTTCTGCTGTAAATGTATAGTAGCAGTAGTAGTAGTAGTAGTAGTAGTAGTAGTAGTAGTAGTAGTAATAACGGTGGCCAGAATTCAGTCTGGGACTTACATCTGCAGGAAGCAGAACTACGCAATTTCACAATGACCACATTCAGCAAGAGGCTTCTATGACATTAGTAGGTAGGGGAGCCAGCAAAGTGACCTTTGCGTATTGGGACTGACAGAGCACATCACACACTCCAATGTCCATCAGGACACTGGTTAGGGAGTGCCCATGACATCAATAGAGCCCAATGTGCATAAGGACATTCTTGTCGGTACATTGCTGTGCATTTTCAAAATTCAATAAGAGGATTCTGTAGCACCTCTGCTATGTAAGTAAGTATGCATAAAGTTACACAGTGTAGACCATTATAAAGAATTATAGCCAATGATGATGATAGTAGTACTAGTAATAAGAATAATTTCTATATGCTTGATTACATGCTTACAACTCTGACAATTCATTTTTACATGTTTGATGAATTCACGGTAAATAGAGAAGTAACAGGAACAGTAAAAACAGACAGACACCTTCGATTCAAAGTTTCAAAAGACCTCAGCAAACCATTTAGAATTTTCAGCACCTTTCGCTTGAAAACAGCTGATGCGCTCTGAAAATGGATGTCCTTGTCCGGGAACCTTAATGAATATATGCCAGCGACAGCCGAACACCCCCCTCCCCATTATCACATTTGTTCTTTTGACCTTGAGGAACACTTTGTTTCTGAGCGTTAATTCAGAATGTCTTTTCAGCCTGCAAGGAGATGGATTGAAATTGCATTTACCAGAACCGCATTGCTGCACGATAATGCATCCAGCATGGCTCAAAGTGGACTCGGCGTTTCTCTGAGGCTCTGACCGCCATCTCTCTGTGAGGAGAGGTTGAGGAGCTTGTGGGTTTTCTGGAAATCCAACACAGGAATAATATCCTTGTAGTGGGGCAGGGGAGAGATAAAGAGCAAAAGCTTTGCTGGGAAAGTTATGTTATGATGATTATATTTATGTTTATGATCTTTTATATACCACCTTCCCTTCAGTCAGCTCAGGATCATTCCCCTTCTCTTGACTGTAACCTCACAACAACCCTGTAAGGTAGGGCAGGCTGAGACTAGCACAAGATCACACAGTTAGTTCTACAGCTAATGGGAGGCTTGGACTTCCCAAGTCTCAGTTCAGCATTCTCAGCCCAGTACCATACTGCCCACTTAGCTTGGAGTGAACCAGGTATGAACTGCCAATCCTAGGATCCCACAGAACTGCCAATCCTAGGATCCCACAGAACGCAACCACTGCAGCTAATGTGGAATAACAACACTGTAATTGTGTAATGCACGAAGGCTTTTTCATGTGAAGATACAGAACTCCTTGGTCTGAGAGCAATGACAGAATGATGGTTCTGTTCTAAGTATTAGCCTGGGAAGAGGAAATTAGTTTGTATTTGAAGAGATCAAATCTACAATCATATAAGTCTATACAGCAGCATGTTGGGATCTATGCTTATTCCTCACTGGGATTTATGACAGGCTGGGATCTCACAAGATCAAGACAGATGGGGAGAGATTTGTCAGGGCACCTGCTCCTTTCTGCTCACGGGTCCTTCTGCACAACCGGTTTAGCATTACAACCATAGGGAAAACTGCAACCATCTGGACAAGACTTTAGTTCATCAATGGAGACTTCACATCATAATATTTGATCTCCTAGGAGAGGGGAAAGAAGCCAGAGGTCAACATACTGACCCAGCATGATGTTAAACCTGGCCATAGATGCCTGAAGCCAGCCTTGCCCAACCTGTGTTGAACTCCAACCTGCACCATTCTGAGTGAGCAAGCTCGGAATGAGATGAGTTGTAGGAAGGCTGGTTTAAGTCAGTGTTCAGTTATCTTCACTGCTGACTGCCCAGAGCCTGGGAAATTACTTTTAAAGTCAGATGGAACCAGGAATATAGCTACCTGGGGACAAAATGAGGGCATTGCCTACCCAAATAAAAATGCTGCCCCAAAGAAATTTTCCATCACTGCCCAAATTTAAATTAAACTAAAAGTAAATTTAAAAGTAAAAAAAAAAAAAACTTTTATTTTTGGTTCCTAAAAAGGTAAATTAATTAGATAATTGATAGATTAGATAATTAGATAATCGCTTTCAAATTAAATTTTTAAGCAAATTTTTAACGATTATTTTTCAGAAATTTTTAACAGTTTTTTTAAAATAAATCAAAACATCTAAAGGTGTCAAACCATTGGGCAATGGTAGAAAACGATCTGTCTACCGTCTTGTCACTTTAATGGCTGCAACAGAGTATGCAGATAATTAATGAGCACAATTGTCTCAAAAAAAAAAAGAGTCACATGGTGATCAATCAGAAGATCATTTTTTTATTGTATTTGGTGCCCCTTTATTGACTATGTAAATTCCTACTCCGATTATCTTCGACCTCTCAATACTTCCAAATTGGCAGAATGACATTGAATGCCTCTGTTCAGAGGCCACCAAGAAATGAATTGTGACACAGATTTTTTTTAACGTTTTTATATTGAACTGTAACATTGTGGTTTGAGTGCTGGACGACTTTGGAGAGTCATTCAGGCCTTTCCAGCCTATGCTATTATAGTGCTATTCTTCCACTTTCAACATCCTGTGGAATTCTGAGGTTTGTAGTTTAACAAGGCCAAAGAAGTCTCTGGCTGAGAATTCTAAATACTGCTCCATAAACTATGAACCCCAGGATTCCATAGGATGTTGAAAGTGGAGTAATAGCACTATAACAGTGAAGTGCGGAAAGGCCCATTCAAATACCATTGAAACTCACTGAGTGGTCTTGGGCAAGTCATACTCACTCAGCTCCAGAGGAAGACAAGGGCCTCTGTGAACAAATCTTGCCAAGAGAACATCATGATAAGTTAGCCTTACAGTCACCATAAATCAGAAACGACTTGAAGGCACACAACAACAACAAATTGAACTTTATTATTTTATACAGGCTGATCTACTTTCTGCAAAATGAACTGTTATTGTTCACTGTTGATTTTTCTACACTCCCTTCTTTTTCTTTTTCTTTTCCCCTTTATTTGTATGCAGCAATTTTGCCCTACATGACCAACTTCCCCAAAAACCCAAACTGAGCATAAAGCAGCAGCATGGGACAGGATATACCAACGATACCGTATTCCTCATCCGCCACTTTAATGAGGCCACACTCCTGTAACTATTAAAGTAACTGAAAGTTACAGCTGTACTGCAAAAAGGAGTAGAATTCTCCCTTGTTAAATTATGCCTGTTATGTACTTTAATCAGATCTTTGTTTAGAGTGAGAGGAATTAATTCCAAGTAACTAGCCATTTGTAACAACTGGCTTCCGAACACTGTGCCTGCCTGAACAATATGTTTGCTTCAAGCCAGGACTGCAGTATGTGAATGTTTCCCTCCATTAATCTTCTCCAACAAGCAAGGGTCAGAAGTGGTCTCCTTCCCAGAGCTTCAGCAAAGTGAAAACTAATGTCCTCCATTAATAACCCTGCAGGATATAAACCAAGCAACCAAACACAAGGGGAGTGATCATCAAAATCAAGCTTAGGCGGGGACACAAAGGGGGAATAAAGGTGGAACTGTTCTAAAGGACTATTTGGATCCACTTCTATTAGGAATATGTTTTCCCCCTTTCTTTTTAACAAGCAATGCAAATGTGCATGTGCATTTTCTTTTGCAAGTTCTCTCCACAGCACTCCAGAATTGAATCACTTGATTTATTCTGTGTATGTGTTCATTTCCCATTGTGTAGAGAAGGCAACAGAAGAGACACTGAATACTGAACAGAGCATGGAAAAATAATGCTTTTTCCCCGCACTACAGCTCCCTGAATCCTCCTGCTAACATGGTCAGCAGAGATTCTGGGACCGGTAATCAAAACCAGAACTTTTCCAAGCTCTCAATGGACCAGTATAATTGAAATGATGCCCTTCCCCACCAGTGGTTCAACACATCTCATATATGGGTTGCAGGAAATCCATAGAGACAGCATGCTGACAGTATTTCCTCCAAAATTTCACTGACGAAACCTGAGACATGTGTGGCCAAGCAACATCAGAGAATAGTCAAGATGGCAAAAGTTATTCTTGAAGAAGAATGCATAAGCTAATAAAGCCTGCAGCAGTTTGATTTTGCCTGAGCCTACTGGGAAAAGCAATATTCCACCCCCTCATTAAACTGAACTTTGGCAATGAATGGAACACGGGTGGCTCATCATGGGGGCCCAAATCCAATTTCTTCTCAGGCCTCTTCTCAGACTGCACTCTCACACAGCAAACCCCAAAGCCTCCATGATCTACGGTCCTTCTCAAAATGGCAACAGAAAATAATCTCTCTTTATTTCCTGTCACAATTTTGAGGGACTGCTGAGGAAAATGGAGGTATTTAGGGGTATTATGGGGTTCTGAGGGGCTTGTGGGAATTCCGCCTTCAATAGATGATGCTTTCAAACAGGGAGCTGCTCCCTCTCCATGTTCTGTCCCTTACATGTTCTTATTTTCTTATCCATTTCTGGTCTAAATAGTATAACTACAATTCCTGTCCACACTCTGTGTGGGAACTTGCAGGGTAAAGCTCGCCTTTTGTCAACACTCCTTCTCATACTTCAAACTTCTTTATTTCACGAGAGGGGCCTACTGTAGATCAAGCGACTTAGCCTTTCAAGTCAGAAAGAATGCATAGCTGGAGAAGAAGACAGAAGATGACCATGGCGAGCATGGGAGAGAGGATGCTGCCACAGACACTAAGTGGAGTTGTTGCCATGGGGATGATATTTCTGAGGGATAGCTTGGGTTGTTTTGCTGTCTTTATCCATTTCTTTTTTCATTTGTCTCCTCCTTGGTATCTTTAGGGGACCAAATTCTTCACTGGTGCCAAGAAACACAGCCTGAGGGGCTCTGGTAACTGAATCTGCCACATGCGGCATGTCTCGGAGAAGAGCGGTTTTTCAAAGGCCAGAGCTGGGGCTGATGGGAAAGAACAAGGTGTTTAGCTCCAGGGCATTTGTGTTCCAAGGGGCGAGGGAATCAATCTATTACATTGATTAGAGCTTTAGCGCTGCCACGCTGACGAAGGGGAACATGTGAAGAAGAGGATGGGAAATGAGCACGGACAGAGGGACAGAAACAAGGTGAGGGAGGCAAAGAAAGAGGGGTGTTTAATGGAAGAAAAGGAAAGGGGGAGGGTGAGGGTTACAAATCATCAAATTTCTGTGAAAACGGCAACCACATCTAGTGTGCCCAAAATACAAACCAATTCCGCCTTCCGTGGAAATTCCTCCAGAAAGCGAGGGGAAGTCAAGGGCCCCCAGGGTGTGCGTTGTTGAGGGGAGGAAAGGATCACTTTCCAAAACATACAGCATTATTTTTAATAATTTCTTTCCCTGAGTCTGGGATTTTTGGACAAAGGGTCTACTTTTGATTTCAAGAATAGGATTTTTGGTACATTTATATCCAGGTGATTAGTGAAAATCTTGATATAGATAGATAGATAGATAGATAGATAGATAGATAGATAGATAGATAGATAGGGGGCTACTTTACTTTTATTAATTTTGTGGATGAAGGAATGGGATTAAATTAAAAGAAGGAATATTCTACCCAAACAGTTGGAAGAACTTGTTGATGGCAACAGCTGTTTGAGATGGTGGAAGACTCTCTCTTTTTGAACATATTTAAGCAGAGGCTGTATGGTTATCTCTCAACAGTGTTTGGCCATGTATTCCTGAAAGGGAGGGGATTAGACTAAATTAGGCTTGTGATCCCTTCCAATTCTATGATTCCATACTTTCAATTTGTCCCAGTTTTGGGTGGGAGAGTCCCAGTTACTCCCCTGCTGTCCCACTTTTTCAGCTGCTTTTAAAATGTCCCAGTTTCTCTTTTTAACTTTCACTTGCCCCCTTTCTCCTGAGCTTGCTTCAATTGCTACACACCGAGTTAAAAATCAAAAGTAGTTTGAACTCAGTTAATTCAACGGGACAGAGGAGAGGATGGGGTGGAACCTTCTGCTTCCCAGTCAGCTCAGGCAAAAAAAGCAGACTGATGCATCCTCTCCTAGCTTGTGTGTTCTTCCTGATTCATAACTTTTGCTACTCTGATGTAGCTCACCCATGTGTCCCAGTTTTTACCTGCAAAAGGTTGTTACCCTGTGTACTGGGGGTCCCGGGAGGGACACCAAAATGTGCTCAACTAAAGGTGGGGAAAATTAGCTCAGAGCACTGCTTAGCGTTACGAGAGGCAGGGTAACGTAACGAGATCTTGAACCCTATGTGTATGGGGTCAGGTCGAGTCAAGGAGCACACAGAAGTTGAAGCAATAAATGATGTTTTATTAAAAAAACACAAGCAAAACAGTGTATGCAACACACTCACACAAGATAACTAAAGAAATAAAGGTTGGAGTGGTATAGAGGGATTTTTAGAGGAGTTGCTGGTTCGGGTGATACTTCACCTGTCCTGAAGCCCAGAAAAATGGAGAACGAGGCTGGGGTGCGATGTAGCTCAGCACGTGGAGCTGAGGGGAGGCTCGCCAAGCAAAGTGGCAACAAGGCGGGATGAAACTCGGGAGCGATCCGAGGAAGGTCTCGGAATCAAGGGTTTTTATAAGGAGAATGTGACTGCAGGCTATGCCGTACTTGGGGGAAAACAATAGATTTGGAGTTGGAGACAAAGCCTCCGAAAGATCAGAATCAGAATGATTGAGTTATCGTAGAGGTTCTCAATAGAGTAGCCAGTGTGGAAACGCAGAGTACTTGGGTATTGCATAGTTTACCCATCAAGCTGCCAGCGCGAGGCAGAGGATCTTTTGTAGGTTGCGTGCATACCTAATTAGAGTACTTGCCTGGAGGTCTCCTAAAGCAGTGAGTCAGCTATTTTCTGGCCTGCCTGTATTGTCTAGGAATATTACGGCGATAATTGGCCCAGCTTGTATGCGTGCTTGTCCGGGGGCCTCACCAGCATGTGGAAGGGAATAGAAAAGTGCAGCCGAATTGTGATATTAAAAGGATATCTTTTAATATCCCCAAAGCTCGGACTAGCCAGGGCAGTAACAAGGTGCAATATGTGTGTGACGGAGCCTGGGTGTGTGGCCAGCCTGAGTGACAGGGCGGCCCTGGCAACAGGTTGCCATGCATCCCAAGTGGCTCTGGGTAAGAGAGAAACCCAGCCCATTGGTGCATGAAGGGGCTGAGCTGTCTGAGGAGAAGCTCGATGTAAGATGATACTTGCATTTTTTTGGAGCTTCCTTCAGAGAGATTTCCAAGGGGCAGTTTTTAGTGAGAGGTTTCAGTCAGCCAAGGGAGGTTGAGTTGTGTCAGAAAGGGTGACCTAAACTTGGGAATTTAGCCTTTGAGCAGCAAAGGAAGCCAAAGGCCTGGGTGTGTAGGGAAGCTCTGAACCTGAAAACTGTGTTAAGCTGAAGAAACCAGTTAAATACTTTTAGAAGTTCTGTTTTGCCTGGATATACTTGTAGCACCCGATACCTTTTCCCTGTTTGTTATTTTAAGAAAGATTACTTTCTACTTTCATAATTTCTGACTTCGCAAAGTACTTTTTCATCAGTTTTATTTTTACAGACACATGCTACCACAGATTATTAAATCTTTCCAGATAAGACCAGAGAGGATTTACTCCTTACTCACTAAGGTGAAGATTTGAAAGGGGAAAGCAAGGGTTGTATGAGGAGGGTGGCAGGGTGCTATAACAGGTTTGGAAGGGAACTGCTATCTCCAGTCTGAGAAAAGAAAAAGCAGGCCTGGCCCCCTCCACAATGTGATTCTACGATTCTTTGCTTTCTGCAGGTGAACTTTGCTGTATGACAAGTGACACCTCTTGAGATACCCTCTTCTGCATAACTCTTAAAAGACAAAGGAGCTATGTCGTATTTTTCCCCCCATGTGGCCATTCCTACTGAACACTGCAAGTCAAACAGAGAGAGAAAAAACACCTGCAGAGAACCAGTGATAACAGTATGACCAACAAAGATTGTCCTGAGGTAAAATCACTGTAATTGTTTCCTTAAATGAATATCTGTACTTTTCTGCTCCCAGTCTGCAGGGCTCTCAGAAATAGGTGGGATGATGTTGAGAAGCCAGAGACAAGGTCTGGATTAAATTACAGAATAATATGAGAAGATGCTGCAGAGCCTGGAAGAACTCAGCTGAGTCATCAACAGAGTGAGGGCTCTGACTGTCTTTATTTGTCAGGGGTCAAGAGCTCAGGAAAGTTAATTTTGGGGACTGCGACACCCCAAATCCCCAAGTCATCTGGGACATGTTCAAAAACCAGTCATTTTTCCAAGGTCAGGGCAGCCTATATTTTCTGGTCCTTTCCTGGAAAACCACACTTGCCTTTCCTGCAGGGTTTGGGGATGGCTTTTAAAATAAACCCTTTCAGTAGACATGTGCAGGGATGTACATATTCCTTCTCTACCCTCAAACAGCTATGCAGCAGGATAGTTAGTGCTGCAAAATGTAGTTGGCAGTTGTGTTTCCTCCCCAGGGGTAGCTGGTGGCTTCCCAATCAGTAGGGCAGTGTATTCACACCACATATGTGGAAGCTTGGATGGGAGATCATGAACAAATAACAGGTGCTGTAGGCTAGATTTCAGAGGAAGGAACTGGCAAAACCACTTCTTAGTACGTTCAGCCCTCCACATTTGCAGATTTCACTTTTGCGGATTTGATTATTCACCAATTATTTGCTGTCACCTCTGCTGCCTCCCTATGCCATTTTTAATAGGGACTGCAAACCGTGTGAGACTGAGAAACTACGGATGAGGCTTGCAAGTCTCCATTAAAAACGGTGTGGTGCAGCAGTGGAGGTGGCAGTAAGCCCCACCAGCCACCCATTTCTGCCTTGTGAAGGAACCCTGAAGCCTCAAAGGAATCCTTGGTGGGATGAATATGGTGATCGTACTTTTTTGTGTGTTAACTATGGTTTGGGAGGGCCTAGAGTTATTCATGTTTTTTTCACTTTCACGGGGGTCCTATGCCCCTAACCCTAGCAAATGTGAAGGGATGACTGTATGCATGTCAAGTCGCTAAGCTTCCCTGCCATGTAAAATGCTAAACTGTTGAATGTGTATTCTTTGTTAACCGCTACCACACATTGCTAAAAGGGGCTACTATGTATCCAGGTTCAAGTGTTGCTAATTGCTGCTCCATTGTAATCAAAAGGCTGCTTGCTGTTACATTGTGTTTCATGTTAGGGAAGAGGAGGAAGCAGGTTGGAAAACGAAATAGTGGTAGGATGTTATGAAAACAGAGTGGTGTGGAGAAAGGGATAGAGAAATATGAAGAGGGGTCACTTTGGTCAAGGACGTTTAGGTTTCTGGAAGGCACCAGCCTGGGAAGAAAAGGGGGGGGGGTAGACGCATGAAGGGATTTATGGTTTGACCAGTGAATGCTTTACATACCCAAAGTTGCACTGATAAGCTATAAAAGATGTACACTACATGTACCCTTCAGTTTCAGCAACTTCTATGGAAGTGTGCTGGGCTCCATAAAAATAAACTGCTGTCTGCCTGAGAGTAAGCTTTGTAGAACATGAGTTACCTACTACATGACAATTCCTTGCCTAAGAAAACCCTATGAAATTCATGGGGTTGGTATAAATCAACAGGCACTTTGAAGGGACGTGCGCACAATGCTCATCTCATATTTGAGAAAATATTACAAATTGCTGTGATTCATATTTCAGGAATACTAAAATCTTGCTAGCTGTGCCCCCAAGCAAGTCAGTGACTCAGCAAAAACCCCACCCTCTTCGACCATGTGCTCAGGGAGAAAACCTGGCCAAAATCAAACAAGCCCCCACCACAAGCCTTCAAACAAAAACACAGTCAAACAGTCAACGATGGCCCCCAAAACTCAGCTCACCTTCTGCTTTTTCCTCAGAGAGACTGAGCTCCAAAGACTGATGCAGCAGTTGAAGAGAGCTAGTCTAAATACCCTAAAAGCACCAATTCCTATCAGATTTTGGAAGCTAAGCAGAATCAGCTCTGGTTATTACTTGGATGAGAGACCACCAACATACACCAAGTTCCATAGGCTATATTTCAGAGGAAGGAACTGGCAAAACCACTTTTGAGTATGTCTTGCTTAAGAAAACCCTATGGAATTCACGGAGTTGCTGTAAGTTGATAGGCGACTTGAAGGCATCTATATACACACACATCCAGAATTCAAAGAATGTATCCAAGATGTGAAATCCCAGGCCCTTTTCGCACACCACCTCCAAACCACAATGGCCATGAGATCACCCCAGGATTGCGACGATGGTTCTGCATGATGTCATCGTGATCCCATGGCCATCCCGTCGCAATTGTGGATTAAATCATGTTCGAGTTTCTCCCGACAATGACACGTGATTATGGAGTCCTCCTGCCTCCTTCCCGCACTTACTCATTATGCAGAACGGCAGGAAGTGCAATGGCTGCGCTTCCTCCCCCAGTGCAGCCTGGGAAACTGCTGGGCTGCACTGCAGAAGGGAGGGATGGGACCATTATGCTTCCTCCCATCCAGCAGGCAGCTGGTGCAGAGGGGAGTGCAGCAGAAGCGATCCCTCCCAGAAAAAGCTTTCCCTGGATCCCTGGGCAATGGCTTTGGAAAAAGGTAAGTTGCAGAAAGGGCCCCAGTCCCCAATCAGTCCAGCACCTTAGAAACTCCTTTACAGTTCAGACTAAAACTTGGACCACCACCCCACCAACATGGGAGCACCCAGCTAATGATGCTTTTCCTTCAGAAAGACATCTAGATCGCATGCAAAGTTAAGGTCTCATGACTGGTCTTATCACGTGCAGGGAAGTGAGATTGGCCATAAAGAACATCTGCAGTCTGGATAAAGAACAACTGGACCCTTCCTCCTTCCTCCAGGAATTCTTCCACTGCCACCAGACGAATGTTTTTACTTGTTGGGCTGTTTCCACTAACACAGTCCTCAAACTTTTTATTCCACAAATGAACCCACTTTTTGGTGGAGTTGTAAGGCTTTAGGCATGGGATGGACAACCAACGACTTCAAGCCACAGCAACAATAACCTTTTAAAAGGATTTACTAATTTAATATAAAAAGGACAATGGCCAAAATACCCCCCCCTTTTTTTTGGTTAGTGTTTGCAATTAGATCATAACATGTTTTTAAGTTTGTTTCAGTTTACAGTAAGTTCCAACTGAGCAATAAGAAAATAAATAGACTTCCCTAAGCCTATCTAATCACTGTCCTAAGATATACTGTATAGTTCTTACACTTTTCCTGTTGTCTTCCTTTCAGATTCCAGTCAAGCAGTTCTCTGCAGAGGCCTTGTTGTTGCTGTGTGCCTTCAACTCATTTCCGACTTTTTGTAACCCTAAAGTGACCCTATCACGGGGATTTTCTGGGGGCTGAGATGCGCCTAAGGTCACGCAGTGGGTTTCCATGGCTGAGTGAGGAATCGAACTCTGGTCTCCAGGGTCATAGTCCAGTGCTCAAACCACTACACCATGCTGGTTCTCTTCCAGAGGCTTACTAGGTTTTCTCACCTTGCACAGATCAAGCCCCACACTTTGGCTGTTTCTCTGTTTCTGACTTCTTTCTTGAATTCCTTCTTGTCAGCCTGCTTGTCTCTGTACTGTCTTTCTCTCTTCGCTTCTCCTTCAACTTCCAACTTCTTCCTCCACAGCTTCAGCACAGATTCCACTTCCAGTTCTCTTCCAGCTTTCATCTTCAGCCGGCTCCCCCAACTCTTAGGCCTGGCTCACTTATACCTCCAATGTTGCTTTCACTTTCTGTTCTCTGAAAGCCCCTTATATTTTACAAGAAATTAAACCTCACTATTGGACATAAACACAATGTAGATAAATACGAAATAACGTAAAGCACTGTGAAAATCATACATCTCAGTATAAATTAACATAAAGCATTGCTCCTTCACATTGTTGTTGTTGTATCCTTTCAAGTCATTTCTGACTTATGACAACCTTAAGGGGAACCTATCATGGGTTTTGGGGGGGCTGAGAGTGTGTAATGAGCCCAAGGTCGCCCTACGATTTTCCATGGCTGAGTGGGGAGTTGAACCCTGGTCTCCAGGATTGTAGTCCAATGCTCAAAGTACTATACAACACTGGCTTTGTTCCTTCACATAGGCCCTTTTTGCACGGCATTTTCCATGTGAAAGAGGGCCTGGAGCGTCGCACGATTGTGAGGAGCGATCTCCATGGCGCACTCACAATCGTGCGATGCTCCAGGGGCCGGTAGGCGCCGATCACACACCTTTTCATTTTCGGCTAGAAGCCGAAAATGGTGCGCGATTGCGCATTGCTCCCGGGCTCCATGCGGACTTACCTGGAGTACAGAGTCTCCAGAGCTGCACCAGTCGCGCTTCCTGCCCCAGCACAGCCTCCGAGGCTGTGCTGCAGAAGGAAGAGGCAGGGCTCTCATGCAAGCAGGCAGCTCGTGTGGAGCCGAAGGACCCCGGATGCAAGAGCCTCTCACCGGAGGCTGCTTGTGCGATCCCCAAACCCCAGCGCCAGAAGAAGGTAAGGTGCGGAAAGGGTCCTAGACATCCTGATTTTAAGTTTTAGCAGAGTTTGCCCTACCATTGTTCAGAGTGAGAGAGTGAGGCTACTCAATGGGGATTCCCAGAGCAAGGTGGGTAGGTGGGGTTGGGAGGCAAGACAGCTAGGACAATTTGCTCTGGGCCACCACAGAGCAAGGGGATCTTCCTCAGCTCTTGTGTAGACCATTGGTCCATGTTCTGACCCGGCTATATGGCTCAAAAAAGCCTCCAGGACTCCTTCCTAAGAGCATTCCCAGGGCCTCCAATGCCATATCTGCCTCAGGCCCCATAAATAGCCCAGGTATAGCTGCCTCATCTGCTTAAATGTATGAAGGAGTGGGAAAGTGCTGAAGGACAAAGCTGTATGTTCCAGGCAGTCAGCCTCTGCATCTCTTAAGTCTAATCTGCTTCCCTCAGCTTCAGCAGAGGCACTCTCACATCTCCAGTGTTGAAGAAATGTGCAGCTGCGAGGCCAGTTGACTTCTATATCTGGGATAGCAAGAGGCACCGTCAGGGTTCCCAGATCCAAGGATTCAGCCTTGAGTTTCAGGGCCTGGCCCCATTTCTCCAGACCTTAGGGCTAGGGGAGGAATCTCAGTGTGAGAGCACTGTCCTGTAAGGAACAGACAATAATGGTGTGCTACTGGCCCTGTTGTTGCAGGCTGCTTTGAAGTAGCTACTGTAGACTCTTCAGAGATCTCATTTCCCCCCTTCCTTCCTCTGTTCATTGGTTAGACTTGTGTTTTTCATTTGAATGGCATGTTCTGAGCAACTGTAATTGATGCTTAATGACATCTCCCCCATGACATCACCAGGTGTTGTCCCAAGGTTTCAGGTTTTGGCCCTGAAATCTCAGAGCCTGGGATTCTCCTGAGCTGGTAGCTGGTAGTCACCATCTTGTTCTTCACCACAAGAGACAAAGGCCACATCCCTATTAGCACCTTATACCACCATTAACTATACCAACTTGGGTCATGGCAACAGGAAGAAGAAAGCTGTAGGTGTTGTGGTCATGAAGGAAGGGAGCCACTGGAGAAATAAGGTGCTCAGCAGATTTGTCTGCCTTTCCTCCTCACCATTTCATGAGACTTGATAAGCTGCAGTTGCTGTCATGAACATAGTTTGAGCAGACCCAGTGTTTATTTCTAAAAAAAAAAGGGAAATGGTTTCAGTCAGGAGCAGCCAGTGAGGCAGTTTTCTAGTGGGAGTTACTCACAGCTCCTGCAGAATAACCAGTGAGGTTGGGTAAAGCATATCCTTACCAGAAACCCTCTGGATACTGCAGTGGGGACAGCATGGGGTTGCTGATTGGCTAGCTTCTCTTATCGACATCAGCTGCTGACACCTATTCCAGAGGCTGCTAACTAGTCAGCAACTGTGTCAGCTTGCACAGGGCTCCGTCCCTGAGCCATACACTGTTCCCACTGTCCCTTTTTTGGTAGTTATATGCAGCAGCAGAGCTTGCAGTGCATGGAGGGGGGGGCGGTGGGGGGGGCTACAGCACAGGGACGGGGCCTTGGTGCATGGGGGCATGGCCATGGAGCACGGGGGCATGGCCATGGCGTGCAGGGGCATGGCTACGAGCCAGGACACCCCAAAAACATTACCACCCAGGGCGCAGTGCCCCCATTGCCCTCCGTCCCTACGCAACTGGTTATATGTAGGAACATGCCTCTCCTCCGCCCCTTCAGTTCTACCCATTTTTTAAAATCAGATTTTATTACAATCAAAAATTTACAAAGTACAAACAAACATAGAATGTTATTCAGTATCAATCAAATCAGAATGTGATCATTACAACTATTTCTTTCTGATAGATCTCGTGGTTTTAGGTAAAATTGTAGGATTTCCAATAATATCTCCGTCAGGTATTCAAATACAGAACATCTTCATAGAAATCTTGGGGGTGTTCTGGTCTTCCTCTCAGTTGTGTGCCTGTAGTTATAAAATTAATGAATGAGAGCCACTCTTCAATGAAAGAGTTTTGGTTTGCATCTCCTGTTGTCCAACTTATATCGTCTGATAGTTTCTCAAGTAACCAAGCAGCACATATGCACTTCCACTATTTCTCTAATGTTACATTTCCTGTCTTCCAGGCAGAAGCTATTTCAAGTTAAGTTGCCACTAGAAAAAAAGTTATTAAATATTTGTGTTTCATTTTGTCCCTTTCCTTTAAATGTAAAGATAGTAATAATAGGGCAAGGCGAAATTAATCCCAGTTAGATTAATCCCCTGTCATCCAACTTTTTTGGCAGCTTTTAAAATGTCCCAGTTCTTCTCCTCTTCCCACTTTCCCTCTTTCTCCTCAGCTTACTCAGTTCCTGCAAATGTTCAAAGTGTAAAAGTTGTTTGATTCTGTCGCATAGGAACATGGGGGCAGAAGGGTGATTTGCCCTGGGCAGCAATGTTTTTGGGGCGTCCGGGCCTGTGGCCACACCCCTGCGCACCCTGGCCATGCCCCCATGCACCGCAGCCACGTCCGCGAGCACAGAGGCCCTGCCCCTCGTGTCGTAGCCACGCCCCCTCCTGCCCCCCCCCCCCCCAGTCCAAGCTCCGCCACTGGTTTGATCTGAACTTAACAATGAGGGGAACAGAAGAGAGGAGGAGATGGAATTTGCCTTTCCCTATAGATTCTTGCTAAATGATGCAGCCTCTTCTAGCTTGTGTGCTCTTCCTCATTAATAACTTTAACCATCTTGACCATACACTGAGCTTGTTTGGCCACATGTGTCCCAGTTTTCGTCTGTAAAATGTTGGAGAGCATGGATCAAATGAGATCTGGTTCCTTCAGAATAGTTAGGCCTGATCTTAAGTAAATCCAGTTGATTCAATGGCTCTATTCCAGTTGGGAATAATAGCAGGATTAAGGCCCATGGCTGGCTGGAGTCTTGGGCCTTCAGAGGACAGTCCTCTGTTTGAAGCATCCACTGTTTGAAGGGCTGTCCAGTCCAAGTCCAGTTTAGAGATGAGGCATTGTAAAAAGGACCTGAAGTTGCTTATCTCCAGATAGATTAGTACTGGAACAGCAGACTGAAAAGGTAAGTACTCAGGTAACTGGGGTGACATTTCCGCACTAGGCTGTTATAGTGCTATTATTCCACTTTCAACATCCTATGGAATTCTGGGGTTTGCAAAGGCCCCTCCCTAAACTGCAAACCCTAGAATTCCATAGGACGTTGAAAGTGGAATAATAGCAGTATAACAGCCTAGTGCGGAAATGGCCTGGATCAGAATCTTTCTCACTATTGTGAGAAGTGCATTATGCTTCTTTTTAAATTACAGCCATTACTTCCAAGTTTGCATTTGTACCAGGATATGCACATACAAATCAGTTACATGTGCATTTTGTGCACATTTTATTTTATCCACATTTTATTCCTCCCTTTTGAAAATGCACAAGCAGCGACCTAGCTATTGTCAACAGACAAGTTGTCTCATGGGGCCGGAAGTTATGTCTGAAAACTCAGTGGCACCTATTTTAGTTGAGGTTGTTAGCTTTTTGTTCTTGTTGTTGGAAGTCAGCAAGATAATTAAATATTTAGAGTTTGAGTTAATTTGAAAATGGCTGGAAAAGCACTCAGCCATCAGATGAAGGCTATTAAGGCCCTCTGTTCCATCATCAGAAATGTCATAGGATTGTAATAGGGATGTAATATGATAAACTTTATTACAAACATTTAATTGCTTGGAAGAAAATTTCAGGAGGAATCGTATGCCATGATGGAAGATACTTTCCAAAGCTCCTGATGCAAGACTCCAGAAGGGAAAAGGAGAAAATATAAACCAACTGGTGTGTTCCTTTTATAATACCCAGGGAGTTCCTTTCTTGATCAATCAGCCTTGAAATGTCTTTCCTACCAAGGTGGGCCTGGCAATAATCATTCACACCTTTCAAACTGCTGCTAGATTTGCCTTGCTTCTAGAGGGCTGTCTTTGAAGACCACCCAGCAGATGTACAGAGTGGCTTATTCCTCAATATGGGAGCACATCATTTCAGATTGTGATGCTGGGTTGCCTCTCATCCTGGGATGGGGAACATATGGCCCTGTACAAGTTGTTGGACTGCAATTTCTAGCAGCCTGAGCAAGCCTCATCAATGGAGAGGGAGCCAATGGGAGTTTAAGTCCTGCAACACCTGAAAGGTCACACACATTCTCTGGTCCCCTGTTATAATCAGCCCTTCACTGTCTAACAGGAGGACTAGGTTGGAATGGGACCCCGGTAAAATGCTCATTAGGTCCAGTTTGGAGTGGGAAAACATGCTTCTTGCCCAAAAGCTGGTAATAGCTAACATGTCATACCCTGCTTCCAGAACGTGGAAATGCACTCTGACTCAGAGACTGAAGCAGTGGATATGCCAGGACCTGCTGAACAGGAGGAGGTTACAGAGCCACAAATCCCAGAGACAGATCAGGGTGCAGTGCCAGCTCCAGCAGAGAGTCCTGCCCCTTCAGATACAGAAAACAACTTAGGGTGACAGATTTTGAGTTGTTCTGTTTCTTTGTTTATTACTTGCCCATGTTGTCTCCTGGCTATCAGTTGTGCAGCCTATACCTACCATTGCTGAGCGTAGACGGCAAAGTGAGAGCTTGCTCATGTCTCAAAGGATTTATATGAGACAGCAATTAGTTAGGCGGCAGTTGTGTTAAGCTGCTGACCTACATAGGCACAGCCCTTCTGCTCCAGGAATTGTTGAAGCTTATCTGACCCCCCTGACTGCCAGTTGTATTTCCTGGATCATGTTGATGGACTCTGGACTTATTTGCTCTGACTTGGATTCTGTTGGACTCTGTTTATGCCTTTGACCTTTTGCTTACTGAGTAAAAGAAAGTGACAGATTTTGAGTTGTTCTGTTTCTTTGTTTGCTACTTGCCTGTGTTCTCTCCTGGCTATCAGTTGTGCAGCCTCAAGCTTTGGCTGACTGCCTGGACTGAGATAGGACATAACCTCTGAATAAGTATAAGTTGCCAATTTAACTGTTTTTCTAAAGGTTTTTATTCAAACATTCTGTAATTTTAAAATTATATTTCTGGACAAAATATACAAGAAAAAATATTCTTGGGGAAATAAAATCAGCTCTTTCAATGGAGAGAAGAAGTTGCTGCAGACTTTAGTGCTAGCAAGTAGTATAGGAATGTGGCAAATGTATGCATAAATCAATAAATAGGTAAGATTTACTGTCTCAGGGCTAATGCCTTTTGACTCAAGGTGTTATAAAGGGAGTCAGGCAAGGCTGCATTTTATCGTCTGATCTATTTAAAATGTACACTGAACATATCATATATAAAGCAGGATTAGACTTGGGGAAGAGGTATGAAAATTGGAGGAAGGATCATCAACAATTTAAGACATGCAAATGACACCATACTACTAGCTGAAAATAGCAAAGGCTTTGAACGATTACTGAAGAAAGTCAAGGAAGAAAGTACAAAGACAGGTTTACAGATGAACACCAAGCAAACAAAAGTAATGTCCACAGATGATTTGCGTAACTTTAAAGCAGATGATGAAGACATTGGAATAGTTAAAGATTTTCCATATCTTGGCTCAAGTCATTAATCAGAATGGAGTCTGCAGTCAAGAAACCAGAAGACTAGGCCTTGAAAGGGTAGCTATGAAGGAACTAAATAAGATTCTGAAGTGTAAAGTTATATAACTGAATGGCAAAGTTAAAATTTTCCATGCCAGCATACTTCCAGTTTCTATGTATGATTGTAAAAGCTGGACAGTGAAGAAAGCTGATAGGAAGAAAATCAATTCATTCGAAATGTGCTGCTGGAGAAGAATTCTATGGATACCCTGGGCTGCTGAAAAGACTGATGCATGGGTCCTAGAGCAAATCAAGCTTGAACTCTCCCTAGAAGCCAAGATGACAAAATTAAAATTGTTGTACTTAGGATATATCAGATCTTCTCACCGGCCGGGGGTTTTAGGAGCCGATTGAGCCACTTATGTTGTTGATGGAACAACATAAAAAGACAATAATGACTAAAAAAAGACAATAATGTAACAGTAAGGTAGAAGGCAGTAGGAAAAGAGGAAGACTGCATTACAGATGGATAGACTCAATCAAGGAAGCCACAGCCTTGAGTCTGTAAGACCTGAGCAAAGTTGTTGATGATAGGGTGAATTGGAGGTCTCTTGTCATTGTTGTTGTTAAGTGCCTTCAAATCATTTCCAGTTTATGACCTTAAAAATGAAGGGTATAACTGGGTTTTCTGAGGGCTGTGACTGTGTGACATGCCTAAGGTTACCCAGTGGGTTTCCACAGCCGAGCTAGCAATTGAACCCTGGTCTCCAGCATCATAGTCCAACACTCAAATCACTACACCACACTGGTTCTGTCCTTCTCCTTCTTCACAGCGTTGCCATAAGTCAAAGTCAGCTTGACAGCAGTTAATAACAAGAAGTCCTGTTTCCTTCCAGAGACAGGGAGCTAGAAAACAATGGCTCTACAGATGTTGGACTACAACTCTGATCACTCTTTTTGACATAGGGTGAGGTGATGGGGCATTGGAGCTCCGGGACAACCTGCAGCATCTGGAATGCCAGCTTCACTCTGAGATATTGAAGAGTTGAAAGGGATGTTGAACATAATTTACAAAGATTAGGATGCAACAGGATAAAAGATGCAGCTGTGATAGCTGGACAGAGCTCCTTCAGTGTCCAACCAAGCACGCTCCCTTGTCAGAAGCAAAGGAAGTGGCTGCTTTATGAGACAGGCCTGAAGAGCCGTCCCTGAGTTTCAATCCCTGGGTGCACTTGGAACGTGTTTGGTCCCTTCACCCTAGAAGGCTATGCCACACAGATGTTGCCCTGACCTGGTAACATCTACAATCCTTCCTTCAGATTTCTGCATTATCCCTCCCAGGTCAGAAAAGCCATTGTAAGCCTTTAGGTGAGGGACTGGGGAAACAGAAATAAAACTGATTTAAGGTTGAGGAACCTGAAAAGGCCATGGTCCTGAAATGCAGGATGACAAATGAGGCAGAGGCACTGTGACTGTGTCAATGAATCTTGCTGTCCAGACGTCAGCGGGTCCTGGAAATGCCCTACCAGCAGGAGGGTGAGCACACCAGTCGACACAGCTGTCCAAAGAAGGGATGATGGCCTGTGATTTAACGGTGCTCTGGAATTAATGACTCCAGGGATGGGATTCCCATTCACAAACAGGAATCTGAGCCATTTCCTGGCAGCCCAAGGAGAACTCAGAGTCTGGTCTTAGTGATATTTTGTGACACCCTTTCAGTAACAGATGGGAAATCAGTTCAGGGTTCAGCAAAATGATCTGCACACAGATAGCTCTGGAAAAGTTAAGAGGATGGAGGCAGACTCAACACAATGGCCCTAACATAATTTTGTGGACACATTTGGTTCATACTTAGGTTGATCACAACAGGAGAAATCAGAATGAAATTTCCTCTAGTGGGTTTAGTTGACCTGAGCTATTGGGTGGGGACAAAACAAGGACAGTAAGAATTCTGCCCTCCCATGAAAATTTCCTTCACTCCCCATATTTCTAACATTGTAATAACTTTTTAAGTTTAGAAATACCATTGAGGCATCCAAAGAAAAGGAGCAGGTAGTGTTTCCAGAGGAATGTGAACATGCCTCAGCGTTCTAAATGGCTGTGATTTTTAGTGTCTCACTCACTCTCTGCAATGCTGGAAATTTTGAGGCTGAAGGACAATTTCACTGTGGCGACAGAATTATTTGGAGGCAATGCTCTCATTTTGCCTCCTCCTTCCACAGGTATAGCCTAGCCAGACTATGTGTCTTTCTTTTTTCTTTTACTTGGAAGGGGTTGTGTTAGGACTGTCCTCTATTTCAAGGAATTGGCAACAGCCATCCCCTTGAATAGAAGTGGCCTATAGGAATTTCCACATCCAACGATAAACCTATTCTGCTTTTATCTCTGATCTGTGGTCAGAGCTAAGATATTATTAACATTATAAATGCCCTGCACAGAAGTGAGGTATGTTTTGCAGGTGGATAACCTATTGCGTGAAATTGAACTTAGGGTTGCAACTTGTCTCCCCACTACCCTCCTGTTAAATAAGAACTTATCCAAATTCATGAAGGTTTTCATAAATTTAATGGACAGAACTTGAGATCTGAAAACTCTGAAAGTTACAGGAAGCAATGCTGACAGACTCAGTCACCGAGGCAGAAAGATGGCTTTAAGTCAGTGGCAGCCATTGATTTCCATATCACTGAAGCAGTTAATGTGCTCTAGGTTTTCATTTGAACTTTAAATTATCTATCCAAAGGACTGAACCTAATTTGAAAATAGAGTTCAGAACCTTGGATAGCTCCTTTTAAGTTTGGACCAAAACCTAGAGCAGATTCATTGCCCATCGACACAGAAGCCACCAGATGCTGCTGGTTTGAGTGCTTAAAAGCTTGAAAATACTTTTGTTGGATCTCCGCGTGTTTATCTATGTTTGTGGTACTGACTTAGAGTTGCTGTTTTTTTTTCTTTTCCTGAAAGGCTCTCACCTTTATCTACTGCACAGCTTGTAGACAGAACATGATACTCTCCAAAACAGCCCTTCCTGAATTTGGCTGGTGCAAGCAGCTGAGAACTGCCTAAGAGACTTGCAGAAAAGTATGAGAGCCATGTTGGGATTTGACCAAAGTCCTCTCCAACCCCAAATTCTGTTCACACAGCGGCAAACAACTTGCCAGTTGTCCGCCACCAGGGCGTCTGCCTCAAAAATGAAATGTTATTTTGCCTTTTCTAAGAAGGCACCCAGATTTGTGCACATCTTCATGAAGTGGACAGAAAGAACTAGTGATTTTAAAAGGTGTGGGGGAAGGGGGGAAGAAACCGGTGCGGAACATCTGACAGATTTCTCCACCCCTAGTAACCAGAGGGCTGATGATGTCTTTGGTTTATTTACATGTTTGTGTATGCAAAGTTGGGAGCGCACTATGTCTAGCACAAATTAAATTGTGCACGGATAGCAAGGCTTCCTTCTCCTCTGCCATCTCTCCTCCATTCCTACCTTGTAAATGCTAACATGATGAGATTGCCCTGACTGTTCCTCCCCCCCTCCTTTTGTTTCCCTGATATCCAGGGCAACCCAGTGTTTGAAGTTCATTTCCTTTGAACAACAGAAATGCTGTTCCATCAACAACATAAGCGGATCAATCGGCTCCTAAAACCCCCGGCCGGTGAGAAGAAAGCCTGCTGGGCCCTTTGCATGTGGAATTAATCAATATTTTAAGCAGAAAAATATTGATAATGCAATCCACAAGCAGTTGCAGACATATTTATTGCCTTATTATATTTGCCAAAGGAGTTTGATCTTTTTGTAAAGCCTTCCCTGAACTTACAGTGTGGAGCCCAGCGCTTGGAATTAACTAGTTACAAATAACGAATTGGTGGTAATGAATTTCTTTTTTCCCCTCCACTAGAACGATCGGATAATCATGAGGGTTAATTTGATTCCTTTTGTAGTACAACATTATTTGTAACTATTTTATTTAATTTTATGGTTACAACAGGTATGTGGCCTTACTACATAGGTAGGTTTACATATGGCTTTTTAGCATTCGGAAGTTTTTAAGTAACTGCAAAAACACAATTTACTTTGGAATATTGAAAAATTTGAAGAGCCATTTCAAATGTTGCTGTTACAGTTGACCCTCTGCATTTGCAGGTTTAACTTTCACAGAGTTGATTATTGGTGAGTTTCTCCAGCACCTGTGACCACACCTTAAGTGCTTTTTTTTCCAGGGGAACCTTCCCTCTCGGCTGCTCTGATCAGGCTGTCAAGTCCTTTAAAAACCAGCTTCTGGTCCTCCTTCTCCTCCTCAACCAGCTGCTGCCTGGCCAGCTTAGGATAGCTAACATCCCGAGGGCACACAAACCCTCTGCTTCCCACCACACACACTCAAGTGAGGAGATTAGCGAGAAAGAGGAAGTAAAGGACCACCATGCCAGCCCACTCTTTCCCCTCTTCTTTCCCAGACCTGGTTTGGACCCTGGGTGCCCGCTCTGCCCACTATGTTTCAGTCTCCATCCCCCAGACATACACACAAATATTTTGATATTTCTGGTTTTTCCAATTTTGTAGGGCTCCTGTACCCCTAACCCCAGTGAATGTGTAAGGCTGACTGTATATTTTGCTCTATGCCCAGCATTTGTGAATAATCAGAGGATTATTCACAGATGGCTTCTGTGCAGAGTGAGTGTACATATCGGTCATGCAGGATCATGTAACCCTCAGAAGACACCCAATGCATTTTCAATATAGAGCAGGGATGGACAACTGTGGAAGGCTGCACAGCCCTTTAATAACCCACCTCTGGTCCTCATCCTCATCCTCCACCAGCCACAGCCCGGCCAGCTAAGGACAGCTTGCAGCCCAATTTGTCAGCACCACAAACCTTCTCCTGATGCCCCACACATACCCAATGAAGGAGACGGGCTAGAGAAGAAGTTCCAGTCCCTTTCCCTCTCCTTTCCCTGACCTGGTTTGGACCCAGGCTGTCTGTTCCCCTGCCAAGCCTTGGCTCCCTTCTCACAATCACACACACGCACTTTGATACAGTTGGCCCTCCATATCTGCAGATTCTGCACCCATGGATTCAACCAATCATGGCTTGAAAATATTTTTTAAAAATCCAAAAAGCAAACTTTGATTTTTGCCATTTTATGTAAGGGATGCCATTTTACTACACCATTGGGCATAAAGGGATTTGAGCATCCATGAATTTTCACATCAACAGGGGGTCTTGGAACCAAACCCTAGCAAATACTGAAGGCTTACTGTAATTGTGTTTTTTCCTCTTTTGCAGGGGTCCTGAACCCCTAACCCTAGTGAATGTGGAGGACTGACTGTACAGCAACTAATTACTGTTGGGGTAGCAGAATGGCAACTGCAACTTATTGCTTTTTCAAAGTAACATTTATTCAGGGTGCAATCCAAATTTCTTTAGACAATATCCCCACACAGACATGCACAAAAACATGCAGGCATGTACTGATTTGATACATCTTTCTCTAATTCGGTACTTTTGCTGTCCTTTTACCCTTTTAAAGGATCATGTTTCATAGCTGTGGTTACATTTGGTTGTGCAGGGCTCCATGTAAGAAATCAAAGCCTTATTACGTCGGTTGCCCCTTTGGCCTGTCATCCTTCAGACCAAGACATCCCGTTGAAAGGACACTTTGTATGAAAAGAAAGGGAGATAGGAAACCTTTAACTAAAAAAGATTAACAAGTGAAATGGGAGGTGGTGGCAGCAGAGGCGGCAGGCAGGGTGGGGGCACTTTAAGAGAAATTATAGGGTTGTGAATTAAGGGCTGTAATGGAAACCAGAGTGGGATTCTTTCACATTAATAGAGATCAGACGTTGTGCAGGATTTTCAGGAGGGCTGAAAATGTTTTACCCCACTTACCTTGTAGAAAATTAAGGGGATCAGGATGCCAATAGCTGGCACCTTTAAATAAAAACATATTGCAACCCATTCCAATTTGAAAGACTCTACTGTTTTTAGACAGGGTGCAAGATTGCATCATATTGCATTAAAACACTGCATTTTTTTCTTTTGAAAAAGTTAGCCAATTTGGACAGTGTTATACCATGGGGAGGGAAAAGAGTAATAAGAGAAGGACCACTCACTATCTCACAATCCTCAAACCAGCTTCTGACATTACATACTTCTTGTTGTGTGCCTTCAAATCATTTCTGACTTAGGGTAACTCTAATACCTGAGTTCAATCCTCTGCTTGGCCACTGGTCAACCTTGGGTGCATCACACACTCTCAGCCCCAGAAAGCCCTCTGATAGGTTCACCTTAGGGTTGCCATAAGTTGGAAATGACTTGGAGCCACACAACAACAACAACAACAACAAGAAAGTGATTCTATCATGGGGTCTTCTTGCCAGATTTATTCAGAGAAGGTTTTCCATTGCCTTCCTCTGAGGCTGAGAGTGTATGACTTGCCCCACATCACCCAGTGGGTTTCTGTGCCTGATTGTGGATTTGAACCTTGGTTTCTCAGGGTCCTAATCCAACATTCAAACCACGACATCATGCTGGCTGTCTTTCTGACAGCACACCAGCAATACTTAAATTTCTTGATGCCCTCGTGCACTTACTGTTATGAAAAGGCCAGGATTGCTTCTTTGGAGCTCTCTGGTAACAGCTCCCTGCGAAGCCTGAGAACTCACTCACAAGATTTGTTTGTGCACTGAGCCTAAGAGTACATACATGTGGAACACACATTGGTTGAGATCCCCCATCAGGGTTGTATAGCATAAACCTCTGCATGCACAATTACTCGTTGATTGTATTACGCAACCGTTGCACTGAACGTGCAACCAAATGAGCAGTCAAGCACACAAATGAACTGTGCATCTGAAGGTTCAATGGCACCACAGACACAACGCCACTCTCAGTGCCTTGAACTGAATGTGGGTGATGCGCTTCAGACTCAACTGCTTCTGAAGGGGAACTTACATGTGAGCAAGACATCCACAGGATTCCACCCACAGAGTTGAAATTTATGTAAATTCTCTGGGGGTAGATCTACAAAGGCACATTTTAGGGTAGAAATCAGTCGTGTCTTCGTATGGCTGCCTTATTTACCTGTGAAAGGGGGGGCGGCAAGGAATATATGAGTGGCCCCTCCACTTTTATGAGGTTTTAGAGTGTGCAACCCTCAAAAAAAGTGGAAGAAATGCAAATAACCCCCCTGCACTCTCCCTCCTATTCCCTTCTGGGGCTCCCCCTCCCATTCCCTTGCCTTTTGCCCTGGTGCGTGAGCCTTCTTTCTCTGCACCTGGGCAAAAGACAAGGGAACGGGAGGGAGAGAACCAGAGGGGAGAAAGAAGGTGCACCTCTGCCTTCCCCTCTCCAATTCCCTTGCCTTTTGCCTTAGCATGTATTCTCCATGCCGAGGCCAAAGGCAAGGGAATGGGAGGGGCAGCTCCAGAGGGGAGAAGGAAGCTGCACATGTGCCTCTCCCCCTCGTTCCCTTGCCTTTTGTCTTGGTGTATGTTCTCAGCGCCAGGGCCAGAGGCAAGGGAGTGGGAGGGGGGTGCTTCACAGACAGAAAAGAAGGCGCACGTGTGGCTTTCTCCCCATTCCCTTGCCTTTTGCCTCAGCTTGCCTTCTCCATGCTGAGGCCAAAGCCAAGGGAACAGGAGGAAGAGAATGGGGATCGGGAAAGGCATGTGCATGCTCCGCAAATAATCAAATTTGTGAAGGTCAAAACCTGTGAATGTGAAGGGAGGACTGTATAACAAGGGCCAGAGCCGAGCAGCACAGCTCAGTAGCTGGGAGAACATGGAAAGGGGATGTTTGTGTCAAGGCTCACCTGACACAACAGGGCCTATGTGGACCAAAGGGAACTGGGAGCTGCTGGTGGCTTCCATATCAGTGAGGCAGGAAACCCACTCTGTGGTTTAGTCTGGCCTTTAAAGCAAGTGATCCAGGCTACTGAAAGTATATTGGTGATAAGGCTCAGCCTCTCAGATAATTCCTTTAAAGGTTAGACTAAATCACAGAGTGGATATGCTGCCTCATTGGTGTGGAAGTCACCATCAACCACTGAGGGTGCAGTCCCAAAAGTAATTTTTGTCAAGTGCTGGAGCGCAGCAGTCTGGATGGAATCAGAGTTAGGCACAGAGGGCAAATCGAGAAGCAGAACCAGAGACCAGGGCAAGACTGAAGAGTTATCAGGATTCATAGGACAAACCTGAAGGCAAGACCAAATGTTCCTGGAATAAGTCCTTGAAGGATGCTCTAGGAGTCAGGAAGGAGGTTGAATGTCCATTTGCACATTGCCAAAGCAGAGGAAATGCATCACCAAAAGAGCATGGAGGGGAACATAGATCTGTGCACAAATGTGCTTGTGTTAATTTATATTTTTATGTGCAAATATAGACATAATGACAATCACTGAACTAGAGCACATTTTGCCTGAATAGGTGATGTATATGTTTGTGTGTTCAGCTTGCTGTCGAGGTGCTACTGCTGCTGAGCAACTTTGAGTCCCTGGTGTCTTCCTGATCTTCTGAAGATGCCAACCACAGATGCAGGTGAAACATCAGGAGCAAATACTAATAGAACATGGCCTCAAAGCCCAGAAAACCCACAACAACCTACACATTCTTCTGGTTTTTCTTAGTATTCAAATCTTCCTTGGACTGAAAAGTCCTGCAAATAGAGGGTCGCTTCACATGGAGGACTTTCCTCTGTAAAACAGGACATATCACCACCTTAGAATAAGATGAATTTTGGGAGGCAGTTTGATTTCCAGTCCAAAGCCCACTGAAATGAATGGGAGCTATCCAAGATCAAGAGTGTAATGCCCAAATATTTCAATGGGAGCCATGCCTCAGAACTTTGGGAATGGAGGAGGATTATTCCTTATATTAATTAGTTGTGAAGTTGGGGCGGAGGTGTTGCACAGCAAAAAGTTCCAACTGACTTGAGCAATCTGTCTGGAAGTCTTCCCACAAGACTGGCTGAAAGGGAGTGGGAGAGAAAGACATTTATCTGAGAGGTAAGTATCATCATACTCCGTGTGAGTATTAACACAGAAATGACAGGACTGTATGATTACTAAAAAAGAGCAGCGGGCATAAAGATAATTTAATATGGATTTCCGGAAATGAACAGGAACTTAATCTAAATGCATTGGAGTTCAGATGCATATTGTAAAGGGTGTATATCATTTTAAAATTGGGTTTGCTGAACAATTACATTTTAGCAGATTGAGTGTGCTGCTTTTAACTCATTAACCAGCCAATTAATCAACCACGTACTGAATTGCTGTAACCAGCCAATTAATCAACCACGTACTGAATTGCTGTAGATAGTCAATCTATCTTATATAAAATAAAATGTACAATATTTCCTCTCCAGCTAGTAACTAACCTCCACCTTTTACTCAGTGCTCTATTTTATTTTTATAGTTTAACAGCAGATGAAATCTAAGCCACCAATCCTATGGAAACTTACAGGTCAGGAGCTTCCATTAACTACCATGGGCCCCATTTCTAAGTGAACTTGAAATTACAGTCATCTTGTGTGTGAGTACATGGAAGTAAGTCCCATTGCATTCAAATGGGTTTACTCTTCAGAAAGTAAGTTTGGGAATCCAACCTGAGTGGAGTAATCGTTGGCTAAATAATTGATTGCTTTTTGTTAAATTACAGAGAGATGCTAAATTAGTATTTACTGTAGATACGATGGCTCAGTTTTGACAAGGGGCTGTCTGTAAGCTTGCATATTTCCTGAAAAAAAACTTTTGGCCACTCTATTTTGTTCAAACCAAGTAGACATTTCTACTCCCTAATACAGCACAAAAAGTCGCAGCCCTTGACTACAGTTTGCTTTTGCAACTTCTAAAACTTCCTCTCTAGGGAGGTACAACTGGCCTGCTCTTCAGTAAGAGTAACACCATTTCCTGACCTGGTGCCCTCCAGATGTTTTGGACTGCAGCTCTCATCAGCCCCAGTTAATATGACCAGTGGGGACGGATCACATGAGCTGGACTCCATCTGGGAGGGTTTTGGGCTGGGGAAACTGCTTTAGAAGAGTAACCAAGTCTATTTCCATAAAAATGTTTGGTTTGTTGGAATGAAATGAGATCATCGGTATTCCTTAAGAGGCTTCATGGACTGGCTGTTCTTATTTGCTGGTTCCTTCTTATTCAAATATATTTTCACCATTTTAACTGTTTCAATGGTTTTAAGTGCTATAAAAAAGATGTAAACTGCTATAGCAACCTTTGTACTGGGCGTTTGAGTAGTGCAGTCATAGGAGGTAGGTACTTTTGCATCACCAAAATGGCGGGGGGGGGGGAGAGGGAAGAGGAATAATAGTTAGTGATTCACATTTGCTTTTAGGGTATTTAGGACTCATGGTACCTACAATAAAATGTTGCAGCATGAGATTCCAGCCATTCCATTTCGTCTCTCTTTCACCCATTGTCTTCATCCCAGCCACCTCCTGCAGCCAGTCTACATTCAGTATCTTCTAAGCACCTGTAGTCCTGATTGTTTTCCCCCCCACATGTCATCTTCCTAATGTTTGTTTGACTTTTGCAAACCTCAAGGTGTATGCACACCTGCTGCTAACTCCCTTTTATGTATGTGTGTGTGTGTTTACTTGGTAAGTACAGCATGATGGACACTCACAAAGCACTCTATCTGGAGGCACCCTTGTATGTGTGTATGTGCCTTCAAGTCACCTTTTGATTTACGGTGACCTCATTAATTTCATAGGGCTTTCTTGGGCAAGGAATAGTCAAAGTAGTTTTGGCAATTTGTTCCTCTGAAATACAGCCTACAACACCTGGTATTCATTGGTGGTCTCCCATCCAAGTAGTGATCACAGCTGACCTTACTTAGCTTCCAAGGACAGACAAGATCTGGTAACTAGGTTATTTAGACACAGCTGGAAGCGACCTTGGCCCTAGCAAAAGCTGATCCTGAGCTTTCTCTAGTAGCACGCCATAGTACAATAGTGGGTAAAGTGCGTTCCATCACCTGCGTACAGCTCTCCAGAGCCATTTCTTGGAGGGGCCCCAAGCATTCCAGATTCCCTGGACCACTTTTTTGTTTTAAAGGGGAAATTGTCTCTCCTGGACTCCAAGAAAGGCAATTCACCTTTTCAATAGGTTGCAGGGGCTTCTTTCACTTTTACATCATAGGGTTCCCAGAATGAAACCTGGGGAGAGCTCCTGTGCCTTTAATGGCTGTACAGAAGAGAAACTTAGCTGGTGCTGTTTGTCATATAACCAGATAACAAGCAAAATTGTTGAAATGCCTTCTTCCACACAACCATTAAGGATAGAAGAGTCTTCTCCAGTTCTCACTCTGGAAACCCTAAAAAAAAAAAATCCATAATTTTCAAAACAAGAAGTGGACTTATGGCTAGTTCTGGTTTTGTTTTTCCTTCAGTTTTTTGTCCCTTGTGGGCAGTGAATGAGGCCCCCAGGCCCTCCGCAGTTGCCCACTCCTACTGGAAAATGAGACAGATTTGGTGAATCTGTCTACATAGCAGAGCAATTAGCACGCTGAACAGAAGTTTGGACAGTTTACCAGCCCACCTTATTGCCCCTCATACACTTAACTCTAGCTGAGAAGTAAACACAAACTCAGTTTTGTTTTAAAAGGTATATAAAAGCAGTTTACTCACAGATACTTGTGCATAATCTACACAGGTTCATGTTCTTGAAGAAAATAAGAAAAAAGGTAAACAATTGCATGGTTTCACTGGAGCTTCTCCTTTGGAGTGCTCCTAGCCACACACTTGAAGGAAAGAAGGCAGAAGAAGAAAAGACAAGGAAGCAGAGAAAGACTCCAAGAACAAAGGATGCCTATATGCTAGGGGGAGAGAGTGAGTGTGAACAAGCAAACAGGAAGTAATCTATGGGGTGTGTGTGTGCATGTGTGTGCCCAAACTTACAGAGTGATTGTGCAACCTAACTAACAGTGAATTCAGAGCATGCAAAGGCTACTAATCTCAACCACTCCTTCTATAGCATGCCAGCTCTCCATCAATCACTGCTTGTACACGGACATCAGGATCCATAGCCTCATCATAATGTATCTCCTGGTTGTGCATTGGAATCTGTAAGGTTGTCAGCGTAGGGAAATGCTGGAGTCAAGGGCCTTTCTGCACTACACTGTTATAGTGCTATTATTCCACTTTCAACATCCTATGGAATTCTGGGGTTTGCAGTTTAGGGAGGGGCCTTTAGAACTCTCAGCCAGAGAGCTCTTTGGCCTCACTAAACTACAAACTCCAGAATTCCACAGGATGTTGGAAGTGGAATTATAGCACTATAACTGTTTAGTGTCGAAAGGCTCTCGGTTGGAGTTCTACAGAGTATTGAATGTTAATTGTTGATTACTACAGTGTACTTGTTTAAAGCTTGCTTATGTATTCCAGGGTATCAAATGGTTATTTGCTTTGTTGTTTATTGCTACAATGTACCCACTAGAGGAGTTGATGATCAGAGCAAATGCACCAAAAGGTGTTATGAGAAGTTGAAGTGTCCAGGGATAAGGGCCAAGAAATATGTTTCTGCTCCAAGGATGAAAAACAAGTACACAGCTATGAGTCTGGGGAATGTCTAAAGATGTGGGGTGATGTTAAATTCACGATCCCTCTCCAATCACAGAGCATGCCTAAATCTGTATAGAAAGGTATCAAACCTGCAAACTATGTATGCTTCAGTCTCAGCAGTTTCAGAAGAAGTCTGCTGTGTTGCTTGGTTTGCTACAAATAGACACTACTGTCTAGCTGAGAGTGGAGTTCTTGGACTTATCCAGGGCATGACAGCAGGGGATGACCCATAAAGTCCACGGAGGAAACATCTCACAATCTCCTGAGATTAAGCCATGCAAACATATGTTTGTGCAACAGTCAGCATACATTTGCTTTTCATTTTGTTCACAGGACCCAGATACCTTCCTGCAAGGCAGAATGATTGCTTTTGGTTCCTCTTCTCCCGACTCTGTATTTCTAGAACATTTACTTCTCTCCCATCTCCTGTGAGCAATGCTTGGCTGCTCAAGGATTACAGATGTTTACTGGACAGTGGCTGACAACATGGGTGATACCTGACTAGTTTTTTACCCTGTGCTTTTTCTCACTTCCTAAAATAACAGTTTCTCAATGACTGTACATGGCCCCAAGGTTCTGCTCATACTCTCCAATGTTTCAGAGCTGAACACAGAGACAAGCCTGTAAAATCCAAATTTTCTTACCAAGTAAATATGGTATAGAGGTTTGAGTGTTGGACTACGACCTTGGAGATCAGGGTTCGATTACCCACTTGTCCATGGAAGCCTACTTTGGCTGTATCACACACTCTCAGCCTCAGAAAAAACCCTGATAGGTTTGCTTTACAGTCATCACAAGTCAGAAATGACTTGAAGGCACACAACAATAACAACAACAAGATTTAAAGGCAAAGTATAATACAGTTGGCTAACTTCCAGATGAAAACTCATGGGGGCAACTTGAAGGCACATCCACACACACACACACATCATACATTGAGGCCTCCCATCATGGTGTCAAGTGACTATGTGTTTCACATTACAGTGTACAGTCCTTGATTTGAAGTGATGGAGCTAGATGACATTAATTTGCTAGAAATGGAATGTCACATTGGTGCTGGATTGGCAGCTCCACCTGATTGACTAACACTAATGACTAAGGTGAGAACCAGCATGGTGTAGTGCTTTGAGCCTTGGCCTATAACGCTGGGGACCAGGGTTCAAATCCCTGATCAGCCATGGAAAACCACTGGGTGGCCTTGGTTAAGTCATATTCTCTCAGCCTCAGAGGAAGGCAAAGGCAAATCTCTGAACAAGTCTGGTCAAGGAAACCAAGTGATAGGTTTGCATTAGGGTCACTGTAAGTCAGAAAGGACTTGAAAGCGCACACAATGATCAAGGCTATCATTCTAGAAAGCTGCAGCAAGAATGGGGAAGGGAAGTCCTATACAGCCAGAATATGAGAAAGTTCCTTTTTTGGACCACAGCTCCCAAAATCCCCAATGAGCATTGCTAGTCTGTGTGAAAAAGTAACTTTTCAGTATTTTGTGCGCATCTGAGGAACATTTGGACAGTTTTTACGAGAGGCATACCTAGCATAAACAGTGCCTAGGGCAAGCATGGACGTTGTGCTCCTATCTCAGGGCTGCTTCCTCCTCTGCCGCCACTGCTAAATTTTTCAGCACTGTTTTTTTTGCACCCCTGGCATTGGCACCCAGGGCATGTATCCTATTTGCCCCACAACTCTGGTTTTTACCATGGCTCACTCTCCAGCCAGCTGGTACCCTCTGGATGTACTGGACTACAACTCCCACCATCCCCAGCTATCATTGGTGGGGGAATGGTGAAGTAGTTCAACACATTCGGAGGGCGCCTGATTGGGAAATGCTGCTGTATCTGATCCTCCTGTTAGACGTGCAATCCCATGCAATCAGATGACTGGCTGTACTGAAAATGGTCAGAACACCTGGACCAACGTCAACACATGGCACGCTCGGGTGGCAGCTAAGAGAGTCCTCCAGGACCTCTGCAGGGCCCATAATCCACACCTGTCCTATATCCCCTTCAAGAAAAAAATGGGGCAGCTGGGAGTTGCCACATTGACTTCCCACAATGCCCTCAATGCTAAGCTATGTCAGGGACATTGTGAGAAATGACAAGTAGTCCTGAGTCACTCAGCTGCCCTTGTAAAATTATAAAGGGAACAATTTATTTATTTAATGCCATGAGTGCACATGGAACTGTGAATTACACTGGAGTCCATATAAGATTATGCTGGAATTTCCTTTTCTCCATCTCAAGAGTGCTACAGGATTCCCTTATATTTTTTAATCATAAAATAACTTAATTACACCTTCATTACAGGGAAAAGAAATCACAAGTAATTATTTGTTAACAGTGACTTCCAAGTGCTGGTGCATTTGGGCCACAGTGAAGTATTTCTTTCTGTGCATCTTCATAAAGATTCTGTTGGTGAATGATCAAAAACTTGTGTCCTGCTTAAAACCCCAGCTAAATGACGTTTCTCTATGGGTTTGTTATTACATAGTCTGGAAATGAATAATCGGCTTTCAAAAGTTCAATGGACTGGGAAACAGTTCCAGATTGTTAGCAAGTCTGCCAATGTGATAGAAATCCATAAAGGCTTATGCATATATGTGGCCTCCTTACTTTATGCTCAGAAGTGTTGACAACACATTTGTGGTTTCTCTTTTTGGCAGGGATATAAACCTTTCCTTATTTTGTTGTTGCATGAGAAAACGTTCTGCCTGCTGAGCAAGATTATACTGTAAATGTATTCGCACATTTCATTTTTTTTAATTATTATTAATTTAGTGACTTTTTTGCGGAAAAAAAACCCTTCATGGAACTTTGCATAAAAATATGCTTGAATCAAAACATTTTTTCCCACAAAACACAACATTTTGGGAAAAATACAATAGTTTTTGTCTGAAATACCGTTTCTATACATAATACAAGTTTTTTGTGCAAAATGATCTTTTGCATTTGATGTTGTTCATGAAATAATCACACCATTCCCCACTTATCTTTCACATGACTTCTGTCTAACCTTTAACAAACAAGATCTGAGAAGTGAATGAATGATGTTCATGTTGGTTGTGGAGAGGGCAGAAAAAAAAGAGAGACACAGATCAGTAACAAAGCTGAAATGAACAGGTTGCAAGATGAAAACCCATGCTGTAAGACAACTTCTCCCAATCTCAGACTTTCCAGACATGTTGCTCTTCCAAAATCCCTAGGTGACAATCATAGTATGGGCTTTTTAGTACATCTACCAAGAAATTCAGTCTGAAAGAATGCAAGTTTAAAGTGATAAAACATTATTGAAGGTGGCAATAACAAAATGTCCCTCTAGGGGGCAGCAGTGGCAACTTCCATTTCATCTGCGTCAGCCAGGCGAAGACCTCATGCCATTAGCTGTGTGAGCCGAGAAGACCTCATAGGATTGGCTGGCTGTGAAGATTCTATGGAATCCTGGGGTTGGCAGTTTAGGGAGGGGCCTTTGGAATCCTCAGCAGGAGAGCTCTTGGCCCTAGCCGGTTGCTATGGAGACGAGGCCTACTATCAATTAGGATACCAGAAAACGTTTGGGAGGCACATGTGAGAAAAATTAAAGTGACATGCACAACATAGTTACAAGGTCTTCTCGCCTCACACAGTAGATTGTATGGGTTCCATATGTGAGGAATCTCAAAGTTGAAATTCGAAACAAAAAGTGCTTCCATAAAAATGTAAAGCCATTGCAAAAAATCAACAGAAAGCAAAAAGAAAAGAAAAGAAAAGCCAGTACTCAACGTTGCCAGACAACACAGATTGGATTGGGGACTATGGGGAAAAGTTACAGGTACTGGACTAGACCGGTTGCTATGGAGGTGAGGCCTAGCAGCAAAGAGGAGGATACCGTATTCCCTCAGGAACCCAATCTCTGAATGTTAACAACTCTGAATAAAGATTGGATTGGGGAATATGGGGAAAATGTACAGGTGCAGAATTAGGCCTGTTGCTATGGACATGAGGCCTAGCAGCAAGGAGGAGGACAGTGTACTCCCTCAGAAACCCAAACAGTGTGTGTAAATAACTCTGAATACAGATTGCTTTGGGAAATATGGAGCAAAGTTACAGGAAATGGAGAAGACAGTTGGATGAATTCTTAAGAGGAAACTAAAAACCCAAGGCAATGCTGGGTAGATACGCTAGTTCTCTATAAATCAGATGTTCTGTTTGGAAATCTGCTGGTTCAAGTAGCAAATCAATTGCTGGTAATTCATGATATCAAGATGTCCTAATTATTATTAATACTGCCAACAAATTAACCTTCTGAATTCTAGTTTAACATTAATAAATTAACTTTCAAACCTAACGTTCTACACTCTGGTTAGAAAGATATGGGAAATTTGAACTGATGTAACACCTTTGCTATTGACTCTCTCATCCTGAACCAGAAAATAAAATCCATGTATTTAATGATGTGATCAAAGGCCTTCTGCTGGTCCTCCAATTCTCCAGAACACAATTCCTTTCTGTTTCCTCAGGCAACCTAGTAACTATCTTTCAGCCTCAGCAAATCATTTGTAAAATGGGAATGATCACGTTGAAAAAAAAAGGTAAATCACATCTCATCAATGGATGGGAGACTGGAAGGAGATTAAAAGGAAGTAAGATGGGTGAAATTTCCTGCCAGACGTGGTAATGGGATGAGCTAAATTCATAATTTCCTAATGCTTAGCCAGTGACGAAGAGAGGCAATAGTGGGACAAGCTGCCTGAAAGATAGTGTGTCCTTTTTTATAGCTCTTCTTCACCCACTGCACAGCAGCAGCCGGGCTCGGTTTAGGTATAACTATAGCAGAAGTTGGAAGAAACACATTACTTTAAAAAAGCATGTGATGAGTGATAAGAGCTGAGATCTTCTTTAACCCCAGAAGAGGGGAGAGCTTGGCTGATGACATTACACTCTAGCCTCCTAACAGTAAAGTGAAAAATCTCACCAGTGACATTATACTCCCGTCTCCCACCAGAAACCTGCTGTACGCGAGCCAGCAGTTTCTTCAATGGCTGACTCTGGAGTCCTCACAGCCCAGGCACTTTGGGAAAAGCGGCTTGGAAAATTACCTGTACCAGCGAAATAGCCTGTTCAGTACTGAGCCAGTTTCCAGAAACAGGGTGTGTCAGAGACATCTTTCCTGCCATAGAGGCATACATGTGCAGTAAGAGGGAAGACAGGGTTATTCACCATCTTTAGTTACTGCTAGCATATTTCCAGTTAGCACCATGAAGTTGGGGATACCTCAGTGCGCAAGTGCCACCTACAAGTGTGAAGTGTATAAATGACACATGCGCTATGATACACTGTGTGAACCATTTGATACATGGCATTGTTTCTCTTCCTCCTCCTCCTCTTCCTCTTTCTCCACTGTTATCATTGTCATCATTAGTAACATTTATGCAATAATATTTCTCATTATTTGGGGATGGGGGCCAAAAATGCTGTCTTAGGGAATTTTTAAAACACTTTTATTACTTTCTTTAAAAGGCCGCTCAGTTTTATTAATTTCTGTATGCAAGTACAATTTTTTTTTAAAAAAGAGCATTGTCAAGACTGTATTGGAAAAAAGACATAGCTACATTGATAAAAAAAAGTAGAAACGATGGTGTAAGAGGTTTGTTTTTTTTAAAAGTTGGCATTTTTGTTTTTATAAAAACCTATGTCTAAAGGGGTACTCGAAGTAGCCTACCTTAGGGCATTTTGAAGGGGCTTTAAGGCCACTTTCTTGCTTTTTAAAGATGATATTTAAAAGGAGTTAAAAGTCACTGGAAAGCAATGAATTAGTAAACGTTTCCTGTAGCATCAAAAACTGTAAGTTACTGGGAGGAACAATAGTGGATTACAGTATGACTTACTTTTTTTCAGAAGTAGCTTCAAGCTCTGCTTGAAAGCATCCTCTTTCACTCAGGGTGGGGTGACATTAGATCCCAATACAGGTCTTGTTAGCCTCTCCCTAAACTGCAAACCTCAGGATTCCATAGGATATTGAAAGTGGAATAATAGCGCTATAAGAGTGTAGTGCGGAAATGGCCTAAGACAATGCACAGCAGCCCAACAACCTATGGTAAGCTGCAATATGTGAGTCAAACAGAAAACAGGGAACATGTTCTTTATCAGGCAAAGATATTATACAGGAGAAGAAGAAGTCACAGGCCTACATTTTGACTCAGATGTTACTTCTGTTGTCAGTTAAGATGGTCTAGAGAGATATCAGTGCAGGCAGAAGGCATTCCCCTTCTCAGCCGTGTGGAGACTGGGGACAAAGGGAGTAAAACAGACAGTTAAACTATCAGGCAGTTAAGATATGGTAAGATTCAAAGGAGAGCTGTCATGGTGTTGTGGTTTGGGCATTGGACTACGATTATGAAGACCCGGATTCAAGCCCCTGTTCAGCCATGGAAAGCCACTGAGTGACTTGGGGTGCATCATACTCTCTCAGCCCCCAGAAAACCCATGACAGCTTTGCCTTAAGGTCACCATAAGTCAGAAATGACTTGAAGTTACACAGCAGCAGCAGCAACAACAACAACAAGATTCAAAGGCAGTACAGCCTGGCTAACATCCTGACGATAAGAGCAGTTTGACAACGGAATACGCTGCTTTGGAGTGTGGCGGAGTCTCCTTCTTGGGAGGTTTTTAAGCAGTAGCTAGATGGCCATCAGTCAGATATGCTTTGATGGTGCATTCCTCTATGGCAGGAGGTTGGACCTTGTGGTCTCTTCTGACTCTATGATTCTATGGTTCTATAAACCCCATACAAATTTAGGTCATACATGTGTGGATAGCATCACTATAGAGTTTAATCTCAATGTGGCACAGGACTTAGTTGTACTTCAGGAAAGGTAGAAGTTTCTTGCTGTTGTTAATGTTCTTGTTCGAAAAAGAGACAATAAAGTTATTGTCTAGATTGCTGAATGATATGCCCTTTGGCCTTGCATGATAGTACTTTAGTATTCATCCCAGAATCCTCTGCAACACACAGCTAGTGGTGTCGTTGATGTTGTGTGCCTTCAAGTCCTTTCTAACTTATGGCAACCCTAAGGGAAACCGATCACAGGGTTTTCCAAGGCTGAGAGTATATGACACATCCAAGATCACCCCGTGGATTTCCATGGCTGAGTAGGGAATTGACTCTTGGTCTCCAGGACCATAGTCCAATGCTCACCACTACACCACACTGGCCTACCTTCTCACATTTTACACGTGAAAACTGAGACATGTGTGGCCAAGCAACCTCAGAGTGTGGCCAAGATGGTAAAACTTATAAATGAGGAGGAACACAGAAGCTAGGAGAGGCTGCAGCAGTTTGCTTTTGCCTGGATCTACAGGGAAGAGCAAGATTCTGTCCCTTCCTCTCACCCTTCCCTCCAGCTGAGTCAACTGAATCCAAAGTACTTTTGCACTTTGAACTCAGGCCATTTCCACACTACACTGTTATAGTGCTTTATTCCACTTAACGACATCCTGTGGAATTCTGGGGTTTGCAATTTACTGAAGCCAAAGAGCTCCCTGGCTGAGAATTCTAAATGCCCCTCCCTAAACTGCAAACCCCAGATCCATGGGATGTTGAAAGTAGAATAATAGCATTATAACAGTGTAGTGCAGAAATGGCCTCAGTTTGCAGCAATTGAAGTAAGCTTAAGACAAAGGAGAAAGGGGGAGGAGGAGAGAGAAACTAGGACATTTTAAAAGCAGCTGAAAAAGTGGTATGGCAGAAGGTTAACTGGGACTGTCCCAGTTTTGTTCTTTGACAAAAGAAAAGTTGGAGGGTATGACATAGAGGTGGCACTGTGGTGTTCTGTGTGTTAAAGAACAAAATCACAACAGTTTGCTTTTAATTTTACAGTAAGACGCTTATCTATTTTATGTCACAATCAAGAGTTGCACTCTCTGATTTGTACTTTTCTCTGTTCCCTCCATTTCATGTCCTACATTTATGTTCTTTGCTGCACAGACTTTGGAATAATTCTTGTCTTCTGTCACAGTCTTATTTATGCATTGTTATTTATAACTTTCCACTAATGGGTAGCCATCTTTGTCAGGAAAGTAATTACCATTTGCTTTTTAGCAAAATCAATGGAAAGTTTAGTGAAGTGCGAATGAGTGCAGAGTATTTAACTTGATCTACTGCAGGAGGGTGAGGCATGGCACGAGCTCAAAGTGCCATGTCTTGGGATGAATAGATAACAAAGTTCCAGGGAATGCCAAGAGCTGGGATGTCGTGAGAGAAATTTACAACTGACTAATTTCATAAGCAGGTGAGTCTGACTGCCAGCCCTCACAGCTGCAATACAAGGGCAAACGTCTGCATGTTTATAGCTGAAAAATCTTATCTAAGGCATCAGTTGATGGGCTGGGAACTGATACTGGGTTGGAATCCAAGGCAATATGAATAAGATCAGGTTCACTGTAATGTTTTTTCCCTTGTGTGTGGATGTTCATTGTTATTATTTAATCCTCATCTAGTCAGACGCGATGTTTTAGCTTCACAGAGTCATCTTTTACAGCAGAATTCACACAGCGCTAGACCCCCCACCCAAGACAGACAACTTTTGAGATTGTCACCTAAAGAGATGTAAACTGTTTCCTCATGTTTCAACCATCTGACATGTACAATTTTTTTTTTAAAAAAAGTGGCCAGGGAAAAATTATGCCAACAGATCAATTGCATTTTGCCATTTGAAGACTCTTTGTTCCATCCAGTGTAATGGATTGAGATGGTGATGGTGATGACAAAAAATATAATATAAAAATGTTTCTAAAAAAGAAAAATTAAATTTAAAAAAAAATAAAAATAAAAATAAAAAATGTGCTGTAAAACCCATTCATTTATCTTTGGCCATTTCCTCACTACACTGTTATAGTGCTATTATTCCACTTTCAACATCCTGTGGAATTTTGGGATTTGTAGTTTCCTGAGGTCAAAGAGATCTCTGGCTGAGAATTCTAAATGCCCTTCCCTAAACTGCAAACCCCAGGATACTATAGGATGTTGAAAGTGGAGTAATAGCATTAACGCAGTGCAGTGCGGAAACGGCCTGATGCTATTGTATGTTGGACATATCACAAGATGATGACTCACTGGGGAAGACGCAAGTGCTTGGTAAAGTGGAAGACCATAGGAAATCAGGGAGACTGCATTACAAGTGGGTAGACTCAATCAAGGTAGCCACAAACCTGAGTTTAAAAAGGCCAGAGCAAGACAGTGAATGACTGGGGATCTTGGATGGTCTCTCATTCATGGGATTGCCATAAGTTGAAGTTGACAACAAAGAACAACAGCATTTTGTGATTGAAATATAATGTAGAGAAGATGGTGTGAGTGCTTGGATGAAGAGCAACCTCTTCCCTTTTCAAACAGAAAATGGAAGAGTCCTGTGACCTGAAATTCTACCATGTGCATAAACAATCTATTGTTTAGTAAAAAAGTGAAGTGTCCCAACTCTCATCTGATCTTGGACACTAAGCAGGGTCAGCCCTGGTTAGTACTTGGATGGGAGGCTGTCAACAATTACTAGGTGCTATAGACTATATTTCAGAGGAAGGAACTGGCAAAAACCACTGCTGAGTATTCCTTGCTTAAGAAAACTGTGTGAAATTCATGGGGTCACCCTAAGTCGACAGGCAACTTGAAGGCACAAAAACCCACCTCCACCTGTTTTTGAAGGCAGAAGTATGCAACCAGCCACACTGTGGCCCAGGCAACACTGGAGTTGAGGATTTCCCAGAAGAGATAGACAGTCAATGGAGACAAAATCCATGGCTGTCTTATTGAGTCTCTGTGTTTGTACAAATTTCCAAGTTGTTTTCCTGCGTTCTTGATAGTGTGGGGGGAGAATTGTATATATGACTCCAGATTACTGTTGAGTAGGATAGAAGACAAGTTAATTCCCACTGAGAATAGCAGAGATGGGTGAAAGTAGCCGCTTAGTGCACTTGAGCATTTTTTTTTCATTTTGTCTCCTGCAGTCTAGACATCAAATGAAACCAAAATGTTGTACTTCAGGGGAAGCTCTGGAACAGCACTTTGAGAGTGAAATTGAGAGTGATTACTGAACATCAGAGCATAAAGACACTGCGCTTCCTACTGAAAGCTGCTCAGACCCTGAAGATTAGTGTTCCCTCAGAACATTTGTCAAATACAACATTGTTAAGGAGTAGCCCGGATGCATCCAGGAGAGCAGCATTAATTTTTATCTGCCTGGATGAGGGTTAAACATGTATAGAACAGAGCTTGGGGGAAAGCTATTTTGCTTTTGGACTACAACTCACAGAATCCCTTAACCAGCAGCTATGCCAGCTTGGGGATTCTGAGAGCTGTAATCAAAAAATAATGTTTCTAAGTTCTGCAAAAGAGCGCTGCAGAAATATTGGGGAGAGGGAAATTTCAGAGTGGGGAAAAGAAATGCAGAGAAAGTTGGCTGTACTGTATAAAGAAAAGTATGGGTCCTATTTATGTATTTATCTTCACAAATTATATGCAGGTGCTCACATACATTTCGCAGCTGTGCATAAAATATTTACAAATAACGTTCAACAACCTGCTAGTGAAGCAAAGCAGCAACCAAATGACAAAGTAAGAGAAGGAGACTAGCAAAAGCCAACAGATCATCCATCAGTCCTGAAGGCTGGAGTGAAAAGGTGACTTCCAAGACTGAAGGTTGAAGGATGATGATGATGATGACGACGACGACGACGACAGTGACAATGATAATTACTTATGGCACCATTAATGCTTCACTCACCATTGGTTCTGCTGGCTACAGTGATATAGACTTGAGTTGATTGACTTGGACTCAAGTCACTTCAGTGACTTGACTTGGACTCAGCAGTAAATGATACATTGACTAGACTCGACTTGTGACCTGTATATTTTTAGTGACTGACTTGCTGCCCTTGGTTCAGTAACATAACCCATTCATCCAAAAACTTAACAGCTTTGAACAATGCTTCCATCCCTTTTTGCCCAGCTTGAGAAATGGGAAGTAAGAAGGATCCTACTCTCCAGTTCAGAAGCTGTATTCTTTTATGCCCATTGACACAAAGGCCTCCAGCTTGGAGAACGTGAAATAAGAAGGATCCTGTTCCCTATTTTTGAAGCTACAGTCTCTTGTAAGCCCACTGATTCTCACTCCACCTCACCACCACCTCTGTCTTTTTTTTTCTGTTGAAGTTTGTTCTCACCCTTGAAACTTGACTTGAAAGTATCTTGCAAGGGCTTGAGACTGTTACCCTGTTTTCTGGGGGTCCCGGGAGGGACACCAAATTGCTATAAGTTGGGGAAATTAGTTCAGAGCACAAGTTGGCAAAACGAGAGGCAGGGTAACTCAGCAGGATCTTGCAACCCAATGTCTACGGGGTCAGGCCAAGTCAAGAAGCAAACCGGTTGGAAAATAATGAATGATCTTTATTAAATACAGGCACACAATGTAAGCAACACAAACACACAGATAACTAAGGAAAATAAAGGTGTGAGTAAGATAGCGGGATTTTTAGAGGGATAGTTGGTTCAGGTGATACAAAACCTGTCCTGAAGTCCAGGAGAAAATGGAGAGTGAAGCTGGGGTTCGACGTATCTCAGCACGTGGAGCTGAGGGGAAGCTCGCCAAGCAAAGCGGCAGCAAGGCGGTCTGGAACTCGGGAGCGATCCGAGGAAGGTCTCGGAATCAACGGTTTTTATAAGGAGAATTGTGACTGCAGGCTAGGTCGGACTTAGGGGAAAACAATAGATTTGGAGTTGGAGACAAAGCCTCTGAAAGGTCAGGATTTGAATGATTGAATTAGAGCCGAATTTATCAATAGAGTAGCCAGTATGCAAATGCGGAATACTTGAGCACTGTATAGCTTGATCATCAAGTTGCCAGTGCGAGGCAGAGAATCTTTTGTAGGTTGCGTGCATATCTAATAGAGTACTTGCCTTGAGGTCTCCTAAAGCGACGAGTCGGCTATTTTCTGGCCTGCCTGTATTGTCTAGGAATATTACGGCAGTAATCGGCCTAGCCTGTATGCGTGCTTGTCCGGGGTCCTCGCAAGCACGTGGAAGGGATATATGAAGCCGAATTTGAGATATCAAAGGATATCTTTTTATATCCCCAAAGCTCGGGTTAGCCAGGGCAGTAACAAAACTCTGCTTGAGACTTGAAGGTAGAGACCTGAGACTTGACTTGAGACTTGGAGCAAAAGACTTAATACATCATTGGTTGGCTAGGACTGCAGGATCTGCAGCAGCAGCCGTCCTGTCAAGAAAGTAATGCTGGTGAAAGAATTAGTGCTATGATTGGGAATTTTTGTTTCCTTTCTCAGCCAGCCACCTCCTCCTCCTCTCTTTTTCATTTCTCCTCCTGCTTCCGACAGGTGTGATGCTGACTCAGCCTTGCAGCTGCCCACCTGGAACGTTATGTACCCGTAATGCTGGCCTGCATGCTTTAAGTCTGTGACAATTCTCTAATCCAGCTGCTGGAACCTGACCGAACATAGAAAGCAAGGACAACTCCTTGCTCTTGGCAAAGCGAGTCTCTTTTCCTCGACTCATATGAAATGACTTATTCAAGATGAAAGATGCTTTTGCCACAGTGGGAACTCAGGGGTTTCAAACTGCCCGTCTGGTCTGTTCTAGCACCTCTTGGAGCTGTCTGCATTAATGGAGTCTGCCTTCTAGAAATGAGATGTCAAATAGTCACACAGCATGAAGGAAGGATGCAAATCTTTCCCTGTCTTCTCCTCTGATCTCCCAGAGGTACTGATCAAGGCAGCTGGAAAATCCCGTCTTCTGTCCCAGAAGCTCTTCCTTCTCACACATGCAGATGAATGTGGGACTGTCGTTATGTGCCTTCAAAGCTGATTCCAATTTATGCTGATCTAATGCAGGGTTTTCTTGACAAGATTTATTCAGAGGAGGTTAGCTATTGCCTTGCACCTAGGCTGAGAGAGTACAGCTTGCCCATGATCACCCAATGGGTTTCCATGGCTGAGCAGTGATTTGAACCCTACGCCATTTCTGCGCTACATTGTTATAGTGCTATTATTCCACTTCCAACATCCTGTGGAATTCTGGGGTTTGTAGTTTACTGAAGCCAAAGAGCTCTCTGGCTGAGAATTCTAAATACCACTCCCTAAACTGCAAACCCCAGGATTCCACAGGCTGTTGAAAGTGGAATAATAGCACTATAACAATGTAGTGCAGAAACGACCTCAGTCTCCCAGAGTCCTAGTCAAACTCTTAAGCCACTACATTACACTAGAGCTGTTGTGCAAGAAAGGGGGAAATGGAAAATTTCACTCACTACCACAATCTGCTTTAAAAAAGGACAAATTTTTTCCTTCCAGAATTGTGAAGAAATGTGAGTTTTGAAAAATTTTTCAGAAACTGAAATTCAATTCCTACCCTTATGTGTCAGGACAGTTTTTCCGTGCATAGCAAAGATCATGTTGCACCTAGCTGCCATTTAGAAATTTGGGAATCTGTCAGAAAAAAAAAAAAAGAGGGAGTAACTCTAATTCAGCATTAGCATGGGGATTAACAATATTACCACGGAGATTCAAATCCAGATTCAAACAGTGTTAATGCAGGGATTCAAACCCTGACTTGAAACACTTAAAGCACTCCATGGGAGAACTTGAGATACATCTCCTAATGCAGGATCTTGGCCAACATTTGACTGATTGATTGATTGATTTTGTACCTCACCTTTCTCTTGAGGCAGGATCCAAGCCAGCTTGAATTTCCAGACAATCCAATAACAATTACATCTAAAGATTTATAGTCATACAACTGGCTGAACATCTCACGGTGGGAAATATGCAAGAAGGTTAAGCAATCTGAAAGTCATTTATGATAAGGTTTAAAACTAAAGAAATTAAAAGGGGGAATAGTGTGAAAATATATTTTTCCAAAGCAAAATTTTACCTCAAATAAAAGCCTTAAAAAAGAAGATCCCATCTTCATGACCTCTAGGTACTTTAGGTAGTAGAATGTTACATCAGAGGAAAGATCAGAAACGAAGATTTCTGTAGCTTGGTTCTCCATAGTTCCACTTGGTACCAGTTGCAAACATTTGGGCCAAACCTCAAATTTACCTGCTGTTGAGGAGACCGCTTCCTTTTGAGACCCCTTACTCTTGAGGAATTTGCTGACTACCTAACGAGTTAGTTGTCTCAGTGTCACCTCATAATTCAGTGTGGTATTGAAGCCTGGAGATATTTTTTTTAATTAATAAAGGTTAATTCAGTCATTTAAAAAACAGAATAATTCTCAGAGCACACCTTCAAGGCCTTTTTGATATGCATGCTAAGTTTCAGCTGTCTACCTTTCACAGTTATGGCATGCATGCACACACACATGCGCACAAACACACAATTGATTCATTAAGTCTAAATCTTGCTTTCTGTCATGATGGAGCGTTAAGAGGGCACAGACTGTCTTAGTCAGAGCATCTCATGCCCAGGCACAGATCTTCCCAAGGTTGGCTTCTGTAAGGCTGCTGCATTATGCATATCCCTACTGACTGTTGGTCTGTACCATTACTGCTCATCTTCAGGGACTCAGCCTTGCCCTTGAAAAGAGGTCCTGAAGAAGAGCCTGCAGGCAGAGAGGTAAACACCTCCATTTGCATTTCTTCCTTCCATCCTCTATAGAAGCACAGAATATTCCTTAACTGTGTCTTGCTACTGTCCACCCCATTTCTTCTTCTTGATTCTCTATAATGGAGATAGTCCAGGCCCACCAGTTGAAAAGGGAGGGGTTGGTGACAGCAGCAAAGTGGGTATAACATACAGCTGGTCATTCGCCTTTGCTAGGGTTAGAGGTGCAGGACCTGTGCAAAAATGGAAACATTGAAAACATCAAAATGTATGTGTGTGTGTGTGTGTCTGTGGGAAGGGGGCTGAAGCATAGTGGGGACAGTGGGCTCCTAGGGTCCTAGGGTCAGGGAAACAGAGGGGGTCGCCACGGTGGCCCTATGCTTCCTCTCTCTTGCCCATCTCCTTCCTTGGGTGTGGGGAGCAGTGGGAGATGCTGAGAAATCAGGCTGCAATCCATCTTTAGCTAGCCAGACAACAGCTGGTGGTGGAGCAAAAGAAGAATTAGAGGCGGGTTTTTAAAGGGTTGTGTAGCCTGACTGCAGCTGCCAGAAGGAAAGGTTCCCCTGGAAAAGGAGCACCTGAGGTTGAGGGAGAACAGAGGTTAAAGAAACTCACCGATAATCAAATCCATGAAGTCAACTGTGTAAATGTGGAAGGCCGACTGTATAGCCTGAAAGTGGGGTACTATGGAAGGTTGAGGGGTCTTACCCTCTCATTTCCCACACATCCTGGACCCTGGGGAACTCTTCCGGCAGTGAGTCCACTCTGGTTTTTACTCCAAATTTCAAAGGAAGTCTCTAAGATGTGGAACCTATTAAGGGAATAAGGTTCAGTCTCTTGGAAGGCTCCTTTGAAGTTCAGACTAAAATCTCAAGAAGATCACTAGCAGACTAAAATGTAATTCATCAGCCATCATGAACCTGCAGTCGAAATGAAATGAAATGAAGGAATATACAAATGTTTCCAATTGTGGGCATGCAGCAGCCTGGAGAGAGTCAATAGTGACGACTAAAGAGTGATCAGGATGAGGGGCAAGTCAAGAGGCAGAACCAGAGAACACAACAGTTTTAATTTCAGTTAATTTTGTCAAATTAAAGGAGTTATCCAAGGTGCTGAACCTGCTTTGGGGACAGGGTTCAGCACCTTGGATAGGTCTTTTAAAGTTCAGACTAAAAAGCAGAGTGGGTTTCTCTATCAGATTCACCACTTCACTGGCATTGGGGCCAGTAGCACTCACTGAATGGACCCTCACAAAATGAGAGGTTTTCCAAGTTAGCTATTTGGGGCCTAAACAAAATGTGGGAATAGGGGAGACAATAACAATTTCATTGTGCCTTCTGGATGCCCCTGAAGGCACAATTCTCTAGTTTTGGCTGTAAAAATCTCTCTGTGTGTGTGTGTGTGGAGTGAGAGAAGGTGGGTGACAGGGATGACAAGGGAATCCTGTGCGAACAGAACATTGAACTAGATAAATCTTTAGTGTAATCCAACATGTCTGTAAACTCACACAGACATACAAAATGGCACCTGTAGGCTTTCACATCCATGGGCTAGTGAATCCTTTCTGGGTTTTAGTACATCCTTTCAAAGGACAAGCCACAGAACTGAATTCGAGCTCTTCCTATGTTTGGGGGAAAATTTCTAGCGGTTGTCTAAAAGTTCCTCCCCTCATGGGCCATGCAATATAGCCCATCTGGCAAAATTGTTTGCATAGATTGAGATCCTTCCTCATCTATAAAGGTTACTTGATAAACTTTGAATACCTATTAGCTCTGAGCCTGACCTACCATACAGGGTCATTGTGAGGATTAAATTACAGTGAAGAAGAGAGAAAACTATGTGTGGTGCCGTGAATTCTTTGAAGGAAAGCTGAGAGAGAGAAAAAGGGCAGACAGAGAAACCATTCATTTTTCTGCTATGCTACAAAAGCACATAAGAGAGAAGTAAAAGAAGTCAAGGCACTAGTGAGAGTCATCTCTCTCTCCCTGTGTGTTTATATGTGTTCAGTGGCAGCTGGTGGCTTTCACACTGGGTTTTAGTTAGAACTTGACAGGAGCTACTCAGGGTGCTGAGACCTATATCCTCAAACTGGCTGAGCTTCCAAGGTAGTATCTTGAATATCTGGGCTAAAACCTAGAGCAGTTTTGCTGTCCCGTTAACACAGGAGCCAGAAGCACAGCTGTCTGTCTGACTTGGCCCATCCTTTTCCATCGTTCGGGTAAACTTTCTTGAACAGCATGCTGATGGCTTGTTGAATCCTATTCCCTCTCATCTCCTAATGTGTAAAGGGAAATGTGTCACTTTTTGCCCTTTTCTTAGAGCAACAGGAAATCTAATATTTTTAAACTTCGGGAATGGTATGTGAGATCAAGTCAAGACACAGAGTCCCAACCGTCGCAAAGTGAGAGGTGAGAACCTTGTGTCGGGAGTTTAGGTGACACAAAGAACTAAATATATTTATCAAAGCAGATTGTGTAAAGTTACTCAAGGAAGCAGCAGTTTTCACTTACCTTGACTGGCTCCCAGCCAGACTTGCAGATGCAGCCCACCCCATTGGGCGCCTTGCTTCTGTTTTTCCATGGCTCTTTTTTCTCTGCACACGTTTCTGGGAGCTGTGTGTGTGTTCACATGTATCTATGTTCACCTGGGCATGCAGCCATGCACAAGTCACACAGTCATGGGGCAGGTTGTCATGCAACACCATGGTCAAAAAGCTGTAGTACCGCCAGGGCACGAAAGCAGAAACATCTGCTGCTTGTGATGGCTGTGGAGGGAGGTGCAAAGCACTAGCAATTCACAAGAAGAGCCTCATCTTCAGCCCAGCTCAAAAGAGACTCCTGCTTTTGATTGAGCCCCAAAGAGGAATTCCATCACAAAGCAGGAGTCAATCACAGCATTCCTAGGACAGCGGGTGGTCATAGGCTGAGGCTGGGGATCTTAACTAATAGTAGCACTGTCAATACACACACACACACACACACACACACAATGGTGGTTGGTGGCTCTCACATCCATGGACTAGTGACTCCTTTCCGGGCTTTAGGTTCTTAACATGAGGTCCACAAAACCCTGCTGCTAGACAGCAGCAGAAGCAACAAGGATGTAGCAGCTGAGGGTATGCGTGCGGATGCTGAAACTGCTCCCTGGTTTGCAAACTATGATGCTGGAGACCAGTTTTTGAATCCCCACTCAGCTTGGAAACCCACTGGGTGACTTCAGGCAAGTCACATTCTCTCAGCCTCAGAGAAAGGCAAAGGCAAAGTGGAATAATAACACTATAACTGTGTATTCCTATGGAATTCTGGGGTTTGCAGTTTAGGGAGGGGCCTTAAGAATTCTCAGTCAGATTGCTCTTTGGCCTCAGTAAACTACAAAACCCAGAATTCCACAGGATGTTGAAAGTGAAATAATAGTGGAATAATACTATAACAGTGTAGGAAGAAAATGGCTTCTATTTTGCTCCTCCTCCTGCAGGTATTATTAAGGCAGCTGTTTTGCTGGAGATGTGAGCCTCTTTGCTCTTGCCCCATGGCTCTTAGCCTAGGGCTACAGCCTGGGGAACAATAGAGTCCTGTTTTGCCTACTGAATCAAGGTGGAGTGGACAGTGGAGCAAGACATACTACTATACGTTGACCTTGATAAGCTTTTGCTAGAACAGCATGTTTGCTCTCTAAATAAGAAAATGGAGCATCTATTGAATAAATCCCTTGAGGCCACCTTTGGCTATGTGTTGGGAGTTCTTCAGGCCAAACAGACCTGTGTGCTTGTTTATGATAGTTTGCTCTGTATTTCTGGTCAGCCAAATATGTGTTTGCAAAATACAAGGGGTTCTGCCATTTCAATCATAACGGGCAAGAGGAGGTTTGGTGGTGGAGGTAGAAGAAGCCAGTGGAGAAGCGGGGAGAAAAAATTCATGGCTGTTCCTCCTTCTGGTTCACCATCTAACCAATAGATTCCGGGCTACTCTAGCAGAAAGGGTGAGATTTGTGTGTATGTGGGTAGCTTCTTAACAACAATATATTGTTATGAGGTATCCATGTTGTAACACCAAATATTCCAATGGGGAATGACAGTGGTATCCAACGGACAATTGAAATTCATTAGCTTTACAAAAACCACGCTCCTTGCGGATACAAATACTGGTAGCATTTGTTTCTTAACTGTGGATCAACACAGTCATCTGCCTTTTTGGATTCTCTTTCAAGGGAGGGCAAAGCTATAGGAGCCTGCGCTTCAGAATTTACCACTACATCATGCTTCCTCTTTGTGCACACAAAGCACACTTTATATTGTTTAGTTATTTCTTTTATACTTTCAAGCAGACCAGCTGGTTGACAGTGATGTCACACACTATAACAATTAAGCAGAAAAGGCAATCAAAAGACAATATCTCCCCCCACAATTTACAAACAAAACAATATACAAAGAAACCACAATATTTCTAAGGGCAGGCTAACTAACTGTTCAAAAACAATTTAAATGGTTGAAAGCGGCCAACAAGAGTTGAAAGCCAGAAGGGTTAGATGCATCTCTCAAGGATGCCTGAGGGAGAGAGCCAAACTAGATGTCAAGCACAGATGTGTGCAGAACTTGGAAAAGTTACTTTTTGGGATCACATTTCCCCCCCATCTCCCAGCTGAGGGGATTCTGGGTTGTCATCCAAAAAGTAACTTCCCAGTCTCTGGTTAACAGCAGCAGCAGCTGGCTTTTATGTTATGGGACTGTGAATCTGCTCTACGCCTTTTTTCTGAACTTTAAATGGACTATCCAAGGTTCAGCCTAGGTTCAGTAGACTGGATAGCTCCTTTAGAGTTCACACTAAAATCAAGAACAGATATATTGACCCACGAAGACAGAAGCCATCAACTACCACTGCGGGTCAAATCATTGCAAGCAGAACCATTTCATAGGGTAAAATCTTCCAGAAGAGAAGAGGTGCTTAACCCATTTCCCTGCCTACCACTGCCCCACTTCAAGTTGCTCCCTCCAGTGCTGACCCAGAGGAAAACACATGTTTGTAAACTCATCTGGTGTGTGTATGTATTTATGTGGTTGGTAGGAGGCAACTCAAAGCAAGTAGGGGAAAAGTACACTAAAACATCCCTTGCTACTCCATGCTTCTCTGATCCTATTTACTCCTCCTCTGGAAATTAGTTGTTGTTGTTATATGCCATCAGATTCACTTCAGCCATCAGTTGACCCTATGAATGAGAAATCTTCAAAAGACTCGAGACTCTGTTATTAACAGTGCTGCTCAGACCTTGCAAAACTCAGAGCTGTGGCTTCCTCGGTCGATATGATGTGGTCTCCCTCTTTTCCTACTGCCTTCCACTTTACCAAACGTTCTTGCCTTTTCCAATAAATTATGTCATTTCATGATATGTCCGAAGTATGACAGCTTCCCTTTAGTAATTTTGCCTTGTAGAGAGACTTCAGGCTTAATTTGTTCTGTGACTTCTCTTTTGGGCCATCCACAGTATCTACAGAACTCTCCTCCAGCATCACATTTTGAATGAGTTGATTGGGTTTTTTCCTGCCAGCGTTCACATCCATAAGTAGAAGTCATAAATGCTACACTATGGATCAACCTGAATTTGGTATCCAGTATTCAGTATTTAGTTTGGTATTTGGTCCTAAAGAAGGTATGGGGAACTCAAACCTTGAAGTCAAATCTGGCTCTCTTGGGGTCCCAATTTGGACACCCCTACCATTTGAGCAGATGAGGACACTGCCTACCTAATTTTTACCACTGCTTCTGACCAGTAGGGAGTACTAGATGTGCTTAGGCCAGGGTGGGACCATTGGATTATTTTTATTTATTTAATTAAGGCCATTTCCACACCTTACCCATCTCCATTGTCGTCCCATTGCCATCAGGATGGGAGCATGACATGAATGCTCTCCTCCACATCCGGCTGTGCCCCTTCCTTTTGCAGTGCAGCCAGCCACTTCTCAGGTTGCACTGGGGAAGGAAATGCCTAGATTGCACTTCCTCCCTGTCTGCACGGCTGCCCATGACAGGAGCGTTGCATGATTTTTTCTGGTAATGGAATATCCCACAATTGCGAGTGGTGGGGACGTGTTGGCAGTGTGACTGTGACAACATCGTGTGAAAGCACAACTCACAGAACGGCAGCAACGTGTCCCCATCATGGGACAGCAATGTCATGTGGAAATGGCCTTAATCATTTCTGTATCACCTCCCAGTCCACAAGGACTCCAAAGCAATGAACAAATAAATACAATGAAAACAATGCAAAGATAAAAACATTTTAATAACACATGAAAATATTCTTTTAAAATTGCCAAAAACAATCTTAAAATCCAATTTAAATCATAGATTCTACGATAAACAGTTTAAACAGAGTAATTTCAAGCATTAAATGACGTCCAGAACAACACAGTTTTGGCTGCCTGCTGGAAACTTAAAAGAGATGAAGCCAGCCTAATTTTCTTGGATAGGGAGATCCACAGTTGGGATGCTCCTACAGAGAAAGCCCTGGTACATGCAACTACCAACCTAACTTCACGAAGGCCTACTATGAAGATCTCAAATTTCTGGCAGGCTCATCTGAGAGGAGGCAGTCTTTCAGATATCCTGTCCTCAAGCTGTTTAGGGCATTGTAGGTCAAAACCAGTCCCTTAGTTACACTGGCCAGAGCTTCTGGGAGTTGCAGTGCAACATCTGGAGGGCTGTCTGAATCTTACCTCCTGACTCTGACTTGGCAGGGGAAGAGATTGGGACACAAGATGTATTGGCTCCACCACTGGTGATATTGCAACTCACTTCTTTGGTCATTGTGTAGGTTGGAATTCTAGTTATACAACAACCAAAAGCCCCCTTCCAAACCTACCTTGCAAGATGTATAGCTCCCCCTATATACAGCCATTTCCAGGTAATTTACTTTAGCTGGATATGCTGCAAGGATGTTATCTGCCGGGATGTCCCAGGACTCCTGGAGATCCCTGCCAGTACCTTTTGCAGCATGTCCAGCTACTGAAGTGGCAGACACGTGCTCCTTGGGACCTCTAAGTGTGGCCCCCAGACCTCCCATTTTAAAATGCTTTTCAGGCTAATTTTGGGGAAATTTCTGGCCTGAAAACTACCTGAAAGCTGTCAGAACTACTTGATTATACAGAAGTTTGCTTCTCTTAACCCCGCAAAGCCCATCCTCGAATGGTGAACAGGTATAATGTATCACTTTGGGCCCAGCAAAATGCACTGGTACATTTTGCCGGGTGGCTGTGAGGGAGGGAAACACGCCCCGCCTCCTGCACAGTTGGTCATCCCCACCCCAGGTTCAGAAAAACAACTGGATGTGTGGCTGCTGATCTCCTCACCCTCCAACAACCCAGAAAAGGCTATGTTGACAGGGAGGAGGTGCTGCATAGTTTACAAGGTGGGTTTTTTGGGGGGGAGGCAGAGGGATAGCACTGGGAGATGTATCTAAGAAAATGCAACTACACGAAACTCATGTCTCCTGACACAGGACCTCAGCCAAAGAGTTAACGCCTGGCAACAGCTGGAAAACTAAGGCCCTTTCCGCATGGCATTTTCCATGCTTAAAGAGGGCCTAGAGCGTCGTGCTATTGCGAGGAATGATCTGTACGACGCACTCACAATAGCGCAATCACTCACCTTTTCAGGCGCCGATCGCTCACCTTTTCATTTTTGGCTAGAAGCCGAAAATGGTGCACAATCGCACATTGCTCCCAGGCCCCGTGTGCACTTACCTGGTGTGTGGAGCCTCCGGAGCCGCACTGGTTGCGCTTCCTGCCCCAGCGCAGCCTGGGAAACTCCCAGGCTGCACTGCGGAAGAAAGAGGCAGGGCTCTCACGCGAGCAGGCAGCTCGTGCAGAGCCAAAGGACACTGGCCGTGAGAGCCTCTCACTGGATGCTGCTCGCGCGATCCCCGCACCCCAGTGCCGGAAGACGGTAAGGTGTGGAAAGGGCCCAAGTGTATATATATGCAGATGTAGTAGGGAAATGGAAGGTAGAACCAGAAAAGAAGAAGAAGAAGAATTCTTTCTTCTCAAAGAAGAATTTATTAGCATTTTCAAATTTATTTCAAGTTTTTAAAAAAGATGTAAGAGAAACAACCCCTGATAGATCCAGTCATCCAGGTACAGGGATAGGAGTGCTGCTTAACACTTACAGTCTGGGTTTGAGTCCTGAGCCATTTCCACACTAGACTGTTATAGTGCGATTATTCCACTTTCAACATCCTATGGAATCCTGTGGAGTGGCCCCTCCTGAAACTGCAAGCCACAGGATTCCATAGGATGTTGAAAGTGGAATAATCGCACTATAACAGTCTAGTGTGGAAATGGCCCTGATCATCTGTTTCAGTGCTCCTGAGTTAAAGTAACCCTCCCTTCCTCCCTCCTTTCCTCCTCCCCCCTTTTTTTTGTGGGAGTTCTTCATCATTACTACCAAAATAGCAGGGAAGTACAACATGATCCTGGGAATAGCTGTACTTATCACATTTAGCTAGTGCAGACAGAGGAAAATTTACCCTAATTCCCCAATTCCCTCATATCTGAGACAGAAGAAAAATGAAATTTAAAACATGTGAACAGACAGAAGTTGCCATTCCTATTTAATTCCCCCTTTAGCCTTTTTTTTTGTTTTTCATTCACTTCTTCCCCTGCCCCAACTGCTTTCCCAAAAGGAAAAAAAAAAGTCACCGGGGCTCAAAACTTCATATTGTGTGCATTTAGGCCCTAAATCTCTCTGATTGTCAAAATGCTCCCAGAGATCTGCAGCGCATTCCAGGAAATATAGACACTGCAGGAAATTAGCAGGGGAGGCATGAGATCAGTTTCTTTCTGTAGTAGGTCCCTTTCTTTTCTCTAACCTTGGCATTTCTTTGGCCCAGCGGGGTTTCCCTCCCACCCCTCTGCTGCCTGAGTACCTGTTTTTGGGGGGTTATAGTGTGGGATCCCAAAGCATCTTTTCCCAAACCAGATGCTGATGCCTGAGCATCCCCCCCCCACTATTTCCCTCCTCCTTTGCACCTAAAGAGGCACTTGATCGAAGCCAGCAACCTCCAAATCATATTCCAGAGAGGAACAACCATGTGGGACACACATGTCTGTGTAGTTTAGGAGCTAGCTGCAAGATTGGCCTCCCAAAACTTTTCAGGCAGAATTTTATTCTATTCAAGACTGTAACTAGAATCCTGGGCATTGGTGGTTCAGAGGGAAGACCACCATGCCTGTTTTGAGCAATCATAGGCCTAGAAGATGCCCTGATACCATCAGCTCCATCATTTCCATCCCTGCTCCCTGTTAAGTGAGTTTCTCCATGTAATAGAGATACACTGAATCTGTAAAGAAGGGAAAGGAAGGGAAAGGAATGAATGCTTTAGCTCAGTTTCCTAGATGATGTGTTCTTTGACCTGGAAGTTCTGAGCTCTCATCCCCAATGTTCAGGAGCCACGTGTTACCATTCCTATTTCAAATTAGTCACTTTGCACATGATCAGAGGAACTTCTAGTATTTCCAGGGGGGAAGCAAGGGCACCATTTACAGCTCCTCATATTTCATGGGACATTTGACCCTCCTCCTCCTTTCCCTTCACGGATGTAAATCCCCAAGTATTTTGTCCTTGCTTGTGAGGACAAATAATTATGGTAGTTTCCTCCCCTATCTAGGAGAAAATGAGTATTCCTCTGTGGTGTTCTCTGCATATTTGAATGTCCTGAAGTGTTGTGAAGAAATTATTCCATGAAGAACAACACATTTCTTTTTTGTGTGCAAAAAATGGTTTTCTCCCCAGAAAGCTTTCCTGTGCCAGAAACAGTGCTTTCTGTATAAAAAATCCCTTTTTTATTTTTTTTTTTTGAAGAGAAAACAGGGGTAATTGCACACACAAAAAGTGTTTTTCTCTGCAAAATAATTCTTCTGCAACACTATAGGATATCTGCATACCAGGAGAAAACCTTTGGCACCACTCTCTGTGCCTTAACTCCCCACTTCTGAAATGTACTCCCATGAGTTCCTTCCTGGATCTGGATCCATTTCCTAGATCACAATGTTTTCTCACCCCGGTTTAAGAGGCTTCCACACTTCTCCAACTTTGGAAGAGAGATGAATTGGCACAAGGGACAGGTCATTTTCAGGGCATGACAATATAATTGTTGAACGCCTTTCCAAGTGAAACCTGCAGTAAAAACCTATTACTTTGGGAAACTGAGGAGACCATTAGCATTAGATCCCCACTGGATATATGTAACAGTGCTATCTTTGATGTGGCACTCTCTAATCTCATTGCTAATGTATCTGGACTATAGAGTTTTTATGCTTTTTTAAAAAATCATTTGTTATTCTATTTTTTAAGGAACTCACTTTGTTTTGTCCCTAAAATTCCTTGTGAGCTGCCTTGAGAGGTGCCCTTGAAAATGAAATTTTGAGATATTTGAAATAAAGAGTAAAAAATTCTAAGGTATGAGAGAAATGGACTCTGTACTTGCTCAGAAACTTTCATCTTTGTGATCGTCTCACCTATTCCAAATCTGAGTCCTGACAAGGAACAATGGGTGGGGGCTCACATATTCATCTCTGGCCTAGTTTGCACCCTTCGTAATTGACCCTAAACAAAGTATTTTCAGCCTGAATAATCAGAGAGGTGTTTTTACTCTGTCAAAATGTAATTTACTTCATTAATCTATTTGGTAAATTTACTAAATCTTGCATCACTGAGCGGAAGCAGCCCTAATATTAGGAGGGGAGAAATTATGGAATAACACACTGCAGTCTCACAGAGGTAGCAGGCGGGGGGAGATGTCCCTTATCTCCATCTCTTTTGTAGTTGCTAATCAGAGCAGACGAGATCTATCGCAAATATAATAATGGTAGTGGAACAGCAGCCCATCCAAACAGCTGATCCCACAAACCTCAGTGGGTCAATCATCCTTGTTTTTGAGAGAAAACCCAGTCCGAAGGAATCGATACAACCAAGTCCTTATTCCAGAGAAAATTGTTAACTCTGGCAAGAAGGGCACCCACAGCTGCCTGAGGCAATGTCCCATCACTTCATAACTGCATCGTCCATGAGGAGAAGAATTGCTATATGACCCACTGGAGGTCAGTTTATGTCTTCCTTGTCCCTGAGGTTTTCCTTTTTCTCTCCCCCCCCCCCACTTCCTCTTTATCTAAGTATAAAGACTGACACACTATATAGTGCCTTGTGAGCAGCAAGGCCCTGGTAATAATGAAGGTTATTTTATTTATTTATTTATTTTTTATGATTGGTATTTGAAAAAACACACCTGCCTCTTCATGCTACTGCAGTGGGGGTTTTGGGCCACCTCATTACTGGAAAGATATTATCTAGCTGGAGAGAGTTGAGAGGAAAGATAATCAAAGAAAGGTTGAGCAGGGCACTGGGAGGAGGGATGGATTTTGTGAGTAAGGGGAATAAAAAGGACAAAGAACAGAGATGCTGGGAAAGGGAAGAACAGCTCAACAACATCTTGTGAAATACTCAAACTAGGACTGGGGTGTGATTCGTTTATTTCACTGTCTGGTTTTTGAGCCAGCCCTCTGCCCTTCCGCTACCACCTGACTCTTTAGTTTATCAGTTCCCAACATTAAACTCAGACTTTTTCTACCTCTTAGCCTTCCCAAAGCCAGGAATCCACCATATTTCACACAACCTGCAAGTGTCTTCTCAGATTGTATTAAAAAATGTCTTCATTTGCTCTGGAGTATCAGAGAAAAGGAGTTTACTTAGTTCTACACTTCCTAAACTTAAACATGAAGACAGATGCAGTTTCGGGTAAGAAATCTGGGCTCATGATGAACTCTGTGGAATTAAAATATGTGTCTGACAACATGTGCACAGTTGTAAAATGTGCTCTCCCTCTCCCCATCAGAAAACCTCAGCATTGCGTACATTTCTAACATGTGCGCAAACATGTTTTATTCAACTGGGCATGCATCCATTGTAGGTTTTTTTTTCCAATTAAAAAAGTTTGTTCATATAGAATTCATACAGAGCAGACTTGGAGAGTGAGCACAGTGGGAAGCCCACGAAAATGAACTTGCCAGATCTGCCCATTCTTGGTCTCTTTATTGATCTGTAAATTTCCAAGGAGTGTCCTTGAAAGAAAGGCAAGCTGTGAACCAATAGAAGTAAGAAGCTACAACAATCTAGTTCACCTTGGCCAGATTCCACACTTCATGGTAGCCTAAACAAACATAGAAAAGATAAGCTCATTGTGATCACTGTCCAGTTGAGGTCCAGTTCCTCTTATTGTCAGGATACACTGTGGTCACTAGAATGTGCTCTCTCTCTCTCTCTCCCTCTCTCTCTCTCTCTCTCTCAATATCTATGTCTCTTTTCTCTCTTTCTCTCTCTCATGCATACCCAAACGATGTGCCAAATGCACCATCTCATGACATCTGCAACAAACCCTACCCACCATGATGTCTACTGTTAGCCTTTGGTGTTCATTATACAGCTTGGGTCAAGGCTATCTGAAGCACTGTATTCCCTGTACTCAAGCTTACCCAAGCTCTATGATCATTGGGAGAGGCCCTTCTCTCAGCCCCACCACCTTCCCATACATAGAGGGTGGGAACAAAGGGCAGAGCTTTCTTGATAGGTGCTCCCAGACTTCTTCCCTAGGAGGGCTCGGATTGCTCCCTCTTTGCTGTTCTGTTGCTGGGAAATGAAAGTTTTTCTATTCCAACAGCGTTTTGGGAAGTGACTGCAATGGACTTGTAATGGTGCGCTGTCTTGTTCATTTTTATCTTCTGTTAATGGATTTTTAAAGAGTTTTAATTTTGCAGATTGTTTAATAGCCTTTAAAAGTAATTTAACTGATGCTTTTGTGTGTATTTTAGTCTGGTTTTGTAAGCCACCCTGAGTCCCAGTATTGCAAGATATAAATCATCACCATCATCATCATCATCAACAACAACAACATTATTAACAACCAACATCCACTACAACAGAGAATTTGGGTTAAATATTCGGGTTCTGTCACTTCCAATACTGGTATCGGAAAATAATGACAGTCAGTTCAAAATCCACTGTGCTTCACACTGCTTGCCAGTTTCACAGTTCACCTTCAACACAAGCTTAGGGTGCTTCCAGACAGAAGGCTCTTAGCATTCAAAAAATGCTGTTTGGCTATTCCATTTTTTCCTCTTTAATGGATAATTTTCTTTTAAGAAAAAAAATAGAAGAAGTGGTGGGAAAAAATGGGAAGGTTACACATGGAAGACTGCACAGTCTTGCCATTCTCTTCTGGGAAAAGTATGTCAATGACACAGTATGATTTTATGATAAAAGGCTTGTCTGAAATGACCCTTACAGAGACAGGCATGATGTATTCTTTTGATTTCTGCAGTCAAACTTTTCACCTTTTGGTAACAAACCACCTAAGAACCTGTAATATTCCCTTTTATACCAAAGCATCCCAATTCCTGTGGGCAAAATCAAATCATCTCGCCTTGTGTTCTTGGGATTAAATTATGCATGTTAAATTATGCAAGACTCTGGCCTATGGAAGTTTAAGGCTATAAAATTTATGGTGTAGTATGACCTCAGGTATGCAGAAGCATTCAGCTCCTTTACGAAATCTTGAACACAAGTGACAGAGAAGTGGAAAATGTTTTACCAACCTAAATTTGAACCGACAGCCATGGTTCCCAGGGAAATCTGTTGTTCAAATTTGAGAAATGGAAATGCAAAATCAAATTTCCCCTGTAGGTTTCACTCATGTGTACTCACCCTAAGCAAAACTCAATGTCCTGAACCCAAACAACTATGAAATGAATTCTGTGAGACCACGGGTTTCTTGAAATGCTTCCCTCTTTGGCCATGTTTCATCATGGCAACCCTCTTTTGAGACTGAGGGTTTCGATCAATCCTTGTGTCAATTTCATAATCCCACATGGTTATAGTGGCAGAACAAAACTGTGGAAACCCACTTCAAATTCCTACTCAGCTACGATGCTCATGCAATGACCCTAGGCCAGTCACACATAATGATGAGTCAGATAGTCCGGCTTTATAAGCTACAATAAAAATGAAATGCAACCTTTTGCATATGCAGTCTGCTCCTTCCTTCATGCAAGTAGCTAACAGAACAGAGATAGAATAGAGATAGCTGAGATTTTGATTTATTATGCCAAAAACACCCCAAAACATCTGATGTGCCAAACAAAGAACAAACCATGGTTTAACATTAGCAACCCAGTTTGTCTGAGTGCAGCAAACCAAAATCTCTTGCTGGATTATTTACCTCCATGCTCTAGTGAAGGGGCAAACAGGCTGCATGTGCAGGCATGCTGCTCATTAACATTATGGTTGAATAAACTAGGATTCCTAACTCATTGTTAGCTTGCTTTTAGTCTTCATCAAAGACTTGTTATAAAGTGAGGGAACAGCCACATTAAGATTGGAGAATAAAGTTAATTAATTAAATTCAAACAATCAGTTTGATTTTTCAGGGAGAGGTCTGATGTTTAAAGTAAAATATAAAATAAAAGAAAGTGGACATAACAGAAGTTTTGGGCTTGCCAAAATGCCTCTTTGGATCCCTTCCAATTTGTGACATGAGATTTCAAGAGGTCATCAGATGTGCAGGTATAGAGTCACTGTAAAAGCCATTGTGATGTACTGCCGAGAGTAGAGTTTGGAAATTTTACTTTTTTGGACTTTGACTCCCAGAATCCTAGTCAGCATAGCCAATAATCATGCTGTCTGGGGGAGTTGTAGTCCATACAATAACTTTTTCCAAGCTGTGGACCAAAGTGTTTGATTACAGTTGGAGAGCTCCCAATTAAAGTCTCATGGAGCCATGAGGGCCACGGAGTGATCTTGTTCAGATAAATCCTTTCCACCTAATCTGCCTTTTGGGCTCTCTGGGCACAAAAAAAGAGAAGCCCTACAGATGAAGAATCTCAGTCCCATGACAAAGCACTGGGCAAAAGGAAGTGAAGCACACATAAATTGAGCATCTCTGTGAGTTCAGCAGCTGAACAAAGAGAGAGCAAAACAACCATTCCTCCCTTCTCTTTCTGCTAGTAAAGTACTTTAGTTTTCAGGTAAACAAGCCAAACAATTATATTTTTAAAACCTAGACGATTTCCGCACTAGACTGTTATAGCGCTATTATTCCACTTGCAACATCCTATGGAATCCTGAGGTTTGCAGTTTCGGGAGGAGCCGGCCTGCCCCTCCCGAAACCGCAAACCCCAGGATTCCATAGGATGTTGCAAGTGGAAAAATAGCGCTGTAACAGTCTAGTGCGGAAATGGCCCCAGACCTGCAGCTGGACATAGAGCTCAGATATGTCATCCAAAATATAATTCTTAGTGGCCATGCTTGTAGGAAGATTCTAGGAGTTTTAGTCTGAAAATAACTAATTCTAACCTCCAGGTAGAAAGGTAGCAGGGTGCAGGAGGTAAACAGTTTCACTGAAGGTTACATATATGGCTTTCTACCTAACAGATGTTGTGAGCATGTCAACACTTCAGTGAAGTTTGTCCCCTGGAAGCCCACATGATCTGGAGAAACTGAGAGAAGTAGAGAGGTTGGCTGATGAGACTGTTGGAGGTGGAGTAGCGGCATCCCAAGCCAAGGGTAATGGTTTCTCTCCGGTTGTGGAGAATAAGAGTCCTGGGAAGAGAGAGAATTAATACGCTATTGTTGTTGTTATTGTTGTGTGTCTTCAAGTCCCTTCTGACTTATGGCTCCCCCAAGACAAACATATCATGGGATTTTCTTGGCAAGATTTATTCAGAAGGGGTTGCCTTTGCCTCCCTATGAGGTGGAGAGAATGTGACTTGCCCAAGGTCACCCAATAAGCTTCCATGGCCAACCAGGAATTCAAACCCTGGTCTCTAGAATTGTAATCCTTAATATGAGGAAGATATGAATGACAATGCTAAAGAAAGGAAGGGTTTAGATTTGTTTTGCACTGGTGAATGTTTTGGGACAAACTGGGCCTGTGTGAAAGAGACAAGCTACAAATGAATTAGAATGGGACCTTAATATTAAAAAGGTGGCAGAGTAGCTTTTAAACTGAATCTGGGAGCAGAGGGAGCTGGGAGAATCTGGGAAGTATCCAGGTTAGGTTAAATCCTCTCAAAGAGATGAAAATAACAATGTTCCTGATTGTCCAAATGGGGACTGTGTGGAAACAGACCACAAATAAAGGGTAAAATACAATAGCCGGTCAAAGAGACCTAAGGGCCAAAGCAGGAAATGCATATGCCAGAGCCATCTGGAGAGGGACATCATGTACAGGTGTTTCTGTGGTTATGCTAAGAATGCTCTGAGCCACAAGGGGAGAGCTGGCTTGCTTGATAATATATTCTTTTTGGTATCAAGAGACAATATACTTTTGCATATGAGTATTAGAAAGCCAGTGTAGTGTCATGGTTTGAATGTTGAACTATGACCCTGGAGATCTGAGTTCAGTTCCAGTTTGGCCATGACCTTGGGTGTGTCACACACTCTCAGCTCCAGAAAACTACATGATGGGGTCACCTTAGGGTTGCCATAACTCAGAAACAACTTGAAGGCACACAACAACAATATCAGTACTGTGTAGAGCACGAGCATGAAGGTTTAAATCAACTCATTTCCTACTGGCGGGCTTCCCAGAGGCATCCAAATGGCCACTATGCAAATAAGATACTGGCTTAGGTTGGCTTTTGGTCTGAGCCAGTATCAGCATAGCTCTTATATTCTTATCATTAGCTTTGAAATGGGGGGAGGAATGCCTTCTTCGGAAGAAGACTGTGATAAAAATACGCCAAGCAAATGTATGGTTTAGTCCTAGAACTACTCCTATGACAGTCTGTACAAGTCAAGAGTGTCCAGTTTCTAGTGTCCCGTGGAAAAGATATCCTTGTGTTCAGCCAAATGTGCCAGATGTGTAGGTTGTTCAACCCACATTAGTCCCTGTCGGCTGTGCAACTCAGCAGGGGGTTGGCATGTGTTGAAGCACTCCACATTTCTAAACTGGGATGTTTGGAAATTCTGAAGCAACCACATCCAGTGCCCAAATTAGAGCCATCTGAGTGTGTAGTGCCTCTTTAAGTCCCACCTCCCCATAGCACACCCTCAATATGCAGGCACAGTTCAGCCTGTAACACAACCCAACACTTCCACATTCTTAGGTACATCACAGAGGCAAGAAACCACTTTCTGTGCTTGGAAAAGTTGTCTCCTTTGAACTTTGTTGCTATGAGCTTTCAAATCAACTAAAGCTTACAGCAACCCTGTTACGGGGTTTTCTTGGCAAGATTTATTCATTGCCTTCCTCTTAGGATGAAAAAGGATTATTTGCTCAAGGCTACCCTGTGGGTTTCCATGGCTAAGCAGGGTTTCAGACAGTGGTCTGTTACCCTGATTTCTGGGGTCCCTTGGGGGACACCTCAATGTGCTCCACGTGATGGGGAATGGAAACTAACCAGAGCATGAGCAATAGCAATGTGAGAGGCAGGGTAATCTAGCGGGGTCTTTTTACCTAGTTTTTACGGGGTCAGGCCAAGCCAAAAATCAGATGAAAATGTCCAATAAATGATTTTATTGAATGAAAGTCTCACGCACCAACGCGCTCACTCACACACTCACTCAAGACCTATTAAGAAGCAAAAGAGAGGAAACTGGATAGGGTAATATTGAAGAGGTTGTAGCTGGGGTAATACTGCACCTTTTCCTGAAGTCCTTGGTCCAGGAAAAACAGCGGAGAAGTGGGACTCAGCCCGGAGAGGGCTGAGGGGATTACTCGACTGACAGAGAAACGGTCAGCTGGGATGACCGGGAGTGATCCAAAGAACAGCTCAAAAACTGTAGGGGGAAAAGTACCTAGAGGGCTAATCCTTTCCCGGGGAGAACAATGGGTGTTGCAACGAGGAAGGAGCTCCACAATGGTAACTTCCTTTGCGTGATGAGATTACAAGGTGTTGCCAAAGTCTCAGGATCTTTGGCTACATTGGGTTGTGGTGTGACTTCATGTAAATGGTCCTTGCCTGATAGGATATTTGCTCAACTTGGTGCAAACACGCTAATCCCCTCAAGTCAGCTTCTCAGGGGCTGAGGATCCTTTGTTTACTGTGGGTTTGCACAGCTTGAGGTCTCCTGGGTCTATGTGACGGGATTTTACTGGCCTGACCTGGTTTTTGATCATTCAACCGTTGCTGCCTACGTGCCTATCCAGGCGACCTCCCAGGCACATGAAACCATATTTAATATCAAAATGGTAGAGCCTGGGACAGGGTTTTCCAGTGGAGTAACAGGTCTGTGTAGCACTTGGATGACTATACCATGTTGTCTTCTGCTGGACTGCAGCTCCCACAATCCCCAGCCAGCAAGGCCAAGGCTTGAGAAAGTTAGCTTTTGGGACATGGCTTAGATTCAGACTGTCTGAAAGACTGTATTTTCCCATACAAACCTGCCAGTGTTTTACCATCTATGGGGCAGGGCTTTCTGTCAGTCTGGCCACCATCACAAGCTCATTTCGTGAGGACATAGGAGGGAGATGTCTCAGTGGCTGCTCCCACCCTCTGGAGTTCCCTTCCACAGGAGGCTAGAATGGCTCCCTCCCTTCTCTCCTTTATTGTTCAATATTGTTTATTGTTTTGTTTAAGCAGGCTTTTAAAGGGAAATTCTCGTGGAGCAGTGGTGTGTTTTAGTTTTAACTTTTGTATGCTTTTTTGCAAAGAAAAAAAAAGATTTTAAATTGTTTATAATCTATCATTTTAATGTGATTTTTAATTGTGGTTAACATTTCATTGTTAGTTTTAGCTGATTGTGAGCAGTCTTGGGTCCCACTTGGGGAGAAAGGTGGCATATAAATGAAAAGAGGGAAGGAAGGAAGGAAGGAAGGAAGGAGGGAAGGAGGGAAGGAGGGAAGGAGGGAAGGAAAGACATCACAACTATAATTCTCAGATTCTCACAGCTAATCTGTTCAATGGCTAGGGGAGATTTTGGGAACTGTAGTTTCCAAAGGCAAGTGAGAAGATGCTTTTGGAGTGTATCTGCATTTTTTTTCTTAAAAAGAGATACCTTATTTCATCCACCCTCAGCCCAGAGTTTAGGGAGGATTTATCCATGAAAGTGAGAACTTCCTGAGTTACAGTTCAAAGTGGCATTCATTATTAAAGCCACGATTAAAGCCATTAGAAGTTTAATGAGCAACCAGAGAGCCTATTGAAGCCAAGTCATGCTCCAATATGCTGCTGAAGTGCTAGAGCTAGGCTCTCCTCTCTCTCAAGAAATGCTTTGGATGAAACACAGAAGCTGTGGTGTTTGAAAATGTCTTTCCTTAAACAAGTAGTCAATTTAGTCATCCACGGGACTGAAGCTGAGGAGGCAGATGCTTTCGTGAACGAACGAGACAAGGCAGGCCAGGCTAGATCCAGTTAGCTCTGAGTCTGCGCATGAAAGAAGGATAATTTTGTTGAATCAGACAATCAGATCTTTGTTTCTCTTATTATTGATCTTGTGGTGGACTCAAAAAGGAGTTGTCTGAGATCAGGGAAGAGAAAAACATCTTGAAAATGCTGGAGTAAAATAAAGTGGTTTAAAAATAGGTTCGGTCTTGCCGTGGAGCAACATGAAGCAATCGCTTCAGGCAACAGATTCTAGAGGGAGATCCTTTTTGCTGCTTTTTCTCCATTAGTGTGTGTAATTTAAATTAATGAGCTGTACTTAAGAGCATTTTGACTTTTTTCACTTCAGGTGCAAAAACATTTGCAGCATATAGACAAGGTCGTGCTTTCCTTCACATACATGTGTGTGTGTGCTTTCAAGTAGTCTGTCGACTTGTGACAAACCCATGAATTTTGCAAAGTTTTCTTAGGCAAGGAATACTCAAAGGTGGTTTTGCCAGTTTCCTCCTCTGAAATATAGCCTTTAACATCTGGTATTCATTGACAGCCTCCCATTCAAATACTCACCATGGCTGACCCTGCTTAGCTTCCAAGATCAAAGAGGAACTAGTGCCTTTAGACTATTTAGGCCATCCTTTCTTGCATCTATCTTGGCCATATCCTGCCTATGTTAATTTACATCAGTCTTCTTATGTTATGATGCAGAACAAGGAAGGTGCTTCTTGAGGGTGGAATCCAAATGGATGCTTCCATCCCAGCACTGTCCTTTCACTAACCGACTTTCCAGTAAGTGGTTCATCCCATGAACAAAGAGAACAAACACTACTGCAGTGAAGGGGAGCTGTATGAAGTTTGTGTAGAAGAACATCCAGGCAAATTGTACCCCATGGATCGGGTTTCTCTGTCTTCCATACCATCTGCCTTCATGATGCCACCCATGGTGCTGACTTTGTGTTTTCTCCTGGTAGGATGGGCTCTCTTATAACATAATCTGGGACTTAGGGCAGGGTATAGAAAGCAATGGAAAATTGCCCTTGACTAATGCTTTGGTCACTTTCTCTCTGGTCAATCTTTCCTCTCAGTGGCGTATGTAGTGTAAACTGCACCAAGGGCAAGAGTGGAAGTTGAGCCCCTTACCTTCTTACCCCTATCCCCACCCTAGCTCTACACGCACAGCTCTTCTGCACCCTCCTGGCATTGGCACTCAGGTCACGTGTCCTACTTGCCCCACCCATGTTGCTCTTCCTTTCTTCCTTCAGCTAGAGGGGTGCAAATGGACTCAAATGAAGGACAGCAACAATTGATGGCATCCATGTACATGGATGGGTGAATCCGTGCTGGAGTTTTGTCCAAAATTCTAAGGAGTTGTCCCATGGTGCCAAACCTTTTCTGGGAACAGGCTTTAGCACCTTGGTTAACTCAGGTAAAGTTCAAACTAAAACCCAGAGTAGATTTACATACACACAAACACTCCGACAAGGAAGCCACCCGCTGCTGCTGCTGAAGAAAACAGAGGTATCATAGAATCATAGAATCAGAGTTGGAAGAGACCCCAGGGGCCATCCAGTCCAACCCCCTGCTATGCAGGAACACACACCAAAGCATTCCCAACAGATGGCCATCCAGCCTCTGCTTAAAAACCTCCAAAGAAGGAGACTCCACCACACTCCGGGGCAGCCATGGTTGTTGTTGTTGTTGTTGTTGTTGTTGTTGTTGTTGTGTGGTATTGTATGACTTCAAGCTGTTTCTCCTAAATTGAACTTGTCATAGAGTTTTCTTGACATGAAGGAGTTTACATTGCCTTCTTCTGAGGCTGAGAGAGTGTGAGCAGGCATTCGAAACCCTGGCCTCCCCAAGTTCAGGTCCGACGCTCAACCCAGTAAGGCATGAGGCTGCCTCTCAGATGAATCATAAAATCATAGAGTTGGAAGAGACCCCAGGGCCATCCAGTCCAACCCCCTGCCATGCAGGAACCCACATCAAAGCATTCCCAACAGATAGCCATCCAGCATCTGCTTAAAAACCTCCAAACAAGGAGACTCCGCCACATTCTCAAACAGCATCTTCCGCTGCCGGACAGCTCTGTCAGAAAGTTCTTCCTAAGGTTTAGGTGGAATCTCTTTTCCTGTAGTTTGAATCCATTGCTCCTTGTCCTAGTCGCTGGGGCAGCAGAAAACAAGCCCACTCCCTCCTGGATGACATGACATCCCTTCAGATACTTAAACATGGTCATCACGTCCCCTCTTAACCTTCTCTTCTGCAGACTAAACATCCCCAGATCCCTGAGCCGCTCCTCATAGGGCATGGCCTCTAGACCCTCCACCATTTTGGTCGCAGAAATATCGCTCACTCGTATTCGAAGTGACTTCCAAACCCTTTTTGGGTGTGTCAAACCTGACTGTTTCCCCACCTTTCAGAACTAACTTTAAAAAAAAGAGCGAGAGAGAGAGATCCATTTGAATGAAAGGCAAGAAGGGCCAATTTCTTTTCGTTGCGTGTTTGTTAAGCTTTGGCTGGCGACGCGAAAAAGGGGAGGCGCTGCCATGGCTTCGTTGCGTACATGTGTGCGTGGGTTTTAAGCCAGTGGGAGGAGAGCATCGATCGTTTTAATAATAATAATAAAAAAAAAAATGAGAAGGGGCTGAGCCTCCCAGTTACAGAAAGCAGGTGCTGTCCGGGCTCTCTCAGTTCAGCGGCTGCTGCTCCCGCCGCCGCCGCCGCCGTCCAGGCTCTTTGGCTTCTTCATCATCTCCCTTCAGCCTCCGAGGCGCCCAGGACGGAGCCAGGACTCGGGGAAACGGGGGATGGTTCAGGAGACGCCCGCCTCACCCATTCCCCTTGCCGGCGTCCTCTCTCGCTCTCCTCTTCTCTAGGAGCCACGGTCATGGAGGAGGAGAAGAAGAAGCTGGCCCTTTTCCTCGGCTTGTTGCTGCTTTCCGGGGTGAGTGGACGCGCTCCGTGCGGGGAAAGAAGCGAGGCGCGCGGGGGACCCGGGAAAGAGGCTCTCGCTCTTCCGCGTCCCATTGGGGAGAGGACAGAAATAGGGGTGTGGGGTGGGGAATCATATAGTTCCTAACCCCCTCGTGGGGGAAATAGCCTCGTTTCTGAGGGCTGCTTGTTGAGGCGAAGAGCTTCTGAGGGAACGGTGGGGGTTTTTTTGAGGAGCGAGGAGGCGCGTTGTGTCTCCTTTTCGGAAATGGGAAGGAAAGACGCCGCGGGCGGCGGTTCTCTTTCGGGGCGCCCGGACGTTACAGGGCATGGTTTGCTTTTACTGGGGTGCGGGTCCGCTTTGGGGCTGCGTGACCGTTGCCCCTCACGAGGAGGCAGAGGGACGGACCCGGGCCCGTCTCTCACACACACCCCACATGCCCCGCGGGGCATGTGGGGTGTGTGTGAGAGACGGGCCCGGGTCCGTCCCTCTGCCTCCTCGTGAGAGGGCGCGAAAGAGAGAGATTAAAAAAAGGTGGTTGGGGAAGGAAGGGGAGATGCCAACTTTTGGCGCGCCCTTGGAGAACGGTCCTCGAAGAACACATGCGGGGCGGTGGGTGGGTCTCCTTAAGGAGAAAAAAAGAAGAAAAAAGGGGAAGGCATCCCCTTGTTTAGTGCCACCCAACCGTCAAACACGCCTCACACCTCTTTAGTGGTAGAATTCCTCACAGAGGAGCAACTTCCCGCTCCCAGGAGAAGAAACTGGGGGGACAGAGAGAGTCCTGACTAAAGAGCGGGAGGCGGACGGTACTCCCACTTTCCCACGTCTCATTTTCTTTTAACCACTTATTAATACTTTTGAAGCATATTGCAGTTTAACTGCGTTTTTAATAGTATAATTTACCTCACTCTTACTAGTGAGTCTTCCCAAAGCAGTTAGGATACCCATGAAATCCATCCTGGAAAGGGCGAGGGAACACTGAGGTAAATCCCACTGATTCAGTGGGTCTCCTCTAATTGGAACTACCAACTGGATTCAGACTACTGTGGCCATTTCCGCACCACACTGTTTCAGTGTTATTATTCCACTTTCAACGCCTGTGGAATCCTGGGGTTTGCAGTTTAGGAAGGGGTATTTAGAATTCTGAGTAAATTACAAACCCCAGAATTCCACAGGATGTTGAAAGTGGAATAACAGCACTAGAACAGTGTAGTGCGGAAATGGCCTGTGTTTCTACCATGCCTCTTCAGGTGTTGCGAGCCACCTTCAGTTCCAATTTGGAAAGTTTGGAAAAGAAAGTCGGGATGGAAATCAAATTTAACAAATGGTTTCTATTTCAAAAAAAAGTCCAAGTGCGTCAGGGCTTGTGTGAGTGATCTATTCTGTGACTGTTATTTGAGGCTGCAGTTCTTAAGCTTACTTTGGTCTTGGTACATCCCATTGTATTCAAAGGGACTTACTTCTAAGCAGATGTGTATAGGATTACTCTGTACTATCTTGAAAGTCTTCTATTGTTCAACAAGCATTGGGAACTACGCACCAAGGGCTGGGGAGCAGATCCAAGAATATGTTGTGGAGAAGAGCCTTTGATTTTCACTTTTGGTGTTCATTATAAATGTCTAATACACTGTGGATAGTTTTTAAAGTCGGGGTGATAAAGAAGGAAGACTTTTTGTATGCGGAAATATGGCTTCAACCCTTATTTGTTGGAATTATCTGGTACTGGCCTTATTACCTTCTTCATTGTCATTGTGTCAGTAGCACTGTGGGTTGAGAGAGAAAATAGGATGGATATCCATCGAGAGGAAGTGCAAAGGTATTGAGTATCTAAACTATAAGTGGAGACCAAGTTCTCACACATGCTTCCTCCACGGTGGTGCCAGTGGCATTTTAACTTTACAACAACCCTGCAAAGTGGGGTAAGCTGAGAGAAGAAAGAATTGCACAGCAACACCCACTTTTTAAAAGTGTTGCAATGGTGGGGTGGTGGGCGTTTTATAATGAGACCACATTTCTTGAAAGAGGAGGTGTTGACCCTAACTGCCATTGCAGTATCCCTGATCAAAATCCTCACCCAGTGCTTTTGTCCCATAAGGAAAAACAAATCTGTCTGTAATATCTGTATGTTTCATTCTGCAGGACAAATAGCAGCTGAGGTGGGGGTGATTTTTAATCAGGAGAAGGTAGTTTATGTCTGTATTTAAGGCTGCAGTCCTGAAGCTTACTTTGGTCCATGTAAATCCCACTGTATTCAAAGGAACTTACTTCCAAGCACCCCCATCCTCTGCCAGAGACCCAGTACAAGCATCTTGCTTCCTGCCTCAGGGCTGCCATAATCACTTTTTAAAAACTTTTTAAAATCACAGTCACAGATAGCTTTATCACTTGTCAGTAAAATCCTTAAGGTCTCCTCAAGTCCAAAACAAATACATTTAAAAAAAAAGCCTGCACATTTTCCTAAAGTTTAGAATGGTCATGTCAGCTGCAACCAATATTTAGACAGAAGTCCCAGGATGCAGCCACCTGCTGTCATATATAGAAAGGAAAGGCAAAAACATTACAGCAAGGATGGAATTGAGAGTGAAAACTAAGCTGGAGGAGATCTGAGATGAGTAAGCAAGCAGAGGTGGTGAGGCTAGCTTACTTACTAGTTTATTTACTAGCTACAGTTCTATCCTGCTTTTGCCTGAATGAGCTCAAAGGGTTTCACACAGCAGTCCTGTAAGGTAGGTGAGAAACAATGAATGGTCACAGATCACTCAGTGAATTTTCATGTCTCAATGGGTATTAGAACATGGATTTCCCGAGTCTTAGCCCAGTACTCCAACCACTCTATCACACTGGTTTGATTGGGTTGAGGTGATTAAATGCAAGAGAGGCTAAAGCAAATCTATACTCATAACTCTAGGCACATGGTGGAACTGAGGAGGTTGGGAAGAGAAAAAAAATCTACATATGATTAGAGGCTGTCTTTCCTTTGTTCCTATCACCTCTCCTTTTTTCTGGGTAGTCAATAGTTAATGACAAAGTAATGTCTAAATTTAAGGTTTTGCTCAAATTAGCCCCGTTGGAAGGAAAGAAACATTTGAGGGCTATAGAGTGGTTCGAGCATTGGACTATGAACCTGGAGACAAGGATTCGATTCCCTGCTCGGTCATGGAAACCCTCTGGGTGATCTTGGGTGTGTCACACACTCTCAGCCCCAGAACATGCCATGACAGGTTTGCCTTAGGGTTGCCATAAGTGGGAAATGACTTTGAAGACACACCACCACCACAACAACAACAGTACTGACAATTTAAGGATCATTATCATGGATTATGGGAATGATAGGCATTTACGTTTGAATAGCTGAAAGAAAGGAGGAAAGATAAGTTGAAAAGAAGAAGCTTGGCTATAAAGACTTGATTGTAAGATCTGGCACTACAGCAGGTATTTTGGAGGGATATCCTAGTTCATGTGGACACTGTACCAAGAGCTCAGTAGAAAACAGGCAGAGTGCTGGAAAATTACTTTTTTGGATTATAGCTCCCAGAATGCCCTAGTCAAAATAGCCACTGAAAAGAGGATTCTGGGAATTGTAGCCTCAAGAGCATGTTTGTGATGTCTGGGGGATTTTAGGAATTGTAATCCCAAAAGTAACATTTCCAGCTTGTGATTCAGTTCTGGTATCCATTTTAAAGGTGAGCTCTCAGATGAATGAAATATTGAGCTGGGAGCACTTGTGAGCCTGTGAAGACAGCGTGTGAAAAATTTCCTTTACCTCTCAATCACAAGCAAGCCGCATCATGGAGGAGAAGCTTCTAATGAATATGATTTTATTTTGTTTAAAAATATATCTTTAAAATCTGTACCATTGATCTATGAGTGTGTGTAACATCCTACAGCCAGCTGCCTAAAGTCTATGATGCCTTATTTGACAGAATAGAGGGAAGGAGACCTAGGTGAGGCAAGAGTAACAAGAAATGAGTAAGAGGGAATGACTTAGATTTTTTTGGATATGCCACATAATTCCTACATATTCATAAGGAGAGTTATACAAAGTCTTTATGAAAATAGTACTTGATGAAGGACATGAAGGCATGATGGGGTTGCTGTCTGAGTAAAGCTTTGGGGCAAAGGTCCAGAGCCCCACTCAGCATAATGAGTGGAATGGCCCTCAAATGCAACAGAGCTGACTTATTACATGTTACAGTAAGTGGAGTAATATATATTACCCTCTCACTGAGGGAGTGGTTGTATAAGGCCATTAAGCTTGAAGACTAAAATCACTTAACTGCACTGCTAAAGAGAAGTAAGTAGTGCCATATAGGTTTTTCTGGAGAGGCATCCTGAACATAAAAGGCATGAAAAGAAGAAGAGGGCGTGGTTTCCCAGCGTTGTTAAAACCTTGGCATCACGTGTATTTTTTTATTATTGTTATCAGTAAGTTTTTAAATGCGTTAAGTATTGTCTGCCTCTCTTCTGCCTGTCTCCCTAGGCAGTCTCTGGCTACAGGCAGCTGAGTATAATTCTTCATATGCTAGGTCTAAAAGCCAAAGATGCCGTCTTTCTCACTGTAACAGAATGTGGAGAAGAGAAAGGGGAAACCTCCTAGAAGAGATCCAGTGAAATATCTGATCCTGCAGGGCCGGCCCTCCCATGAGGCAAAGTGCCAAAGAGTCTGCATTGAACTCCCTGACAGATGCAATGGACAACAAGTCTTCTGTTACCATTGCTGACCTAAGATTCCAGCTACTGATTCAGCTTCTTGTCTTTCACTTCAGGAAGCAAAATATCTTGAGTTCTCCCTTAAGCCCCTTGAGCTCTCCCTTTTGCAAGTACAGCTGAGACTACAAGTCCCAGAATTGGAGTACAAGTCCCAGAATTTCCCAGCTAGCATAGTCAGGGGATTACAGGATTTGGGGGGCAGGGGGAGGTTTGTAGGAACAAAAGCAAAAATCAAATAACTTTTCCAGGCTGTGCTTGCAAGGATGTGCAACTAAGATCATAAACAGAAAATGTTACAAAACACAAAAAGAAATATTCCAGGACTCAAAATATCTTCAAGCATCAATAATTCAGATAAATATATACAATTAAAATGTTCCACAACATGTTCAGTCCAAGCTTTCACAGAAATAGAGACAGAGAGAAAAAGAGAGAGTCTAACATGCATAATTTCCGGAAAACGCCCTCATGCCAGAGGGGCATTAGGATAATACATTCTGAAAAAAGAGGCATGGAGCAGAAATGAGAGAGTCTGTTATTGGACTGTCAGTCTTTCAAAACTACACAGAAGCTTTTGATCTATACAGGATGCATTTTCAGCATTCTGCTGTTCCAAGAGGAGAAGATGACAAAGAATAGAAATGGCATGTTTAAGGATCTGACTGAGGCTCATCAGGGCCTAGCAAAGAAAAGGAAAGGAGGATTAGAAAGAAACAAACTGCACTCTTATGGTACTTTGTTGTTGTAAACTGCTGTTGGATTGACTTAGATTATGGCAACGGTATGAAGGGGAGACTTCCAAGTTATCCTGTTATCAATAGTCCTGTTCAGATCTTGCAAGCCAGGCCATGGTTTGCTCACTTGCTTGAGTCTGGCTCTTTCTGCTTGACACACCCTATCCGCCATGAGGATGGGAGAATTTTGGCTACTCTATTCTGCATTGGTTAGGCCTCATTTGGAATACTGTGTGCAGTTCTGGGCACCACAGTTCAAGAAGGATATTGATAAGCTGGAATGTGTCCAGAGGAGGGCGACCAAAATGGTGAAGGGTCTGGAAGCCATGCCCTATTTGGACCAGCTTAGGGAGCTGGGGATGTTTAGTCTGCAGAAGAGCAAGTTAAGAGGGGACGTGATAGCCATGTTTAAATATTTGAAGGGATGTCATGTCAAGGAGGGAGTGGGCTTGTTTTTTGCTGCCCTAGAGACTAGGACAAGGAGCAATAGATTCAAGCTGCAGGAAAGGAGATTCCACCTGAACCTCAGGAAGAAGTTCCTGCTGTCCAGCAGTGGAATATGCTGCCTCGGAGTGTGGTAGAGTCTCCTTCTTTGGAAGTTTTTAAGCAGAGGCTGGATGGCCATCTGTTGGGAATGCTTCGAAGGGTGTTCCTGCATAGCAGGGGGTTGGACTCGATGGCCCCTGGGGTCTCTTCCAACTCTATGATTCTATGATTCTAAGGATGGGACCGGGATGATGCTTCTGGACGACGTCATCCCAGTCCTGTCCTTCTCCTGTCCTCAGGTGGTGCAATTGCACTGGCAATCATTGATGGGTTTTCCCTGCTACCCGCCCACACTTATCTTGTTTGCGGAGGTTCTGCAAGTGCAGTGGCAGAGCTTCTTACCCCAGCATAGCCTGGGACAGTACCTGACTATGCTGCAGCAGGAGGAGGTGTGGCCATCATGCTTCCTGGATCCTGGAGGCAGCCAATGCAGAGGGGAGCACTCCACTGCACTCCCCTCCCAGGAAAGCCGTTGCTGCCATTGTCACCGGATGCCAATGGGACAAAGTTAGGGTGCGGAAAGGGCCTCTATCTACCTATACTAAGCGCCCCCCACCTTAATTTGGGGATGGGAAAGATCCCAGACTTAATCATTGGGATTTCCAGTTAAAAGAATTAACTAGCATATATTGGGAAATGCCTCTGGCTGAGGTCAGCTGGGATAGACTAGGGTGGAGAATTTTGGTCTTCCAGATGTTTTGGATGTCAGCTGCCACAGCCTCTTACCATTGGTCATGCTGATCAGAGATTCTTGGAGGTGAAGTTCAAAATAACTGGAGGGCTGAAGTTTCCCCACTCTGGAACTAAAGACAATATTTGATTAGGTAGAGAAATATTCCAGCCTGAGCCAAAGCTCCTATGTCAATTGTTTTCACACTGTGGTTTCCTTTGCAGTACCTATCAAGTTAATGGTGAAACAAGGTTAGGAAATATACTTTATCTCAAGCCATTCCTAGTTTCACAGTGCCCCATGGACCAGACATGAATGAACACTTCAGACCAGAGCACTGAAGAGAGGATAGGAGAAAGAAAACAGAATAAGGATATTATTCTTTGTGCTAATATAGCTAAATGTAGCCTTGGTGGTACAACATCCCATCCCTATTTTCTGTTTGGTGGGAGGGGATTGAAGTGCCAAAGGACATACGTTACTTAGATAAGGAAATTATTTATTCTGCAGTGTTGTAGTGTGTGTGTATATGTTTACAAACATTGAATAAGATAATATTTCTTAGCCCTGGAAACAATTAGGTCAGCTAGTTAATTTTAGGCCTTGAAATTACTGGATTTGCAGGAGCCCCCATTAGAGGCCATGTGCATTACTTCAGTTATGAAGCACATAACTAAATATTTCTCTCCTCCTACAACTTGCTTTTCTATACTTTACAATTACTTCTATAACGCTGACTGATTAGGGCAGAAATAAAACTAAATTTCTGGAGCAGGCTTTCACAAGTTAGTGCCCTCAAATATGTTTGACTGCAACTCCCATAATCCCCTAGCCAAGCAGCTAAATAGATCCTGAAGTCCACAGCCCAGTATGACTTGCTTTCAACAGGTTCGATATTGCATTTTAATCTCATAGCACCCTTATGATTCCAGAAATAAAAATGAGCTTACTTCTACTGTCCTGCTGCTGGAAACATCTTTTGGAAACAAGCACCATTGTATTGTAGAATGTGTGGGTATATGTATGCATATCTATAAATACAGTGAGCATCTCTATAAACTGTCGGAAGCCCCCAGTCTACAGAACGTTTTTTAAAATAAGAACCTTGCAAGAAAGGAAGCTATAGCCAGTGACACCAGTAGGCCATGGAATATCCGCACTGTCCAAGGAAATATTGCCAATTGAAATATGCATGATTAGAGAGAGAGAGAAAAAGAGTTCATGCCATACAATTTTGGGGGGATGGGAACAAAAGAGCATAAAAATAGCAATGCTAGATGAAATCAGAGGTGTACATAGTCCAGCATTCTGTTCCCACTGCTTCAGCAAAAGTCTGGAATATGTACTTCATGGGGCTTGGAAAGATACAAGTGGCAACTGGTGGCTTCCATGTCAGTGGAATGATAAATCAATTCTGCTATCCAAAGTGCTGAATCTGTTTTAGAGATGGGATTCTACATCTAGGTTGCTTGTTTAAAGTTTGGACTAAAATCCAGAATGAATTTACTGGCCTACTGAGATAGAAGTCCACAGTTGTCACTGAGTCCAGTAGCAGAACCCTGATGCATGTTAGTCTTGGTGACATGTGCATGCATAAGTGAACTAAAATGCATCCTTTTGAGGACAGGGCAGAACAGACTATGCTTTTCTCTCTGTGCTCCATCCCCCAGAACTCCTCCCCCCGGCAGCTGCCTAGCCTTGAGATGACTGCTGCCCCTTCTTACCACTGGGAAGGCAAGGAAGGGCAGAGGCATTTGAGACCGTGAAGACATTGCTGCTCTGGGCTCCTGGCAGAAGGAAAAGGAGAGTGTTCTTCATCCCTTCCAATAAGCCAGCTTCATGGTCTGAATCCCTCCCTTCCCCATCAGTAAGTAGGCACTATCCAATGTTGGATAGCTGTGGGCTGGGTACAGGAAGCACAAGGAATTCTGTTAGCCAAGTTATGATCCACTGTAGGATCTCGGCCCAGCTGTCCTGCTCTGTTTTCTAGCAGTTGGTTTTCAGTAGCCATGTCATTTGAGAGATCTGGAAGCTGTAGTCCAAAATTTTTCCAGACCCTGAAAAAAGCATACCTATTTGTTGTTGTTGTGTGCCTTCAAGTTGTTTCTGACTTATGGTGACCCCAAGGTGAGCCTGTCATTTGGTTTTCTTGGCAAGGTTTATTCAGAGTGGGTTTGCCTTTACCTTCCTCTGAAGCTAAGAGAGTATGATTTGTCCAAGGTCACCCAGTGGGTTTCCATGGCTGAGTGAGTCTTCATCTTCAGAGCCATAACTCAGTTCTTAAACCACTACATCACACTGGTTCTCATGCCTATTTCAATTTCTTAATTTATCCGTAGAGATGGATATTTTGAAATAATTACAATATAAAAAGAAAGAAAGTACATTTCAGCATATTATTCAGCCTGTTGTCCAGAGGCTACTTACTGATGGGCAAAATTGAGATCCCTCATCTCTATTTTTATGATTCTTTTAACTGGATTTGGACTGGACAGCCTTTCAAATAGATAATGTCTTTAGAAAGAGGACTGTTCTCTGATGGTGCTTCAAAGAGATGAGTTCTCTCTGTAAAAAAAGATACATGGCCATTCTGCTCTCCATATTATAGGCCAAGACAGTCACTTGGTGAGCTACATGGCTCAATAGGGATGTGAGCATGCTCTTCTACCCAGTGATATCCAATGACTACTGATGGTTTCGATGTCAGTGGAGCAGTGAATCCACTCCAGGTTTTTGTTTGAACTTTAAAGAAGCAATCCAAGGTGCCAAATCTATTTTAGGAATAGGATTCCGCTCCTTTAAAATTCAGACTAAAGCCCAGAGTTCATACACAATGCCACTGTCATGGAAGCCACCAGCCAGATATTATCGGACCTTCATCATTCCTATCGAGCATAGCCAACAGTAAGGAATGATACCAGTTTGTCCCGAAGCTCTAAACACACCAGACCTCATCTGATTTTGGAAACAAAATGGACAGAGCTGGTTAGGTAGATGGGCAATCTCCAAATGCCAGGGATGACCTGTTGGGCTAGAAAAGAATTTTGCCTAAAACCCTGGAGATGCCAGTTAGCTGGACCAATGGTCTGACTCAGTGTAAGGGAACATCCTATCTTCCTTGGGGAATTGCAGTTCAAAAGCATCTGGAGGGCCCTATGTTCTCCACTCCTGCTCTGATCACTGTACTGAACTATCTTTGATAGGAAGAAAATAAGTGAACTCAGCTATTCTATGTCATTTCCCTCAACTTCTCCAGTTTCTGCACTGCACAATACAGTACCAGCCTTTGTTAGATGATACAAGGTTGCTTCCTTCCCCTGACAGAAACTGCTCCTAGCAACCTCCTGACACCTGGGATTAATTTGTAGCACCTTAGAGGCTAATTGATTTATTTTGGCTGGAACTGTCAAAGGCAACGTCTCACTTCCTCCAAAGCATGAACACAGAAGGTGCTGGATGTATAATTTACAGGGTTTGTGGTACAATGGAAACCAAACTGTATTAGTAAGATGACAACCAGTCGTAGGTAACCAGAATTCAGAAGTGCACCTCATTAGCTGAAGTGCTAAGCACCACAGAACTATAACATAAAACCACCTCCAGGGTAGATGAGGGAAGGGAGCACAAAATTGGCACGGGAGAACTCAATTGTAGAAATTGACCAGAATCCATATCCCATTCCTGAGAAATATAATCAAATCAGGGAATGTATTCTAACTCGGCAGGCGCCCCTTCCAACTGTTCTTGTCAATTCTTGTTGTTCAAGCAGAACGACCCTAAGGTCAGAAATAGCACACACGGGGGCAAAGTAGTTTATGAACACGTCCTTTCCTGCATTTAAAGATCTTGACAGGGGTGAGAAATCACAGTGGGTTGTCATCTCGAATAGCAGTTAAACACATTGCTGGCCAAAGTGCGAATGGAAGGGAAATGAAGGGATGGATCAATCTACCAAGGGTTAGTAATCGTTTTGTGAACCTTCTGCCCTTTATAGAAAGGGGATAAAATTGAAAACTCCCCCATTCTTCAGATGAACTAAAATAGCAGCTGCTGTTACTAGCCATTGTTCACAGGGTCTGTCATCTAACTTGTTTTACAATCTGTATTGGCTCTCAGCACAACCCAATGTGACAGGTCTTTGTTTATGCCCACATTACAGATGGGAGAACTGGGGCTGAGAAATAATGGTTTTTTCAGAGCTTGCTGTTTTGGAGTACAGTCGTCAGAATTCACAAGCCGGCCATTACTGATGCTGATGGGTAAATTCTTGGAGTTGCGGTCCAAAAAAGTAACTGTTCCAAGCTCTGAGTTTGCCCAGGGCCTTGCATAGAGTCAATGGCAGAGGTAGGACTTAATTTCCATATTACAGCAGATCAATAGAGAAGAAGAGGAGAACACGTTGTACTGAAGTTTATTGCAAATTAGTTGAACCTCAAGAAAGCATTTGTGGATTGTGCTCAGGCAGCTTTGTTGGGCATGTCTGCATCATGACTCACCTTCTCAGAAGCACTGCTGCAGTTATTAAAAAATATAGTTGCCCATATGTAGGTTCACACATTTAGATGTTGGTTTACCCAGATGGCATTTTTGCATGATGAGCACAGCTTGGCTGTAAAACTTCCAGCAGCCCAGCATGGTCCCACCACCTAATGTGAACCAGACAGAGTTGGCCCTAACATCTGACAGAGTGGAGCAACTGCCTCAGGCAGCAAATGCCTGAGGGGAGCAGTGGAAGCCCACTCTCCCATTCTTCCTGCATCCTTTCTGCCATGCTATGCAGGAAGGGGACAACACCTGTTCTGCACTCCAAGCATAGCTTGCCTGAAGTAGTTATGGGAAGACACAACTTTCCTTTCTTCTCCACTGCATTCCATGCCTAAATTAATTTGTGATCTACATCATTTTTGTTGTCAAGTGCTTGGAGACTGAAGAAGCTAGTATGTTGCAGTGACCAGAAGACTGATAGTACAGTCTCAAGCAGAATTTGTAAAAGTTACTTCTTTGGGCAGATCCTAGAATCCCCCCACTAGATGGGGAATTCTAGGAATTATAGCCTCAAAAATTAACATTTGCATACTTAGAGTCCTTGGGATCAGTGGAACAGATTCTCTGCTAACTTTACTTCAAATTGCAGCCTGAGCTAGAAATCAGGAGGCCTGGGTTCCTGAAAATCTTGCCTCCACAGTCTATCATAGGGTGGATTTCATCTACACATTTCTTCTCACTTTCCCCTTCCCAACTGCAGTCTCCTTTCTGTGGAGGAAACAGAAGTAACATTACTGGTCTACGCTACAGGGTTGCCACAGCTCTAGTAGTAATGTACCTGCTCAAAATACATCACATAAGACAGAGCATACTAAATGGAATTTTTATAAATGGGTTACATGTATTCTTGTGTGCTATACAACTCCAGCAGAGAGTTGGAAGATTACAATGAGATAAATGTCAGTTAATGTGCTGTGCATTTTATACCAGCACATGCATGCACTCATTTTGGTTTTAAATACCAACAAAGCATTTTTCCTCCCAAAAATCTCTTTTTTAAATTTTAGTCCATTATATTTTATCCTCATTATGTTTTAAGCTATGCATTTCCCCTTCTCTCCTGTGACTGCTGCTGTAAGTATATTCTTGCACCTATGCTTGTGTCTGGAAGCTGGGTTACGTATGCTGGCTAGGAACATTAGGAATTGCCATGCAAACATTTAGGGTGTCACATATTCCCCACCCCAGTAGAGAGAGTAAGAGATAGAATAAGCCTTGCTTAGGGGAGACCCTAAGTCTGCTTAAATGTATAGTGTGAAACTTGTAGTTATACTGATTTCAGTGGGTCTGCTTTAGGCTTGATGAAGTCAGAATTCAGTCACCTGGAACCTGTGGAATTCTCATTTTTAGAACGTTAGCTGACAAAATTCAGTGGTAAGATTTTCCAGCTGTCTTGCGAAAGTTTTGAGCTGGCAGTTTCAAACTGAGCAGTTTAGTATGTGAGTATGTTTTATGCATGTGACAAGAAAGGAACCTTAATTACAGAATCACTGAATGATAAGAGTTGGAAGGAACCTTAAAGATCATCAAGTCCAGCTCTCTGCTCAGTGCAGGACCTGCAATGTAGGATGTATCTCTGGAAGATGATTATTCAGCATCGGCTGAAATACCTCTGGGAAAATACAGCTCATCATTTCTCAATGCAGACAGTCCCATTACAAAAGAGCTCTTACCATTAGGAAATTTCTACTAACCAAAATCTGCTTTCTTGCAACTTCCACTTTTTGATCTTACCCCTGCCTTCAATACCAGAAGTGACAATCATACTGTTGAGGGACTACAGACCTCAGATTCCCCTCCTATCTCTCACCCAAATTTTAAAAAAGGGGAGGAAAAATGGGCCTTTAGACTTCTTAAACAAAGTGCCCCGTCAGTCTTTGTTTTGGGTTTGTAACAATGTTTGAGGAACTGGAAGAGATCGTCTGGTCTCTACCAGATTGGCCAGAAGTGATTGATAAGGCCCACAGTAGGTCATGGGGTGGGGTGGGAGGTTGGAATGGACTATGAACTATATGAGGTTGCCAGCTTCTAGATCTGTAACCCCATGCCCCGCATGTAATCTTTTATTTTTTCTTTAAAGGCTTGTTTCTGGAATGTTTTTGCTTGGATCTGAAGCGCACTTCTCTTTTTTCCCCCCTTACATATCACCCAAACTTATATCCTAATCTTGAAAAGACAACTGTCAAAAGGCCTATATGATTTAAAAAAAAAATCTCTCAGTGTGAAATTAAAGATTTCTCTGCCTCAGTTACTGAATTTCACTGAGGAAAAGAAAAGAAAAAGAACAGTTAAGACATGAACCCAACTTAGAAAGCAATTAAGGGCTCAGCAAAGGTGTCACTCTCTCTTTCTTTCTCCCTTTCCATTTTGTTACACCTGTCAGAATGCTTTATGAGGTTAATACTTGTGGCTTTGTCAACAGGAGTTGTGTTAATAGCAAGCACATTTGGATGGGCCTAATGCAGAACATGTGCCCTTCCCAAAGAGTGCTATCTTTTTTGTCTGCGGAGCAGGGAGTGAAGGAAGGTACTGGACACTCTGGAAAACCTCATCTGAAGTACTTGTAAGATATAAGTTTATGTTTGAAACCTGGATGCATAGGGAAAGCTACATCTTCCACACCACTGAACAATTTGGATAACATGTGTGTGTGTGTGTGTGTGTGTGTGTGTGAGTGTGTGTGAGAGAGAGAGAGAGAGAGAATGAGGGGGAGACACCCTCTCAAAGCTGCCATTTTTCCCCCAGAATGACCTTTCCTGGGAGGAATACTTTAAGGAGTCAATTTCAACCAAAAGGGAACCCTGGAATGCATTTTCCCATTCCTAGGAAAAGTGAAGCAGCCATTTTATTCCTTTTGTTACTCACCAGACCAATTTTTCCCCATTTTTTTTCTTATAAAAAGATTGTAAGACCCTAATGGTCTAAAATTTTTTAAAAGATCAATACAGAATTAACAAAATGGGTTGGAAAGTGGCATATCAGAACAACCCAGAAGACTTGATCCAAGTTTTACCTAGATTAACCCACTGAAATCAAGGAGACTTAACATTAGTCATGATGACTAACATAAGCTGAATTAATATGGATGAGTCTACTCTAACTATGTCTGCATCCAACCCAGTGCTGTTTCTCAGCATATGTATTGTACTTTCTTTCCTCACACAGTTACAACAGCTGGTCCATTTCAAACCTCAGTGGAGATGTACAAGCTGAGGCCCCTTCTGAGTAGAGCTTAGAAAAGTTACTTTTCTGGGCCATAACTCCAAGAATTACCCTTCCAGCAGGGATTGATTCCTGGCACTGTGGTCTTAAGAACAGAACAAAACAAAAACCCTACCTTTTTTCAAGTTCTTTGTTGGACATCTTTGGCTCAGGGGCCCACCGGGGACTTGATAAACCCATACTACATGCTTGGTTTTCAACAGAAAAGATCAAGATTCTCTCTCTGTTGGCTGCAGTCTATCTCAAGGGAGATATCATGGTTCAGTGGGGGAGGAGATGGTTTGCATGTAGGAGATTACATATTCAATCTATGGTACCACTAGGAGAACTTTGGGCTTTCCAGGTGTTGTTGGACTGCAGCTTCTGGGAGATCTAGCCAGCATAGCAAATAGCGACTGGTTATAGGAGATAAGTACCATAGCATCCAGAAGGCCTCAAGTAGCCCAGCCCTGTTTTGAGGCTGGCTGGATCTCTCTTAGCATATATTCTCTCCATCCCATTTCTTCATCACTCTGGAAATGTGTGTGTGTGTGTGTGTGTGTGTGTGTGTGTTTTTAAACAACCTATGTGTATTTCCAGGTACATGAAAAATTGCATGCTTTTTTTGGTACACCTTTACCCAAAAAGTCATCTTTTTTTCCAAACACTTTTCCCTAATTTTTTTTATTTTATGTTCCCCAAGCTGCACATTTTAAAGAAGTGTGAAAAGCTGAAAGATAGGGCATTCCAGGCCACGCATTTGTTTAGGAGGTGCAAACTAACCTCCCTTGTCCTCCCTGAACAATACATGAATATGTGTGTGTATGTGTCTTCAAGTCACCTGCTGACAATGCAACCCATGAATTTCACAGGGTTTTCTTACACAAAGGATACTCAGAGGAGGTTTATCATTACCTTCCTCTGAGATATTGCCTACAGCATTATTCTTTGGTGGTCTCCCTGGCAAGTACTAACCAGGGCTGACCCTGCTTGGCTTTGAAGATCAAATGAGGTGACTCTAGGATATTTAAGAATGCATAATGCATAATGTGATAGAAGCCTTAAATTCTTTTAGAGAAAGGTGCTGTACACATTGAAATGGCGGTGATGATGATTATGATGATAGCTGGAATGCAGAATGCATCCAAAGTGGAAAATGCATGTCGCTTGCATGTTGAGGCATTATCAGTTGAAGGGACATCCCTCAAGGAATAGTGTTGCAGGAAACCCAGCCAGATAGAATCATAGAGTTGGAAGAGACCACAGGGGCCATCCAGTCCAACCCCCTGCCATGCAGGAACCCACATCAAAGCACTCCCAACAGAATACACAGAAGAGCTGTTGCCCATCAGATTAGATTTCCACTATAGCATGATAGTAAGGGTGTGGGACTAGGTTCTGGGAGGTCCATGTTCTAGACCAGTGTTTCCCAAACCCTAGTCCTTCAGGAGTTTTGGACTACAGCTTCCAAAAGTTCCAGCTGTCTTGGCCAATGATCAGGGATTCTGCGAACTGAAGTCTAAAACACTTAAGAAGACCTGAGTTTGGGAAACACAGTTCTAAATGAAGTAGGGAAGAGGAAAGCTATTTACCCCACCTTGAGCTCTTTCGAAGAAAGCCAGAATATAAATGCAACTACTATAAATGTAACTAATAATCAACCACCCAAGCAATCAATATAAGTGGATGAAACATCAGCCTAGCTTAGCATAAGATAGCCTTATATATTGGCAGATGACTCCAATGACAGATCTATAGGCAAGCCACAGTTACAGTAAATCATTTTAGGAAAACTACAACCTGCACAGAAATAAAAAATGACTCTCTGACTCTCTGCTTGAGTCCACCCCTTCTGTAAATTAACAACTTCAAGGCCCATGGCTTTTTTTTTCTCTTTAAAGGAGATTTTGACTGCTCCTCTAACAGAGGATGCCTTGAAATAGAGAACTGTCCTCTAGGGAGTAGGATACATGCCCACTCTAATGTTGATGTACCTCTGTATGAAGGCTGGACAACTTGTATCCTATGGGCTCCATGCAGCCCCAAGGCTATTTTGCACCCCTTCAGAGTTCCCCCATATTCATCCCATTTCAATGTTTTGATCACTCTTCACCAAAATGGGAGTATTGCACCTTCTCCAAATTAGAAGATGTATTCCTATTCTGGATTAGCAAAGCCTTCATTGCTATACAGGAGGTAGGCACCTTCATTTTTAAAAAGTATACAACTATGCTAGAAAGCACTTATTCTTTCTGGAAGGATTAATTTTGTTCCTCAGTTGAATTCACCTCTTTTTTTGTCTTAGAGGTTTCAGCCTAACTACACAACTCCTAGGAAGTATTTCCTGCCTTGCAAGAGGGGAGAATGTTTATTTGTAAGCTGTTACTCGTAAGAGACAGAAAACACCTCTAAATGCACGCAGCGGAAGATCATAAAGCCTTTTAAGAGTATATATTTTCAATTTTTGGGTCTCTGGATTTCTGGGGAGTTGATGTCCCTCTGCACATTATGGAAGAAATTGTGAGAAGGCAGTTTTCTCCCACGTTTGGAAAAAAATATTGGCAGCATCATCTGGTTTCAAAACTAGGGAAACTGCTTTAGGGATGGTTCACCAATCATTATTCTAGGGCCTTATCACACTACACTATTATAGTGTTCTCATTCCACTTTAATTGCCATGGTAATATCCTAAAGAATTCTAGGATCTGCAGTTTAGGGAGGGGCATTTAGAATTCTCAGGCGGAGAGTTCTTGGGCCTTGCTGAACTGCAAGCCGCAGAATTCCACAGAATGTTGCTATGGCAAAGTGGAATAATAGTGCTGTAACAGTGTAGTGTGATAAGGCCATTAGTAGACTTGAGGTTAGCCTCTTGCAAAGCTTATCTTGGCCTATTTGGTTTTAAACATGCTTGAGCTAACAGTTCAGGCTGGCCAGGCAGAGCTAAAATTATTTTAGCTTTACAAAATTCAGCAGCAAAGTTCATTTTTTAAAAAAGAAAAACAACTGTCTTTGAATATTTTCTAAATGTTTAACCCTTCCATCTTAATGTTAAATCAACAGATGTTGACTGGTGGCTTCCTTGTCAGTGGAACTATGAATCGTTCCTGGTTTTAGTCCAGATTTTAAAGGAGCTATCTCAGAGTTCTAAAACCTCATCCCCAAAATAGGCTCAGCACTATGGATAGCTCTTTTAAACTTGAGACTGACACCCAGAATGGATTCACCATCCAACTGATACAGGAGCTGCCAGCTGCCATTGAACACAATGAAAGCTTGTAGAGTTCATGACTTTGCACTGGAGAAAGCGGCTTCATACTTTAGCGAAAACTCCTCTGGATTTAAATCTGTTTGTCCTTTAACATATCAACACCTGACAGAATCCATAACAGAAAAAGGTGCAGGGAAAACATTCAAGGGGAACGTAAATTTTCGAGTTAGTAAAAGGGGAGGAAGAATTCTTTCTAATCCTTTTCCTTGAGTTTCACTGAATTCACCTTAAAAGAGATAAGATTTCAGATGAAAATATACTACAGTGTGAGAAGTCAATTCTCTGTCAGTTTTAGCACATGGCAAAGAACTAGCTAATTCCACACTTCATCTGAAACGCACAGCAGATTCATGCGTTCCAGCTGTGACTGAAGCTAAGATTTATTACAAGTAATCCCTTAAACTGTACAGGCAAGAATAGGCTGATGTGTTACAAGATAACTTTCAGAGTGCTGAAATAAATAAATTTCGAAGGTAATTAAAAGCTCCCATGAGTCCAAAGCATATATTTTGCAGAGAACAAGGTTGCCCGTTGCATCCCTCTTTTGATTCCCTGCTCTGACCTTGCCAGATTCCTGTGGGTTGGTTTCTGCACTGGGAGTGGTTACATCATTTAGTGCCTCTCAATGGTGATATTACAGAATGATCAGCTTTCAGAGGTGACTGACCATTTTCTTTCTGTATGAGTTCTTGCTATAAGCCACTCTTTTTCTATACATTTAGATGAGAAACATATGAAAGGCAAGCAAGGGGAACATGCAAACATAGGAAATTGCCTTATAAAAACTCAGACTATTGGACTATCTAGCATAGCTCTGACGGGCAGTGTCTCTCCAGTGTTTCAGGTAGAATTCTTTCATAGCCTTACCTGGAAAAGCCTAACATTCTTTTGTCAGTTTTATTTCCCGGTACTAAGCAGGCCCGACCATGCTTATCATCTGAAATCAGATCAGATCTAATGTGTTCAGGATCATAAGAAGACTCCTTCCTGTTCAGTAATTGTTATGCTATACCCTTGGAAAGAGGATCAGACATGGACTTATCTACTGAGGACTAATCCCCACCCCAGCCCCCTGCATTTGCTCATCAAGCAGCATCAGAACAAACAGATGCTGAGTTTCTCATAGTCATTAAGGAAAAGTAGGAAATAATGAGCTAAATCCAATTGCTATTCCCAACTAGAGTACATCCATGGAATCAGTTGCTGAATGGTAAATCAATATATGTCTAAATCCCATTAATTCAAGGAGCCTACTCTTGTTGGAAGTAGCAATTGCAGCTTAGACCTGTGAATTTGTCTCATTCCCGTTCTAGCAGATATTTCCCTTTGCATGTTCCGTACACTTTTTGACTAGAGAGATTTTTAACCAGTGATTCCAAGTTAGCCCTGGGTACACTCAATGTGTAAGGATCTTTCCTTGGTCAGAGCTATGCCTTTGTCATACTGGTGGTCTACCTGACATTTTGGACCTCTAACTCCCATCAGTCCCACTCAAGGAGGACAGTGTTTAGCAATGATGGAATTTGTAGCACAGCATCTGAGGGAAAGATTCAGGTCCTCCATGTCTGGCCTATAACAGAGGTTGGCAAAAATATGGCAGGGAGGCACAGGTCTGTTTTTCATCCCTCTGCCCCTTCAGACTTCCTGGACTTCCCTTTTTCTGACTGAAAAAAGAGGGCAAATTGTTGCTTTTGGAGTCCTCCAGCAACAGGAATACAGCTTTTAAATAGATTTCAGCAGGGCTCTTGTGTAATTCAATATTAAAAATTGCCCCCTTTTTTTTCAAAACCAGAAGTAGAGCTGTAATTCCTTCTGTGCTGGGGGCCATTTCTGGCAATCAGTGGAGCCCCCTGGAAAGTCACAGGGGTAGAAAATTGGCTCCAGGGCTCTCTGTAGATCCTACAGAACATGAATATCTGCCAGCATGCTTACAGGAGGCAAAGGAGGTGGTGGAGGCCGTTTCCTTGACCCCATGGTTTCCCCATTCTGCCAGTTCTTGAGAGAAGGCTGAAAGAAGAAGCAGCCTCTGTCTCCAGCACACCCCTGCAACCCTTCAGTGGCCAGTCAAAGACAGCTGAGCCCAGAAGCTTCCTCTGCTGCTGTTGCACTCCAGAGCAGGAGCCTTGTGGAAGAAGATACTGGATACCTCCTGCAAGTTCTGAAAAAGTACATATGCAATTGTATAACTCGTTGCTAAACTTGCCTATGTCAGCAATGGGATGCTGGCCTATGGGATGCTGGCATGTAATGGTGGAGAATTAGTTATGCCTTACCTTCTGTTGTCCTCTTTCCACAGGGGTCTGCATGGGCCAAGGAGAATTGCCCCACCGGGAAGTACACTGTCAGTGGAGAATGCTGCAAAGCCTGTAATATTGGGGAAGGGGTTGCCCAGCCATGTGGGTTAAACCAAACTGTCTGTGAACCATGCCTGGACAGTAAGTAACATATGAAAATCACCTCTGCACTGATGCTGTGGAATGTGCAGCACCCCCTTTGTTTGAGATCAAAATGCCAAAAGATGTATCACTGGTTTTACATTAGGGACCAGATAAGAACTGCTTCTCTAGAGTGAACAGTATTTTTGATTAGGCTGTTAATTTGAACCTATTTGTCTTCTACAACTTTTTAAATAGACTGAGTATGTTTCCGTATGTGTCTGCATAGGAAAAGGACTAATTGAAAGGTCATTCACAATTAATTTTTAAATAGTTCCTTAGCTAGGTGACAAGTGAAAAACTCTGCAGCTTGTAAAAGCTTTGACTTAAACATTGCTTATGGTTAAGCTGATTTCACAGCAGCCAAATTAAGCCTAAATAATTAAACTGAGATTATCATACTTTGGACATATCATGAGATCATTGCAAAAGATGATAGTGCTCAGTAAAATTGAAAGCATTAGAAAAGGAAAAAAACACACTATAGATAACATTGACTCAGTCAAGTTGAGTTTGCAAGATCGGAGCAGGTGTCAATGACTGAAGGCACACACATACATACACACCCAGAGGATAGGCTCCTGTTTCAGTCATCCTATGTTTGAAAGGGTGTCCAATCCAAGTCTAGCTAAAGGGAAGGGTCAGGAGAGCTCCTTGAAGTTGCCCATCAACAGGAAGCACCTGGACAACAGACTTGAGCAGCAAGGCATTATAGACTTCTCTAGTACAGATAAGTGCATTATGTTTCTACTTCACTTTGAGATGTTATTTTCAAATTGGCATCTAGTCTTGTACAATCGTCCATTCATCCATACAGCCAGCCCTCCATATCCACAGATTCTGTATCCATGGATTCAACCATCCATGGGTTGAAAATATTGCCCCCCCCCAAAAAAAAAATCCAAGAAGAAGACTTTGATTTTACCATTTTATATATCTGCTAAAATGGTATAGAGTGATGAATTGGGATTTTCTTAATGATAAATATGAGTGAGCCTGCTATGCTGTGAGCTACAGCTAATGTTGGGCTGTGATGATCAAAGTTTGAGAAACTTACTTTTTTGGACAACAACTCCCAGATTCCAGTAACCATGCTGGCTGAGGATTCCTGGGAGTTATAGTCCAAAACCTTATTTTTCCAATCTCTGGTGATGGTACTAGGGTACCTGGCTGAGAAAGACGGTGGCTCGCAAACCTTCAAAAGGATGATAACTTAAGAATGAGAAAGGCTGGCTTGGGGAGACCTGAGGTCTGTTCCACTCCTTGCAACACTGGTTGAAAATAACTAAAAATAACCTTCCCATGCAAAATCAATGGCTGCTACTTAACCTCAGCAGAGAATGGCAGCAGAAATGCTGGGTATCAAATACCAGGCTGATAATCTGACCTTGGAAGAGTTGCTGTATTGGCATTTGGCAGGGTAGGGAAAAAAGGAAGGATAAGCCATTCTGCTTTTATTTATTTATTTTAAGAAATCCTGCAAACTTTTGCACTGCAAGCTCATATCAATGCTCTGAATCTAGTGGAGTATCCTACACAGGACATCAGTGATGTAGCTGCATTTTGTGTGCAACATACTATGCAATCCATTTTTATTTAATTATTTCTTTTGTGCACAGATATGCTAGCAGAAACATATGCCAAAAAAAAAAGTGGGGTGGGGGGAGAAAGAAAAGAAAAAATGGCAGCAGCCGCTGGGGGATTTCATTTGAAAGCTGACTCCGGAAAGGAGGGAAATCAATAAAGAGAAATCAGCAGAGAGCCAAGAGAGACAAAAAACAACTTTCAGATGAGTCAGTTCCCAAAATACTAAACGAAGGCTGATGGTTGCATCTGAAACATAATCAGGACAGAGTGCCTGAAAATACCCCCAGTATCTTGTCCTCTGCCTTATCCCAGTTTCCTTTACACTTTGGGATTTACTAGAGTTAGCACCTCAAGGGCTAGGTTTCCCAAGCTTTCTGTTATGTTGGCTTACACATATGTCTTGTAGTGTCCCAGATCCACACTTTATCCTTTTCTGTAATCCAAGATATTTTTTTAAAAAAATAAATTTGATTGCGCTCATGTTTTTATTTGATGTTTTTATTGGGATGTGTTTTCATCTGATAAGTTTTAATGCTTTGGAATTATAAATTTGCTGTTTTGCATGTATTTTATTGTCAGCTGCCTAGGGCTCTAATTTTAAGAGGAGAGGCAGGTATATGTTTAGCAACAAAGATAAATGCACAACACAGAAACAGCATCTTTTGAGGTTTCCAAAGCATACCAGACACATCCACCTTCTATAATCTCAGGCCCTCTGGGTGGTTTGGACTGCAGCTCTCATCAGGCTCAGCCAGGATGGCTCATGATCAGAGATGATGGAATTTTTAGTTTATAACATCTGGAGGGCACCAGATTGGAGAAGCCTGGCATACACTATTTCAAGTCTCCTTACAACAATCTTGCATGGAAGAGGCAAAGTATTGTGGGGAAATAGCACTTAAAAGAGAGTATGTTGTCTAATATTACATGGTGAGGTTGTTTTGGTATGAGGTGACATTTGAACTGGGAGCTTTCTGATTCACAGATTGTATGCTAACCAACTCCCTCCAGTTTACAAGTCTCCTAAGAGAAGCTTCACTTCTTTTTTTGATGCATGCTTCTTTTTCCTTTTTTAAAAATTTACTTACTAAAAATTTTAAACTACACAACTGCAAAGCTAAAAGAAAGAATTACAGTTTGTGTACTACTTGTACACAAAACATACGGAGGCCTTGGTGCAGTCATCAAATATAATAGAATCTTGCCATATTTCTTCTCCATTGACTCTTCCATCAATCCCAACAAAAACAATCCTTGTTCCCTCTGAATATTAATCTCTAAAATCTTTTTAATGTGAGAGGGATTTGATTCCAGATTTTTTCTTTTGGCCTTGTCATATGTCCACCACAGGTGATAAAAGGTTCCCCTATATTGTTCACATTTCCAACATGTATTTGGCACATCTTTATGCATTTTGGTGCACACCTTTTTTGGCATCAAATACCATTGATACATCCACTTATAAAAGTTCTCTTTTAAGTCATAGCACAATGTAAATTTAATTCCCTCGGACCAAATTTTCTGCAATTGTTCCCGATATTTTGTGCCCATTTTACCATGCGTTCTTTTACCACCTATTCTTCCACCTCTAGTTTTAGCAAAAATTTATACAACTTCCCAATCATATGTTCATCTTCTGAACACAACTGTTTCTCAAATTCAGTCTCATAATTTTTTTAAAAAAATTTAAAAATCTGTCTTATGTTTTTCCACTATTTGTCTATATGAGAACCATTGAAACTGAAACTGAACTGATTTAATTCTGTATTGTTGAAGTTCAGTTTCCAACAAATCTCAATAAGTTGCCCATGTTTCTTTCACTGTTGTCTCTTTTCTGTAAAAAGTTTCTTGGAAATACATCCACAATGGTGTTCTAGAGCATAACCTTAGTTTATATCTATTCTATGTTCTCAGCAAAGCTCTTCTTACATAGTGGTTATTAAAACCCATATTCATGTTGATTTTATCATACCACAAATACCTGTGCCACCCAAATCTCAGTTCATGCCCTTCAAGGTACAGTAATCTCTTATTTGTCAACAAGATCCATTCTTTCAACCAAACAGCTTATGGAAAAATACAATTTCAGATCAAGTAATCTCAATCCATATGTCTGTTTGGTGTCATATATTTTACTCTAGGTTTCTTTTCTTGCCATACAAACTTCAATGAATCACAATGCCATTGTTTAAATAGAGACTTTCATCAAACTTGGTATAATCTGAAAGAGGAACAATGTTCTAGGCAAAACATTCATCTTTATCACTGAAATTCTACCCAGTAACAGTAACTTAAGTTTTACCCATCTTTGCAGATCATTTGTTTTTCCTCCACAGACCTGCACAAGCCTCATTATTTTGCCAAACTCCAGGAAGACTGTAAGGTCTCCCCCATCTCCCAGCACCTCCATTCAATAATAGCTTCAATGCATACCCCCTAATAGAGGAAGTTGGTGGGTTGTTTCTGTGGGCACGGTGAATCCACTTTTGGTTTTATAGCTCCTCTTACTACAGCTGCTCCAGTTGTATGGGATCTCTCCTAAGGCTGACCTTCTGTCAGCAGGATGGTTGAGTATCTAGATGGGTCCCTGGAGCAGCTGTGAAAAGAGCAGCTGTTAAACTGAGACTGAATTTGCCACCCATATGGTAACTAATCCATTGGCCGCTCCACCCCAGTAAAACTGTTGCCACCTGCAAGGGCACACCACGTTATGTGCACATACTTAGTTGGGGAAAAAAAAAAGAAAATACAGTCTTACAGCTGTTTGGTGTTTGGAGATGAAGGACATCTTTTAGTTATAATATGGTTATCTATGATCTCACGGCAGCATATATCGTTGGTCTCCTCTATTTTCTCCTGACAATAGCCTTTTTGAGTGGGTTACTGTTGGCAGATGGCGAATGGTCTAAGCACTCATAGGGTTGGCCCTATCATTTGGCAGAATGAGATGGTTGCTTTGGGTGATGGATACTGGGGCCAAGGCAACAGCAAGGTGGTAGAGGATAGAGGCAAGGGTGCCCTGTGGCCTCTTCTAATAGTCCAGTTGACTTCTGGATTGTGGGGCCCATTTTATCCTTTGACTCAAGCAACTATGACCTTGAACTGGTCCTGTGAATCTTAAGCTTCATGACAAGAGGTTCCTTGAATATAGGCTATATTGGCTGGGAAGATTCAGAGTTGTAGTCCAAAAAAAAAAAGAAGTTTCTAATCTCAAGCCTATTCTTCCTCCCGCCCCAGTTTCATAGACTGCTAAACTCAAGCACAGGTATCTTCTTTATTCCTTCATTCAGCAGATGAAATCCACATAAGGGAACAAGAAAGGCTGCTGGGGTAGGGTTACAGGTGGTCACGAAGGAGGCTATCTGCAGTAATTGAACCACACACATCTAATTCTCTGCTGAGCTCCATGCAGGTTGCCCTGCCTTTCTGGCTTGTGTTCAGGGGGAACAATCCCTCATACCAACCCCAGCCTAAGAATCCAAAATATTACTGGATGGAGACATTTCCTGTCTCATCTGGGATATCTATTTGGGAAGATGAGTTGGAGGAACGCTTCCTAGGAGCAGATTTACGATTTGCCTACCACATTGAAACTACTGCAGTCCCAGTCAGAGATGTGTGTCTGATTCTGCTAAGCTGCCTGTGGGTGGTTGTGGGTATAAACACATGGGCTCCTGCTTTATGTTACTCTGTACAAATCTGACCCTAGGTGACATTCCCTTCTAGTGAATCTGTGCTGCTCCCAAGCTGTTCCCAGTGCTGGGTTGGTAAACTGGAGTTTTTGGCTTCCATGATCATTGCCAGAAAATAACATGTTGTCTTAAAAGGACTCTCCCCCTCAGATCCAGATAAAATTAAAAAAATATAAGTGAATAAATTATCTGAGGTTTCCCCTGTGTGTAGTCAAAAGCATAAAGAGGAAGATGGGAAGAACACAGAAAGTAAAAGGAAACTTTGGTGCTCCCTGTGAAAAATTCCAAAACCCATAGTCAAGCAATGACTTTTATTAGGATTGACCAAAATGTCACCAGTGTATGAATTTTAGAGTTCTCTAGAATTTTTCATCAGGCTGCACAGGGGACACCATGGTGGGGAGGTTGTAGAGGATAGTCTTTGAGCAGTTTGTCCGAACAAGTGAAGAAGAGGTTAGTTACCTTGCAGAGGAGTCTATTCTATTATTCATACACACACGGAGTTCAGTTCTAGCTGTGTCTGCTCAGAAGTAAGCCTCCACTGAATTCAGCTACTCTTACCAGTTTGGTGCATATAAAATTGCAGCTTTAGTGACAGTAAGGAAAATCTTGTACAAAAGCAATGCAAACTCAACCAATGATGTTTTAAGAGTAGTACATGAAATTAAACTTTTTGGTCAACTTGCAAGGGTTAACAAGAGACCTCAAACTCTAACTTGAAGCCTGAGTCAGGAGAATTTCCTGAGAACAGAGTAGAATATGAACTTGAACCTTATATGTCTCACTTGCCCAGACTTGGGATACACATCATCAGAAGGCAACTGACACATTTTTAATTGCAGTCACAACAGGTTATCTGAGTCCTAAGTCTCATGCTTTCAAATTAACCACAGGCAAGATTTAGGAAATAAAATGTAAGATATTCATGGCTGTAACAACCAATTAAGTTTCTGTCTGCAGCCAAGATGGTTAAATTCATGAAGCTATGCACCTGAGGAAGACTCTGCATGAAACAGGTTATTACCTAGTATCCTGTTGTTTGCTCGCATGCTATTGCATGTTAACTTAATGTATTTACATATTTTTGCTTGCTGTGGAGCATTATCTATTTGCATACTTCTGTCAGCCTATCTTGCTGTAAAGCACTGATCACCTGCACATTTTTCTCTGCTTACCGTGTTTAGAATTGTCTACTTTTGCTTGCTGTGTTTGATTGGTAACTTAAATATTTTACATTGACCACAGAGACAGTGACTATATTGGGCACTTTGTCTTTTTAAATATAGCAGAAACCTGTGTCCTTTTAAAAACATCTGCTGCATTTTGCAATGCTCTATACAGAGTGAATGCAATTAGAGCTTAGAGCTGGACGTAATTTCATGTTCTCTTGACTTAAACCATCACTGAACGAATCTGTACTGGTATTCTTCACATTCACTAGGGCAAGTATGTACCTGTTGGATCTGTTCTCAGCCTTGCCCTTACCTTGTACACTTCAGTCAGGCATTTAAAAACTGTAGCTATAATAAATAAATAAATAGATAAATACATCTCTTATCCACCTCTTCCTATGGATTGAGGCAGGAAGCAACATGCTAAAATACAACACATGAGATCAGCTAACCACTTAAAAACACATGATATCAGTTAAAAGAACATATGAAACTAATACATATTAACACAATCAATCCATACTTTAAAAGTCATAATTTAAAAATTCATAATTTAAAATCATCTGGGTAAACTTGCCAGAAGAGGCCAGTCTTTAGTCCTGTTTTAAATTCAGATAGCCTGTCCAGCTGTTGAGTCTTTTAAGGTTGAATCTATTAAAGCCATAGATAGATAGATAGATAGATACAGTCAAATTTCATCTTAACACCAACAGTAGCAATTAGTACAACAGCAACACCTGAATGTTTAAAACTACTATCCAAAGACAGGAAGGAACATAGTAAAGTGACATGTTGTTGTTGTTGAATGCTTTCAAGTCATTTCTGACCTATGCCAACCCTAAGGCAAACCGATCACAGGAGTTTCTGGCGGCTCAGAGTGTGTGATATGCCCGAGGTCGCCCAGTGGTTTCCATGGCTGGATGGGGAATCGAATCCTGGTCTTCAATGCTCAAAGTGCTACACCATGCTGGCTAAGGTGACATATAACAAGTCATATTACTAATCCATTTACCTACATTATCTGTAATTCCCCAAGATTTCAGCTTCCTTCTCCTATATGAAGATGGTGGGAATAGAACCTGGAATTTCTGCATGCAAAACATGTGTTCTATCATTAAGCTATATTGGTGATCCCATGGATACTAGCCAGTAGCTATTTACCAGCCACCTTTTGCAGGAAATGTGTAGATCCATTTCCTTCCATAGCACAATTTAGAAATTAAAATGTATGTATATTTTCAGTGCACTGAAACTCCTTTCAAAATAACCGTCATACAGTTAAAATGGAACTTCTGTCCCCATCTCTTTCAATAAAAGTAAAAATAAATTCTTAATTGATGGAAGATTCATAACAATAATTAGCTAAGTAATTCAGGTGTGGGATCAACACATACAAATATTAACTGGTATGTCATGTATGCCTGTGAAATCCTATGCATGCACAAGGCTTCCATGTTACCCTCTTCTGATTGCAGGTGTTAAGTACATCTATAAAATCGAGGGGATTTGTTAGGAAAGCCACAAAGGCATGAACTGAAAGAGGAACACAGCTTTGCATACAGCTATCATATGCTAATTTGAACGCACAGAAGCAAATTTAGAAATAATGACTTTTTTTTTTTAATAGGAGACCTATATAAGGCCAATATGAGACATCTCAATTTAGTAGGTGGAAGTGTGATCAGGTGACCCCATGTTATTGCCCCATCTGCTGTCCAAGTGTTTAGTGTTGCTGGGCAGCTTCAAGACCCCTTTCTGCTTTTCCATCTTATGGTTCTTTATCTTTAAATTACACTTGTACTGGTCAGCCTTTCAAACAGAGAAGGAGTGGGCAAGTCTGGGTGGACCTGGGGCTACTTCTGCATTATCTTGGACTTTGGCGGGCTATCCCTGTCCATTTTTCAAAACTGGAAACTACCAGAAAGTCACGTTATTAAAAAAGGATATTTTGAACCTAAAATAGACATGCTTGCTAAAATTGGCTGTCAGACCAATCACATGCCCAGAGACATGCCACTATTTTTTTCCCCTGCTGCATGGTTGGTATTGGAAACATCCAAAAGCCACACTATCAGCCCTGAAATAGAGGGTGCCCTCCAACAGAGGGCTGTCCTTTGGAAATCATTGAAATAGAGGAGTATTTGAAAGTAGGGTGTATGGTCATCTGACCAGTGACAAGGCAGTTGAGAAAGGCCCTTCAGTTGGTGCTGGGCAAGGAGAGAAGATAGGAAGAATTCATAAGCATGTCTGCTGCCCCATCTCAGCTCCCCATATCTAGCTTACCAAAAGCTTCTTGTACTCGCTTTGTAGAAGTTAGGAGCTCAGCTGTGTCATGGGAGAACTTAGAGGACACATCAGGCAGAAAGGTGGACAAGTACTTTGTTGGTCTTCTGACATACACAGGAAATTCCACTCAGCAATAATTAGATCCAATGCCACCTATTGACTAAAGTATGTAATGACATTGTCCACATAGTTTGGTTCATCCAAGCAGGTACATCATGGCTGTCAATGATCTTGTGAGAAGAATTGATTCCACTGAAAGACACTGTGCTTGAAGTCACAGGGACATTTATGCTGGGTAGTCCTCTAAACAAAAGGGATAGAGTGTAACTTTGAACTAGAGCTTGGCTTTGAGAATGCCAGAATCTGATATGTGAGTCCTTGAAGAAACAAACAACAAACCTCTGAACACAGGTAGCATGCCTTTGCCCTATCATTGCATAACCCACACCTATCAGGGATTTAGGTCCAAGTGTTGCCTAGAAGACAATAGTATTTTCAATGATGCTTGAGATTTCAAACAGGTTTGAAGCAAGTTTGACCTCCCTAACCACCTGCTATTTTGGAAATGGTGGACTGGAAGAAGTGGGTTGCGGAATACAAGACTCTCTGCATGCTGAGTTCACCAGGACTTTAGATCCCATCCTGAGGGTCTGCCTGATCCCTGGCAGTGTTCCACTGATGGCGATGAAAGGATTCATTATTTATCCTTCTCCCCTCAACATCCATCATCACACAGAGTCTGGCTCGGTTTGCTGTCTGAAGAGCTCGTCTCTTACTCCAGACTGTTCCTGTGAGAGTACCTCTGTGGCCCATTCATTTTGCTTCCCCAAGCACAATGCCTTCTCCCCTCCTCTGCACCAGTCTAATGGCCACCCCATCAATAATTCAGTTTGATGCAAGGATTTACCCAGGTTAATGGGACAGATTTGCTCCAGCAACTGAACTGAAGATGGATGTAAAGCCATGGTTATATTCAAGACAGACCTGACAATGCACCTTAAGGAACGCTGAGGTGGCAGTTTGGGAAGCGTAATAGAATAGGATAACTTGGAAGAGGACCTGGCTCATTAGGTAATTGGAAAACTGAATAGGAACACTCAAGATGACTGGTGACTTCCATGTCAGTAGAACAATGAGTCCAGGTTTTATTCCAAATTTTAATAGAGCTTTCTAAAGTGCTGGGCCCATGTTGCATAACACCTTTAAAGTTCAGGGCTAAATCAGAGTGGATACACCTCCCACTGACATGGAAGCCAGTTCAGGCTAAAACCTAGACCAGATTCACTGTCCCACTGACACAGACTAGCAACCAGTGCTGAGAAAACACTACACCAAGGTCAGGGAAATGTGGCCCAAATGTGGCCCAGACAATGCACAACAGGTAGATAGGGTTATGCATATAGGAATGTTGTACACATTAAAGGACACAAGACAGAGTCTTGAAGTTACCCATCAATGGTGAGCACCTGGGCAGCAGCCTGAGTAGGCATATAGGTCATGCAATCATGGTTTTCTACCACTCTGGTCTACACCTTTCAATATTTCACAGACCAAAACCAGGATGTGTTTGGCCAAGTAGGATAAGAATATGGTCCAGATGGCAAAAATTATTAATGAGGGAGAACAGACAAACCAGGAGAAGGTACACCAGTATGCTTTTGCCTCAGGTTTCTGGGAAGGATAAGTTTCTGCATTCTCCTCTCCTCTCTCCCTTGATGAGTTGAGTGCAAACTACTTTTACACTTTGAACTCTGTTTGCAGCAGCTGGAGTAAGGTGAGGACAAAGAGGAAGAAGAAAAAATGGGGATATTTGAAAAGCAGCTCAAAAAAATTGGATGGCAGGGATTAATCAGGACTGTCTCTGCCAAAGTGGTATAACTGAAGAGTAGAATGGTATGAGAAGGTTATAGTTCTATTTAAATAATTATTAGAAAACAATTATTACAAAAATTACATCTTTCTCTGGGTTGTACACTGCAATTCATGGCTACAGCAGTCTTGGTACTAGTATCCTCTCCTCTGCCCCTTGGTAACCTTGTGGTAACAATATGGAAGTGGGGGGGAAAAGTGATAGGCACCTTGCCTTTTGCTGTTGTTGTGTGCCTTCAAGTTGTTCCTGACTTATGGCACCACTAAGGTGAACCTATCATGGGTTTTCTGGGGCTGAGAGTGTGTGATGTGCCCAAGGTCTCCCAGTGGGTTTCCAAGGCTGAGCGGGGGATCAAACCTTGGTCTCCAGCATCATGGTCCAACATTCAAATTGTTACACCACAGTGGCTCTCCCAGCTTGCCTATGGCCACCCTCAAACTGAACGCCATCTCTTGATAAACCAAAAAATCACAAGCCAATGCAGTATTTAAACTGGGGCAGAACATTTTAAAATTAAGGACCAGAAACCTATATTTGGCACCCATTTTTTTAAAGACTTACTCAGCTAGATGTCTTAATTAGGCAACAAAACCTAATGAAATATGTTTTCATCAGCTTTCATCTTGTCATCAGAGTTGTCTGTTGATGCTTTGCAGTAAAACAAGCTCTTCGTCTTTAAGCATTTTGAAGCATGTGACAAGTAGCTGTCAACATACACATTTACAGGAAGAGATAAATGACAGGTGAGAGACAGAGAGAAAAAGAGATGAGCTTAACAGCAGCAGGAGAGAAGGGCAGCAAAGAGGAAACAGCAGTGGCTGAGGTGATCAAAGCACACCAGAGACTTGTTTATTTCTAAAGCAAGGGGCATGAAGATGATGAAAACAAAGTGTAAAAGAATTGCGTTGGAGGCAGGAAGCCTAATCTTTAATAGAGAGGCTCTGGTTCAACCTTCCCCAAATTGTTATCTTCCATATGTGTTAGACTGCAATTCCTATCATCCTTGGAAAAGCAATGTCACTGGCAGGCAATGATAGGTGTTCAGGAGAGTGCTGGGTCAGTAAGACCAGACTAAGACAAGTGGAAGCCCCAAACCAGTGGTGTAGGGACAGGGAGTGAGGGAAGGTGGTGTGCCCTGGGCAGTGTTTTTTGGGGGCTGCTGCTCCTTGCCTGCCCCCCCGTGTGCCGTTTCCCTGCCCCTGTGCGCTGTCACCTTGCCCTCATGGTCACCCTGCCCGCGCGCCACTGTCCCTCTTCCGCACGCTGTAGCCCCACCTAAGTGTGCCATAGCCCCATCCATGCACACTGTAGCCCTGTCCATGCGTGCTGTAGCCCTGCCTATGTGCCTCCACCCCCGCCCTAAACTAAGGTCTAAGAGTCCTCATATTATTTGCATCGGTATAGCATCAGTATAGCAACATCAGTATAGCAATTATAGATATAGTATATAGATATAGCAAGTATAGATATAGCAGATATAGCATATCTGTGGCCCTCCAGTTGTTGCTGGACTAGACACAAACACACATCTGGAAAGTCACAGGCTCCCTTTCTGCAGCCTACTGCAGCCAGAGCACCTCTTGCATTTTGTGTGGCTGGCATAAAAATAAACCATGAAATCCTTTAATTAAATTTTCTGTAATTTACATTAATTGCTCTTTTGAGGGGAAGGGGGAAGTTTAAATTCTGGTGCATACTATAAAGGCAAGTGAAGACATCTCAGCTGGAGAGAAGACACGGGATACAAACTCTTGAATAAAACCATTCTTGTTCATGGATGAGGCCTGATAGAGGAGACTCCTATACTGAGGTGGGGGAGAATGGAGGCAGAATCTAGGGTCCATTCACACAACTGTACACAATTATAGCACTTTGATTCAGTTTTAAATGGCATGGCAACATTATCTACAGTCCTGAGATTTGTAATCTGCAGGGGTGCTAAAGTTTTCTAGCAAATAGAGCGCCGTCAAAGTGTGGTGGGCTGAGTCTTAGATTAGAACTGTGGGAGACCAGGGTTCAAAACCTACTGGGTGACATTGCGCACTAGACTGTTATAGTGCTATCACTCCACTTGCAACATCCTATGGAATCCTGGGGTTTGCAGTTTTGGGAGGGGCTGGCAGGCCCCTCCCTAAACTGCAAACCCCAGGATTCCATAGAATGTTGCAAGTGGAATGATAGCGCTATAACAGTCTAGTGTGGAAATGGCCTCAGTCTCAGAGGAAGGCCATAACAAACTCTCTCTGAACAAATCTTGCTGAGAAAAACTTGTGACAGACTCACCTGAGGGTCTCCAGAAGTTAGAAATAAACTGAAGGCACGTAACAACAAACTGTAGATTCCAGAATTCCAGGATTCAAGATGATGTTGCCATGGCAGTTAAATTGGAATCATAGTGTTATAATTATATAATGTCAACAGGCCTTAGGGCAGGTCCTGTCATCAGATGGAGGTGGAGTTCTGCAGTTTTAGGCAGGTCCAGGGCAGAGCAAAGTGGTTTTAGTTTGGTTCATTGGATGATTTCAGAGCAGTCACTCTCAGCCTGACCTACCTCACAGGGTTTTCTGTGAGAATAAAATGCACAGGGGAAGACCTGCATATGCTGCCTTGAGGCCATGGAAGGAAATATCGAATATATGTGTAACAAACAACCCAAAATAGTGCGTCTCCTTAAAAGAAAAACAAGGAATGGGAGAAAAGCATTCCCTTTTTTTGGCTGGCAACTGTGCGAAAAGCAAAGCAAAGCAATATCCTAGGCTGGAGAAGGACAATACGTTCAAAGAGAATAAAAAAGGGCTAGAGAGGGAGAGATGCCTTCGTTCCATTGGTGGACAAAACACATCTTCTGGCCTTCTGTCCACAGCTTCTATCCACCTGTCACTCTGCTCAGACAGGTTTAGAATGGTTTTCCAAACAGGAACAGCACACATACATCCTAATTCAAGCATGTGTACACATTTCATGCAAATTAAGGTTACCACACTGAAAACTAGGGAAGGCTTCTGTACCTTTAATGGTTGTGTATAAGGGGGAATTTCAGCTTCTAGGTGACAAGCTACACTTGCTGAAATTCCCACTTCTACACAACCATTAAGGGTGTAGGAACCCTCTACAGTTTTCCCTCCAGCAGCCCTAGATGTTGCTGCTCAAAAATCTGTTTTCAACAACCTCTAAATCTGTGAAGAAAACAGCAACAACCACTATTACTTCTTGGTACTCTTGAAGTGTGGGCTACAGGGGAAAGGAGGATCTGTCACATGCACGGCCCTATCACACTACACTGTTATAGCGCTATTATTCCACTTTAACTACCATGGAAACATCCTATGGAAACCTGGGATTTGCAGTTTAGGGAGCGGTATTTAGAATTCTCAGCCAGAGAGCTCTTTGGCCTCAGTAAACTACAAACCCCAGAATTCTACAGAATGATGCCTTGGCAATTAAAGTGGAATAATAGCACTATAACTGTGTGGTGTGATAGGGCTCTGATGGTATGGAAGAGAGTTCTTTGGGATACCAGTTATTCCTAAAGGAAAACTAGATCCCATCGGATCTTGGAAGTTAAGCAGAGTCAGCTCTGGTTAGTACTTGAATGGGAGACTGCCAATGAATACCAGGTGCTGTAGGCTATATTTCAGAGGAAGGAATTGGCAAAACCACATTGGAGTATACCTTGCCTAAGAAAAGCCTGTGAAATACATAGGCTTGCCATAAGTTGACAGGTAACTTAAAGGCACACAGATACACAAGAAGTCTTTTGCCTCTCCCCAGTTCTACTACAGCTCTTTGCCTTTTATGGCTTGTATCCTGTTTCCTGGGGTGAATTATCTGTTATTCTGTTGAATAATTTATGTTACTTCCTAAAATTAACTTCACAGGAATTTTATCTGCTTTTCTGAAAAAGGCTAGTTTGACTGGTTGTTTGTTTGGGCAGAAGCTTTCCTTGCTTAATGGAGCATGAACCCACTTGAGAGAACTGGGAGAAGTTTCAGAGGATGGAAATGTTACTGTTTAGGACCACAGATCCCAAAATCCCCAAAAGGCCATCGGGAATTGTGGGACCTATGGTCAAAAAAATAACACTTCTAAGCCCTGGAAGTTGCTTACCTTATGTCAACCTTCCCCAACGTGTCCTTAAACTTAAAGGGGAAGCGAAAGGCCAGTAAAGCATCTATTTCCTTTGCAACTGTTGTGTTTTTACTGCCAGGGATGCGGAGACAATGCTCCTTCCCCTTCTGAGGAAAAAAAAGGGTAGGAGAACATGTATTTCCTTTGCAAGTGTTGTATTTTTACTGTCAGGGCTGGAGAGTCAGTGTTCCCCCTTCAGATTCTGAAACAATTTGGCTGACTTTAGGTACCTTGATTTCACTGAGATTTGTTTGGGACATAAGTTACTGGTCCACCATAGGTTGCAAAATGTCTGTGCTTAGACTTTGTTTAATAAGTACTAATAGCTCCATTTTGAGTGGTTGGCTCTAACCACCATTAAATTTTCTTTGCTGACTTTTTCAAGACATATGTTATATAAAGGGATCTTGTAGTACCGTTGAGACCGAGAGAAAATTTTGTGATGTAAGCTTTTGTAGACTGAGACCCTTACTGCACGATGTTTCCATCCCGGCATGATAACATGTTGCTTCCGGTCCAGGACGCATGCCATCGCATGACCTCATTGCTGACCAGGTGCTGTCGTGTCCCCATCCATTGTGATTACACCATATACCATTACAGGAAAAAAATCTGGTAATGGCCCCATCCTACCACAATCCCGTCAGCTGCAGACATGTGGGAAGGGCCGAAGTGCTTCCTTCCTCAGTACAGTGCAGGAAGAGGCGGGAACAGGGATTCGCCATTGAGCTGTACTGAGAAAGGGGGAAGAGGTAGCTGTCCGCTGGCAGCTGACTGGGTGCGGTGGAGAGTATTCAGGCCCCAATCCCATCCCATTGCCGAGATCCCACCGAGCTGACACGATATTGAGCCAGAGTGCGGTAAGGACCTCAGTCTGCTTCATCAGATGCACAAAAAAGCTTACGCTACAAAATTCTTTCACTCTCAATGGTGCAACAAAATCCCTTTTTATACTGATGTGAATTAACACAGCTAAGTATTTGGCTATAGATAGCCCGTAGATACTTTAAATGTGCATTTTGTCAAATCAGATCCATTCAGATAAGTTTTAGAAGCCTTCACTCTTATTACTGAAAGCATTTACACGTGGGGAAGGATTGCAAAAGTAGTGCCCTTCCAATAGGAGCAAGACCCTTGTATTTATACAGGCAAGTAAACAAATCAAAGTCAGAAAACAAGAAAAACTTGTGGTTAAACCATTATTGGCAGACAATGGAATACTAGATGTTTCACAGTTTTAAGCAAGACTGCAAAATAGCAATGTCTGGTATATCATTATTTTTAGCAAAAGCCCCTTTTCTAAGTTCCCTTTTTCTTTAGAATTTTCTAGCTCTCTGTCTCCTTTCCCTTGTGGTCCCTTTCTCTTCTCCTTTCAGCATGTGACTTCTCCATTTGTTACTTATGGCGTCTGCTTTCACAATTTTTAGGCATTTTATAGGCACTCTGACTAGATTCTTTTCAGTAAGTTTTATGCCATTCTTTTAATCAATCCAAAGATTTTTAAAAAGTAACAAAAAAGGGGGGGGAAATTATTGAACAACACAATAAGTAGTGCAACAACTCACTAATATTTTCTCATTAATAGTAACGACAACAAATTACTTTTGGAAGCTTTGCGATGAGTTACATGGTGAGTTATTGTTTTAAGAAAGTAATGTTTCATGCTCTGGGCAGCTGCCACACTCTTATGCAATGGTAGGGCAGGCCCTGCCTTGTTCTTTGATTGCAGAGAAATTCTACACACAAAACATGGGCAGCCCTTTCAAACTGAGGCCCTTTCCACACCTTACCTTCTTCCGGTGCTGGGGTGCGGGGATCGCGCAAGCAGCCTCTGGTGAGAGGCTCTCGTGTCCGGGGTCCTTCAGCTCTGCACAAGCTGCCTGCTTGCGCGAGTGCCCCGCCTCTTCCTCCCGCAGTGCAGCCTGGGACCTTCCCAGGCTGCACTGGGGCAGGAAACACGACTGGCACGGCTCTGGAGGCTCCGTACGCCAGGTAAATGAGCGCGGGGCCCGGGAGCAATGTGCAATTGTGCACTATTTTTGGCTTCTAGCCAAAAATGAAAAGGTGCACGATCGGCGCCTGCTGGCCCCTGGAGCCACAATTGCGTTGCGCAATTGTGAGTGCGTCGCGCAGATCGCTCCTCACAATTGCGCAACACTCCAGGCGCCCTTTCTCATGGAAAATACCGTGTGGAAAGGGCCTGAGACCCAGAGCACTGAAGCCTTCCATAACATTCTTCTCAGTGCCTGAGTCTCCTAATATTTCAAAAATGCCTCCTTCTAGTTAACCTTTACATTTCTTCCTGCAATTTAAACTTATTATTGCTTTCCCTAGAGGTCGAAGGGGCATTCTGGGAGGATGGATGAGGGGGAAGGCAGGGGCTGCTCTGGAGAGGGCTGTGACAAAGGCCAGGGTCTCATTGATAGTGACAGCAAAGGGCAAGTTTAAATGAGAACGCGGCATGTTTTGATGGAGGCATTCAATGTGGGAAGTGACTTCTTGCGTCCTGCCATTCAGAAGGAAAACAGCTATTTCCCAAGAATGTCCTCAAGGGAATCACACAGCTAATTAAAGATTAAAATGCTGCACTGGGCGGGAGATGGGGTGGAGCTGGGCTGTTGTGAAAGCGGGTGGAGGAAATCAATGGCAGATTAGAGTTAATATCGCAAGCACCCCCTGCGAGAAGGGCTCAACCCCTCACTTGATGCAGGGGGGACAGGAAATGAATGTAACAAGGAGGAGGAAAGCTTGACTTGGCAAAAGACGCTGTGAAACCTGGTTTAAAATGTCTCATATTTATTTGTCACTAGAAATTGCCTGGTAATAGGTGAGGCTTCTAAGGGCCTTTCCCAGAGTTGTGTGTATGAGAGAGAGAATGTTTTGTATCTGCTTGTGCATGAATGTGGGTAGGTGGGCACACAGAACATGCATGGGTAATACTTTCTGTGTGGTATGGATGCAGAAAAATAACCCTTCTGGAGGGAGAGGAAGAGCAGGGGTAACACTTTCCAAACTTAATTTCTGGTTACTGAAGTTTTCTTCCTAGTTAATACATCTTTTCTTGACACTGTGTGTGAATACAGATGCCCGCGTGGTTGGTGGCCACTTCTAACTTGGGGAAAACACATAAAAAAACCCCACACATTTACATTAACATTTCATATGCTTATCTATGTGTGTGCATGGAAATTTGGAAATAATTACTGTCATTTAAACTAGAATTCACTGCACCGGACCTTCATGGGAAATTCTTTGGTCTAAAAATAATTGGTGTGCGTGTGTGTGTGTGTATGTGTATACCTTTAACTCACCTCTCAACTTAGAGTGACCCCGTTAATCTCACAGGGTGTTCTTAGGCAAGGAATGATCAAAGGTGGTTTTGCCACTTCCTCTCTCTGAAATACAGCCTACGGCACCTGGTATTCCTTGGCAGTCTCCCATTCAAGTACTAACTAGAGCTAACCCTGCTTAGCCTCCAAGATCAGATGGGATCTGGTACTTATAGGGTATTTAGACATTGGTAGTCCCAGCTTAAGTAGATATCTTGAATCACTTGGTGGATGGTAAGTCAAACTTTATGTCAATCCAGTTGATTGAAGGGTTCTACTTTTGTTGGAACCTCCAACTGAATTTAGGCTCTTGCTTTTAACTGGTCTACTCTAGACATTATGAAAGTCTCTTTCACACTGTTCCATTATTGCAATTTGATACCAGTTTGACTGCCATGGCTCCACCCTATGCAATTCTGGGTCTTATAGCTCCCTGGGTGAGAATTCTAAGTACTCTTTCCCCACATGCAAATCCTAGGATTCCCCAGGATGAAATCATGGCAGGTAAAGTGGTATCAAACTGCTGTAATTATCCAGTGAAACAGCTGCAAAGCTGGCTGAAAACCTGGATGTTTTTCTTTTTGCCTCTCCTTCCTTCACCTTGCATTTCTTTTTCTTATTTAGTATTTATTAATTTCAGAACAGAGATACAAACAGACTAAGGCCATTTCCGCACGGGGTTTTTAAAACGGTGCAGTCCATCCTCCAAGGAGGAGGTCTGCACCTGGGAGCGGACTGGGTTGGACCTACTTAACGTAGATCCGCACCTCAGCCCGCTCCAGAACAACCCCAAGTGGTCGTCCAGTGTGCTTTTGAAAGACCGCTAAAAACAGGTCTTTCAAAAGCACAGAGCACGCCACTGCGAGCCTGCTCCCTTATGCAGATTTGCAGGCTCGCCCCAGTGCGAACCTGCGATCTGCCAGGGGTGGGCTTTAGGCTGGCGAGCTTCAGTGGTTGGTCGAGACCCTCAACCAACCGGAAGCCACCATTTGGGATGCTGGAGCAGTGCGTATCGATGAGCACACACTGCTCCGGAGCGGCGTGGACCGGACCGGGGAGCCAAAAAGTCCAGTAAGTAGTGGCGCAGGGCGATTCCCTCACCCCATGCGGAAATGGCCTAATTAACAGTTACAGAGAAAAAGAAAAAGGAACTAAAGAAAAAAAGAGCAAACGATACATAAAAAGCTAAATTAAGCTAAATTAAACTAAACTAAAACTAAGACATAATAACAAACCCATTACAAAATAACTAATCTGTTACACTAAACACATCATATCTACACTAAAGAAACACAAAAGAACTCTGCCCCCCTACAAACAGTAATGAAAAGAAAAAAATGATTAATGATATTCCATATATTATTCTACCATTATGGAGCCGTATACATTCAGCTTACTAGAATTACTAATCATCATAACCACTGATAGCTACATCATTAGATTTCTTATTGCTCAAAAAATCCATAAATGCTTTCTAGTGTTTCAAAAACCCTTCAGTTGGTCTGTCTTTTAAAATCGATGTCAATTTTGCAACTTGGGCTAGACTCACAACTTTAACAACTCATTCTTCCATAGTTGGTGCTTCAATTCATGTCCAAGTTTGGGCAGATATCATTCTTGCAGTTTTTATCATGTATCAAAAGAGTACTCCATATTCACTATCCAGTTCTTTACCAGTAATTCCCCACGAAAGCATTTCTGGCGATGTTGCAAAATCTACCTTTAAAATGTTTTGGATGAACATATAAATCTTAGACCACTAAATCTTTGCTTTCTTGCCAAGCCCACCACATATGGAAAAAAGGCCCTTCCTTATCCTGACAGTCACAACATTGATTTGAAACATTTAATTTGCACATTATGCCCCAAATTTTGGCCCACCTTGTCATAAATTCTTTTATAGCTTCATCTTCAATTTCTGATTTCAAAAAACTTTTATCCAGTTTTTGATTACATAATCATCATTGTTATACAATTCTAAGTAAAAATCATTTTCTCCAGCCTCTTTAACTGGATCTCTCTTATCTTGTTTAACTCTTTAAGTTGTAAATAAGAGAACCAACTATGGTCTATGCCCTTCTCAGAAAGCGCTTCTCTTGACTTAAGCTCCCAACTTTCTTTCTCCTTGTACAAAAATAACTTTGTAATATAACTGTTTTTTATTTTTAAACCATTCTTTCTTGAAAAAAACTTCCTGCAGGAAGGTAACTAATGATGTCTTAGAAAAAAAACCCTTTGCTTATATTTGGACCAAACTTGCAGAAGGGCTGTTCTGATACAATGATTTTTAAAACCAGCATGTGCCCTGACTTTATCATATCAAAGTAACCATGCCAACCAAATCTTAAATTATGACTTTCAAGTTCCAGTAGTCTTTCATCTCTAAGCAAAATCCATTATTTCAACTCCATAAAACAGCAGGCTTTATAATGCAATTTAATATTAGAAAATCCCAGACCACCCTTTCTTTGGCATCATTCAATGTTTTAAATCTTATTCTAGGTTTCTTTGCCTGCCAAACAAATCTGGAAATATCTTTCTGCCATTGCACAAAAGATATTTCATTTCTTATTATGGGGACACTTAAAAATAAAATAAAATAAAATAAAAACCTTGGCAGAACATTTATCTTTATTACTGCAATTTGTCGTATAAAAGATAAATTTAATTTCCCCCATTTTTCTAAATCTTTATTATTATTATTTTTAGATTCACTAATAATTATTTTAAAACAATATTTGATCCCTTTTTCTGGCCTTAAAATTTGAAAGAGCCAATATTTTATTCTCTTCTTTTTAGTCAACAGTTTTGCTTTATCACAATTCACTTTGAACCCAGAATAAGCCCCAAATACCTTCAGTTTTTCCAAAAAGAATCTTTATTGAATATAATGGACTTTGCATTATTACCACAAGATCATCTGCACAAGCCCCCAGCTTATACACTTGTTTTATTTAACTCTCACTCTGCATATTCTGACATCTTGCCTGATATCACTCAATAAAGTCTCCAAGGCCAGTATAAAAAGCAAAAGTAACAAAGGGCATCCTTGTCTGGTTCGTTTTTGTATCTCAGTGGGTGTTGAAACATTACCATTTACTAAAGTCTGCCCTTTTTGAACTGAATATATTGTCTTTATAGCTGGGATGATACCAAAGTCCAAAGTCCATCCTTTCTAATACTTTAAATAAGTAATTCTAGGAAATATTATAAAGAGCTTTCTCAGCATCTTTAAAAAAATCAAAGCTGCCTTTTTATGATTGTGGAATTCAAATTAATTGATAATATACAAAATAGTTCTTACACTGCTGTTCAATTGTCTTTCTGGCAAAAATCTCCTCTGGTACTCATAGATATTCTCAGAAATATGTTTCCCCAATCTGTTTGGCGAAATGGTAGTAGATATCTTGTAGTCATTGTTTAGTAAAGAGATAGGTCTATAATTGTTTGTAGATGTCTTGTCTGTATCCTCTATATGAATCACTGTGACATAAGCATCTCTCTAAGAATCTGGCATCTGTTCTCGTTGTAGTACAGCATCGCATGCTGTCTTAAGTGGCTGCATTAATTTTTTTTTTGTTTTTTTGTAATTCACTGCAGGATTTTTTTGTAATTCACTGCAGGATAACTCACATGGGCCTGGAGCTTTTCACACTTTAGACATTTTGATTTCTTCAACAAGTTCCGCAGAAGTCACAGGTCCATTCAAACTTCGCTTCTGTTCCATACGCAGTTTGTCTAATTTAAATCTATATAAATATTCTGCCATATTCATAACTTCTTCCTTGCCTTTCCCATATAAGGCTCAGTAAAACTCTTGGAAGCTTTTAATATTTTCCCATTGTCCATCACATGTCAGTCTCCTTTCATAATCTTTGGCCATTTCCACATTACGCTGTTATAGTACTATTATTCCACTTTCAACATCCTATGGAATCCTGGGGTTTGCAGTTTAGGGAGGGGCATTTAGAATTCTCAGCCAGAAAGCTCTTTGGGCTCAGTAAACTACAAACCCCAGAATTCCACAGGAAGTTGAAAGTGGAATAATAGCACTATGACAGTGTAGGGCAGAGATGGCATTTGTTATAAATTTCTTATCCTTTCCTGTCTCAACTTATGAAACAGCCACTTCCCAGGCTTATTTGCAAATTCAAAATTCTTTTGTTTAAGAGATAATAATTTACCTCCCATTTCTTGTAAAAGAAGGGAAACAACAGTATTCAAGTTCCAAGGCTGGAGTAATTCCTTCCTGACCTCAATAGGGTAAACTGTGTCCATCCCCAGAATGCCTTCTTTATGCCCTCTTCACCATCAGATTTCTAACAGTGAAGGAACCACAGCTGTTCCACTGCATGGAATGCTTACCTAGATCTGCATTGCAAATGTTGCTGACGAGGAGGGTAACTTTTTGATGGTCTCCGTGTTAGAGACCAGTGTGATTGGTGGCTGGCACCTTGCACCAGGTTACATCACATGACAGGGGTGGGACAAGAGGCCATTTAAGCCTGACTACCCCTTCATGTGTCTTCTCCCCCCACCCCAATCTGTTTTATTTGTTTGCTTGTTTTTGCCTATCCCATACTATACGTGTGGTACTTGGGCAATTGGCTCCAGATGGTGTCATTTAAATAGGCTGTCATTTGTCAGGTAGCAGTGGGAGAATTTAAGACTCTGGTGATCATCTTTTGGCACTCTTTTGGTGTAGGGTAATGCTCTAGAGTCCCATTTTAGGGTCCTGCATCCCAGGGACTGGGCATGAAGGCTCCTCTTCAGGCTAACCTGGGATTCAGGCTCTCACTTACAGACTGCTGCAACTTGAGTGGGAGTCCCAGGGTTATGTTGGACCAGGGAGCAACCCATGAGATTTGGATTGCCCTCAGGGCTGAGGTGTTTCACCCAATGAAAGGCCGAGAAGGTTGTCTTGGGGATGAACCTGGGCCTCAACTGGACCCGCATCACATTGCTCCGCCCTCTTGCTTAATTTTCAGGCCAGGTTTGATCAAATAACGTAGCCTTTATTTAAATCTTTCTGTGTCTGGTCTCGTTATTTCGTGGTTGATCATCAAAAGACTTCTGAAGATAGGTCTTTTATTTGAATGACTTACCTGGAATGACCTGGAATCAATTTATATAAATGTTCCTGACTACATAATTACCCAAGAATTATTTCTTGTTATTTAATGAAAGGAGCAATTATATTTCTGCAACACTCTGAAAAACTATCTTCTCCATTCAGCATTTTTTGGGAAATGAAAACAAAGGGGATCCCAAGGTGGACAGCAAGTCTAAGATATGGGACAGGGTCCAGGGAGACTGCTTTGCATTCAGGATTTACAGTAATTCCCTACAGAGTATAGCTGAAACCAAAAAAGCAGGAATGAAGAGCAGGGTCAATGGAAAGTCAGCAATTTTGGCATCACTGTTGAATGTTTATATTGGACACCATAATCCTAATCCTTTCCCATAGCTAATGGACGGAAAACAGATGCAACTGAATGCCTGATCAAATATGGCTTCCCCTCATCCTGTTCCCCTGTGAAGCAGTGATGTGTGGCTGCCACATCAACATTTATTTTCTTGCTTACTTACAATATTTAAGGGCAGAGCTTGGGGGGGGGATATATATAGATATAGATATAGATATAGATATAGATATATAAAAGACTACAGCTCCCAGAATTCCTCAGCTAGCATAGGAAATAGAGATGCTAACTGGATGATTCTGGAAGTTGCTGTAGTCTCCAAAATGTTAGCTCCAATTATTTGGAACCAGTTTTCCAAGATTTGTCACATTTCTCACAAGAACTAAAACAATATGAAATCCAGAGCAATACAAACATTTTACCATCTGTACAGAGCAGCTGCCAGGCTTCCTTCCCAACACTATCCTGACAAGCCGAAGCTTTGCACCTCTACTGTAGTGGGGCAGTTGTGCAGGGGGGAGGACCAATTTTGATCCCCTGAACTCCATCACCACTTGCCACACTGTTATGTCTGTGTGTGGCATAAATCATCATGTTATTTCTAGTCGCCATTTTCAGCTGATTCATGGCCAAAAATACATACACATTTGTATGCCTTTTGGGTGGTATGGTATGGACTATACCAGCATGTGAGTGAGCACCAGAAATGATGTCATATCACTTTCCAGTTGACATTTAGCTGATTCATGCCAATTGTTGGAAGGAGAGCAGGCAGAAAGCAGTGACAGCACCACTCCACCCTCTTCACCAGAGGAGGATGCTGAAGGAAAAAATGGCACTGGCACCAGTATTTCTTGCAGCTGCGGAATGAGGAAGACACACATTCTAATTGGAAGCAGCTATCCTTTGAGTATCTGTCATGCCCCCATCCCAAGACCCAGATAGGACCTTTCCCAACAGCCACAACACAAAGACATGAAAGGGACAATATTTATGGCAGCCAGCATAGGGGAAAAAAAGAGAGCCCAGGAGACTTGGAGCATTTATATACAGTAGGCCCTTCACTTTCATGGGGGATAGGGGAAAAGATCCTCCCCCCCGAAAGTGAAAAAACTGCAAATAACCCAATCCCACGGGTGGGGTGGGCACAGGAGAGAACCAGCGGGGACAGAGCTTCCCTGCTGGCTTTCTCCTCACTCCCACCCATCTGATCGGGATCACACAGTTGGAGATGGGCTCAGGACAAAACCAGTTTTGTGCTTTTTGTGGTTTAACTGTTTATCCCTTAAATGGTAGAGGAAGGAATATCACATCATTTAAGTGCTGATGCAGAGTCAGTTATATGTTGAAGTGACAACAAGGTGGATAGGAAGAGAGTGTATTTTGGATCACAGGCAATTGAAATGGATTTTTGAAAATCATTAAAAGTAAGTAGGCTAGTTATTTTTGAGAAACAGCGGAGTTAAGATGTACCTTTCAGATTGTCATACTCTAAAACATTTCATACATGAAAACTGCAGCTTGTGGCCCAGCAACATAAGAGTGTGGTCAGGATAGCAAAAATTATTAATAAGGAATAAAACACAAACTAGTAGAGGCTACAGCATTTGCATTTGCCTGAGCCTACTGGAAATTATGCCGTGCTGTGCTCTCGCCTCTCTTCTCCTCCCTGCTGAGTTAATAGACTGCAGATTATCTTTGCACTCGGAACCCAGTTTGCAGCATAGAAGTAAGCTGATGACGAAGGCAGAAGGTGGGAAGAAGAGAGAGAAACTGGGACATTTTAAAAGCAGCTGAAAAGGTGGGACAACAGAGGATTAATCGTGAGTGTCCCTGCCAAATTGGGACAATTGGAAGCGTATGTTACTTGGAAGGGCAGTGCTCTCATTCTTCCCCCAACCACCTCTTTTAGCTACACTCACACTGTGAGAAATGAAAATGGAATGTGGTGCCAACTGTTCAAAATGGAGTTACTGCCTCTGCTTCCTGTTAAGTAGTGGCTAGGCAAAACACTTTGCAACTTGTGATAGACCAATAAATTGTGCTCCAAACAAATCCCAGACCAAGTGGGAAAGGGAGTAAGGAGAGGGAAAGTGGGACATTTGAAAAGCATCTGAAAAAGTAGGATGAAAAAGGAGTAATCATGACTCTACCTGCCAGATCAGGACACTTTGGGGGTATCGGTTGTATTTTTTACAGCAACTATTGCCCTCACATTGGAACACTGGAACCATAGCCAGAATCCTGTTAGGGAATTACGTCTTCATAAGTGGATTTATGCCTGTGGCAATTAGAACTGGGTCCATATCCAGTGAAGGATTGATGCTACATTACTACGTAAGGGAGCCAGTAAAGTGATCAATGCACAATAGGACCGATGTACCACAGGACTGATACATATCAGGACCAATGCACATTGGTTCCATTGTATATCAGTCCCATTGTGCATTGGGACATTGACTAGGGAGTGCTGATGTGCCTGGGGCACTTTTGCTGGTGTCCTCTTTCGCATCTTTGCAATTCACTAACGGTTTCTTAGCACCTCTGCTACATACCTAAGTATACTTAGAGCTATGTATTGTACACTGTGGTAGAGGATTCTGGCCAATAACTGTAACTAGTTCTTTTTTTTTTTTTTAAACAAATAAACTTCCAAAGTTCTGGTAGGATCTATACAGTACTTTGAGTTCCCGGTAAGGCAGCTGAGAGTGATCAGCCCTGAAGAATGTTCCAAGATGTGAGTGTGCACTTACATGTATGCCCTAGGTGCAGAGAAGGGAGAACTATGCTTGCTTCAGCTTCTCCTCTTATTGCAGGTTTGTAGTGTGAAAAGCACGCTGTGGTAGCATTCTCCTTTCTGTACCACTTTGAAGGGTTCCAGGGTCTTTGTGGGACTGAGTCTGGCAATTCTATCATTCAGGAACTGCTCTTTTCCAAGCCTCCGGCTTCCTTCTTCCTTGTGTGAAACAAGAGATCTTCTGTGCCCTGTTTTCTACATAGACAGGCTCACTGGAGCCAAAGCTAAATCGAAATAAACTGTTTTAACCTGCAGTCAGCTTGTGCGTATAACTCCTTCTGCTGGTTTAACTCCCCATTAAATCATAATATATTGCCTCTTTAGGCATTGCAGTGCACTTTATAATACTCAGTGGTGTGTGATTCATCCTATGAGATCTTTGTGAAGGAGTCAGGTCAATTTTATTGTTACGAGCAGATTATAACTACACAGCAATGAATAGTGAGTGAATTTTGCCTTCAGGCATCCTCACGCAAACTCTAAACAGGCCTCCCCCCAACTTTCAGGAGTTACAATAGCATTGCTTAATTTGGGGAGGAAATGAGGGTGGGAAAAATAAGGACCACATAATTAGGGGAGTGGATATATTACTCCCTTTCCTGACAAGGCTCTGCAGACAAAGATTTGGCAGCCCTTTTTGGCAACTATAGTTGCAGTAGAGTCTGCTTTCCTATTCTCACTCACCAGGGAATCCCATTGAACATAGCGGAGATTACTTCTATGGAGACGGCGCATCAGATTGCATTGTCAGCTTATTTTATCCATATACAAAATGTTCCCCTTGTGTTCTAGGCCAGCCTTCCCCAACCTGGTGCTTTCCATGTGTTGGACTATAGCTCCTACAATGGGGATTCCAGTGCAGCATTTCTAGAGGGAAACAGGTTGTGGGAGGTTGTTCTGGGACTTCGATGAGGTTCTTTACTGTCCTGCAAAATCTTATTTCAAGTAGGAGTCACTGAGGATTTTGATTGGTTGTTTCCACACTGCAAATTTTAGTGAATTTAATGATTTTTTTTTAATTTGACTTTGCAAAAAACAAAACAAAGGGGGAGGGTGTTTTTTCCCAAAAACTGAAACTTGAGGCAGCTTCATCAGTTCAAGAGAGGGAAAAGGGGGGGAGGGTAATAAGGTATGAGAACCACCATAGTATGGTGGCTTTACCACTGGACTATGACTCTGGAGACTAGGGTTCAGTTCCTTACTCAGCCATGGAAACCCACTGGGTGTGTCATGCACTTTCAGCCCCAGAAAACCCTGTGATAGGTTCACCATAGGGTTTCCATAAGTAGGAAACAACTTATAAGCACACAACAACAACAACAACAAGACACACACACACACACACACCCAAAACACCACTGAATGTTGGAGAAAGTGAAACAGACAGGTTTCCTATCCAGGTGGAGTACTTTGAATTCTCAACTCCTAGAGGTCTGTACTTGAATTCCTGTGTTTGTGATGTTGAATTAAGTTGCCACATCTTTCTTTTGACAGAGTCCTGTTCTTTAACAGCTATGTGGTAGGCGGGTATGACATTATCCTCTCAGCACTGAGAATAAGCTGTATAGATTGGAGTGGCCCCATACCCTGCAACATTTCACAGATGAAATGGGGAAGCATGTGGCCAAACAACATCAGAGTGTGATCAATATGTCAGAAGTTATTACTAAGGAAAAAGACACAATTGAGGAGAGGCTGCAGCAGTTTGCTTTTGCCCGAGTCTACTCGCTCTGCCAAAACATTCTGCGCCTTCCTGTCCTCTCTCCCCGCTGCTGAATTTATCTGAATTCAGTTTGCAGCAACAGAATTAAGCTGACGATGAAAGCAGAAAGTGGGAGGAGGAGAGAGGAACTGGGACAATGTAAAAACAGCTGAAAGCTTAGGATGACAGAAGATTAAATGGGACTGTCCCTGCCAAATTGGGACAGTTGGAGGGTGCAGATGTTTCACCATTTTGTTTGGTTTGATTTTTATAAGTATGTTTTAAAAACTACAGATGTTTTCATATATTTGACAGAAAGAATCTGAAGTTTTTAAAAAAACCTGAATGTGAGAAGAAGCACAATTGATGGTTTCCACCCCAACCCCAGCCCCCCAGATTTTAGCCTTTTACCATATAACTGCTGCTTTTCCTAAGAAAGGGACCTTGGAATCCATGATGAGTATCTCAGTGAAAGTGTGAAGTGGTTAAAGAAGCAAGTTCCAGTCCAAGAAAGAGAATGAACATGATATGGCTGATACAGCGATGTGCCCAAAGTAATCTACAGTGTAGTCATGTTTGGGAATATAATGTACATTTCTACTCACTTCCTCTGAAAATAATTTTGTAGAGCTGGAAGAGGCACTGAAAGGGACAAGAAAAGTAATTAGGGAAATGAAGTGCATATCTTCCAGAGCTGGGAAAAATTACCCTTTTGGACTACAACTCCCAAAGTCCCCTAGGGAGTTGAAGTACAAAAAGAAAAAGAAAAAACAGTTTCATGGAAAAAAGTTTCCATGTTCTGGCTCCTAGTGAGGACCTTTGGTCTCTGTTATTTCAGGACAAAAGACAAGTAAGGCTACAATCCTACACATGTCAACTTAAAAGTAACCTGCATGAGTTTTCAAAATTCATAAGATGCATTGTTCTGCAGTTAAGGGAGGGAAGAAAGAAAGAAAAAACAAAATGTTGCATTAGTTTGGTTGCTTTTGATTAATTTTCATAAACAGGGGTATTATCTTGATTTTAAAAAGTCCAGATGTTGTTCCAAAATTTGATATCCTTGTATTTGGTTTGGCTTAATTCTTCTTCCATGTTCTGTTTGCAGTTTGACTGTTCAGTTTGTTTTTATTTATCACTAGCTAAAGTATACTCAGTGCTGCCTATTTTCCTACCCAAACCTGCTGGTTTCCTCTCCACTTTATTTTTTAACTTAGGAATTTTACCAGCAGTCCTTTAGAGAGCCTCCTCCTGTTTTCCCACCCCATTTTGAATCTGAAGAATCTTCATAGAGGTGTTTTTGCCTTCCCTGTTTTCCAACATACTTGTCTTGCTTCAGGAATCTTAGCAGCAATGCATCTAAGAGCTATTATCTTCTTTTCCAAACCTGTAAAAAAGTATTCAACAATGTGTTTATGGCAGCGTCCCCCAACTTTTTTTTTCTATAAAGAAATGTTGACTTGAAAATGATCACTACAGCTTGGGAAGCAACCAAAATAGTTGTTGTTGTTCTGTGCCTTCTTTTCCAGCTTATGGCAACCCTAAGGAACGGGGATTTCTGGTGCTGTGTGTATGGATGCGCCCAAGGTCACCCAGTGGGTTTCCATGGCTGCGTGGAAAACTGAAGCCTGCTCTCCAGGGTCCAATGCTCAAACCACCACTACACCCCACTGGCTCTCAACAACCAAAAACATCATGTCAAATTTTGAAGCATCTGCCATGATGTCCTAATTAATTAATTATAGCAGCTCCCTTTTTGCTCTCCCCTTTGGCATCTCAGCTTGAAACTAAACACTTTAACATGGATTACAACAAAAGATACTTAGTCAGATTTTTAGGGCTCTACCACAATTTTATGATTGTATTTGCCTAGCACTCTTTTTGGCTTCCAGCAGCTGCCTGGAGTATCAGTCCGAACCTTGGCACTGCAACTTTTGAAGAATCTAGCACAGTGGTTCTTAACCATGCTTTCTCTCAGCCACTCAGTTTCATTCACTTGCATGTTCTCACCATGTGTAGAAGCAGCATGTGGTTAGTATATTTTTGCTGTCAAGCTGTTTCACAACTTTTGAACCATTTGAGATATTGTAAAGAAAATTTGTACAAATGATGTCTGTCACCAGCAAAAGACTCCTGCTCTTTGAGATCAATGCATGACTGTGTCTCTGTCTGTCTGTGCAATTGTCTTTCTGTTTTCCTTACTTTCACTCATTCATTCATTCACTCACTCATTCATTCATTCTATTTTTACTGTAAAAGCTCATAACATTTCTTCAAGCCTTCATGGACACCCTGGGAGGAGATCATGGATCCCCAGAGGTCCACAGACTCCAGGTTAAGAACTGCTGATCTAGTACAATGTTCCAGTGAATTATGGCTGTCATAAATGTACAGATATTTTCTTTTATTATTGTTTGTTGTTGTTATATACGGTTTTTTCCTATTACTTACCTGATTATTTTTTTAAAAAACACACTTGGGCTATACCTTTATTAGGATTTATCAGAAAACCATAAAAATGTGCAGACTTTTGAGTTTCCTAAAACTGGTCTAGGCATGGTCACCATGAAGTTTGCATCTAAACAGCCCCAAAATAGAAACTGGAGGCTACCTGAATCTCTGCTGTACCACCTAGCTTGATGGAGTTATAGTGTAAAAAGCTAACATTTCCAGGTTTTGCTGCTGAGGCATGCAAATCAGTGGACATGTAGTTCTTTAAAGGACTGTGACTCACTTCTGTTCTTCTCATGTGTTGCAGGTATTAGCTATTCAGACACAGTGAGTGCCACAGAGCCATGCAAGCCCTGCAAGGAATGCATCGACCTGGAGAGCATGTTGGTTCCCTGCGTGGAGTCAGACAACACCGTCTGCAAGTGTATCTACGGCTACTATCGGGACGGGGAAAGCAACCAATGCCGAGAGTGCAAAATCTGTGAGGTGGGCCATGGCCTCGTGTACCCCTGTGGGGAAGCTCAAAACACCTTGTGTGAAAAATGCCCCTTTGGGACTTACTCAGATGATGCCAATCATGTGGACCCCTGTTTCCCCTGCACTGTGTGTGAAGAGGATGAGATCACAGTCAAGGAGTGCACCGCAACATCAGATGCCAAGTGCAGAGGTAATAGTTGCAACAGCCACCTACCAGTTCTGGCTAATGAGGGGGAAGGGTCAGTTATAGAAGTGCTTTTCAGGCTGTCTATGAGGGAAGAAGCAATTTTTAAAAATGATGCGTCAGGGACTGGTGTCTGTTAGCTGCAACTGTTTCATTCTTTCCTGGAACCTTCTGCGGACCAGCAGCCAATGTGTCACAGACCAATACCATTCCACATGCCACCATTTGGAGCAGCACTGAGTTATAGAATATTGTGATGTGGTCTTCAGTTCACTGAGCAGTGAAAGGTTACTGGGACACTGTTGCCAAGGTTTGGGGTCCTTTAGGAAGGAGAAATCACAGTTTATTGGGGTATACTTTAGTTTATTTTAAAAATTACAATGGAGCATAGTTGTGGAGACAGTCTGGAAGATGAAGATTTCAGGTATGACTTGGGTTTTGCTCCACAACATACCCAACAATGCTGTAAAATGATGTGCATTTTTAAAAGGAATTGATATGTCACCCTATTGCTAAGCTGCCATTGAGGCCCTCTGGACTGCAGGAGTTTGAGACCCATGCCTTGTAGTCTATTCCTAATGCCATCATTATTCAGCATCCTAAGATAATTGTTGTTTATTTCATTTAAAGCCCTATGTGGTTTGGGTCCAAATTATCTACAGGATCACCTCCTCCAGTATAATCTGTCCTGTACACTCAGGTCCTCTGGGAGCCATTTACTTAAACCAGCCAGGACTAGACTGGCAACGATCCCCTAGAGGACCTTTTCATCCACCGCCCCTAGGCTGTGGAATGGCCTGCCGGAAAAGATTTGACAGCTAAATACACTGTTTGAATTTTAAAAAGTACTGAAGACCTCTCTCTTTCTGGCAAGCCTACCCACTCAGTTTTTTAACTATTAATTTTAAATTAGTTTATTTTGAATGCTTTTATAAGTTTTTAGCTGCAGTTAAATTTATAATGTACCCCTAAGCCATGAGAAAGAAATTTTTGATGATGATGATGATGATGATGATGATGATGATGATTTCTTCACTCTTCAGCATACTGTCTCCTGAACTCTCTCTCTCTCTCTTTTTCATTGTCTCAAAATTCCAGTCTTCTCCCTGCGGTCTCTCTCTCCTCCTACCCCACATACAAACAGCATACTTTCCAACATTTCACAGATGAAAACCAAAAAATGTGTGGCCAGGTAACATCAGAGTGTTGTCAAGATGGCAAAGGTTAGTAAAGAGAAAAAACGCACAAGCTCGGAGAGGCTGCAGCAGTTTGCTTTTGCCTGAGCCTACTGGGAAGGGCAAGATTCCACCTCTTCCTCTCCCCTTTCCTGAGTTATCTGAGTGCACACCAGTTTTGCACCTTGAACTCAGATTTCAGTAACTGAAGTAAGCTGAAGACAAAGGGAGAAAGTAGGAGGAGGGAGGGGGAAATTAGGCTATTTTAAAAGCAGTAATAAAAGTAGGATGACAGAGGATTAAATAGGATTGTCCCTGCCAAATTGGAAGAGTTGGAGTGTATGCAAACAGCAACAGATTTATTATCCCTCTCGCACTCAGCTGAGCATTTGCGGTTGTAGAGCATTTTTCACCTTATGAAGGACTGTGGGTCCGATTCATGTTGTGGCCCTCAAAATGCATACATCAGCTCAGAATTAGGCAGAAGGGAGGAAAAGCCAAGCTAACTACTTTTCTATCCCACCCAGGAAGAGCATGCTGCCTGTTTGGTCCTCTCACTGCTTTTCAAAGTATCCCTTCAGTGGTAGCCATATCCGGCTTGCTGCAACCCTGCCCCTCACCCCTTATGAACAGGAAGGCCTCTCAACAATAGCCACCCTGTGTCTTGTGGTTCACAGCTCCCATTTATTTCAACCTTGCTCTTGGCCTCTCACTACTGCCCTGTCTGAAGAATACAAAGGATGGCTGCCTATCCATGTGGGGGGAGGGAGGAGGGGAAAGGGGGGGGATTTACTTTATACATTTTTCATTTTAGAGAATAAAGGGAAATCTCAAAATAAGGTCAAATCAAACAAATTTCATCTCCCAATTTCTCCTTTTGTTTTGGCTTACTCCCACCATTACAAACTGAGTTCAGAGTAAAATGTAGTTTGCACAGTTAACTCAGCAGGAGGGAGAGAAGAGGAAGAGTTGTAGTCTTGTGTTCCAGTAGGCTAAATCTTTCCTAAACTCAGTGAATCAATCCCAGGGTTTCTCTTCTTAAAACATTAGTTTTGTATGTTCTTCCTCATTAGTAACTTTTGCCCACTCATAACATGGATATATCATTTTGACCACACTCTAATGTTGCTTGTCCACACATGTCCTATGCCATTTCCACACCCTACCTGATCCCGTTGTCCTCCTGTCGCAATCCTGGGAGCACTGTAACCGGGAAGGGAGTGCAATAGGAACACTTCCTTACACACTGGCTGGGTCCCTGCGGTAGGGAGCACAAGTGACATGCGCCCTGCCTTCAGCAGCACAACCAGGGTCTTTCCCATGCTGCACTGGGGAAGGAAGCACCTCCCATCACACTTCCTGCCCTTCCACGTGGCCAGGAAGAATGGGAGCGTTGCACTGTCACGGGTGCTTAATGGATTTATTCTGTTATGCTAATATCCCATGATCATGACAGGTGGGAGATGGATGGCAGTGAGACTGCAACGACGTTGTGCAGAAGCGCAACCTGTGGACCACTGCCATTGTGTCCCCATTGTAGGATAGCTCTATCGTGCGGAAATGGCCCTAGTTTTCATCTGTGAAATGTTTGAGGGTATTGCTATCCCGAGTAAACATGTGAACCACTGTGATGACCATTCCTTTAAAAAGGGTTTCATGGTTCTCTTACTATTCTACTCGCTTTGCGGGGGGGGGGGTGGAGATTTGGGACTTCCAACAACAGTGCAGTGAGGATTTTTGATTATGATGACACTTGGTTAGTTCTTCCCTGTCTTTCTGACAGTTCTTCATCCACGATGGAGAATTCCACCAACTAAAGCTTTGATGGATTCCAACACCAATGGTGCTGTCACAGGTATCAGATACAGTATCTTTGCATCTCTTCATGCTGTTCCATTTTCTGATGATGTTGAAACAGTTCTTAATTTGTTCATTTGATCATGGTCCCAGCAAATCCCCTGCTAAGAACCTGAACTTCATGAAAGAGTTTGGATTGTTTACCAAAACAAGGATGAATCAACTGGCATTCAGAAATTATAGTCATTATTTACAAAAATAAAGGGGCATGTCAAAATAAAGTCAAATCAAACCAACGAACAAAAAGAAGGTGATTTTTAAAATGGTACACAAATATCAACAGCAGCAAGCACTGTTAATTAGGACTAACAGCAAGATGTTGCAACCTACCGTAGGACAGTGTTTCTCAAACTGTCTGATGTGGGGTTCAGGCAATTAGTTTTTTCCAATGTGCCAGTGACTAGCACTATGTTTGTGCCCATTGCCTACAAATATTTCTTTCTTTCTTTCTTTCCTGGAAATTCACCAGGAAAGAAAGCTAGGGGCTGAAGACCTGGCACTGGCCCAGGGACCACTGCTTTGAGTAGCACTGTCCTGGGATGCTCATCTACCTTGCTAGACCAGACTGGTCCAGTCCAAGACCAGTTTAAGGATAACACCAAGAAGGAAGAGCAGAACAGGGGCCCTGAAGCAGAGTAAGCAAGGAGACATCCAGGCTCTTCTTTCCTTTGGGTGAAACTTCTCATGTTTCTAGCTAAATTATAGTTATTTTTCCTAAATTTGAATTTGTGCATTAATTAACATATTAGAAATTCTATGCAGAATTCTGTGATCTTTTCTTTGGAGCTGTGTTACTGGCCACCCTAGTATCTTCCAAGCACAAACACATTAGCACTATAGTATTGTAATGGGCAAGCTTCCTGGTGATGACTGCAGTTTTTGTCCAATACCTGGAATGCATCAGGTGGGGGAACGCTGATTTATGTCTTAGGTTCTCCAGATTGGGAAAACAGGTGACAGCAGCATCTAGAAATGTTGCTTTGGGGATTTACAACTCCATGAATCTCCTAGCTAGCCTGGGTACATTGTAATTTCTTAAAATGATTGTAATGCTTCCAGACTCTGGGAAAGGGGTTTAACTGCTGTCTGTCTATCTATGGAGCTATCTGTCTGCCTGTCTGCCTGTCTGTCTGTCTGTCTGTCTGTCTATGGTATTTCTGTATTGCCTCCCAGCCCATAAAGGCTCTTGAGTTGATGAACAAAACAAAAGAAAGAAAGAAAACATTGAATCAATACAAAGATAAAAACATTTTACCTCCTATCATGCCAGGGGTGGTGCTGACTATTTGAATATTTAGCCTTGGGGTTAATCCTTTAAGTGGAAAAACAGATTAGAAGTAGAAGAAAATTGTGTCCAAATAAACTAATGGCACCAGATCTATCTCATCTTGGAAACTCAGCAGAGTGAGCCCTGGTTAGTACTTGCGTGGGAGACCACCAACAAATACCAGATACTGCAGGCTATATTTCAGAGGAAGGAACTGGCAAAGCCACCTCTGAGTATTAGTTTTCTAAGAAGACCCTATGAAATTCATGGAGTCACTATAAGTCAACAGGTGACTTGAAGGCACACAAATACACATAACTGTGTTAAAAGGCTTCTGGCCAATGGCATATCCAGCCCGACCAGCCAAGTGACCCAGATGCGCAGCACTGGCAGAAGGAGGCTGTGATTAGAGACTTCACATCCACAGTTTTTATTCTTTGAACATGCTGACACGGAGCCAGGGCAGAGCATCTCCCACGATCCCAGCACAAACATTCCCCAATGCCCTTGTCTTCCTCCTCCTTATGCATCAAAGATGAGAAAACAGAACCACCCAGTGTGTGTTCTTCTCTTTTCCTGCTGACTTCTTCTGTTCTTTTGGCAAAGGAAGCTCAAGTCCATCTTTTTACAATAAATAAGCACATTAGTTACGCTTGGAACACACACAGTATAGATGTATTCCCTGGGATTACCAAGAAACAAACACAAACAACCCACTCGCTTCCTGTTCCTTTAACAGTGGCACAACCTACTGAAAGTAGCAGGTGATTCATTGACATGAGGTGTGGCAATAAACATGAAGTTGCCACAGACTGAACCCCTGTCAAAAGAACAGCAAAGGGTCCAGTTCAAAACCAGCAGGAGTTCCAGATTTTAGACTCTTTTGACAGCAATTCAGCTCACCTGTGGACAATACCTTAAACAAAAAAAGCTCCCTTTTTTTGGCTGACACCTTCCAGAAATAGCAACTGGTCATGCTGGCTAGGGAATTCTGGGAGCTGTAGTCTGAAAGGTAACATTTCTGAGCTCTGTACAACAGAGCCATCCCTCTACCTGAATGGATACAAGTGTGAGAGATGGTGACCACTACATACTTGCTTGGACTCTTGCTCTCGGTCCAAACTACACCATTGCTTAGTGGAGAGCAAAGCAGTTTGTGGCTCTTTCTTACTTTTGTGACTTCCTGCTTGCTCTTTTGGTGAGGGAACAGACAACAGTAGCAAGAAGAAGAAGCAAGGCTGGAAGAGGTCTGCAGGTCACTACCACCACCATTGGATTTTGGGTCTTTGCATGTTCCTGCCTGTGCTGACCTCTAATGGCCAGTCCTACTGGTCACCTTAGATTTCCTCTTAGCCATCGGAAAAGAACCAGTAGTCTCTCTCCCATCATGAAATTAAATGTTTTCTAGTCCTCTTGTTGCTGTGTGCCTTCAAGTAGTTTCTGACTTACGGTGACCCTAAAGTGAACTTATTACACGGTTTTCTGGGGGCTGAGATTGTGTGATGTGCCCATGGTCACCCAGTGGGTTTCCATTACCTAGTTGGGAAATCGAACCCTGGTCTCCAGGGACGTGGACTAATGCTCAAACCACTACACCAGGCTGGATTTTGGACTAGTCCTCTGCCTCCTACAAAATCTGTTCTCGTAGCTACATCTTTTATTTTTATTTCTTATTTAAATTATTGGCATATTTATTGGAATTAACAGAATCCCAGTGGTTTTAAATGTAGGAGTCTTCATGATGGAAGGCAAAAACTTAACAATGTGGTAGAAGATGGAAGGAAATCCGCCTTTTCTTTGGGACGCAGTAAATAGCAGTAGACATTTCAGCAAGTGCTTAAACAAGTGTGAAAAATGGTTGGCGTTGAAAGGCATGTCTGGTGGACACCCCAAGAACCTGAAACCACAAGAATTCCATCACTGACTGGTAGAATAGATATAAATTGCAATATAGTATCCCCCAAAGATGAGTAAGCATTGCTGTGATGTAACGCGGCTCCAGGTGGGGAAGGTCAGAGTTGCACCGGCTGCAGAGCACAGCTGTTCCCTTAGGCATTGCCAAATTCCATAAACCTAAGCAGAGATGGGTCAGGTCACCAGCATTTGGGTGGGAAACTTGAAAGGTGTGGGAAGGTGTGTGTGTGCATGTGTGTGTGTGTGATGGCAGCAACTGGGGAGACTGCTTTGTCCGCACTTGGTTCAGCTTTCCTGAAGAAAATAAGACTAAAACAAAACCAGATTTAAGATGACAAATGCAGACGTTTGCCATGACTTTCATAATATTACTTAAGTAAAATGAGCTCCAACAAAAAAGGGTTGTAGTATGAGTGTTCATTGTATTCATTCTCTGAAGCAAAACCACATATTCACAGCTGTCTTGAGAGTGTCCTGAAAAAGAATAATAGGTTTCACAGTGAGGCTACAGGGAATGGTGGGAGGAAACCAAATACAATGTTGGCCTACACCCACACTAAATTTAGGACCCCCCCTTCCAATCTGCAAATTCAAAATGCAAGTCTAAACTTTCATTCTGAAATGTGCCAAACTCATATTTCTCCATGGCTGCATTTTAGTTAAAATGGAAGAAAGAAAGAAACATTGGATAGCCAAGCATAGAACTCCTAGTATACACATAATTTCACCCTGAGAGAGTGTCAGACTCATGGGCAGCTGGTGGGTTTGTTCCTGCAGAAGTGGTGATGAATCCACTTCCAGTTTTGCAGCCACTCCTCTCGCAGCTGCTCTGGGTTGTACAGGTACTGTTGTCCATTATTGTGACAGAGGTCTGGCATCAATAAAACCACCATCCAACTTGGAGCAGCTGTGGAAGGAGCAGCCATAAAACTGAGAGTAGATTCACCATCCCCACCACAATGAGAACAGTGTCCACCCCTGCTCTGTGGAAGAGCAGGGATTTGGATTCAGGCCTCCCATATCCCATAATAGTTTGACAGGGACAGCCCTGGTTAATATTCTGCCATCCCACTTTCTCAGCTGCTTTTAAAATGTCCTCATTTCCCTCTCTTCCTTCCAGTTTCTTCTTTCATTTTGGCTTACTCCAGTTGCTACAAACTGAGAGCATTTCTGCCCTACACTGTTATAGTGCTGTTATTCCACTTTCAACATCCTATGGAATCCTGGGGTTTGCAGTTTAGGGAGGGGCCTTTAGAATTCTCAGCCAGAGAGCTCTTTGGCCTCAGTAAATTACAAACCCCGGAATTCCACAGGATGTTGAAAGGGGAATAATAGCACTATAACAGTGTACTGTGGAAATGGCCTGAGTTCAAAGTAAAAGGTGGTTTGCATTCAACTTGATAGGAGGGAGAGGAGAGGAAGAGGTGGAGTCTTGCGCTTCCCAGTAGGCTAAGGCTTTCTTAAACTCAGTAATTAATCCCAGGGTTTCTCTTCTTAAAATCGTAGTTTTGTGTGTTCTTCTTCATTAAGAACTTTTACCCATGTTTTACATGGACATATTTTGACCACACTCCAATATTGCTTGGGCACTCATGTCCTAGTTTTCACTGTGAAGTTTTGAAGGGTATGTTGTGCTGACCAAACTGTGCCTTTGAAAATGGCTCCATGCTTCTCGTACAGTTCTACCCACTTTCATGGGTGGGAGGGGAAGATTTGGGACTTTCAATAAAACTGCAGTAAAGGCTTTTGATTATTGCGGCACTTGGTCAATTCTCTCCTTTCTTTCTGGCAGCTCTTCATCCACGATGGAGAATTCCATCGACTCCAGCTTTGATGGATTTCAACACAAGTGATTCAGTCACAGGTATCAGACGCAATATTTTTGCATCTCTTCATGCTGTTCCATTCCCTGATGTTGTTGAAACAGTTCCTAATTTGTTCATTTGATCATGGTTCCAGCAAGTACCCCTCTGAGAACCTCAACTTCATGAAACAGTTTGGATTGTTTACCAAAACAAAGATGAGTCAACTAGCATTCACAAAGCTGTTGAACAGCTATTATTTACAAAAATAAAGGGACATCTCAAAATAAGGTCAGATCAAACCAATGAAGAAAAAGGAGACGATTTTTAAAAATGGTACACAAATACCAACAGTAACCACCACCATTAATGAGGACAAACAGCAAGATGTTGCAGTTTGTCCTAGGACAGTGTTTCTCAAGCTATCTGATGTGAGGACTAGCAATTAGTTTTTTCCATTATGTCAGTGACCAGCACTGCAGGTGGGCCCCCATGTTTGTGAGGGCTAGGGGTGCAACACCCTTGTGAAAGTGGAAAAACATGAATATCTTCCCCTCACCTGGCTGAATGAGTGAATGAGAAGATGCATGTGGGTGCCTTTACTCCTCCTGCTACCCAGTCCCATCCCATTATCCATTGCCCAAGCACATGGGAATGCACACACAAAGGTGCCTTCCCTGCTTTCACTCTCCCTGTCCCATCCTCTTGTCCTCAGCCCACCCACCCAAGCACAAAAGAATGCATACATGCTCCCTCCTTCCATACCCTTGTCCACCACCCACCCAAGCATGAGGGAATGCATATGCACACTCACTCCTTTCCTCCTCCCACTGCCCCTGTTTCATCTCTTTGTCCCCCACCAAAATGTAACGGTACAAATATGCGCACCTTTCCTCATCCTGCTCCCCTGTCCTCTTGTGTGTGTGAGTGAGTGTGTTGGAGAAGCTGAGGCAGCAGCAAATAAACTATGAATAATCAAATTTGTGAAAGTCAGACTCGCAAATGCAGATGGACGAGTGCATATGTCCTTTGGTTACAAATGTTGCTTTCTTTCCTAGAAATTCACCGGGAAAGAAAGCTAAGGGGTGAAGGCCTGGCACTGATCCAGGGACCACCACTGAGTAGCATTGTCCTAGGATGCTCATCTGCCTTGCTGCACTAGACTAATCCAGTCCAAGACCAGTTTAAAGATAACACTAAGAAGGAAGAAGAGGGGCCCTGAAGCTGCCCTTGGAGAGCAGAGTGAGCAAGGAGGCACCCAGGCTGCCTGACAAAAGTTTGTTACCCCTTGGGTAGAACATCTCATGTTTCTAGCTAAATTATAGTCTATTTGTGCATTAATTAGCATAACAGAAATTCTATGCAGAACCCTGTGATATTTTCTTTGGTGCTCTTATCATTCCACTGACTTCTTTTGGCGGGGGAAGATTGGTACCTTCAATAAAAGTGCAGTGAGGACTTTCGATTATGGTGACACTTGGTTAGTTCTCCCTTATCTTTCTGGCAGCTCTTCATCCACAATGGAGAATCCCACCAACTCCACCCTTGATGGACTCCAACACCAGTGAAGTAGTCACAGGTATCAGACACAGTATCTTCCCATCTCTTCCTGCTGTTCCATTCCGTGATGCTGTTGAAAAAGTTCCCAGTTTGTTCATGGTCCCTGAGATATCTTGCTGAGAATTTGAACTTCATGAAACAGTTTGGATTGTTCACCAAAACAAGGATGAGTCAACTAGCATTCAAGAAGTTGTACAGCAGTTTCCATTAGTCCATGCCAACCTGGGCAGTGGCAGAACATGATGAAAAGATGGGCTGGAATTCTATATCGTGGTCTACCTTATGGAAATTCAAATATACCCAGCTGTGTAGCAGAGGTGCTAAGAGATCCTGTTAGTGAATTATGAAGACCTATAACGGGACTTCAGCAAGAGTGTCCTGATTCATGCCAAAAGTGGTGATGTACATCAGCACTACCTAGTCAGTATCCTGATGTACATTGGTACTATTTTGCGTCAGGTCCCATTGTGCATTGGTCATTTTGCTGGCTCTCCAACTAGTAATGTAACAGCAACTCCTTACTGTATATGGACATTTACTTCTGACTTTCTTCCTTCTATAACTACAGTATGATACTATTCCTCTTCCCTTATTTAAACACAGTAACAGGGTTTGGTCAATTTCATTAAAAAAAGCCAAAAACATTTCAATCATTCAATCAGAATAGTATGTAATTTGTTAGGATGCTTCTAAGTGAAACAGAAAACTAAAAATTGAATATATAAGAAGACACCCTGCCTGCAAGAAAAATCTGAAAATGCAACATTCTTACATCAATTCTTAAAAAAAAAAAAAAGTGGGGTGGATGGTTGGAGTTTGTACATCACCCAGAAAGTGAGAATTTGGTATACAAAGCAACTGATCCCAACTGGATTGCTAGAGAAGTCTAAAAAGGGCAAGGGGAGAAACCGAGTATATTTTTCCAAAATGATTGAGGCTGCATTCGTAAACACTTTTTTAAGAGTAAGTCTCATTAAACTGGATGAATAGGATGGCACTGTAGAGGTAAGTTAATTTCACACTGGAAATTTCTCTCTTTCTGTATACATATTAATGTACATTTGGACTTGCCAAAGATTGAGTAATACTTCCATCAACACCATGCAAACAAATAGTCATATATAAGAAGGAATTGTTTATTGTGTGGAAGACATACAATAATAGCTTGCTTTTGAAATCAGCCCCTCATCTGTCTGACTGCAACCTCACCCTTTTCCAGAATGTGGAAAAGTTACCTTTTAGACTATAAGTTGCAGTATTCTCCCAGGAACGGGGGCATAGAAGCCCATGGATTCCAAGAGCTATAGTCCAAAAATTCTACAACTTTCCCAACTTTTCATAGCAATCAATTCTTTCCTTCCTTATTTTTTTTTTCAGATTTTCATCCAGGAAGTCCTAAAAACCCCTTTGCTATCACCATCAAACCAGTTACCTGGGACATTTTCAGGAGCACCGAGGCTGGCACAGCAACCACAGTCATGGGGAGCTCACAGCCAGTGGTCCGGAGTGGCACAGCAGACAATCTCATCCCTGTGTACTGCTCGATTTTGGCAGCTGTGGTAGTGGGACTGGTGGCATACATTGTTTTCAAAAGGTAAGGATCCAAAAAAAAAAGAGAGAGAGAGAGAGAGAGATGTATGGGCAACTGGGAATTCCAGGCAGTCCCAAAGGTTGACCCTGCTCATGGCGGTGTTCTGGTCCCAAGATGAATGAGAGGCCATGAAGCTCAAGGCAGCAAGGAGAACTCTTAGCCAGAGCTTAGAAGAGTGGCTTTTCTGAACGACTCCCAGAAAATCTCAGCCAGCATAGTCAGTGTCATGCTGGTTGGGGATTCTGGGAGTTGTCTCATCCTAACAAGCAACTTGATCCCTCCTGGTTTGAAGCCAGAAGGAAGTCATTTTATGTCTTGACACCCAGAGCCCCCTTTTCAAACCTCACCCCTTCATTGCAAAATGGAAAGCTTTAAAGGAGAGGAGAAGAACATGTGAAAGGGCAGGGATCAGCTTCAATTGGCTGCCAAGGCAAAAGTCTCACGGTTTCACCCACACCCTAGATCTTTGGGCCCTGCGGACACATCTTCCTGCATGCTATTTTTGCTTGATCACCCTGCCTTCACCACACAGGTGAGCAGGGACAGGAACAAGGAGAAGGAACAGCATCCCCTCCTCACATAGCTCTCTCTCTGGAACAGTGGACAACTTGAACCAGTGACCTTTGATGTCTGTTGGGTGGCTGGTGGAGAGGAAAGCTGTGGTCTCACATCTAGACTGCTGAAACAATTCCTGCCATGAGGTCTGCCTGGGCAAGCCCTGGAGACAAGGGGATTCCACTACACGCAAAGCATTGTGGTGTGGAGGAAGGAATCTATCCTAGTTCATGCTGTGTGTGTGTGCCTTAAGCTTGGAAAGGAGGACTGGGACATCTCTTAGGCTCAGCTGTGAAATGCTTTCAACCTTTAGGTGGAACAGCTGCAAGCAGAACAAGCAGGGTGCCAACAATCGCCCTGTCAACCAGACACCTTCACCGGAAGGAGAGAAGCTTCACAGCGACAGTGGCATCTCGGTTGACAGCCAAAGCCTCCATGATCAACAGCCGCAGACACAGACAGCATCAATGCAAGGTAAGGGTGTGGACTCTGTTCAGATTGCATGGAGAAGAAAGCCAAGGAAGGGAGATAGGTTCAGGAATAAGGGAAGCACATCCTGCAGAACTTAGAAGAATTACATATCTGACTATAACTCCCAGAATCCCCCTGCTAAGCTAGCCAGTGGGGATTCTGGAAATCATAGTCCAAATAAACAATATTTTCAGGCGTAGGGCACACCACGGAAACATTACAAACTCCCTGGCCTGCCCTGAGGAGAACCATCAACCCAATAGATTCCATCTCTCCATTGCCCTTTCCTGTAAATCAGTTCCATCAAATCCAGTTCACAGTCTGCCCGAGCAGAGAATGGGTAGGGGGAGGCCATTGCTTATAATCAGTAGCTTCAAACAAGCCAAGCCAGTGTATCAGGCAAAAGTGAGTGAGAGGTGAAGGTCCAATCTCTTCATAGATTTTAAACCTCAGGATTGGGGAAACTTGTCCCTTCAGATGAAGTCTTGGACTTCAGCTCCCAGAAGTCCTATCCAACATGGCCAGTGGTATAGTCCAGAACATCCAGAGGGTCAAATGTTTCCAATCCCAGCCAGAAAATTGCTTCTGGGCTTTCAAACTGAGGCAAGCATTGCAGGACAGGAGCCCTTGAGACTACATTTGGTACATCAGGTATCAGATGCAGCACTTACAATCTGAAAACAGCAAAATAACATCATGAATATGCAACTACAATATTCACAGGGCCCTACCCCCACCCACAGGGTTCCCAATAGTCATGTTAGGGACAGAGATCGTATAAATCTTAGCTCTAGAACTGAAATGAGAGGTCCTACAAATCCAAATACTTTCAAAACGAAACTCCAAATGAAAAATGAATCACTCTTATTTCTTTCTCTGGCAATCAAATCAGCTTTCAGTCTAGTTGGATGGATTTCTGCATAGCCATCAAGAAGACCAGTGATGTCATTAGTCATATATATGGTAATTGTGGGTAGAATGATGCTTTGCATGATGGCAGGGAGACACTTTGATTTAAATACCCAGGAAGAGTTAAAACAAAGTCATGCAGTATTTGTGTAAACAAATGTATTACATCCACTAAGATCTTTTTTTAGTGGGCCACTCCTCTGTACATACCTGCTTCGCAGTCACTTTAGCATAAATTAAAGATGTTCGATACACACTGATACCGTATTTTGAAAAGATCCCCTGAATGCATTACCACTATATTCATCTTTAGTGGACACACATACATATACACGTAAATAGGCGCCCCTCTTGTTTTTAGTAGAGCTAATACATGAAGGGGCCAATCCTTCAACATTTTGTTTTAACACTTTTTTTGGCATTTGATAGGTGTTCTTCCTTTCCTTTTCCTTTTCCTTTTCCTTTTCCTTTTCCTTTTCCTTTTCCTTTTCCTTTTCCTTTTTCTCTTGTGCTTGGCCTGCTGGCTGGAGCGTTTTCCTCTTGCTGGTCAGAGCATTTTTATTTGATATACATCACCTCTGGCTGCTGTTGTGCCACCCACAAATTGAGTCATTCTCTCTCACTCGCCTGCCTCCTGCATTCTGGTTTCTTTCCTTCCAGGGCTGGGATTAAAAAAAAGAAAGAAAGAAAGAAAGAAAGAAAGAAAGAAAGAAAGAAAGAAAGAAAGAAAGAAAGAAAGAAAGAAAGAAAAGCCCTGGTCATTCAGAGCTGTGGCTTCCTTTATTGAATCAATCCATCTGTAATGTACTCTTCCTCCTAACCTATTGCTTTCCACTTTAATTTCCAATGAGATATGATGTTTCATGATGTGCCCAATGTACAGTAGCCTCAGTTCTATTCCAGTAGTGGCCTACAATTAATTCCTGGAATCCCCTGACTCTGTTACCCTTCCTTCTTGATAACCTTACCCCTCCTACTTTCTGCAAGTGAGCAAGGATTGAGAGGAACTAGGAGGAAGAACCTCTATACACTTTCTCCCCCTTCATGGAAAGTGATGCTAATTCGGGCCCATAATGGGAGGCAAGCGAATGGGCAAAATGGATGCACTCAGGGGCATGGAACAGTGAGAGCATCCTGCTCAAAGTACTCCCAACATCCACCCTCCCCAAAAAATACCCTGAAACCAGTACTACAGTGTTATAGCATTAATCATAATTTTACTTCCATTAAATGCTAGTGAACAAGGCTTCATGCTGAGAAAGGAAAAGACTGGGACATTAGCTTGACTGCTGTTTTAAATATAGCTTAGCACATTACAATTAAAAATAAAAAAGAAGGAAGGAGGGGGGAGGGAAAAATATGGCAGCACCTTTACGAGTAACTGTTTTTTATTTTCACATGCACTTTCATGGATATAAACTCACTTCTTCGGATGCGGTACCAAGTTGTATTAAGGCCTCAGGCATAAAGCATATTTATACAGTTGTGGCAAAGGGATAGAATGTAATAGGATCCAGAAAAATACATGTCATGACCCTTGCCCTAAATTTTCCAAGGACCAGGCAAGATGGTACAGGCCTCTCAAAGCCTTTCAGTGGTCAGTTAGTGTTGAAGTGTGATCTTTAAAAATAAAGTGAGCATAGATATATGAATTGTGTAGGGACAATTAAGAGCATTCGGGGCCATTTCGGGTGTTGAGGCTCCTCTTTAAATTGCAAATCCCAGGATTCCATAGGATGTTGAAAGTGGAATAATAGCACTATAACAGACTAGTGCGGAAATGGCCCTGGACAAGAGGAGAAGGTAGAAACATGTAAACAAAAAAGAGAGAATGATTTTGATAGTACCTGCATATGCTAATATATATGTGAATACATATGCAGACATAGACATATACACGTGTATAGATGTGTGTATGCTAATATGTAATATATAATGTGTAGATCATTACAGTTGGTTTAAACAGAGATACAAGAGAGCTCACCATACTGAAGAGGACCCGGCCAGTTAACTTGTCTGCGCTTGCTCACTTTATTGTCCAGCTGCTCATGACTGAGGATGAGCAATTGCAAGACTCTTAGTTGCTCCCATGGCTGGTGGCTCCCACGTCAGTGGAGCAGTAAATGCTCTTGGGGGTTTGGTCCTGACTTGAAAGGAGCTTTTGAGGATAGAATCCAACACCTTGATAGCTAATTAAAGTTCAGACTAAAACTTGGAACAGATTTGCCACCTTTCTGACATGGAAGCCACCATGACTCTTTTCATTTCATTTGCATGTTTGTTTCCCCCCGAAACCAGAATTCAAGGCAGTTCCAAACAATATTAGCTTAAAAATCAAAAGAAAAGAAAAGAAAAAAGAAAAACAAGATACCAGACAAAAGTGGAAAGACGAATTGTAGTGAACACTAATCAGAATTAAATTATACTTAGCAGTATCCTACATTGGCTACTTAATTATGAACAAGTAACTGCACAACATCTCCTGGCCCAATCCGCAAGCCAGCAGCTGCACTGAGTGAAGGAAGTCTGTTCTGCTGCCAGTCAGAGTGTAAGGAAGATGATATTCCCAGCCTTCTCCTGCCACTAAGTGAGGCTGAAATGAGGAATTGCAACAGGGCTCCTGTTTCTTATTGCCATAGATTCACTCATGGGGGAGGAGTGTGGAAACGTTATCCTGCTTGTTCCCTGATCAGCAGCTGAACAGACCTCCTTTGCTTGATGTGGCTGCTAGCTGTTAAGGTGGGCTTGGGGTGGGGGATTCACAATCACAGCGGTAGTGCCATGAACATATCTATGTAGATTTACAGAATATTGAGCAGTTACAGATCCATAACTGTAGGTTGTGAATCTGTAATTGCAATACAGAATGCCAGCCAATATTTGAAACACATTAAAATTAAGAGCCATTAAGAGCACAGCAATATGGAAAGTACAGCACCCACCCATTAAGAGCTGCTTCTGTAACAGTCCATCAGTTTCCAAAAGCCCACTTAATTTTTTAAAAAAGATGTTTGTATGCTAGTGGAAGAAAAGCAGGGAGGGGGCTAAGCCAGCTTCTTTGGGAAGGAATTCCACAGCCTGGGAGCAGATACTGAGAAAGCCCTCTTTAAAATATCCCATCCTCTTCCCTATCCTATCTCTTGTCCCCAATACAGGCCTTAAAGGAGATGGGAACCTTTATACAAATCTGCCTGCCAACAAGCGGGAGGAGGTTGAAAAGCTGCTGAATGGCTCAACGGAGGAGACATGGCGCCACTTGGCTGGGGAGCTGGGCTACAAGGAGGACCACATAGACTCCTTCACTCAAGAGGAATACCCCGTCCGGGCCCTGCTCTCAGATTGGTCCAGCAAGGACAGTGCCACAATGGACGCCCTTTATTCTGCCTTATGTAAAATCCAGAGGGGGGACATTGTGGAAAACCTTTACAGTGAATCCACTGCTAGCTCACCGGTGTGAAGTGGGGAGAAGGGGCAGAGGTGCTCTGGGCAACTCCTCTGTTACTCCCCACACCCTGCTCTTCCCTCACTGGTGCCTCTTGGGAGAAAATGTGTGAAGGAAAGTTTTGAGAAATGGAGCTTATTCCTACCCAGTCTACCATTTGGGGGACATTGGATCAGTCCTGTATGCACTGACTTGGTTTTATTTTTCTTCTCCCCTGTATTTTCACCTAGTACCTCCTGCCAGTAGCAAAACTCTTATACACTGCGAGGAAGTAGAGGAAGGTAACCAGAGCAGATATTTGGGGTTTCGATGGTTTAACTTTCCTAGATGGATCACATTTTGTTAGTTCTGCTGAAAAACTAAGGCTGAAGAACTACATCTGGTCAATGCCAATATAGTGTGGCTTCTCTCTTTCAGGTGCCTCTGTCTGCAACATTCATCCTGGGTGCCTCTCCTTTCCCTTCTATGTGAATTTGCTTTCTGTACAGCCCCCTCTTGACCTTCAGTCACTGGCTCTTCCCTTTTGGGCACCAAAAAGCCCCTAAGCCAGGAAACAAAAGGAGGCCTGGTTGAATATGTTTCATGGCTGGTGATGGATTTGAGGAGAATGAAATATTGCGCTTGGAGCAAGAAGATATATGATGTGAGGAGGACACTGTGGAGACTTGTTTTGAAAGAGGTTCCTGGAGCATCTCTGGGTGGGAAGAAGAGGGACAAAGAGAAGAAAGGAAGGACATGATTTCTGGCTGTCAAAGTGACACTGTGAAGATCAAATCTTGAAGTTTAGGGATGGAACCAAAAGCAAAATTGTCCACAGTTCCATCTACATGTTAGAGTGATGGCATCAAAACTGTCCTTGACCCTGCCCTTTTTTTTTTCTTGCTCGGATACATTCCTGTAGTTTGAGTAAGCAGTAGTGATTCTGGTACTGTAGCTTTCTTTTTGGGTGTAATCAAAGCTAGCAGAGTCATAAACTGGACAGCACTGATAAAAAGGGTTATAAGCCATACTGGAGAGTGGAACTGGTCTAAACCAAACAAACAAACAACAGTACAAATGGTATTCATTAATGGGTGTGAATTATTAATAATCACTGTGATGCTATAAATCAAGCCAAATACCAGCTCCAATGCTAGTCCAGATGCTGTGTTGGTGAGACTTTAGAAACTGTACTTTGTTTTCTTTCTCAAGAGTTATGAACCAAACACTGTGGGTTATCAAAGCCATTACCTCTGTTGTATTAAAAGGGGGAGAGCAAAATAACTCCTGGGTGGCCTTAAGGCTTAAGATAGAGAGAAGAGATCTCTTGCTTCTACACAGACTTAACAAACAAATCCTCAGAGCTGAGTTGGGATTTATCCCTGCATCTTGTGATGCACCATTTCAAGAGTTTGCTAGCATTTTCCATATTCACAGATATTAAAAAGGACTGGGAGAATAACCCAGAGGAAGGATGTCCATAAGCTAAAAGGAATAATTAGAAATCCTTGGGCCAACAAAAGTGAACTGGAATTGAATCATCATCTCACCCCTGATATGTATTATAAGAAAGAATTGTTTTTGTTTTGTTTGAATTCTTGCTCTGAACAGTTATATAAACCTCAAGAAGAACTTGTTTGGAAATTTTCAGAAATTTAAACAGACACTAGAAGATATTATTTGACTGTTTATGTTGTTCTTCTGAATTGGCACTAGACAGAGAAAAGAATTCTCTGAAATTCATGTGCATAAAATCGTAGTAGCTTGTGGAAATGAGGGAAGGAAATCCAAAAGAATGCTAGAACAGAGCCAAAGCTTGGAACAGTTACTTTTTTTCCCCCCAGGATCCCCCAACCAGGGTTTTTAGCATTGCTCATGTTAGCTGAAGGGTTTTAGGAACTGTTATCCAGTAATGTAACTTTTCCAGGCTCTGGACAGGAGGTGATTTTAACTTCCCATCCCACCCAAAGAGATGAGTTGGGTCAGGTCAGGGATGTGTGTCAGAAATGTGGGTACCCCGATCAAGACTCACTGACCAAGATTCTAAGTGGTGTGTGCAGAGTGTAAAGCCTTCATGTGTACAGTTCCATGCCCTTCTCCCTTGCAGCTACCAATCCTTATGGGGCAGCTGCTGCTGCAGGAGCTGTTTAATGGGCCTGGAGAGCAAATGGCCTGGGCAATGGGGACTGCCTCTCATCCTGCTGTGAGTGGGGGTGTTGCTTGGTAACAAACTGCAGCAGGGCTTGTAGAAGTAGCAATAGACTCACAGGGCTTGGTAGCTGTCACAGGGCACATGGTGATGAATGGAGCACTACAGGCTATAGAATAGCCCCTTGCACCCAGTCCAAGACAGGAGATATGCATGTGTGTCACTAAGAGGATTCTGCCCATTTTGTTTCCTTCAATAATTGCTGGAATGTTTTCTCTTAACAAGAACTTCCAAATTTGCCTTGAAAGTTTATTTTAGACAAAACTGAATGACAGTTTCAAAGGGATAATCACAATATAGTGAAGAATAGGGAGGGTTATTTTTTTCCTAGCCCAACTACTCAAGAACTTATTTTGGGTGGAGCTGTAGAGCAGGAGTGCAGAACCCTTGGCTCTCCTAGAGTTTTGGCTTATAACTCCTATTGGCCCTACTCAGAATGGCCAATAGTAAGGGACTGCAAGAGTTGTAATCCAAAACATTTAGAAGGCTGAAGGTTCCCTGTGGCAAAAGAAAGGAATTGAACCTGCAATCTTTTACATAGAAGGCACTGAACTACAGGTCATTCATGTCAGAAGGTCTTCCAGGGTACAACCATTATTCTTCTTCCCCTACACTGCACATTTCTTTTTCTTGTGAAGTGACATGAAATGATTAACTAAAAGAAGCAAAATCTTAAAGCAGAATATTCTAGCTTTCTCTGAACATGCAGGAAGCTTGAGCAGCTCTTGCCTCTTTAGCAGTAAGTTTACTTTTTTCTGCCACTACCAGGTAATCTCCATTGATAGATTGATAGAAGTAAGATATAATTCTCATTGAACTTGAGATCATTCCATATACCAGTGATCATTATTTCCCCCCGTTGGTGGCTCAGTTTCTGCATTCAGCGCAAAATACCAACCTCTTGAACTTCATCTATATGACCAACTTTGACCATAATTATGAAACTGTAATAATTATTAGTAGATAATAATTGAAAATAATAAGTTGCATATAGGATAGCTAGTTACTTTTGGAACAACGAGGGATTGACAAGGTCATATTTCAAAAGCAACATAATGAGTAATGGTTTCTAATTACTTCAAAAGTTACTCTTCTGAGATGTTTTGCAAAAATTTTCCAACATTTTATGCCAGTCTATTATCAGTCTTAACACCCACCACCACCACAAAAAGCAATGGAAATAACAGAGAAGTACCAAGCAACAAGAAGTAGTGTGACAAGTTAAGATTACTTTCCAGACATTGCAACAAATAACGGAAATGATTTCCTTTTTTGAAAAGTAATTTTCTCTTCTGTGGATAATATAACAACTTTGGTACGTTGGAGAGGCTCTGATCATTGGTAGTGAGGAGCAAATGCTATAATCTCATATCACATTTGATATTAAACCCTTCTAGGTGAAGGAAGATTCTGTAGAAATACTTCCTCACCCCTGCTCCCTGATTCCAGGGAGCATCTGGCTCATGTTCTAGAATGCAGTGGAATGCCAAGCCAGCTGCAAGTCCTGGGTGAACCTATATGTGCAAAGAGGCCTCCAGTGGACCACATGCTTGATTACATCAGTGACTTCATGACACCCTGGCAACCTCTGCAGGTGTGCATATGGGCTTAGGGGATGTCTGGGAACCACATAGGCCTCTGTATACATCTGCAGAATCCCTGGCATGCCATATTGTCAATGATCTCATTGACCATGAGAGAAGGAGCGAAACTTTAATATTCTTGTACACACACCTAGAGAAGTTCTGGATTAGCCAAGCGATTCCAGTAAGTCTTGATTACATTTAGGGACTTGTTCCATCACAACCAGAAAAACAGCACATTCAACACATACTCTGGATTGTAGCAAATTTTGGCACCAATCCTACCTTAAGGGAAAACAGCTACAACTAGTGCCTCTGATGAATACCTGTAGTAATAAATGACCCCACAGAACAGGTGCTGTTGTAATATTCTGAGTTTACTGCCTCTGGAAGATCAGGGAATTCGTTGTCATCAGAGTTAGATCACATTTAACTACCCAGGAGAAACAAGATACTTAGCACTTTGTTTTTGCTTTTTTTACAAAAAATATCCAACACCATCATCGGAAATGGATGTTCCATTGTAATGGAAATTAATCCGAGAGAGTGTCTTATGGAATGGAGTCTATTGGCATTAATCTAACCAAATGCTCAGACTGTTGTTAAACACCTCCAGTAATTAGGATTTAACCATCCTTTTACTGTGGCAACATATTCAAGTATTCCATCACTCTTTCACAGTTCTTAGTAGTGGGAGAATAACATTACATACAGAGATACATACCTGTATAACAGAGACGCAGAGCCAAGTAGGTTCCTGCAATAAACTGCACAGTGGATTGCTTCAGGGCTACAATCACTGCAGATCTTTTGTCCATCTGTCCACCTGTTCTGGAATTTTTGGGGACACACTTGTACTTTGTTCCAATTGTTGTTCATAGCTTTGATTCCTCCAGTGATTTCTAATGGGCAGTTCTTACTTCAATCCCTGGGACATTTGGAAGAATTTCTCAGTATGAACCTGTCAGTGACTTGTCCAGACCATGTGCCAGTGCTGCTGCTGTTTTTAAAATCTGTATCTGTCCCTTCTCCCACCTCCATTTTCTTTGTTAACTGCCCCATTTTATTCCTCTTATAGGTCAGTTGTGGCTTTGAGTCTGTCAATTGCTGTGAACCACACATCCACCTGTAGCCAGCACAAGCTGTTTGAAGAGGTGGATAGGTGGAGAGGCCCAAGCAACTTAGATGCAGACACTTGTCTGTACTATGATTCCAGACAACGCAGTCCCCAATCTCTGTCACTTTATACAATAGTTTTTGCAGCTGGAGTGACACAGATCAGGGCCGGCCCTGCCGTTGATCACAGTGAGTCAATTGCCTTTGGTGGCAGAGAGTAGGATATAACAGCAGCAGTGGTACAGCCATTCTTCCTGAGCCCCTTGGCCATTAGTTCGTCAACATCATGTGCCGCTTAGGTGTCACTGTTTTGTTTATGGAGACTCCACCTCTCCCTTTAATTTTTTTCCCTAAGACTTGCCATACTCTTGAAAACCTCAATTACCCCCAGTTTCCCGAGCCCTCCCTCTTATGTGTCTAAATACAAGCAGTCAAGGCCAAACATATTAATAGAATAAACGATAGATAGGTTCATTGCATTCTCTCAGCCCAATTCTTTATTTACCTTCTACTTCATCAGTGTCTGTTCTAAGGAGGCAAAATTGCCAAGAAGTGTGTCCAGGAACGAGGCCACAGTCAGAGGAGTTAAGGCAAGAATTTAGACATATCTGCATAGGCCTTCCAGTACCCTGACGAAGGATTGTTCAGAATGTGGGGCAAAGAAGTGGATCTTCATATTGACGATAACCAGTCAGTAGAAAGTTAGGAGCCATGTTTCTGTGATTAAGCATAACTTTCCCAGGCTCTTAGTGGTTGTGCAACAAGAACAAAAATGCCTTGGTTTACAGATAGGGCATGATTATGAAGACACAGCTATGGTGATTTAGAAGAAGGGCTCCGTTGGGTCAGACAGAAGGCCTGCCTAGTCCATCATCCTATTTCTCATAGTGATCCAGCAAAGTGTCCACCAAGAGACCACAAGAAGGGCGCAAGGGCAACCCATTCTCTCCCATTATTGTTCTCCAGCAACTGGTATTGTGCGGTATGCTGCCTCTGAACAAGTGCTTGGCATGGAAATTCTGGGAGTACTCAAAATCCTGGGGATAGTTCTTAAAAAATTAAGTTTCACAAGCTCTGCTGTCATAACCAGCAGCCATATTATTAATACTGTTCATTTGGCCATTAGCTTTGTTCTGCTTCAGCCCACAGAGAATCCTCAACACAGAGGATGGGAGAGAACAAAGGCCTCCCCTGTAAACCCAATTTCAGCATGATCCTTGGGCCAGAAGTAGATACTACAAGTGCCAGGAAGCTGGCATTGCTTCATCTTTCTTTGCTCCATCTTTTTTTGTAGCTTTGATTACATGGGGTGGGAAAAGTTTGGTTCTCCAGATGTTATGACCTACAACACTTATCAGCCCAATAACCTAGGACCCTGGGAGTTACATTCCAAAAGATGTGGAAGACCATAAATTGCCCGTTCCTACTCTATAATAATGTGATGTGATCACACAGAGGAAGCTGCCTTGTACTATATCAAATATTCATTCTCTGCTTGACTGTATTGGTTTCTTAGTGTCTTGGGCAGGTACTCTTCCATACTCTACTATCTGATTTATTTTTTTAAAGTGGAGATGCCAGGGAGTGAACCAGGGGCCTTCTGTGTGTAAAGTGTATGCCATGACACAGTCCCTTGTGCTGTTGCCATCATGCTGTGAGCTTCTCTCCTTTTGCCTGACATCATTGGCTGATGTGGACCCAGGGAAACACACCCCACAATGCTATCATGCCACGTGTTGTGAGATAATGCTAGGAAAGCCAACCAGAGAAGTAGGAAGTGCTTCCAGTGTCAGATTTAAGCTAAGTAAGGTACAGTTCATGGCCACAGATTATGATGGGGAGCCTTTAAATATGTTTTTAAAAAGAACAAACCCAAGTTTCAGTTTTTAAGTAATTGTTAACAGACATTTTTGCTAACATGCCTCTTACATACCTCCTGACTGTCCTGATTTGGCATTTCATTCTCTTTTGTCCCACTTTTTCACATTTTTAAAATGCCCCCGTTTCTCCCTACTTCTCCCACTTTCCTCCTCTGTCCTCAGCTTACATGAGGTGCTGCAAACTGAGTTCAAAGTACAAAAGTAGTTTGCACTAAAATTAACTTGAGTGAGGCAGAGGAGGGGGCAGAATCTTGCCCTTCCCTGTAAGCTCAGGCAAAAGCAAACTGCAGCAGCCCCTCTTAGCTTGTGTGTGTTCCCTCATTAGTGACTTTCATAATCTTGGCTACATTCTGAGGTTTCTTGGTCACTTGTGTCCCAGTTTTCATCTGTGAAATGTTGGAAGATATGCTCTTAAATTTGACACAACTTATGGTCTCAAAATGTCTTAATCTGGAACTGCATATTTTGTGTCTCTTTTAACATCTCCCCACTAAAGCATGGTTTTGTGTATGGAGAAGTAAATAGATAAGAGAAAGGCGAAAGTACTTATCAGTGATAAACACTTTGCACAACATCACTGTAAATGGGTTCCTATGGATTGCACACATCAGTGGAGCAATGTAGGTAGATCAAGCAGTGCTGTTGACCATTTGAATAGGAAGGCTCCCAGTCACACATGACTAACAAAGACACTGGCCCCTTCCCTAAACTGCAAACCCTAGGATTCCGTAGGATGTTGAAAGTCGAATAATAGCACTATAATAGTCTAGTGCAGAAATGGCCACAGTGCCAGTGGAAGGACCTGGTTGTGAATATTGTGCCTTCAGAGCAGGGATGGAAAAAATAATCTAAACTATTCTATCAGCAGACAAAAATTTGAAGGAAACTGCAACGAAAATTCCCTGCAACAAGAATCTTTGCAGTTCAGGATTATTTTGTGTGAGAAAACCCACATAGATTTTGGGGTGGGGGTGGGCTATGGGAAAGAAAACTTGATTTGTTGCTCAGAAACTGCTAGCTGACATCCTGTCAAGCAGTTACAACTGCGCAAGCTAGATTTACACATTCATTAATTGTTCAGTATTAATGCTTACAATTGTGGCACTATTGCTATGATCAAAAATGCCCCCCCCCCCACTGCAAACCCACTTTAACAGCCATCAGCCATACTGAGTGATGGAGATCTGTTCTGCTGGTGATCCGGGACCTGTTACTAGTGAGATGCAGGTCAGGATATACTATGTAGGAGCTGGGTCAGGAGATGATATGTGGTTACACATTTTACTATGGCCATTTCTGCACTAGACTGCTATAGTGCTATTATTCGACTTTCAACATCCTGTAGAATTCTGGGATTTGTAGTTGAGTGAGGGCAAAGAGCTCTCTGCCCGAGAATTCTAAAGCCCCCTCCCTAAACTGCAAACTCCAGGATTCCATGGGATGTTGAAAGTGGAATAAAAGCACTGTAACAGTCTAGTGCAGAAATGGCCTCTGTTCCTGATGCAGAACTTTTTGTTCCATTTTATTTTATTTGCATAGCATAAAGGCTTCAACAGCTGCAGTTTTCAAGGATTTTCTTGCAGCAGGTAGACAAACGGAAATTATTCATTGTTGCATGTTGGAATGAAATTTACAAATATTTACACTGCTGCTTCAGAATTCAGAACCAAATGCTTTTTCCATCTAAGAAGTACAACGGTGGTCAGTTCTTTAACTAGCAACCACCTTACGGAGAGATGAGGAACAAGAGATGGGGGCATGAGGAATGCAGAACAAAACATGTCTATAAAATAGATGGTTATATTCAGTAGGTTACTCTAATAAGGACAAAAGTGTACTATATCAGAGCCATATCTTTTTTAAAATGGCATTTGCATGAAAGAAAGAATAACATTTGGAAAGTTTCTCATACAACTTTTTTTGGGCCTGTTTCTGAATTTTATTCAGAATCTTATGGTTATGGTAATGAAAAAGAAGGAAGGAAGAAAGGAATTCTTTGGAAAGAGAAAATAACTTAGCCAAAGTTAGTGTCTTTAAAAAAATCTTTAAAAATCTCTGTTGCCTTTTATATATTTCATTTGTTTATTGTGACAAGTGGGGAGTTTTTTTAAAAATTAATAATGTTATTACTCTGTCCCAGGGTTTGCCTGTAATACAAATGCAAATTAATTAGAACATTCTTACTGCCAATAAACATTTCTGTAACAGAAACACTGGATCGGTCAGTAGGTTTCACCGTGATTGTCCAAAGATTTCTTCCCGTTCTGTTTCATTTTGCATGGATGGATGACTTGGAGTCAAGGGGGACACTGCCGGACAACAACGGTGGGTGGGGTGGGAGAGATGGATGCAGTTGTGCGATGGTAGATGATGCTGTAGTGGCTGTGTGGACAACTGTAACAGTGTACTGTTCGGATGTGAATAAATATGCATACCTGTGCCCCATTGCATTGTGTGTCTGTTCCAGCAGTCGGGTGAAGGGAAGGGCACATTGTGTTCAGTCTCTATAAAAGTTCCAGCCTGGCTTTGTTTGATCACATCTGTCACTTTCCAAATGGCTAGAATATTTCAACCCTCTACTCCCTTTATTCAACAATGCCCCTCCTCGAATCCTCCCCAAATTCTGCAGCCCTTCTAAGTTTACATTGCAATCAAAATAGACAAATGAAACAGGTTAAGGTAAACAACTGTAATGTGCATACCTCTGCTCCAGATCTCCAGTTCAGACAACAGATGTTTATTTTTATGCAGAAATATTCACATCGAAGCACATTGGTGCAGACCAATGAACCAGCATGTGATTTCTCAGGACTGGCATAGGGCTGCTTGGGGAGTGGGGATTACTTCCCGGGGCCACCCGCTTTGTAGTTTCCTTTCTTTTATTGGTTGCGTCTGCTTCTTCTCACCCTCCAAGCGATTCAACATAATGTGTAGAGAGTGTACAGTATCTCCCTCTGCCCCTCTTGCTGGTCAGGTGGTACCCTGCTGAGCTTCAGAGGCCAAACTGAAGGTGAGGTCACTTAGATAGATGTCACCTCCTAAATCATTGCTCTTCCAACTATTGTGGAATTGCAACAGAATTTTCCAAATGATTGACATGCTCCATATATGTGCATCCCAGTACATTCTGTTCACCCAGTCCTCCTTAGTGTTATTCTTTTCTTTAAAAGGGCTGTAGCTTTTACATGGGCAGTGATTTATTGGACAGCTCAGCCCATCACAGCTAGGGTCCATTATGCCTTATGCAACAGGTGCCATTTTAAATCACTTGTTAATTGTTTATTGTCTATAACTTTTAAGTAGCCACACTATTTTTAAAAAGCACATTAAAATACTGGAATGCCAGTTAAATGCAGAGAGTTCTTCAGCACTGTATTCATAACAATGCTATACAACAATAGGTAAGTTTTGTAAATGTTTTTTAAAAGAAACCTTTTCCAGTCAGCACCCTTTTAGTGATACAGATAATGGCTGTGTATGGAGAGGGTTGGTTTTTAAAAACGCTACTAGCATCATGGGTGTGTAGTGCTTACCACCCTGTAATGTCTTAACACCCTTTCTTTAAAGCGGTACTACAGCACTCTGGAAGTAGAATTGGCCCTCACATTTGCAGGTTTAACTTTCACAGATTTGATTATTTGTGACTTTCTCTACCTTAAGCACTTCTTTTCCAGGGGAACCTTCCCTCTCAGCAGCTCTGCTCAGGCCATGCATCCCTTTAAAAAGTTGCCTCTGTCCTTCCCCTCCTATGCCTGGCCAGCTAAGGATAACTTGCAGCCTGATTTCTCAGCCAGTGGCATAGCTAGACCTTTTGCCGCCAGGGGCCGGTCACTGAATTTGCCACCCCTCTCGGGAGGGAGGATCTATCCAAAATACCAAATAAAAACTGCTCAATTGGCATTGGGTGATTGAGCACGAACACCCAGCACCCAGAGGGGGTGCTCTGCACATGCTCAGAGTCACGCCAGCTTTCCTGTAGCAGTGAGCACCCTCTGTCTCTCTCTCTTCCTCCTCAGAGGGTCAGCTGGGCTGGGCTCATCCCCAGTCTCGGGGGTGGCGTGGGGAAGGCGAGCACCTCTCCCCACTTTCTTGGGGCCTCTCCTCTCCTCTCCTCCTTTTCTCCCTCTCTCCTACTCTGCCCAACCCAGAGGTCTGCCGGTGTTGGCGTGCTGCTTTGGCTGGAAACAGGTTTGACTCCAGATTGGGAGGGAGAGAGGGAGCGGAGCAGAGGAAAGGGGAGGAATGCCAGCCCTTTCCCAGGGTTGCATATCCCTCCAGCAGACCTCTCCCGGAGGCTCCAGTGCCCCTCTAGTCCCTGGACATCTGCCAGCATGTGGAGGGTGGCCTGGCACCCCCCCCCAAAACATGCCACCCGGGGCACCCCCCCCCCCATATGCCACTGTTCTCAGCACCACAAACCTTCTCCTGATGCCCCTCCACACTCAAGGAAGGAAATGAGTGTGAGAGAGGGCTACCATGCCAACCCTTTCCCTCTGCCTTCCCTGACCTGGTTTGGACTCTGGGCATCCATTCACCTCACCATGTCTTGGCCCCCTTCCACATATACACACACATTTTGATATTTGCAGTTTTTCCACTTTTGTGGGAGTCCTGTGCCCTTAACCCTAATGAATGTGGAGGGTCAACTGTATACTACTATAACCTATAATGTTATTTTTAAAATCATTAAAAAATTCCAGTCATGTCCGTCAAAGTCCTTCCAAAATGCAGCCACTTGAAAGGTTTGTTTTCAACATTTTTAAACAATTTATATCCAGTATGGCATTATAGGGGTATAGCACTTTAACACTTTGTTATATAAATGACATTTTGCTGTTATTTTAGCATATCTTTTAAAACATGCAGCTCAAAAAGTGCTTTGGCAAAGTGCTTTAGCACTACTTAAAAGATTGATTTTTAAAACATGGATGACAAAAATGGTACATGCTGCAACACTGAAAATATGATGACCTGTAATAGGTTCGTCTGCCTCACAGGCCGATGTCAAGACCTACCCTCTTTAAAATAAATTAATAAAGGAAGAGTTGTACCAAACAGCCATAGAAGTGACATTATTTTCCTGTCCTTTACACCTAGAGAAGGTACTTCCTTCTCCAAAAAGTACTTTTTCCATTAAAAAAAAATAGAAGAAGAAGAAGAACTGAATGGTGATCTTACAAGGACTTTCTGCAAAACAGGTGTGTATAAGCAGTAGTGATTCCATAATAAATTCCCAGCTGGAAGCAGCCCAGGCATGTTAAGAAAGCAATCAAGTCCTGAACCTGGTTCCCCAAACAAGAAAGTTGCTATCTGGCATAGCTAATAGGTGATCACTTATTCATTGACAACAAGCACATACTTAAAGAAAAAGTCGATATGGAAAATAAACACATCTGCTATGTGCATGGGTGCAAACTGAGAAAGGATCACTATAAATTAAAGAGAAATGCAACACACTCCCACATAAGGAGAAAGCCTATGACCAGGAGTCCTTTCACAATGCACATTTGTGGTGCTATGCTTCTGCTTTAACTGCTAGGACTGTTTCCTGTGGAATCCTGGGGCTTGTACTTTGGTGAGGAGCTAGAGCTCTCTGGCTGAAGATTCTAAATCATAGAATCATAGAGCTGGAAGAGACCACAGGGGCCATCAAGTCCAACCCCCTGCTATGCAGGAACACCCATCAAAGCATTCCCAACAGATGGCCATCCAGCCTCTGCTTAAAAACCTCCACAGAGGGAGACTCTACCACACTCCGAGGCAGCATATTCCACTGCCAGACAGCTCTGACCATCAGGAAGTTCTTCCTGAGGTTCAAGTGGAATCTCCTTTCCTGCAGCTTGAATCCATTGCTCCTTGTCCTAGTCTCTGGAGCGGTAGAGAACAAGCCTGCTCCTTCCTCAACATGACATCTCTTCAAATGCTCCTCCCTAAACTCCAAATCCCATGATTCCACAAGGTGGAATCCATTGCATAGTATAAATCTCACCATACAGAGTTACACATTTATTAGGCACTGCAGTCCTTGTCCTGAATGGCAACACTCGTCAGCTGAGCATGCAACCAAGACCTCAACTGAATGTGCAACTGAAAATTGAAGAAGTACTGCTGCCAGTTTCAGCAGGGGCAGAATGATAAGCATTGCCAGAGAACAACACAAACACAACAGCACTATGTTAAACACTGGTACAGTTAGTAGCCTTTGTATATCCATAGTCACTAATTGCTAGTTTGCATGTTACTCTCTAGAAGCTTAGGCACAACAGTTTTTTATGGTGATTTCCTGTTTGTTTGTGTTTTTTCTATATCCCCTCTCTTCTTGCATCCTGCTAACCTGAAGCCATTTTTCTTCTTCCCTTTGTAACCTCCATATGACCCAGCATTTATGATCCAGAGACAGCCAGTGTGGTGTAGTTGTTTGAGCACCAGAATGCAACTCTGGAGATCACGGTTCAAATCCCTGCTTGGCCATGGAGCCCGTTGGGTGACCTCAGACAAGTTACATTTTCTAAGCCTCAGAAGAAGGCAGTGTGAAAGTGCCCTCAGAACAAATCTTGCCAAGAAATCTTGCTTTAGGGTTGCTTTAAGTTCTAAAGGACTTGAAGGCACACAATAATAATAATATGTTAAGTAAAAATGCTTCATATGTTTTACGAAGAAGACCAAGCATTTCTTTTCTTTGCTAAACCCTGGGTGAGTGTGTATGTATGGCTGCAGTGTGATGAGGCAGCCAAGAAAGCCAACACGATTCTTGGTTGCATCAATGGGAGTATGGTGTCTAGAACGAGGGAGGTAATAGTACCACTCTATTCTGCATTGGTTAGGCCTCATTTGGAATACTGTGTCCAGTTCTGGGCGCCTCAGTTCAAGAAGGATATCAACAAGCTGGAGTATGTCCAGAGGAGGGTGACCAAAATGGTGAGGGGCCTGGAAGCCATGCCCTATGAGGAACGGCTTAGGGAGCTGGGTATGTTTAGTGTGCAGAAGAGAAGGTTAAGAGGGGACATGATAGCCATGTTTAAATGTTTGAAGGGATGTCATGTCGAGGAGGGAGCGGGCTTGTTTTCTGCTGCTCCAGAGACTAGGACGAGGAGCAATGGATTCAAGCTGCAGGAAAGGAGATTCCACTTGAACCTCAGAAAGAACTTCCTGATGGTCAGAGCTGTCCGGCAGTGGAATATGCTGCCTCAGAGTGTGGTAGACTCTCCTTCGTTGGAGGTTTTTAAGCAGAGGCTGGATGGGCCATCTGTTGGGAATGCTTTGATGGGTGTTCCTGCATAGCAGGGGGTGGGACTCCATGGCCCCTGTGGTCTCTTCCAACTCTATGATTCTATGTGTATGTGTGCATGAGACTGATTGTTGTTCTGCTTCTGCCTTTCCAATTTGATTACTATGCTAGAGAGATCCACCAGTATCTCCTACATTTCCCAACTGCAAATCCCGTTCAGTGATCTTGAACCAAATGTAGATGTTGCCCACCATACAAAAATGTCCAGTCACTTCCATAGGGGAATTTACATGTGGATAAGATAACAAACAGCTCTTATCTCTCTAACATCTTCTATATATGAGTCCTGAACCCTAATATTAAAACTTATAGGGCTCTCTGCATGTGTGCCCATACACATAAACATATGTGTACATAATTCTGGGGCATTGTTAAGCCATTCACTATCCAGACGCTACCCAGACATACACACTCATACACATAAATTATTTGGGGGTGAGACACACCAACCTTCTGACATTAGCCTGAATTATGTTTAGCAACTACTTATTTTAACCCATTTCCTCTTAAACCCCAAACCTCCCACAGGAAGGGAATATAAACAGTGGCCACTGGCTGGCAGGAGGAGGAGGAGGAGGAAGAGTAAAAGGAGCAGGCCAGATGTTATTGATTTTAAAGCAGAATTTTGCCTTGTGTCTTGTTTACATGCTGAGAGATAGCCAAGGTTGTTTAATTCATTGTTATTATCTTGCCTCCACAGTTTGTAAGCAGATCAGAAATTGAAAGTCTGTCATAATTCCAGATGTGGGGAGGGGCTGGAGGGGGTTACAGTCAGGTGGCAGGCAAATACACTTTCCACAGGCTCAGAGGCACTCTCTTCTTTATTATTTCCCATGTTCCTGAAGTCAATCACACTGGGCAGACATGAATCCCAGAAGAGAGAGCAAGGGGGTTCAATGATTTGGTAAGAATGGACCACTAAGACTCATATGAAATTGAGGTTCCTCAGGAATTATTTATCAGAAGTGTCATAAATGATCTCGAACTCAGAAATATTGAGACAGCTATCATCACTGAGCCCTCACACAAATAATAAAGGCTGCCTGCAATCCATCCTATGCACTTTCTTGGGAGCAAGCTGCACCAAACACAAGCAGGGGACTTCTAAGTACACATTGTGCTTTCAAGAGCTTCCATATTTAAGAATGTTACAACGAAAATGGATAGAATCATAGAGTTTGAAGAGACTACAATGACCACTGAGTCCAATCCCCAGCCATGTGGGAACACACACTCAAAACACTCTCATCAAATGACCATCCAGTGCCTGTTTAAAAACCTCCAAAGAAGGTGACTCCACCACACTCCGAGGCACATATTCCACTGTTGAATGGTTCTTACCATCAGAAAATTCTTCCTGATGTTTAGGTGAAATCTCTTTTCCTGCAGTTTGACTCCATTGCTCTGTGTCCTAGTCTCTGGAGCAGCAGAAAACAAGCTTGCTCCATCCTCAACATGACATCTCTTCAAATATTTAAATGTGGCTATCATGTCACTTCCTAATCTTCCTAACCTGTCCTTCCTGAGCTACAGTGGCCAGAACGGAACATGGTATTCCAGGTGAGGTCTAACCAAAGCAGAATAGAGTGGTAGTGAGGGCATATGGATAGCGCAATAACTTGCCTTTCCCCTGCAAATACCTGCCAGGAGGCAAAATAACAACAACTTGCCTCTGATGATGTGGGGGGGGGGGCACATTAAATACAGTTCTGGGGTCTCTGTGGCCAGAATATGTTCATCCGGACTTTTGATCCATTTTGCAAGCTCATGTGGCATAGTGGATACAGGCTGAAATTAGGATCCATACCCAGCCATGAAGCTTTTATGGAGGACCATGAGGAAGCTGCAACCTCACAGATTAAAAACAGGGCAGTAGAGAGAGAAGAAAGACTAAAACTTACTGTGGACAGAAACTCTTGCCTATACAGCAGTCAGCACACTGGAGGCAAATGGCAAAATCCCATGTTTACACCCTGAGAAATTTCAAAACAGCTTTTAGTTATGTACACAGCCTCTCATCATCTGCCAAACTACATGTTATGATAAATGCACTTTTAAAAACTAACATAGTTATACACTGGCCTGAAGGGAAAGCAACCACAGGGTCAGAATATGGAATGTGCTCCTGATCTGAAGGGACGGGAAGGACGCATGTTCCCTGGTGAAAATCCATGCCAGCCAACCCCAACCCGGTGCCCTTCAGTAGTGTTGGACTACAGTTCCCATCAACCATAGGCAGCATGGCCTTTGGTTGGTGTAGGAATTGTAGTCCAACACATTTGCAGGGGCAGTGGAAAAAAATATACCACATCACCTCCACCCACCAGCAACCATTTGCTCCTGAAATTGCTACTCCAGATTCCCAAGAATTCCGTGAATTACACACCCATTTGCAGCTAGTACAAGCTGTTTGAGGAGGTGAACAGGTGCAGAGGCTCAAGCAACTTGGGTGCGGTCACCTATCCACATTTTTAAAATAATGTTATGAATCCTGACAACACGGTCTCTCTCTCTCCCCCACCAACCCTATCATTACTGTAGAATACTAATTTATAATTGGAACAACACCAATCATAGCCAGTCTTACCATTATGTAGAGTGAATCCAGTGGCAGATGCTGGAAGAAAGCAATGTCAGCCCCCAGCCATTCCTCTTGAGCCCCTTGGCCGTGTCACTGTTTTAGAAGACAAAGCTAGCTGAGCCATTTAACTTACCTTATGTCCAAAGACAAGCTGGGAGACCCTACTGCATTGTCAGTGCTGAAGGAAAGTTGGCTTCTAAAAATATTCTAAAAATGGAGCAAATCATTAAAAGGTAAGTACCTCTGAGCCAGTACAGAGTTCCCTTTTTCCACTGCTGATTTTTTTTTTAACTTCTTGATTTGTTTTCAGGTTTCCTTGTGTTTCTTTTCTTTTCTTTTCCTAATATTCCTAACACTGCATTCCCCTGTGGTATACATAGCATGTTATTCACATTGGGTTTTTTTTCCCCCTCCTGCAATGGTACACATCTTTTGAGGACATTTAAATTATTATTTTAAATACATACACATACAAAGCAAGCATGGGTGTATTTCACAAGGTGGTCCTTCAGCAACCATGAGATGGAGTATGTAACACTTTTCCCCAGAGAAACCAGACTGATTTACGATTACTGCAGGAGGCAAAAATATTAACTGGAGAAGCTGGAAAGAAGCATGAGGTTAATATCAGCTTTGACAAGGGGAGCAAGAGTAAAAGGGGAAGGAATGGGGGTGATAGCTTACCCCCGCCTTGGCAATTTAATTTATTTGGAAAAAGTAGAGGGAAAAACCCCAGTCCCTTAATCTTGCATTTGCTGTAACTGGATTCATAGCCCATAATCAGATCCAGTACATCTCCCATTAGAAAGGAAAGAGAATTCCAGGAAACAAGATGGCACTGAAAGAACAAGTCTATGCTAAGAGATGGATAACTGTTCAGGGTTTTTTTTTTAAAAAAAGGTTATGGATGCTTCCATACATGACTTTCATACTCTCCAGCATGTCACAGATGGAAAATTGGGACATGTTTGGCCAAGGAACATCAGAGTGTGGTCAACATGGCAACAGTTATTAATGTGAAAAACACACAAGCTAGGAGAGGCTGCAGCCGTTTGCTTTTCCTGACGCTACTGGGAAGGGCAAGATCCTGCCCCCTCTTCTCTTCTACCCCTCTTCTGTGTTAATTGAGTGCAAGCCAGTTTTTCGAACTCAGTTTTCAGCAACAGATGTAAACCACGACAAATGGGGAAAGTGGGAGGAGGAGAGAGAAACTAGGACATTTTAGAAGCAGCTGAAAAATGGGATGACATAGGATTAATTGGGACTGTCCCTGCCAAATCAGGACAGTTTCAAAGTATGAGCTTTTTCTGTGTAATCACTATGCCTCATTCTCAGAATTGTACAGAGAATCCACAGATAATTGTCTTGTTTGCACACCTCCTGTGTTCCCATCATTATGTTTCATATCACGGAAAATATCTTGCAAAGAGGAGAAAGGAAATGGAATAGTGGCACCACCTCTTTTGATTGGGAGCATTAGGTAGGAAACCTCTGCCTGGAGGTATTTTTTTAAATGAAAGAAAATGGTTTATTAAAAGCTTCAAGGCCTGCTTGTACTCTCTCCTACTCTTACATCATCCTTCTTTTCAACAGGGCCAGCTCTACTGTTAGGCAGAATGAAGTGACCATTTCCATCAGCAGATGGTGGTGTGTGTTACGTTTGTGCACAGCAGCAACCGTCCTTGGCTATTCCTCTACCTTGGTATACATCACTGTGTAAGCCATATCACCTCTTCCAGCCCCCATTCCCCCAGATATCCTGCCGCCTGACATGTCAGGAATGATGCTATCCTGGCCCCAGGGCAGCAACTGCTCTCATGTCAGTAAAGATGGTTTTAGTCCCAGCTCTAAGTGAACTATCTGAGGTGCTGAACTTGTTTTAGGGAAATAGTTCAGCACCTTGGATAGCTCTGTTAAATTTCAGGCTGCCCACTAAAATGTTGAATTTGGGGTTGTGTGTTTGTGGATAAGTATATAATACTTGAGAGCCAGCATGGTGTTTGGCTTGAGTATGGTTTGAGCATTAGACTATGACCTTGGAGACCAGGGTTTGATTCCCCTGATGCACAAGGATAGGCAGAATGCAGCTACACCTTCAAGCACCCAGTTGTTGTGAATCTGCAGCAGAAGTGGGGAAAATGGAAGAGCTCCCACCACCACCCTAGGGCTGTAAGTATACTGGAGAAGACTTAATGCTCAACTGGTGTGTTTATTGGATTTTGACCCTGGTGATTCCGTTGTTTGTAACCCTTTTATCTCTGCTTCTAGCTTCTCTAATGCAGCTAGGAAGGAAGAGACCAAACGTTAATGTTGAAGGGAGCCACTAGGGGATTCTAGGATCACAGAATCAAAGAGTTGGAAGAGCCCATAACAGTCTTCGAATCCAACCCTCTGCCATGCAGGAACGAACGCTCAAAGCACCCCCAGCAAATTACTGTCCAGCCCCTGTTAAAAACCTCCAAAGAAGGTGACTTTACCACACTCCAAGGCAGCATATTCCACTGCTGAATGGTTCTTACTATCAGGAACTTCTTCCTGATGTTTAGGTGAAGTCACTTTTCCTGTAGTTTGAATCCATTGCTCCATGTCCTAATCTCTGGGGCAGCAGAAAACAAGCTTGCTCCATCTTCAGCATGACATCCTTTCAAATATTTAAACATGGCTATCATGTCATCTCTTAACCTTCTAACATACCTAGCTCTCTAAGCCACTCCTCATACAGGAGGCTTGGACCCTTCACTATTTTGGTCACCCTCCTCTGGACTCATTCCAGTTTTTCAATATCCTTCTTGAAATGTAATACCCAGAACTGGACACAGTATATTCCAGTATTCCCTTGTATAGCAAAGCAAAATAGAGTAGAATTATTACTTCCCTTGTTCTCGACACTATACTCCTATTGATGCAGCCTAGAATCACACTGGCTTTTTTTAGCTGTCACATTACACTGTTGACTCATGTTCAGCCTGTGGTCAACTAAGACTTCTAGATCTCTTTCACACATACTGTCTTCATGCCAGGTGTCATCAATCCTATATCTGTTTGTTTCATTCTTTTTTCCTAAGTGTAGGAACTGGAACTAACACTGCCAAACTCTGATGATGAGACAATGTTTAATGATGATGAAGCAGTGCTTAAGATTACCTCCAGTGATGAAGTCTGCTTGAAATGTATGAGGCTGTGATAATGTGGAGCATCACAGCATCTTAAGGGCGACTTGAGGGGGTTTCTCTCAGAAGAGTCATCAAGAAGCGCTTAAAAAAGAGAGTCCAATAAGGCCAGGGACCATTGGATATAAAGCCCTATTATCCTACAAAGTTGCTAGCACTGAAAGAGAAAAGATTCATCCTTTGGTGCTCCCCCTCCATCACTTTCTGTATTTTGTTGTTGGAAAGCAGAAGAAAAAGCGGGAAAAGGATGTAGAGTCTATGCTTCAGAAGCTGGAACCAGCCGCCTGCTCGCCACCCCATGCCCTGAGGCACAATCTGTCTGCCACATGTGCATACATTCCCCAATAATGGAAAGCAGGTCGCCTGCAAAGCCCACTGAGGAGGCGGCCTGTCGGCTACACGCCAGACTGGAGTTAAACTTTGCTCCCCAAAGGCCTGGATTGGTGTCTTTATAAACATGGGGGCTGCTTTGAGTGAGGAGCACTTGATTGGTGTAAATCCAAGGACATGGTCAGGCTGTCCCTCGTCACTCTTTTGCCCAAGCTGTGGCAAACCCACAGCCCAAATGCAGAGCCTGGGAAAGTTACTCTGTTAGACTTCAGCCCCTTGTGGTATGCTGGCTTGAGGATTAAGAGAGCTGCAGTCCAGGGGAGGGTGGTAAAAGGAACTTTCCTAGGCTCTGCTCAAATGAAGCCTTAATCATCAGGGCTTGTCCTGAAACCAATTTCTAATAGTAGATTTTAACCAGAATGTACAATGAAAAATTGCACCTTTGAACAGATGTAGAATATAGCTGAAAGAGAAGAGGAAAGGATTCACAAGCACTCCCTCCCCCCCCCCTTGTTGGTTTAACATGAAAAAATCAAAACTGGTTAGTAGAATAGGAATTCAGTCCTACTATTAGTAGACCCACTAAAATAAACAGGAAAATTGGGCTTTATTAAATTAACTCCCATTGATTTCAATGGGTATACTGTGACCAAATATGAATCCAGTTCTACATTCCATTGGCTTAAACTCAGTTTAACTTGGAATTCCCTCAAACAACTAAACCAAACTTAGCATATAAACAAGACACAAACAATAATAGTCGTAAGGATGCAATCATCGCTTAATTGGTTAGGCCAGTCACTTTAAAACTTTTTCTGGGACTAAAAAGCTGTTCTTGATTAAGCAGACGTTTTTTAAAAACAAATTATTATTTTTAATATAAAGGCCATGGGTGGTATTTTCCTTTATCCTCTGACAAGCTCGCATGATTCATGCAAAGCTGGTGGTTGAGCCAGCTACAGAACTGTAGTTACCAGAGCTACTACTCAGTCGTGAACGATTTCACTGCTTCATTGTTTTCATTCTGCTTAAAAGGAACTTTCCAAAGTCTGTTCTTCAGCAGATTCTCAGAGCATTATCTCCCATGGGTCCTCCCCAGTGTGACCAGTCCCCTGTCAGCCTCCCTCATTACTTGGGGGTCCCAGGGGGCCCTGGTCACAACCCCCTTGTCAGTTACAGGAAATAATTCAAATCAATTATGTTATCAACCGTGTTAGAATTTTTGTTAAGAAAGAGGGTAACTTAATTTATTTTAATTGATTGACTTAAATGGCAGTTTCAACATTAACTCAGTTGAAGCATTTATTGATTAAACAAGAGGCCATGGGGAATAGCCAGAAAAGAACACAGCTATCTCTTGAATAAATACAAATGGCTATAGAAATCTATACTTATTTTTTGTTCAACTTAGAATATGATAGCTACAGGTTGAGAATCTCTAATCCAGAAATCTGAAAACCTCAAAAAATTTTGCTGTCTACCACCCAGTTCTGCCTTTGAGGTGTGGCTTTGTCTCTCAGACCCTCAGTCTCACTCCAGCCTTGCATATCCTATACAACACAAGTAGCAAACGAATGAGACTTGAGGCGGGCGAGAGAGAGAGAGACACGAGGCTGGAGAGAGACGTAAGGCTAGAGAGAGACGTGAGGCTGGAGAGATAAGGCTGGAGAGAGATGCAAGGCTGGAGAGAGAAGGAGGGAGAGGGAAATCGAGAGAGAGAAAAAAACAAGGCTGGAAAGAGACACGAGGCTGGAGAGATGCAAGGCTGGAGAAAGACATGAGGCTGGAGAGAGATGCAACATCCTATGCATCTTGACATGTGCAGTTTGGGGAGAAGGCATTTAGAATTCTCAGCCAGAGAAATCTTTGGCCCCAGTGGACTACAAACCCTAGAATTCCATAGGATGTTGAAAGTGCCATAATAGCACTATAACAGTGTCGTGCGGAAATGCCCCCTCCCTTCTCTCTCTGTAATTTGAATCCATAGGTTCACATTCTGGTGTAATAAACAGTTAACAACAGAGTAGTAAAACTTGAGTCAGTATGTTTCTGGACCAGGTCTGGTTGACACCAGAGAAAGCTTAGGGCCTTCAGGGTTGCTTTTGGTGTGAAAGTTGTTACCATTTTTGCTTTACTGCACTCTCTCCAAAATTTTCACCATAAGAAAACAAACACGGTCCCCAGCTTGGGTATGTAGGTCAGCTGTTTTGACATGTTCCTGCAAAACGCTGAGCATGGTAGGACTAGCCCAATGCAACTCCCACCCTCCTCCTGCATCTGAAACCTTTCAAATATTACACCCTGAGCATAGTTCTAATTATTGCTATGCTTTGTTGCACATCTGCTCTGAAAAGCATGATTCTTTGACACACAGCAGTCATGCCCAGTGCCAACCAGTGTAGGTGTGTTTTCAAATAAACTCTCTCTTGTGATAGGAAACAGCCATTTGAGCAGATTCCAAACAGCCCACATAACAACTTTTTCTTTGCTCCTGTTCTTTCCTTCTCTTTCTACCTCATCTCTTGAGTCCATCATTTCTGACTGAGTCACGCTTGGGTTTTATGAAACCCCTCTGGCCATCTGGCACCAACTCAACAAGGAGTGGTTTGGCAGGCTGGCATTTACATAGGATGCCAGGCAAGGTTTTGCCATGCTGGAGAGGGTGAGGGAAGGAGGGAGGAAGAGGCTTCTCTTAAACATGTTATTTCCAGATTGCTTTTACCTGCCTCCGTTGCCTTCAGGGTCAGCAGAGATCATAAGGGAAGATGGTTTTGCTCTTTTCATTTCATCTTTACCAGTGGATTGAATTTTGTTTTAAGTTGGTGGTCTGTTCTGCTGCTACACACATCCCCATTACTTGGAGAGATGCAGGTTTCGAATAGGTTACAAGTCCAAAAACATTTATCAATGAAAACATTCCCCAGTTCTTAATTTACTGTCAAAGGAAGTCAGGAAACTGGATCCTGTTTCCCACAATCATCCCTAGTTCTATATTCAAGTTGTTCTCAGCCTTTGGCCTTCCAGGTGTTTTGCTCTACAACCCCTGAACCTCTAACCTTTGCCCATGCTCCCTAGCACTTCTGGGGCTTGAAGTCCAAAACATCTGGAGGGCCAAAGGTTGAGAACCATTGGCTTATCTGATGTGTGAGCAGGGGTCTGAACAGTGTATATGGCCCCCTGGGCCTGAATAACTGTTGGGCTATCCCTATCCTACATCTCCATCCCTGTACAATTTATTTACAAATACATTTACGTTTGTTTGTTTTGATTTATATCCTGCCTTTCTCCCAAAACTGGGACTGAAGGCAACTCACAAGGTTAAAGATGGATGCAAATGAAACTACAAAAAGTTATATTAAAAAACAATGAAATAAATTATATTAAAACACAGTTGAATAAGCAACAATTAAAAGACATATTGGATGCAGTAATGGATGGGTCAGTATAGTATGAGCCAGTGTAGTGTAGTGGTTTGAGCACTGAAGTATGACCACCCTGGAGATCAGAGTTCGATTTCCCGCTTGGCTATGGAAATCCACTGGGTGACTTTAGGCACATCACATAATCTCAGCCCCAGAAAACTCTGTGATAGGGTCACCGTAGGGTCACCATAAGTCAGAAATGACTTGGAGGCACACAACAACAGTATAGTATAATAGTTTGTCATGTAGACTTACATTAGACTGAACCATATACCACCCCCTGGACTACAGCCCCTACAGCCACGCAAGCCTCCCACCACCACAGCCATTCCATGCTTCATTGCAAGAGGAAGGATCAGAGAAGCATCTAGCTATGTCCTTGTAGCCAGATGCAAAATTATTACATCAGCACTGTGATCTACCGAGGTCTTCTAGAGGTCTCAGTGCTACTCTAATCTTAGCCAGATGCTTCTCCAGTTCTTTCCAATCTCTGTGAAGCATGGGGTAGCTGTGTAGGTGGGAAGAGGGGACTGTATGGTCAGTTTGGAGGGTCAGGTACTCCAGGGGGAGAGAAGGAATAGTAAACTCTGCAGTGCCCAAAGAGAAAATACACACATGTAAGGGAAGTTTATTCATGCTGATGCCACCAACAGAATGCCAGCCACTCTATTAATGAAGAAGGCCTGATCCACTCAGGTTCTAACCAAAATAGGTTCAATGGTACACTGAAGTAAAATGAAGCGAAGGTGATACAAATTACAGTTACATTGATTACAAGTACAGTTGGCCGTCCATGGACTCTGTATCCATTGATTCCACCAATCACAGCCTGAAAATAGTTTTTTAAAAAATCCAAAAAGCAAACTTTGATTGTATCATTTTATATAAGGGAAACCATTTCACTACACCATTGTATATCATGGGACTTGAGCATCCACAAATTTTGGTATCTATGGGGGATCCTGAAACGAAAACCTAGTAGATACCAAGAAACTATTTTAGAGGTAAATGAATGCAGTTAACAATAGCAAAAGCAAAAAGAGCTCCGTAACGGCCCTTCAGATGAAAGCCAGTATAGTTAGTATGTTCCTGGAAAGATGTATGATTGTCTCTAGTCAACAGCAGTGGGGTGGGATGGATTCATAGTTTGTGTTATAGTGACAGTTTGTGCACAAGTGCACTTAGAGTTTTATTCAGAACACTACCACTGGTAAAGGGGTGGAGGTGAAGTTTTCATTGTCTCCTGTCCCTCTGCAGCTTGCAGTACTTTCTCCCTTACTGCTCCAGAAGGACACCCCAACCTCTGGGAATAGTTCAGTCAGCGGGGAAGTCCCACACTGGATCCCAGGCTTGCCTCTGATGGAAGGAGCCCTTCCATTTGTGTGAGAGGATTTGCTATGGATCTGTCCTGACTCTTCATCACAATTACAAAAAGAATTGGGGATCTTATACATTGCTGTTATGTATCTTCAAGTCAACTCTGACAACTCTATCATAGGGCTTTCTTGGCAAGATTCATTCAGAGGGGGTTTGACATTGCCTTCCTCTTAAGGCTGAGAGAGTCTGACTTGCCCAAATTCACCTAGGAGGTTTCCATGGTTCAGCAAGGATACAAACTCTGATCTTGCTGAGTCCTAAACCAATACTTAAACCACTAAACTACATTGGCTTTCATTTTACACATATCACCCTCGGTAAGTTTGGGGCCATCCCACCTGAGACATCTGCACCAAAAGGACATTGTCTCCCTGCAATGCATCTTAGCAATAGCAATAGCAATAGCATGTGTATTTCTATACTGCTTACCAGCTAAGTGCTCTCTAAGCAGTTTACCATGTGTTAGCTAATTGCCCCCAACAAGCTGGGTAGGCATTTTACTGACCTGTGGAAGGATGAGTCAACCTGGAGCCCGGCAGGCTCGAACTCACCACCTTGTGGCTGCAGTACTGGCAGTTAACCACTGCACCACCAGGGCTCTCAGAGACAGATACATATCCAGCCCAGTGCTTCATTTTTGAGTCTGGAGTTGTCACTTGTACTGCATCTGTGTTGATCATTGGCAATATATGTTCAAGGGAGTAAGAAACAAGAGTTGGACAGCCACTCCAAAGAAATATCCCCATGAGGATGTATGATATCGTACATCTAGGGACCAGAGACAAATAAAAGTCAGTTCATTTTCCAAGCTGCTTGTGTAGGTCTTTATCAGATAGAGGGGCCAGGTATGCACTGCAAAAGCAGAGGTGATCAAATGGGCACAGATTTGCATTAAACATGCACGTGCTAATTTATATGTGACGATTTAAAATAATTTAGATATGATTTTAGAAATAATTATTAATAAATAATTTAGAAATAAGATTCATTTTCTCTGACTCTCTAAACCAAGTTTGAACTGGACGCCCTTTTAGTAGAGGGCGACTTCAAATGGAGATCTGTCATCTGCAAAACAAGAGACACAGGGCCATAGGTATCATTTCTCATAGGTACAACTTCCCTTGCTTTGTGTGACGAAAATGCTCCTGTCACTTGGATGGGATCTAATATTTGGAAATACCCTCAGACAGTGCTACTCAAAGCAGTGGTCTATGGACCAGGGTTGATCCATGAGCCATCAATTGCCAGTCCTTGGAGAGTTTCCAGGAAAGAAAGCAACAATTGTAGCCAATGGGCACAAGCATGGTTCTGTTCCCTGGCATACTGAGGGGAAAAATTATGATCCCTCACATCAGATAGCTTAAGAAACACTGCCTATGGAAAACATCTGTGTCTTGGGTGTATCTGGGTCTGCATTTGCGAATCAGGGATGTTAGCTACACAGGGCACAAAATGAGGGCATTGCCTCTCTGAATAGGAATTCTTTCCCTCCCCCATGAAATTTTCCTTCACTCCCCAAATTCCTAGCATTGCAGTTAATTTAAAACTTCATTTGAGCACTTAGACATATAATTAGGCGTCCCAAGAAAGGGGCAGGCAAAGTTATCAAAGGCTGAATTTGAACACAACAAAAATAAAGAGTTTGACATGTCAACTTCAATGTCTCACTCTCTGCAGTGCTAGAAATTGGGGGACTGAAGGGAAATTTCATTATGGTGGGTAGGAGTCTTATTGGGAGGGGTAATAATCTCATCCCCCCCATTACTACATCCCTGTAGTTAGTGCAGGACAGAAAGTTGAAGAGGGACCCCTTTCCAAGACAAATGTGTATGTTGGACACAGTAGGTTTTCCCTTTTAAAGACAAGTGCAGGACATATGAAAACCAGTTTAAGTGTCACTTTTAAAAAGCAGTTTTTAAAAAAGCAAGAAAACTCCTTAAAGACTGCACACCATAATTTCAGAACATAATGCTGAGCTGAAAAGCAGCTGGAGTACCAAGAAGCCTCTATTGCAACAACAGCATGAGCCGACATGCCACCTCTCACAATTCCACCGCTGTTTCAACCATGGAGGGGAATGGCACATAATTTTATACTGTTATGCAGCTTAGAAAAGTAACCACTGCAGGTCAATATTGCTCAGCAAGTTAAATTGGTAGCTAGGCCCATCTCTTTCCTGGCCTTTCCTCTATTTCAGTTGTGGGAAAACAGAAAAGGGTTATTTATGAATTCCAGGGCATATAGTACCATGACCTGGTTTCCTTTGCAGTGGAGTGAGCCGACAGTGACCTATAGAATCCTACCATTTGAGAAGGAGGTGAAAACCTGGAAACAGGAGATATTATTTCTAGCTCTTTACAATGAGAAAATGCCTTATCCTGGTACAATGTGGGAGTTTTATTCCCAGCACCAATTAAAAGACCAGGCTGAGAAGGAGGCGAAAACGGAGCCAATTCATGGTTCTTGTCATAGATGTCAACTCCAGCTCTTTCCAGTATGAGAGCAATCTCATACTGAAGCAGTGTTTTTCACAACATAAAAACATTACTGGGTGATACCATCATAATCTCAGATATGCAACTCACACTTGGAAATTGGCATTTGCGTGCAGGCCTGCTGTGACCAGTGTGTATTAAAGCATACTATAAATGTATCTGCAACTCAGCACTTTTTCTTTTTTTGCAAATCCTTTGGTTTAATCATCCCTGCCCCATCCTTTACAAATTTGATCAGGAATAACCTTTATTGAAAACAGAGAGACTTACTTCTGAGAAAATCTGTATAGCTTTGTACTGTGAATGTGTAATCCAACTCTGGCACACATAACTGAAACAATAGCAAATTCTTTGCCTATTTAACGCTTCCTTTCTCCTCCCCTTTACCTGGTTGTTTCTCTTGTTTTAAATTTTAATGTGTAAACTTTATGGGGCATGGATTTGTGTTTTCTACCCTTAAATTGTCATGAGCATGAAAAGGTACTAAAGGAAGGAAGGAAGGAAGGAAGGAAGGAAGGAAGGAAGGAAGGAAGGAAGGAAAGGGAGAGAGAGAGACAGAGAGAGAAAGAGATTGGAAATAATATGAAGCACGTGCAAAGCCCCCTTTACCTTATTGAGTTACAATTTACCACCTCTACTATTATTCTGAGAACCAGTGTGGAGTAGTGGTTTGAGCATTGGCCTACAAACCTTGGAGACCAGGGTTCAATTCCCTGCTCACACCCATTGCTGTGACCTTGGGTGTATCACACAGTCTCAACCCAGAAAATCCCATGATGGGTTTCCCTTAGAGTCTTTGTGAGTCAGAAATGACCTGAAGGCACACAACAACAGAACTATCATCCTGGATTAGAAGGAAGTGACTATTAAAGATAGGATTCTCAGATCTCAGAGCCTGGGCTCTCTTCTCTGCTGCTCTGAGCAAGAGGGAGAGATCTCAGGGCAAGAGTACTTTCTTGAAAAGTGTGTATGAAATTTTTTTAATCACTTATTAAACTTGATGGATTTCTAATTGTTTGAATGGAATACTCTGTCCAATTGTGGTTGATGCTTAATGTGTCACGCTTAATGACTTGACCAGGGGGCTGTTCCTTGGAGAATCACCAGAGCCCACCTCCCATGAGATTACAAAGGGTCCTCCCTAGATTTGGCTCTGCAGTCACTCAGGACTTGGGACAGTCTTGACCTGGCAAGTCTAATTCAATGCCAGTCAGAGGTATGACTTTCAGACATGTTTGAGGTCCATAACCTTCCAAAGTTTAAGGATAAATCACTCCACTCTCTCTGCACTTCATCACACACAAACCTGAAGACAGAAAGCCTCCATAATTGAAAAGCCGTGCAGTTTCTCCCCTCAAAACAAGTCAAGCGGAACTCACCGGCCTGTTTCACAAAAGCCCCACCTTGCATGATTCATCGAAATTTACACTCTTCCAACACATCTGATATTATATACCCTCCAGGTAAGAAAAAGAGCTGACTATCTATTATGCTAATCTGATTTCATATACCCAACAAACCCACCGAAGGTCTCACACCCATGTTCCTATGTCTGAAAATACCACAAACTCCTTGGGACTTTTCTTGCGTAACGTGTGGAGTGGGGCATAAAAACACTTCAGCTGGAAAGAAAAAAGAACCCCAGTGCACTGATGTTCTACTTTGGTTAGCTAAATAATGAACATTTCTGCACGACACTCTTATAGCGCGATGATTCCACTTTCAACCTCCTATGGAATCCTGGGGTTTGCAGTTCTGGGAGGGGCCAGTCGGCCCCTCCCGAAACTGCAAACCCCAGGATTCCATAGGAGGTTGAAAGTGGAATCATCGCGCTATAAAAGTGTTGTGCGGAAATGGCCAATGTCTCCTGGCCCGACCCTTTCCCAACCCAGCTTAACAAGCAGCAGCCAGATCGGGCAAAGGAGGTCTATTTAGCTTTCAAGCAGATAATGTTTCCAGACCTCTTCCACTAGCAAGCAAGGCTGCAACAAGGAGTTGCAACAAGAGTCCTGCTTCTGATTGTCACAACCTCACTCACTAGTGGGAGGAGGGTACAAACTTCGTCCTCCTTGTTCCCCAATCAAAAGCTGAATGGACCAATCTGACTGCTGGGTCTTTAGGTGGGCTGAGGTAACACTTACCTAGTACAACTATGTTGTCTTACTGAATACAGAGCAGTTGCAGATCCATAACACTAGATTATGAACCATAACTGCAGTACCAAATGCCAGATACAGTCTTCATGCTCATGCTTTCTTGTGCATGAAGGCAGAATGTCATGAGACATCTCTGGGGTTGCAGAAACAAGGACTGGATGCATTTAACTTCATGACTGTTAAAAATCAAAGGGACACATCACCCTCTGAAACACCCTGATTTGGGTGGGAACTAAGTGTAGCTAAATTTTCTCTGCTTGGACTCAATATAAGAACAGCCTTGGTGGATCAGCTCAATGGTCCATGAAGTCATAGGTCATAAGTCATATATTGACTCAGATCATTGGTCCCTTTAGTTCAGTATTCTCTACGTTATACTGACTGACAACATCCAAGGTCAACCCTGCCATTAAGCAGAATAAGGTAGTTGACTCAAGTGGCAGAGGTGGGGAAAGGGGGCAGAAGACCCCTGGGTTTCCACCATTCTTCCCAAGTTCTTTGGCCATTCCTCTCTCTTGGAGGATGGAGCAATTGCTCCTTTGTTCCATGGTGGATCCTGCCCTTTGGGCTTTAAATTAGTCTGCTGTTTTCAGGTGTGGTGGAGGACACTTTTTCCTTGCCACCTTCCTTTCATACATAGAAATGGGTACACAATCTTCTTCTTTTCCTCAGGTAGTGAAATGTGTTGGGCAAGCTAGGCAAAGATCTTTCCCAGCACTATCTCGATATACTGGGAATTAAGCAAAGGACCTTCTGCATACAGAGCATGTGAAATATTACTCAGCCCTGGTCCCAATTTGGCTGATGGTTAACAAAATTCCTCCAAGAAGCCCACAACCAAACCAGAGAAACATTAGCTCTTGCCTGCAGTTGCTCCCAGTTTGGGGCAACAGCCCATTTGCAATGATGTGAAGGCAATACTACCAACCTAAAAACACATGCAACTAGCATTCAGTGATGTACTGCTATTAAACGTAGAGGTTCCATTTAGCTAGAACCCAAAACAGATCATGCTAAACTAGACTGGTCCTTGCTAAATAGGGAGGAAAAGTTGTGATGTGCCATTAGTTAACCATGATTTATGACAATTCTATCCTAGGGTTTATGTGGCAAGATTTATGCAGAGGTTTGCCACTACTTTCCTCTAAGGATAAGAGAATGTGACTTACCCAAGGTCACCCATTGGATTTCCAAGTCTGAGTAGTGTTCAAACTCTGATCTTGCAGATTCCTAGACCACAACACAATGGTGTCTCTTTGAAGAAAAAGTAGTCTTTAATATTTTCTATATCATTTCCAATCTGTTCTGGAAGCCATGCCCTATGAAGAACGGCTTAGGGAGCTGAGTATGTTTAGTCGGCAGAAGAGAAGGTTAAGAGGGGACATGGTAGCCATGTTTAAATATTTGAAGGGACGTCATGTCGAGGAAGGAGCGGGCTTGTTTTCTGCTGCTCCAGAGACTAGGACAAGGAGCAATGGATTCAAGCTGCAAGAAAGGAGATCCCACCTGAACATCAGGAAGAATTTCCTGACAGTCAGAGCTGTTCGGCAGTGGAATATGCTGCCTCGGAGTGTGGTGGAGTCTCCTTCTTTGGAGATTTTTGAGCAGAGACTAGATGGCCATCTGTTGGGAATGCTTTGATGGATGTTCCTGAATAGCAGGGGGTTGGACTCGATGCCCCCTGGTGTCTCTTCCAACTCTATGATTCTATGATTCTGTGATTCAATCAAATCCCCTAGTCAGAATGGTCATTGAGAGTCTGGGAACTTCTGTCTAAAAAGTGAGTTTTCTAAGCTCTGGGGAGCACAACAGAAACAAAAAGAAAAATGAGGTACCCTGAAGGCTCAGACTCATTGATTAAAACTGCCTCGAATTACAGCTTGAGTTAATTAATCAATGAACTAAACTAATTCATGTTTGCAACCAACTGGCTGTTTTTTGTTTTGTTTTGTTTTCTTCTGGATGTATTGATTGATTGATTGATTGATTGATTGATTGATTGATTTTTAACACTAACAATCTGATATACAATCAAAAGATTCATTCAAAAGATAAAGAAACAGAGGGAAGAAAAGGAGAGGGGGTAAAAATGGAAAAAAGGCATATAACTAGAACACAGAAAGTTTCTGATACCCCCCCCCATGCTGATTGTAATGAAAAGTAAAATAAAAAGGAAAAGAAAAGTATTATTCTACCATAACAGACCTACTTGAAAAATCCTACTAAGATTACTAATAACTATAACCACACATTATTACATTGTTAGATTTCTTTTTGCCCAAAAAGTCCATAAATGGATTCCAATCTCTCAAAAAGTCTTCAGTTGGCATATCCGTTAGGACCCATGTTAATTCGGCAATTTGGGCCAACTCAGCAACCTTAACAACCATTCTTCCATTGTCAATCCATTTCCAAGTTTGAGCAAACAATGTTCTTGCTGCTGTTTCCATGTATCAAAGATGTACAGTTGGCCCCCCATATTTGCTAGGGTTAGGGGCACAAGACTCCTGCAAAAGTGGAAAAACCACATATATCAAAGTGTGTATGGGATATGTGGGAAGGGAACTGAGGTTTGGTGGGGAGAGCAAGCACCCCGGGTCCAACTCAAGTCAGAGAAAAGAGAGAGAAAGGGAGTGGTTTAGTATGGTGGGCCTTTACTTCCTGTCTCTTGCCCATCTCTTTCCTTAAGTGTAGGGGTTCATGGTGCTGAGAAATAGGTGTGTGAGCCATCCTTAGCTGACCAGGCAGTGGCAGGGGGAGAAGGAGGAGAACCAGAGGTGAGTTTTTAAAGGGTTGTGTGGCCTGATCAGAGTTGCCAAGAGGGAAGCCTCTCTGGAAGAGAAAACACTTGAAATCTGGGTGGAGAAACTCACCAATAATCAAAGTGAAAGTGAAACTACGAAAGTGAAAACTGCAAGTGTGTCTGTCTGTGTCTGTGTCTGTGTGGAGGGGTGACTGTAATCCATATTTACTATCCATTCTTTATCCATAATGCCCAACAGAAACATTTCTGGTAACATTACAAAATCTACCTTTAATTTTTTTTTTAACTAACACAAATTGTAGGCCAGGAACTTTTCACCTTCTCACAAGTCCCCGCATATGGTGGGGGGAAAAAAGAGCCCTCCTTATCTCCAGCATTTGTCTGAAACATTCTGGGACAACAATCCAAAGTTTACCCATTCAAGTTCTGACTGATTATAATTTTGAAGTCAGAAATAAATTTCCTTTCTAGGGCAGACTGGCTAATAATGTTGCAGATGATATGTGCAAAGACCTTTAAGAATGGATGCAGATGGACCCTGAAAGCTGTTGACTTGGAAGGGTTCACTTGCAGAGATCCCTTGTAGGGTAGTGGTTAGCTCAAATCTCCCGTCTGCCTCTAAGTTTACTGTCACTGTCTACGCCAGGGATGGGCAAAGTGCAGCACACAAGCTGCATGTGGTTCCCAGGGATTTTTTTTTGAGACCTCAAGCCCCTCTGTGGGCATTTTGGGGTCAAAACAATTGACAGAGAGGGGATGTGGACATTTCCACCCCCCCCAAGCCATTCCTTCCCCTCAAGCCATTTAGGCCCAGAAAAGGCCTTTTTTAAAAACAGGAAGTAAACCAGAAGGGCCTTCTGGTCACTTTCTGTTTTGAAAAAAAGGCCAGTCCGGAGATTGAAATGGCCAAGAAGGGCTGAAAAGATGGTGAAAATGGCGTCCGGTCTTTAGAAGGTATTGGAGGTATTTGGTGGCAAAATTTTCTTTCTTTCTTTCTTTGCATGAGTGGGTGCCCCCCCCCCCAGGTTTCCTAGAGGGGTTACTGTGGCTTCCTAGCTACCCACAGTTGCCCACCTTGGACCTAATCTACAAAGTGTCAGCTGGTGGCGAACCTAACCTGTGCTTTAGCCCAAATGGTAAAGGAGCTATCCAAGGTGCTGAATCCCCAACCACGTTTGACACCTTGGACAGCTCTTTTAAGTTCAGACAAAAAGCTAAGGCAGATTACCATCCTCGGACCATGGAATCCAGCAGCCAGTGAATCTGTGGGTGGGATCCTGCATCCTGGAGATGCAATGTAACTTTACACTCACAGAATTATGGTTAGTTGTGCAATGCCACCTTGTTAGTGAATTACAACAAAGTGCATCACTGCCCATTGGGTAATGTGCATCGATGCACAATGTTCATAGTGCACCGTAGCACAGTATGTGTCCATGAGCAATGGCACTGCATGCACAACCCTGCTTTTGCAACCTTGAACTGAATGTGATTGTTGTGCAACAGTGCTAAAGTTCAGCCCGCAGGCATAACAGGACCTGTGTTTATGTAACTTCACTAATAGGATGCCAGTCTCTGCTGCACTGGGCCTGGCACTACCATTTGTTAAAAGATGCCCAGCTCAGGAGAGGAAGTAGATGTTAAGGGGTGAGGAACCATAGCAAGTTATTGGGCAGCAGAGATGTCCAAGCCACAGGACCTGATTCTGGCCCTCTGAACCTTCTTGCTGCCCTCAGCTGCAAAAGAGGAGATCAGTCCATCCTAAGAAGCCACCTAGCCATGACTCAGCATATCTTTGAACAGAGGCACCACTGGGGCTGAGTGGAAAGCCAGGAGATGTTGATCCCGCCCTTCCCACCCTCAGAGGCTGCGTGGAAGGACAGCAAGAAGAGAAGCACTTTGGGAACACTGCCTACTGGGCTCCAGTCCAATGGCACTTGACACCAGCAGGCAAGCCCTAGAAGTGAGCATCGGTGTTCCACACATGCAAACAAACACGCCAGTACATGCAACGTCGCGCCAGCCCAATTCACATTCTGTCAACATCCGCTTGTAAAGTGGTGCCACCTTGACGGAATGGCGTAACTTTGAAAGCTGACTTGAAGCAGACTTTTCTCCAAACAACCCTTAATCCTTAAAAGAAACAGTGAAAGCAGTGAACAAGTTAGCTGGGATTTTATTCATTGTTCCCTTTGGGTTAGTAAAAGTTCCCTGCCCGCCCTCACCCCAGTACATATGTCTGTTTTTAAGCCTCCAGAACCGCAAATGTGTAACAGCTTCTCTCTGAGCTCTCCATCACCATCAGCACCCCAGTGATGTTTCATGACCGCTTGCTTTGCTTTTCTAGATGGAAGATGTGGGAATCTAACCCTGAATTGCTTCCAATTTCCATTTCATAAAAGGAAAGCCTAAGATATTTGGGCATCTGGGGTGGAGAATTTGAAAAAACGCCTTCCTCATCCACTGAATGGTATACTGTCCTACATTTCACAGGTGAAAACCAGAATGCACGGGGCCGACTGACATTAGAGTACGGTCAAGATTGCTAAGGTTAGTAATGAGGAAGAACACAAAAGCTAGGAGCAGCTATGGTAGTTTGCTTTTGCCTGAGTCTACAGGGAAGAGTGAGATTTAGCCCCTCTTCTGCACTTTCTCTCCTTCTGAACTCATTGAGTGCAAACTGCTTTTCCTCTTTGAACTCAGCAGCAACTGAAGTAAGCTGAGGACAAGGGGAAAACAGAAGGAGGAGAGAAAAAAAAGGGACATCAAAGCAGCTGAAAACATGAGATGACAGGGGATTGACTGGGACTTTGCCCGGATAGCTGGAGCATATGGGATAAGCATATAACATGATCCAGGATGAATGCCCCATCACAAGTCTTATTGCTGGGGAAACATTGTCCCTCCAGTTGCAATATTGACCCAATTGATCTGGGGTACCCTTGCATTACCTTCAGGCTAGACAGGGACCTGTTCTCCTTGGTAGGCTCCATTGCCTCACTGGTGGCAGGGGTTTTACTATCACCAACACTGTCTTCTGGCAGCTGCCACCACCAATATGCCCACTCTGACTTCAGCCACAGCCCATGCCAACAATACTTTTTTCCTCACCCTGCAATTACTGGAATTGGGAGCAGTCCTGATCCTGGGCACAGCAACTAGGATCAGCATGACCTCTGCTGCCATGTCCCTGCCTAAGCTCCTCCCCACCCTGCAGTTTTTGAGGTGAGAGATCTGTTGTGAGAGAGCAGAAAGCTCTCTTCCCAACAGCCCACTTTCAGGGAGTACACAAGATGCCTGCTTTACTTGTTGCTCAGGCTTTGCCAAGCACCTGGGCCTTGCTGCCGCCTCTTGTGCAGCCCTGGTACTCCTTCTGCAATGGATGCAGCTACTGTACAGTAAATTAATTTTTAAAAATATTTTTCTCTTTTCATCTCATGTAAGGTTAAATTTGAGAATGCTGAGTCCACAAATACTGAGGGGCCACTGTATATCTTTTTATTTATTAAATTTATACGCAATGCAACCAACAAGTGATCTCAAGATACTTTGCAAAGATAAAAACATGAAAACCATCAATAACAACCAAAGCCAACACAAAACAGCCAGTCAGCTCAGCACCAGATTGTTAAAATAGCAGGATTCTAACAACAGAGACTGGCAAAGTTACATTTTTAGGCTGCAGCTCTCCAAATCTCTGAACTAGTGGTCATATTTGTTGGTAAAATCTGGGAGACACAATCAAAACTAATCACTTTTCCAAGCTCTGGTGGAGCAGAAGCAACAGATTTTTAAAAAGTGAAAACTGTGTTTGAAAAAGTAATGCTATCTGGGGGATTCTGAAAGCTGTATAGACCAAAAGGCAATGTTTACAAGGTCTGAGTAAGAGTGAAAATTAATACTAAAATAACTGCTGGAAGAAGAAATTTTTAACTTGGCATCTTAACACATCTCATAAGGATACCAGGTGGATTTCCCTAAGGAGAGCATTCCAGGGAAAGTGGTGGGGGTACTGGAATTTGAGAGATGCTCAGAAACACTTAGTAATGTACTTCACACATTGAAGGGTGTGGAAAACATCTCTGGCAACTGTGTTCCAACATTTGAAACAGAGGCAAAGGCACTTTTCTCCAAGGCCTCCTGCTTCTTTAACACACGTTCCTTTCCCTCCCCTTCTCTTGCTAAGCAATCAATGGCACCCTTCATTTTCTGGCACGCCATGGGCACAAACAGGAAGCACCTCTCCACACCTGACAATCCCTCTTAATAGCACTCATAAATTGTTTTTGGGAGAGGAAGCTGGGGAAAGTCTTGGAAAGAGCAAGAAACCATTATTTGGAGCCCGAGCGGTCCCACAAAGCCTGAGGCACATGGCACTGCTGCAAGATAAACATGCCTGGTTGACAACAAACAAGACGAGGCTGGTCTTTACAACAGATCTGACTTCCAGTAGAGAAAGAAAGAAAGAAAGAAAGAAAGAAAGAAAGAAAGAAAGAAAGAAAGAAAGAAAGAAAGAAAGAAAGAGACAAAGGCTGTTATCCAACTGCAGACCAGTGTTATCTTGAACCATATACCTTCTCCTCAGCTTACTGAAAAGCCCCCATAGCCATCCTGCCAGCTATCCCATAATTCATGGTGAGCAGGCAGGATCGAGGAAGCATTTGGCTACATTCCGTTAGTCAGATGCATATTGATTACAGCAGTGCTGAGACCTCCAGAAGATCTCAGGGGATCTCAGCCCTGATATCATCATTTCATGTCTAGCTACAGGGGAATAGCCAGACAATGCTCCAATCCTGCCTGCTCACTGCAAGGCAAAGAACGGTTGTGTGGGTAGGTTCCAGGGCTTCCAGTATTTCACAGATGAAAAGCAGAACACACGTGGACAAGCAAGTTCAGAGTGTGGTCAAGACGGCCAAAGTTATTATTGAGAAAGACCAAATAAGCTATGAGAGGCTGCATCGGTTTTCTTCTGCCCAAGCCTGCTCACAAGGGCAAGATTCCTCCCCTGCTGAGTTAATTGAGTACAAACTACTTTTGCAATTTGAACTCCATTTGTATCCTTTGAAGCAAGCTGAGTACAAAGGCAGATGGTGGGAGGAGGAGAGAGCAACTGGGACATTTTAAAAGCAGCAGTAAAAGTGGGATGACACAGGATTAACTGGCCCTGTCCCTGGCAAAACAAGTCCTGATTTTCATCTGTAAAATCATAGAATCATAGAGCTGGAAGAGACCACAAGGGCCATTAAGCCCAACCCTCTGCATGCAGGAATACACAATCAAAGCATTCCCAACAGAAGGCCATCCTGCCTCTGTTTAAACACCTCCAAAGAAGGAGACTCCACCACACTCCCAGGCAGTGTATTCCACTGTCAAACTGTTCACACTGTCAGGAAGTTCTTCTTAATGTTTAGGTGGAATCTCTTTTCTTGTAGTTTGAAGCTATTGCTCTGTGTCCTGGTCTCCAAAGCAGCAGAAAACGAGCTGACTCCATCTTCCATATGACACCCATTCAAATATTTAAACATAGCTACCATGCCACCTCTTCACCTTCTCTTCTCCAGGCTATGTTGGAAGTTATGTCATTGTGGAGAGTGGAAGAGAATACCAGCCTTTGCAACAACCAAAAAAAGTCATATGCAGGTGCAAAGTAGTGTATGTCACTAACAGGATACCAACCATTGCTGAAAAATAAGACAGTCTACTACATTCCTAAACCATATGTGGGTTGTAATCACATGTGACAATTGTGGATATACATGCATACACACACAAATGCATATGTGCACCGCTACTGGTAAGGACAGGAGAGATGTCACTTCCATGGCTCCACATAAACCATTTGATGGCACCAAGCCACAATGAGCAAGCTCTCAGATTGTAATATTTTTGTGACAATGTTGTTTGTCCTCCAGATTGTTTTTCTAATAAATGTTAAAGCTGGTGTTCAGAATTTGGTTGCATGACTGTCTCCGGCCACCAGCGACCATTGCTCATGATATGAAGAGTGATAATATTTTGTATAGGAATAAATTTTCTAACAATGTGTACCATTGCATGGCTCTTAGTGCCTTAAAGCAGGGGCATGAGTTGGGTACAGCCTGCACCATCACAGCTTCACAACTCCTGCTGTGTCACAAGTCACAATCTGTCCCTCACTTTCTCTTTTAAGCGCTCAAGTTACACGAACTGGTGTTAATCCAGGCTTTGATGGAGCTATCCAAGGCACTGAATCCTGTTCCTAAATAGGCTCACCACCTTGGAGAGCTCTCCTAAAGCTAGCCGAAACCTGAAATGGATTTACTGCTCCAATGACATGGGAACCACTATCCTACATACTGCCTTCCCCTCAGTCCCATTGCTAGAGACAGAAGAATGGGAAGAGAGAAAGACAGAAAAGAGAAAAGGTCACTGCGTTGACTCTGCCCCAAATCAGCTCCACTGGAATCATCATTCCAGAACACTTACCAACAAGCAGCCATTGCATCAGGCTTCAGCAGAGGGTGGGAGAGGGATTGGAGCCTTTTTACCAGCTTGCTCTGATGGACAACCAGTTCCATTTGGCTTCTTCCCTCTTGGAATTCTTTTCATTCCATTGATTCATGAGGAAGGCTTTATAATTTGAAAAAAGTTGTGCTCAAGTAAATTTTGGAAAAACTTGTTCCAAGACACAGGAGATCTCAGATTTTAGCAATCTTGATCAAAGGAAGTTCACTTGCAAAAAATAATAAACCGTGCTGGTTATCTGCGACAATTCCTTTTTTTGTGTTGACCTATCTACATGAAATGATGTGATCTTTGCTTATAATGTTTGTATGCGATTATTATTACAAATAAAAGGTTAACTAACAAACAAGAGTAAGTTGCTTATTTTTGTTTTCTTCTTCACTTTTTCTTTTTGCATCATTTCTTTGTAAACCCAGAATTGGCAGAGAGGTTCTTATTATTGCTTGGTATCATGTAAGATGCGCCAGGAGTTTCTTGGGCTGAAGAGACAGATAAATATTCTTCAAATAGTGAACAGAGAAACAGTTGACAGACGGTGGGATATTTCTAACAAATAGTTGGAAAGTACTTGAGTAACGTGAAATGCTCAGGCACAGCCTTTAGAGAATCTGCAGAGATCAAGTTTTCCAAAGCTAGAAAACACGCAATGAAAATGTATATCAGTATGTCTTTAGCCTTAATCCCCTAAGAGGAAGAAAAAGGAATGAGTGTAACTCTGCCAGTGGACCCATTATTGATATTGCTGGCCCTACTCCACCAAAGTGAAGATCTGGAAATGGGGTACGTATGAATGAGGAACTGAATGTCCAGGCATTGCATGAAGTCAAGACCTTCTGTAATCTCCTTGTGGTTGTTGTTGTTGTTGTTTTTAATATTATCTTTATTTCTACCCCACTTTTCTCCCCAAGGGGACTGAAAGCTGCTTACAAATTTAAAAGAAGCATGGTTAAAACGGTGGTATACAAAACTTAAAACACACATTAAACAACAATAATGATTAAAACAATGTTAAAATACATATTAAAAACAGCATACAAATAGCAATTAAAATAACCAGCACTGTTCTATATACAAATTCTTTAGCCGTCTCCTGAAAGTAGGCAGGGAGGGTACCAGTCTGACCTCTTTGGACAGGGAGTTCCAGAGCCTGGCAGCAGCCACTGAGAAGGCCCTCTTCTGTGTTCCCACCAAATGCACCTGTGAAGGTGGTGAGACAAAGAGAAGGGCTTCTCCAGAAGATCTCTGGACCCTGCTCAAATTTTAAGATCTTTGAGGAAAAGCTTTCTCTCACTCTCAACATCATCATAGGTACATTTAGAATCATAGAGTTGGAAGAGACCACAGGGGCCATCCAGTCCAACCCTCTGCCATGTAGGAACCCACATCAAAGCACTCCCAACAGATGGCCATCCAGCCTCTGCTTAAAAACCTCCAAGGAAGGAGATTCCACCACACTCCATTGAGGCAGCATATTCCACTGCTGGACAGCTCTGACCATCAGGAAGTTCTTCCTGAGGTTTAGGTGGAATCTCTTTTCCTGTAGTTTCAGTCCACTGCTCCTTGTCCTAGTCTCTGGAGCAGCAGAAAACAAGCCCGCTCCTTCCTTGACATGACATCCCTTCAAATATTTAAACATGGCTATCATGTCCCCTCTAAACCTTCTCTTCTGCAGACTAAACATCCCCGGTTCCTTAAGCCACTCCTCATAGGGCATGGCTTCCAGACACTTCACCATTTTGGTTGCCTTCCTCCGGACACATTCCAGCTTGTCAACTTCCTTCTTGAACTGAGGTGCCCAGAACTCAACACAGTATTCCAGATGAGGTCTAACCAAAACAGAATAGAGTGGTACTATTAACTCCCTTGATCGAGACACCATACTTCTATTAATGCAACCAAGAATCATATTGGCTTTCTTGGCTGCTGCATCGCACTGCTGACTCATGTTCAGCTTATGGTCCACCAAGACTCTTAGATCCCTTTCACATGTACTGTTATCCAGCCATGTGTCTCCCATCCCATAACATTTGGTAAGCACATGGGAGACAGCCTGCTTGGTGATGACTCCCGTTGTGGAATTGTCTCCCATGGGAGTTTCAGTTGGTCCCCTTTCTCCTTTCCTTTCACTGGCAGGCAAAGACTTTTCTATTCAGGACTTTGGCTTATAACTTAGGTGGCAGAAAGAGTTTTGAATGGGGTCATGTTTTCATCTTTTTTTTAACTAGGTCTTGTGTTTTATATTGTTTTAATCCTTTGTTTTTAACTGAACAGCTATTTAGTTATTTTTTTAAACTTTTGTATAAATAATATTTTAACTGTACCTTGCTTTTTAAATGATTCTAAGATGCCTTGGATCCTGTACAAGGAGAAAAGCAAGATATAAATAATAAAACAAAAATCACACACATACATTAATGTCCATTTGCTGCAGAACTTGGAACAGTTACCTTTTGGATTATGAGTCCCGGAGGGGCCCCCCCACCACGCCAGAGCCAGCAAAGTCATAGGGCATGCCGGATGGTGGATTCTGGGCATTGTAGTCCAAAATAAAAGCAACCTTGCCAAACTCTGATTTATAATTCAGTGAGCATGCAAATATTGCCTGGCAGGAAGGGAGCAGCAAATTACCAATGTCACAAGCAGGATTCCCCCCATCTGCTTCTCCACACAGGAGCTCCCATGTGTAGAAAAGGCATGAAATATACCAAATACATTTAAATGTATTGTATAAACAGGAGGTTTTATGTTGCTCTTGGAATTTTTTTTTCACTTAATTTTTTATTAACTATCATAAGAACTGAAAATACAATACATACAGAATCAAGATATGATAAATTCACTTGCAACTTAAACAAGTTCACCAATAAATAAATATACATTTAGAGTATCCATATGCTTGTCTAATATAATTCTCTTGTCTTCTTTCTTCCTTCTTCGTCCTTTTCTTCATTCTTTCTTTCCTTCCTTCCTTATCAAGCTAATAAACAATCTAACTAATAGCGAATTTTAGCTAAGATATAGTACCGTCTAACACAGTAATGATAATAATAATACAATAGCGAAAATGAAATGCTCTTGGAAATTATGATGGATCACCTGGAAGAATTGGGGCTCTTCATCCCCACCCCCATACACACACATAGGTATACACAAACCAGGCAGTGTTCCTATTAATCTAAGCAAATGTTCGAATGCTGCTCTTGAAACGTCCTGGGATTTTAAAACCTTGAAAGTGTTATAACAACTCAGGAGAAGCTGACACAATCACTTGCTCCAGTTTCACAAAACCTCCCTATAGAGACTGTAATTTTAGAATGGACCCCACTTAGCCCTGAGCTTCAGATCTATAGCACATGAAAAGGAAAAGCAAAGCTGGGCTCTTAGGGTGTAACAAAACCCCCATTAATTCTTACTAGAATTCCTCTCACCTTCTGCGTCCCAGACCTCCATCCCTTGCTACTGCAGCCATCATGTTCACCTTATCTTTAATTTCCCCTTCTTTTATAGAAGGCTGGAGCAGGAGAGGGCTGTGGTGGTGGGGAGACAAACTCTTTTAGCCAGCAGGTGCAACTGGTGTCAAGGAGCAAAAGGCTAACATCTGGAGAGGTCCATTTGCCAGGTCCCCAAGGGATGGAGGGAGGAGGAGAGAATGACAAAACACTTAATTCTTCCCATCCTAGGAGAGTATATGCACAGGTCTTTCAATATAAATGGAGCTTTCCATCTGAGACAGAGCTGAGACCCAAAATGTGCCTGAGCACAGCCTGAAGACCTGTAAAGTAATAATAAAACAAATCCAGAGCATTATCTCTGTGCATGAGCAGAGCAGCTTTAGGTCATCATTGGTTGAGATTGGTTACATGTACATCAAGAAGTGAGAATATCACACCAATATTAAATATACTCCACTGACTGCCAATTAGTTTCTGGGCAAACTACCAAGTGTTGGTTATTACCTTAAAGCCCTATGTGGTTTGGGTCCAAATTACCTACAGGATCATAGAATCATAGAATCATAGAAATGTAGAGTTGGAAGAGACCACACGGGCCATCCAGTCCAACCCCCTGCCATGCAGGAACACCCTCAAAGCACTCCCGACAGATGGCCATCCAGCCTCTGCTTAAAAACCTCCAAGGAAGGAGACTCCACTATACTCCAAGGCAGCATATTCCACTGCCGGACAGCCCTGACTGTCAGGAAGTTCTTCCTGAGGTTCAGGTGGAATCTCCTTTCCTGCAGCTTGAATCCATTGCTCCTTGTCCTGGTCTCTGGAGCGGCAGAAAACAAGCCCTCTCCCTCCTCTACATGGCATCCCTTCAAATATTTAAACATAGCTATCATGTCCCCTCTTAACCTTCTCTTCTGCAGACTGAACATACCCAGCTCTCTAAGTCTATCCTCATAGGGCTTGGCTTCCAGGCCCTTCATCATTTTGGTCGCCCTCCTCTGGACCTGCTCCAGCTTGACCATGTCCTTCTTGAATTGGGGTGCCCAGAACTGGACACAGTATTCAAGATGAGGTCTAACCAAAGCAGAGTAGAGTGGTACCAGTACCTCCCTCGATCTAGACACCATACTCCTATTGATGCAGCCGAGAATTGCGTTGGCTTTCTTGGCTGCCGCATCACACTGCTGACTCATGTTCAGCTTGTGGTCTATCAAGACTCCTAGATCCCTTTCACACATACTGCCATCCAGCCACGTGTCCCCCATCCTATATTTCTGCATTCCATTTTTTCTACCTAATCATCTCCTCCCACACATTCCACCCCATACACTCAACTCAGGTCTTCTGAGGGCATTTACTTAAACTAGCCAGGACTAGACTGGCAAAGATCAGCCAGAGGACCTTTTCATCAGCTGCCCCTAGACTGTGGAATGGCCTGCTGGAAGAGATTTGACAGCTAAATCCACTATCTGAATTTTCAAATCTGAAACTCCTGTACTAAGGAAGGATCCTTAGTAAACATTTTTCCACCCCTTTTATCCTGTCCTCAAACACAGACAAAGCAGAGCAAAACCCCCTGCTGTGTGCATTTCCTACCAAAGCCTGCCACCTTCATAGCACAAGCATCTTTCACAATCCTGTCCTGTCCACAGAGTTGACATATAGTCGTCAAAACCTTTGTCACCTACATGCTAATATTTCCTTTACACGTCAAAACCATCAACCCATTCTGGCCACCTTTTGTCCACCCTGCAAACGTAATTGTTTGTCCAGGCAGAGAATCATCAACACCTCATGTCTTCAGGGCAGGTTTTTGGGGATAAGAGACTCCAATTTTGGGTCTCTCAACACAACATTTCAGTTTTTAGGGATGCACTTTGTCACTCTGACTTTTGATCAGTGCTATCCTTGGGTGCAAATCTAAGCCATCTTGTCATTCTCCGCTTCTCTCTGAATGGTAATTATAACCCGATCCTTTCTATCCCTGCTATCCATTTTCCTCCCTTTCTTTTCAGTTAGACTTGAGTAATTGCTTGTGTATGTGATGATTTTGTGTGTGCATGTGTATTTTCCCCCAATAAAACACAATTAAATTAAACTATAAGTCTTCTGGCTGGTCCCCTTAGCAGGAACCCTGTAAAAATAGGTGAAAAGGTCCTACAGTTACCCCTCCTCTTGCAGTATTCTTAATTTGACTTAATTAATTCCCCATTTTTACATTTAATTGCGGGTTCTAGCAGGGGACATGATGGGGTCCCATGCTTTTGGGGTAACAACACCACACTGGCTCTCTGTTTAAATTCTGTAAATTTGAAAATGAAAATGAAAATTTTCATGAGGCTTTAAAAAAAAATCCCACAGATAAATGCAGAAACAGAATGATCTCATGGGAAAACAAAGGTGAAACTGACACTGTTTGGGAAATAAACTTTTTCTCACGTCATATAGCAATAACAAATAAACAGAATACAATGTGATATGGTGCCCCCATAAGCTATTATACTCCTCTGCCCTGAATCAAGAGCGGAATCTTCACCCAGCTTTAGATCACATTCCGAGGAGAATTTTGAGGTTTGTGCTCAAGAGAAACAGCTAGGAAATTCTGAGGGACGTTAAAGATGTTTCAATAAGCCTCACAGCTGGTATGGCACAGTGACTGGAATCTTGAACTAGGACTACGGAGATGCGAGTTCAAGAAACTCAGTGGTTGAACTTGGCCCCTTCACCATTTTCCAGTCCAATCTGCCAGTCATAAGCATATGATTAACCAGGCCCCTTCATGCTGGTAGTTACTAAGACATGCCTGAGGCCCAGGAGTTGCCACTTCAAATTTCCCACAATGCCCTTGAGAGCTACCACATCAGTGGCATTATGGAGAATTTACACGGTGGTTCCTCAGCAGCCTGCACCGATTCACAGTGCTTCTCCTGTCATCTGCCAAACCTAGCAGGATCCTCTCTGACAGGCTGTTTGTGAGGACAAAAATGAGGAGAGTTTCTTTTTTAAAAAAATTCAGAACTATTAGAATAATACAAAACAACATAAAAGCTAAGCATACACTAAAAGACATAACAATCAATCTACTACACAAACTACAAACTAACTAAACTATTACAATCAACAGCTAAACGAAAAGAGAAAAGAAAAGAAAAAGGTGGGGGAATAAAAAAGGGAAATACATCTGACTTCCAACTCCCCAGTAAAATGCTAATTATCATTACTATAATATATAGGCAGCAAAAATCATATTTAAATATATAGGAATGTTAGGTAAACTTCTACCATTAGACATTTTGTGATATTAACACTATTAATAATATATTAACTTAACATATTTAGACTTCTGTTAATTAGTTTCTAATATTTAAATCTGATATTATTCTAACCAAGAGAAATATCCCTAAACTTTCCCACTAATCAAAACCTCTTGCTGCTTCTTTCTCTTCTGCTGATTTAAGATAATGTTATAACCCTTTCCCATTGCTGTTTATATTCATTATGAGAAAAGTCTCTTATGAAAGTTGTTAACTTGTTCAATGAACACTGCAGTGGAAATAAGGTGGGGTATAAATATAAGAAAGCTTAAAAAGAATGGTTAGAGAAACTATTTCAGAAAGTACATGTACTGTCAAACCCCACTGATAGCAACATCCAAAGCAAGTTTGTTGAAAACACAAAAGGAAGTCTGAGACAAGTCAAATTGATATTGATGAGAAATTGCTTGGGACATGGAGGATTTGGGGAAGGAAAGCTTGCATCTCCATTTCACCTACAGCAATTTTTGAGTCAGATGTAGAAGCAGGCAAAGTATCTGAGAAATTTATGATCCCATCAGTTGAAATTTCCCAGGAAGGGGGCAGTGGTTTTCTGCATCTATTATAGATAAATGTAATCAGTGTTACCGCCATTGCTAGCCCGAACTCGTGGGATATTAAGATATCTTTTGATATCCATAATTCGGCCTTCTCTACCCATTCCTCTCCACATGCTTGCGAGGCCCCCGGACAAGCACGCACCCAGGCTCAGCCGATAATCGCTGTAATATTCCAAACAAATACAGGCAGGCCAGAAATAGCCGACTCGCAGCTTCAGGAGACCTCAAGGCAAGTACCTCAATTATGTATGCACGCAACTTTCAAAAGATCCTCTGCCCCATGCAGGCAGCTTGATGATCGGACTATACAACACTCAAGCACTCTGCGTTTGCATACTGGCTACTCTATTGACAATTTGGCTATAACTCAATCATTCAAATTCTGACCTTTCGGAGGCTTTGTCTCCAGCCCCAAACTCATTGTTTTCCCCAAGTCCGAACTAGCCTGCGGCCACAATCTTCCCTATAAGAACCACTGACTTTGAGCGTTTCCTCTGATCGCTCTTGGCTTCCATCCTGCCTTGCCGTCACTTTTCCAGCGAGCCTTCCCCTCAGCTCCACGTGCTGAGATCCGCACTCCCCTGCTTCTCCACTTCTAACCGGGCTTCAGGACAGGTATGGTATTTCCCATACCAAACCTCCTCAAAAATCCCTCTATCTGCTCCTACCTTTATTTCTTTAGTTCCTTGCGTGAGTGTGTTGCATACATTTGTTTGATTGTGCTTAAATAATACAATTATTAATTTCAACATCTGTCTCATCCTTGACTCGGCCTGACCCCGTAGATATAGGGTTCAAGATCTCGCTACGTTACCCTGCCTCTCGCATTGCCAACTTGTGCTCTGCGCTAATTCCCTCCCCATTGTTGAGAGCACTTTTAGGTGTCCCTCCCGGGACCTCCAGAAATCAGGGTAACACCAGGCTGATATGAATATTATGGATGCTTCATATGGAAGGCATGGCAACCACCCTCAACCACCAACAAGATAGCTCTCCATGTGCAAATGTTTCCCATTCAGACAAAGCAACTCTCCTCCCAGTTTCTATATCACTGCATATGAAGGTGGGATTCAGAACAATATTATTGTTTTAGGGTATCCTGTCTTACTGGCTCTGCTAACTGTGAGTCTTTGAACCACAATGATTTTGTTTCTCACAACTCTGATTGGAATCACATGATTTGGTGCAAAAGAACCTTAATGTACTTGAAGGCCATTTCCGCACTAGACTGTTATAGTGCTATTATTCCACTTTCAACATCCTATGGAATCCTGGGGTTTGCAGTTTAGGGAGGGGCCTTTGAGGTGCAAACCCTAAACTGCAAACCCCAGGGTTCCATAGGATGTTGAAAGTGGAATAATAGCACTATAACAAGCTAGTGCGGAAATGGCCAAAGACATGACAGACATTTCCTGAATGACCCAGTCTTCTGCAAAGGATGTGGTAGGGTTTAAGAGAAGTTATTGGCTAATAAGATGCAAGAAACAGTAGGTACCTGGAATGACTTTGCATCTGGAATTGGCAGAAGATTGCTAAAAGTCATTATAGAAAAATAGGTCACCCACCACTGAACTAGAGGGTGGAGTTTCCTTGGGCAATGGAGCACAGGGGTTGCCAGATTAGCTTGGTGGTAAATGTGCTCTGGGTTTAGCCCGCATTTTATAGGAACTATTCAAGTTCCTATATCACTATGCCAGCATGGTGTAGTCATTTGAACATTGGACTATGACTCTGGAAATGATCATTTGAATCCCTGCTTACTCACTGAAACTCACTGGGTGACCTTGGACAAGTCACTCTCTCTCAGCCTCAGAGGAAGGCAAAGGGAAGCCCACTCTGAACAAAGCTTGCCAAGGAAACCCTGTGATGGGTCCCCTTAAGTAAGAAACAACTTGAAGGCACACAGCCACATAAACAACAATCTAAGTTGCTGAACCTGTTGGGTTCAGCACCTTGCATAGTTCCTTTGAAGATTAAAACTTGGATTGGACTCACCACTCTACTGACAGAGAAGCTACCACTGGCCTCAGAGGAGAGTTTGCTTCCAATCACATGCTGGTGCCAGGCAGGGCCAAAGCTGGCAGTGGGCATCAGAAGGAAAACACATTGAACAGTGTTGCTCCAATAACTTCTCAGAAAAGTGGGACTGCATAACGGTTGTAATTTCTTGGTAGTATATTTTACACATTTCCTGCCAAGGAACTTAAAAGTAGTATTCTTCAGGCCCATGAAAATTGATCAGACTGAGAAAGAGATTGCCCAAATTCAGTGTTGTACTCAACAACAGACCACTAATATGATGGGAATTTGTCTTCCTCCACTGTAGTCCATCAGAGCAACCAAAAACATGCTCTGGAGGATTCCCAACTTTCTGGAGCAGATTTTGAGGTGGAAAGGGCAGTGCAGAGAGAGAGAGAAATTGCTCTCTTTGTTCTGCTTACAGAAACAGTTCTGTCGTGGAACAACTCCATTGGATCTTGGCCTTTGATCACTCAGATAGGTTCACTGTGGAATCTCAAATCAAGTTCTCCTCCATTCTCTAAAGCAGTGGTGCCCAAACTTTGGTTCTCCAGGTGTTTTGGACTTCATCTCCCAGAAACCTCAGCCAGCTTAGCCAACAGTTACGGGATTCTGGGAGCCGAAGTCCAAAACATCTGGAGGACCAAAGTTTGGGAACTACTACTCTAAAGAGAACAACTCAGGACACTGGCAAACCTAAGTCAGCACCACCCCTCAGCCATACAGCATAAGTCTCCCTTCTGCTTGGATGCAATTGCCGTCCTAAACCCAGCCAGAAGCCCCTTTAGAAAAATAAGATTTCCAATGCTCTTCTCCCCCAACCCCCATCACACAGGTTTGCAGAAGAAGCGTGCCAGTGACTGCAAGCATCTGGGACTACATGCCAACTTTCCGCCTGCCAGTTTTACAAATCTGATGGACCGCTGCCAGTACCTAATCAAAATGCAGGAACTTACTCTGCAGAACAAAGTGCATCCAGCTCCCTTTTGATCATCACAGCACCTGGCCTCCATGGGTCATGAGCAAAATCTGTCGTTGATAAGTTTCCTTGGCAGGAAAAAGAAAGGAAGGATTAAGGTTCTATGGGGTATATCTAATAGCACATAACACAAAAAAGAAGGCCGGACTTTTGTGAACTCACAAAATTTGGAAAGCTCCAGCTAAATACGTCACCTCATTGCTGGGTGCATGTCCGAGCGCCTTCAACTTGCTGCTGGAAGGAGGACTGGAGAACAGGCAGTTATGCTGCTTTTGTAGAATTGAAATCAGGGTGAATGACAGTTTCATTTAAAAGAAAAATAACAACTTCCTGAAATTCACTAAGTTCATCATAAATTCAGTGAGGTTTAAAAATATTCAGTCTGGGTGAAAGTAAAACTTACAGGTTTGTTAATCTAGGAAAAGAGCTTTGAGAACTTTACTCTGAAGTATCTGGCTTTGAGTCCCTCTATATTCCAGGAAGGCATCATCCAAGTTCTTAGTCGGGCTTGGTCTGTAGTAGACTCCTACAATAACAACATTGTTGTTCCTGTCCTCTTAAAATTTTTTTTTTACTCAGATGCTCTCAACCTGGCTTCCAGGATTTAAGTCATGGATCTCTTTACAAATGTAAACATTCTTGACATACAATGCTATTCCTCCTCCTTTTCTGTTTGGTCCGTTTCTCTGAAATAGGTTGTACCCCTCTATTACTAAATTCCAGTCATGAGACCCATCCATCTAGGTTTCAGTGATGCCTACTGTATCATATTTGCTTTGCTGTCTTAGAGTTCAAATTCATGGGGGACACATGGCTGGATAACAGTATGTGTGAAAGGGATCTAGAAGTCTTGGTGGACCATAAGCTGAACATGAGTCAGCAGTGTGATGGAGCAGCCAAGAAAGCCAACATGATTCTTGTTTGCATCAATTCCTATGATGTTTCGATCAAGGGAGCTAATAGTACCACTCTATTCTGCTTTGGTTAGACCTTATCTGGAATACTGTGTCCAGTTCTGGACACCTCATTTTGAGAACCTGGAACGTGTCCAAAGGAGGGCGACCAAAATGGTGAAGGGTTTGGAAGCCATGCCCTATGAGGAGTAGCTTAGGGAGCTGGGTATGTTTAGTGTGCAGAAGAGGAGGTTAAGAGGGGACATGATAGCCATGTTTAAATATTTGAAGGGATGTCATATTGAGGAGGGAGTGGGCTTGTTTTCTGCTGCCCCAGAGACTAGGACAAGGAGCAACAGATTCAAGCTGCAGGAAAAGAGATTCCACCTGAACCTCAAGAAGAACTTCCTGACAGTCAGAGCTGTTCAGCAGTGGAAGATGCTGCCTCGGAGTGTGGTAGAGTCTCTTTCTTTGGAGATTTTTTAGCAGAGGTTGGATGGCCATCTGTTAGGAATGCTTTGATGGGTGTTTCTGCATAGCAGGGGGTTGGACTGGATGGCCCCTGTGGTCTCTTCCAACTCTAAGATTCTATGATTCTATTTCCCATGGTTTCTGCATAAGTGAAGAAACACCTAACACCATGGGTCATCCCCCACGAGCCACTTATTCCAGGTTTTTTTTTCGCCTCCCACTATTGGGTTCTTGTAGTATTCAACCAGTTCTGTCTATCATATTTAGCCTGTTATCTCCAGCACTAAATGAACTCTGGATCTCAGGAATACTGTCTCCCTCCCATTCATAACTCAGTTTAAAAAGATCAGATTTATGAGACTCTTAGCAAAAACGTTCCTGCCAATTGCTGCGAGGTGCAACCCATCACTTGCCAGGAGTGATGTCCATTTTTACGAAAGCATGATCCAAGAAGCCAAATTGTTCTGGTGGCACCATCTGCAGAGCCAGTTGCTCACCTCCACCATTCTTCTCCCCCTTTCTGGGCCATGTCTCCACCCAGGAGGAGAGACAAAATGACAACCTATGTAGCAAGGTCCTTTGGCTTCCTATCCAGAGCCTTGTAGCCCCTTAAGATATTCCGAGGGCAACGCCTTGCAATGTCATTGATTCCCATGTGGACCAAAAGGAAGAGTTAATTGTCAGTGGGCTTGACGGGTCTTTTCAGCCTCTCTGTTACATCTCAGTTTTTTGCCCCAGGGAGACAGCACACCTCTCAAGACATCCTGTGAGGCCCACTAAACCACTGCTTCTGTTCCCCTCAACACAGAATCCCTTCCAACGACCATATACCTCATCTGGGGATTGGCAGTAGCCATTCCATGTACTGAATCTTCTGAGATCACATGCACATTCTCTGAGGACTGACATTAAGATTTAAAATATAAATGAATCCATTACAAACCAGTTCCTCAAAAAACCAGTTCCAAGAATTAAAATAACAGAAAACATCCAGAAATTCAAAGGCCCCCCCTTCCCTAACTACAACCCCCATAATCCCCAGACAACAGGCCTCTCTTTAGTGATGCATAGAAAACCTTGAAAGGGTCTTGGACCACAGCTCTCAGATTCCTGAGCCACCGGCAATGCTATTCAAAAAGGTCACTTTTCCAAGTTCTGCAAATGGTAATTTTCATGGAGCACAAACAGAAGGTTGATTATGAGAGAGGACGCATGGGAGAAAGAAAGGATCAAACTCCTCTTCCACCCACCAGATATCCCCCCCCATGGTTGCTCTCTGCATTAATGCTGCACAGCTAACTTCATTTGAGGAAGCTTGACTTTGCCAAGTCACTCATCAAGAATTAGGGACCAGAGTTTTTTTGGGGAGGGTATTTGTAGGGGATGATAGGAGTTTCAGCCCCACAGAAATGCAGCGGAAAAAACAGAGTTCAGCGAGCCAGCAGCAGCAGCCTTGTTCCCCAGTAAGGATACTCACACACAGAGGAGTTTCTTCCAAAACAGGGATTGCATTCCAACAAGACCTGGAAGAACTCCACACCTACATTACAATAAGGTGTTAACCTCAGGGAGCTTATTGAGGGTTGTCATTTATCACTCTTATATGTTTTCCTGTCAGAAGCAGAGAATGGTACACCTGAGATTTTTTTTTTCCCCCCTTCAGGTGCCAAAAGAACTTTGTTTATATTACATCCCTTGATTCTGGAAGTGGGAAGAACTGTTTGAGCTCGGCACAGGCAGCAAAACATCATGGGCCTGCATCTCTACAAGTAGGATCAGCAAGGTGACTGCCTGCTGCGAAATGGCCTCAGGAGCGTTGCGGGATTGCGAGGACCGTTTCACGTGACGTCCTTGCAATCGCATGATGCTCCTGAGGCCAGTAGGCGGCGATCACGCATTATATCATTTTCGGCTTGTTGCCGAAAATGATGCGTGATTGTGCATTGTTCCCGGGCCCCGCCCGCACTTACCTTGTGTGCGGAGCCTCCGGATGCATGGCCATTGCGCTTCCTCCCTCAGCGCAGCCTGGGAGAGTACCTGCCTGTGCTGCGGAAGGAAGGGGCGGAGCCCTCACGCTTCGCTCCGGCCAGCACAGAGCCGGTGCGGAGGGGAAGCAGAGAGGACGCAAGTGTCTCCCAGATGAGGCTTTTTGCGCGATTCCCGCGCAACGCCAGCGGCACCAGGTAAGGTGCGAAAAGGGCCCAAGAGAAGGATACATTTCAAAGGTTGTCCTCTGTTCTTCGCTGGGGGCCTATCCCCTGCTATACAGTTTCCCCTTGGGGTGGAGGAGCCCTGCGAAAGTGGAAAACCAAGAATATTGTAAGCCCCCCCCCCCCCAATATGCATGCTGTACATCAAAAAGTCCCACTCCTTAGTGAGGCTTCCCAGCAGAATAAAACTTTTCTGCATTTCTGGCATATTTACCCGTCTGTTGGCTGCCTCTTGAAATAACTGTTTCATCAGCATGAGGTGCTCTCTTACACAGCTTCCGGGACATAACTTTGTGTTATACAGTCTTTTCGTCCATAGCATTTTGGACAAACACGAGGAATATTGATGCACACAGTTCAGAGCCTCCCAGAGCTGATATGCTGTGTCTGCAGCAGCAGCGTGAATCAATTGGGAAGGACTTAAAGTAAGCAAAATAACTGCTTTGGCTATTTCGTCAGCAACCCTGAATGCTGCTATTTGAGCAGCAGTTGCTCTTTCTGGGGGCTGTCCCTCATTTTCCAAAACGTGCCACAAGTTTTCCTTCATCAAAGCGGCTCTCACATAAATTTGCCAGCTTTGATAATTAGCGTCAGTCAACTTTTCAAAACGCAGATAACCTCCCTCAGCCATGCCGCTGCCTTTGTAAGGAAAATTCAACAAACAAAGCAGCTGGCCGCATTGACCTTGATGAGCTCCGGACTGAAGATTAACTGTCTCTCTGCCAAAACACAGACTCCCGAAGCAGTGGAGAGCCAGGCAAACAGTCAAAAACAGTCCCAGTATCCAGGGGAAAAACAACTACAGGTGCGCTGTGGATGCTGTGCACTCTGGGCCTGGGCCCATAACCACTGTTGGGGATGATAGGAGTTTCAGCCCCACGGAAATGCAGGGGAAAAAACAGAGTTCAGCGAGCCAACAGCAGCAGCCTTGTTCCCCAGTAAGGATACTCGCACACAGAGGAGTTTCTTCCAAAACAGGAGGCACTTTATCTTGCAGCAAAGTTCCGTTATATACAAAACATAGGACAGACGGACAAAAGCTTGTGCCAGGCACCAGGTTTGGTCAACAGACAAATACATACTGGCGTTGCTTTGTTATATACATATCTACAACCAATCAGGTAGAGCTTTGCACACCTCCCTCTACCATCTGCACACGACCCCAGTTTCTTATGCAACCTTGCAATTACCCACAGCTGGGGCATGATGCAACATCTTTGCAGTGGGCTGATCATTTTCCCAGGGTTCCCTGCCTGGAATCCCTGACAATCCCCTCCAAAATGGCCAGGCCATTGTGTAGGACATTTTCACAATCCATACATGTCATACAATACATGTTACATAATACATACAGTACATACATTCAAGGGTACAATTCATCTTCCACCTTACACTCTGGTGGTAAGGCCCAGTTTACCTGCCAACTTCTCATGGCCTACTATTGGAAGGGCCTTTGTGAGCAAATCCGCAATATTGTGTTCAGATGGACAATACTGCAAACAGAAAATCCCATCCTGGATCATTTGCCTTACATTTTGGTACCGTACCCCAATGTATTTAGTTCTACACTTTAAGTTTTCTGCCTCAGCCATTGCTATGCAAGCTTGTGAGTCTTCATGTATTTCCAGAGGTATGCTGCAAAGCTCTTGTATGTCTGTCAGCATTTGTCTTAGCCACTGTACTTCGCCAGCCATTTCTGACAATGCTGCAAATTCAGCCTCTGTTGTGCTTAGCGCCACACAACTCTGTTTTCTTGATCTCCATACTATGGGACTCTCCACATACCTGGCTACCAACCCAGTCACTGACTTCTTGTCTGCTGGGTCAGCAGCAAAAGAGCTATCGACATAGCATTCCGGTGTTTTTTGGCTTCCCACCATTCTCAGACACAGATCTCTTGTCCCTTTGAGATATCTGATGACTCGTTTTACAGCCATCCAATCTATCTGTCTGGGTTTGGAAGCTCTCCTGCTTAACAATCCAACAGCGAAACTGATGTCTGGTCTCGTGTTGTTAGCAATGAACAACAGGCTTCCAATGACAGTATCCTTATTCCCCAGTAAGGATACTCACACATAGAGGAGTTTCTTCCAAAACAGGAGGCACTTTATCTTGCAGCAAAGTTCCGTTATATACAAAACATAGGACAGACGGACAAAAGCTTGCGCCAGGCACCAGGTTTGGTCAACAGACAAATACATACTGGCGTTGCTTTGTTATATACATATCTACAACCAATCAGGTAGAGCTTTGCACACCTCCCTCTACCATCTGCATACGACCCCAGTTTCTTATGCAACCTTGCAATTACCCACAGCTGGGGCATGATGCATCATCTTTGCAGTGGGCTGATCATTTTCCCAGGGTTCCCTGCCTGGAATCCCTGACAGTGTTGCAGCTGGCTGGTGAAATAGCTGCTTGAGCATCATGCTGTGACTTTTGTGGGAAATAGTTTTGAAAGCACTTAAAAGTCCTTTAAAGATTGAGCTGCTTGCTTTATTTTTCAGCATGCATGTCCTCTGCTAAATAAACAGATATTATAAAAACACTGCTATTCCTCTGGTACTTTTTGACCCTCTAGAAAGGCTGCACTCTGCTCTCGTCTAGAGTTTCCAAATGCTCTCTGAGAAGATTGAGCATAAAGAATTGTCTTCAATTCTGTTTTAAACCAGATGACTAGGGATCTGTTTTAAACCAGGTAAACTACTGCCAAAATAGGTTCAATACTTTGGATAGCTTCTTTAAATTTCTGACTAAAATCGCAAGCAGATTGGCCACCATACTGGCATGGAAGCCTCAGTTTATCACTAGGGGCATATCCACACTATTCATACATACTTAACTTTAAATTAGAGATGAACACAAGCTTTGAAGGAGAGAATTCTAAGGATGTCACCAAGCTACAGATCCCAGAATTCTGTAGGCTGTAGTTCTGATGGTTAAACTGGGATGAAACTGATAAAACTATATAGTGTAGACACACAACATATCAGACTATTTGTTTATCTAGCTTAGGACTGTCTAATATGCCTAGTCCACATGGGACATGCTAAGCATTGAATCCGCAACCCTTTCTGCACAAAACATATACTGAACTATGAGAGATCACCTGCTATCTATGTTATATTACAATATAATACACAAAATTGGAGAATGGGGTGATCACCTCAGGAAGCAGATGCTGAGATGGAGCAACTGGAGCCCTCCACCTATTCCTCCTGAACTTTTTATTTCTCCCTCACTGTTGGAAGGCAGGGCTATGTATGCTACACAACCTGATCTGGGTCAAACTAGCCTTCTTCCTTTGGGCATGGTGAAGGATGCTCTTCCACCACTAATGCTGAAGTCAGATTTGATTAACCATTCAGCCAGCTTCTGTATGTGAACTGGAATTGGGTATGATCTTATTCCTTTGCCTTGGGCCATTTCTACTCTACGCTGTTATAGTGCTATTACTCATAAATCACAATCATAGAATCATAGAGTTGGAAGAGACCACAGGGGCCATCGAGTCCAACCCCCTGCTATGTAGGAACACCCATCAAAGCATTCCCAACAGATGGCCATACAGCCTCTGCTTAAAAACCTCCAAAGAAGCAGACTCTACCACACTCCGAGGCAGCATATTCCACTGCTGAACAGTTCTGACCGTCAGGAAGTTCTTCCTGAGGTTCAAGTGGAATCTCCTTTCCTGCAGCTTGAATCCATTCCTCCATGTCCTAGTCTCTGGAGAAGTAGAAAACAAGCCCACTCCCTCCTCAACATGATATCCCTTCAAATATTTAAACATGGCTATCATGTCCCCTCTCAACCTTCTCTTCTGCAGACTAAACATACCTAGCTCCCTAAGCCATTCCTCATAGGGCATGGCTTCCAAACCCTTCACCATTTTGGTCACACTCCTCTGGACACAACATCCAGTGGAATTCTGGGTTTTGTAGTTTACTGAGGCCAAGGAGCTCTCTGGCTGAAAATTCTAAAGGCCCCTCCCTAAACTGCTAACCTCAGGATTCCACAGGAGTTGAAAGTGGAATAATGGCACTATAACAGTGTAGTGCAGAAATGGCCTTAGACCGCAGATATTTCTGACAATAAATTGTATAGTCTTGGGTGCTGCCTTTTCAGCATGAAGAGACCTATGAAGACAGTCTTTGAGAAGGCTTTGGAACTGTGGGACTCTCTTCTCTAGAGACTCTCCCATGCCTTAGCTTGAGCACTTTTGGGATTCCCATGAAATTTTCTTATTTAGTTTGGTTCTCAAATGAAGCTGATATAGGGTAATATTATTTTTGCATGCAGAATTTTACAAGTTGCTTCACTTTACTGGGTATTTTGCTGACTTCCCAAATGATTTAAGCTGCATAAAATCCTATAGGAAACCCCAAATGTGTATGACACTGTCCGATGTTTTTAAACACTATTACTCACCTGGAGCCCCTAAGGAAGGTCAGATTAGAATTCTTGATAATATAATCAACCATAATGTTTCTTGGGAATATCTTTTTTTGACTTTTTAAAATGCTGTTTCCCACATTATCGGTCATTCCAAACACACTAATGATTGAAAGGAGATTTCTTTTAACACTTCTGAAAGCACAATGCATGGTTAGCCTAAACTTTGGCTGTGCTCTGTGCTGATTGGCTAAATATCACTGACTCAGCCCAGGGGACTGGCTAGATTTCTAAGGAAAGCCAAACAGTTTTCAGTTTGGGGGTGTTTGCACTTGATCTGAAAAGGTTGAGACATTTATGATTGAGCCAAGGCTAAAGTTCCTGGGAAACACTGCTCCAAAACATATGGACTTTGCTTTCAGGAGCAAGGGAAAGCGAGAGAGAGAGAGAGAGAGAGAGAGAGAGAGAGAGAGAGAGAGAGAGAGAGAGAGAGAGAGAGAGAGAAGTCTCTAATTGATTCATGGGCAGTGGGATGGGAGTGGGGAGATACAGGGAGGGGAGGAGAAAAGTTCCGACATGTGTGAGGAGCTGTTGAACTCCTGGTTCTAATTATTCCTGTGATTAACTTTCTTCATTTTTATGGGCCAGTTCTTGATCTTTTCTCTCTTATTTTATACCGGAGGCAGCCAGTGGCATAATGAGAGACCCAGCATGGTGCAGTGGTTTCAGACCAGGGTTCAGTTCTCTGCTCAGCCACGGAAACCCATTGGGTGAGCATGTCACACACTCTCAGCCCTCAGGAAACCCTGTGATAGGTACGCCTTAGGGTCACCGTAAGTCAGAAACGACTTGAAACAGAACATCAACAAAATATCATAATGATGTGGGCTGAAGGAGAGCTAAAGGTATCTGTGGGGAGCGTACATTGAGTAGTGGGTAAATTAGAGCACAAGGAGATAACAAAGCATGTCATTGATGATCAGTGGCCTATCCAAGGCCATTTCCACACTACACTATTACAGTGCTATTATTCCACTTTCAACATCCTGTGGTTTGTAGTTTACTGAGGTCAAAAAGTTCTCTGTCTGAGAATTCTAAATGCCTCTCTCTAAATGGCAAACTCTAGGATTCCATAGGATGTTGAAAGTGGAATAATAGCCCTGTAACAGTGTACTGCAGAAGGGTCCTAGCAGAGGAGATTCTTCTCATCACTGAAATTAACCATTAAATGTGAAATAAAGCACACCTTCCCACTGAAATCTGCAAATCTTTGAGACTTGTGGTATGTTCCACATGCTTCTTGAATCCTATGCCAGGAGAAAAGTGGGACATAAATTAGTAAAAGAAAATAAATCAAGCTTGTTTCTTTAAAAATGCAAAAAGCTAAAAAAAAAAAAGATTATGCAACTGAAGAATCCATATAAACAAACTTTAGTCAACAGAAAGAATATATACAAAATTGTGTACATTAGGAAAAGAGGATAAATAGATACATATGTTATAGTAAACATCTTTTTTCCATAAATGTGTACATGTCAAATGTGTACACATTTCCACATAAGCAAAAAGAAAAAAAGTCTTGCAGGCAGAGAGTAGAAACACAGGTGGGATTCAGAGAACTGTAGCAAAATCAAGACTGGGAGTTTTTTACCTCCTCGGTTCACTCTTAACTTTCCAAAAAGCAATAAGTCTCGATTGCATTGGATTGTTTAGGGTTCTAAAGATGATGAATGGTCTTGCCTTTGAGGTTAGAGATTTAGCTCATTGGCTTTTTAGTGCCTTCCAGTAACTATAAGAAGAGCATAAAATCAAAGAACCTGATAAACAGAAGGGAGGGACAATCTGCAATACAGAGAAAGATCCATGGCCCTGCAGATGTTGTAGGCTTTATCTCTGACCACTGGGCATGCTCATTACAACTGGGATCTAGAGTCCAACAATATCTAGTCTCCCACCCTTGGTGTACGGCGTGGCTCATATCACAGGACAAAATGAAGTCATCCCAACATGAGGGCCAGTCCTACTATTAGACAATGTAGCTCTCCAGAGTATAGTTTCTAGAAAGCCTCATCATTGGCTACCCTGGCTAAGGCTGCTGGGACTTGCATTCCAACAAGATCTGGAAGAACTCCACACCTACATTACAATAAGGTGTTAACTTCAGGGAGCTTATTGAGGGTTGTCATTTATCACTCTTATATGTTTTCCTGTCAGAAGTAGAGAATGCTACACCTGAGATTTTTTTTCCCCCTTCAGGTGCCAAAAGAACTTTGTTTATATTACACCCCTTGATTCTGGAAGTGGGAAGAACTGTTTGAGCTCTGCACAGGCAGCAAAACATCATGGGCCTGCATCTCTACAAGTAGGATCAGCAAGGTGACTGCCTGTTGCGAAATGGCCTCAGGAGCGTTGCGGGATTGCGAGGACCGTTTCACGTGACGTCCTTGCAATCGCATGATGCTCCTGAGGCCAGTAGGCAGCGATCACGCATTATATCATTTTCGGCTTGTTGCCGAAAATGATGCGTGATCGTGCATTGTTCCCGGGCCCCGCCCGCACTTACCTTGTGTGCGGAGCCTCCGGATGCATGGCCATCGCGCTTCCTCCCTCAGCGCAGCCTGGGAGAGTACCTGCCTGTGCTGCGGAAGGAAGGGGCGGAGCCCTCACGCTTCCCTCCGGCCAGCACAGAGCCGGTGCGGAGGGGAAGCAGAGAGGACGCGAGTGCCTCCCAGATGAGGCTTTTTGCGCGATTCCCGCGCAACGCCAGCGGCACCAGGTAAGGTGCGAAAAGGGCCTAAGAGAAGGATACGTTTCAAAGGTTGTCCTCTGTTCTTTGCTGGGGGACTATCCCCTGCTATACAGTTTCCCCTTGGGGTGGAGGAGCCCTGCAAAAGTGAAAAATCAAAAATATTGTAAAACCCCCCCCCCCAATATGCATGCTTCGGCCATCTTTCCTGCCAACAGCCCTGGCCCATACCTCCCTTTTCTTGTTGGTACTGCAATACCACCACCAGTTTTTCCAAGCCCCATTATCTTCTAGGGACTGATTACTGAAGATGATTTTAGCAGCAGCTGCTGGCAGTAGATCCCTCTCCTTCTCATCTCCTTTCCCACCAACAGCCCCAGCTTGTACCTCCCTTTCCCACCTTGACACACAGACATCTCCATCAGATTTTTCCAAGCCCCTCTGACTCCTAGGGACTCAACACCAAAGACAATTTTTGCAACAGCCACTGACAGTAGCATCTTCTTCTCTTCCCCTCCTTTTTGTCTTCTTTCCTGTCTCCTTTCCCATCAACATCAGCCCCTCCTTCCTTTTCCCACCTTGGTACCATAATACCTCCACTAGATTTTCCAAACTTCTCTGCCTTCTAGGAACTATTCCTCCTCCACCTCTCCCCCATCGACAGCCCCAGTGGCTACAAACTCTACAAACTCACAAATAATCAAAATTTCAGAAGAAAAAGCCATGAAAGTTGAAGGCTTAGTGTATTTCTTCCTAAGTTGATGTCCCGGGGGAACAGTGATCACTATCTTACTCAGCCAACTTCTTCCAGTCCATTGCTGTGAAGATTCCCGCCCGGGGAAGCAGAGAGATAGCAGCAACCATTTCAGACTCTTCACTCCAGTAGGCCTCTCATGTTTGAGTAGGGCCATTTCCACACTACACTCTTATAGCGTTATTATTCCACTTTCAACATCCTATGGAATCCTGGGGTTTGCGGTTTAGGGAAGGGCATTTAGAATTCTCAGCCAGAGAGCTCTTTGGCCTCATTAAACTACAAACTCCAGAATTCCACAGGATGTTGAAATGGGAATAATAGCACTATAACAGTGTAGTGCAGAAATGGCCTGTATTTCAAAAGAAACGCAAGATACCATGCAAGTGAGCATAGTGTAAGAGTTTGAATGTTGAACTAGGACTCCAGTAGAAGAGTGTTCAAATCCCCACTAAGCCATGAAAAACCATGGGGTGTCTTTTGGCAAGTCACACTCTCTCAGCCTCAGAGGAAGGCAATGGAAAACTTCCTCTGAATAAAGCATGTCAAGAAAACCCTGTAAGAAGCTCACCACAAAATGAAGCTGATATGAAGGCACATAAACACAACAAATTATTTCAGCATCGTGGGGAAGACTGTGACCAAGTGACCTATAGTCCTGCCAAGTCAGCCTGCTGTCAAACTGCTCATTGTGGATGATGGGCAACTTCAAAATTCCTGCTTGACCATCTTAGGCTTCCTGACCTTTAAACCAGATTTGCAATAGACAGCTGCTTTCAAACAGAGGATAGTTCTCTATAAAGTAGGGCACACAACCACTTATGTCTCCTAAACATCAGCCAAAGTGGTGTTCATTTTAACCCACTGATATTGAGCAGAGGTAGAAAGATGGAGTAAATGGGGCTTCAGCCCACTTGCAGATTCTGTGAATACCTCTCTTCTAGACCCAGATGTTTGGGAGCCAGTGGTGTTCATTCAGATTTGAAGGAAAGGCATTCTGCACATGTTCAAATTAACTTCCCTCTGCTTTGACCTCATGCGTTCTAGCACAGAGAATTGGCATGGCAAACAGGTTTGGGGAATTTGGCCCTGGCTTCGAATAAACCTCGGGTTTAACAAGCCATAAATTTGTCTCTTGATTTCCAATGGAAACTTAAACTTGACTTGATTACAATTTCCTTCTCTCAGCTCTGGCGTGATCCTTTAATCCTACTCAATAAAAACCTCCCCCAAGTTTATAGAAGATTCATAGCCTCCACCAGATCCAACTTCCTTTTTTTAAAAAAAGAAAGGACCTCCCCTGCATTCATTCACGTCTTCTCTCAACAAATCAATCTCCCAATACCCCTTTTTTCACCCTGAATTTTGAGGCCAGACTAAGCATTCTGATTAGCTCTGTTTACCATTTTTGGCTCCAGATGAGACAGATGGTCTTCTCTTTCTATAAATGGAAACCTGTATATAATCCAAGCAGTCTTCAGAGCACCAAGGCAAAGCTGAAATAGATTCTGAACAATTTTGAGAGATAGGGACATTCTGGAGGTGGATTTCTGTCCCTTTCTAACCAGACAGATGGACGAGGTTACAAATCTGGGCAGCAGGTAATTATGGAGAAAGGTAGCTGTGGCTGTGCCATAACTGAAGACCTCAAATTCATGCTCATTCAAATGTTAGGACTGAGACCACTAATAAGCACTAAGGACTTTTAAGGATACTCCTGCATGGACATTTCAAAGTTCTCCGAGAGACTTTTCCTACTCAGAAATCCTTGCATAAAACAATATGCTACTATGTCACCAGTTTTATCAATCAATGCTGAGGACACACATATCCAATGAGAAACTGCAGAGACTTATTTCTGCCTGGCCCACTGCTCTTTGTAATCCTTTGAATAAGTTGGTATCTTGGTTTCATTTACCGTCTTGAAAGCATGCTACATATTTTCCGTGTGTCAACTGCCTGTTTATACTTGTTCAGGTGTCAGGCTTGTTTAACCACTTGTTCATCCACGTCCTCCAACATCTCATCAACGAAAACTGCGACACATGCAGCCAAGCAACATCAGAGTGTGGACAAAACAGCAAAAGTTATTAATGAGAAAGAACACATAAGCTAGGAGAGTCAGTAGCAGTTTGCTTTTGCCTCAGCCTTCTGGGAGGGGAAAGATTCTGTCCCCTCCTCTCCCCTCCTTTCATTTCTTCTCCCTACACTGTATTAGTTGAATGCAAACTACTTTTGCACTTTGAGCTCAGTTTGCAGCAATTTAAATAAGCTGAGGACAAATGGGGGAAGTGGAGGAGAGAGAAACTGAGACATTTTTAAAGTAGCTGAAAAAGTGGGCTAACAGAAGATTCATTGGGACTATCCCTTCCAAATTGAGACAGTTGAGGTATTTGTTTATTTGGTGTCTTTTAAAATTCATTCTTTTTAGCATTTGTTCTAAAATTCTAGGTGATCCATGTCTACCACATGAGTGAAGCACGAAGCACGAACATTTGGCCTTTAAAAAAAAAATCCAATCTTTTTACCATTTGTCCTAAAATTCTAGTGGGTTCATACCTACCACATGTGTGAAGCATGAAGTCACATGTGGATCTGGCTTCAGGCTTCATACAAGGGCAAGACAATCAGTAGCCCATGCAGCAAGCTTCTCATAGGAACAAAGAGAACCTGGCTACTCCCGCTTTTGATTTGCCTGGAAAGCTTGTACAGCTATTGAAAAAGGCATGCTAGCAGATCCACAGCTGGCTTCCATGCTTGAGAAATTCATATCTCTTTGCAGTCTACATAAAATATTAGGTGACCAATAAGGCCCGTTTTGTATCCCTGCACAAGCTTATGTCCAGGGTAGCAACTTTACCACCATATCTCAATGTTTTTCTGTTTCTTGGCACAATATGTCACATTTACTGAATGGTACAGATACTGTCGAAAATCAACATGGTATAGTGATTTGAGAATGCCAGAGTGAAAACCAGAGAGAGCTCCAATCCCTTTAATGGCTGCATAGAAGAAGGAATTTCAGCAGGCATTGCTTGTTACCTGGCTGTGTGACTGGCAACACTTGCTGAAATTCTCTTTTCCATACAACCATTAAGGATACAGGACCTTTCTCGTTTTCAATCTGGCAAGCATATTTATACCCATATATGGATTAGCACATGCAAATTGTACACAACTCTCTCCTCATTTTGGGAGATATATTTCTCCTTTCTTAAAAAAAATTCCTTTAAAAGTCGTCAGTCTAGAACCGTGTGAACCGCATTTTACAAATAAAAGAAACAAAGTAATAAAGATGGCAATGGGGATGTGGCACTGTGGATAGCGGTGCATTAATTAGAGGCCCAAAGTATTCCGGAGCTCTTTAGCTTTCCCATTCTCCCTCCGGCTGCATTATCCAACAGGGCATTCACAATGTCAGCAGGCTGATATTGATCCCAAAGGCCCCATGGGGTGGGAAAGCAGGTGCTCTGGGCCAGTCAAAAATAAACGAGGGCATGTCACTACAATGTTTTATTTGGTGAGAGAGGCACAGGGTTTGGATGGCTTCCACTCTGTCCCTTCCATCAATGAGGACACCTTTCCTCACCTTGACAATGTGAGTGTAGTAATCTCTAAATCTCCTTCTGCCTTCTGTTTGGAGTGAAAGGATGGCTGCTCAGGTTACAAAATTACACCCATCTCGCTGTCTCCATCCAAAGTCCCTTTTCTCTGTGGAAGTCAGGATATCTTCTCTACCAGCTAACGTTTCCTTTCAGACAATGGAGCTCCAGCTTGCCATAGAAATCTAGGGTCCTCTCTAATAAGGGAATGTCACCATCATTCACTCTTTGATCTGTTCTGCAGGGAAGGGGCAGCGGCAAAAAGATTGGGAAGATATTTCTGTCCAAGGCCTGACTGTATCAGTGAGAGGAGACAGAGCAGATCAAAGATGGAAAGAAAAGAATTATCCCATGACACAGGATGAGAGACATGGGCAGTCAACGTGCAATCTTGTTAGAATGTTATAGATGTGGTTATTGTATACTTTCCAACATTTCAAAGATGAAAACCAGGATATATGGGGCCAAGCAACATCAGAGTGTGGTCAAGATGACGAAAGCTATTAATGAGAATGAAAATACAAGCTAGAAGAAGCTGCAGCAGTTTGATTTTGCTTGAGCCTGCTGGAAAGAGCAAGATGCTGCCCCTTCCTCTCCTCTCCCCAGTACTAAATTAACTGAGTCCAAATTACTTTTGCACTTTGAACTCATTTTACAGCAATGGAAGTTAGCTGAGGACAAAGGGGGAAAGTGGCAGGAAGAGAAGAAAACTGGAACATTTTAAAAGCAGTGGAAAAAGTGGAATGACAGAGGATTAATCAGAACTGTCCCTGCCAAATCAGGATGTTTGGAGGGTATGTTATTATTGATGGGCCCTTGCATACTATACTGTTATAATCCTATACTTTCACTTTAACTGCCATAGGAATTCCTCCTGTGGAATTCTAGGATTTGCAGGTTAAAGCAGGCCTACTCATAATTCTCAGCCAGAGAGATTTCTAGTATCTCACTAGACAACAAACCATAGGTTCCAAAGATGCAGCCATGACAGTTAAACTGGAATGATGGTGCTGTAATTGTATAATGTGAAAGGGAGTATTGTCAGACCTGTCATCTTCTGTGGCTAAATGATAGCCTTGTCTTGTAGGATCAGAAGTAGGTGGAATGACAGGTTGTAAAATGGTTCACTAACATAGTTTTCAATTCACAAATAAATCTCCCTGGGTGACCCAGAGTTCTATTGCTACACGGGACACAAGGATGAGAAATCTCTCTCTAGGTACTCTTGCACCAGAACTTGTGGCTCATAAGTGGAATAGGGTGATTTCATTTAACTGACCTCTGTGTGTTTGTGTGCTTGTCTACCTACTATTTCACTCGCCTGAGAAAGAGAAAATGCCATCTCCAGTTGGAGTGATCCCCAGAAGACTGTGCTGGCTTAGGCTGTGAAAATACAAAATGAGAAAATGGGATTTGATTAATGTTGGAAAAATTCCAGCCATTCTCTCTCCTCTGCATCTTGTTCTTAGAGCAAGTGGGCATAGCTAGCATAGGGCTTCCTTTCTCTTTTGCATGCCAAAGCTCCACCATTTGCCTTTCTGTCATTTAACTGCATGATCATAAATACCTTCAGGTGTTCAGGTGATCAGATCACGTGACCCAGGACAGTTGCTTGGGTCATCGATCTTATAAAAGAAAGAGACCCCTTCTCAAATCTCTCTTGATCTCTGTTTTCCTTCATTTTTGCTTCCTCTTGCTCCTCTCCGACCATGCTTCGCATCTCCATCAGAAGATGGTGAGTTGAGAATGAAGCTACTACTATTCATTAGCTAGTTAGGATGTAGGCTCCCCAGTACATATGTAAATATAGAAGCCATTAGTAAACTTTTCTAAGTTTGTAACCTGAAGCTGCCTGCATTTGTTTTGTTTCTTCAGTCAGTTTGAGATTAGAAAAGCCCTACACAAATTTAGACATGCTTTTTCTGCTACTCTGCTAAAAGGAGGCTGAATCCTCACAGTTTTAGCTTCCATACAATTTCCCAATAGGGCTAACACCCTGGGAAACTCTAATTTCCAACATTTTAATATATTGATGAATGAGATTTTAATCTTACTGAAATACAGAAGCAGAATGGAAACTCAGAGAAGGTGAGTGGAAAAGGAACACTGGTGTTTGGCTTTGGTCTGTAAGGTGGGAAAGGGAGAATGGCCCAAATGTATCTGAAATCGTCACCCAAACGAATCTCATGAAACTAGGAAAATGCCTCATATTAAGGCCATTTCTGCACTACACTGTTATAGTACTATTATTCCACATTCAACATCCTATAGAATCCTGGGGTTTGAAGTTTAGGGAAGGGCATTGAGAATTCTCAGCCAGAGAGCTCTTTGGCATCAGCAAACTACAAATCCCAAAATTCCACAGGATGTTGAAAGTGGAAAAATAATGCTATAACAGTATAGTGCAGAAATGGCCTGCGTCAGTATAAGCACAGCTTGGAAAAGTTACTTTTTGAACTGCAACTTCACCAGCAATCAAGGTAGCTGAGGAATTCTGAGAACTGCAGCCCAAAATGTAACACACACACACACACACACACACACACACACACACACACAGCTTTATATGTCTTATAATATCCCAATATTACTGTCTCCAGTAGGAGTGGACAAAGTGCAGATGGTTTTATCTGTCAAATGTTGGAAGGTATGCAAAAGTTATGTTTATTTGTCCCTCTGTTTGGTGGTACATTTCCTCTATTTGACAATGCATTAGTGCATATATGAAGAGTGTCTTCATTTCATAACCAGTTGTGGGGAGTGGGGGAATAAGCTACTGGCCCAGACTTTCAAATTGAAAGTAATGTGTTCTGAGCAGGCACAAGCCTTGGACTCCCATTTTAAAGTGTGCAAATGTGTAGATCATCAAACTCAGAGTGTAAGGCTGACAAGTCAAACATGTTTGCTTAAAAAGCCATGCAACCCTGCCTTTCTGCTGCTCTCTTGGAGAATCTGGTCCGAATTTAGAGCTTACATTAAACCCCAAAGTCAACCAACTTTCACATGGTTTCGGATTTCTCTGGAAAACTTTTAGCCCTTCACATGCAGACATACAAAGCAAATGAAAGGAGGACTTTAAAAAAAAATCAAGAAGTAATTAATTCACAATGTCAGAAAAACTTTCCGCTACCCCCTATCCTCCAGTGTGACAAGTCCAGGGATCAACAGAGGCTAACATGCACTTAAAGCTTTAACTTGCATTTATGCTTCACCCTTTTTAAAAAGTATGAAATTTCCTGCTTTCAGGGAGAAAATCTCTTCTATCCAAGGCTGTGATAGATCAGAAGAAACCAGCTTATATGAGTTACTCTAATTTCCTTGTTCTGCTTATGGTGTTCTTGTTCACTTTGACACCAAAAAAAAAAAAAACCTGAGCATGTTTTGTAAAATGTTATTCAACTTAGAAAAAATGGATATCTGTCAATTTCACTTTCTTGCATGTCTGGATTTTTGAAACCTGCTTTCAGTCCTGAATATGAAGAAATTTCTAAACAGTCAAGAATTCATTTCAAAAACAATTGAAACAAATTCTCTCTCATTTGCACTGGCCAGATTCAATAGGTACACCTATTCCCAACATGCAGAGGGTCATGTTTTTACCTGCCCAGCATTAAAAATTAGGAGACTCTCAAGAGGTGACAATCCTAATTCAATCCTTGTCACTCTCAAGAGGTGACAATCCTAATTCAGGACAAACTTGTTTGAATAGATAATAATTTAATAGATAATAATAATAGATAATAATTCAAAGCCAGATGTTTAACCACTCAACACCTTGGGTCATGATGGTTGAACCTGTCAGTTTCAGTTTCTCCCACAATCTTTTTTCCCCATCCCAAACAGGAAAGAACTTGCAAATTTTAATAAATTCTTGACAAAACCAAACCAAAATCAACTTCTCATCCATCTCTATTCAATGTGAAGTTCAAGGTTCAAGGTGGCTGAGAGAGCTGGTTTAAGTGTTTTTTGTGCCTGTGGCAGAAAGTTCTATGGCCCTTTCAAACTGCACAGTTTATAGCATTATGATTCCACTTTCCTTCATGGCAACATCTTATGGAATTCTGGGCTGTGCAACTTAGGCCATTTCCGCCCTACACTGTCCGCCCTACCCCAGAATTCCATAGGATCTTGAAAGTGGAATAATAGTACTTATAACAGTGTAGTGCAGAAATGGTCTTAGAGAGGGGCATTTAGAATTCTCATCAAAGTGTCTCATCAAACTGCAAACCCCAGGATTCCATAAGATGTTGCTATGGCAGTTAAAATGGAATCATAGTGCTTTAATTGTGAAAGAGCCCCTTATGATACTGCCTCTTGTGAATTAACATGTAGGGCCTCCCATTAAAATACAGTGGATTTTTTTTTTCCTGGAGGAAGCCTTATTGAAATGAACAGGAGGTGTGCAAGATAAATTGTGAAAAAAACATCAGCCTGGACTCGAGTCTTTTCTTCCTCCCATGCCTTAGACCAGTGCTTCCCAAATTTTGGTCCTCCAGATGTTTTGGACATCAGCTCCTAGAATTCTTGATTGTTGGCCAAACTGGATAGGGCTTCAGAGAGCTGAAGTCCAACACTGCCTGGAGGACCAAAGTTTGGGAACCACTGTCTTAAACTTACAAGATCCTACTCCAGGTCTGAGTTAGGAGTAAGGAGGCCAAAAAAAAAAAATTGTAACATTTCTAATTCTCATTGAGAATGAGTGTCTTGACATATTGAAATATATATCAGAATAATGTCAATGGTCATGAGACTTTGGTATTTTGGGAGGGTATGTTTTGTTTTGTTTTTTGCCCCTGTGCAAGAGCACAAAGTGCAAGAAAAAAATTCAGCAGCAATAGCAAAAAGCATTGGGGATTTTCTTGCTCAGTTTTTGCCAAGAAACATTGAAATACAAAAAAAAAAAATCATTTTTTTTAAAAAAATCTTGCAATCTCGCCCAACAAGGAGATAACCTTTGATACAGAATGCAAGAATGAAGGAGAAATGACAGAACAGGAGATAGACAGATTGGTTTATCTCCTGTTCCAATGCCTTGAATAACTGACCAGATATACTGCCTGAGATGGCTGTTTTATAGGAGGTCAGCAGAAAAGAGAAGACAATCAGTCCGCTCGTTACATATCAGTTTGGTTCTTAAAGACAGTATAGCAGCAGCTCCAGAAATTCCTGTTGGATTTATGCTCCTGAAGAAGGCCAAACAATTTATAAACAGGCTGAAACATGTTGGGCTTTTTAAAAAGAATAAAACTTTGACCATCTATAAGCATATGGAGCCTAGTCCTCTTTTTCCAGCACTTATTCCTGCCCCTTTTTATGGCAGGGTGGGGGAATGTGTCTGTTTCTCTGTTCTCTGTTTTCTATCCTCCAACTATCTGGGTTTGGCAAGACAACCTCAGTTAATCCTCTGCCATCCGATCTTCTCAGCAGCTTTTTAAATGTCCTCATTTCTCTCTCCTCCCACTTTTATCCTTTATGCTGAACTTAATCAAAGTGATGCAAACTGAATTCAAAGTGCAAAAGCAGTTTGCAGCCAACAAACACAGCAGGACAGAAGAGTGGGGTGGTTATATAGAGTCAAGTATCACCCTTCCTAACAGGCTCAAGTAAAACTAAACTGCCACAGCCTCTCCTAGCTTTGAAACAGAACATCCAGTGCTGTGTGAATCCAAATTGTTTCTTAAGGTATTCTTACAGAGTATTGATTTATTGATTACGGATTCTTTTTCTTTTTTCAGACTTTCCTAACATCAGTACATAAATTACAGGGTTTCTCTGCTTAAAACAGTTGTGTTGTGTGTTCTTCCTCATTACTAACTTTTGCCATCTTGTTGCCCTGCCACAACTATTTGACCATGCCTCTGTGTTGCTTGACAACACATCTCCCAGTTTATATCTGTGAAATGTTGGAGGGACCTACTGAGGAGCTCTTAGAAGGCAATTCCCCCTATGAAGGCAGCCTCTGTACTGGAAGATGTAAGGCCCTACTTTGGGGGTCCCCGATATTAGGCAGTATACTCAATTGGCACCATACTGGATTGGCAATTGGATTGTTCAATTGGTTCTAATATCAAAATCAAACCTGAGATGTGATGGAGAGGTCAAACTGACAGCGAGGGAATTCTGACTGTGGAAGGCAGGTCAACCTGAAACACCCCCCAGGTAAGACTGAGTCATTTGTCAGGCAAATGATCACTGTTCCTGTGGACAATAGGCTTAAGTAGAAGTTGGAATTTCCCATGGAATTCAATTGTGAGAAGCCCACCAGGACACTGATTGACAGATACCCATCCCCTGTGCACCTGGACTCCTTCCTCTTCCCTCATAGCACCCACAATAGACAGCTATTAAAACACACATTATGTCTTTGTCATCCAAACACTGCGAACATCATTGGTTGATAGTCCATTGTCTGTACTGCAACTCCCATTGTTCCACATCTGGAACTGCACATATCCTCCACTGCCACAGGCTATTTTTTGGATACAAATACCCCTGATTTCACGATGTCTCAGGCAGTCTCTCAGAGGTTTACCCATCACTCTGTCTATCTGGCTCCTGAATGCGAACTGTCCTTAGGTCCTACCTAAGCCAAAATACATTTCTGCTCTTCGCTACTCTTCTGGATTGGTAATTATAAACCCCCCAAAACCCTTCAGCCTCTCTATACATAATTTTTTTCCCTCCCTTTCTCCTTCAGTTAGCTCTTGTGTGAATGTTTGACTGTGTTTTATGTGCCTGCATGAGTGAATTGCACCCAATAAAAACACATTTTTAGCTTACTTTTAAATCTTCAGCAAGTTCTTTTCCTGCATGAGCCCGTAAACATTGGTAGGAAAGGTCTCGTTAAGTTACCCCCACTCTTGCAAGCCTCCTCTTTGAGCTAATTAATTCCCCACTTTTGCAAGAGGTGTCTGGCATCATGGGGTGGCCCTTGTGGCACCTACATTTTGGGGTAACAAAGGACCATCCAACTCAATTCATATAAAGATAAAGAACTGTAAGAAGGCAGAGCAAATGCCTCAAAGTTGGAAATCATAGAATTGTTGATCTGGAAGAGATCCCAGTTATCTGATGCAACCACCTGCTGGTGCAGGAAATTTACAGCTCAAGCTTCCTTGACAGATGGCCATCCAATCTTTGTTTCAGAAGCTCAAATAACAAAGAGGCCAGTTGTCCATTTACAGTTAGCACCTGGATGGCAGGTCGAGCAGGTTGGCCACACAGGTCACGTGGTCACAGTCTTTCCTTCTATGATTCAAAAAAAAAAAAAAATCCCTAAAATATAGTGAGAAATCTATTTAAATCATAGCAATTATTTCAAATCTGGCATCTGTCTATATAAGTTCCTGTATGTATCCTTTGTACAAAGTTGTGTCCTTTTTTTAATTGGTGGGCGAAATGTTCCTTCTTTTTTTTTGCTAATGCCAGCTCTTGTACAGAAGAGGTTAAAAGGCAGTGTTGAAAGGCTGGAGTGGGTAGAAAAGAGACTTTTCAGGTAGTGCTGGGCCACAAGACTTCTCTATTTTAAAAACCCACAGTCCCTGTTCCTAAGCAAACCCAGGATCAATCATGCAAAGCCATGTTCTATATGCAGATGAGCTATTTTTGTTCTATTGGGATACACTGGAATCATTTGGGTAAAACAGATGCCTGAAAAGATGGGGCAGAAGTATATTTGGTTCACTTATCAACACAACCCACCCTAATTCCTATTTTATACATGAACCCAATACAATTCTCCTTTGGCTTTCCACTTCTTCAAATTTTATGATGCAGTTCTTCATTCAAAAAGAAAATGCATTTATTACGGAAAAGTCTAGACAAAAAAAGGCAAATATCAGGGGAAGTGCTTGCAAAAATATTTATACTGGGGGAAAATTCTGCAAAAATGTGTGTGAATTTTCATATGCGTGAAAATGTGTGCTATTTTTGTGTGGGTTTGTTTTTTAAAACTTCACAGATTGTTGTGGGAAAGGGGTAAAACTCACTTGTGCCTGAAATAAAGTAAATGTTACCAAAAGTGACTCAAAATAGATTTATCCACTTCTACCATTCGCTTCCACACTGCAGAGCCTATGTGATTATCCTACAAGGGTACATACATCACCAGTGTTTCTGAAGCTGCAACAAAGTCATTGCTTGCTTCAACAAACTGAGCTATTTTAACTCCCATCCTTAACAGCTCATTCTTTTTCAAGCCCAAGTTTGCATTTGGACCTTGTTGTGTTCCGTAATAATGAAGTCCAAATGCTTTGCTGGCTTCAGAAAAGGTAGTGGAGCCCTAGAACATGAAGTTCTGGACTCAGGTGCCCTAGAGATTTTATAACCTAATTCTCTCCCACGTACATGGGGTGCTGCTCTGTAGGTGCTGAAGTGCTACAGCAGAAGGTAGAGTAGCTCAGACAAGACTAAGAATCCATGCTGGAAAAGAACTTTGAAGAAAACTACACTCAACTCATTAATGTCATTGATCACCACAATTGGAACAAATCATACCCACCAAGATTTCACAGATGAGAACTAGGGCAGGTGTGACCAAGTAATATCAAAGTGTGGTTAAGATGACAAAAGCTATTAATGACAAACAACACACAAGCTAAGAGAGGCTACGGTAGTTTGTTTTTGCCTGAGCTTACTGGAAAGGGCAAGTTTCCACCCACTTTCTCCTCTCCCTGCTGCTGAGTTGAGCGCAAACCACGTTTACATCTGAAATTAAGTTTGCAGCAATGGAAATAAGTTGAGGACAAAGGAGGAAAGTGGGAGAAAGAGAGAGAAACTGGGATAGTTTAAATAGCAACTGAAGAAGTGGAATGACAGACGATTAATCAGGACTCTCCTTGCCCAACTGAGCTAGTTGGAGCCTCTTGGAGAGTATGACAAGTTTCTGTTCCGAGAATGCTAACTGTGAAGTGTGATCACTAATTAAAATGCACTGTTGGAGGGTATTTTTTAACAATTTAATCTTGAATATACCTATTCAGCAGGTCATTGAAGCCTGAAGCAAATTCTCCCCTACGCCCATGAAACATGAAATGGTTCTGCTCAACAATAAGATCTGTTATGTTAAGAATTCGACAAGTAACATTTTGAAACCTGAAATGCAATATCAATGCTGGTAATTTAGTTAGCTTACTTTTATGAGACTTTTTTTTTTCAAAAAAACCAGCTTTTTCCTTTTGTTAAACCTTCAGAGGGAAAATAGTGAAAGATATAAAGGTTAAATGCGCAAGTCCTATGGTCCCACAATATTCAGCTGCTGCTTACAATGGATTAGGTCCAGGTGTTGTTATACATAAAACAGACCCCTTGGGATCAGTGGGATATAATCTGAGTCAGAATCTCATAGACTGTCAGTCCAAAAAACAAAACAAAAAACTTTTCCAAGCTCTTCTTTAAAGATTTGAGGCTAATGCTTATAAGATATATAACAGCACAAAACTGCACCATCTAATCAATATCTACAGTTATGCAAACAGGAACAAACGTGGGATCCTGGGAAGATTTAGGGTTGAGAACTCATTGGGCCCATGGCATGGTCACATTTCTGCCCTAATCCCTGTTTAAAGCCGTTCATGTTGGTGGCCATCACTCTGTCTTGGGGTAGAGAAGTCCCTCCTTTCATTGTGCTCTGTGTGAAGTCGTGCCTCTCATCTATCCCAGATTTCCCACCATTATACTTGGCTCTGAGAACCATAAATAAATAATAAAAATGAAAAGTGAGATTGTCAGGAATCCATAATTAAATGCTGTATGCATTCCAAAACACAAGAATTACAAATTACAAATTTTCTCCCTCTCTTTCTCTTGACAATAAAATGTGCTGTGATTTAGTGGCCCCAATTGACTTACTGCTCTTTGTTTCCCAATGATTCCCCCCCTACCATTGGCTCTTGCTGTATGAGAATAATCATACTTCTAGAAGCAGAAGCAACTAAGTTATAAGAGATCACTTCTCGGAAGAACTCCAGAGCCTTCTTCCCCACTACCCCCACCTCAAGGGAAAATCTCCCTCTCAACCTCCCTGTTCAACCTGGGATTGATTGAGAGAATTCTCTAAAGCAATGGTTTAAATAGTGCCCATCTTGAGCTTATTATTCCTAGAGTTGGAAGCCATCAGTTCTAATTAAACATCTCCTTTGAAAGACCACCATACTCCCATTGTGGATGTTTTTCTAAACTGTTCGTCTGCCACAAAAACCAAAAAGAGAAAGTCCTTGACTCTGCATATCATTCACTTGTATTGTTTAGCCTCCAGACATGACTCTGCCTCCAGCTTGTTCTTCTTATAGAGTCTGCCCTGGTACATACATCAAATAGGTGGTACAGTGTGCTTGCCCTGGGGTTAGGACTCAGCTTCAGAATTCTGCTGGCAAAGTAAGGGAAAAGTAAGTGTGTGTGTGTGTGTGTTTTCAAGTTGCCTGTCAACTTACGGCAACCCCAGGAATTTCACAGAATTTTCTTATGTAAGGTATACTCAGAGGGGGTTTTGCCAGTTCCTTCCTCTGAAATGTAGGTCTTTATCACACCAGCCTGTTGTACCACAGCAATTGCATTATTTAAGGCAATGAAAATATGCCAGTATAGAAGCAATCACTATCACGCCATCTCTGCAATAACTCTATGCTGCCAGTTTGGTGATGCATATTCCCACAATTGGTCTTCTGCACCACCCCTTGAGCCTGCCTCCCTTCTGCCTACACTACCTACTGCATGCACTATATTTTTTATTCTTTACACAATTTCAGCATATTGGCAGACTTTCTCATCATCATTTTGGCATTGTGTTTTCCTGTCATGCTGCCATTTCTGCATTTTTCTCTTCCAGAGTCATGGTTGGTTTTCTGTTTTGCTCTAATGATGTAATTATGGTGTGCTGGTGACCACCAGGGCAGTGCAAATAAACAATTTTTTTAAAAAAAGCACTGGAGAATAGAGTAAAAACGGTGTTGTTCACCTGCGCCATGATGCCCTCTTTGTCCAGACACCGGAAGTGCAAAGAATTCCCCTTGCTTGGAGATAGGGAGGAGGAAATGGACAAACAATGCCCACTGACACATGACTGCCTCAATATCAGAAATGCAGTGGAATGAATGGATCACACAAATAGCTATTACTGGAAAAGCACTGCTATTGGATCCATTCAGGGGTATTTCCCAGTGAATGAAAAGAGATGACCCAATAATGATGGGAATGCAGTCCAACAACAGAAGAGTGATGATGCCATGTGGGAAGGAGAGATCAATCATGGAACTAAGCCAGTGCAATTGTGCAATGAACCAGCATGTCATAAAGCCCAAACACAAAGCACATAGTAGTCATTGGTGGTCTCCCATCCAAGTACCAACCAGGGCTGATCCTGCTTAGCTTCCAAGATCAGATGACATCTGGTGTCTTTAAGACATTTAGACCCATAAGGGTGAATACAGATGTAATATTTACAGTTGCAGGGGATATCTTACAGCACAAATCATATGCTCCTATGTACATTGCAAATTGTAAAGCCCAGCTTTTCAGTTTTCATGGCAGCAAAAGTATTGAAAGAAATAAAAAAACCTGAGGTGAATCACTAGGCACTTCTAAACCATTTACCAGTCAAAAGAAAATGCTTAGAGTGTTGGACTGCGATTTGGCAAAGCCAAGTTCCACCCCTCCCAACCCATGAACCTCTTTGGGTGCCCTTGGAGGATTCACTCTCTCTCCGCCTCGCCTCCCTCACAACGTTTGTGTTGTGTGAATAAAACAGAGATCCATGTATGGTACCTTGCGATCCTTGGAGGAAAGGTGAAATATAAATGTAAATAATAAAATCAAGCAAAAAATAAATAACATATTGATTCTTTCCCCATGCTTCAGGTGGACCACTTTTAAAAACATGTCAAAATGTTTAAAGTAGAATTTGTACTTACTGAAGTGTGTGTGTGTGTGTGTTGGTAATGTCACAGACACTAGCCAACTGGCACCCTCCACAGCCAGTTTTTCCCTGCTTTCAAGGGGAACATGCTGCTATTTTGAAGAACCAGTTTTTCACAAAAAGGTAAAAATTACACTAGAGGTGCTGCTGGGCTGTTCCCAAAGCCTTGCCAACTGACTAAAGATGCCTAGTTTGTCAATACCGAGTGGAAGGTCTGAAGGGTCAGTTTGCACAAAACGTTTTGCTCTCTGCACACACAGTCCCCAGTGTCCTCTGGTGTGAATGGGACTAGATTACAACCCATTATCGAGGTAACAGTTTTTCTAGGTATCACTGCCATGGGAATTCCTGCCAGCTGTACTCATGATCATCTGGTTCTCACACATTATTTTATGAATGCAAATCAAGATGGCCAGATGGAAAAGAGGACAAGACTATAGGCAAGCTGCAGCTGCTGAAATTCCCTTGACTACAAACTATCACAAGAACAGAAGCCTCTCCTTTTTTGCTTCTTCCCCCGCATCCCCCCCCCATGAAAATCTGTACCTAGAGAGAAAAATCAGAATTTTTCCCAGTACAGAAGGGGAAAACAAAGTCTTCTGTGAATAAATGCCCCATAAAGTACCTGATTCTAGACAAACATTACGAAGAACCTTCTCTCACATGTTTGGCCCTTGAAATAGAATTTCCTAAAAGAAGTTAATTTACCAAGTCTGAGCACCGATTTGGGGCCTTGATGGGTTGAGAGGTGATCAACGCATGCCTTAAATAAATAATAAATAATACATGCAAGTTAACTATCTAAAACTTCGGTTATCAGCCTGGCATATCTTCAGATCAATAGCTTGCTTACCAGTAGTCTCCTCAGTCACTTGTTCCTCAAAACAGTCTGGAATATTTACCCTGAGTAAGTTTACTTGAAAGTAAAGTTTGTTGCTTGAGTTCATATGTTGGTCCCTTGATATGTCTCTTTTTTCTCACTGCTTTTGTATGTACATTGGGGAGCCAGCGTGGTGTAGTGATTTGAGCATCGAAGTTTACCTCTGGAGACCAGCGTTCAATTCCCTGCTTGGCCATGGAAATCTACTGGCCAGGCAGGGAATTGAACCCTGGATATGTCACACACTCTCAGCCCCAGAAAACCCCAAGAAAACCCCTTAGGGATTCACCTTAGGGTTGCCATAAGCCAGAAATAATTTGAAGGCACACAACGACAATATGTATGTAGAGAGAGGTTAACACATGAGTCTGTAACTAATATAAAACATAAAGCAATCAACACAAACTGCAGAACATTTTTCTGTTTGACTTTGAAAATCACATCTCACAAACATAAGCCCTTACGACACCATATTTCAATAGTGTGTTGTTCAGTTTCAATCCTAGCATGGCCATTTCTATGATGGTATCAGGTTCTGAACGCCCTCTACTGCAACCCTTTCAACTTCAGTGGATGAGTAGCATTATTGCTACTGGTGTTCCCACTGCATTACAGCATCATTGGCAAGTCCTTTTTCCTGCCTTTTCCCTGCCCCACGACTTGTGATTGGTTGTTTTTTTCTGTGTGTTTTTCAAGTTGTACTAGTGCAACCATGTTGTAACATCATGACACACCAGTAGGCCATTGCATTTTTGCTAAAAAATGTATTTACAAAATTAAAAATTTTTAATTCAAAGGAGAAATCTAAAATAAACACAGAGAGGTGATAGCTTCCGAACTTACCATACCATGGGAGTAGCTGAGGGAAGGACAACCTGGGAATGCCCACAACATACCTATTCCTGAATCGGTGAAGACAGGAAGCTCTAACAGGTGCTATTGAGACACCGCACTCACACAGCTGACAAGATTGTGGTGGGAAAGGGAGCCATTATTGGATTTTTCCAGGCATTGAAAAATGGTGGGTTTTCAATGGATGGCAACGCGATAGTAACTGGTTAGTGACAACGTCATGTGATAGCACAGGTCCTGGACAGAGAACAACACATTGCTCTGGTGGTATGACAGCTTCATGCAGTAAGGGACTTACAGAACAATTCTACACATGTTAATTATAAATTTCATTGAGATCAATGGGACTTATCCCCAGGTAAGTGTGTACAGGATTGAAGCCTCATTAAGCAATGCAAAAGGAAGATCTGTGGCAGAGAAGTTATCACTAAAGTTGAACCCTTGCCAGCTTGTGCCCATCAGGGCATAAGATGATAGGACATCTCTTCCATCCTCATCTGCCACTCCACCATTACCATTAATAGGAGAGAACGTACTATGCCAGCTCTAGGGCTGGTATTGTTTCCAGCTGTTTCCAGCCTTGTAGGATGAGGAATGCTTGTGTTCTCTGACATGAGTTTAATAAAATGCCAACCCATACCAGTTATACTGCTCCACCAGCAGGGCAGCTGTGATGGGAGAGAGTCCTTTTTTTATAGAATAGAACTCTATCTCTGTGGACAGGCTTTTCTTTCCATTAGTCAAGGTGTAGGCCTAAATACCCTAAAGGCACCAGATCCCATCTGACCTGCTAAGCAAGGTCATCTCTAGTTAGTACTTGGATGGAAGACTGTCAATGAATACCAGGTGCTGTAGGCTGTATTTCAGAGGAAGGAACCAACAAAACCACCTCTGGAGTATTCCTTGCCTAAGAAAAACCTATGATGTTCATGGGGTCACCATTAAGTTGGCAGAAGACTTGAAGGCACATACACACACAGGTTTTCATTATTCAGTGGCCATTGCCTTAAATTCCATTTTAAGAGAAAGGCAGGATATGCCAGGGATAGGCAGGATATGCCTCAATTCAAGAAGGATGTTGACAAGCTGGAAGGTGCCCAGAGGAGGGCGACCAAAATGGTAAAGGGTTTGGAAGCCATGCCCTATGAAGAACATCTTAGGGAGCTGAGTATGTTTAGTCTGCAGAAGAGAAGGTTAAGAGGGGACATGATAGCCATGTTTAAATATTTGAAGGGATGTCATGTTGAGGGGGGAGCAGGCTTGTTCTCTACCGCTCCAGAGACTAGGACAAGGAGCAATGGATTCAAGCTGCAGGAAAGGAGATTCCACTTGAACCTCAGGAAGAACTTCCTGATGGTCAGAGCTGTCCGGCAGTGGAATATGCTGCCTCGAAGTATGGTTGAGTCTCCTTCTTTGGAGGTTTTTAAGCAGAGGCTGGATGGGCCATCTGTTGGGAATGCTTTGATGGGTGTTCCTGAATAGCAGGGGGTTGGACTCGATGGCCCCTGTGGTCTCTTCCAACTCTATAATTCTGTTATTCTATAATTCTATGAAATTCAAGAATGAATGAATGAATGAATGAATGAATGAATGAATGAATGAATATGGTCCTCAGGACATCCTCCTTGGGACCATGCACTTATACTTGATGGCCTGAATTCTGTTGCTAGACCTACTTAAAGTAGACGCATTGAATCAATGGCCTTCTCACCCATCCCTGATTCCCTTGCCTTTTGCCTTCAGTGTAAGTTCTCAGTGCCGGAGCCAGAGGCAAGGGAATGGGAGGGGGAGTTCCAGAGGGCAGAAGGGACACACACATGTGCCTACCCCCCCCCATTCCCTTGCCTTTTGTCTGGGCCCTTGCCTTACTTCTCCGCACCTGGCAAAATGCAAGGTAATGGGAGGAGGAGAATGCGGGGAGGGAAGACATGCAGCACGCTCCGTGAATAATCAAATTTGCAAAGGTCAAACCCATGAATGTGGAAGAAGGACTGTATTTTCTTCTTCTTCTTCTTTTCTGTGTGCTGTTGGCCCTGTTGTTGCAGGCTGCTTCAGATCCATGGATGTAGACTCTGTGGCGTTCACTCGGCCACTTCCTTCCTTTCTCAAAGTTTCTCATATTGCAGCTGGCACGAGAAATGGTGGCGGGGGGGGAGTGGTCAGCACGAGGCGATACTGTGCTTCAGAGGTTGCTGCTTTAGGAGTTTCTCTGTAGGGTACTATGGCATTGCTGCTTTGTGGCTATTCTTGTCTCATTGAATTTTGTTCTTCTTCAGCTCTGCTTTGGCACTTGATTCCTTTCTCATTTAACTTTTGATTTAACAGCTTTCTCTTATCCCCTTAACCCAGCAGCTTCTGGCTAAATGTCTTCCTTTCTCTCTTGTCCTCTTTTTCTGTCTCTCTCGCTTCCCCCTACCCCCCCCCCAATTCCTGCCTACACTGATCTTTTCCCTCATTTCTATTCCTAGTCCTTCATTTCCGCTGCAATTCTCCCTTCCAGTTCCTAAACATCTCCTTCTTCCTTCTCTTCCCTCGCTCGCTCTCTCTTTCTTGCACACACACGGACACACACTCCTTCTCCACCTTTGCTGCATGAACCACGGCACAGATAAATTAATTTCTCAGCACTTTAAAGTTGTACATCTCATTAAGCTCAATAAAGCTGCCTTCTCAATAGACACGCATAGATAGGATGGCTTGCTTGGAATATTGTCATCCTCTCCCCCTTCCCAAATATCTGGTGATTATCTGTAACATGATTCTGATTATTACTTTGGCACGTGAAGGAAGATTCTACAATGTGTTTGGAGAAGGAAAAAGAAAATGGGCCAGCGAGGGGCACAGATTAATGGCAGCAGATCTTGGAAAACCTAACCAGAGCAAGATTTTCTCATTCATTAGACTTACTGATCTTGGAACGGTCAGCCCTGTTTAGTATTTGGATGGTTGACTGCCAATGAATACCAGGTGCTGTAGGCTATATTTCAAGAGGAAGGAACTGGCAAAACCTGGCTGGGGCAAAAGGCAAGAGAATGGGAGGGGGAGCCCCTCGTGTGCTTTTCCTTCTCTGCTTGCAGTGCTCCCCAGCCATTTCCCTGCCTTTTGCCTCAGCACCTTTTGCCTCTGTTTTCTGCACCTAGGTAAAATGCAAAAGAATATGAGAAAGAATATGCACACTGCATGCAGAGAAGGAAAGCTTGCATGGGGCTCCCCTTCCCATTTCCTTGCCTTTTGCCCTGGCATAGAGAAGGAAGGCACATGCCCCCCCAACAAAAGGCAAGGGAATGGGAGGAGAAGAATGAGGGAAGGCACACGCACACCTCATGAACAATCAAATTTGTGAAGGTCAAACCCAAAAATGTGGAGGGAGGACTTTATTTTTTTTCTCTCCAAATTACCCTCCCATTCACTATTTTTCCTCCAAGAGACTGGCCTGCTGCCATCCTGTCGCCACTTTTAGCTTAAGATAGGAGTGGGACTCATGCAGCCTTTCCAAGATGGCTTGGTTGCAAGTCTCTACAGCCCTAGTCAGTATAGCTAATGTTGAGGACTTCCGGGAGTTGTAATCCAGCAATATCTGGAAGGCTGCATGATTCCTGCACCTGGTTTAATGGAAATACTGTCACAGATCCAAAAAGAACAGACACAAAACATCCCTTTCAACTGTTCCAGTTTGGCAGGAATAGCCCTGGTTAATCCTCTGCCATCTCACCACCTAAGCTGGTTTTAAAATGTCCTTGTTTCTCTCTCTTCCTCACTCTTTTCCCCTCCATCTTGTCTTGCTTCAACTGTTGCAAACTGAGGCCCTTTCCGCACTAGACTGTTATAGTGCTATTATTCCACTTTCAACATCCTATGGAATCCTGGGGTTTGCAGTTTAGAGTCATTTAGAATTCTCAGCCAGAGAGCTCTTTGGCCTCAGTAAACTACAAACCCCAGAAGTCCACAGACTGTTGAAAATGGAGTAACAGCACTATAAGAGTTGTTTGCCAGGAAATTACTGGTCATCATTTTGCAGTCTGAGTCCATAGTAAATCCAGAGTAACTGTGCAGTGGCAAAGTCCATAGACAAGGTGAAGGTCAAGGTTTCTAGGAGCACGAGCAAGGAATCCAAATATAAGCTGGGCTGCTTCCACCGATAGGAAGAGTTGACTGCACCAGCTTCCTCCTCTTCTGGTCTCTCTTTATATGAGCTTAGAGTCTTCCACAGCTGTTTGCTTAATTAATGAGTCCTTACTATATAAACACTCTGAGAGTCCCGGGCTTTCCCGTTTCCACATAGATTGGCTGCCATAAGTATTGTCTCTTTCATGTCTCTGTGTTGTGGCTGTTGGGAACAGTCCTGTCCAGGTCCTGAGATGAGCACATGACAGTACACAAACCCTCTCTTGATCCCCCTCACAAACCCAAGGAAGGAGATGGGCAGGAGAGGAAGTATAGGACTACCATGGTGACCCACTCTCTTTCCACCTTCTTCCTTTGACCTGGTTTGGACCCTGGGCACCCGTTCTACCCACTCCAACTCAGTCCCTTTGCCAGTGTTACCCTGATTTCTGGGGTCCCGTGGGGGACGCCTTAATGTGCTCCATGTGATAGGGAATGGAAGCTAGTCAGAGCATGAGCAATAGCGATGCGAGAGGCAGAGTAACCTAGCAGGGTCTTTTTACCCAGTTTTTATGGGGTCAGGCCAAGCCAAAAACCAAATGAAGATGTCTAATAAATGATTTTATTGAATGAAAGTCTCACGCACCAATGCAATCATTCACACACTCACTCAAAACCTATTAAGAAGCAAAAGAGAGGAAACTGGATAGAGGAAATATTGAAGAGATTGTAGCTAGGGTAATGCTGCACCTTTTCCTGAAGTCCTTAGTCCAGGAAAAACAGTGAAGAAGTGTAGCTCAGCATGGAGAGGGCTGAGGGGATTACTCGACTGACAGAGAAATGGTCTGCTGGTAATGACCGGAAGTGATCCAAAGAAACACTCAAAAACTGGGACTATTTGTAGGGGAAAAAGTACCTTGAGGGCAAATCCTCTCCCGGGGAGAACAAAGGGTGTTGCAACGGAAAAGAAGCTCCACAATGGCAACTCTTTTTGCATGATGAGATTACAAGGTGTTGCCAAAGTTTCAGGATCTTCAGTTATATTGAGTTGTGGTGTGAATTTATGTAGAGGGTCCTTGCCTGATAGGATTTTATTGCTATCAGTGCTCAACTTAGGGGAAAACACATTAATCCCCTCAAGTTGGCTCCTTACTGGCTGAGGACCCTTTGTCTACTGTGGGTTTGCGCAGCTTGAGGTCTCCTAGGGCTACGTGATGAGGGATTGTACTGGCCTGACCTGGTTTTCGATCGTTCAACCATTGCTGCCTACGTGCTCATCCGGGTGACCTCTCAGGCATGTTGAATCATATTTTAATATCAAAATTGTAGATCCCGGGGCAGGGTTTACCAGTGAGATAACACCAGAGACACACATATACATTTTGATATTTGTGATTATCCCACTTCTGCAAGGGTCCTGCACCCCTAATCTTACCAAATGTGGAGGGTCAACTGTATACAGACGCAAATTCTGAAATTGTTATGATCGTTTAATTAGAAATACCACACTGGGGAAGGCTCTGACTAGGAAACCTGTGTAACTGCTCAATTGACTGTTCTGGTACAAACTGTTGATAGGTAACTTCAAGGCCCTTGGCTTCCTTCCCTTGCTGTGGTTCATTATTTTTGAAATAGATTGGGAGTGCCCTTTGGTTACAGGTCACTTCCAAATAGATGGCTTTCCTCTGGCAGCCCTTCAAAGAGGGCTGTCGTATGTAAAACAGGACACATAGCTACCCTATTTCTCATGTGGGGTGGGAACAGAATTGGAGAGGGTTGGGATTAAGTGATCAAGTAGGTGGGTTAAACTAATTACCCATGCAAATTCCCCCACTTCGCTATGGGATCAAGAGACAGGAAAGCATTGCTTTATTACGCGTAATTGAATAGAATATGTAGCCTGTACTTTCCTGTTCCCTCAGGGAAGCCTGAAGACCTTACCTCACGAAACAAAAACAAGCCCCCCTTCAAATTTCTTCTCAGCTGGAAAAGATTCGGGGGGGGGGGGAGAAGCAGGGGGGAGCCATTTCACCTTTCTGTCTCCCTCTGCGCAAATTAATTTAAAATAAATTAAAACTTACAAAACACAGACTGCACCTGGTTTTTAATTCCCCATTCCCCTTCAAAGGGGCGGTACTGTGCCGTGGAGCTAAAAAGTCCTAACAGCCACGATGGGGAAGGTCGTAAGCTCTTCGGAAGATTTCTACAGTCAGAAATACCTGCCTCCCAAAATGCATGCATGCACAAAGGCCAAGATTCTTCCCTCCACCCTACCCTACCAAGTCAGGCTCAAAACCAACACTGAAGAACTACATGACGCGTGAAGCCCATACAAATCTTCCATCAGATTTTCTGGGCTTGATGGAGTCATGGCAACATGCAGGAATCGAAGGCCATTTCCGCACTACACTGTTATAGTGCTATTATTCCACTTTCAACATCCTGTGGAATTCTGGGGTTTGTAGTTTCCTGCAGCTGAAGAGCTCTCTGGCTGAGAATTCTAACTGCCCTTCCTTAAAATGGAAACCCTGGGATTCCGTAGGATGTTGAAAGTGGAAGATTAGCACTATAACAGTATAACGCGGAAAGGCCTTAAGACTTCACCCATTCCAGAAGGATCCTCAAAATGTGAAGCCTAGTGTAGAACTTGAGATTATGCGCACTCAGGCCTCCACATATATTATACTCTCTAACATTTCACAGATGAAAACCAGGGGACATGTGGGCAACCAACATCGGAGTATGGGCAAGATGGTAAAAGTTATTAATGAAGAAGTACAGTCACACAAGCTAGTGGAGGCTGCAGCAGCTTGTTTTTGCCTGAGCCTACTGGGAAGGCAAGATTCCACCCCTTCCTCTCCTCTCCCACTACTGAGTTAATTAAGACCAATTTTCTTTTATACTTTGAACTTGGTGTACAGCACTTGAAGCACGCCGGGGACAAAAGGGAAAAGTTGGGAGAGCAGAGGAAAACTGGGATATTTTTAAAGCAGTTGAAACTGGGACAGTTTAAATGCAGCTTTCTTCCCCTCACTTCTGGTCCTAGAGGGATTGCTGCTAACTCTTCAATTTGGCATAGTTTAAAACTACATTTCTTTTAATTTTTCAAAGCTGCCTTGAGTCCCAAACCATGAGAAAAAGTGGGATAGAAATAAACATAACCATGACCACCACAGCATTGTGGCAGCTTATGCAAGGAGCCAGGGTGCTGAGCTCCATTTGAAATGATTCAGGGAAGCACTGTTGGTTCACAGTTCATTAACATCCCGTGCCATGCTGTTATTTCTTTCATTCTCAAGTATTCAAATAAGCCCCAACACTTTTTATTCTTACCCTTCCTTGCCATGCATGTATGTACGTGCTTTCAAGTTGCCTGGTGATTTATCATGATGTCATGAATTTCATAGGGTTTTCTTAGGCAAGGTGTTTTTGCCAGTTCCTTTCTCTGAAATTTACAGCACATGACATTCGTTGGTGGTCTCCCATCCAAGTACGCTTAGCTTCCAGGATCAGATTGAACCTGGTGCTTTTCGGATATTTAGGCCCCATCCTTTGCTGCTACAACAAGATTAAATTAGAAATGGGTGTGAAGTTGCTGTTTGCTCCTCAGCATTAATGTCTGAAAACTACTTGTATCATGCTGGATAGTAGCAGTGGCCTTACATAGTTTTTAGGTTCTCTCTGTCTCTTCCTTTTTTCTCTCTCTCACACACAGAGCTGGTATTGAAAAAAATAAAATAAGCAAGATATATATAATCACAACAAAAATAATGGGTTCACGGGACGGAAAAATATATGACCCAGGATTTAGGAGTCGCTTTTTCATGGAAGGTTAATTCTTCAAGATCCTGAAGCCAGGCTGCAAATGAGAACTCAAGGCCTAGGTGTTACAGACGCCAACTTTTTTATGGCTGGGAGTGACCAACGAGTGGAAAATTTAAAAGTTTTCATATTGTATAAAGTTTATGTGTTATCATAGGTCTACTTAAAACAAATCTGCACCGGCTGATTTTCACATGACTTGTACCAAATCAATGCCTTCCCATATTTCACAGACGAAATCTGAGATGCATGTGGTCAGGAAGGCACAACTTGCCGTTGAGGAAGCACACACAAGCTAGGAGAGGCTGAGGCAGTTTGGTTTTGACACAGCCCACTGGGAAGGGCACGATCCCAGGCGCGTAGGGACGTGGGGGCAAGGGGGGACAATTCGCCCTGGGGCTGTGAGTGAAGGAAAGACAATCTCCGTTACAAGCCAGGAGGTAGTCACATACACAGGAGTTCTAGCCCCTCCCGTCTGCGGACTCATGACTCTACGTCACCTGTAGCATCTCTCCCTGGACATTGCCTTATTTGGAAGGTAGTTTGTAATTGCAGCAAACCTCATATTACCTGCCCCTCTGGACATTTCCTTATATGGATGGAAGTTTCTGGACATTATCTAATAGGGGGCGGGTGGTCTGCAATTGGTGGGAAAATGCCACAGTGAGTGCGTATGCTGTTTACCTGGATAAAAAGGCCTTGCCAAGCCTCTGGTCTTTGTCCCGAACCTCCGGCACCCTGCTGCAGCAGATTTATATATTTTTATACTTTTATACTCAATAAATCTGGCCTCTAGCCTTTGAACCAAGAAACGTCTGGTCATTTGCCTGTTTCTCAGAAGAACCCGTCCTTCTTAAGGGTGTAGAAGGTAACAGGGCGGCAATGTTTCTGGGGCATTCTGGCCCGTAGCCATGCCCCCAGGCCCCCGGCCACACCCCCGAGTACCCTGGCCATGTCTCCCTGCAGCCACGCCCCCATGCACAGTGGCCACACCCCTCGCACCATAGCCCCCCCTCCTGCTCCCCCTCCCCACATTCCAAGCTCCACCACTGGAAGATTCTGCCCCCTGCTGTGCTCTTCTGTCTTGCTGAACTAAGTGCAAACTATTTTTTCACTTTGAACTCAGTTTGCAGCATTTGACATAAGCCCAGGATGAAGGGAGAAAGTGGGAAAAGAATAAAGAAATGATGACATTTTTTAACCAGCTGAAAAAGTGGAATGGTCAAAGATTAATCAAGAGCATTCCTGCGAAATCAGGACAACTGGAAGGTGTGGGAGACATGACTGTTTTCATCCAAGGCCAAAACCAGGGTGAAGATTTGCCCTAGCAATGCTTTTTTAAAAAATTTACACACACGTACACCTATGTATTTTTGACTATAGATAAAGCTCTCAAGATGAAATACCTAAAAGTATACTCTTAATTTAAAGGATCTGTCAGTCTATCATTCTATACACATTACATTCTTGATTGCAGAGTCACCAAGTATGGTGTTTTTTTAATAGGACCCCAACAAAGGCTGTAGTAAGGCTTCGGACGCAATCTACCACCTAATTTCCTCCCAAACTTTGATTTCTGTATTTTTTAAAATCATAAACCAATTATGAACAAATTTTGACCAATCAGACTGATCCTAAACATGTTAACATATAATCAGCAAACTTCATTTTTTCTCTGGAACAGTGATATTTATTTAGTTATTTAGTCCATTTTGGATAAAAATTGGAACAAAGCAAATTTTAGAACTGTAGGCATTACCATTCAAATGTTCATCTGAGTCAAGTCATAACCAAATTCATCAGCATCCCCCAGACAGTGCTCTGTAAATTTTCTAGTGCTGAATGAAACACAATAAAATCAATAAAATCCCAGTATTTGATACAATTTTTAAAGAGTAAGGACACCAAGTCTAAAATATTGAAGACTGAAATGCGAAAAGTAAAAAGTGCAAAAAAACGATTTTTAAAATATTCTGCTCTAAGACACAGCCTTAAGATAGATTGGAACAGCTGAGTGTATAGCCACTTGGAAGAGCCCATGAGAATAAAAAGTTGTTTGCCTTCCATATGAAAAAACAAAAAATCAAGAAAGTCTATGTCAGGCACGCCTCATTGTATAGACAAATTGGGCAGATTCTGTGAGCATTAGTATAAAAAAAGTAACTTTTCCAAGCTCTAGAGCAGTGCCTCTGATAACGATCTCAAATCAGGAGTTAGAAAGAATAATAATTTTCATTTGTGAGTAGGATGGCCATCTACTGAATTTTTCAGTCCTTGGTTTGACTTCAGGGCTTCCAACTGACAGTCTTCTGTTTGAAGTCACCATATGTTGGAAGTATATCCCGTCCCAACCTGATTTAAAGATAAAGAACCACAAGAAGGGAGCGTATGGCCCTTGAGGCTGGCTATCCACAGTGAGCAACTGGACAGCAGGCTTAAGCAAGCACTTGGATCACCTTGTTTCCATCAACTTGCTCATGATGTGTTGTATTTCTTTGCTGTAGTTGCTGTTTAAGTTGTTTCCAACGTATGGTGACCCTAAGGAAACCTATTGTGGGGTTTTCTTGGCAAGATTTATCTAGAGGGGGGTTCTGCCATTACCTTCTCCCAAGGCTGAAAGTGTGTGACTTGCCCAAGGTCATCTCATGGGTTTCCCCAGCAAACTGGGAATTTCAACCCTGGTATCCTAGAATCCCAGAATCCAGCTCTGACACCACTCTACCATGCTGATTAATTATAATTCTTTCCAAATGTGTATTATGGATATTTTATAAGTAGTTAATAGATCTTATTATATGCATATCAATCATGTAAATATATAAATGTAAATTTTATGCAAATCTGTTTCTTCTCTTTTGGTGATGCGATTCTCCTTATAGTGATGCATCCAGTACATGAATTGGCAGAGTCTTTTTAAAGAATGAGAACTGAGATATTTTCTGCTGACAGATGCTCCCTTCTCCTACCAAAAAAAAAATATTGTACTGATATTCTTACCTCATCTAACCCTCCCAGCTCAACTCACCAAGGATTTCTCCTGACTTAAGGTGACTTTTTCAAGTTTGAAACCACTTTTATCCTAAAATCCTCCTTCAGCAACAACAGTTATGAGCATAGCAGGTGGTCAAAGGTGGTAAGAGTAACATAAAGAAGAATTTATCTAGGGGAAAGTGTTACTGATGTTTCTCTTTCTTTAAAAAAGTGTTTTGTGCTACCTTATAGATTAATTGATTTATTGCAGCATAAGCTTTCTGCAGAGTAGAACTCACTCCATCAGAGGCAAGCATGACAGCTTAAGCCATAATAAATCCACTGGTCCTTAAGATGCTAACACAACTCCATTGGGGGTTTACTGTAGGTAACTGACACAGCCCTCTCTCCAGGAGAAGGTCCTGTTGGCTGAGAAGAGATCACAGAGTTTCCTTTAGATACTCCTTTGGCAAACTGACAAGGGGAAAAAACAAAACAAAAACCATTTATAGCCCTATTATCATAGCATCCAGACCCAATCTCCAACCTCTGTAGATTGATTTTCTTTCTCACTAGACTCCCCAGGTAAGAACTAGCAACTTTTCTTCTCCTTTTGGATGAGCCTGTATATCTAGACTGGCCTTAAAGCATGATCTGGATATTCCCTGGGCACTAGCTTAAAGGCATGGGAACAGATTTTGTCCCTTTGGTGAAGACAGCTGGGGATCCAGGACTGGATGAGATCCCAGGAGAATTACTGTTGACAGAGCACCAGCATGGCTATTCAGTGTATGTGTGCATGTGCTTTCAAGTCACCTATCAACTTATGGTAATGCCATGGATTTCATAGGGTTTTCTTAGGCAAGGAATACTAGGATTTATATACTGAGGCCATTTCCACACTACACTGTTTTAGTTCTATTATTCTACTTTGAACATCCTGTGGAATCCTGGGGTTTGTAGTTTACTGAGACCCAAGAGTTCTTTGGTTGAGAATTCTAAATGTCCCTCCCTAAGCTGCAAACCCCAGGATTCCACAGGATGTTGAAAGTGGAATAATAGCTCTATAACAGTGTAGTGTGAAAATGGCCAAAATCACCAGCAGGATCCTGGTCAGTGGTATAATTTAAGCAGCAATACAATGCTAGAGAGTTCTGTATAGTGGGAATGACAGCAACCACCAGGTGAGCTGTGTGCCTGCTGAGTCTGCAGTCTGGCTGCTAGACAAGGTTGCCAAACTGAAAACTGGAAAGGACTCCTGTACCTCCATTGGTTGTGCAGAAGAGGGAAATTTTAGGAAGTGTTGGTTATTACCTAGCTGTATGACAAGCAACAGCTGCAGAAATGCCCTCCTTTAAACAACCCTTAAAGGTATGGGAGCTGTTTCCAGTTTTCAATCTGGCAACCCCAGAATGTCTAGCTCGGAAAAATAAGTGCTAAACACTTCTGTAAACCCACAGTACTTCCTCTGAGGTTTCAAGTTGCTCCTGCGTGATAACAGACAAGTGATCGTAAGCATCTCTTTTTGGCATCTGTACCTAAAAATTGCCCTCTACATTGGTTTTTGTTTGGCTCAGTTTTAGCTGAAGCCTCTCAAAAGGAAGGGGTATTCACGGTGTGCTGGAATATTCCACAGATATGGATGACATAATGATACTGGCTTTGCTAGAGGAAATGGATCAGATATGTTCTAATGGCAATGAAAAAGGACCCATGGCGATGGCAAAAACATTGAATTCAAGGCCTCTCCTTTCTCTTAGAACCTCAGACTGCTCCCCCTCTTTTCCCAGCCCCTTTGCTGGAGGCAAATCAAACCGTGCACTGCAAAAGTCCAAAGATGCGTCATTTCCATTGACTTCTCTGGAGGCCAGAACTCTGTGGGAGGCATCAAACCCCAGAAGGGGCATTCGTATCCCACCCTTTCACGCCTTTCCTTCGCTGGCTACCTTGAAAAGAAAAGAGACCAAACCGGAACCAAAGCCGATGGGGCTTGGCAGAGGATTTCAAAGTTCTGACCGAGTGCCAAGAATGAGCCAAAAGATTTGTTCTGGAAAGGATTTTATGTGATAAAAATCACCAAAAGCTGCAGGCCAGCTGTGCTGCTGAGGAAAGTTGCAAGGAAAATGAGAAGACAGAGGGAATCGGGATTCGAGGAATCTAAGCTTGAAGAGACAAAATTACAAAAATCTCCCTTTCTCTGGCAACCCTCCCCGCCATACAGCAGACAGTATGGAGCCCAGACATGAAATAACCCCCAGCACCCTGAAATCATGCGCTTTTCCCACTACTATGTAGGAATAGCCAGCTGCACTGTCTCACCCGTTACCCACTCCCCCATTCGCTTCCCCCATCGTATACAATTCCTGACCCAAGGCACATTCCTTTTTCACCAAGGCTACAGTTTTACAACTCCACTCAGTTTGCAGCTCTCAGAAAAGTTACTCCAAATATCAGCGATCTTTTACTAAACTACCTCTGGGAGAAAAGAATTAAGCACAATAGTAAGCTCCCACATATGGAAGGGAAAAGGGGTTAATTTTAATGAGGAAATATCCGTTGTTGCTCTGATCAGACAAGGGCCATTTCTGCACTAGACTGTTATCGTGCTATTATTCCACTTTCAAAATTCTATGGAATCCTCAAAGGCCCCTCCCTAAACTGCAAACCCCAGGATTCTATAGGATGTTGAAAGTGGAATAATAGCACTATAACATTCTAGTGCGGAAATGGCAAAAGTGAACTAAGAGTTGAGTGGCCCTTTTAGGAAAGCCGTATTAGACCAATGTCCATTTCAGCATTTTGCGCATAAAACCGGTGGTATAATGGTAAATTTTGAAGAGCAGGCACTCATCATGACTGTCCCCACTGTTGTTAGTTCAAAGAAGGTCCAAAAATGCAATTGGGTTGATCCATACGGAGAATCTAGTTCCAGCAATAATAGGAGCAGGTCTTTTGTAAAACTAAGGAGTCTTAATTTTCCATTCAGGACAAACCACCTAAAACACGTTGGATTACAAAAGGGATAGCTCATAAGAATATTGTTGTGAGGAGTGAGGCTAAGCACAAACAGACAAAGTAGTAGTGTGTGAGTGTGTGTGTGTGTTTGTGTGTGTGTCTGAGAGAGAGAGAGAGAGAGAGATGGCATCATTGTTCCCAATAATCAAAAAATACTGGCGTTTTGACCTTGAAAAATGGACTTTGGGGATTACAATTCCCACAATCTCTCAGCACAGCCAGTGGGCGATTCTGGGAGTTATATTCCAAAACAGTAACTTGCTCAAGCTCTGTGCCATTGTTTATGATGTTATAAATGTATAGTTAGCCTTGTCTAAGACTTGCTGGCTACTATACAAATTGCTAGTACTCTGCTGCTGAAGTTAGTGCTGCACTGAATAAACTTGCCTTCTTATATATATCTGTGAGTAAGAGTACAAAAGGTCTTGTCATGTTCTCACCACTGCAGAAACATGCCACTGTTTGACAAGCTTTTCCACATTCAAGTGAACGTACATGCAAGTTCATGCCTGCTGGTCTTGCCCCCTGGCATAACTCCAGACATGTGCAGTTGACCCTCCACACCCACAGGTTTAACATTTGTGGCTTTGATTCCTTGTGGATTATTTGCCACTGGCTCCCCTGCTTGCCCCTACACCATTTTTAACAGAGACTTTTAAGTCTCACCTTGCATTCTCACTGTTTCTGCAAGCTTCACAAGACTGAGAGAGACTGCAAACATGAAGCGAGGCTTGTAGATCCCTACTAAACATGGTGTACGGCAGCAATGAAGGTGGCAACAAGCCCCACCAGCCACCAACTTCTGCCTTGCAGAAGTACCCCACCATCTCAAAGGCAGAACTGGGTGGCAGGCATACTCTCCACCATGGATTCAAATGTATTGTGTACTGTACATTTGAGTCCGCAGTGGGCCGAATCTGCAGGCTGTACTGTACTTCTTTTGCGTGTGTTAAATATAGTTGAAGGGCCTAAAAATATTCATGGTTTTTCCACGTTTTCAGGAGTCCTGCACCCTTAACCCCAGTGAACGTACTTGAGTAAAGATGAGAAAACCACATGTGTACTGATTGCACCACACACACAGTGTAGGACTTGGCTGCACAACTGGGAACTTTGGCATATAGGCAAGATTCCTACCTTTGCAGTCGTGCCAAAGCACATAGCAAGCTCAGAGGCAGTGGTGTATCTCGGTTCAACAGCACCTAGAGCAAGCATGGAAGTTGCACCCCAGATGCTGCTTCTCCTGCCACCGCCACCCCGGGCCAAGGAAGACCCTGGCAAGGGCAGCGGAGGGAGGCCAAGGCCCAGGTGGAAGAGGGGTTCAGGTTTTTTGTGCCCCCTGCCTTTGGCACCCAGGGCATATGCCCCACTTGCCCCACCCTAAATATGCCTCTGCTCGTAGGAGAGGGAAATGGAAAACACCTCTCAGAATTTCCAGCCAGTACAGTGCCAACCATGATGATTAAGGAATTTGGGAATCTATAGTCCGAAAACAAAAATTCACATTACCAATTTCTGTCCCTTTCTGACTGGGCTGTTTGACTGGACCCAAGAATGGTCCAAAGCATACAAAGTGTCTCTGACAAAGAAACTGATCCACCCCCATCTCTTCCTACACAAACTACTCCTCCCCTTCACCAACTGGCATTTGGGCAGGAAATAGCTGTCAAGACGAGACAGAAGGGTTTGTTTAACAGCCACAAAATGTCCTTTGAAATGAAGAGGAATTATGGAATGCATACTTCGGAAGAAAAGGTGGTGGATATCACAAGGCAGCAGGCCTCTCTTACGAACGTTCTTTAAAGTGGTTTCTTGGAAGAAGGTGAATGTCAGATATCGGCCACTTTGAGGTCACCGCTGTTCCAGAAATCACACGCAAAGCACATTCCTGATTGTCTTTCTCTATTACTTTCTCTTCTTTCTTCCCCAAACTGTTTCCTCTAAACAAATACATATAAACCTCCTGAGACATGGTATCCAATACCCTCTTGACAAACACCCTTTCTCTTATCAAATTTGAGATAATTAAAATGGAGTGTTGTGTTTTCTGGCTCTTTCTGAGTTTCGTAAACAGCACAGACAGTCAGAAACCTGGCTGATGGTCCACAGCCCACCTGGGTGTGGGATCAGTGCTGGGAGATAGGCCAGGCCTGTAGGATTCGTTGAGTATTACATTCAGGAATTAGGCGAGTATTATTGCTGAGAAAGCATAACTGGGAGCCAGAATCCCATTAAGGAACTCCGTGGAGAAAAGGAACATGCTAAGAAGGGTGGGAACCAAAGTCAAGAGAAGCCAGGTTAAGTAGTCCTGGGCCAAGGGAGTGAGGCACATACCTAATATCACTGGCGGAATATCCAGGATAGTCATTAACCAGCCCACATAAGATGTTTATGTATCTTATTTCACAGAGGACAGTTCCATACCCTCCAATATTTCACAGATGAAAAATGGGCCAAGCAATGTCAGAGCCGAGAGGCAAATATGATCTACGTATTTTCCTGTCAGTTGCTGCTCTTTAAAACGTGGGTCCAGTGCCTGCTTGAGACACATTGCTTTCAATTCAGTAGCCCAGGCCAGTAGTTTATTCTCCTCCACCACTACCACTGGTTATGAAAGGAAGCTACTTGTCACATATGGCACTAGCACATTGCCAAACAAAAGAAACGTACCACCAAACAGAGAGCCAAATAAACATAACTTTCACATACTCTTGAACATTTCACAGATGAAACCAAGGGGAGACACATAGGGCTAAGCAACATCGGTGTGTGGTCAAGAAGACAAAACTTATTAATGAGGAAGGGCACCGAAGCAAGGAGAGGCTACCGCAGTTTGCTTTTGCCTGAACCAACGGGGAAAGGAAAAATTCTGCCCATTCCTCTCCCCTCCCTCCTGCTGAGTTAACCGAGTGCAAGGCACTTCTGTGCTTTGAACTCAGTTTGCTCAACTGAAGTAGGGAAAAAGGGAAAGTGGGATGAGAAGATTGAGACTGGAGCCATTTCTGCACTATACTGTTATAGTGCTATTATTCCACCTTCAACATCCTGTGGAATTCTGGGATTTGTAGTTTACTGAAGCCAAAGAGCTCTGTGGCTGAGAATTCTAAATGCCCCTCCCTAAACTGCAAGCCCCAGAATTCCACAGGATGTTGAAAGTGGAATAATAGCACTATAACAGTGTAGTGCAGAAATGGCCTGGGACATTTTGAAAACAGCTGAACAAAGTAGGATGGCAGGGGATTAATTGAAACTGTTCCTGCCAAAGCAGGACAGTTGGAGGGTATGCAGTCTTCTATTGCAGATGTCCTATATTTCAAGACCTGTGTAGTTCAAGTCTCTCTATCATGGATAATATAAACATTTATTTTAACTTCACATATTTTGTGTGTTATATGTCTGTATTCTTGTACACTAGTTTGAAACCTTTAGATCTACCTGGATTATAAAGATTCTCAAATAAATAAATAAAACGTCAGGTTTAAAGATAAAACAGCCATAAAAAGGGACAGAAGGGACTTTGAAGTTCCTTATCATCAACAGTTAGCATTTGGAAAGCAGACTAGAAAGACAGGTACAGAGATCACTTGGTCATGGTCACTGTTTGTGTGGTGAAATGTTATTGTATCATTATTTAGATCCTCACCATTATTTCTAACTTGGTCTTTATACATAAAAATTAGCTCATGCAAATTTTATGCAAATTGTCATCCTCTTTTTTACTCTTTTTAGGAAGCATATAACTGACCACCTTATAGAATATCCATGACAGAGGTTAATCTTGTCCCTTAATACTTTCCACAGCTGAGCTACAGCTGATTCAAAGGCTTCCTAGCCCAAGAACCAATCAGGCTGGGACCTGAACTGTTGTCGCTGAAGCATTTTAGAGGTTCTTCCAGTCAGGAAATTAGGAAAAACTACTGCCTCTTTTTAGCAAGAACAGAACAGCAATAGGAAACTGTCGGCCCTAATCAGTTACCTCTAAGTCTAGTGCCACCTGGTGACTAAACCTTATAATGACATGATCCACCAAACAAAGGAAAGCAGAGATGCTTTACTGCCCTGCTTTTCAGACTGTTTTCCTTCAGGGGAATGGTTTTCAACCTTGGGTCTTCATAGGTTGAACTATAATCTGCATGATGAAGGTCACAGTCCAAAAGCATATTTATTTATGTATTCTATTATATTTGTATGCCACCTTTCTCCCAGCATGGGACCCAAGGCAGCTTTCATCAACAAGTTAAAACAGCAAAATATTTAAAAACAATTTTAAAAACATAAAAAACAAAATAAATCAAAAAAATCTAAAACAATATTCTGTTAAAACATATGAGGATTCAGGACAAGGAACCACTGTTCCAGAGAAACCTTCTCGCATGTGCTTATCACCCTGAGAACCTTCACAGACAAATTTTAAAACCTCACACCAAAATCTGCAAAGTTTGGCAAATCCTCCAAAAACAAAACAAAACAGAGAGGACCATGTTCTACCTGCCTGCCACAGAGCTGTATTTCATTTAGAATGCTTTTTTCTCTTCACCTAGAGTAGCCACTTATGAAGAGTCAAAGAAGAAAGGTACAAAAAAGAGGGACATAGTTGCATACAGTCTGCATACGGTAGTCTATATGTACACATGTACATTAAGAGAGATTTACTTCAATGTAAATAGAAGACAATTCACCTCACCATAATGGGGAAGATTGTGACTTTGTGATTCAGGTGCTTGCTTTGGTCCATTTGATATCCAGATACTTGACTCTTTAGGAGTAGGTTCAAGGTCTCTGGTACTCTCCATTGGGCATCTCCAGGTAGAAGACAAGGACCATTTCTGCACTAGACTGTTATAGTGCTATTATTCCACTTTTAACAGCCTATGGAAACCTGAGGTTTGCAGTTTAGGGAGGGGCCAAGGGTGGAAATTCTCCAGTTTTGGTGGACTCAGTGCCAGGAAGAGATAAGGGGTGAGCAGTTACGTAGGGACTGGAGGGGGCAATGGAGGTGATGTGCCCCCAGTGGCAATTTTTTGGGGTTGCCGCGGCTCCTTGCTTGTCCTCTCCCTCCTGCCGTAGCTCCACCCCCATGTGTTGTAAGCCTGCCCAGTCCCTTGTGGCCATGCCCCCATGTACTGTAGCCACGCTCCGCACACCATAGCCATGCCCCCACATACCGTAGCCCTGCCCATGTGCTGTAGCCCTGCCCCCATGCACCATAGCCACACCCTCACACCATAGCCACTCCCCCAGCCACTCCCCCATCCCTCTGCCCGCCCTCACACACACACTTCAACCTCTGCCACTGGGGGTGAGTGCAAATCTCTATTTCAATCATCAGGGCAGTAGCTGGCTACAGTTTGCAAGACTTAACTGATCTGTTGTTGCAACTTGCAAAGAATCCCCAGGGAGTCTACATATTTAGTTATCTTCCTCCTTTCCTCACAGTCATTGTAGCACTAGGGCTCACTTTTCACTCTGCTCTGCATCTGCCTTCTGATTAGAAGCAAGTAGGCCAGATTATCTATGCCTTATGCCATTTTCCTATGTAAGTGAGAAGTAATCATCCCCTCAGTACACCTTGATTTGGGAACAGCCCTTTTAGCTAAGATTTCTGTCTTCATTTTCAAGCAAAAAACATGTTCTCTCTCTATCTCTCTGTTTGTGTGTTTGAATGACAATCTGTCGGCAATTGTGGTTGGTGCTTAGTGCATAATGCTTAATGACATCTCCAGCTGCCATTTTAGCGTTTCTGGCTTTGGCCCAGAAATCTCAGGGACCCGGATGATTCTGAACTGGCAACTAAACTTCAAGCTGGCTGCCCCCTTTGTTTTTGCTCTGAAGCACTTTGCATATTTACATACTCAAAGACTTGTTTGCTGGTAAATCATTTAAACTTTTTCTTTTAATGCTTTAAAAGTTGTTCTGAAAATGTGGCCAAATGAAAGGACAAGCTGATCATGCAAGGGCAGAGAGCTGGTGCAGTGTAGTAGTCTGAGTATTAGACTAGAACCCAAAGTGACCCAGGTTCAAATCTCCATTCAGCCATAGAAACCCACTGGGTGACTTTGGACAAGTAATACTCTCTCAGCCTTAGTGAAAAGCAATGGGAAATGTCCTCTGAATAAATCTCGCAGAGAAAATTCCATGCAAAGTTCACCTTAGGGTTATCATAAATCAGAAATTACTTGAAGGCACACAACAACTGCCTTTTACAAACACAGCTTTTGCTTTTAAACAAAGGAGTTTGCCCTCAATTGAAACCTGGGACCCTTAAATTCAGTACATTTTCTTTGGCACAGTACACAAATCCATTCTGAGAATTATTAAACCCCTGTGTGCACCCTTGAACTGATTCAGCTCCTGCTGAGACTCTTTGTCACCTCTAACAGAGTCTGTACACTAAAAAAAAGGTATACCAGATAATTGTTTGGATCTACACATATACAAGACCCACTGAAATCAATGATACATCTTTCCAGAGCCGTATCTAGGGTGGGGCAACTGGGATACGTGCCCCAGGCGTCAATGCCAGGGGCACAAAAAAGCAGAAGGGCATGTGTGCACACCCAAACTATGATGTTGGTGACTGGGGTTTGTAAACCCATGGAATGACCTCAGGCAAGTCACATTCTCTCAGCCTCAGAGAAAGACAAAGGCAACACAGATCTTGCCAAGGAAATCCTCATGGTAGATTCACCTTAGGGTCACCACAAGTCAGTTTTCAAAGAGGAGAGACATGATGGCTAGAAAGAATCTCCTCCTGTCAGTGGCACTTTGTTGTTGTGTGACTTCAAGTCACTTCTGACTTATGGCAACCCTACGGTGAACTTATCACAGGGCCTTTGGGGAAAGATTTGTTGAGAAGGGGTTGCCTTTGCCTCCCTCTGAGGCTGAGAGAATGTGACTTGCCCAAGAACAACCAGTGTCTGAGCAGGAATTTGAAGGCTAGTTTTCAGAAGCCTTTAATAAATAAATAAAGATTTGAATATATAAATCTAAATTTCAATATTTAAATTTTGAGTTAAGTCTTGTGGGTCCCTGGCAACAAATTATATTTATAGGGGGTCCCCGGTAAAGAAAAGATTAAGAACCACTGCTGTAATCCAAAGGGCTCCATCTTTAAATGGAGCCTGACCGTTCATCTGTTTGTACCTATGCTTTCTTTATGCTGATATCTTTTCCCAGCTCTGATATCTGAGATCCTTCCAACCAGAGATGGTGTGTTTGTGTATGTGTTTTGCTCTCCAGGCCTTCCTACTTGCAAAGCATATGCTCTCTCTACCACCGAGGTACAGCTCTTCCCTGACCAGTAAGGGCTCTTTGAGATTAGCATTCACAGGGATGCGGCTGTTCCCTAATAGCCTCACATCTCAACTTTTGCAGAAATGCTCATTTTCTAATTGCGTACTGGTTTGTTTTAGTGCTCAGCCTCCCCACCCTGCACTCAGTTTTCGATGAATCCCCTAATGGGGGCTTACTGTAGGTCCACTTCCCCATCCCTCCCCCTCAACATGCCAACCAAGGCTGTTTCCCAATGATTTCTTGCCTTCATTTTCTCGCTGACTTTAATGATTGCGTTTACTAAATGTATTTTAATGTGCTAACCTTCCACCCCCAGACTCGATGGGTATTGATCTGCTTTGGAACCTGGCCTAACGGCTGCTGTTATAACAAATAGCTGCGAGCACCAGTCTGGCTTTCCCACTCGTTGGGCAAAGTAATAACAATTTCTCAAAAATCTTTATATCTTGTTTAACCATATGCAGCAGCCTGGGAATGTGGACTCGCTTTGATTGTGCAGCTGTTAAAGTAGGGCATTTTTTGCTGGAGAAGATCATCTGTGAGGGAAAGCAGAGCCAAGATATGAAAAGAAAGGTCTTTGTTGACGGAGTAGTTCAACGCTTGCAAAATGAACCCCATTTCCTGGCTGCGATTTGTAGAGCACCGACCAGCATCCTATTTGTGTTTACACAGGCATAAATCCAACCTACACCTATGTAAGGGTGCATCCAGACTGACCAAAAAGTCTCATATTTTGTTTCTGTTCTTTCCCATTTTATGCTATGGTGATGAAATGGTTATTGTTGTTTAATTTTTTTTTTTGGTTCATTGGAAAAAGTAACAAAGCCAACATTCAAAAATCATCATTCTACACATCTTTTCCATCTCGAAATATACACATTGACTCCCTCCTGACAGTCTTTGGTTGATAAATCACATTTAAAACAAGTACAACTTTTTCATCAATCAGATATGTCTGATTCTAACTCGGTGGCAATGAGGTTATTATTAGTTATCTAAATTAACAATACATTTTGATTAAATGATTGTATCTAAAATCTTTCCAGAAATTCTGATCTATTAGACATGTATCCTCAGTTCAAAAAACTAGCTACCACTCGATCACTCCATGCATTTCTTAAAAATTTAATTACCAGATCCTAGTCTTTAGCAAATTTCTCTATGCGAACATCTCTTATTAAAATTTACAGTTTGTCCATGACAGCCATATTAATTAATTTTAATATCTGATCATCAGCTGTCAGAAGTATATCTAATTTCCAATTTTTTTGCAAACAATCTTGCAACAGCAGCAGTTATATACAACAGGATTTTTCCATAGATTTTTTTTCTAATCATCGTCAGTCATACCCAATAAATACATTTCTGGGATCATCTGCAGAGTAATGCCTAATATTTGTTTCTGTTGAGAGATAGATTGCTTTCCAATATTTTTTGGCTTTATGATAGGACCACCAAACATGATAAAATGTTGTTGCTGCTGTGTGCCTTTAAATCATTTCTGACTTATGGCAACCCTAAGGCAAACCTATCACAGGGTTTTCTTGGCAAGATTTGTTCAGAGGGGTTTTGCCTTTGCCTTCCTCTGAGGCTGAGAGAATGTGACTTGCCCAAAGTCCATGGGAGAGTGGGGATTCAATGCCTGGTCTACAGAGTTGTAGTTCAATGCTCAAACCCCTACAACGTGCTCACTTTCATTCTGATTTTATACTGGGTCAAAATAAACTGATCTAGAGAGCTGGTATAAAAAGTTTCTGATCACACCAAGAGCTGACCAAAAATATTCAGGGATAAACAAAACACGTAGGGATCCCCCAAACAAAATGAGCAAGAACAGGAACAAAATCTGGGACTTTCTAGTCTTTTTAACCAGTCTGGATATGCCCCAAGTCTTTTTTTTTTTTTTTTGTCTTTATGGAGGTCAGAATTTTCTGCCAACCTTGCACAATGACTAAATTGCCCCCTCAGAACCTACCTTGTACTTGCTGCAGCCCCTCTAACAGGGCCACTTACTAGCTGGTGGTGAACAAGAGAGGTAGCAGTGGAGAAGCTGGATGCCCAGCAATGTCATCAGCCTTCAGGATCTCTGGAGGATTCCCAAGATATTCTAGAGGTGCACTTGGCACTTGACACTTCTCCACTTCCCTGCCCCACCCATCACTGGCCAGTTATTGACCATGGTGGTGGTGGTAGTGGTGCTGCAACAGATAAAAGGTGGATTTGAAGGAGACTGGGAGAAGCAACACAGTATAGCTCCTCCTGGTGGAACTTTATGCTACATCTCCCTGATCCAGGATCTCAGCCACAGAGTTAAAAAAAGATCAGTGTTGCTGCCCTGGCTAGCCCGAGCTTTGGGGATATAAAAGATATCTTTTGATATCACTAATTCGGCTTCACATATCCCTTCCACGTGCTTGCGAGGACCCCGGACAAGCACGCGTACAGGCTCGGCCGATTATCGCCATAATATTCCTAGACAATACAGGCAGGCCAGAAAACAGCTGACTCGCCGCTTTAGGAGACCTCAAGGCAAGTACCTCCATTAGGTATGCAAGCAACTCTCAAAAGATCCTCTGTCTCGCGCTGGCAGCTTGATGATCGAGCTATACAACGCTCAAGAACTCCGCGTTTGCATACCGGCTACTCTATGGATAAATTCGGCTCTAATTCAATCATTCAAATTCTGACCTTTCAGAGGCTTTGTCTCCAACTCCAAATCTATTGTTTTCCCCTAAGTCCGACCTAGCCTGCGGTCACAATTCTCCTTATAAAAACCCCTGACTTTGAGCGCTTCCTTGGATCGCTCCCGAGCTCCAGACCGCCTTGCTGCCGCTTTGCTTGGCGAGCTTCCCATCAGCTCCACGTGCTGAGATACATCGAACCCCAGCTTCGCTCTCCATTTTCTTCCGGACTTCAGGACAGGTTTCGTATCACCTGAACCAACTATCCCTCTGAAAATCCCACTATCTTACTCACACCTTTATTTTCCTTAGTTATCTGTGTGCTTGTGTTGCTTACATTGTGTGCCTGTATTTAATAAAGATCATTCATTTTCCAACCGGTCTGCTTCTTGACTCGGCCTGACCCTGTAGACACTGGGTTGCAAGATCCTGCTAAGTTACCCTGCCTCTCGTTTTGCCAACATGTGCTCTGAACTAATTTCCCCAACTTGTATAGTTTTGATAGTAATTTGGTGTCCCTCCCGGGACCCCCAGAAAACAGGGTAACATCAGGTAAAGGATCTTGCTTGTCTTGTAGACAATTTCATGGTCCAGAAGGTGGAAGAGGCCACAAGGGGATCAAATATTCTAGATCTGATCCTCACCAACAGGGATGACCTTGTTAATGAGGTAGAAGTGGTTGGATCTTTAGGGGGGAGTGACCATGCCCTATTGGAATTTGGCATTCAGTGGGAAGGAGAAGATAAGTGTAGCCAGACACTCATCTTAGATTTTAAAAAAGCGGACTTCTGTAAACTTAGGGAGCTGCTGGCTGGAATTCCGTGGTCAAGAATAGTGAAAGGGAAAGGAGTTCAGGAGGCATGGGAGTTCCTTAAAAGGGAGATACTGAAGGCACAATCTAAAACTGTGCCAATAAGGAGGAAAAATGGAAGGCATCTGAAGAAACCAGAATGGTTGACTAAAGAACTCTCAGTTGAGCTAAGTGTTAAGAGAAACATGTACAGGAAATGGAAGAAGGGGGAAACCACCAAAGAAGAATTTAAGGAAGTAGCTAGGAGATGTAGGGAGGAGGTCAGAAAGGCTAAAGCACAGAACGAACTTAGGCTGGCCAGAGACATTAAAAACAATAAAAAGGGCTTTTTTAAATATGTCCGTAGCAAAAGGAAAAAGAAGGAGACGATAGGGTCGCTGCGCAGAGAAGATGGCAAATTACTAACAGGGGGAAGAGAAAAGGCAGAACTACTTAACACCTTCTTTGCCTCAGTTTTTTCCCAGAAGGATACAAGCACTCAACCTGGCGGTTGGGGAGCAGGTGAGGAAGCAGGGGAAATGAGGCACATAATAGGTAGAGAGGTGGCACAGGAATACCTGGCCACACTGGATGAATTCAAGTCTCCAGGGCCAGATGAATTGCATCCTAGGATATTAAAAGAACTGGCAGAGGTCATTTTGGAACCGCTTGCTATAATCTTTGAGAAATCTTGGAGGACAGGAGAAGTTCCAGCAGACTGGAAGAGGGCAAATGTCCCCATCTTCAAGAAGGGAAAAAAAGTGGACCCAAATAATTATCGCCCAGTCAGCCTGACATCAGTACCTGGAAAGATTCTGGAGCAGATCATTAAGCAGTCAGTTTCTAATCACTTAGAAAGCAACGCGGTAATCACGAGAAGTCAACATGGATTTCTCAAAAATAAGTCATGCCAGACTAATCTCACCTCTTTTTATGACAGAGTTACTAGCTTGATAGATGAAGGGAATGCTGTGGATGTAGCATATCTCGATTTCAGTAAGGCCTTTGACAAAGTTCCCCGTGACATTCTTGCAAAGAAGCTAGTAAAATGTGGGCTGGACAGGGCTACTGTTAGTTGGATTTGTAATTGGTTGACCGACCGAACCCAAAGGGTGATCACGAATGGCTGCTTTTCATCCTGGAGAGAAGTGACTAGCGGGGTGCCACAGGGTTCTGTCCTGGGCCCAGTGCTGTTCAATATCTTTATCAATGACTTGGATGAAGGAACAGAGGGCATGCTCATCAAATTTGCAGATGACACCAAATTGGGAGGGGTTGCTGATATGCCAGAGGACAGGATCAAAATTCAAAATGACCTGGATAGATTGGAGAGCTGGGCCAAAGCTAACACAATGAAATTCAACAGAGAGAAGTGTAAGGTCGTACACTTAGGTAGAAACAATGGAATACAGAAATACAGGATGGGGGACACGTGGCTGGATAGCAGTACGTGTGAAAGAGATCTAGGAGTCTTAATAGACCACAAGCTGAACATGAGTCAGCAGTGTGATGCGGCAGCCAAGAAAGCCAACGCAATTCTCAGCTGCATCAATAGGAGTATGGTGTCTAGATCGAGGGAGGTACTGGTACCACTCTACTCTGCTTTGGTTAGACCTCATCTTGAATACTGTGTCCAGTTCTGGGCACCCCAATTCAAGAAGGACATGGTCAGGCTAGAGCAAGTCCAGAGGAGGGCAACCAAAATGGTGAGAGGCCTGGAAGCCATGCCCTATGAGGATAGACTTAGAGAGCTGAGTATGTTTAGTCTGCAGAAGAGAAGGTTAAGAGGGGACTTGATAGCCATGTTTAAATATTTGAAGGGATGCCATGTAGAGGAAGGAGAGGGCTTGTTTTCTGCTGCTCCAGAGACCAGGACAAGGAGCAATGGATTCAAGCTGCAGGAAAGGAGATTCCACCTGAACCTCAGGAAGAACTTCCTGACAGTCAGGGCTGTCCGGCAGTGGAATATGCTGCCTCGGAGTGTGGTGGAGTCTCCTACTTTGGAGGATTTTAAGCAGAGGCTGGATGGCCATCTGTCGGGAGTGCTTTGAGGGTGTTCCTGCATGGCAGGGGGCTGGACTGGATGGCCTGTGTGGTCTCTTCCAACTCTACATTTCTATGATTCTATGATCTGAGGACAACATAACAAATACATACAGCTCGGCTCTTGCAATGAACTTTTGCTCTCTGTTTAACAGTTTGCATCTTGCAACACTGATCTGAATTACTATTTAGAGAAAAACATGTATTGTAATAACTACAGTGATATAGAATTACTCATACCAGTGTGAAAGCAAAGAGTAAACAAAGCCTAGGGCCCACATGAGATGGAAAACATAATCTGTGACTACTACGTGAATCTCTTTCAAAATGGTGCACGCATTTGTCAGTTGCTGAAAAGCTTATTTTGGCTGTTAAGTGCATTTTTGAAGGAAGTGTTAGAAAGGGAGGAAAGAGGTCATGAATCCTAAGATCCAAATGAAGAATACACTGTGAAACCACAGGGCAGAACGGAAAGGGTTTCCTGCTTAGTAATTTGGGTTGCTAGGTCTCAAGATGCTGGCTGAAGTATTAGGGTACCCAGAATTCCAGGTGCAGAACCAAATCCAGATCGGCAAGTGATGTCAGAGGAAAAAAAATATTTTTATTTGCAAAGTAACATTAAAGCCTGGGCACCAGTCCATCTATTCCCACCTGGTGCCAAAGCTCACTGGCTCAGCAGAAAAGTAGATTGTACTTGCAGAATGCCACTATGCCAAAAAGCAACAACAAGGGATGAGGAATGGGAAGCAAGACAATGGATGTATCCAATTGGGCCCAGCATTCCATTTGGATCCAGGCGGGAATAGTTAAGCCATTTATTCATCACTAGAACAAAGGAAATGAATTCCTGAAAAAAGGTGGGGGTCAGATCTCCCTGAAATTTGTTTATGACAATTTATATGTACAGATGCAAATCTGGAAATAATTACCACAATATAAAATAGAGACACAGTACCTCAGTCTCACCCTAACAGGGAAAACTATGTTCAAGTGACTGATCTGTGTATACCTCTAACTGCTGTAACTCTACAACCCCACCCTTCTCATGGCTATCTAGAAACCAAATTTGCCCCCAACTTGGGATGTAATTCTTCTCTAATGTCATTCACAAAGGAAGCAACACGCGATTTTAGCCATTTTCGTCCAACTGTGAGAAAGTCTTCAAAAGCTGCAGTTTTTGATGACTATTCATACCTGAAGACTTATTTTGCACAAAAATTTGCAGATGGATTTTTTTACAGGAAGTATTTTCTGCACATGGAACCGCATTTTCCGAGCAGAAAATATTTCTGTGAAGAAAATACTGTTTTCTGTGGAGAAATGCAATTTTATGCGCAAAAAGATGTTCAACTTTAGCACAGAATAAAGTGTGAAAATTCTCTTCAGTCCAAAATTCTTTTCATCAGGGTTTCCAAATTCTCAAGAACCATGTTTTCAACCATTTTTAACATAGGCCATTTCTGCACAACACTGTTACAGTGCTATTATGCCACTTTCAACATCCTATGGAATCCTGGAGTGTGCGGTTTAGGGAGGGGCATTTAGAATTCTCAGCCAAAGAACTCTTTGGGCTCAGTAAACTACAAACCCCAGAAATCCCCAGGATGTTGAAAGTGAAATAATAGCACTATAACGGTGTAGTGCAGAAATAGCCATATTTTAAACTATTGTTTCACAGTGAAGACCAAACCAACCTTCTTACAAAGAACTCTTTCAAAATACAGGACTGCTAGGGACTACCCTCTGCTTCCTTTTACAGAGGACCACCCTAACTGCTAGGCAGTGCTTCCTTAAAAAGCACAGCAGGTGGATAATGCCTAAGTGGAAAAGTGAAAAGAGAGTATAGTGTGGGAGTGAAAAAGAACATCCATTCCCAGTGATGCTGTTTGTACATATTTGGGAGGGAAATGCTTTAAAAGCTTTGAACCAAATTGGTTCTGCTTCCGTATCAAGTTTTCCCTTCTTTCCTTGCCTCATGTTTGGGGACAGCTGGCTCTCTGGGGTTTTGTGAGCCCCCTGCTGCTTTGCATCCTCGCCCCCACCTGTCCCTGTGACATCACAATTAGTTGTGGTAAAAACAGTTTATGATGATGATGTCATAGAGGGGTAAGATTATGAGTCATATGTTCTAACAAAGCACATACACACACCTTTCTTTGCCGGAGCTCAGACCCTTGGATTTGAAAGACTCCATCCAGAAACCATTTTTTTCGTGCAAAATTTCTTGAATAAGTGACCAAAGAAAATAAGAATGTTTCTGAACATGGACAAAATGTTCTTTGCTTAGCTCAAAGAAAATACAATCTGCCCATACATTTGATATAAATGAGGTGACATGTGCATAGTCAGACAAAAAAAATTGTTTCATACTTTTTTCTTTTTAAAAGAATCAAAGAGAAAGCAATGAGATCTTTCTGAATGTCACATATTGTGACCATTCAATAGAAGTTTTTCCTACAGACACACACACACACACACACACATATCATAATAAATATGTTGAGCCTAAATCAGTAGGTCTTCTCTAGCAGGTACTCCAAATTCAATTTTGGCTGTAGTCTTTAAGATGCTGCGGAACTCTTTGTTTTTTTGTTCCAATGAGCTAATACGACCACTCTTGTGACATACCCTTCAACTGTCTCAATTTGGCAGGCATAGTCCTGATTAATACTGTGTCATACCACTTTTCCAGCTTTTGAAAACATCCCAGATTCTTTCTTCTCATCCCCCTTTTCCCCTTTGTCTTCAGTTTACTTCTGTTGCTACAAACTGAATTAAAAGTGCAAAAGTAATTTGCACTCCATTAACTCAACAGCAGGAGGAAAAGAAACAATTGGGTGGAATCCTGCCCTTCCCAATAGGTTCAGGCAAAAGCAAACTGCTGCAGACTCTCTTTGCTTGTCTGTTTTTCCTCATTAATAACTTTTGCCATCTTGACCAGCCTCTGATGTTACTTTGCCACATATGTCCCAGTTTTCATTGGTGAAATGTTGAAATGTACGTTGTGTTATTGGACAGCAACTCCTTTCAGCCCTAGCCAGCATAGCCAATAATGAGGTGTGCTGGGAGTTGTAGTAATAGTCATACAGGGACATAGGTTATATTTTATCAGGCCGTTGGTCCTTCTAGCCCACTACACGACTGGTAGAAGGTACTTCAGGCAGGAGTTTCTCCACCCCTACGTGGAGATACCAGGAGCTGAAGCTGAGACCTACTGCGGGCAAAATGTGCTGTACCAAGCTATGATTTGTCACAATGACATCTGGAGGGCCACATATTCCCACATCTAGCTTTAACTTCAGCTATGTTGGAGCGGAGTGGCTTGCTGTTACTCAGTGCTGACAGAATTATACTCTGCATACACTCAGAGTCACCCTACTGTTATTACGCTTGTCTCTGAAGAACTAGAGCAGCAGTTAGAAACTGTGGAAGGGAAAGTGGCCTTCATTGAGCTGCACTGCCACATTTTGGCATGCTGCATATGATGTACAATCGACCTTCCACTTTTGTGGTGGTTAGGGGAGCAAGAGCCCCACAAAAGTAGACAAAACTACAAATATAAATAAAAGCCATGAACACTATATACATAGAGGGAGAGAGAGAGAACACTACATATGTGTGTGTGTGTGTTTGTGTTTGTATGGAGAGAGAGAGAAAACACTTTTCTAGGAATCTCTAGGTCCTTCAGTGTGACTCTGTGGTCAACTTCCAGTAACAGAAGTTGACCATAGAATTTCACTGGAGAACCTAGAGCTTCTTAGCGAGAACTTGTTGATCAAATCTGTGAATTGTCAAATCCAGGAAAGAAAAACCAGTGAATGTGGAAAGCTGACAGTAATGTCAATTTTGTTCACGATGTCATCTGAATTTTGGCTGTTTGTTTGGGGGCTGTATGGAGTTGAGGAACTAAGCTACCACATTTGCAGCTGCTTTGGGATGGTTTTGGCTGATTCGGTGGTAAAAATCATCTGAAAATTGTTGTAAAAAATTATATCTTCAGAAGGCTGGGGACTTTGGGAGCCACACTTTAGAGTCACAAGGGCCACATGCATTCTGCAGACCACTTGATTTTGCCCACTTCTGAGCTAGACCCTTATCTGGTCTCTCAATGCAGCTATGCCCTTTCTGAACCACCATAGTGGTTCTCAGTTGAGAGAGCCAGAAAGCACTACGCTTTGCCTCCGCTGTCTGCCTAAGATCACACACATTTCCTCCCCCTACGTTGTCTTTGATTCCCATACAGGACTTAGCAGTTGTTCCAATCCCTTCTTCCTCCCATCTTCATTTCATCTGGCAAGGGACTAGAGTGGAATTTCAAGAGTCAAAGCGCACAGAGTTCATGACAGATAATGTGTATTTTTCATTGGCCACTGCTGGCACATTTGGGAGAGGAACCTGCCAAGAATTTCAAGCAGTGAACCTCGAAGCCTTAACTATCAATTCAGGGGGACCCACTTTCTGAGAATTCTACGGATTGGAGAAGAAGCTCAACATCTGGCTGACAGCAATGGGCTCCAAAGACATATCCGCCACAGGCTTTCTGACAGTGGTGCGTTGGATTTCTCCCAGAACTTTCTCTGTTTGCCTGTAACATTTCATGACCCATTGATGTCTATGTCTGGGTCATTCTGTGGACATCCGTAGACACTAAATTCCCCCCACGCCTGTCCTGGAAATAGCATACATCTCTGAATATGGTTGTGGTTGTTTTCACTCTGAGGCCCTTTGGCACTGCTGATGCATTGCTTTCCCACAATTAGCTGGAAGTGGAATCAAAACAACCATTCCTCAAGGCATTTAAACCACACTATATATTATCAAGCCTTATGACCATCCTTCAGGCTGAGGTGACTCTAAATAAATATTATAAAATGGAAATCCCATTCAGCAAAGCTGCCCTGGAATTTTAATTAGAACTTATACCTTCTGGGCTACATCCAGTGCTGGTTCCAACTAAAGTATACCTGGACTTACATAAACGATGGCTAATAAATCCCATTCATTTCAATGGATCTACTCTAGTTGGGAATGGGGTGTAGCTACAAGGAGGACAAAAAGAGGGTTTTGCTTAGTAAAAATTCTGCCTCTCCCAGATGAAAATTTCCTTCACTCCCCAAATGTCTAGCATTGCAGACAAGGAGACATTGACACTTAGAACTCTGATATTTCCTTGGTGTGCCTGCCCTTTGCTTTGGATGCCTAAAGTGTATTTCTAATTGTTCTGCTGAAGTTTTAAATTATTACAAAAATTGGGGTTATGAAGGCAAATTTCACTGGAAGGGGATTCTTATTAGGGAGTATACCCCTTCCCCATAGCTACATCCCTGGTTGGGACTAACATTGGATTTAGCCTTCTGTTTGTAATTGTTTCCTTTTCAGAGTGGGCACTGCACTATTGATCAAATTACTTCTTGTTTTTTGTTGCGTGCCCTCCAGTTGTTTTTGACTTACGACATTTCTAACTTATGGCAAAATTTGTTCAGAAGGGGTTTGTCTTTGCCTTCCTCTGAGTCTGTAATTACTCTTTAACTTATTTAATAAGTCATTCCCATTCTGGCCAGGGGAGGAAGTGATTTTTAATGATTAGTTTCTTAACTTAAAAAAAATGTTAAAATTGTGAAATGGAGCTAAAGGGGGAAAAAATGAAAGGGAAGGGAAGGGAAGGGAAAGAACTGAGTATTTGGCAAGAACACAATGCCCCTTCTGAACAGGAAGCAATTAGAAGACAGAAACTGAGGCCATTTCTACACTAGACTGTTATAGTGCTATTATTCCACTTTCAACATCCTATGGAATCCTGGGGTTTGCAGTTTAGGGCCTCTAAACTGCAAACCCCAGTTTAGGGGCCCTAAATTGTTGAAAGTAGAATAATAGCACTGTAACAGGCTAGGGCGGAAATGGCCCTAAATTCAATTGCTAGCACTAATTACAGGAGAGTCGGGGAAGTAAAGGAAAATACATAACGGTTGACTTACCTTTCAGAAGTTTATTCAATGGTTCTATTCGAGCTGGGATTAGCAATTGGATCTGGGCCAGGATCCACAAGGAATAAGTTTCTAGGTAAAATTCACTAGACTTGACAGGCCTCTACAATGCCCTATAAACTAAGCTTGGGCAGGTTGATGGTATAACTGCATCTGAAGTGCTGGGAAATTACCATAAATCTGGTCAAGGGAAAAACAGGACAAGAGCACCAAGAACACATATACAACAAGCAGCCATGACTTCATCTGGATACTGTAAACACACACAGAAACTCACACAAATCCAAGAGAGTTTATTGCTAGTCCCATTCCAAGAAACGCGGCTTCCAAGCAGACACGTGGCTTCCAAGAAGAAATTAGTCCTGAGTTCTGGCACCTCTATTAACAAACCAAAATAGCCAGTTCCTTCAGTGTCAAATAGGTAGGAGTCTAGTTTTAAAACAATAGCAATCTGAAAACAAATTTCTGCACCAATTCTAGTTCATCTGATATCTAAAGTAGGTCATTCTGCGTGTTCTACAAAGTAGCAATAAATAAATTCCATGAATAAAAAGGGTAAGATTGACAGCTCAAATTCTACACCCATAGAAGCCTGCATTTAAGACTAATCTATGAATTCAGCAAGCCCTAAATTACCCTAAAGGCACCAGATCCTGTCTGATCTTGGAAGCAAAGCAGGGTCAGCCCTGGTTAGTACTTAGACGAGAGACTGCCAACAAATACCAGGTGATCTAGGCTACATTTCAGAGGAAGGAACTGGCAAAACCACCTCTGAGTATTCCTTGCCTAAGAAAACCCTACAAAATTCATGGAGTTGCCGTAAGTCAACAAGTGGCTTGAAGGCACATAGACATAGAAGATACGCACACACACACATGCACACACACACACACACACACACACACATTCTGCATTTTGGACTGCCTACTGTAGTTTTCAGAGGAAGACACTGGCAAACCACCTCTAAGTATACCTTGCCTAAGAAAACCCTATGAAATTCATGGGGTCACCAGGCAATCTGAAGGCACATCCATGCACATTGTGGTTTTCAGAATCCTTTTACAGTCCCAGAAAAAGGCTGGCATCCTGTTAAGCATTTACAGTATTGTAAGTTAGACTTAGGACAATGTAACTGCTTCATATTCTCATCTGCATTTGTGCTATGATTGCCATGGCCACAAATATCTCTGAAAACCACCTTAAAAGTCATTCAGGTGCTGATGCAATCAGCCCACTTCCACTAGCAAGTGACAATGCAAGGACCAAAGACGGCTCATCTGTGGACACCTGTCATATCTCTTCATTGCAATGTCATTCATTGCAGAAGGGGTCACATCATCTTGCAGTGCCCGCTTGGCAGCCGCAGAGACCTCCATTACTCTGGACAGCTGACTGGCATTTAAGGGAGGGGTCAAATGGGGTATTAAAACATAGCTATGATATCATGGTTATGTGTTTGATTCAGCATCTCAGCCAAAGTTTTTATCACTCTGTCGCCCTGTCTCATTTGATGAATTTTATTCACAGTGTCACCTTCCATTCTTAACCCTTTCTTGCTTCTTACCATTTCTGTCATTTTTCTTATCAATGGAACATATGAAGGTGAAAAAAGAATAGCTGCAAGGACGCTTCTTGGGATAAAAAAAGTCTTCCAGGTGGACATGCTCCTTGTTTGACATAAAATTCTCTAGTTTCAAGTGGTAGTGTGGGCTGAACAAAGTTCTCTCTGATGTTAATCTGTTGTGGAATGTGAGAGACAGGAGTGTATTTATAAAGCAGAATAATATGTATTCTCAAGCAGAAGGTGAGCAACCATCAATCCCACCCCACCACTACTGAAATAAAGCAGGCTTAGGCCCTTTCCACACCTTACTGTCTTCCGGCACTGGAGTGCGGGGATCGCACGAGCAGCCTCTGGCGAGAGGCTCTCGCGTCTGGGGTCCTTCGGCTCTGCGTGAGATGCCTGCTCATGCGAGAGCCCCGCCTCTTCCTTCCGCAGCGCAGCCTGGGAGTTTCCCAGGCTGCACTGGGGCAGGAAGCTCGACCAGCGTGGCTCCGGAGGCTCCGCATGCAAGGTAAGTGTGCGCGGGGCCTGGGAGCAATGAGCAATCACGCACCATTGTCGGCTTCTAGCTGAAAATGAAAAGGTGTGCGATCTGTGCCTGCTGGCCCCTGGAGCATCGCGCAATTGTGAGTGTGTCATGCGGATCGCTCCTCACAATTGCATGATGCTCCAGGCCCTCTCTCACATGGAAAATGCTGTGCGAAAAGGGCCTAAGTCTTCTTTAGCTAAAAAAAAAGGTAGCTTTTCTTACAACTATACATAGTTATATTATAGTTCATGATGAGATACCCTGCAAATGTGTTCTTCAGATTTGAAGGGGTGACAGAGGACTTCAGACTACAAAATGGAGGACAAACAAATGCAAACTGATGCAGGAAGAGAGAAACTAACCAACAAGAAATAGCATGAATACCTGCTATGCCTAAATTCTTGGAAAGACATGCAAACTAACAATTACTGAGTATAGGCTTGCTAAAGCTGCCATCTTTTAACAACTCCTTTTTCAGAGGGTCCTGATGGACTCTCTGGCCACTACTGGCCAAAGTGATGCCACACAGGGGCCATCTGGGGAAAGACAATGCCCTAACTAGACCTAGCTATGTGGCTCTGCTACGCCAGGAAAAAAATAAAAATAAATGGGGCAGGTGTATGTGCCAAGGCAAGTTAGCTAAATGCTGACACCAGCCCTAAATTCCTCACTGGGTTCAGTTCAGCCAGATGGAAAAAGGGAGGAATTGAAAGAGGAAATTTCAAAGTACCAAGTCATGTTCTCTTGGAAAAGGAAAGGTATTGTGGGATGGAGACTCAAATGTAGCCAGTTCAGAGTGTGTGCATTCTAAAAAGAAAAAAAGGACAGGAACTATTAAAACACACACACACACATACACCACTCTAAAATTCTTGATTAATATGAGATTAAATATTACTGAATGAGGAGCCAGCATGGCATAATGGTTTGAATGCTAGACTAGGACTCTGCGAGACTAAGGTTTGAATCCCCACTTGGTCATGGAAACCCACTGAGTGACCTTGGACAAATCACACTCTCTTATCCTTAGAAGAAGGCAGTGGCAAACCTTTTCAGAATGCCAAGAAAACCGTAGGATAGGGTTGACATACATCATAGTTAACTTGAAGGTACACAGCAACAATAACAACAAGGCCTGAATTGGAAGACAAGGGGAGCATATGGAATTAGCTAGAACTGATAACTATGTCTAGAATGTATGAATAGGAAAAGATGGGAAATAACCCCACTCCTTCGGACAACTGGCATGGAAATGTTTCTGCCCTGCCCTACCCCAGCTCCTGACGATGCACATATTTTAATGCTATCCATGTGCACAGACCTTAATACGTCAACCATGAAACTACAGACAAGAAGAACATGCACACTATGTTTCAGAGGGTGTTTTTTGTTGTTGTTGTTGGAGGGGGTTGTTTTGTTTTGCACTATAACTCCAAAGATTCCCAGACCTGCCAGCATAGTAGCCATGCTGGTTGGTGAATTCTGGGAGATATAGTCCCAAAGAGCAACTTTCCCAAGTGCTGCTGTCGTCTGTGGTCAGAACCTCATTCTGAAGGGAGAGGGCTTGGGGTTGTATATGCTGGCAGAAGAACAAAAGGAAAGGAGCCAAGATACACAGAAAGAAACATAGCCTGGCCACTGTGGAATGTAAAACTCAGTTACTTCAACAAGTTGTTTTTCTGAAGGGGAGACAATCAATTCTGCAGGCCACTGTGTGAATCCATCCAACTTTTCTGTAGCTAAAGGCATTCCTCTACTGCAATTGCTAAGCAATCTAGTTGCCTCCAGAGGGCTGTACCAAACCCCACCTGTGCTGGCAAAGGCTAAAAACTGGGAAGAGTGGGAGGAAGATTAAGCAAGAGACACCATTCATTCTTCTGATTTAAGATCCAACATTGCTCTCCTCCCACTCTCGCCTCCCAGTGCTGCTTAATTGACAAACAGCTGCTCTTGCTTCTTCCCAGAGGTAGTTGCGCTTACTGAAGGCTCTGTTGTTGGGTCTTTGATTCACAGTCTCATAAAAGTTCAGGGGCTCCATCTGGATGGAAAATGCCTCATAAAAGGCCAGCTCATGGGTTGCTGCTGCCAATGAAAAGTCTGGCATGTGCAGAGGTTTTCTGAAGGCAAAGAGTTCTTGTACCCCTTTCCAATGACTGTGAATTGGTTCTGTCTGACACAAGGCTGGGAGATTCCAAATTCAACCATACTCAGGGTCTTTGTGGCCTGTGTGTGCACTTCCCAACTGTCTTGATTTGTAAGGGACAGTCCTGTTTCATCCTCTGCCACCCCACTTTTTTGTCTGCTTATAAAAGGTCCAAGTTTTTTTCTCCTTCTCCCGCTTTCCCCCTTTGTCCTCAGCTTACTTCCATTGATCCACACTCAGTTCCAAATGCAAAAATAGTTCATGCTCAATTGACTTAGCAGGAGGGATAGGAAAAGGGGGTCAAATCTTGCTCTTCCCTGTAGACTCAGGCAAAAGCATACTACTGAAGTCTCTCCTAGCTTCTCTGTTTTTCCTCATTAATACCTTTTGTCATCCTGAGCACACTTGAATTTATTTAGCCTCATGCATCACTGTTTTCATCTGTGAAAGATGGCGGGGCATGGTGTAGCTATAGATGAAGCTGTAGGAATAGGTTTATGGACCAAGAGTGGAGGCCCAGAGCATGGGAAAGGTTGTTTGTTTGTTTGGATATCAGTTTTCCAAATATCCTAGATGGCATGGCCAGAGAGGTGAGGAAAGGTTGCCTCAATTTTCCACTGGCCATAGAAATTCATGGGATGGCATTAGACAAATCAAGCTTCTCTTAGTCTTCAGACCTGGATCTTCAATTGTCTGTCTGACTATCTTCAAGTCACTTGCCAACTTATGGCAATTCTATGCATTTCATAGGATTTTCTTAGATAAGAATGCTCAGAGGTGGTTTTGCCATTTCCCTTTCCTGAAATACAGTATAGCCTATGGCATCTGGTATTCATTGGAAGTCTTCCACCCAAATATTAACCAGGACTGACCCTGTTTAGCTTCCAAGAACAGACAGGATCTAGTGCTTTTATAATTAATTTGGTTCAGCTACCATGCTGTTGTCTGGATTCCTGAAAGAGAACACAGCCTTCTGTACCACAACTGGGAGACTTAGTTTGGGGTCTATAACTCCCCAAATCCCCCAGAGGCTGTGCTGGCTAAGGACTCTGGAAGCTGCAGTCCAAAAACACAATTTTTCCAAGTTCTGTTCTCAGCATGTTTGTATGCAGCCCCCAAAACTGATGATAACAAAAACGCTATCCATAGTGTTAAAACAAAAATGGTTGGAAAACAGAAAAGGCTTAGACAACAAGCAAGCAGACCTGAACAACATGTTTTAAGCTGCAAAGTAAGGAGTGGTTGAGGACAATGCCAGGTTTTCAAACACACACTCACATACAAAGGAAGAATTCATTTGCACTTTCTCTTCTGACAGGCCAGGCAGATAAGAGGAAGAGTGAGACATGATGAGCTTTCACAGTGCCACTGTTTCAATTTTGAAAGGAAAGGAAGCTTGGAGACATTTGGGAGTAAATGTGTAGACACACTTATAAAAGAAAACAGCTTTAACCATCTGAAAAACACTTCAGTAACCCTGCTTATGGTTCAATTCAGATCAGTGGATGCCTTTTTGCATTCCTTTGGCCGGAATCAACTGGGAATTCTAGATTCAGTATGATATACAAGATGGGAAGAGGAAGACAAATGAGAACTTCTCATGGACCTGCTATACTGGCGCATGAGAGGTAACTGACAAAGCAGAAAGCACTCAAAAGCACTCGAACTCACAATAGCGGCTTTTGGCCACTCCCATAATCCACCAACCAGCGTGCTGACTAAAGCATGCTGGGTGGTGTCATCTCCAAAAGTGATTTTATAATCTCTGGAAACAGTGATGAACAATCGAGGCACTGTGGGAGACAAATGAGGGTGGGAGCAGGACGACCGGCTGCAAGCAGGGGGAAGAAAGCCATCAAATATGGCGACAGACAGGGAGTCAGAAAGGGAGCTGTGATCCTCAGGGATCAATGAACAAAATTGCAGCACAGGGCATCTGGATTCATTTTTCTGTTAAGGAGTACCAGACTACACACAAGGCAGAAGGGGGAAAGAGGCTGGTCAGTCAGCAAAGTAATTTTGTCTGGGACTTTTTAGTTTCTGCCACAAGAGATGGCTTAGTTTGGGGGTGAGGTGGAGGGACAGAGACATTAATTTGCAATCCACAGCTTCTTCAAAGCTTCCTTTGTTCCTAGGGCCACACATCCATTTCCCCCTCACCCTTCTTTCATCCATCAAATTGCAATGGGAAGAATTCTCTCTCTCTCTCTCTCTCTCTCTCCCTCTCTCTCACTCACACACACACACACACACACACACAGAGTTGCCCCCAAGTTTCTACCAATTAGTAGCTCAGATTTCTCTCAATACAGCTCAGCTGGAAGTTCACAGTGTTTTGTATCCAAGGGGATTCTGTAGAAGCCTAGACAAAGAACCTAGACAGATGGTTCAAAACTGTGCTCCCCAACTAAAGTTATGATCTACAATAGGTAGAAGTTACGGAGAAAAGCACAAAAGCAGTTACTGAATATTAAGAAAACAAACATAATGACCATAGACTTTTTACATAACTTTAGAGTGTGTAACAAAGACATCAAAATAGTTAAAGATTTTCTTTATTTGGCCCAGTCATTGATAAAAATGGAGACTGTAGTCAAGAAATCAGAAGAACGCCAGGACTTGGAAGGGCAATAATGAAGGAACTAGATAAGATCTTAAAAGAGTGTAAAAATATATCATTAAATACCAAAATCAGAATCATCTGTGTTGTAGTATTTCCAGTTTCTATGTAGGGAAGAGGAAAGCTAGACAGTGAAAAACGGTGACAGGAAGAAAAAATCAACTCATTTGTAATGTGGTGCTGGAGGAGAGTTCAACAGTTATCATAGACTGCCAAAAAGACAATTAACTGGATCCTACCTGCCTGAACTCTCACTGGAAGCCAAAATGATTAAACCAAGACTATGGCAGAGAGAGTGTGGTGTAGTGGTTTGCGCATTGACTATGATCCTGGAGACCAGGGTTCGATCCCATGCTTGGCCATGGAAATCCATTGGGTGACCTTGGGCATGTCACACACTCTCAGCCACAGAAAACCCCATGATAGGGTTGCCTTAGGGTCACCATAAGAAATGACTTGAAGACACACAACAACAACAAATTGTATTTTGGACATATCATGAGACAATATGGTGCTCCATAAGACAACAATGCATCATAAAGTGAAAGGCAGTAGGAAAAGAGGAAGACCACACTACACGACCTGAGCAGGGCGGCTGACGACTGGGTCCCCCAAGAGGTTTCTCATTCATAGGGTTGCCATAGGTCAAAGTTGAAAGCAAGGATTTCTGGCTCTCTGTCATTTACCAATGACAGCAACCAAAGATCTCCAATCACTCAATCCTAAATTTTACTGGTGAAATGAAGAATATTTGTGGAAGCAGGAATCCATTTTTCTGCAACAAGACTGCAAGTGACCTTCAGTTGTGGTTTGTTGTTGTTGTGTGCCTTTAAGTTGTTTCTGACTTATAGCAACCTTAAAGCTAACCTATCATTGGGTTTTCTGGGGCTGAGAGTGTGTGATGCACCCAAAGTCACTCCGTGCATTTCCATGACCATGCTGGCTCTCTCAGTCGTGGTACTCCAAACAAATTCCAATACTCTGAATCCTTTAATTTTCAGTGTATGAGTTTTGCACCAAGTTCCAATTAATGGAGTGTGGAGTTCTAGTTCAAACAGATGGCTCCCATCAATGAAAAGTCGTTGGACAATGAGTCCACCTTTTCTGGGGTAATTTTAAAAGATGGAAGAAAGCATAGGGTTGTTATTAAAAGATAAGGGCCCATGGACTCTGAAAGCAAAGGACAGTTAGAGCTTGACCCTCTCTCTCCTAAAAATGATCTGTCAGACTTGGACAACCAAGACTATGACGTAGTTAACTCCTCAGGAATTATCAGAAGGGTACTAAATGATCAAGCACTAAGAAATATTAAGACAGAGATTGTCATTGACTTCTCTCAGGAATAATAAATGATACTTGCATTCTGTTTTATGCATACCTACTTGGGAATAAGCAACACTAAATACATGGAGGGCACTTGTAAGTATACATTGTGCTTGAAAGAGTCCTCATCTTTAACTATGTTACAGTGGTAAAGAATGGACAAAGTAATTTGCTTATCTGCTGCAAGTAGACAAAATTAATAAAAACCTACCTATAATTGTCGCCCTCCCCCCATAACAACAGTTCCAGCATCCTGAAAAGGCCTAAATTCAATTTCTGATCCCACACATTAAATCAATGGAAACTTGGTAAATCCACACGTCTGTCAGTTCCACAGAATTCTGTGAACTGTGGCATGGCGAACACCAGTGTTGTAGTGAAATTGTATGAAAGACAGGGAAAAAGAAAGAAGAATGAAGAATAGAGGGGAAAAGGGGAAAAAAGAATAACAAGAGAGAGTAAAAATATTTTTCCTAGAAGCTGGGAAGAGATTATCATGATGAGAGACTGCACAGTTCTAAACGTACTACTACATCACCAGTGGTGTCACCACTGATGATGACCTTCTCTAGAAGTGTCCAAAGAGGCATGGCTGAAGTCAGTTCCAAGTTTAATAATTTTATGCACGTTTATTCATGGTCCGTGTTTCACTGTGGACAATAGAACTTACTCACAGGCAAGGGGGAACTGGATTTCAGCTTTTGGCTGCTTAATCCCATATGTTATTTTGGAGGGAATAAGCCCCACAGTGGGTCAACTTCTAAGTAAACACACACAGCAATACACACTGGTAGATTTAAAGTGACTCACAACCAGTGTAAGCTTGCCATGGAGGTGTGTGCCTTCTAGTCATCTCTTTCCAAAACCACTCAAGCTTTGAAACAGCTTCTCTTCATGGAATTTGCAAACATGGTCATTAAAATAGATTGCTTATCTGTTATTTTAATTGATTTTTGGGCAGGCTTCTAGATACTTCTTAATTTCCTTGGGGAGATTAGCTTCTTTGCATCTTTTGTGTTATTCTCTACCTCCACCTCCCTCCCTAGAAAAGGGATGGGAATCCACTTGAATCTACATATTTCTGACCCTTTGCTTTCAGTATTTCTCACCAGGAGCAGAACGGGAAGCAGAGATCATGGATGCCAAATTTCTCCTAAGTAGAAACACATGGGGCTGAAAGCAAACCTGCCAAGGGGATCAACTCAGAGGATGGAATTTGGGGCAATAATGATAATTTTAAACACCGCTCCAACTCAAAACTTTTCAATCAATGGGAGATTTCTGACACTGTGGTGAGATTATTAGACCTGTCCAGGGGGAAGGAGCAGACCCGGAACCTAAGTAATTCAGGAGTTCTTGGGAGAAAAACAAAAAGATGCCAAAAATGGGGTGGGAGGGGAGAAAAGATGATCCAAAAATTTGTAGTGAAAAGGAAATTAAAAACCTTAGTAAAACAGAACTGTAAACCAAGCCAAAGCAACTGGGATCAGGTTGCCAAGTTAATTATAGTAAATTTTCAAAAACAGAACAGGAGAGTTGTATCCAAAAGTCTCTGACTGTGTTTGTACTGCCCTGGATTAAGTGGGGACTGAGAGAAGGGTTGAATACATAGAAGAAAGATCTTCTCAGAGGCATCATAACCTATTAAGACGGCCAAACACCACCTCCATACTCATGTCTAGACTCAAAATATAGAAATAACTATGTACAAATAACTAGTTTCTTGTGATTTCCCCAACAACAAAATTATACCTAAATTCCATTACAACTGTAGCTTAAGGAAAGATAACTTCATTATTTTTTGCATTGTGACTGTCAAATTTTCATATTACTCCATGTAGTTGGAGAAGGTGTGGCCTCAATAAATAGTGGAGCTGGAATCTCACATGGTTCAAGCACTACCTCCATCATGTTATACTTTGTTGTGGATAAAGAGGTAGATGGAAGGAGAGTATCTTGTACACATAGTCAATAACACACAGTATCTAGGCGCTTTTAAAAGTGAAAGCTAGCTATTTAGCTATTAAAGAAACAGGAAAAGAAAGAGGTACTTTCTTTATTAAAAAAATCTAAAGAGATAACTGCTTGATATGCTATAACCTCTTTGTCTCAGTCTCAAAGATACTGCAAAATCCTCTCATATACTGATACTGAACATCACCATGTCTTTGAATATAACTACACAAGAAGAGGGTTGGAACTTGTACTGTAAATAGCTTGTTTCTTAAAAGTAATGTTCCAAGCTCTGTCTCACTAGGAATTTACTCAGCACATCTACTCAGGGATAAACCTGCAGAGTTCAAGGGGATACATTCCCAGTTATGTGCACATATGACTATAAAGCATAAACAGGTTTGGAAGAAATTCAGACTCCTGACACAGCTGCCTTGTGGGTGCAACACTTTCTAAAACCAGCTGAAATTGGCCTTGCAGAGAAGAAGGTGGGGGTGAGAGTCCGGACTCACAGATGCAGAGAATTAAGAGCAGGCCTTCCTTGTGGCATCTGGCTGGTTTCTTTTCAGAAGACAGGGTGCTGAGTGGGATGGAGCCAGCCGGGGCCATTGATAGGTTCTCTCATATCACATTCCACATTTTGTCATAGGTCACTAGAGGCAGAGAGGAAAATGAAGTGGGGCTAAAATGGTCATGTTACTAATGCCTTAGGGGTTGATAGATTAGCAAGAGAAGTTTTTAAAGACACGCACACACAGAGCAACCTCAGTTCAGGTTGTCCATCTGCCCCTTATCTCCTCCCCCCACCCCCATTTGCTGAAATCACAGTCTAGTAAATCAAAGCTCTGTAAGATGGGAGACATTGACTGCTTGCTGCAGAGATGCCCCCCCCACCCACTCCCTAAATGAAGGGAAAACTTATTTTCCACCTCAGATTTGTCCACAACCTGGCTGGCAGAGTTCGGCAACCTAATATTCAGCACAGAGCTTTCAGGGACACCATGTAGTTTTTATGACTGGCTGCAGGAGTTACAAAGCCACCAACATGTCCTGGATGACATGCATTCACAAACTTCACTCAGAGTTTGAAACAGAAGCATTTATTGGAACAAAGGAATCAACATAGACTACCGCATATAGGTCCCATCCAAGCCGCCTTGGGTCCCATCCTGGGAGAAAGGTGGCATACACATATAGTAAATAAATAAGGACAGTTACAGGTTGTATACCTTGTCTTACAAATTTAGGCACACACACCAATGATTGCTGAAAGTCATCAAGTCATTAATATAATATCACCCCACCAGCACAGGCACATTTCCAGACCTTTTGTTATTTACATATCTTTCATCCTGGAAGTTCCTGTCGCCTTATCTTTGTCATTTCTGTTCCCATAACACCTTCCTTCTATTTCACATTCCCCCTTCTGATCTTCTTCCCTTTTGCCTGGACATTGAATAATACAGCATTGACACTGAATAATACAGCAATTAACCATTGGGTGCCCTGGGACATTTTAAAAGTTCCAACTGGATACATAGGCCATTTCTGCACTACACTCTTATAGCACAATTATTCCACTTTCAACATCCCATGGAATCCTGGGATTTGCAGTTTAGGGTGCTCCCTAAACTGCAGACTCCAGGATTCCATGGGATGTTGAAAGTGGAATAATTGTGCTATAAGAGTATAGTGTGAAAATGGCCATAGTTGCAGGCAGCAATTAGCAATTGACACATGGTAGCACTTCAGCATTCTACGTCCCTATTTGATCTAGCAAAGCTATTCTATAACATGTAATAACACATCCAGCATACATATGACAGGAGCCATGCATCCTGACAGCCATTAACACTGGGGTCCAGGGTTGCCAGAGTGAAAACTGGAGTGGGCTCCTGAAGCTTTAACAGTTGTACAGAAGAGGAGATTTTCTCAGAAGTTGCTTCTTACCTGGTTGTGTGAAAAGCAACACCTGAGGAACTTCTCTCTTTTACACAACCATTCAAAGTACAGGCGCCCCCTCCAGTTTTCAATCTGCCAACCACACAATAAGCTTCTTACACAGATCCACAGTTTTGTCTTCTGGGCACCTATTGTTGCTACAGACACAACAGCTACTGCTGCTACTGCTACTCTTCATAGGGTTGCCAGGTCAGGATCATCACAGGCCCTGAGATTCTCAGGCTTGAACCTGAGACCTAGGAACATGCCCTTGTAATGTCACCATGGGCCCCGTGTCTCTCATCCCTAGTACACTCAGTACTGACACTACTGGTTCTACATATTACAGCCAGAAACCCCCCAAGATGTCAATGGATCTGGAAAGAAAGCCTAGGAACAGCTTAGGGAGCTGGGTATATTTAGCTCGGAGAAAGGAAGACTGGGAGGTGATATGAAAGCTATCTTTAAATATCTGAAGGAAAGTCATGTAGAAGGAGCAAGCTTACTTTCTGCTACTCCAGACACTAGAACACAAATCAGTGGATTCAAATTACAACTTACTTACTTATTTTACTTATATCCAATCTTCCTTCTTGTATAGGGCCCATGGTGGCTTACAGCCAATTAAAACAAGATACAGCTAAAAAGAAAAAGAAAAAAAGAACCATTAGCAGGAAAGTTTTTTAAAAACAATTAAACTCTATTAAAAACATAAAACAGTTTAAAACGCATTTAAAACATAATAAAAAAATATTAAAGTAGAATCCCATTATAAGAGCCCCTTCTGCCACATGAATTATGAGCCAAAGTCCTGCCTAAATAAAAAGATCTTTGCCTGATGGCAGAAAGAAAAGAGAGGGGGACCAACCAAACCTCCAAATGTTAGGAAAAATATCCTGCAAGTAAAAGCTGTTTGACAGGAATATACTTCTTCAGAAGACAACAGACTCTTTTTCCTTGGAGGTTTTTAAACAGAGGTTGGATGGCCAAGTGCTTCAACTCTATATTCTTGGGTGTCAGGAATGGTCTTTTTGGCTCTTTCTAGACCTATGGGTTCAAGTTACCTACAGGATCACCTCCTCTCATACAATCCACCCCATAAACTCAACTCAGGTCCTCTGGGTGCATTTACTTAAATCAGCCAGGACTAGACTGGCAATGGTCACCCAGAGGATCAGCTGCCCCTGGAATGTGGAAAGACAGTTAAACGCGCTATCTGAATTTTTAAAAGTTCTAAAGACCTACTTCTTCTGGCAGGCCGACCCAGTAAATTTTTAACTATGATTTTAAATTAGTATATTTTAAATGGTTTTATACATTTTTAGTTGTATTTTAATTTATGATGTACCCTGCCTTAAGCCACAGGGAGAGGCAGGTAAGAAAAAATGATGATGACAACGAAGATGAAGAAGAAAAAGAAGATGATGATGATTCTGGGGGGTAAGGCTACAGCCTGTAGCGTTGGATGGATTGGGGAGAAGTCTTTCCTTAGCACTGTCCCTCTGTGCTCTTGAGCAGTAGGGCAAAAAGGCTCAGAATAAACCCTGGACCAGAGAGCAGTGATGTGATATAAGGGGGTGAGGTTGATGGGATGTTGTTTAAAGGTAGATGGGGAAAGTGTTGATCTCCCATATGTTGTGGTACTGCTTCTTCCTTATTCCCTGTTGGTTAATTGGGTTAGGGCGGTGAAGGAATCTGTGGCAAGAAGCCAGAACCTTGTTGCAAGTCCTTCACACTGTCTTGCTTGTTGGCAAGAGAGGTTGGTGGAAACATCAACCTCCTTGCAGCCCGATCAGCAGCTGAACAGACTTCCTTCAACCAATCCAGCTGCTGGATCTTAAGATTGATGGGAGGGGTTGAGCCAGGAGATGCTACTTAGCTCAGAAGTTATTATTTTTTTCTAACGTTTTCAGACTCCGGCGATTTCCACATGACACTGTTATAGTGCTATTATTCCACTTTCAACATATGGAAATGTGGAATCCTGGGGTTTGTAGTTTACTGAGGCCAAAGAGCTCTCTGGCTGAGAACTCTAAATGCCCCTCCTGAAACTACAAACCCCAGAATTCTACAGGATGTTTGAAAGTGGAATAATAGCACTATAACAGTGTAGTGCGGAAATGGCCTCTTTTACTAGTCTCTGGAGGAGGTGGAGGAAGATTTCCAGCTTGGGTGTCTCTGTTGAAACTCTGGCCAGTTACAGGCTGTAGAAAGCATAACTTTATGTAGTCCATAGATTAGCTGACCTAGACTTGCAGTAGATGGTCAAGGCCCCTTGTTCTTCATTACTCTCACAGTAACCCCTCACGATATGGAATTTTCACAGCTTCATATCTGTATGCAATGACTATCATTAAATATAGATAAGCATTTACTTTTGCCAGCTTCAGTGTATTACCATCAGCGTTATTAGAAGGTCGATTTAATAAGATCCCAGCTAATGAGCAAAAATGTCTGTGTGGAGTAGGAATACTGGAAACAGCTGAGCATGTTCTTTTGCACTGCATTTTGTATAACAATTGTAGAAAAGGGTTAATCTCCCCTCTGTTAACAGCTTTTTCTGGAAAATCTTTTGCAAATATTACTTCCTGTTATCTTGAAGATTCATCTTTCTTTATTTCTGAAAGAGCAGCCCAGGGTTTTTTTCCCCCCACCTCAATGCAGATTAGGAGTGGGAAAAGTAAAAATGATGTTTCATTAAATTTATGATTATAGGAATGGATTATCTTTTTGCTGCCTGTTCCTTTTTAACTTCTGTAGTATATTTCTCAGTCGGTGACTGCAATAAAGGTTGCCCGGAATTGTGTTGGGGAGTTATGAATGCATAACCTGGAGTTAAGCATTCGTATCTGTGTGGTATTCATGAACCCTACATATTCTTTAGTTTAAGAGATACACAAGGACCATAAATGTGCCCCAAATCCCCACTTACCACGTTAGGGTGGATAAACAAATCACATCTTCACCGTAGCCCCAGGTGGAACACAGAGCTGACTTGAACCCCCAAACACAAAGTAGAAAGGTAGAAAAGAGAAAGAAAGAAAGACACAACACACACACACATATAACTTTGTCCAAAGGATCCCAAGAAGGAAAATTTACTCTTTCAGGCTTCCCTTCTTATACCATTTTTATGTTTGTATTAAAGAATGCTTACAGAAAAGAAAAGATCCATGCATCAGCATTAGCAAAGTCACCGCTTATACACATCTTACATCTATCTGACCTTCAACTTCCCAAGTTTACATGACCCTGTTACATCCTAGGTCATTCTCAAAGATATCGCTTGACATTTCAAGAGTCCTTTGCTTGTACATATTGATTATAAACAGGAGCAGAGCAGAATAAACAATTCTAAAGCAAGTTTGTTTGATGAGCTCTGAATGTCTAAAATGCCAATTAATTTCACAGTTAATTTTTAACACACATCAATTCTGTAGCAAATTACAGAGCCCCCAATTTCAAGCATAACAACCAGGAAGCAACCACTGTGATCAAGGAGGGTTTGTTCCCCTGTTGATCAGGAAGTAGCTGACTGACACTCCCATCTCATGCAGGGAATCTCCAGTGTGAGGGTCAATTGCAACAGGAGTTCTGTTGCAATAGACAGAGCTCGTGAGATGGGATGGAAATGTCAGTCAGCTGCTTCCCAAGAAAGAAGGGAATGGCCCCCAACAACTGCAGTGACTGCTTCCCTGTAATTGGGGATTAGGGGAGGTCATGCCAGAATTCACTGTGTAGCTCCATAACTATGAAGGTTATGTATTTATAACTCACCAGCAAGATTCTGGCCACAACTACAGTCAGCCCTCCACATTTACAGAATTCACTTTTAGGGATTTGATTATTAACAAAATTAATTTGATTATTTGCTGTCACCTCTGCTGCCTCCCTGTACCATTTTTAATAGAGACTGCAAGCCTTGTGAGACTGAGAAATGGAGAATGAGAGTCCCTATTAAAAATGGTGTGGAGCAGGAGTAGAGATGGCAATAAGCCCTACCAGCCACACCCTGATAGCTCAAAGGAATCCACAGTGGATTGAATATGGTTATCATTCTTGTTTTGTGTGTTAAATATGGTTTGAGAGGGCCTAGAGTTATTCACGGTTTTTCCACTTTTATGGGCATCCAGTGCCTCTAACCCTAGTGAATGTGGAGGGATGACTGTACTACCATAACTAAGTAGCTAACTTAGGACACCAGCAGGTGTTTCTTATCTGAATAGAATCCTCTATGCAAATATGTTTGTTGTTTAAGACATTCTACTTCACCAGGGTGTAATTACCAAGAGCTTTATCACGCCAGGCAGGTAAATCACAATTATAGCAGGATAACAGCTTCTTTGGCAGGGAGTTATTGCATGAAGTTCCTCTTCTGCTGTTCTCTTGGTGGGAGACCATTTTGGAAAGCATTTCTTTTGCAAAGGAGGTCATTAACGTATTAATCTGTTAATGACCTCCTCTGTATGTAAAGGAAAGGCTTTCCAAATGGTCTGCCACTTGGAGAACAACAGAAGAGGAATGAGGGAATGTGATAAGTTCCAGCCAAAGATTCTATTATCCTGCAATAATTGTGATTTCCTTGCCCTATGTGATAAAGCTGCAAGATTGGCAGCTTGTGACATCACAAGGGGCCATCCTAGCATCTTCGGTTTGGGCTGTGAAATTTGGGAACTTGGGACCTGGCAACCTAAATCCTGTAAGCCCTTTTTCTCAACAAAAAAGCTACCCTGGTGAGGTACACTTGTTTTAAATGTATGATTAATGCCATGGACAGTTTGGGCTTTAGCGATACCCCAGTCACGCGTCTGGGTTTCAAAAAAAGAAAAAATAAGGTACCCTCTGCAAAAGTGTGTTTTATTTTTGCAGCTTAAGAATATTTGAAAATTATATCTGGGAAATACAGGACATCTGGTAAATGTTCCACTCTAATGTGAGCTCTTGCAGAGTGATTAAATCATGACTGAAATCACCAAGAGGAAAGGCTAATTAAAATTGCGGATTTAAATCAAGTTTCCCATTTGTACTTCAAAATTTCCCTAAACTTGTACACATGCTAATTGGTTTTAATAAAGCCATTAAAACATGCTGATTTACAAATAAGCAGAGACGTTATATGGCCCAGGAGAACACCCTGATTCCTCCAATTTCTTAACATTTATATTTTTACTGCAATGCTAGTTTTAAAAATTGCATGCAATACATCGCTCGCTGTTTTATTAGACATATAAATTCAAGCAGCTTGTGACAGATTTGCACAGCTAGCCAAATGTGGATTCTGCTGTGTGTACTCAGCTGGCAGGACGCAACTGTCACATATGAATGGAGAAGTTGCCCAGTCTTCATTTTGCAAGCCTCTCCCACCTCACCCCACTGAGCACAAAGCTGCTGGATCACACTGTCTGCCTATCTTAGGGATCATAATATATGGTGACAACACAATGTCAAAAAAGAAGGGATGCATCAGATCTTTAAAAAAAAAAAAAAGGGCAAGGGAAGATTTATTTTTGCATAAAATTTGCACATTAAGAAGCCTATGGATAAATTCAATTTTAGAAATAACTAGCATATATACTCAGAGTTGCCCGGGATTTTCTTTTCTCATAGGTAATACTTGTTAGAAAGATTTGAGATCCTATGTCTGTAATTCCCCACACTGTCTTGTCCAGTACCTGTAACTTTTCCCCATATTCTCCAATCCAGTCTGTATTCAGAGGTGCTAACATGCAGAAGTTGGGTTCCTGAGGGAATACACTGCCCTCCTCCTTGCTGCTAGGCCTCATCTCCATAGCAACTGGCCAGGCCCAAGAGTTCTCTGGCTGAGAATTCTAAAGGCCCCTCCCTAAACTGCAAAACCCAGGATTCCATAGAATCTTCTTAGGCAGCCAATCATATGTGGCCTTCATCTGACACAGCCGATTATACGAGGTCTTCGCCTGACACAGACAAACAAACTTTGACTTTTATAATACAAATAGAAATCCAATCCATTTCATTCTAGGGGGGAAGACTGTGAGTAGGCAATCTCTCTTTCTAGCTTCTTAGTCTGCTATTCAGATGTTAACTGCCAGTTGGCAGCTACAACACATGGAAAGAGAAAGTCGTCCATTTTGCGTTCTCCTCCATTCAGTTTAAAAAAAGAAAAACCTCACAGTCTTTCCATCCCAAACATGAAATCTGGGAATTTTTCAAAAAGAAACAGAACAGGTTGAAAATCTCCTTCATTCCCAACTTTGGTTAGTAGAGCTATTTGCAGCATAGAAAGAACAATGGTGTATCTATCTGGCTTGGAGCTGTTAAAGTTGTGGAGCCTATCAGAGAAAAGTGATGACAACCCAAACTGAACACCACCAACATTTGTTCAACATATAGGAATTCAAAGCCAGACTTTTCAGATCTAAGTGCTCAAAGTGCTTAGAGGCAAATTTGTCCATTTTTGTTTTTTTCCACATTAGAATTTTTAAAATCTTTAATGCTTTCTATCCCAAATGTGAAGAAATTTGAAAATGTTGGTGAATTCATACGGTAAAAAAGTGAACTGAAATGAAATTCTCACATATCCCTACCTGAAGATCCTTTTCTTCTCTCTCTTGTTATTGTTCTTTAAACAAAACTTGGGGACGTTCTGTTCTTCACACAGAATAAATTTGGGGACATGTTGTTGGACTGCATTCCCATCATCCTCATCAAACATAGCCAGTGGTGAACGATGCTGAGAGTTGCAGTCCAACCACAGCCAGAAGGCCACAAATTGGTGGAGGAAGAAGAGGGAAGCAAGGTGAGGTTGCCATGATACATCCACAGTTTTGTTAAAGAAATGACCTGAAGAAAGAGATGGAACCCATGTACAGAGGGGGAAAGTCATTTTGGGCATGGGGAATAACAAGAAGAAAGATGAGTGGAGACTCAAAGGGGAGTTGTACCTAGTAGTATACTAAAATTAAAATTCTGCACCAGATAATGCAGTATGCTATGGAGCCTGAACATTATCTCTCTATCTTTGAGCATAGCCAGATTTTTCCAAAGTAATGCTCACCTGAAAAACCATGGACAAGCTTCCAGAGAACCCAGGTTCAATGGCAAACAGTACAGAAATTACTGGAGAGCACCATACACAGTTGTGGTAGGCTGTGATGAAATATAATGGCATTTGGCAGGAAACACGCTGTGGTATTTGTATTTAACAATATCTGTTGGTGCTTCATGCGCTTTCATAGATAACTGACCAGTGACAGAATATCAGGTTTCAAATCTGATGCCCGCCTTTAGACACAAAGAGAGTCATATCCAAAGCATAGGAGTTTCGTGGTTAAAATGTCACATTTAGGATTTCACATTCAAAATTTCTTTTTCTCTTACTGAGCTGGAGAAAATAACCAATCCAAGGATTTCAATAGAACTCTCAATGGCTCTGCTCTCACTTTTTGTAAATGAAAACAAAGAACTTGTCCATAAAAAGATTTTCTCTTTCTTATGTTTGGCTGTGAATCACTGAGCTCCCAGACTGAAAACTGAGAGCTTCTTTCCCTTTAGTGGCTGTATAGAACAGGTTTTAGCAGGTGTTGCTTGTTACCAGTGGCTCATTCACACTACAGAATTATAGCACTATTATTCCACTTTAAGTGCCATGGTTCCATCGCGTGGAATCCCGGGATTTGCAGTGTAGGAAGCGGGATTTAGAGTTCTCAGCCAAAGAGCTTCTCTGGGGCTTCTAACCAAACTGCAGACCTCAGGATTCCACAGGATGGGAACCCTGGTAGTTAAAGTGAAATGATAGCACTATAACTGCTTGAGTGGGGCCCTAGATGCACAAAAAGCAACATCTGCTAAAACTCCAGTGGAATCTAAAGGTAGGATGCTAAGAATTTCAGGCAGTTTTCCCATTGGGGTGCTCAGCAAGGTTTGCCTTCATCCAGAGCTTGGAAAAGTTACATTTCTGCTCTACAACACTTACAATTCCCCAGCGACTATGCTAACTGGGGGATTCCGGGAGCTATAATCCAAAAAAGTTAAGTTTGCCAAGCTCTTTTGCATCAGCAATAGGAATCAGGAATAGGAATCATTTACTGGAGAACAAGGGAAGAATGGAAACACAGTCCCAGGTCAGAAGCTAAAAACCCACTCATGCTATGTATCAGAGCATTCCTTCGCTGTCACCACTGGCATGTCAGGAGCGGTTTGGGACTAAAGACCTGCATCTCTGAAGCTATGTCCAAAGAATACAAGATGGTTGGATGACTTAAGGATTAGGAGTAGCAAATTGCAGCCAAACGGGGGAAGCTTGCCTTCTTGGCTCTCCAATTTCTCTGTTGATTAAGCCAGACTCTGCTTTTTCAGGGCATCTGGCCTCCCAAAGCAAACTCTGTGAGAAAAAAATAAAGTCAAATTGGCCAAAAGGAAAGAGAGGAAGGGGAGAAGGAGGAACAGGGAGAGAGAGAACAGTGGAGGATTTCAAATAATGTGTGGCTGCTGGGTTTAGGCTTTTATAAAATGGCTTCTCTCGCAATGGAGGAATTACTCAGAGAGGACTTCCTCTGTCTTTGTAGTATTTGGGAAGAGAAGAGCCATCACTGGGGATTTCTCTCTCATTGGTTAAGGCAACCTGCCCTAACCCAGAGGACCTCCAGATGTGCTGAACTACAATTGCTATCATCCCCAGGAAGCAGGTTATGGGAGTTGCAGTCTGACAGACCTGGGGGGGGGGCCTCCAGTTCAGGGAAGAATGGTCCCCAGTGGGACCAAGCTGCCTGTATGCAAGCAAGATTTGAAAAAAGAACTGACCCAAAAGTCTGCAGAGGCGGCTGAACTGCAGCTATTGTTCACACAGCTATATGCAGTTGGGAGAGCTGGGAAGTGCAGAAGGGTGAAAGGCTAAGAGGTGCAGTTTCCACTTGCACCACATCTGGGATTAGCCAGCAGAATGCAAAATAAAGGACCCAGAAAGTAATTGCAGGTTGGCAGGTAGGGCAATAATGTATCCAACTGTACAGAGGACAGTCCTCTGTTTGAAGTTTTCAGCTGTGCACCAGAAGTGACATTGCATTACTTCCAGTTCCCAAGTTTGCAGTCAGTTTTGAAGACTGGGGTGTTGGAAATTGGGGGAAGGAAGCAAGCCCTTGGAATTGCAGATGATTTGGGGCAAACAGGGTGGCAAATCATCTGAAAACTGCCCTTTTGGTCAGAGGGCCTGGAGATGCCAGGGAGCTTCAGAGGTCTCATGCTGGCCACAGCCTTTACTTTCTATACAAACACTATGCGCTCAGTTCCAAATCTGATTTGAAGACAGGGAGCCTAAGAAAGGAGAGCAGAGGTTGTCCATCAATTATTAGATGTAGGCAAGCAGACTGAGAAGTTTGGTAAGATCTGCAGCAGATCCGTTCCATGATCCAGTCCAGATTCGTTACAATATCCTGAACTTCAGTATACATACTTCACTCCAAATTTTCTATGGTATGCTTAGTTGGCCCATGGTTTTCCATTGGGAAAGAATTATAGAACAATACTTCCTGCATCTTTTAAGTATCCAAGAGGCCTAAAGAACTCCAAGCCTCTAAACACAACACAGACAGGTCACAGTCTTCCCCATGATGATGAAGTGCATTGAAGGATTTTTAATTAAAATGTAGCAATGATTCTAAATTCTATCTATGCATATAAGGTAGTCTATTTAAATGTTATGTATGCCCTTTTTTGTCCTCTCTTTTGGTGACATATTTTTTTCTTTTCTGGGGCTCTTTCACACTATACAATTATAGCACTATGATTCCATTTTAACTGTCATGGCAACATCTTAGGAATCCTGAGATTTGAAATTTAGTGAGGTGCTAGAGTGCTTTGGTTGAGGATTCTAAACACGCCTCCCTAAACTACAAATCCTAACATTTCCTGGGATACTACCATGATAGAAAAGGAGTGCTATAATTTTATAGCGTGAAAAGCCGTCTCCTTGTGCATATGTTGCCATCCAGAGAGAGGAAACAAACTCATAGGATTGCCAGGGTGAACACTGAAGAGAACTCCTGTACATTTAATGGTTATTTAGCTAAGTTCAGCAGGTTTTGCTTGTTATACCACCAAGTGACAAGCAACACGTGATGAAATTCTCTCTTCTATTCAACCATTAAACGTACAGGAGCCCTCTCCAGTTTTCACTCTGGCAACCCTAAATCACAGTCTTCCATAGACTACAATCCCACCCCCTGAGTAATTCCCACCAAATCAGTGGGACTTGCTCCATGCATCAGTCCCACTAGTTTTGGCCAGATCCACTGCTGGAACTGCACAGTCACTCTCAAGTTATCCCCTCTTCCCATCTGTTAATGGTGATACTGAGGAGTCCCCTTACAAGGTCGTTAGACGGTTTATTGAAATATTGAAGTACTTCAGAGACTCATATGACGAAATTTAAAGTTATCCCTCAAATTCAGATCCCTAGACGGCAGACTCTGAAGTTCACTGAAGTTTGAATTGGTGTACCTTTTTTATTTAAGCCCTAGAAATGGGACACCCCCCCCCCTTGAAAGCCATTTGTTTATTCTAGCCTGGCTTCCCTCAAAAGCCAAGTCACTTCCCAACTCTGAATTATTAACAGGACACAGACCCCCTCAATGTCCGGGACATTTTATGAACTAGGCACACGCAATGCCTCGCTGACACACTTCTCGCTGTTTCCTTCCCTTGCCCCTCCTCTCCACCAGGTTGAGGAGAAAATGTGACCAAATAAAGCCATCCGTGGTCTCACAGTGGGCCTCCTCTGGCCTCGACATCACCTGAGGGAAAACAGACTTTTAAAAATGCAAGCCAGGCTCTTGTTTTCCACTCTGGCTTTTGTGGGAGGATCAGGGCCATTGGTGTTAGAGCGTTTATTGGGGTATAAATGTCAAAGAAAGAGGGGGGAAGAGAGAGATGGCCTGGATAACGTCTCCGCACAGAGCGTATTAACAAACAGCTGCTAACTTTCCGATGTCAGAGCAGAGAACGGATGCCCAATTAGGCTGCCTGGGTCAAATTGAGAGCCACTCGGTGGTAAAACGGCCACTGTCCAGCTTTCCTGAAGAGCTGAAAGGTCAAGGCAGTCTTTGAAAGGCCACTTTCCTTTGGTGAAAGAGAAGCTGGGGAGAGGCTGGATGAAGGGTTGCTTCCCACTAGCCCCCGAAGATCTAGGAGCAATCAGCCCCAAATTTTAGAAGTTACAGTAGTTCTCTTTGGCTTTCCTCCAATGAATTCAAAGCAACATACATTGCCTTCCTTCTTCCCATTTTATCCTTGTAACTGTCCTATGAGGCACTTTCTTGGACATTTTATAGGTATCCAATATCTCTTCGTGTGATACCTTTCCCCCAGCTGTGCAGTGGTAGCTGGATGGTAGCCAGGCAGGGTTGCTGGAGTGAAAACTGGAGAGATACCTTTAGAGGACATTTCAGTGGGTATTGCTTGTGGGTATTCAGTGGGTATTGCAAGTAGCAGCTGCTGAAATTCCGTCTTCTGCACAACCATTAAAGGTACAGAAGCCATCTCCAGTTTTCACCCTAGCAGCCTCGAGCCAGGGATATCTTTGCTCCTGCCCCCAAACAGTCAGTGATGGGCCTGGGGGCATTGTGCAGCAACTATAACAGAGTTTGCCCTTCAGACAGACAGCGTAAGTATGCTGTTAGAACTTTGCACTCAGCCCATGTCCCATCATAGGCTCTCAGCCAACAGGAGCTGGTCTCTCAGCTGATCCACTAGACTGTCCCAGTTTACCATCTACAAGCTGATGGAGTGACCATTCATTGGGAAGAGAGAAACAGGAGGACTGAAAGATCCTGCATCAAACAAGAGGGTCAGACTAAAAGACTTCCAGGATCACTTCTAGTTGTATGACAGTAAGAGTCTATGTGCATCTTCAGGTTGAAACCCTCTGGGAAGGCAGAAGCATGTTTGTTTCTCAGAGGGTCCTTGGGCAGAATGTTGCCTGCATGCTTTGCCTTATACTTCCATGAGCAAAACATTTGAGACTTACATTTAAAAGCAGCAACACGAGAATCTTATCTTGGAAAGGAACTGTTTGACAGACAACAGCAGCCATATGGAACTGTGATGAAGTAGTTCTATAAAAATGACGGTGAGATTATTTTGACCGGGGGGGGGGGGAGCAATGAAATAGAGGTGCCCCTTAGCAATCAGGGAAGGTAATCACTTATAGTTATGTGCCTTCAAGTAATTTCTGACCTATGGCTAGTCTAAAGCAAACCTATCACAGGGTTTTCTTAGCACGATTTGTCCAGAGGGAGTTTGTACTTGCTTTCCTCTGAGGCTGAGAGAGTGTGACTTGCCCAAGTCACCCAGTGGGTTTCCATATCTGAGCAGGGATTTGAACTCAGGTCTCCAGAATCATAGTCCATTTCTCAAACCACTATACCACACTGGCTCTCATCTTATGCGTCTCTCAAAAAAGGTAGACAAAAGAGGAAACCACATCAAACCATGTAAATTTACACCTGTACTTTTTTTGTTGTTATGTGCCTTCAAGTCATTTCTGACACAGTGACCCTAAGGTGAACCTATCATGGAGTTTTCTTGGGACGTACCTGAGGTCACTGCATGGATTTCCACGGCTGAGTGGGGAACTGAACTCCGGTCTCCAGGGTCATAGTCCATCACTCAAACCACTACACAATCCAAGACCTCTCACCATAGTGAGGTAGGCTGAAACCAGGTAACCAACATGTCTGCTCAGTCTGCTGCCCCAGAACTGGCCAAGTTGATGGGCAATTTCAAGGCCCTTGACTCCTCTCTGTGTTCTCAGAGCTCTTCATTTTAAAACCAGATAGGCCTTCAAAGAGTGGATACCTTCAGGACAGGCTTCTGCAAAGTCAAAATCACGCTGCCCTACGGTTGTATTGTTGCATAAACATGAAGCAGAGGATAAGGAGGGAGGGAAGAAATAAAACTGGGGCTCCATGAGTTGTCTTGAGAAGTCAGATTCATCAGGATATGCCTCTTTTTGTGTTGTGTCTTTGTAGATTTCAGATTTGGGGAAGGAACTGTCTTCATTTCTGATAAGCAGGGTACTATATAGACTTTGTTGGGGGGGGGAGGAGGGGGAGGGATGGATAAGATAGATAAGATAGATAAGATAGATAGATAGATAGATAGATAGATAGATAGATAGATAGATAGATCTGCCTTTCAGTGGAGAGAAAGAGTGTGGGAAACAGGAAGCTGCTTACATGAAGTGCCTAGAAAATAAGAGAGAGAGAGATGCCTTTCCTGCAGTGGAATGCTTGGAAATGAACCAAAGGACCCTCTGTTTGAAATATAATCAAGCAAAGGGAACTAGGGTCTAAATGTGAAATTGTTGGACAATAGCCCTACGGAGCATCCTGCTCAGTGAAAACTGAGGTTATCCACACAGAACAAGTAAACTGGTATAGAGTAAGGTTGCCGTATCCCTGGTTCGGCCAGGTTTTACCTGGATTATAGGCATACCACCTGGTGCCTGTTTGGACCACCGTCTGGACCAGATTCCAAGCTTTCAACTAAAATACCAAATGTCTAGCCCTTGTATAAGTGTAGGTATACAGCCAAATGTGGAGGCACTCTTCAGTGAAATTGTTCTGTGAGAAACAGGTCCTGCTTGGGTGAGAATGGGTAGGAGAGAAGGGAGAGTAAGTCACGCATGTGGTGGAGTGATGTATTACGAAGGTTCAAGGTGGGGGAGGGAGTACGATGGAAGGGAAAGTGAGTGATGTGAGCTTTAGAGAGCAAAAAGCAAGACGAGGGATGTACTGAGAAGGTCTCAGAGTAGGAAGGAAGGGAGAGTAAGCAGTATGAGTAGCAGAGTGCAAGAAACAAAACAGAGGCTTGTAAGGGAAACTTGTTGAGTGGTAATAGTGAAATTCATGGGGTTGCCACAAGTCCACAGGCAACCTGTAGGAACATGCACACACAATGGGGCCCAGGGTCACACAGTAAATTCCATGATGAAGCAGAGTTTTGAACTTGGGTTGCCATGTTCCAAGTCCAGTACTTTAAATATTACAGCTAAGATCAGAGGCATAGCTACAATATTCTACCCATATCTCCTGATCCAACCCCTGAAACCCACCTTAAAGGCCAATCAGCCATGGAATTCTGCGGCATGCACCATCTCTTCCTAGTGTGAGGGGACTGGTCACATCATCACCCTGCAACACTGGGCTCATCAGCATTGCAGAAATCTGTCGCTCAGGATGGTTAACTGGCTTTTATGGTGGGTTCAGAGGCATTTATGATCATGGTACTGGGATTTGTTCAAAGGGATTTTTGGCCTTGCCTTCCTCTGAGGCTGAGAGAGTGTGAGCTGCCCAAGATCACCAAGTGAGTTTCCAAGCCCATGGTCTCCCAGAGTCCTAGCCCAACATTCAAACCACGACTGGACTATAATTACTGAATTATAATCACCATCATCCTTAAGCAGCATGGTCAGAAGTCAAAGAGAAGGAGGGGGGAGAGGGAGAGAGAATGCAGTAACATAAAGAAAGAAGAAAGAAAAAATTTTGGACCCCAACGCAAATATGTTTCAAATCTCATAAAATGGACCCGTTGTTCTAATCACCCCTAGACTTAGTAAAGCAAGTGCCCTGGGGCAATTAACAAGGATTGTGAGATCTTGGTTCATCACTGAACCCTAATTTACAGTTGGGTCAAAGAGATTAGCTGAATCTTAATCCACCTCTGCACAGGCCGCTTTGAAGGGTAACCAAAGGGCAAAAGGTCTTGTGTCAACACCATGGTTCCAATTTGTGAGTCTCCTCCTAGCATTTTGTTCAATTGCTTCTGCCCACCCAACCTGCATTGATCCTATATCACACAAATATGCACCTCTCACCTCGGCCCCAATTGGAGGCTCAGACCAAGGCTTAGAAACCAGACTCTGTTGATTAGAGCTGATTTGCAACTTCTGACCCCATCACTTAGATCATGAACTCTAACCTGGACTGAACGTTTGTGAAGGGGGGGCCCCGAGTGAACAGGTAGTGGGGAAAAATCACCAAGGAATGGAGGATAAACAAGCTCATTCTTGTTACTCAGTACTTCCATTGCATTTGGCAGGATACAAAATGCTTCAGATTGGCTCAGTCTTCACAACCTCTTTGGCAACTGGAAGTTCTTCCTGTAAGTTCTTCCTGTAAGTCTCATAGCTGTCTAAGGCTGTGGAGAATCTGCAGTTCTCAAATCCAGATTCTGCCCACTGATCTGATCCCGCTGAGAATGTAGGGATGTATTTAACCAAGCCTTCATTTGGTTTATTCTTGAATATGGTTCCATTGTACCCACAAGCTCAGGACCCATGATTTGACCCACCATTAATTCAAATGTTCGCATTACAGTACATGCAGTGGGGAGCACAGTACTGTACATTTGAATCTGCAGTGGAGAGCACACTGCTTCTTGCTTTGAGGCAGCAGGCTTCCCTTGCAAAGCAGAAGTAGGCAGCTGGCACCATTATTAATATGGTAGCAGCTTACTATACAAGTCTTGCCTCATAAGACTATGCAGTCTCTCTGCAAGCCTCATGGGGCAAGGCTTAAACAGTAAGCCCCTACAGTATGAACAATGGTGCAGGACAGCCATGGATGTGGCTGCCAGGCGCACTTCGTTCTTTGGGCTCCCTTAGCTCTGGAGAACCTGTTGCCGGAGCCCAAAGCATCCAGCTTGCTTGACAGCCAGAGCTTGCTGCCACCTTGGTGGCCATTTATACAGTAATACAGAGTTACTGTATAAGGCTTGACTCACAGGGCTTCACAGTCTTGCTGCAAGCCTTGTGAGGCAGGCTTGAAGATGCACATTTTTTAAAAAACCTATAAGGGGTTCTGGAACCAATCCCTCACAGATACATCAGACGCACTGTACAAACACCGACAGAGCGGTTCTTATGTCCTGTTGGACAATCAGCTATCAGCTATCTGGGAGTGAACTGGACAAAGAAAGAAAAGGATATGGTTGCACAGCCATCCCAGGCCTTTTAGAAACAAATTATGTCCTGAATCAGAAATTGAAAACATATGGCCCTTCAGATGTTGGACTGCAAATCCCAACATCCATAACCGTTGATTTACTCTGGCCAGGATTGATGGGAGTCCAACAACTCCTATATACCCTCCAACATTTCTCAGATGAAAACTGGGACACCTGTGACCAAGCAACATCAGTGCAATCAAGATGGCAAAAGTTATTAATGAGGAGGAACATGCAAGCAAGGAGAAGTTGTAGTCATTTATTTTTCCCTGAACCTACAGGGAAGGACAAGGTTCTGTCTCCTCCCTTTCTGCTGAGTTGAGTGCAACCTGCTTCTGCACTCTGAATTCAGTTTGCAGCGACTGAAGTAAGCTGAGGACAAAGGAAGGAGGAGAGAGAAACTGGAATGTTTTAAAAGCAGTAAGAAAGGTGCAGTAGTGGAGGTGTCCCAGCCAAATTGGGACAGCTGGAGGGTATGCACTCAGAATATCTATTTCCCAGTTCACACCTAATAGAAACGTCTGACATGCTGGACTGCAACTCTAATAGTCCTAACTCCAAGCCAGGTTTGAGACAGGTACCCTAAAGCATGTCTGAGGAAGAAGGAAGGAAGAAAGGAAGGAGGGAAGGAAGGAAACCACCCACAAACTTCATACACTTTATTTCTCTGGGTTAAATGATGTGATTTCCAGGTGGGATTGAGCCTCACTACTTTGATTGGCTTGAGTTGTTAAAACAAATTAATAACCGGCATTTAAAAGTTTATAGCCCCAATATGCTAGTGAGGGTACTTTCTGGCTAAAAACTATTTTGAGCCATTTAGATCCCCTTGTCCAGAAGGAAAAACACAGACGAGTTGAGAAGCGAAGCTGCACACACCAGGATTTAATAACTGAAAAAGGAGGGAGGGAACTAACCTCAGACTGGGTGGGAGGTGGAGTGAGGGGAGGGAAGGTGGGGGAGAGCTTAACGTCCATTGTAATCTCCTTATCGAAGAGACCAGCCCAAGAGGTGTGAAAGTTCACGTTCTGAGGCTCCCCTCTCGTTGAAAGGAAAATGAAAACTCATTAGACTGTTTGTTCAGAAAACAGGGCCTCCCCTGGCCATCTCTGCTTAAGCAGAAAACTGAGACACAGATTCTGATCCCTGCGGATCAGCCAAAATGTCTACACCGTTTAAACAGAGGCAGATGGACAGCATTTGCAGGGCCTCTCCGGAAGTGCCAGAGCTCCTCAGCCTGACAAGAGTCAGGAGCCTTGGGGAGAGCAGAGGATGGAGTGGTACCCAGAACCTGACAGCTCTGCTCCTTGTGAGGAGGAACAGACCAAGGCAAGCTGCAGGGGGGACCTCAGTGAGTGCCCCCATGCCTAGGAGGGGAAAGCTAAAATTCTACAAAAGACACTTTTGACAGCTCAAGACAACAATACGTGATGGGTAAGAAAGGAAATCCAGCCAAAGATCTCAGCACTTTAAATATTTAATTGGCAGACTTTCCCAATCAGTGCTAGAATGTGCAAAAACTGAGTGAAGCTTTCAGCCAAGAAAAATCAGAGTGCGCTAAACATTTGTTGTTGTTACTTGCCAGCAAGTCAACCTTGACTTATGGCTGCCCTGCAAAGGAGAGGCCTCAGAGAGCCCTGGTCATCAGCAGCCCTGCTTAGGTCTTACAAATTCAGGGTTGTGGCTTCACAAGGTTAGCTTGGGGAAGGCAAAAGGAGAGCATCCCCCCTAAAAAAAATAAGAATCCCCCCCCCAATGAATATTTGCCTTCACTCCCCAAATTTCTAGCACTGCAGTAACATAAAACTACAGTTGAACATTTTTTTAATACACTTTAGTGATCTAAATAAAAGAGGAAGAATTCAAACACAAATTTACCAAGGGAATTCAAACACAGCAAATATACGAGTTTTAAATGTGAATAATTTTCAGTGTCACATTCTGTGCATCCCTAAAAAGTTTGGGACCAAAGAAAAATTTCATTTGGGGGGACAGAATTCTAATCGGGAGAGCCTTCATTTGCCCCCGCTTCCCTCAGCTACCCTCTCTGCATGGCTTCTTTTATTGAACCAATCCATTTTTAATGTGGTTTTTCCTACTGCCTTTCACTTTGCTGAACATTACAGTCAGAATCCTCTATCTCAGTCCATGTTATCTAATTTTATGTACACTTAGCCACGTAGCAGAGACACTAAGAAACTCTGTTACTGAATTGCAAAGATAAATAACAGGACACCAGCAAGAGGATCCTGGTGCGTATCGAGCTGTACCGTAACAGCAGCCCTTTGCTGGATACAGACATTACAGAACTGCCCAATTCTAATTTCCACAGACCTAAGTCCACTTATGAATATATTAAGGGCCTTTCTACACTACACTGTTATAGTGCTATTACTTCACTTTCAACATCCTGTGGAATTCTGGGGTTTCTAGTTTACTAAGGCCAAAGAGCTCTCTGGCTGAGAATTCTAAAGGCCCCTCCCTACACTGCAAACCCCAGGATTCCATCGGATGTTGAAAGTGGGATAATAGCACCATAACAGTGTAGTGCGGAAATGGTTTAATTGCCCAAATGGATTCTGGCCTACATTTCCAATGGGTCATGTTATCTCATGATGTGTCCAAAGTACAACAGACTCAATTTAGTCATTGTGGCTTCTACTGAAAGAACCAGCTAATTTATCCACCTTCAAAAATTTGCCTTATATGTGACCTTTTCTTGAAATTTTGTTTAAGGCTACCTTACCCAAATCACTAACCGTATGCCAGTTAGTGAGTCAGATAACTGTAAAGTCTATTTCTATGGACTTCTTCCTTTTCCCATTGCCAAATCCATTTACGCTGGTTTTATGTGGTTTTTTAAAAAATAGGAAAGATCCATATGCATTTTTCAAATTGATTACTGGGTACATGCTATCTTTGCCTAAGTTATGTACATGTTGGAAATGTATGTGGTGGTTTAAACATATTCTCAAATGTGTTGAACCCTTTTTTTTCCCCTTGCACAAAGTGCAAAATGGAGGCATTTTCAACTGCAAATTGTGTCTGTTTCCATATTTGGTCCATGAGGTGCAGAAGCAAGTAAATCTACAAAACAAAGCACCTAGATGGAACAAGTTACTCACATATTCCTAACGCCAATCAGGAAGGACTTTGAAATTAAGCATATTCAGTGAAGGCCTAGAAATGTGGGTTTCTCTTTCCCCAGTACCAAATGACCTATTGCTTATGGAAACATCTATAGGGAATGTTCATGTACTTTTTAGTGATTTTTTTGGTGGTGAGAATTGGCTTGCATTCTTTTTTATCCCAAACTGTTTGGTATTTCATCCATTTTCATAAAAGTTGAGTATATTATTGGAAACATTTTCAATTACAATTCAAGATGGAAAGAGAAACAGGTGGGCTATCCAGCATGTGAAATTTAGAAGAACTCGAGCCAGACTCACATTCTACTGTTGTGTCCAAGATAAAGAAGAGCCCATTTTCCCAGGATTTAGAGACTATGAGCCTTTCTGCACTACACTGTTATAGTGCTTTTATTCCATTTTCATCATTCTGTGGAATCCTGGGGTTTGCACTTTTGGGAAGGGGCATATTTGGCCTCAGTAAACTACAAACCCCAGAATTCCATAAGACGTTGAAAGTGGAATAATAGCACTATAACAGTGTAGCGCAGAAATGGCCTATGTAAAATTCCCACCAAAAACTGGTTGTGGGTGAACATTAGATGACAAGTAAAGAGCACAGAGGGGGATGAAGCAAAGCAAGGAATGGGGCAAAGAAAGGGATGTTGTGAAATGATTCTGGTGTCCCCAAGTATTTTCCAACAAGCAAGATTTCCCCAGCTCTCCTTGTCACTCCCTGGCTTGCCCTTTGACTGTAGTTCATGTCATGCCTCAGACTTGGACCTTGCTTTTGTAGCAGAGCTTCAAAGAGTTGCTTTTTTGGACTGCAAATCTAAGAATCCCCCTGCCAGTGGCAATGCTAGCTGGAGAACTGTGGGTATTGTAGTTCAAAAATGGCTAAAGGCAGCTTTGGTTTTCAGTGCCAAATCAAAACCTTGGGCCACACAAAAAATACTAAAAAGACAGCGTATATATGGAGTGCTTTCCTCTCAATATAATTAAATAAATGTACAGAAATACTGCTTCCTTGACACTTTGTATAAAGGGAAAGGGCTATATCAAGTTACAGGGTAAGGATCGAGACAAGATGTGCTTGAAATTGGCCCACTGAAATTAATGTCTCAAAGTTAGCTGTGATTACTTTAAAAGTCCTATTGACTGGAATGAGCCTGCTTTGAGTATGCCTAAGTGTGGATTTAGCCCATGAGAGCTTATGTCACTGCACGTCTCCTTTTAGAAGGGAACTGCTAGTTTCTCCTAGATGAAATTAATTATTTCCTTGAACTCTCCTTTTATTTAGACCAGGCTGACAATACATGATAACCCAGTGAGTCATATGTAATGTTTTCCCTATCACATCATTACTTCCTATGACATCATCCCAACAGTTTTTGTAAAACAAAGCAAAACTCTGAACGTGTGACAAGGTGATTTCACATTTGTAATTGTTGTAGGCTGCCTCCAGCCTAAGGAGGGTTGGAGTAATTTTTTTTACAAAAATTAAATACTAGAGGGGAATATAATTCACACACATTTAGAGAAGCTGGCCTGTTACAAATCTGTTCCAGATCATTAAAAAAACAACAACAGCCTTTAACCAACCAGGGAGATTTTTGGGGTGAAGAATGAGGAAAACGTCTAAAAATTTCACTCGTTCATTTTAATCCAGGTCTCACATGTGGGATGCATGGAGTGGTGAAGGGAAGCTATCTATTACTTCAGCATTCTGGTTTTCAAATAGCTGGGTTGATCTCAAAAGCTTCCAAGCTCTCCAAGAACCACTCAATTTCATTCTTTGGCCCTTTCCTCATCTTCCTGATTCTTTCTCACCCACAGATGTTTATACCAACTCTCTGCTTCCCCCTACTGTTGTCCTTAGCTTCGTCACACGCAAAAAAAATCCGAGGGCAGACTGCATTGACATAAAGAGGGCGAGGTAAATTTAAAATCAGAGTTTGGAAAAATTACTTTGTGAACCCCAACTCTATAAATCCCCCTGCCAGTATGACCCCTGGCTATGCTAGCAGTGGGGTTCCTGGAGTTATAATCTTGTTCTGACACTAATAAAAGCAGCAGTTAAATAAAATCACTGCCTTTTTCTCCTAGTAGAACTCCATGGCCCAAACCAAACTGCCAGTCCTAATTTGAGGTGACCCAATGCATCAGCTAAGTTTGTTTGTTTGGTTAGTTTTATATCCTGCCTTTCTCCCAGAATGGGACCCAAGTTGGCTCGCATCAAGCTAAGAACAAAATATACTTAAAAAAAAAATCCTACTTGATATAAACATTTTAAAAGCATTAAATGAAGAGTTCTATTTAAACAATACTAAATTGCAACACAGCTGCACAGTTTGCTATGTTTTACTATAAAAACAGAGCAAATGAAAACGTGCTAAAAAGATAAAAACATAACTTGTTGTTGTTCTTATTTGCCATCAAGTCGACTTCAACTCATGGCCATTCTAGAATTAGAGACTTCCAAGCATCCTGGCTGTCAGACCTCCTCAACTCTGGTAAGGTTCAGGTTTGTCTCAGGCCCTGGGTTTTATGAGCCAGTATTTGTGACCTAGGGGAAGTAACTGGTAATGTCATTGAGCATTATGCATTAAGTACAAACCACAATTGATCACATCTTGTCATTCCAGCACACAAATGCACGCATGCAGTTCTCTCATTACATTCATAGGTTTGACCGTCACAAATTTGATTATTTGAGAGCATACATGCTTTTCCCCCCGTCTCCTCCTCCCATTCCCTTGTGTTTTGCCAAGCATGGAGAACTCACACCAAGGCAAAATGCTAGGGAATAAAGGGGAGGAAAGGCTCCTATAAGTCTTCCTCCCCCCCCAGATCTCCCCCTCCCATTCCAATGCATTTTGTCCCAGTGTGGAGAACTCACACCAAGGCAAAATGCTAGGGAATGGAGGGGAAGGAAGGCTTACATGAGTCTTCCTTTTCCCTTCAGGAGTTCCCCCTCTCATTTCCATGCATTTTTGCCCCAGTGTGCATTTGCACCAAGACAAAATGCAAGAGAATTAGTGGGAGGCCTGGGAAGGGAATGGGAGGGGAGAGCCGGGACGAGTTACTTGCTGTTTTTCCACTTTTGCAAGGGTTCTGCACCCCAAACCCTTGAGAAAGTGAAGGGGCCACTGTATACACACAGTTCCTGTTTGAAAATTCAAAGCCTATCTTTGCCTGTTTGTTTGTTTGGTCACATATTTGTACAGACAAGCACATACATCAAGGGGATTTGAATGCGGCCTTTTTGCTTCCTCATCCTCTTGTGGCCCTTCAGCGTGCAACGCAGCTGACTCAACTGTGTACATGACAGAGAATGACCTTCAGATGAAGACAAGGTTTGCCAAGATATTTTGCTACCTGAGGTGAGCAGGAAACACTGACCCTGTCCCCATTTGCTGTGCACAGTACCCAAAGCTTGTCAAGTTGGTTTGGCACATAAGGCAGAAAATCGCACAATTACCTTCTCCCATTCCAGACAGTAAAGACACAGCACAACAACAAATTAAACAACTAACCATTTGATGCGCTTTCACAGTGTCCAAATTCTGCTGTTGGAGGTAGATGCTTCACACGGTTTAATGGCAGAGCTGGCCAAGAATGAAAGAGATTCATCTGGATGGTGCAGAGATCCAAAGAAACGAGCTCAAAAGCATGATGCAAAAGAGTACCGGGGAAATATTAAAATATTTTTCAAGTTTTGGATACAACAGCCAGAAATCTCTATTATGGTGTATGTTACCTAACTTTATGCATAGTTATCTGCATAAGAGAGGTGCTAAGAAATCCTGTTAGTGAATTGTGAAGATGCATAATGGGACTCCAGTAGTGCATCAATGCACACCAGGCTCTACCAATAGGCGTTGGCACTCCCTATCCAGTGTCCCACTGGACAAATGGACCAATGGATTGGGAAATGCTTCCCAAGCAAATATTTTCTTTAATCTCCGTCACCCATTTGCTATTAGAGCAATAAGGCTTTAGACAATAATGATTTCTTGCGTGATTCTACCCTCTACATGCTGTCTCTAGAACTTTCCCTACTTGCTCAGTCACCCATTGTAGGGGTGCATTACTAAGCAACCACATGCTGTGACCAGAGGACCTCCCAGGTATGTTTGCAAGCACATAAAAAACTCTTCCCTCTCCTCATCTTCCTCAAGATTTATTTCTTTTATTTATGCACTGTGTTTACATGCCGCCTTTCTCCCAGAGTGGGACCCAAAGTGGCTTCCAAAAGAGTTGAAAACATTAATATTTAAAACAATTAAAAACATTTTTAAAAGTATAAAATTATTTAAAAACCTACAAAATTTTAAAAATGTCTTCATAAATTAAGAGTCCATCTGTTTACATATTAAAAACTACTTAAATATGAACGTTTTTGCCTACCAACAAAAGAACAGCAAGGGGAGGGGGCAGCCTAGCTTCCTAAGGAAAGACAATCCAGAGGGTGGGAGCAGCCACTGAGAAGGCTCTCTTCTGTGTCCTCACCAGGCAAGCCTGGGATGGTAGCGAGAGTGAGAGAAAGCCTTCCCCTGCAGATCTTAGAGCTCTGACAGAGTCATACAGGGAGATAAGGTATTTCAAATAGTCTGGAAGGAAGCTGTATAGGGCTTTATAGGTCATGACTGGCACTCTGAATTGTGCCCAAAAACAAACAGGTAGCCAGTGAAGTTGTCTTAGCAAAGGAGTTACGTGTTCCTTGTAACTGGCCCTAGTCAGCCTTCTGGCTGCCACATTTTGAACCCACAGAAGTTTCCAAACGGATGGTGAGTACAGGCTCTGCCGAGTTGCTCCTCTTCTTGAAACATTCCTGGAGTTAGCCAGGGCTTAGGCACTGCATGTATATACCTTTGTCTGCACTTTTGAATGTAATTAGTAATGGTTTTTTTTTAGCTATTAAACTTCCATACTGCCTGCTTGTCTGCTAAAACTAGGCTCAGGAAGACCCAAGAGACTCAGTGCTTCTGCCTGTGAATTTTGATAAAGGAGGCTAAGTCTTTGTTAAATCAGTCTTCATCTTTCCCAGAAAAGGGGCCAACACCCCAATCTAATATGATGCACATTGGTGCTAGTGCACATCGGTTCCATTGCACGCTGATCTCAACGCACATCAAACAAAAGCAGCACAGGAAGGTCTCCTAACTGAATAAACTGTCCTGAAAATGAGGAATAGATACTGCAAAACCAAGCTAATGTATACAGAATATAGGTCTTGTAACTGAAATGTAACATCTGTGGGCCAGGTAGGAAACGTACATACATTCTTTATAGATTAGCTAGGTTCTTCAGTATCTATGACACAAGGCACATCAGTTACTTTGCTGGGTGCCCCTATGTAGGCCATTTCCGCACTAGACTGTTATAGCGCTATTATTCCACTTTCAACATCCTATGGAATCCTGGGGTTTGCAGTTTCGGGAGGGGCTACCTGGCCCCTCCCGAAACTGCAAACCCCAGGATTCCATAGGATGTTGAAAGTGGAATAATAGTGCTATAACATTCTAGTGCAGAAATGGCCGTAGTAGCATAACAAAAGCTCTTTACTTAATAAGGATGTTATAGAATGTCCAATTCTAATTCCCACAGATATAAGTCCCTTTACAAAGATGTAAATCTCCAACTGGATTCTGTGCTCTAACTGCTACCCACTCACCCACCCATCCTTTTAACCTTCAGGAACATATCTTGTTCACATAAATTCTTCATAGCTTCTGATATTTGCTCGCCCCCTCCTGGAGAGCAGACAAACAAGCTACGTGGCCACCTTGTTCCCAACAGAAGCTTCAAAACTGCATTATACTAAATTTCTTCAGGAGTTACCTCAGCTGGGAGAAAGGTGTGAATGTGTCACACCCCAGTCCCAGGACACAATTGCAAACACAGACAGGATCCTCCCCAACAGCCAAGACACACAGACATGAACAAGACAGTACCTACTGAAGACCAGCATAGACAAAAAAGAGAGACCCCATGAGGCTCATGGCAGTTTATATAGGGAAGTCTCATTAATCAGGTAAACAGTTGAGGTTGGCTGCTGACCAATAAATATCAGAGGCAGAACTGGGAGAAGTCTGTTGCAGACAACTAGCAAAATGTGGTGGAAGCAACATATTCTTCTTTTGATCCTTGGCTTGTGTTCCTCGAAAACCTTGACCCTCACGTTGTGTGTTGACTATGCTGCTGGAAACTCTCTTGAACTGACACTCTGAAATTTATTGCTGACCTGGACTGCTGAAACAAGAATAGTAACTGACGGATATGTTTCTATAAATCTTGACTGGGGCTGCTACTACAGATCCTGTTTAAGGACTGGGAACTGTGGCTGGCTTTCTAAACAGGAGAGAGTGGAAAAAACATCATGTGAATTCCTATTCCGGGGGTGGGCAAAATATGTTCCTGCAGATGTTGGACTTCAGTTCCCATCAACCCCCAATCATAGAAGCTAATTGTGAAGCATTGTAGAAGTTAAAGTCCCAACAACATCTGGAGGGTTGTATGTTGTGTGACCCTGTCCTAGACAGTGCTGTAGAGCACATGCACCTATGCGCATGTGCAGAAGTGTATCTAGAGCACAGGTGTCAAACACAAGGCCCGCGGGCCTAATCTGGCCCACCAGGCCATTTCATGTGGCCCTTGCACCTTTGCTGCAGCAGTGGCACTCCCCCCGCCTGGCAAGCCTGGGGGCAGAAAGAGGCACACTTTGGATATACTGACCAATTCTATGTTACTTTACAGAGGTACAGGGACCATAAACTATGATGAAATAGTCCCCAAATGTCCAAGACAAATAAAGTTTATGCAGAGGGAAGACAGTTTAAAAACCAGTAATAATCGAATGCAGAGGCAACTATTTAATATGATAAAAGAGTAGATACATTTATATAGTCTTACAGATACGACTGGCCCTTTGAGGGCAGCCATAATGCTGATGCGGCCCAAGATGAAATTGAGTTTGACATCCCTGATCTAGAGTATGGCAAGTAGGACACATGCCCCAGACACTAAGGCCAGGGGGGCACAAAAAAGCCATGCACATAGGGGAGGTGGGGGTAGGAGTAGGAAGGTGGGGCACAACTTCCATGCTTGCCCTAGGCACTGTTTACACCAGATATGCCACTGCACACATGCACAGACACATGGAGAAAATTTGGCCGAAAAGCTCTTCAAAATCACAGTCTTCCCTTGTTCTACTACACCCATTTCTGTCCACCAAAGAGGCATCCCTGGCTGCGCATTCATTTGCATTCCCTGTGCCTGTAATGAGGCTGACCTCCTTGTTTGAACTCTCCCTCAGACCCTTTGCCTCACATCTTACATGAAAGAGCCATCCTGGGTAAATAGAGGCTGAAAACTAAAATAGAGATGACACTGAAGGTCTGTGGTTGAACTTCCCAAAGGATCTTTCAAAGCTTAAAAAGAACAGGGCTGTATTCAGGAGCTGGTGAGACAGGGAGGTGGAACAGGACTGGGACAACGGTACCAGGCGATGGTTAACTTTCCCTCTTACGTGCTGTATCTCAGATCTAGCATACCCAACCCAAATGAAAATAGCTAGAGGGGAGAGGACAATGCAAATGCTATAGATGTACCTTTCTTATTTTTCTCAGAGAAGCTTTCAGGAAAGGAGTGTGAATCTATTGCAAATTGGGGAAACAATTTGGGAGGGTTGAATAACCCTTACTAGGGCCATGTGGTGTTGTTGTATGCCTTCAAGTTGTTTCCAACTTATGATTACCATAAGGTGAACCTATCACATGGTTTTCTGGGGGCTGAGAGTATGTGACATGCCCAAGGTCACCCAGTGGGTTTCTATGGCTGAGCAAGGAATCAAACCCTGGTCTCCAGGGTTGTAGTCCAACATTCAAATCATTACACCACGCTGACCCCACTAGTGCCATAGTTCAGTCTAATGATCCAGACACTTATATTTGTGTCTCATTTGGTTTATCCTCAGCTGAGGTTCTTAAACCTGAGAATGGACAGATGCTGAGAGGGAAGAAAAGAGGGGGGTTCCTCTAGACAGGACAAATATGACAAGAGGTTACTGTAGTTGTTGCTGTTCTTGGGATTTTTAAAAAATAAACTCTTTCAGATCAGTCAGTTCTTGCAATATAGGTTTTTGAGTCTCACTGGGCATTGCTTGTTGTTGTTATCTCTGGGTTCACACGTTCCATTCTTTTTTGGGGGTGAGAGGGAGAGGGTAATGATTTCTTAGATCTGCACTAGGACTTGACAAACATTTTTAAAAAACTGGTGCATAGTTTACTGAAATGATTCTGGGGTTTCATGGGCAAATTTTCTTCTCTCCTCTCCTCTCCTTTTTTAGCATTACAGTGTCATAGTACAAAAGTGTCCTTGCCCAAATGCACCAACGCTCTATAACCCAAAATGAAATGAAATGAAATGGAAAGAATTGGATATATTTTTGCCCCAATATGTCTCAGAATTGAAAAGAACCCTGCTCGAGAATGGGAATAAAATGTTGTAGCTCGTGCCAGGAACTGCCAGAAAATAGACAACGAAAACATCTTTGAATCAAAGTTCAAAAAGTTCTGGATCAGGATGTGTTGACTAAATGGTTTAAGAGTTCTTGGTCTGAAAATTTCTGAACTTTGATTCTAAATAGCCCCTGAAGAAGACCTTAAGATCACCCATAGGCCAAAATGCATTGGGCTTTATTTCTTAAAAAACAATCCTTTTTTGAGCATCTTGAGCTGTATCTCCAGTTTTGTCCGTAGATTCCATTGACTGCTTCCTGGTTGTCGTTGTGGTTGTGTCATCGTCATCTTCTTCTTCTTCTAAATTCTGTAATCAACAGCTTCTGTGTAGTGAAAATGCTACTATTTTTGGCCTATAAAACACAACAACCATACATGGAAGGTGGTTCACCCCTAGAGATCGATAATTCTCCAGCTGACAATATTGTAAGATGCCTACCTTGGAGAGTAATTTCTGTGTGAATTCTATAACAAAATATGACTCCAAGAGACTATAATATCACATTTTTTGGCTGAAAAAAGCCATTTAAAAAACTGTTTGGCTCTACTAAGGTGTTTTTTGTGCCCTTGCTGAAAGTTAAAAAAAAAAAAAGCCAGGAAGTTTACCATATGTGATGCATTCTCAGTTTCAGTCACCCAAAATGATAGCATCAAGGAAGAAGTGCAGTCATGGGCCATTTCTGCACTAGACTGTTATAGTGCTATTATTCCACTTTCAACATCCTATGGAATCCTGGGGTTTGTAGTTTAGGCCCCCTCCCTAAACTGCAAAACCCAGGATTCCATAGGATGTTGAAAGTGGAATAATAGCTGTATAACAGTCTAGTGCGGAAAGGGCCATGGAGTCATACAGTCATAGACTTGGAAGGGCTTCATGGGCCATCTAATCCTCTAGTGCTCCAAACGTACTGGAAAACCCTGGATACCACTATTACTATCTCATTTCTCATTTGATTTTATTGATGATGTGATTGCCTGTTGATTTATTCCTTTATTGTTACATTTTTTTAAAAAATCAACCATATTGATCCCTCCCAAGGGGCATAGAGCTTTTATCAATATATCCATTTAAATAAATTTAATTTAAATAAATTATAAATAAATGAGAGCAAGGAACTAGGAGTGGTTGCAGGTCCACCCCAGCAAGACAATAATCAAAATTGTTCTGATGAATCCTTAACTTTAGCCCTGCACATTCTACCACATTTGTCACAAGAGGGCAGCACATTTCCAACAAAAGTATTAGCAGGCAAAGGAAACTGAGTGGGGGCCACTCGGCATTCTGCAAACAAGCATGCCAAGTTCAGTCTGTCATCTCTGGGACAGCTCCAAAATCATCTCTAGTCATTCGCTGCCAGGCCTTCAGTCATCATAAGCCTTTATCTCATCAGTCCCTCAATCTTTGCTTTGCAAAAGAGACAGGAGCACAAGCAGAGAACATGCAACAATCATTAGCAGAAAGGATAGCAAACAGCACACTGAAAGTGGGCATGTGAAATTTTGATTCATTTTGTCCCAGCAACACCAACAACAACAACAATTACATCATCATTATCATCATCATCAAAATAATAAAACATTGTTATCATACTGCCTTTTATGCTGTATACTGGGACTCAAGGCAGCTTGCAAAAAATAAAACAAACCCAGATTTAAGTACGTACAACTTCGGTAAAGACACATATGAATTATTTTAGAACGCCATCAGAAGAACTAAAACCCATTCACAAATCAATTAAAAAGAAGAAGATAAAAATCTACAAAACAGCACACCATCACAAACCCATCACAATCAGTTCCTAAAAGCCTATTGGAGCTTTTAAAAACCAAACCTTCCAACATTTTTCAAACGACAACCAGGACATGCGTGGCCAAGCAACACTGAGGTATGGTCAAGATGGGAAAAGTTGTTAATGAAGCAAGAACACACAGGCTTGGAGAGAGTGCAGCAGTATACTTTTGCCTGAGTCTACAGGGAAGGACAAGAGTCTGTTCCCCTCCTTTCCTCTCCCCTCTCCTGAATTAATGGACTGGAAACTACTTTTGCAAGCCTAAATAACCTAAAGGCAGCAGATTCTATCTGACCTTAGAAGCTAAGCAGGGTCAGCTCTGGTTAATGCTTGGATGGAAGACTGCCAACAAATACAAATTGCTAGGCTATATTAAGAACTAGCAAAACCACCTCTGAGTATTCTTTGCCTAAGAAAACCCTATGAAATTCATAGAGTTGCCATAAGTCAACAAGCAGCTTGTAGGCGCATACACACACATACACAAAACTACTTTTGCACAATGAACTCAGTATGTAGCAGTTGAGGTAAGCCAAGGACAAAGGGAGAAGGTGGAAGGAGCAGGGGGAAAGTGGGACATTTGAAAAGCAGTTTAAAAATTGAGTTCAGAGGCTGTCTTTGCCAAATTGGGCCAGTTGGAGGGTATGGACAAAAGGGAGGCAGCCATCCTAACCTCTCTGGGGAAGGAGTTGCAGAACTTGGGAGCAACCACCTAGAAGACCCTTTCTTTTGTTCCTACCAAAGGTATCTGAGATGGTAGTGAGACTGAGAATTTGTTTAAATTCTTTCCATTCCTGATATGAACAATTTGCTAATTTGGGCCAATTCTTACCTCAACATGTGAAGTGAGTTATAAATCTCTGCATTGGCCAAATTTTGAGTAGGTACAGTTCTTCTATAGGTACAGTTGCATGGAGAGGACCATGCCTAACATATAGCTGTTGAAAATGAAGAGCTTTTTGGAAAGAAGTGGCAGTCCCTAATTCAACACTAAAATTGATGCATCAAATTGATTCAAACCCGGTCTTTTAATTACTAAGCACTCAAAGCTCTGGACAAACCTGTGAGTTTCAGTTTCTTCCTTGTTCATTTCAAATATTAGTGCCCTGGGAGTTCCCAATAAATCATAATGGGAGGAAACAAGATAACTGCAAGTCATCTTAAAATGGCCTCTGGTTCTATCTAGGTCCAGGATTGGGGGGAGGGGGGTACTTGATTTTTGTAGAAATTATGCAGGTCCAACCACTAATTCAGACTCCTGCTAGAAAAGTGAAACAAGATCTTCCACCTCACTCACATTAATAGGTATAAACCATACAGAAGCAAATGTATGCACCACTTTGAGAGATTGTTTAGATTGATAATTGGTGCCTTATCTTATTGCTGGCAGATAAACAAACAGATAAGCCTGCACACACTCATAAATCATTTGGATTGTGAACAGTTTAAATATAATTCAAATGTAATGAAGTGTTAATATATCTGCTCCAAGAAATCAGTGTTTAATTAAACGAAGAAAAAAGAAGCAGGATTGCTCAAAGATGGTACCCTCTGCATGCATTCTTGTTTTGGTACATTCAAAAAGGTAAAACCAGCTACCACTACAGTCCTTGGGACTGAATAAGAAAGGAGGATCCATACCACATACATCCAAGGAAAAACACAGGCTGAAGAAGATAAACCTGGCTGAAGCATCTTGTTTAAAGATCCCAGGAACAGACGCAGAATAAGAAAGGAGGTTCCAAATACCACATGCATCCGAGATAAAACACAGGCTGACAAAGACCAATCTGGTCAAAATGTCTCACTTAAAGATCCTGGGAATGGACTACCATCAATTTCCTTCTACCATTACATCTCGATATTGTATCTAAATATCATATCTGTTTTATCTCTAAATAGTTTTTTGTACACCATGATCCGTTGACTGCTTTTTACCATTAATAGTTTTTTGGTATGATACTGTGACCTCAGAGCCTCCTATGTGGGTTCTTTTTGTACATGTACACGAATGTTATGTTTGATAAAAAATATATTGTAAGATTGGATAAAGGTTGAAAATGCTTCTAGTATTCAGTTACATTGGGAGTTATGTCATAAATGACACATTTTGATGTCAACACCTTGTAATTGTGACCAGTTATCTGCTTGGTATAAGTAGTAATATTCAATCATTTATTTATTTATTGTTCCTCCGTAGGTAGCAGTTTCTTCAAGGTGGGAGATACAGCAACACATTAATTAGGATGGGAAACATTGATCGGTCTGGATCCTCATTCTTCTCACTCACTCACTCTTGCTTATATAGATTAGCACTATGGCTAAGCTATATGGCTGGGAGGGGGGAAGCATTAGCTGGATTTGACTTAGTGCTTTCTTCCCCCAAAATATGACCAGTAGCTCTAGACTACTCTCTGCTTCAACCCTACAAGCAGCCTTATCCCAATGCCCGTCCATCATGAAGTAACTTCCAGTGTCAGAACCCAGGATCATCAGTTCAGGAAAAAAACACTATGTTAGAAGTTGAAGATAATGTATCTAAGCATGCACAGAGTTTCTCTGCCATATTGCTGATGGCACTGTTTTCACCTTTACAGCTGAGACTGAAAGATTTCATGCAGGGTTACTTCCTTATCCTCTCACATTAAAAAAAATAATGTCCTAATTTTCTTGCTGAAGTCTCATGTAGGAGATGCATGGATAAGGTTGCCAGAATGAAAACTGAAAATTGCTCCTCTGTCTTTAATGGTTGTGTAGAAGATGGAATTTCACCAGCTGTTACCTGTTACCCACTTCCGTGACCAGCAAGACCTGCTGAAATTCCCTCTTCTGTATAACCATTAAAAGTACAGGATTCCTCTCCAGTTTTCAGTTTATCAAGTGAGGGAAACTAATTGCAAGACTGCTTTAAGGTAGTTAGATATCTGGGGTGAAAAATCCACCCTTCCAATTGAGTGTAGTTCTTAGAGTGCTGGACTGGGAGGTAAGAGGAGAGCCACAATTGTGCCTCCACAAAGAGATGGATCTAGGTGACCTGCGGCCAGTCACTTTCTCAGCCTGGCCTACCTCACAGGGTTACTGTGAGGGTAAAGGGGGAAGGAGGAGAGCCATGAACAGTGCCTTGAGATCATTGAAGGAAAGTCATGACATAAATGTATCTCATAAAAAATAACTAAAATTTACCAGTAAAGTTGTTAAAAATAAAATTTTATATGTTAAAAAAATTCTCTGTCTTATGTACACAGAATTCAATTTACTTTGGACCTCACTACCCATGAGTTGCCCTTTCTACATGTTCATCAACATTAAAGAGGTTTTAAAAATCTCAAGGCCACCCGACAGATGAAAGAGTTTGTGATGAAATATTGCAACAGCCAGTGTCACTTGGTTCCCTTTCCAAACTATTCCCAGGGGAGCTTCCGGGGGCAAGAGCAACAGGTGTAAAAGGCCAGGTAATTCAGCTAAAAATGGCAGGCAGGTATTTTCGTGCTTTATTTCTACGGCTGTGCCAATGTAAAATTAAACCCTGTTAGGATAAATAAATAAACCCGCCTGATGATATTTTGCCTGCAAAATGAAGGCGCTCTTGTCAAGGTCGGTTGGTTTTTCAAGGGCCGCCTCCTTCTCTGCGGTCTTACTTTTAATTCTATTTATAAATAGACTTGCCAGCATTTTATTGGTCTTGCTCTTTTGCCTTTAACAGGCGAGAGTCACTCAGATGCAGCAGGTGAACCCTCTTCCACTGCTTATTTCCATGCCAGGAAAAGCTTCTCCTGTGATGTTTTTGCAGGTTGGGCAGCTGTTCTTCAAGCCACAGGATCTGGACTGCCGTTCTTCCTTCTGTTTTCCTCGTAAAGTGATAAACTGTGTGCCCTGAAAGAGACTCAGGTTCAGCGTACATGGGCGGGGGGGGGGGGAGGACAGGGCTACTATTCATTCAACAAAGAAGTCAGCAGCAGCAGCAGCAAGCACAGTAGACTATCTGATAGCTGAGGACCTGTGATGGAATGGGCTGCAGTGCCACAAAATCAGTTGAAATCCGCTGAAGATGTGACCAAGGACCCATTCACACTACACACTAATAGCATTGTGATTCCACTCTGACTGCCAAGGCTACATCTCCTCTGCTTTGGAGTTTAGTGAGATACTTCAGTTCTCTGACTGAGAACTATACAGTGAGATATAACACTATACTTATGCAGTGTGAAAGGGCCCCAGGACCAGAAGTCATTTTTGGATGCTGGCTCTGTCTGTGTGTGTGTGTGTGTGGTTGGGGTGTTAGGGCTGTAAAAAAAGCTGGGACCCTGGGACTCCATGGGGCATACTTTTCCCATCTCTGGCCTAGAAAGAACCAAAGATAATTCTTATTTAAGGTCTACTCGGTTCTTTGATTCCTGTTCAGAATTATCTGCCTTTTCTTATCCCAAAGAATTATAATAACTGGATTTACAGTTCCTTCTGATACAAACATAACACGGCAGTGGCTTTTGAAAGTCAAATAGAAGCCTTGCTTCCAGAAGTCTATACCCTCCAACATCTCTCATTTTGGCCATTTCTGCAGTATACTGCTATAGTGCTATTATTCCACTTTCAACATCATGTGGAATTCTAGAGTTTGTAGTTTACTGAAGCCAAAGAGCTCTCTGGTTGGGAATTCTAAATGCCCCTCCCTAAACTGCAAACCCAGGATTTCATAGGATGTTGAAAGTAGAATAATAGCACTATAACAGTGTAGTGCAGAAATGGCCTTAAACTGGGACATGTATGGTCAAGCAACATCAGGGTATAGTCAAGGTGGCACAACTTATTAATAAGGAAGAACACACAAGCTAGGAAACCCTGCAGCAGATTGGTTTTGCCTGAGCCTACAGGGAAGGGCAAAATTCTGCCCTCTCCTCTCCCCACTTCGGAGTTAATTGAGTGCCAACTACTTTTGCACTTTGAATTCAGCTTGAAGAAGCTGAAGGAAGCTGAAGACAAAGAGAAAGAGGAGCAAGAGAGAGTATCAGCATCATTTTAAAAAAGTGCTGAAAAGTGGGTCAACAAATAGGGAAGGTATGGAATTTCCTGCAGCTGTTTGGCGTGCTGGAGTGACTCCTTGGCTGAGAACTGTAGAATCATAGAATCATAGAATCATAGAAATGTAGAGTTGGAAGAGACCACACGGGCCATCCAGTCCAACCCCCTGCCATGCAGGGACACCCTCAAAGCACTCCCGACAGATGGCCATCCAGCCTCTGCTTAAAAACCTCCAAAGAAGGAGACTCCACCACACTCCGAGGCAGCATATTCCACTGCCGGACAGCCCTGACTGTCAGGAAGTTTTTCCTGAGGTTCAGGTGGAATCTCCTTTCCTGCAGCTTGAATCCATTGCTCCTTGTCCTGGTCTCTGGAGCGGCAGAAAACAAGCCCTCTCCCTCCTCTACATGGCATCCCTTCAAATATTTAAACATAGATATCATGTCCCCTCTTAACCTTCTCTTCTGCAGACTGAACATACCCAGCTCTCTAAGTCTATCCTCATAGGGCATGGCTTCCAGGCCCTTCACCATTTTGGTCGCCCTCCTCTGGACCTGCTCCAGCTTGACCATGTCCTTCTTGAATTGGGGTGCCCAGAACTGGACACAGTATTCAAGATGAGGTCTAACCAAAGCAGAGTAGAGTGGTACCAGTACCTCCCTCGATCTAGACACCATACTCCTATTGATGCAGCCGAGAATTGCATTGGCTTTCTTGGCTGCCGCATCACACTGCTGACTCATGTTCAGCTTGTGGTCTATTAAGACTCCTAGATCCCTTTCACATGTACTGCCATCCAGCCAAGTGTCCTCCATCCTATATTTCTGCATTCCATTTTTTCTACCTAAGTGTAGGACCTTACACTTCTCTCTGTTAAATTTCATTTTGTTAGCCTTGGCCCAGCTCTCCAATCTGTCCAGGTCATTTTGAATTTTGATCCTGTCCTCTGGCGTATTAGCAACCCCTCCCAATTTGGTGTTTAATTTGTTTGTACCTTGAGAACACCGTCAACTTCAACGGTAATGCCAGTGCCTCCATGAAACAGTGGGGAATATTTAAGAGAAGGCCTGCGAGAAGGGGGTAACCTTATAAGATCTTTCACACCTATGTTTACCAGTACTAATGCAGGGAAGGAGCAGCCAGTGATCTAAAGGTAAGCTTATTTGTTTTACTGGGGGAATTAACAAACACACACACACAAGATCCACAGTCTCACAATCACACAAGGCTAACTGAAGGAAAAGGGAGGGAAAGTTTGGATATCGGGAGTTCAGGGCAAAGTGGGTGATATTTACCAGTCTAGTAGAGAAGTAAAAAGCGATGTGGTTTAGACTAGAAGTCCAAGGACAGTACACAAACAGGAATGAGAGTGATAACCAGTATACTGACTTGACTAGCTCAAAACTGGTGTTTAAATACTCTACTTGGTGGGCAAAAGTGTTAATGGCTCTCTGGCAGAGTAAACAATGGAGTCTGGAGAGTGACAATGGGGTCTGGAATGCGCTAATGGTCTTAGCTTTACATGACAAAAAGCTACTGGGAAGCATGACTGCTCCTTGATTGCTGAGCAGGTGTGGGGACAAAAGGGAAATTTGGTGGTCAGAGGAAGTGGGACTAAGACAATCAGCCATCCTATGGAACATTCAGGCACTATTGCCTCAAAAGGCTGAATCATTGAAGGCTAACTGTAACTTCATTATTGCTGAAATTTCCTGGTGATTTCCTGACTGTGATCTGGCTACGCCTTGACGTCTTATCTGACCTGGTTTTGTACTGCATATGTTCAGCCAGCTTTTCCCTTTAGCCAGCATGGCCATGCAGCTGTAGCAGAGTATAATTTATATTTATGCTAATTAATATTTGCCAATCAAACCATATCAAAGCATGGGGGTATATGGCCTGGCAACAACTGAGGATACCTGTAGTAAACTGAAAACAATGCTTAGACAAGCTAATTTAAACTACAACTCTTGGTATTTTCAATTTTAAGTGACAATGCTGACTGGTGGTTCTGAGAGTTGTAGTCAAGAAAAGTAACCACTCAGCTCTAACTGAAAATGGGAAAAGGACTCCTTAGACCTTCACAGGGCAAGACAGGCTTAACCAATACATTGTTACTCTGAGCAGAAATTTAGCTGGTAGTCAAATCTCTGGTGAACCTTTCACCAACTAATTTCACTGCCAAAATTAGCACTAACAAAAAGTAAGTAAGGTGCCTGTTTGAGCACTGGGTGATTCATTCATTTTTATAATAAAGGATTATTGCTTGAATTATGCAAATGTTTGATAATGTCTGCTCTTAATTTCAGCCATCATAAATAATTCCTATTTTCTCAAGTTCATAAAATATTCCTTTTGTGTTCTATTAAAGTAGGTTTGCCTGTCTAGTAAATTGCTCTTCATGGTTATTAATGAGTTTATCACTATTAAATACAACATCCTAAACTATATAACACGTTTATCATGCCAATATTTCACGTATTTAAAAACTGTCTGATCTTCCTGCAGGATGGGGAATGTATAATAGAGTACAATGCAATACTGCATAGTATTAAAAGGAAAGAACAGTATGGTGTAGTGGTTAGAGTGTGGCACTGGGACTTGGGCAGTCTTGGTTCCACTACTAAGCCAGGCAACTCACTGGCTGACCTTGGAGCAATCCCTGGGCCTCTCCATACTATACTGTTATAGTGCTATTATTCCACTTTCAACATCCTATGGAATCCTGGGGCTTACAGTTTAGGGAGGGGCATTTAGAATTCTCAGCCAGGAAGCTCTTTGACCTCAGTAAACTACAAATTCTAGAATTCCACAGGATGTTGAAAGCGGAATAATAGCACTATAGCAGTGTAGTGCGGAAAGGCCGCTTTCTCGCAGCTTGACCTTCTTGGCAGAGCTGTTGTTTTTCTTAAAGATCAGATTGAGAGGAGAACAGCTATATATGCTGCCTTGAGCTCACTAGACTCTTAGAACCATTAAGTCCAACCTCCTGCCATGCAGGAACACACAGTTCAAGCAGACCCGAAAGATGCCCACTCACCCTTGGTTTAAAAATCCTCCAAAGAAGGAGACTCCACCATGCTCTGAGGCAGGGTATTCCACTGTCAAACTCCTCTTACCATCAAGAAGTTCTTCCTAATATTTAGGTAGAATCTCTTTTCTTGTAATTTAAATCCATTGGTTCATGTTCCAGTCTCTGGAGCAGCAGAAAACAAGCTGGCTCCATCTTCTACATGACCTCCCTTCAGAAATTTAAGGGAAGGCAGTATATTAATCCAGCTAAAAAGAAAACAAATAATAAAAAAAACACGTAGGAGGGAAGCTCCGAGCTCTCTTATCCTGGAGTCTAGGTCACTCTTTTGTGGTCCTGTGTTTGGCTTAACACCAACTGCAAGAAACTGAAAAATCGACAGCCCTGTCTTCCTGATATAGAGCAGCTGCAATCTATACTCAGGGTTACCCCAAGATATTTTACTGCCTGGAGCAGAGTATCAAATGGAGCACTCCCCTCCCTTACCCACTGAAGCGAAGATACAACAAAACCCCAAACTGGCCATGTTATTTTCAACAAACAAGGCAGAAAATCCCCCATGTCCTGCTGCCCATCTCTAGCAGGAAAAAACAGTAATAAATAGTTAACTGTTTGCTGCCCTTTCAGGAAATCACAAGTCAGAGTAAGGTGGTCACGTCACTCTACCTAATACAGGGTGGAGAAAGTGTGGCCAACAGGGCCCTTTCATGGCCCCCCACCTCTGCTGGGATCAAAAAATTGCAAACGCAATTGCTTCCAAAAATGTTTCTTTGCTCCAGAATGTCTGCAAATGACTTCTGGAGTATGTGGAGGGTGTTTTTGCCACTGCTTCTCATTTTTGCTAAATTTTATACTTTTTTACCCCCCAAAAGCCTTCTAAGGGGGATAGGGGGCATTTCCACCATACTTGGGGGAGGGGGGGAGCCTGGGCAACTTAGGCCTAGCAGTGCCCCTTTTTTTTCTTTTTAAATAGCAGGCGAGCAGGAAGTGACTTTGACTCATTTCCTGCGATTTAAAAAAAAAAAAAGGCTGCCTATAAAAGCCCAGGAAGGGCCAAAGACATGGTGAAAATGCCCTCATGTCCCAAATGTATAGGGATTTGGGGGAAATTATTTATTTATTTTGGTGGGCGCATGTGCAGTGGGGGGTGTGGCCCTCCAAAGTCTCCTGAGGGGTTAATACATCAGCCTGCCCTTCCACAGTTGCCCACCTCTGACCTACCCTGGGGGGCTGGTCCAGATTGTGCTTCTGCAGATCATGGGGCCCAGTGGCACTAAGCAAATTCTTCAACGCTGGCATAAGATATGGCCAATCCAAGCCTTTGGACAAGGAGGTAGGAATGAGATGGAAGTCTCTAAGAGCCTTATCACACGAAGGTGTCGTACCACCAGAGCAATGCGTTACTGCTGGTTCAAGATCAGTCCTATCGCACAATGTTGTTGCTAACAAGCAGCTATCACATTGCAAACCATTTGAAATCAGCCCATTTTCCATGCTGAAAATAATCTCTTAATGACCCCCGCCTTCCCGCAACAATCCAGTTAGCTGTGGGAGTGTGATTTCTTGATAGCACCTCCTTCCGTAGCCAATCCAGTAGCGGGTGTGGTGTGGGTGTTCCCAGGTTGTCCCTCCTTCAGCTACTCCCACGGCGATCTGTGCCCAATAACCTCCAGACCACTTCTGGTGCTCCAGGGTGAACACGGAAGGAGAAGTGGGGAGAGGTTCACATGGCATGGCAAGTTCAGAATCTATCCCATCACCTTTTTGTGTTTTTTTTAAATTTTTTATTCGAATTTCAACTTTTATTTTTTTAATACACTTTTAAATGATGTAGCGTAAAAATGTAATAGCGTTGCAGCACCGGAACATTGCATTGAAGAGATGTTGCTCGGAAGGAAAAATGTCATGATGTTACAACATTACCATGCTAGTACAGTGTTTTTTTTTTTAAAAAAACCCAATAAATCATGAGGTATGGGGCAAGAAAAAGGATTCAGCAATGACACTATAATGCAGAGGGAAGAACTGTGTGAATAACACTAGTCATCCACTGAAGTTAAAAGGTGAGGTAGAGAGTGTTCAGAACCTGATATCATCATGGAAATGCTGGGATTCAAATGGAACAATGTGGTATTAAAGTATGGTGTGATAAGGCCCTAAGCCAAAGGCAGTTAATTGAATTGTTGGGACAGGTCAGTTCTTTAACCCCAAATGATTTTGTTGTTATGTGCTTTCAAGCCATTTCCAACTTATGGCATCCCTAAGACAAGCTTGTCACAGGAGTTTCTGGGCAGGATTGGTTCAGTGGGTGGGAGGGTTGCCATTGTCTTCCACTGAGGTTTGAGAGAGTATGATTTGCCCAAGGCCACCCAGTACGTTTCCATGGATGAGCAGAGATTTGAACTTTAGTCCTAGTCTTAACATTCAAACCACCGAAATCATGCAGAGTTTAAAAAAGGACAGGGTGCCTCTTGGCATATGAAGAGTTCCTCTCTCATCAACATACAGAAATCACAAGTAATTTTCTCATCCTGAGGAAGACATTTTGATTTCCAATAGGAAAGAGAAGCAAGAGCCCAGTGTTACACAGAATGAGTCTACCACCGCAGGAGTAAAGATGCTGGGAGGAGAGCAGTTTTGGTGAACTAGTTCAGGGATATTCTTGTTAGGGGTTTTTTTTTTTTGCATCTAAATGGGCAGTTTTAGCAAGGCACTAGGAGAAAGAGTTGTATTTTACATAACCTTCTCTGGATCTTCCTTCCCAACTTAGTCTACACCTAGAAGCACAGTAGAGGATGTGGTTCCATTGCCAGTAGAAGTCCAGTTGGCTTTTGTACATGGAAGGATGATGTCCTCTACTTTGCTTGAGGCAACAAAATATCTTGAGCCAGCTTTAAGTTTCAATACTCCTCTTAGTACAAAAGTATCATCCTCAATGTCAGCTGATTGCTTCCATGTCAGTGAAGCAATGTATCTACCCCAGATTTTAGCCTGATTTACAAAAAAAAAAAGCAATCTGAGATGTTGAACCTATTTTAGGCATAGGGTTCAGCACCTTGGAATAGCTCCTTTAAATTTCAGACTAAAACGCAGAGTGGATTCACTGCTACGCCAGCATGGAAGCCATCAGCCACAACTGATCATTCTCACATCATCTGTCACACGATGGACTTTCTTAGCTGCTGAGTGAGATATAGAAACCCAACAAGTCAAGTCTCCTGTATCTCTGATGTGGCAGCAGTATTTTTCCCTTAATTACACACATATTAGAGGTTCAGGATCTTTGCAGGGACAGGAGAGAGAGATGGAATCCTCAATGCTATTAATATTTTAGCATCACACTGAACCCACGATTTACATTTTATGAGCAGATTTGCCTTGAATGGATTGTTATGCATTCCAGAAAGGACTGGATGTGAGATTTTTCTGTTGCTGGAGGACTGTGATGAGAAAAGCTACACTTGCTAACACGCATGCCTCTCATAACCGTAAGGTATAAGACAGTGCTTTAAAGGAAAGAGTTACAAGCAACATAGTTATCTATAACTAGAGATGGAATGAGTATTCAACAATTTCCCAACTGTAGTCAAAATCAGGAGTTCCTGATCCCCCAGGAACATTTTCAGGAAGAAACATAGCACTTGTAACGTTCCTACAACCTTGCAAGAACTTTTTGCTTTTCTCAGCACAACAAAATCTGTACACTTGGTAAGTGGCACAGATTGAGAAACTGCACAGCTTTCCAAGAAAAAAAAAAGGTTATGTTGTTTTTCACTGTATGCACATTTGAGGAAACTGCATAAAATATCAGAAAAAGAAATGCAAACAGAGAACGAAACATTAAAATGTTGTCTCTGTGTGCCTGCTGTTTGTTTGCTTTGTGGACAATGTGCTGATTCTTGAACTTGGGAGGCTGTAGTTCTCATTCCCATCTTTAAGCTGTGCAACATTTAAAGATGTATAACTTTAAAGTTGTGCCACATTCCATTTTGTGCTTTTTTTCCTCCATCTTTTTAGAAAACTCCTATAGCTTTCATGGGAAAGCTGCTCAGTTTTGCCAAAATTATGCTGCTTTTTCCTTTAGAATGTTACATAGCTTCCCATCATTACAGGAAAAAAAAATTCCTGAGTGTCTTGACACTATGAGAAGGAAAATCGATCGCTTTTTTCTTGACATCTCTCAGGAACAGAGAAATCTTGTGTTACCACACCTATCTATAAGAAGTTACTTTTTTGCAGTGAGAGCATAATGAAGTTATATTTCAAAACCAAAAACAACAGAAAGCCTTGTGGCCTCTTAAAGACCAACACATTCTATATGGCAGATGCTTTTGTGGACTGTAGTTCAGTGTTGCATGTGACGAAGTGGGCTGCAGTTCACAAACACTAATATAGCATGTTAGTCTTTTTAAGATGCCGCAATATATTTTAGTGTTTAGCTGAAACAGACTAACGAGGCTTCCTTCCCACGCAGTTCTTTCAAAAACAATGTAATTAGTGGGAATAAAGTCATTTTACTGACATGATGAGAAATGTCTGTGAGTTATTCTTAAAAAAAAAAGAATTAAGGGGCATTTCTCCCTGTTTTTTGCTGTTTTTATCAGTCCTAAGCATTTTTCCCCATGGAAATGTAACCCCAAAAATATGAAATAATGCAACCACTAATGTCCAAACCAGTGCAGATGTCCATGCTCAGAAGTACTATAACGAGTACCCATTCACTTCTTCATTATTTGTTTAATGTATATCTTACCTTTAATGTATATCTTACCCAACAGGGCACCCAAGGCAGCTTACAGGGTTGAAACAAGAGAGCAACTAAAAATCTGAGGACACAACAAAATCGTAGAATCATAGAACTGGAAGAGGCCGCAAGGGCTATCAAGCCCAACACCCTGCCATGCAGGAATATACCATCAAAACATTCTTGACAGATGGCCATCCAGACTCTCCAAAGAAGGAGACTCCACCACTCTCCGAGGCTGTCTATTCTGCTGTCAAACTGCTCTTACCATCAAGAAGTTCTTCCTAATGTTTAAATGGAATCTCTTTTCCTGAAGTTTGAAGCCACTGCCCTGTGTCCTAGTCTCTGGAGCAGCAGAGAACAGGCTTGCTCCGTCCTCCATATGACATCCCTTCAAACATTTAAACATAGCTATCAGGTCACCTCTTAACCTTCTCTTCTCTGGGCTAAACGTACCCAGCATCCTAAGCTGCTCTTCATAGAGCAAACAACAACAGCACAGAGCATTTGAAATATTAAAGATGTAGATTTTAAAAATTTAAATAAATTAAAAGCAATCCTTAACAGAGGTTAAATTGGGATTACTCTTTAGAATAGTTGAGCCAGTTGTGTTAACCAGGCAGGAGGAATGCCACAGCTGCAGGAGATGTTTGAGGGCCACATTAAATGGCCTGGTGGGCCAGATTCGGCCCGTGGGCCTTATGTTTGACACATGTGCTTTAGGACATGCAAAAATAGCCTTGGGGGGCTAAGAGCAACCCCTTGGCTCTCCAGCCAGGTTAGTAAGAACAGGGCATGTAGACACCTTGCCCCTTTCTTGATGGCTTTCAGTGAGTTCCAAATTATGACTTTCATGAAAGTCATTAACTGAAACACTCTACCAGTGACAAATAACTATGTCGGAGAACAAATCAAGCTTGTCTCCCTAGAAGCCAAAATGTCCAAACTGAGGCCATTGTACTTTGGACATATCGTGAGACAAGGTGCCTCATTAGAAAAGATTATAACACTTGGTAAAGAGGAAGGCTGCAGGGAAAGGGGAAGACCGCATTACAAGTGGATTGACTCAGTCGAGGTATCCACGGCCCTGAGTTTGCAAGATCTTTGTTGGACTGTTTAAGAGAAGGATACCCCGGAGGTCTTTAATTCATACGTCTTCATCAGCCCAACCTGACTCGATGGCAATGAGCAAGAAGAGACACTCCAAGTTTGGAGAACTACTCCTTAGGGTCATTCAGCGGCCAATAGGAGGAGGTATCCTTTGCATCTGATACAGCAGCATCTAGCATATGGCAGAGCGGAAGGCACTTGCATTTTTCCACAGACAATCCCTTTGTGAGAAGGGTGAATCCCAACTGAACAGATGAGTCAGACTGACTTCACCAGTGCCCTGCAAGTGCACCTGTCCTGTCCTCTGCAGCAGCTGCTGTGGAAACAGAGAGAGCAACAAACTGAACCAGCACAGCCTCATCACAGGAGCCATGAAATGCTCCCTGGCACTGGGAGCCAAGGGAGGGAATCAGCCCTCTGTTCAGAAATCTGGAGGGTGCTGGAGTTTACACACTTGAGTCAAACCATTTAGCTGTCTCACATCACCTAGGCCAGCCACCCACAGCCCAAGATGTGTTGGACTATAATTCCCAGCATCTCCAAGCAGCGTAGGCATTTATTTGTACAGTCTGACTGAGAGCCAGCGTGGTGGTTCGAGTGCTGGACTAGAACGTTGGGAGACCTGAGTTTGAATCTTTGTTCAGCCATGGAAACCCACTAACTTGGCCACTGGCTTGGCAAGTCATAGAATAGAATCATAGAATCATTGAGTTGGAAAAGACCACAGGGGCCATCCAGTCCAACCCCGTGCTATGCAGGAACACCCATCAAAGCATTCCTAACAGATGGCAGCCTCTGCTTAAAAACCTCCAAAGAAGCAGACTCTACCACAAACCATTGAGGCAGCATATTCCACTGCTGGACAGCTCTGACTGTCAGGAAGTTCTTCCTGAGGTTCAGGTGGAATCTCCTTTCCTGCAGCTTGAATACATTGTTCCTTGTCCTAGTCTCCGGAGTAGCAGAAAACAAGCCCGCTCCCTCCTCAACATGACATCCCTTCAAATATTTAAACATGGCTATCATGTCCCCTCTTAACTTCCTCTTCTGCAGACTAAACATCCCCAGATCCCTAAGCCGTTCCTCATAGGGAATGGCTTCCGGACCCTTCAGCATCTTGGTCACCCTTCTCTGGACACTTTCCATCTTGTTGATATCCTTCTTGAATTGAGATGCCCAGAACTGGACACAGTATTCCAAATGAGGTCTAACCAATACAGAATAGAATGGTACCAGTACCTCCCACGATCTAGACACCATACTCCTACTGATGCAACCAAATGCTTTCTTGGCTTCTGTATCACACTGCTGACTCACACTCTCTCAGCCTCAGAGGAAGGCAATGACAAACTTCTGAATGAATCTTGGCATGAAAACCTTAAAATAAATTCACGATAGGGTTGCTGTAAGTTGAAAACAACTTGAATGCATACAAGAAGAGCAGCAGCAGCAACAAGATCTGACTGAGGGCTTCAGGCAGAGGTCCTATCACTTTCTGTTTCAGAGCTGGAGAGAATGTGGTCCCCCAGATTTTGCCAAACTAGAGTTCCCATCATCTCTTGCCATTGGCTACACTGGATGAGGCTGTTGGACACTGGAATCCAACAACCTGTGGACAACCACAGGTTCCCCAGCTTTGTGCACCTGATCCTTGAAAATGCATGTCCCAGGATTACCACTAATAAGGAATGGGCAAAATGAGAACCTTTAACTACCACTCTCTTCTTACACTCGTGCTCAGCTATATGATAGCAAGAGATATGGAGGCTGGAATTCAGTGTCCTTGGAGCACTAACCCTGGATCCCAAATGGGGAGCATCCTGTATACAATCGTACATTTTTAAAGAGACATTGGTATATCACTTTTTCTGTTTTGGACTATAAAATTCCCCAGCCAGCCTGGACACTGGACATACTGGCGAAGGAATTCTGGGAACTGAAGTCCCCCAAAGTAATTTTTCCAAGCCCTGATTTTGATCCCCTCAGAGATTTTATATTCAAGCTCCATGTATTCTAAGAACAAGCCTGCAGCCTTGAAAAAAAGCTTCCAATTCGATCCCAGCCACAGCTCAAAGAAAAGCCCAGACAAATTTAAATCAAGAGCATCTTTTTTGCCTTTCCACAAATACATCAGTGAAGCAAAACTCATTTCTCTCCCTGCCATGCCCCCCCCCCCAAAACAAAACCTCTGGCTTCACAGCCTGCTGCAAATTCTGCCAGACTGTTGGAGTCATCTTGGAGTTCTTGGGGAAAATAGTTTGCAGCATCCTTCCTCTTCAGCTACCCTTCATCAGCTGCCCTTCTCTCCTGGAACCTGGCCTAGAAACAGACCTCCTGTCTTCCTGAAGAATCCCACTGTGCCAAGTTTCCTGTTTGCTGAGTTTTTAAGAAAGTTGGCAGGCAGGCAGGCAAGGGTTAAGGCAGGACTCCGCTGCTCCAGCGGTGGCACCTGTCAGTGGGAGGGAGCTGGTGGAGAGCGGAGAGAGGGAGAGACTGGAGTGAGTTTTACCAGAGTCTCCAGCAAAGCAGGGAGGCAGCCAGGAGAAAGCCACATGGAGGTCTCCAGCTGCAGAGGGTGAAAAAAAAAACATCCTTCTGCCCACGCCTGGCTGGAAAGAGGGCTGCCCAGGCAAAACCTGGCATGGGGGGATCCTGAGGAGGCCAGAGGCCAGATTATAACAACATCAACAAGGAGGAGGTGGAGGCAGAGCAGACTGACCAGACATCGAAAGGAGGGATAGAGGAGGAGAGGCAGAAAATGCAGCTGACACGTTGCTGTTTCATATTTCTCATCCAAGGGAGCATCTATCTGCTGGTGAGTGACCGGGGGACCAGGGGAGAGGGGCGTGGGTGTTTGGGTGGAGAAGCGGAGTGACATGCCCTTGCAGATGCCTGAAAGGAAAAAGCCAAGGGTCGGCTCGGACCACCGCTTGCCTCCAATTAGTACCTTTCCGAGCAGTTTTCATGGTCTGTTGTTTCCGTAACCCCTTCTTTAGCATGCGCTATGCATTTTGCCTGCTCTTAAAATTTGTCCTTGCATCAACTTTGACAGGCAGGTTACAGCACTGTAGGCACAGAAGGAATCAAGAGGCTATCCAGTCCAACCCTCAGTGGTGTGTGTATGGCAGAACCATCCACTTGCCAAAACAACCCCAAAACAAATAAATGGTCCTGTGTCTTTAGTAGCAACCTAAGACATCAGGCAGTTCAGAGTGTTCTCTTATCACTTTATTTTAACTCCAGGAGCAGTTTTCTCTTGCTTCACAGGTTTATGCAGATTAGAAGCACAAAGAAAGCAGTGGGATGGAGTGGAAGGTGGCAATTCTGCCAATGCAGAGATTGAACAGCATTGTCCAGCCCGGGGGGGGGGGGCACTGTGATAAGAAGTGCATGACCAAAAGACACCTGCCAAGCAAATAATTCCAGCTGACTCAAGCTAGTGAACCAGGTCACAAAGAAGCTAGCCATGCATAGTAAGGGAAGGTTAGATCATCTATGGGAAATCTGGTTGAGCAGGTGGTAGATGAAGTCCTCTTTATGGCAAGCAGTCAGATCTGAAGCAAAAGCGTCCCCCCCCCCCCCGCCTGCCAAAAAAGGCATGTGCAAGTTGCAGTGAACAATACTGGAAAGCCACCAAACCTCTTGCCTCTACTTATAGCAACCCCTTATGCCCAAGAGGAAATGCAGAACATATAACTCTTGGCAGTTTCAGGGGGGAAGGGGGCATGTGTGGAAGGGAGGAATCTTCCCAAATCCATTGGGATGCAAAAGGAAGCAGCTGAACTAAAAATGAACAACAAAGATGACTGATGTTACTGAGCAAGGTCTCAGACTGGGTACAGATTTGAACACAGCTCCTTGAGCCATCCAGAACCAAACCAATTATGTGCCATCAAGAAATAAGCATCCCCAGCACTCTTCTGGAAGATGTACCAGTTCTCAAATGCCTCTTTGAAACAGCTGCTGAAATTAACAAACATTAACAAGGGGGGCCATAGGCACAGTGCAGATTTTAGTGCTGCCCTAGCTTGAGAAGCATTGTTTACCTACAGAAAAGGCAGGATTTGCGTCAGTCATTGTCAAAATGCGTGGCCGCAAGGTTAATTTTTAAAATTCTCTACTTGATGCACTTTGGAGCTGCAAGCTAGAGATGCGATACTCACCCTTTGCTTGACAGGAGTGGGCTGGTATGTGACCGTCACTCTCAATCCAAAGAGGTGATCGCTGAGTTGTTTTCCTCCAAGACTTGAGGAGAGGGGAGTGGGAGAACTTATTCTGAGATTTTTTTTTCAAGCACTGTTTGTACCTGAGCACATCTTTCTAGCTGGGATGGACTGGCGTTAAGTGGGAATAGGAGTGCAAAACCAGGGCTTCTTCCACCCACCTTGCAATAGTTCCCACTGTAAAATAGAACAAAGAATCCTATGGAACCTGGAAGACTGAACACTTTTTCAGAGCTGAGGAAGAGACTGTGCTATGCTCTGTTCATACAGGAAGAAAACCCACTGATTCATCTGATCAGTATTCTGTATAGTGAGCAGCTGGTACTAAAACAAATGAGCTAGGCTTTAAGGTGCTACAGGACTCTTTGTTGTTTTGGGTGCAGAAGACCAGCATGGCTAACACACACGCCCTGGTCTCACCCCACTTTCAAAATCGTAAGATAATAATCCTCCTGTTAGAACTGCGGATAATAACAGCCTCACCTTCTGAGAAAGCTGTTTGGGTAGGAACTGTTAGAAACCTTTGTCTTGCTCTTTAAAAGCAGGGTTCTTCCCAGCTACTTGCGTTCCCCAATTGTTTTGTTGTTCTTCCTTGCACAAAAACACATTTCGAATCCATGGGGAAATGAGCCCAGCGTTTTCTTTGGCAGCCGCATGCCCTTAATCCCTGTGGGTCTGGCATGGATACGTCTCCCTCCAAAGACTGCTTGGCATGGGGCATGGCAAGGGAGGGGGGAGAGGAGGAGGCAGACTGCTGGCAACTGAACTGAATTGAAATGGGTTTATCTGGTGTGCTTCCCTGACCAGGACTCTTGCCCTCTGTTTCTTTAAAAAATAAAATAGAGTAAAAATCCTTATTGTCTACGCCAATTAATGAATCATCCGCAGACATTAAATTAAAGCCAAGTAAAGGAGAAGGATCATAGCCCTTTCACCCTTCCTATAGGGGAGCACACAGGCTTGCTGTAATTATAGAAACCAGACTTGGAAGAAGCCAGGAGACTGGCTGTTGTCAGAAGCACAGAAATAGGCTTCAGATCACTCCAAATCCTCAAGGCCAGACTTGGAGCCTCTGCTCTGACTTACTGCAGGTGGAGATTGTGTCCCAAACACCCCAACTGAGATTGGCTGGAGATCCAGGGATTGAACCCAGGCAAAAACGTGGTCAGAACTGGAAGGGATGCTGGCTGGGGATTCTGGGATCTGTAGTCCAAAGAAGTATGCTCCCACCGAAAGTAACTTCCCCCAGGCTCTGTGCAGGTCTCCTGCCCTGCTTCAAGAACATTTGCAAAATCAAGCTTCTTTTCCCCAGCCTTACATAAAGCAGAACCTTCTTGTTCCCTTTAAACTATGGGCCTTTCCACACTACACTGTTACAGTGCTATTATTCCACTTTCAACATTCTATGGAATTCTAGGGTTTGAAGTTTAGGGAGGGGCATTTAGAATTCTCAGCCAGAAAGCTCTTTGGCCTTAGTAAACTACAAACCCTAGAATCCCAAAGGATGCCAATAGTGGATAATAGCACTATAACAGTGTAGTGTGGAAAAGGCTTATTTCTGTATGTGTGTACTTGTGTGGTGCCCTCCATCAAACAACACACACAGCATGGATTTGTTTTCTGGGTCCCAAAGCAACAACAGGATTCTCTTTGTTTGGAATCAAGAATTAGGACTCCTGGAGGACTGAATTCTAACTTCCCTCCTATCCATCCACCACCAGTGTCAGAAAAAAATGGGGGTTCAAGGTTCTTCATAAAGCAGTAGGAGATCTCTCTGCTTTGGAATTCGCTCTCATAATGCCTCTTCACCTAGAAGTGGCTGCAAGGTGGTCTGATCTCAGAAGAGTGATTTTTTCATTTAACTTTGTACTTAGGGATGAAATGCTCTGTTTCGCTTTTCAAAAAAGCTGAAGGGGGCTGCTGATTATTTTAGAGTGTTTTAAAATATTTATTAAGCTATTTTCATCATCTAAAGAAGAGAGAATTTATTTTAAAAAAAGAATCAAGTGCCTTATGAGGTGGGCAACTATTACTCCTCTTTTTCAAATAACAAAACTGAAGATGAAGATCAGATTAAATACGCCTTTGGTTGGATCCACCATGGCTCTCCTTACGTTATGGAGCAGTGGTTCTCGGCCCTTAGTTCTCCAGACATTTTAGACCAGCTCTGAGAAGCCCTGATCATCATAGATAATGGTCAGGGATTCTGGAACTAAAGTTCAAAACAACTTGAAAGTCACTATTACAAAGGGCCAGAGGAATTTGGTGAATCCACCCTGAAATGAGATTTGAACCCAGGCTCCCTAAATCTTACAAGCACAGCTTGGGTGAGTTACCTATTGGACTACAATTCCCAGCATGCTCTAGTCAGCATTCTGGGAGTTGAAGTCCAAAAATTCTAAGCTCTGCTTTCAAAAATCTTAGCACAAGTTCTTTTACAGTCACCTTTACATCTGCCCTTTCATCCTGAAACAGCACAGTGCATTACTGTAAGCTGAAGGTACGTATGGCTGATCTTCAAGCATACCTGTCTGTCTCCAGAAAAGTCTACCAGATATCACAGGAAGTTCTCAGACTTAGGCCATTTCTGCACTAGATTGTTATAGTGCTATTATTCCAGTTTCAACATCCTATGGAATCCTGGGGTTTGCAGTTTAGGGAGGGGCATTTAGAATTCTCAGCCAGGAAGCTCTTTCACCTCATTAACCTACAAACCCCAGAATTCCACAGGAGGTTGAAAGTGGAATAATAGCACTATAACAGTCTAGTGTGGAAATAGTCTTAGTGGGGAATCTTTGGTCTTTAAGCTGTCTGAAACTACATTCCCATAATCCCTGGTTGGAGCTTCTGAGGCTGAAGTCGAAAATATGTTCCCCACCCCGAATATAATGTAATAGAACAGCCACTCCTAATTTGATCCACAAGTATTCTTGGGAACAGTGTCTCAGCCACTGGAGACTCCCTTTAGCTCATTACAGCTATTGCCTAATAGCCACATGAGATGGCCACCTCAATCATATAGAATAGCCTATGCACAAGACCAAAACCAAAATCAAAAAAAATTAAGGAAATAAAACATAGTTCACTCACTTTACTTAAACAGTCAAAAATGGGATCAAAACCCTTCTCTGAATACAGGAATTGGTCATTCTACCTGCTCTGCAGATATGATATTAGGCATGTAATTTAGGATTATTATCAATCCCATGCAAAGCAGCATCACACCAACCTTGCAAAGCAGCATCACACCAACCTTGTGAGGTAGATTAGGCCACCCAATAGTGAGCAGCCCAGCCTAGTCACAAGCATACATAGGATTAGAGTTATAATCTTATTTCCTATGGCATTATTCTCCATGATAACATCAGTATAGCACCTATGTAAAAAGTCTCTTTTAGGTTGCAATAGTTATTTCTTTAAAATAATCCATTACCATTTTTTGGCTTATTTGGCTACACAGCCACATTGACTTATATGTTAGCATTATGCCCATGGGAAAATGAGCGTTGAGACAGATTTCAACTGCTCCTGTATGCTATTGCCGCAGCTAAAGCACTGGCCTGGCTCTGAAACTGTTAAAATGCCACTCTAAGACTCTAGTCCTTGACATTCCTTATCTGAGAACAAGTTGCACTGAATCTGAGAAGACTTGTTTGTTAAGTAGGCATACACAGAGCTGTGCAGTTAAGCTTCACCAAGGAGGACAGGACACTGGTAAATAAATGAATTAAAAATGATGCTCATATGGAGAGAGTGAGTAATACAGCATTCTCACATTTTAGTCATCCCGACAAGAGTGCCGCAGGCTTCTGCACAAGATTACTTGCAGGGATCCTAGGTCTACCAGAGCCCCCCATTCTTCCTCTTCCGCAGTCTTTCTTTAGAACACAGCAGAGACAATGTAATTTATTCTGCAGTATCATGGGTCATGAGAACCAGTGTGGCATAGTGGCTTGAGTTTTGGACTATGACCCTCAGACATGCAAAACTATTGGGTGACCTAGGGCATGTCACGTGCACTGAGCCTCAGAAAACCCCATGATAGGTTTACCTTAGGGTTGCCATAAGTTGGAAACAATATGAAGACATGAAATAGAAACAATGATGAGTGATCTGCCAAACAGAATGTTGAGGGAAGCGGCAGGCTTAATTTCCATATTCTACTTTCAGACCGGTCAAATGTGTTGAGGAATTGAGAGATTTTTGGTAATGAGACTCTCAATCAGCAGAGTATCTTAGTAATTGCACAAAAACGGAAGTTGAACAGATTACCAGTCCCACTTCTATCACTCCACCCCAAACACACTTAACCTAGCTCAAAATAAACACAAGAAACAATTCGGTTAAAAATATAAAAGAATTTACTCACAAAATCTTGTGCATAGTCTACACAGGTTCAATTCTTGAAGAAGGTAGGAAGAAAATTAAGCACTCACATGCTTGCTGAAAATAATCCCTGTTAGGAGATCTCAGGGCATGCTTTCAGGACAAAAGGAAGGAGTAAATGGCAAGAGAACCTTTTTAAGACCAAAGAATGTGTACGTGCTGGAGGAAGAGGTGTTGACCAAAACAAACAGGAAGTTTTCTCTAGGCTATCTCTCTATGCCTACAATAAACATGCAAACAAACTAGCCAGTTAATTAAGCATGCAAAGGTTGCCACTCCCAACACCCCTTCTCAACCATGCATGCACCCCTGAAGTCCCATCTTGACTCGCAGGTTCTCAAAGCCGTCTCTTGGTAGAGGTTTGGTCAGGATATCAGCTACCATCTCAGTGGTTGGACAGTAGATCATCTTGATCATTCCATTCTCTGTCAGCTCACGTACTTTGTGGTATCTTGTTCCTATGTGCTTGCTGCGTGGTGTCATCTTCTCTGTTTGAGAAAGTTTAATACAGCTCTGGTTGTCTTCCATAACTTGAATTGGTTTTTCTTCATTTATTCCAAAATCAGACAACAATTGATCAAGCCATAGTAATTCTCTACATGCTTCTGATGCTGAAATATACTCTGCTTCTGTAGGGGATAAAGCCACCACACTCTGCTTGTGGCTGCCCCAAGAAATAGGGCCATCTCCATACAAAAATAGGAAACCACTGACTGAGTGATAATCTGCAAAATCACCAGCCCAATCTGCATCAGTGTAGCATACTAATTTAGGATTGCTGCTAGCTGGTAGCTTCAATTTAAAGTTGATAGTCCCTTTTAAGTATCTAGCTACCCTTTTTACTCCAGTCCAATCTTTCTTTGTGGGTGAGCTAACTTTCCTGCTCAGAATCCCTACAGCAGATGCAGTATCAGGTCTTGTGTTGGTAGACAGGTACAGAAGTTTTCCTATTGCTGTTCTGTAGAGACTATTATCTGGTAAAACATCACTTTCTTCAGTATTTTTAAGAAAATCTGTGGTCATGGGCGTTGCTACAGTGTAGGCATCTTGGAGTCCTAAGCTTTCTAAAAGTTCAGCAATCTTTTGTTTTTGATTTAGTAGAAAAGATCCATCTTGTTCTCTTTGAATCTCCATGCCCAAACAGTATTTTGCATCTCCTAACTCTTTCAATTCCACTTCTTTGTTCAAATGATGTACAACTTCTGAGTAGTCTTTATTTCTGTTGGTGGCTATAATCAAATCATCAACATAGGTCAGGATAAAGGCTGAATAACCTTCTTTGGTTCTGGTGTATAGACACTGATCTGCTTCTCCTTGCTTAAAGCCTAATTGTTTCAACATTGTGTCTAGTTTCTCATTCCAAGCTCTAGCAGCCTGTTTAAGTCCATACAAACCCTTGTTAAGCTTGCAAACCAGATGTGGTTGCTTCTGGTCTACAAAGCCTGGAGGTTGTCGCATGTACAGTTCCTCTGTTATTTGTCCATGTAAGAAAACAGTTTTTACATCAAGGTGTCTGACATCCATTTGTTTGGAAGCAGCTAGACTGAGAAGCAGTCTTACGGTACTGTGTTTAACAACAGGCGCAAATGTCTCATCAAAGTCTATTCCAAATTTCTGTGAGAAGCCTTGAGCAACTAGCCTTGCTTTGTAGCATTCCACCTTTCCTTGTGCATCCAGTTTCAGCTTGAAGACCCATCTGGATCCTATGGCTTTCTTTCCTGGTGGAAGTTCAGTAAGTGTCCATGTTCTATTCTTACGCAGTGCATCTATTTCTTCTTGTGCTGCTTTTCTCCACTGAGCTGCCTCAGTCGCAGGCATCTGTTCAATTTCTTCAAAGCTTGATGGTTCATTTGGTAACACTGATGTTGCGAGGTAGGACAAGCGTGGAGTTGGTACACCTTTGTTGGGTCGCATTGAGCGTCTGGGAACCTGTTCTGGAACCTGGTCTGTCTCTACCGCATCCTCTGGTCCAGTGCTCAGGTCAGAGCCATCTGCATCCCCTTCTCTTAGTGTCCTGCTCTCTGCTTTTAGCTTGCTTTCTGCAGCATATATTTCAGTCCTTTGTTCAGAATCAGGTTGTGTAGCTGCTTGTCGTATTTCAGATGAAGGCAACATCTGCACTTCTAAGAGAGGTTCAACATCTTGCTCTTCTTCTTCCAGTGATTCTAAGATAGTCTCTCGTTCATCTGGAAAGTCTATGACAGCTCCTCTCTTATCAACTCTACTTTGTTCATCAAAGTAAACTACATGCCTGGTAGCAACTTCACCAGTCTTTAAGTTCATTACTCTATAGCCTTTGCTTCCAGGAGCATAGCCAATTAGAATAGTCTGCTCTGCTCTTGCACCTAGTTTGTGTCACTTCTGTTGTGGTATGTATGAACATGCAATACTTCCAAAGGTTCTAATGTGTTTCATGTCTGGTACTCTGCCATGCCATAATTGAAATGGTGTTTGTGTAGTGCCTTTTGTTGGCAATCTATTCTGGAGATACGTTGTGGTCATAAAGGCATCACCCCAAAATTTACTGGGAAGATCAGCATCTGCCAGCATGTACTTTGTCATCTCCAGGAGAGATCTCAGTTTCCTTTCAGCAAGTCCCTTCCTGCTCAGGAGTGTAAGGAACGCTCCTCCTGTGCAAAATGCCATGCTCTTCCAGGAAAGCTTGTGTGCGATGTGAAATGTACTCACCAGCGCCATCTGTCTGGATAGCTTTAGGTGTTATCTCAAACTTGGTTCTCACCATGACAACATACTTCTGTAGCATGTCTTGGGCTTGACTCTTCTCTTTCAGAAGATAAGTAACACAATACCTTGAAAAATCATCCACAAAAATTAAAGCATATCTGTTTCCACCAAGTGAAGGAACATTAAATGGACCACACAAATCACTGTGAATGAGATCCAGTACCTTAGTGGTTCTCTTTTCAGTCCTTAGATGAAATGAGGTCTGACTGACTTTTGTTCAACACAAGTTACGCACCTGGTAGTACTCTCATTGTATTGTTGATTCACCTTGATTCCTGTGGCCAAACTCTGGTTCTGTAGTTCAAGAACTGCCTTTGGATCACGATGTCCAAGACGTCTGTGCCATAGGTCAAGGCTGTTCTCATTCATCTGTGCTCTAGCAACATTAGCTTGTTGAGCTGAAAGGTGCAACTCATAGACACCATTATTCTCAAATGCTTCTGCAAAAAGGACATTATCTTTGGTAACTGTGCATTTTCCTTGTTTGAAAAGTATTTCAAATCCTTTCTTATCCAAAGCAGACACACTGAGCATGTTGCAGTGTAATTCAGGAACAAACAAGACATCACTTGCTACATTCTGGGTAACTTTGCCATTAGGCAATAGACAGTTTAAAGTGCAGCTTCCTGACCCCAGGATCTGCATGGATTCACCATTTGCAGCTTGAATTTTTCCTGTTGCATCTCAACGAATTTTATCAAAATAAGCATCAGAAAATGTGCTGTGATTGGTACAGCCAGAATCTATAATCCAACAATTATTTTTCTGCTTGTAGTCATTAACTGCCAGAGTCTGTCCCATTAAAAGAAAATTACTTCTCCTGTAAGACTGTTTGCTTGATTCACCTACTTCATGCTGCCTTTGTCTTGTAAATTTCTTACTTGGAGAGCTACCATTGGCTGAGGACTTTTTGGGAAGGGTACAGTTTTTTGCAATGTGACCCTTCTTATTGCAGTTATAGCAACTGACCTCTGATTGGTCCCTAGGCAGAGCTTTGGATCTGCCCTTCTTAGTGGCCAGGTAATTTGATCCACTTGGTCTCTGTGTATGATTAAAAGGGGAGGCCCCTTGATCAATGCATTCCTCTCCTAGTTTAGACATAGCTTCATTAAAGGTTAGTCCTTTTAAGTTTTGTAAGAGAGAGATGAAGGGATTGAACTCTGATCCCAGAGTTCCAGTCAGGAAGCAAACTTTTTGTCTATCAGAAAACTGGAATCCATAGGAATTCAACTTATCAAAAATCATAATCAGTTTGCTGATGTAAGCTTCACAGCCTGCTTTAGTATGAAGGCGAAGCTGTAGAAGTTCCCTCGTCCAGATTGACTGAGACTTTTCATATGAACGACCACAAACTTCTTTAATTTTGTCTAACATTTCTTTTGCAGTGGTACAGTCTCTTACATAAAGTAGCTGATTGGCCTCCAGTGCATTACCAATCAGGTACTGTGCTGTGGCATCTTTTCTCAACCGTTGTTCTGCAGCTTCACCACTTGGTTTTTCTTTTTCAATTGCATCAAGAACATTACGGTGATTAAAGGCTAAATTTAATTTTTGTCTCCATTCTGTATAGCTCTCATTGGTGAGTCGCACAAGTCTGGGTTTTGAAGCCAGGTCTAAATCTGCATGCAGCATTTTTGCTTTAGTTAGCAATCCCCCCCCCCAAAAAATCAGCACCCAAAAAGGTAAAAGGTAAAAATTCTCTAGTTAGATCTGTGTTTCCAAAAAGGGGGGAAGGGGAAAAAAAAAAACAGCCGCTTTCACAAGAAAGACACAATGCAAAAAATAACTAAAACCCGAAAAATCTGGTAACTGTTCTGTTCTGGGACCCCATAACCTGTTGGGGAATTGAGAGATTTTTGGTAATGAGACTCTCAATCAGCAGAGTATCTTAGTAATTGCACAAAAACCAAAGGTGAACAGATTACCAGTCCCACTTCTATCACTCCACCCCAAACACACTTAACCTAGCTCAAAATAAACACAAGAAACAATTTGGTTAAAAATATAAAAGAATTTACTCACAAAATCTTGTGCATAGTCTACATAGGTTCAATTCTTGAAGAAGGTAGGAAGAAAATTAAGCACTCACATGCTTGCTGAAAATAATCCCTGTTAGGAGATCTCAGGGCATGCTTTCAGGACAAAAGGCGAAGACAAAAGGAAGGAGTAAATGGCAAGAGAACCTTTTTAAGACCAAAGAATGTGTACCTGCTGGAGGAAGAGGTATGGACCAAAACAAACAGGAAGTTTTCTCTAGGCTATCTCTCTATGCCTACAATAAACATGCAAACAAACTAGCCAGTTAATTAAGCATGCAAAGGTTGCCACTCCCAACAAAATGAACTTATAGGTCAGTGGAAGAACACTTGTTTTGAATGCAGAAGGTAACAGGTTAAATCCCTGCCACTCCCACTGAAAGATCAGGTGATGGGAAACACCTTTAGGAGAGTGGCCAGCTGCTGGTAGCACTTGTCAGAAAACGGGTAACACAGGACTAGATGGGAAAATGCCAGCCTTGTGGAAGGCAACACTTCTTAGCATAGCTGTGGTATGACTACAACCTAGCAGAGTGACTGTCAGTGGAGAAGAGCTTGAGGGCTAACCCATCAACATGTGGCCTTCTGGGTGGTTTGGACTCCAACTCCTGTCGATCCTGGGAGACATAATATAATGTGAGTTGTATTGCAAAGATATCTGGAGGTCCCCATGCTGATGAAGGGAAGTCAACTGTTTTAGAACAAAAAGTCTTCAGTGGTGAAGAGAAACCTAAGTTGGCTTAAATATTTATCTATCTATTTTTATATATTTACAACTGCCTATATTGATATAGCTCAGCCATGGAAACCCACTGGATGACCTTGGATGAGTCACACTCTCTCAGCCTCAGAAGAAGACAAAGATTAAACCCTCTCTGAACACATTCTGCCAAGGAAGGCCTTTGATAGCTTTGCCTTAAGGTTGTCATAAATCAGAAATAACTTGAAGGCACACGACGACGACAACATATCTGTATCTATCAAACATAGGATTTAGCCTAGTTGTCAGTCTCAGTGAAGCTCATATGAGTGTTGGTTTACCAAGTTTCCATTAATACAAGTTGTTCCCATTGATTTTCTGGGTCTCTGCTAAGTAGACTATCAGGTAGATTTCAGCCATGTCCTCCTAGTATAGGTATTACATAGATTTTTTTTTTTAACAAAACCTGGCAGGTACAGAGGATTGGATCTGCCATGCAGGAAAGGACCTGTTTGGGGCAGCACCAGGTGGGTGGAAGAAGAACAGAAAAGAAAGTAGGAATTGGTGTCTAGAGAGTGCTGAAAGACTGACTGAAGCACAAAGCAGCATGGCAGGAAGGGAGACTGCAATTTGAATTCTGTTTCAGGCAGCATAATGTCTTGGGCCAGCACTGTAAATATTTGTGTTACAGTAAATGTCCAGTGAGGTTATGTTATCTTACCAGCAGTTCTTAAAAGAACTCTGAAAAACCACTGGGAAATGTCAGAACACTCTCAATGCATATTGATACATGTCTAGGTTTCAGCATTTTCTTTTCTGAACCATTGTCTTTTACTGGTTGTTAACAGGGATGATGCCAATGCCTACAGAAACCAAGAAATGTGGACATTTATGAAGGGCACTGGCTTGTCCTTGGGATTTGTCAGTAAATACCAAAATTTTTCTGATGCTGCAGCCCTTTTCACCCAACTGTACGCAGAACCAACTTGACATATCCAGGAACGCTGCAAAAATGTATACGACTTGAATCTGTGTGTAGGTTCTGTTATGACAGCGGGATCAATACATTGAGGCAGCGGAGTGGGGAAGGGGGAGGACTTACTCTCACTTCCTTCCCTCCATGTTAATCCTTTGCACAACTGCAGTGTGGTAAGGCTTTCTGGGTGCTATCCCACGCCCTTCAAAAACCCATTTATGACCACGAAATGTCGACCGTGACAAATGCAATCCGTGCAACTATCTCACTTGTGGGCCTTAGTTAATGCTGTGGTTCCCAGGAGAATATTTATAGGAATAGAGCTTGAAAGGCAGCCAGCATGCGCAAGGAACTCGACACTAGCAGGGAGGTCTCAGGTCAGCTTCCCCCTCCACTTTGGCTTGGCCTGATTGAAGGGCTTTGTTGTCGTTGTGTATCTTCGAGTGATTTCTGACTTATGGCAGTCCTAAGGCACACTTGTCACAGGATTTTTTGGCAACATTTGTTCAGAGGAAGTTTGCCATTACCTTCCTCTGAGACTGAGAGAGTGTGACTTGCCCAAGATAAACCAATGGGTTTCCATGGTCAAGCGTGGAATCGAACCCTGGCCTCCCAGAGTCCTAGTCCCATGCTCAAAACACACAAACCACAAAATTTGAATTTGTGTGTATGTTTTCTTGTTGTTGTGTGTCTTCAAGTCATTTCTGACTTATGGCAACCCTAAGGCAAACCTGTCATGGGGTTTTCTGAGGTTGAGAGTATGTGATGCACCCAAGGTCATCATGGCCAAGCAGGGTTTCCATGGCTGACTGGGGAACCAAACCCAAGGCTATTTCCACACTACACTGTTCTAGTGCTATTATTCCACTTTCAACATTCTAGGGAATCCTGGGGTTTGCAGTTTAGGGAGAAGCATTTAGAATTCTCAGCCAGAGAGCTCTTTGGCTTAAGTAAACTACAAACCCCAGAATTCCACAGGATGTTGAAAGTATAGGGCAGAAATGGCCCTAATCTCCAGGGTTATAGCTCAACACTCAAACCACTGTACCACACTGGCTCTGTGTAGGTTTTGCTTCCTTTAAAAATATAAAAAGGAGGAAGGGAGAGATGTTTGGGTGGGGGGGAGAGGTCAAGCCAACCTATTGTTTTCTTCTGATGCAAAAGTCCTCCCTTCTCTCTCCCTGCCACTCAGATATTTACAGCCTGGTTGAGACTAGAGCTTGTAGGAAAGCTATGGATTTCCAGATGTTTTGAACACTGATTCCTATCATGTTGGCCATACTGAAAGGGAGGGATGAGAACTGAAGTCCAAGACATCTAGAGGACCGAAGGCTTCTCTGCTTCTGGATCAAAGAAAGGCTTGTTGTGCATGTTGCTAAACAGAGATGTAAATCCTTGCCTGTTCTATCTCTCGCAGGTAGGGACAAATATTTATTGTGGCTGTCTCGCCACTGCAGGAGAAAACAGACAGTCCACCCAAGTGTTCTTCCTCTATTCAGACAGTGTGTAGCATTGTGGAGGAATTATTCTGTATAAAACAAATGTGGTTCTTTTGTGCAAAAACCTGCTTGCTGCACAAAAAAAAACAGGTTTCTTGCACAAGAAATGGTATTCTCTGCACAGAAAATAAGGTTTTTCTCACACAGGAAACCTGTGGAGGGGAAGAAAAAAAACATGCTTTCCAATGCAGAATCATCCTTCCACTCCTTGGGGAAACTTGAATATGGGAAGGCCACTGAGCAAGATTCTCTCTGGTCTATTGTTCTTACTGATAGGGTTTCCTGACTGTCAGATATCCATTTTTTCAACCTAGGAAAGATGAATAACAAAGATTCTTTCCGCCCTTTTCCAAAACACCTTCTCTTTCAGATGTCTCAGAAGATAGTCCTGGCTGTGAATCAGGGCTGAATAAAGATTCTTCTTCCTCTTAAATAATATTTTAATTATTCTGTTGTTGTTGTGTGTCTTCAAGTCATTTCTGACTTATGGTGATCCTAACCCAACCTTATCACAGGGTTTCTGGGACTGAGAGCATATGATGTGCCCAAGGTTACCCTGTGGGATTCCATGGCTGAGTGGGGAATCAAACCCTGGTCTCTAGATGTAGTCCAACACTCAAACCACCACTCTACGCTGGCTCTTAATTATTAATAATTATTCTACTTATGATAAAATACCAATAATATCAATGGCTGGCATCCTTTTGAGCAATTGCAAATGCATAAGCTAGATTTACCCATTCATAACTGTTTGGTATTCATATTTACGATTGTGGAAATATTGCTACTATCGCAAACATACACCCCTATCCGCATTAACAGCCAGCAGCTGCAAAGTGAGACAAGGATCTGTTATGCTTATGGTCATGGCTTGGCAGGATGATGCTTCTAGCCTCCTCCTGCCAGTGATCTGCAGTGAGACAATCAGAAGCAGGACTCGTGTCACAACTCGTCTCACTGCAGATCACTGGCAAGAGGAGGCTAGAAATATCATCCTGCTGTGTCCCAACCACAAGCAGAACAGACCTCTGTCACTCACTGCAGCTGCTGGCTGTTAAGGTAGGTTTGGGGAGTCGGGTCAGGAAACAATATGTAGTTACATATTCATAACTATGACTGTGATGCAGGATCTCAGGCTATATTATTAATATTATTTATACTAATATTATATTATATATTATATTAATAATATTTTTTTATAATACATTCAAGCATTCAGACTCCTTCACATGTATTATTTAAGTCAGAAGTGCAAAACACATGCCCATGAGCTCCCATACCATTTCTCCATCCCCTTCAGACTCCTTGCCAATGATTTAGTTGCTGCCTTTTCTGTTGCTTTTGTTGTTTTCAAACAAGGCGAATCACAGCTGCTGGGAGCGTCTAGGAGTGAGGATTCTCCTCTAAAGCAAAGAGCAGGGACTCACTTTAGCAACAAAGTGCCTTTTCTGGAGGTGTTTCAAAACCAGAAGTGAACTTTTGGTCACTTCCAGATTTAAAATGTATCTCTATTAAGAAGTATATGTAGGGGGTATCTGTCACAAGTCCCAGAGCAGACCAAAATTGCTCCTTGGATCTATCAAAGTAACCCGTTCCCTATCAAGGTATAACCTTTTAAGTCACTTTGGAAAGCAGTGATCGGTAATGTGTGCTCTTCAGATGTTGCTGGAATAGACTTTTTAGTTTTAGATAACATGGCCAATGGTGAAGGCTAATGGGAGCTTCAGTTCAACATCTGAAGATCGCCACGTTCCCCCCTCTCCAACTACCAGTAGCAGATGATGACTCTCATGTCCGTGAGGCCATAAATCCATGCCAGGTTTTAGTACAGACTTTAAAGGAATAGCCAAGGAGCTGATGCTTTGTTTGGGAGATAGAGTTCAGCAACCTGGATAGCACCTTAAATATTCAATTTAAAACCTGGAGCAGATAAATTTAAGTCAGTATTATTGCTCCCCCCATATTTCAGACTGCCAGGCAGAATGGCTCATCTAAGGACATTTAATGAGTTCATGATTTGACCCAGGGACATCTAGATTCACAGCTTTGTTTCTTGGGGAATACCTCGGAATAGATGCAGCAGAGGCCTTGGCAGGCCATAGTGCAGCTAGGAGCTCTTCCATTCGGGCATGGTAAGATGACAAACACGACAGCATGCAGTGTCTTTTCTAGTTCAAGTAATAAACCAAGTATAGTGCAGAGATCAAGTTATAAACCATCTCTGCTCAGACAGATCCATTTTTCAAAGTCCCCATGGGAGCTAAATTCACTCTCCATTGAAGCACATGGAATTAAGCATAGAAAGTTTTGAAGAACACAAAGATTCTGGGAAAGCTTTTTCGTATAGTCGTTTGTCATTAATACAAAATTGGTTGATTTAAGTAATCAAGCAGGAGCAGTGTGAAAAAAGCCATTTCCCATTAGAGTTTAATCTCTGTAAAAGGAGATACAGACCACGGAGCTACTTGGAAGCCCTCTGGTCTTCTCATAGGCATGCAGCATGGAGGTAGCTACTCAGTGCACTTTGCACATGGTCAGGGTCACTCATTTCTTTACATGCTTTTAGGCTAAGGGTCGGCATTGAATACATTTTAGCTTCGAGATAGGGCTCACAGAGCATCTTTATCTACAGGTAGTTTTTGTTTGTTTGGGACAGACTCACCATGCTGCTGAATAGTCATACAAATACACGGTATGCTGGATGTTAGAAAAGGGACTGGAACGTATTGAACTGAGAGTCTAGTTGCTTACATAATAGGAAATGACTAAACATCCTGAGCATGGGAGGTCTAGATGAATGATCCTACCCGTCTTAGTGTTCTTGTATGAGCATCTGGATTTGTGGATGGTCCCTAATTCTACGGAGAAAATTCTAGTGTTACTTGGGAGTTAATGTCTAGACATTCAGAAATTAAATGTATGTTTTCAGTCAGTTAGAAGAAGCTGCTATATTTCAGTGCCCAGTCTCTGTCATTCATTTTTAGCCTCATGTCATTCATTTCAATTATCCTGATATTTACTGGAAGTCAAATTCTGCCAAGAGTATGGGGTCCTTGCAGACAATTTCATCATCTTGAAGGTGGAAGAGGCAACAAGAGGATTTTAAATCTGATCCTAAACAACAATGATGACCTGGTTAATGAGGTGGAAGTGGTGGGATCCTTAGGTGGGAGTGACCATGTTCTCCCAGAATTTGTTATACAGTGGAAAGGGGAAGCCAAGTGTAGTCAAACACTCATTCTAGACTTTAAGAAAGCTGATTTCAGTAAACTTATGGAAACAATGGATGTGATCTTGTGGTCAGGAATACTAAAAAAGAAGGGAGTTCATGATGGATGGGAGTTTCTTAAGAGTGAGTTATTGAAGGCACAATTTCAAACAATTCCAATGAGGAGGAAAAATGAGAAGTGTCTAGAGGAAGCAGGATGGATGTCTAAAGAAATGGACAAAGGGGGAAATCACCAAAGAGGAATTCAAATGAATAGTGAGCATGTGTAAGGAGAAAGTCAGAAAAGCTAAAATGCAGAACAAGCTCAGGCTTGCTAGAGAGGTTAAAAATAATAAAAAGATCATTTTTGGTTATGTCCATAGCAAAAGGCAGAACAAAGAATTGGTAGGGCCACTATGCGGAGAAGATGGAGAAATATTAACAGGGGACAGAGAAAAGGCAGAACTACTTACACCTCCTTTGCCTCCATCTTCTCCCAAAAGGAAAACAGTTCTTAACCTGGGGAAAATGGAGAAGATGATGCAGCAGGGGAAATGCAGCACAGAATAGGTGAAGAGATATTCATCTGTCTGTTCTAAATGAATTCAAGTCTTCAGGGCCAGATGAACTATATCCACGGGTATTAAAAGAACTGGCAGAAGTAATCTCAGAGCCACGGGCAATAATCTTGGAGAATTCTTGGAGAACAGGAGAAATACCAGCAGACTGGAGGAGGGCAAATGTTGTCTCCATCTTCAAAAAGAAAGAAAAGAGGGCCCAAACGATTATGCCCAGGCTTGACATCAATACCAGGAAAGATTCTAAAGCAGATCATTAAACAGATAATCTGTAAGCCCTTAGAAAGGAATGCAGTGATCACTAAAAGTCAATGTGGGTTATTCAAAAACAAGTCATGCCAGATTAATTGTATCTCTTTTTTTGATAGAGTTACAAGGTTATTAGATGAAGGAAATGCTGTGGATGTAACATATCTTGATTTCAGTAAGGTCTTTGGCAAGGTCCCCCATGGTATTCTTGCAAACAAGCTAGTAAATGTGGGCTAGACAATATTACTGTTAGATGGATTCATAACTGGTTGACCAATCAAAACTAAAGGATAGCCACCAATGACTCCTCTTCATTTTTGAGAGAAGTGACTAGTGAGGTGCCACAGGTTCAGTCTTGGGTCAATGTATTCAATATCTGTATAAATGACTTGGATGATGGAATAGAGGCCATGCCTATCAAATTTGCAGGTGACACCAAATTGAGAGGAGTAGTGAATACCCCTGAGGACAGGATCAGATTAAAGAGCAGAACCAAAACTACAAGATGAATTTCAAAAGGAGAAATATAAGGTACTACACTTAGGCAGAAAAAAAATGAAACGCACAGATACAGAATGGGTGATATCTGGCTTAACCACAGGACATGTACAACGGATCTAGAAGTCTTTGCAGACCACAAACTGAGCATGACTCAACAGTGTGATGCAGCAGCTTAAAAATCAAATTTGATTCTAGGCTGCATCAATGGGGGTATAGTGTCTATCTGGGTCAAGGGAAGTAACAGTACCACTCTATTCTGCCTTGATCAGACCACATTTGGAATATTGTGTCCAGTTCCTGGCACCACAGTTCAAGAAGGACATTGACAAGCTGGAACGTGTCCAGAGGAGGGTGACCAAAATGGTAGAAGGCCTGGAAACCATGCTGTATGAGAAGCAGCTTAGGGAGCTGGGTATGTTTAGCCTGGAGAAGAAAAGGTTAAGAGATGACATGATAACCATGTTTAAATATTTGAAGGGATGTCATATGGAGGATGGAGCAAGCCTGTTGTCTGCTGCTGTAGAGATTAGGACACAGAACAATGACTTCAAACTAGAGGAAAAGAGATCCCACCTAAACATTAGGAAGAACTGCCTGATGGTAAGAGCAGTTCAGCCATGGAACATGCTGCCTCAGACTGTGGTAGAGATTCCTTCTTTGGAGGTTTTTAAACAGAGGTTGGTTGGCCATCTGTCAGGAGTGTTTTGATTGTGTCTTCTTTGCATGGCATGGGGTTGGATTCGATAGCCTTTATGGTCTCTTCTAGTTCTATGATTCTATTATTCCAATGTGGCAAGGAAGAGCTGTAGTCCAACAGTAGATTAGATGCTTTAAAATAAATGCAAACAGTTCTGGATACAATTTCCAGTGTTTCTGCTAGGTCTGGGAGAGAGCTCTGTCTGAAACTGGGGAAAGCCATACTAATCAAGGAAGAATCGATTTTGTAGCTCTCCACCTTTAGGCCACTATATGTTTTCAACTTCATTTCCCAGAGGCTCCAGTCACCCTGACCAGGGGATGTAGGAGGTGAAGTTCAAAACATTTGGAGGCCCAAAGACTGAGACCACACAAGAGGACAGTACAGAGCTAGCTAGCCTAATTCTCTGGCCCTGTACAAACACAGTTCTTAACTGGATGGCCACTGTGCCATTGTACTTACTTTACGCCAGTTTGCTCTGTCAACATTCTCCTTCCAACCATGTGAAAACCTAGACAGGGGACCAGCAATCCACACATTCTGGACTCTGGAAGATCGACCTACCCTATTTTGGACTTCTCTGGAGGGCCATAGCCATCATTGAGGGCATAATTTGGGGTGACCAGAAGTGATGATGTGTCAGTTTTGCTTTCTTGAGGGGCAGTTTGGGATGAGAGAGAGTCGCTTCTTAAGGGTAAGAAATCACCCAAAACACAATGCTTGTATAGGTTTTAACATAGTTGTTTTGGCTGGAAAATGGACTGAAATTTCAGGGGGGTGGTCTTTGTGGGGGTCAACAGTGTCCCCAGGGACTACACTAAATTCCCTCCTCCCCAGGGGGCTATGCACAGGCTGCACAATTTTCCCCTCTGCTTCAGAATATACTTCCTATGTCAGGAAACAGGCTACGGTCTAGAAGAACTCATGCGGTAATAAATCTGCTAGTTTTAAAGGTGCCACAAGACTCTTGTTGTTTAAGGCTCGCTGGAAAGTGTTCCTCTCCCTCCCTTCTCAGCACCCATTTGGTCTTCAGAAAACACTGCTGGTGGTCGCAGCAGCTGATTACACACAGAGACCTATTATTTTCTTTGCTTCCTAGTTCTCAAGCCATTCACCAGAACCGCCAACCAATTAAAGGTCCTTTCAATCAATTAAGTGCCTGGCCTTTCACTGATTAATTGAATAAATGTTAGCATGCCCGTGGCAAAAGCTCAATGGCATGCCTTTCCCTCCGAACAGCAAGAGGCAATTTCTCTTCTCGGTGCGACAGTTCGATGCAGACAAAAAAAAGAAAAGAAAAAAAAAGCCACAATTCACTCCTAGGAAGAATGTTTTAGTCTCAGGGACATTCTCTGTTATGGGAGCACATCAAAGCGAGAACAAGCTTCAAAAGTTAAACTGAAGATACATCAGTATTGTGAAAGGGCAGGTTCAAAAGAAGGGTGCTGTGGATTTTTCAAGTGAATGTCTTCCCAGAATCCCTAGGTCCTCCTGCTTGAAGGAAAACCACAGGAGTTTTCACCCTGAAAGACACAATATCTGGTCCTTTTTTAAAGGAAATGGATTTTCCTTCCTGTACTGTTCTAACCCTGTCAAAGACACTTGCTCTGACAGCCCTACTTTCCCAAAAAGGTCTGCACACTTTCTGCTCTCCTATATTGCTCCAGTTCTTCTGTCTTGCTATTCCTTTTACCTGGAATGCCCTCTCTGAACTTTTTCAGACATTCTTATGGTCACCCATGAGACAATAAGCCTCGTGTGCCACTAGTCTCACGTTCATTACTTCTCTTCTGGGCCAGTGGGGAGCACAGACAGTCCTCCACATTTGCAGGTTTCACTTTTGCGTATTTGATTATTCATGGATTATTTGCTGTCACCTCTGCTGCTGCCCTATGCCATTTTAATAGGGACTGCAAGCCTCATGAGACTGAGAAACTGCAAACGAGGCTTGTAAGTCTCTATTAAAAATGGTGTCAGGCAGCACTGGAGGTGGCAGTAAGCCCCACCAGCCACCCACTCCTGCCTTGTGAAGGAACCCTGGTGCCTCAGAGGAATCCATGGTGCATTGAATGTGGTGATCATACTTTTTGTGTGTGTGTTAAATATGGTTTGGGAGGGTCTAGAGTTATTCACGTTTTTTCCACTTTCACAGGGGTCCTGTGCCCCTAAACCTAGGGAATGTGGAGGGATGACTGTAATTTGAAAACTTTCACTTCCATTTTTCATTAACCACAGTTTGTTGGGATTAGAGTACATGAGAAACCTTGGTTATTATTAACTGTGGTTTGTTGGAAACAAACCAACTACAATCCCTCAGTTAGGAAGCTGGATTGTTTCAAACATGCTGTAGTTCAGGTTGAGGGTTCCAATACAGTGTTGAACTGTGGTTAATTGAAATATGAACTGAAAATTTCCAGTCTCTTCCTTGCAATCATGCCAGATAAGGAGGCACACACAAGCCAAGAAGAAAAACTAGGGTTGTCCTCATAAAAATAAACTATGGTTTATCATAGCATCTCAAGATGAACTTTCTGTTTTCCCACCACTTTTAAAATCAGTTTTGAAATCATGTTTCCATGAATTGTTTGACACTGCATCCACTGTGAAAGTCTCTCTTTTTGGTTTTGGTTTCGTTTTGTAATTTTTTTGTTTTGCATAATAAAAGAAGACAGAAAGAGACAAAGAAAGGTAATATAAATAACACAAAAGTACTACAAAACACATAGCAATACAAAGAAATAAGCCATAAAAATAAACTACACGACAATATAATATTTAAAAAATTAAAAAATGATACAACTACAAATATTAAACTAAACTACAACAGAGTTACACACAACTAAAAATTGGTAGTTTTTAAAGCTCTTTAATATAGAGAATGTTCATTTTAAGAATATTAATATATTAATTTTAATACAGAATAGAAGAAGGTATTAATGATTAAAATTGTTAAGCTATTATTAAGTTTTCAAAAAAATGATACCTGATAAGCAAGTTAGAATTGTTATTAACAATCTATTTAGAACTATTAATTACCAGCTAATTTTGTAAGTGTAGCTCTACTATGAAAATAAATAATAGGCAACAAGTATTAACTCCAGTTTTATTTTAGGACCTAAGGGTTAGTTGTTACTAGTTGCTGGATTATTATTTGCTGTTGGTAGCAAGGACAGGAACCAATTTTTTTTACTCTGAGACTGTCTTAACTGAAACAAAGCCTTTGTAGGCACAATTCATTTGCTCATTCATCCTCTGAGTTATGCCTCCTCTTCTCCCTTTTGTAAATTCCCCGGGGCATAAATTAGTTTGTTGACCACCATATATGTTGGTGGCACTGTATCACTAGAAGATGACAACATGTGGTACATACTGAGAGATGACAAGGTTGTCTGCACAAAAGCAGAAACTTCAGTTTGCCTGAACTCAAAATATTTTATTTTAAAGGCCTGCTTATGCCTGAAATTCAATGTTCAAATACTCATGAATCACTTATAACTGGGGTTTTTCATTTGTTCTTGCATTGCAAGTCCCTTCCATCCCAGTCAGTATGACTAATAGTTAGTGATGATCCAGTCCAACAACCCAACAATATCCAGAAGGCCAAAACTTCCCTACCTGAGCCTGCAGTTGAAACATTCACTCTTATTTGCTTATTTTCTCTTTATGGAAGGTCCAGGTTATGCCAGCAGTGGTGGTTCCTCCCATGCCAGTGAGCTGAGCTGAATATCTCAATATCAAAGGAATTATCCAAGGTGCTGAATCCTATCAGTGCTTTGCCTAAAGCTCAGTCTTTAAAACTCAGGCTAAAACCCAACTTACCAATGAGCTATGCTACCATACAAAATTTCCACATACTGCTGTACTGCTGAAAAGCTAATAATAATAATAATAATAATAATAATAATAATAATAATAATAATCTGAGGAGACATGATGCTCTAGATTCCTTGCCCATTAACTAAAACTGCTCTATGAGGTCATGATGTCTTCTCATTTGTTGCAGGTGATCTGTGGCCAAGATGAGGTTACAGAAGAGGAGGAAGAAGACAATGGAAAACCACCCAAAGAGCAACAAAGATCCCGGGTACAAAAGAAGAAGAGCCAACTCTCCCTAAAGTCCTCCTCGGTAGCTTTATCCAACTTACAGAACACAAGTCTACTAGAGCTGGCCTCCAACAACCAAGAATTTTGGGATGTCTTAGAGAGTTTATCCAAGCAAGGCCAAGGTCCACAGCCCCTGCGTGGTCGAAGGGACTCTGTCGGAAGCCCCAGTCGGCTTAAGAAAATATTCGGCTGGGGTGACTTCTACTCCAACATCAAGACAGTCAAGTTAAATCTTTTGATCACGGGCAAAGTGGTTGACCACGGGAATGGCACAGTCAATGTCTTCTTCCGTCACAACTCCACCGGACATGGCAACATCTCTGTCAGCCTGGTGCCCCCCAACAAAGCTGTGGAGTTTGACCTTGAGCAACAAATCTTCATTGAGGCAAAAGAATCCAAGATCTTCAACTGCAGGGTGGAGTATGAGAAAGTGGACAAGGCGAAGAAGACCACCTTGTGTACTTACGACCCATCCAAGACCTGCTTCCTGAACCACATACAGAGTCAGGTTTCCTGGGTGTGCTCCAAGCCCTTCAAGGTCATCTGTATCTACATCACCTTCTACAGCATAGACTACAGGCTTGTGCAGAAAGTGTGTCCTGACTACAACTACCATAACAAAGTTCCTTATTATCCCTCTGGGTGACAACGTACTTCTTCTGAGCTCAGAAGCAGCTGAAGTCCCAAGCGCAACTTGACTTGGGGTTTGGGAGCAGCAAACAGAGGCCATGAGCTGGGAGAAGGTTGCGTCTTATTTCCCCAGTGCTAGACCAACCACCCAACAGACCCGGCCTCTGCTAAAGGACAGTCAGTTTGGAGGGGAGTTTGAGAGAACACAGACCAGCAGTCCATGCTCACAAGAAGCTCTGCAGTCTTTGAAAAGAATACCGTCTCCAACCAAATCCACAACCTCCCCACTTTCATGCATACACTCAGGCCGAATCATTTCAATGCTCAAAGCAGAAATTCAAAATTGCATTTTCTCTTCATTCTTACCCAATCCATCAGGGAATTCTGCTATGAAAACTTACATGGGGCTTGTGCAGGAGAAGAACTGACAGGGTGGCTAGAACCTCTAAATCAAAGGTGAGCACCTCTGGCCTTCCAAATGTTGTTGGTTTGTAACTCCCAGATTTCATTAAGTTTGGCTATGTTGGTTGGGGCTGCTGGGGGTTGCACTTCAATAACATTTGGAGGGCTAGAGAATTCTCACCCCTGCTCTAAGACAAAGACAAACAACTATGGCCTCCCAGATGTTTCTGGACTGTAATTCTGATGATGCCTTGCCACGGGCTTTACTAGCAAGGGCTGATGGGAGCTCTAGTATGAAGACATTTGGAGGGGGGTCACAGTAGACCGTCCTTGCCCTAGGTTCAGATTTGTCTATTTCCCATTTACCCACCCTTAAGGACGCCTAAAATCTGCCAGCTGTTGCCTTGCCCTGCTTCATCTCCTTCACCCTTCCCCTCCAAGAGAGTCTCTTTAACAAGCTGGGAAAAAAATAGATTGAGCCACTGGAACATTTCAGTTTCCCAAGAGCCATCCTTGGGTCATAAATTGTGCATGATCAGCTCTCTGACAGATAGGTGGAAAACCAAGGTGCTTGACAATAATTGTTCCTTCTTTCCAGTTCAGTTGCTGTGCTAAGCCCTCTTCCTTGCAACTAATTTGATCAAGCTCCCCTTATGGCAAGGTCCTAGTACCTCCTAATGGGCGAGGTTTATCTGACTAGGATACTGATATAACTGACCTTTTGTTGCTACAACAAATGTCTCAGAGCGCTGTGTAGGTAGTGCCACAGAAAAGAATGCAACCCAAACAAAACAATTGCACTGTTGCTTATTTTAAAGTAAGGGTGGGCCACATGCAGGATATCTTTCTGGCTCTCAGCCCTCCAGGCTCACCAAATTGCCCTTCTTCTGGACCCCCAAAATGGTGAACTGCCTCTTCTGGAAGACTCCAGAGTCAGCAATTCATCTTTCAAATAGGGTTCAGGGCTCCATTGAGGCATGTAAAACAACATGTATCTGTTTGTTTGCTTGTTTTCCAAAACCAGAAATGGATTTCCAACCACATCTCCTGTAGGGGAGATGTTGGCATTTGGAGCAGTCCATGTGGTTCTGAGAAGGTTGAAGGGGCATAAAATTGGCCCACGGATCTGCCACAGGTGCCCACCCCAGGCTTAAAGAGATCTTAGTTAACACACATTTTAAAAATGATTGATTGAATTTGCACAAGCTAAGTGATGGAAGTATATGGCAGGGCCCTCTTCTAGAGAAAAAGTTAGCTGAGAACAGGGAAGATGCCAGCACACTGAGCTTGGAAATCCATTATACTGGCCTCTATCGTGACAACAAGGCCAAATGTGGAAGCCAGCATCTGATGTCTTTTGTCCCAGTCTGCGCTAGCATGTTGGCAATTGCTATTTAAGGAAATCCTTTCCTTCCTTCACCTATGGAAGGGAAAGCCTGTTGAAGATTGGACCTCTGTTGTCACTGCTGTCAGGCAGCATACCCTTCTGATCTGGCAGTGACAGTCACAATTAATCCTCTGCTGTCCCGCTTTTTCAGCTGCTTTTAAAATATCCCAGCTTCTCTCTCCTCCTCCTACTTTCTCCCTTTGTCCTCGGCTTACCTCAATTGCTGCTGAGTTCAAAGTGCAACAGTAGTTTGTACTCAGTTAACTTAGCAGAGAGGAAAAAAGAGAGGACAAAATCTTGCCCTTCCCAGTAGGCTCAAGGAAAAGCAAACTGCTGCAGCCTCTTTTAGCTTGTGTGTCCTTCCTCATTAATAACTTTTGCCATCTTGACCACACTATAGCCATTTCCACACTACACAGTTATAGTGCTATTATTCCACTTTCAACATCCTAGGGAATCCTGGGGTTTGCAGTTTAGGGACGAGCCTTTGGAATTCTCAGCCAGAGAGCTCTTGGGCCTCAGTAAATTGCAAACCCCTGGATTCCATAGGATGTTGAAAGTGGAATAATAGCACTACAACAGTGTAGTGTGGAAATGCCCTCTGATGTTCCTTAGCCACATTTATCCTGATTTTCATCTGTGAAAGGTTGGAGGGTATGAGGCACATGTCACAGCAAATACCACCTAAGGTCTCTTTCACACAACATAGTTCGATATTGCTTTACCTGCCATAGCTCTTTCTGATGCAGTCCTAGGACCTGTAGTGAAGGTTTTAGAATTCTCTGACAGAGAGCTCTTACATTCTTACCTCACTCCAAATCCCAAGATTCTGCAGGATATCAAAGTGGTATTGAAGTAATATAATCATCTGGTGTGAAAGATACCTGAAACAAAGGTGGGAGATTATTTGCCACATCTCCTCAGGATCATCTGTATGCAGTGGCACATGCCAAAAATGAGCAAAGCCAGAGCCAAACATGAAAGTCGGGCCACACCTTTTCTCCTTTTCTGTTAGGGGAGGGACAGCTTGTTCCACCCAGACATCTGAACAAACTCTCTTGCAGAGAGCTTCTACAGTTAGGCAGAGGGGTGCAGGTTGCTCACAGCTGTTGTCAGCCTGAAGGCACCATCTCATAAGAGAAATTCCACCTTCTTAGAAAAGGAATGAGGCCCAGAGGCCCACTTTCCCCTAGTTATATTTTTAAAAGCCTGTATGTGGGCATGCATGCAGTATGTACGCACTGGTAGACTCCTGGGCAGTCTACCAATGCATTATGTGTATCCAAATATCCTACCAAGAAACACATCTTTTGGAGTTAGACTAATGCATCTAGATTTCCATCATTTTGCCTCTTAGTTTTCACAGAAAGTGGATTTTTTTTTTACAAATTCCAGAAATAGGATGTTTCAAATGTAGATCCTTGACTCCCCAAGCTGGAAGGCAAATTCATGGGAGATTAGGCTACCAATAGCTGCCAATCTTGGGGCTATATCATACCTCCAGTATCAGAGACAGTATGCTGGGGAAGACAAGCAGGTGGTACAATTGCTGTTTATGTCCAGTAAGAGGCACATGGTTGACAACCATGGAGACAGACATGCTGAACTAGATAGTGCTTTGGTCTTCTTATATTCTCATCAATTGAGCATAAAGCCCAGCTCTTCTTATATTCCTCTGCATTTGGGGAGGATAAACTTAACGTGGAGTTCCATTTTAGATAGCACTAATTTAAATTTGTGTGACGAGAATCAGGGGTATTTTTCAGCCTCCAAGTGTGTTTCTGCCTAAAGAGAAATCCATTGTGAATGTTTATAAATATTGAAACATATCCAAAGTTGGTCCAAATGGCAAGTAGCTGTGGAATGCTTTCCAACTTTCATTGATGGTGGCAGAGGATAGCCACTACTAGCCCTGCCACATGGGTTAGTGCAAACATTATACGCATACCTTCAAATTGCTGAGGGGGATTACCATCCAGGTAGCTAGTGACTCTATACTCAGAACAGCACACCCATAAAGGGAAACCTATTTCCAGATATATTTTGCAGCCACCAGATCAAGACTTTAAACGTAACACCAGAAAAGCTGGATTTAAACCTAGATTTAGTCACTAAATCAGAATGACTTGCTATGAGCAACTCACTCTCAGCACGTTCCCTACAACAAGCTGTACAGAGATTGCAACACCCAGAATCTCAAAGCCAGCATGGCTACAATGCTGGCAAGAAGGTTCTGGGTGATGTATCTCTCTCTCTCTCTCTCTCTCTCTCTCTCTCTCACACACACACACACACTAAAAAACTTATCCAAGCTCTGTCCCTACCTGTGAAATGGAAATATTAAGGATCTACCTCAGAGGACTGTTGTGAAGATGATAATGGCAATGATGGTGGTGGTGATGATGATGATGATGATGATGTGAGGAAGATTGTAAAGCATTTGGTGCTATAAAGAAATGTTTCAAGAGAATTCTCTCCCTCCCTTTCCAATTTTCTCTGTTTCTCTCTCTGCTTCTTACCTCCAACAAACTTTTTCCCAGATGATCTCCCACTCCTTCAAGCCAGATCTTTCTGTTCTCTCTCCAGTTTGCTCCATACTCTCCCTCTTTCTTTCTGATTAAAGGATGGGCACATCTTCTTGGTATCATGTATTTATTTTTTAATACTGTCCTTAAAAATGGAGAATAAACTTTCCCTCTGCATTATGGAGGGGCAGAATGATAAGTGGATTTGGGATTTTGTTATTACAGTGGAGAAAAGCCTCTTGCTCCCTATTTAATAACCTGTGAAAGTTTGAAAGTACAAGAGATTCCTCCTTATCCACAGATTGGCTTACCATAGTTTAGTTAAATTTTAAATGGAAAATTATGTCATCTGGGCAACAGCACCCATGCAGTCTGCTCCAGGTCCCATCACCTTGCCTGTCCCCACCTGAACCTTCACTCTGCCAATACCACCACTGGAAACAGCTCTGGCACCACCAGAAGTAGCCCTCTTCCCTATATACTTTTTAAAATCTTTTTAATTTCAAAACTTACAACCATAAAACACTTTACCCAATCTATATTATGTACATCATTTACATAAAATAACTCCCTCCCTTAATAATCCACCCTTCTTCCTTGTTTCATGCTTTCCCCAGATTATATATTTATTAATCTTCATCATCATTGAAACCTGTTTTTCATTAATTTGAGTTCTTTTTCACTTTTCTACTCAATCATCAAACTAATGTTAATATGTATAAATAAGTGTTTATCATTTTATATTTCCCCCTCCTCCCTTTTTTTCTTTTTCCTGTTTTATTTTCCCTATGTACTATAGGGTTCGGTACTATCCATGGTTGCAGGCATCCATTGGGGTGTTGGAATGTGTCCCCATGGATAAAGGGGACGCTGTATCAAATTTACACTAAAGATGATTCTGAGATGGGTGAATAATCCCAGATTGGCTCCAGATAGAAGAGTCCTAGAATTGTTAACCAAAAGACAGTACAACTAATTTGTTTTCACCTCCTTAATAGATTTTCTCTGGGAAGCAAGAAAGATTGAAGAAAGAGCGGGAAAATATGGGAGGGTTATGAATAGAAGACAGCATAATTATAATTATAATTATGTGAATTTTGTTGCTGTTGTGGTGTGCCTTCAAGCCATTTCCAATTTACAATGACACTAAGGATTTTCTTGGCAAGATTTGTTCAGAGGGGATTCGCCATTGCTTTCCTATGAAGCTGAGTATGACTTGCCCAAGATCACCCAGTGGGTTTCCGTGGTCAAGCAGGGATCCAACCGGGGTCCCAGTGGAACCACTGAAGCAGGGTTCAATGCTCAAACCGCTACACCACACTGGGTCTATGAAGAAGGTGGCGTATATGGGTCTGAAAACAAATCATCGAAAACTATCCCTAGAAACCAAAATGGCTTAGCAGAGGCTACCATGCTTCGAACATATCATGAGATGACATGAGTCATTAGGAAAGATGATAATACCTGGTAAAATTGAAGCAATAGGAAAAGAGGAAAACCATGGTATAGATGGATAGACTCAGTCAAAGAGGCCACAGCCCTGAGTCTGCAAGACTTGAGTGGAGCTGTTCATAACAGAGTGTCTTGGACGTCTCTCATTCAATTAACAACAACAAGTTGCATAATAAAAGTTTTGGCCAGTGGTGTAGTGTAGGGGTGGGTAAAGTGCAGCCGAGGCCACATGTACCCCCAAGGTTGTTTTTGTGGTTCTCAGAACCCCCTTTTGGCAAAAAAAAAAGGGGGGGTCCAAAATGAAAATGCCCCAGAATGATCTCTAGGGGCTCTGGAGAGAACATGTTTAGAGTCCCCTCTGCCCTCCCAGGGTTCAAACCAAAATTTTGCAAAATTTCTCAAAAACATTTCTTGCCTCAGAATGTTCCAAAATGCACCCCAGAGGGCTAGTAACTCCCATAGAACATTCTCCCATGTTCCTGAGAGAATTTGTAGTGGAAAAAAAAGTTTTTTGTGTATAGTAGGTGCAACCTTCCAAGGTCTCCTGGAGGACAAATGTGCCCCTCTAGTCTTTCCCTGAGTATGGACTAACTCCAGGAGATCAGGATTTGAGATCTCATTCAGCCATAGAAACAAATCCATTGGATGACCTTGGTCAAGTCACATTCTTTCATCTTCAGAAGAAGGCAATTGAAAACCCCTTCTGAATAAATCTTGCCAAGAAAACCCTATGATAGGGTGCCATAAGTTGAAGTTGACTTGAAGGCATATAACAATAGTAGCAACAACAACAGCAACACAACAACTGGAAGGAAGCACCATCCAGTTTGGGAAAAAGTGGTAAGCACTTTTGTAAACCCATAGTACTTCCTCCAGGTTTTAAAGTTGCCCTGAATGATGATGGACAAGCGATTGTAAGCATCTCTTTTAGGAATCTTGACCTAAAAGTTGCCATATAGATTGGCTTTTATTTGGCTCAGTTTTATCTGAAGCCTCTCAAATGGAAGGAGCATTGTGTTAGGAAACGTTTCTCAGATATGTATGACACAGGGATACTGGATTTGCCAGAGAAAATCGATCAGATACTTTCTAATGACAACAAAAGAGGAACCATAGGAAAATATTGTCCCATGTTCCCCTTCAGTCTGAAGTCCACCCTGTATTTGAGAGCATTATTTGAGATGCAATGTCCATAAGGAGAAGGTCTGATGCTCACCAAACATTGATACAGTTGAGGCACCCTGGTATTAGGGGTTTGTAGGGAACAGTGAGAAAGAAGGTAACCAGTGGTGGTAGAGAGTGATTGTTCCAAACTAGTTCCAATGAGCAGAAAAAGGTGACTCAGATGAATCAGAATCCATGAAGAAAGGGCACTGCTCAATCACTTAGAATAGTGGTTCACAACCATTGGTCTTCCAGGTGCTTTGGACTTCAGCTCCCAGAATTTCTGATTGTTAGCCAAGCTGGCTGGAACCACTGGAACCACTGATGTAGAAGTTATTGCATTGGGATCTGTAAAAGGAACACCCTCCGGATATGATGGCTATATTCACCATGCTGGCTGGGGATGATGGGGAATTGCACAGCAATATATCAGACTAGAGAAGGCTGCTTCAAGACCTACAAGGGTTCTGCTGAATTCAGTATGAACTGATGAGAACAGAGAGAGAAATCTTGAATGTACTCTCAAAATGAATTAAAATGCTTTAACTATGACACTCATTGCCATAGGATATTTGCAATGGTCACTTGCTGTAGAAAGATCTGTGGATGGTGTACCAGACAAGAAAAGAGTAGAGAGCTTGGAAAAGTCAAAAAGAGAGTGAGAGTGAGAGAGCAACCTTCCCAAGTTCTATGCTCTTTATTTCTGTGGTTGACTGCCTACAGACCCCTTGATGTTGCAGTATTATCCAGAATACAACTCCCACAATTCCTTTTGCCAGCAAGGCTGCTGAGTATGCTGACTAATGGACTCGGGGAGTTGTAGACCAAAAAATTGACCTTTCTGAGCTCTGAAAAATCATGACTTTGAAAGACCGTACTTATTCCTGATTGTAAGATGCAAGATGTTTAGTGGTCAGCAATAAGGGAAGGTTACAGCCACTGCAGCCTGTTTGTGAGCAGTCCTGGTAGCCCTTTTTACTGGTCAGCAGAATTCCGGCACACATCTTTTTATTACCTGGACTCCAAAAAGACAATTCTTATGGAAGATAAAACAGATCTGAACATGGTAGCACTTCATACAAATATTCAATTCTTACTCTTCCATTACTAGGAAAAGCAAACAGTGTGGAAACTCAGCGTGGCTCACTTCAGTCCTCAAGGTGATGTGACTGGGTATTTGCAAGGGCCCCAATATTGGCTTATCACTCTTAACCATACCACCATTCTCAGTTGGCATGGAGCACTCCGCAAAAGAGCTAGTGTGGTGTAGCGGTCTGAGAGAAGGAACAGCACTCTAGGAGAAAAGGGTTAAAATCCCAGGGTGGTTTTGGGCAAATCACACACTCTCAGCCTCAGGAAAAGGCAATGGTAAACCTCTGAATAAATCTTGCCAAGAAAATTCTGTAATATCACTGCAGAAATTGGAGTCGCCTTGAAGGCACATAACAACAACTTCACAAAAAAGCAGCATAAGAGAATTTTTGGTTTACATGTATGGATTAAGAACTTTCATAGGATCAAAATCCTAGCTATGTGAATTTTAATTTAATCGCACTGGACAAAACCATTGCTCTCTGGCCCTGCCCGTAAGAATTCTGCCCACCCAATAAATTCTCTTCCCATTCCCAATTTCTAGCATTTCAGAGAATGAAACATTGAGAATCAATTACACCTATAACTTTTATATTCGCTGTGTTCGCAATCCCTTAGTAGCTTTGCTTGCATCCTTTTTCGGATACTTAAACTCTATTTCTGAATGTTCAATTGAAGTTTCAGGTTATTGCAATGCTAGAAATTTGGGGACCGAAGGAAAATTTAACGGGGGTGGAGCAGAATTTTTACTGGGGGGCAATGTCCTCATTCCCTTGCCCTTAATATCCCCAGCTGTCAAAAAGGAACAACCATTAGTATGCCTGGAACAGAATTGACCAGGAAGTGTTCTGAAGATGAAAAATATTGCAAAGTTAAGTGAAACAAAATGTATTGTACAAATTGAGAGGTATATTAGGGGTACAGGCTGATTGCTCATTAGAAAAGTAGACCTGCTTCCTAAAAGAGGGTCTGGAGGCGGGGGACAGGATGAAAGAGGCAGAGAAGTTTGTCTCCAAAACTGAAAATGTCAGGGTTTGATTGCTGCTCTGTCACTCTGATCACAGCATAAGCAGGGGGTGAATTTGCTTCCATCTACGGAATACTATGCTTGCCAGTTTGCTAATAAATAGATTCCCTCGTTTCACTTGGAACAGGAGGGAAAAAAACCTCCTCTAATTTAAATTTAATGAGCCTCAAATGCTTGAGCCTCCAATAACCTTTGCTCCAGCACATCCAGAAAACCAGCCACTTAGAACAAACACCCAAGTCAAATCTACCACGCTTTAGCTGTTAACAGAGAAAAGGAGCTGGCACAGCTGCCCACGCTGCAACCATCTGCCTGGCTGAACTCCCCATAAAGGACATGGAGGAGGAAAAGAAATCACAAGCAACCAAGAGACCAAAGAGAAAGACATTTGTGTACAACGGCTTTCTTGTGTGTTCTATACAGAAAAATAAAAATAATTGTGTTGAATGTAAAATTAGGGTTTGCTTCTCTGAGATCTCCTTTTTCCCCCTATACTCATTGCAAGAGTGTGGTCAGGTTGAAGTAGATTCTACCGATGTAATTGCATGATCAGATATAGAACCTTGTATCGTGAAGTGGTTAACTTCCATCTGAAAGAAAGAGAGACAAAAAGGAGCCAAGCTTCTAGTTCTCATGACAGCTTCCACGACACTGCAAATGTGTAGGCTATGTCCGATTGGATCTGAATGCCAGAAGGCAGCAAGCAGACTTTCTGGGTTTTGGAGCAGATCATTAAATCTTCACATGTTGATGTAGGAATGTGTTAAATTGTTCAGAACTAACACAATGCATCATCAAGCAGGGGAATTGAGTGAACAGGGTTATAGTTAGGAAATACAGAATTATACCTTATACAAGATCAGCCCGTTTCTCCATTTAGTCCAATACTGCCTACTCTGACTAGCAGCTGCTTTCCAACTTGCTATCTGAACCTATAATTTCAGCCTTTTCAATCATAAGATACAAAAAAAAAAGAGTAGGAAAGAGGTAACATCAGAGCCTGCAGCTGAGGTGTAATAGAAAGCCTTTGGATCTGCCTGAACTAAAAAGAGAATTAGCAAGTGAGATTTTAACTTTCCATCCCCAGGGACTGACACTGCTAAACATATCAACTAAGCCAGCTATCCTGCCATTGCTTACCTAGGAGCAACTCTTGCCAAGTTTACTGAGATTTTTTTCTGAGTAACTAGATGTAGGCAGCTGGTGAGAAAGCTGTGGCCCTCCAGATGTTTTTGGCTTTCACATCCCACTTGAAACTATTTGGACTATTTGAAAGACTGTATCTCCCTATATGAACCTGCTAGAGCCCTAAGATCTGCTGGGGAAGGCTTTCTCTTCGTCCCACCACCATTCATAAGGACACAGGAAACAGCCTTCTCTGTGGCTGCTCCCATCCTGTCGAATTTTCTTCGATGGGAGGGTTGGCTGTTCCCCCTTCTCTGCTTTCCTTACGCCAACAGAAAAGATACTTCTTTTCAGGCAGGCTTTTAATGGGTCAGCAGGGGAGCTTTTATTTATTTATTAAGATGGGTTTTTTTTAAAAGAAATTGTACACTTTTATAATTGTATATGTTTTTCAAATGTTTTTGTTTTAAATGTTTTCAGGGTTTTTTTTAAACTTTTTTGGAAGCCACGTTGGGTCACACTTTGGGAGAACAGACAGCAAACAAAAAAAACAAACCTCCAGTGATCAAACAGGATGGGAGCTGTAATCCAACAACATCCAAAGGACAACAGGGCCTGCTGTAAAATTTTTAGTTGATAAAAATGGTAGGAGGAAATTCAAGATTCCCAAAGATCATAAACGGTTTATTCATTTAACCACCAGAAGCTAGCACAAATCCTTCGGGTGCTACCAGACAAGCCTTCTTGTGAGCAATCAACCTGCTGCACTCAGAACTGGGGGGGGGGGTACAGATGTGACAGTCTGAGTTTCTCTGTCCCTCCTTCTGCCTTTTCTCTTCTGCAGAAAACCTGTTTTAAAAATCCAGACTATTCTGTTTTGATTTATATCTCTGCAAACATGGACCAGAGAAGGGGGGGGGCAGGGAGAAAAGAGAGACTTAAGACCCCTCCCAGAAGTGAGCTGGGGAACCCAGCCCTCCTCTGAAATGACCAGGCAAACTTGGACCACCAAAATTCCTGCACAGTTGAGCTCCCTCAAGATTTATCCATCAGAAATGTACTAAATAAGTAAATACAAACACAAACACACACACACACACACACAACTATTAACGCAGCTGTTATAGTTAAGCCTTCCTACCTATGCAGTCTCCCAGATATGCAACAGGGTTTTTGATTTTTCCCCTTTGTTTGAAATATTACATGCATTATTTGTTCTTAATATTTTAATAATACAGTTTGGTAATATTTATTATTTCACCATTATGTTCCTCAGAATCAGATTGTGACCGGCTTCCACTGGTTGCTATTATTGTTATTATTTCAATGCAATACATATTAGATTTTCCCTGTTTTGTAAAAACACATTTATTTACCTGCAAGTAAGCAAAATGTACAACACACTACCTTTTAATATTGAGCATTTCCTATGCCCCTGGCTGCAAGCAAGTTTGCCTAAAGACATTCTTGGTTATGGGGAGTTAATCCTGTTCCCTCAACCCCAAGACAATGCTGTCCAATATTTTATAGGTGAAAAAGTTACTGTGAGAGATTCAGAACACATTGATTCTCAACGTAAGGATCTGGGATTACGGCTTAGTGACTGCAGGTTGAGGGGCAAAGAATATAGTGGCCCCCACAGTGTGGCCACCACCACCATCTTGTTTGTGAGGGCAGGACTGAACAGAAGGGTAGATGATGGCAAGGGGTTCTCACTGGTTGGAGGTCCAGAGGGATTCCCCTCATCCATTCCAATGATAGTTAAACCCCTGAAAGAACCACAAGTTTTCCATAAGGTGAGGGTTCTCTCCCCATTTTCAGATTCTTCAAGGAGGTACTGGATAGCCACCTGTAGGGGGTGCTGTAGTTGTAGATTAAGCAGGACTTGGTCCTCAATGCCCTAAAAGTCTCATTCCAACTCTATGGTACTCCTAACAGCAAGGGTAGCTGATGGCTCCCCTGATCATGGGGTGGTGAATCCATTCCAGGTCTTTGGCTAGTTTTTAAAGAATCCATCCAAGATGCTGAAGCCATTTGGAGAGTTCCTTTAAAGCATGGATTAAAACCTTGGGTGGATACACTGCCACACTGATATGGGAGCCACCGGCCACCACTCCTCAGCAATGCATCAACTGAGAGATTTTTTGCCATCTCCGGGGCTGCATTCCATTATTCGTCATCTGTATGTACTGCACTAACTTCTGGGACAAGGTCTATTTTCTTTTTAAAATGTCCTGGTTACTTCATATAATAGCAGCCTTGCAGATGCTTTCAAGTACAACTTTCATAAGCCCCAGACAGCATGATTGGGGATTAGATGAGTTAACTGTGCAGAACATCTGGAGAGCCCCAAATAGGCCATCGTCTCATGGGAAAGAAGCCACAACTTTGGAATTCTATTTAATATACTTTTTTTTATAGTTAATACCTTTTTTACCTGACCCATCAAAAGATTTTGCAATACATCTTACAGATGTTTCCTCTCCCCAATATCAAATAAAATGAATAGCAGCAAAGCAAACATTAAACGGTGCGCTCAAACCCTGTAAGAGGAGCTGTAAAAAGAAAGTCTGGGTAAATTATAAAACCCTTTTTATGAGCTGCTGCAGATGGGAAAAGTGGTGCCCAGGCATGATGTGCTACGGAGACATTCCAGAGAGTCAATAGTTGTAGTGGGTAGCTTCCATGTCAGTGTGGCAGGGACTCCATTCTGGGCTCTAGTATGAACTTTAATGGAGGTATCCAAGATGCTGAGCCCTACCTTCAAAATAGGTTGAGCACTTTGGATAGCTCCATTATATTTTGGACTAAAACCCAGAACAAATTTGCCAGCCTACTGACACGAAAAACCATGAATGCCTGACTTCTAGTCACACTGCCAATCTAACCTCAGCTAGGAGACAGTGTTTTATGTTCACATGTGTTGATTTACAAGCAACACTCATTCTAAAATCAAGATCAACACAGTCTCGTGCAACATTAACAAACACTTTTATCATGGCAGAAGCTTTCATGGACCAGAGCCCAAGAGATGCATGCAGTGACAGTCTTTGTCCATGATTGTATTTTTATTTCCCTCTTATCACATTGCTTTCAACATGGCCCCCCCACACAAACACATACCACATTTATACAAGCATATCCCAGTTAAAACGTTTCTGATAGTGAAGCACATTTTTCCGAAGGCTTTTTATACCTCTCCAGCCCTTTTGCATCCTCATCCTCTGTCTAGCTTGGAGGCTTTTTAGCAGCATTAGCACTGGGAGCTATCTGTAGAATCCCTTTCTGAGTATGAATGAAGAGTAAAACAGAGAAAAGGGGAGACAGCAGATAATCCTGCCTCACCAACTATATCCAAACTGGAAACTATAAGAAAAGTAATGTGTGGTGAAGCAAAAAAACAATCGCTGCAGGCATTTTGGAAGACACCATCTTTAGAACAGAGCCAGTTTGGTGTAGGGGTTTGGTTGGACTACACCCCCGGAAATCAAAGTTCAATTCCCCTTTCAGCCATGGAACCTCACTGGGTGACCATGGGAATGTCACAAACTCTCAGCCCCAGAAAACCCATGATAGCTTTGCCTTAAGGTTTTCATAATTCAGAAAAGACTTGAAGACATACAACAAGAAGTCTCTAGAAGTTTGGTTGATTGATTGGTTGATTGATTATATTTGTATGCCACCATTTCTCCCAGAATGGGACCCAAGGCAGCTTCCAATAATAAGCAATAAACAACAACAATAAACAATAATTAATGAATTGAATTTATATCCCACCTTTCTCCCAAGATGAAATTCAAGGCAGCTTACAATAATTTGAAAAAATATTAAGCTAAATTATTAATTTGCAAAAGTTTTAAAAGAATTATTTTTTAAAAAAAAATGTTAAAAACAGTTTAAAACACATTGAAACCATAGGGATTTTTGAAAGAAGCAGTCTTATAGAAACAAGCAGTTTCTAGAAGTGACCACAAGGACAAGTAGTTCTCAGGAGGTTCAAAATGTTTTTTCTTTATGTATGCAAGGCTTGCCTGATGTGGTTGTTTCATTTCCCATGTGCATAATGTTGGTTCTGAAATATGTTGAACTGGTCTTCTTTTTTGTGGTATAGGAAACTATGCCTATTTTTCCCACATTATTTCCGCCTCTGGTACCAAGTATTCTGTTAAATTGTACTGGCCAGGAATTCATCTACTTTGTTAAGCAAGGCATACCTGTATTTAGCTGCCAAATTAGTAAACGTTCCACCCATATCATGAAGTAGATTCTAGCTCACCAAACTTAAGCTACAACATACTTATTCATCCTTAAAGTCCCATGAGAGATGTTTGTTTTTTCTGCTGCAACAGACCAGTGATGTATTTAAGTCGTTTACTCCAAGTCTCACGTCAAGTCTCAAGTCTCTACCCGTCTCAAGTCAAATCTCAAGTCCTTGAAGATACTTTCAAGTGAAGTCTCAAGTCTAGAAGCCAACTTTTTACCCCAACCAAACTTCCAGAATTACTGGATAGAGTGAAATAAATTAAGTTTTAACAATTTAAGCAGAGTAGGCTCTCCACATTTGCAATTTTGCCATCTACAGCTTCAGAAGTGGGGAATAGATCCTATCTTACTGAAGATTCAAAAGCTTTAGAAGGAAGGGTCCTTCCTCCTCAAGTATGTTGCCAGACACATTTGCTGTTCCCCTCTGAGAAATGCACCTGCACTCTGGGAGTGACTCTTGTCTTCTGCTCTTAGGAAAAGTTTTAGAAGGCTCCTCCAATATGTAGCAGGAACAGGCTGCTAAACAGACCTCAAGCCCATTGCCTAACCTGTTTGCTGCTCCCCTCTCAGAAATGTGCCCGCACTTTGGGCTTAGGACAGATTGTCATGTGACTAGTAGGCAAAAAGAGATGGTGGCATTGTTCAAAGTCATAAGGTTTCTGGATGAATGCGTTACGTTAACTGAACCAAGGGCATCAAGTCAGTCATTAAAAATATACAAGTCTCGAGTCAAGCCGGGTCAGTGCATCAATTATGGCCGAGTCAAGTCCAAGTCAAGTCGCTGAAGCGACTTAAGTCCGACTTGAGTCTGAGTCTATCGACTCGAGTCTACACCACTGCAGCAGAGTAACATAGTCCCCTCTTTGGAAATGCCCTTTGCCACGCCTAGCTGCTTCATTTCTAGAGGTGTAACAAGAATAACTGTAATGCCTTCGTGAATGCTCATCTCACCCTGCCACAAGGCAAATAGCAGAAAGTAGGGACTGTCTGTAGCGAACATGGATAGTAGCAATCCGTGAGAACCTTTATGTTCAAGATCAGTAAACTTGGGATGGCTAGTGGCTATGTTACTACAGGTGTAATCATTCTGTGTGTTTATGTGCCTTCAAGTCACCTGTCAACTTATGGTGACTCAATGAATTTCATAGGGCTTTCTTAGGCAAGGAGAACTCAGAGGTGGTTTGCCAGTTTCTTCCTTAGAAACTTTGCCTACAGCACCTGGTATTTGTTGGTGGTCTCTTATCCAAGTAGCAACCAGGGCTGACCCTGCTTAGCTTCCAAGATCAAACTCTGCACTTGGTTTTATGGACACTCCTCATGCAGCTACTCTGGACTGTAAGAGAGCTGTCCAGGTGCTGGACTCTATTCCCTACAGATATTCAGCACTGGGAGAATTTCCATAGAATCTGAAGAGTTCACATACAACCAAGAGGAGCAACTGCAAAGCTGAGAGTGGAATTAGTGACCCCACAGCAACAGATCTAGCAGCGGCTTGAGTATATGTCTGGCTACAAGATGTCAGAACAAACAGGGTAGAATTTGACATTGTCACATGTGTGCATGTTACCCAGAGCCATTTGGCAGGGCCAGCCCTGCCTTTAAGAGGAGTGAGGTAGGTGCCTCAGACAATGGGCATTGCTAATTCCACCATCATTCCCTTCTCTTGAAGGACAGATGTCTGTGTGCTGAGTCCCTCTGAACTAACCTGATGTCTTCAGTTGTGGTGGAGGGTCTTGCCCCATTGGAAGGTATAAGTGAGATTAAACTGCCAATCCAGTCAGCCACTTGGTCTTTTGCTTCAGGCAGCAAAGCGTGTTGGGCCAGCCCTGCCATCTGTTTGGGGAACAAGTGCTGGAATAAACCTTGATCTCATGAAATGAAAAAGAAATGACATTTGGGTGAGTTTCTTGCGCTGAATCAGATGCAGCTGCCAAAGTGATATGTCACATTGCAAGGGAGACACAGGGGGATGAAAAATGACCCACCTCCACATCTGGGACTTTCTTTTGGTGCAAAAGACAAGACAGAGCTAGAAAGTGGCAGCAGGTATGTTTCAAAACCTGGCAAGACCCACAGCACCTTGCAGAGGATGGAACCAGCTAGACACCTCCTCCTCTCAGCTCATGTGTCCCCATTCTGGCTTTGTGCAAAGTGGTCCTAACAGGCCATTTCTCTGCAGTGATGCTGAGATTCCCCATTTTATCTCCAACAGAGCACTTCCTTTTATTTCCACTGCTGATTGCAGCTAAATGTAGCACATTAATGCAGGGAACAGACATTTTGAATTCCACTGAGAGACCCCAAAGATGTCATTACAATAAACTAACTGGTGAACTGGAGAGGTATTCTCTAGTTGTTAGCCAGCATCGATGTGACCTTAAAATATACATGCTATCCATCAGCAATTGATTTTTCTTTTGCCATACAGAGAAATCCTGGCTCTTTGCAAAGACTGAATTTCTATTTTTCTGGAGGCCCTCTAGCAGTTAACGCACACAAGAAAGCAAGGGAGAGGGTTAAAGAGTAAGATTTTAGATCTAGAGGATATGCTTCTTAATTCCAGATTCATAAAATCAATGCTACATTTCTCAGCTGGTTGTCCTCCCTGTCTCCAGTGCTCTTTGCCACCCCCACACCAGAAATAAACACAGTGAAAGAGAACAAATAACATGAAAAACACTATAATTAAAGAAACAGCAGCTCTGAGTGCATGACTTTTACCTCTGCTCATCTATTGAGTAACCACTCCAGCCAACCTCTCATACTGGAGCTCGAACTAGGGCTGTGCATTTCGGGAGGGAGAGAAAGCCGTGCTTGTTTATCCTCAGTAAGCCTGACCTAGTAAACCGGCACACAGATAAATACAAATAGACCAGCAGTGCCTTCTGAGCTGATTCTGTATTGCCCCTCTTAGCAAAGAAAGAAAAATAAGAGAAGATACTCTGAGCATGTGCAGTTTGGCATTCCTCATTCACTTTGCTTGCTAAGTGGGATAATGTTAAGAAAAGAAGACTGTTCACTAAAGGCTAATGCCCTTTAGACCAGTCTTTCTCACCCTTTTTACCATGGAGGAACCCTTGAAATAATTCTCAGATTTCAGTGAAGGCCTGCATAAAAATTATTATATCTACAGCTTTAAAAAAAGAGTTTACAGTTTTAAAAATCAGTCTCTCACAGAACTCTTAATGATCTAGAGGTCCATAGAACTCTGGTTGAGAAACCCTGCTTTAGACTATTTACTGTTTAATTAAAACAAACAAACAAACATACATATATTTATTATTTATTTATTTATACATACATACATATACACACACACACACATACACACACACACCGCCTTTTTTCTGAGAATGGGACCCCAAGGCAGCTTCCCAAAATAAGTTAAGAACATTTAAAACAGTTAAAAACATAGAAAAACTTTTTTTAACCTCAGACTATTGACTAAAAGAGGGTCAGAATGCTGTAATGGTTGGAGTATTGGACTATAATCCTGGAGACCAGGGTTTGGTTTCCCACTCAGCCATGGAAACCCACTGGGTGACCGTGGGCAGATCACACACTCTCAGCCCCAGAAAACTCCATGATAGATTTGCCTTAGGGTCACCATAAGTCAGAAATGACTTCAAGGCACACAATAACAACAACAATTCACTAAAAGCCCTGTGTGCACATCAAATCCAAACTAGAACCATACCTCAGTATATGTGTTCACCTGAGTACACCCTCCTCATTTCTTGTAACAGTAAGAATTGTGCATTCTGACATGACATTGTAGGGTAGAAAGGATGTGCAGAGCAGATATCCAAGCAACTAAAATCAGGGTATAATTTGCTCCAGCCTAGACTTCCTCTAAATGTTGGCCGAGTGCATTTCCATCACCACTGCTTTACAAGCAGTTTATTCTAGCAACAACTGCAAGGTCAGAATTGGCTTTGGGACAGTCCTCTGCACTAATACTTCATATTTAGTAAAATTAAGCACAGGACTATAGAAGGGAATAACTAGGGAGACCTCAAAAGCAGGGGTTAATGCGGAGAAAACAAGTAAGGTGAAGTTTCTCCTCTTCCTGACCTACAGAATCTGGCGGTCACCTAATGGAATTTGAATGACGAGAATTTAGAAACAGATTAAGAGAAAGTACGTAGCTAACGGCACATAGTGGAACCATGAAATTTATTACCACAAGGTGTAGGGATGGCCAACAATCTAGATGGCTTTGAAAGGAGATTAGAAACTTCAAGAAGGGAAGGTTATCAGTGTCTGCTAATCACGATGGAGCTATGCTTCAAGGATCAGAAGCACTTAACCATCCAGGTTGGTGGCCAACACCAGTAGCAGGATTGTGTTGTTGTCTTGGTGTTCAGCTTCAGGGCTTTGCATAGGAATCTAATTGACTGCTGAGGGGATCTGAATGCCGGACTCAGTATGCCTTTGGTCTGATGTAGCAGGCCTTGTTTATGGTCTGAAAGAAGAGACAATGGCAATACATTTTCAGTCACCTCAGCTGCATTGCAGTCCTGGGCCAAAAGCCATAAAGAAGAGGTGTGCCAGGCAGGCAGGCAGGCAGGCAGGGGTGGGGCGGGGTGAGGATATTCCCACAGGAGTGCTCTGCTGACAGCACAGTGTCCTGAAGATGAAGTTGCAAACCTCCTTTTGGGCAGGCAGGGGCTCTGTTTCTCACATGATAGATTTCTCCTAGATCACCCATCTGCTTTACTACCAGCCTCGGCCTCTCCTGAGACCACAGAGAAAGTAGAGGAAAATCAAAAACAGAAGCCTGCGCACGGAGCTTCTGTGTCCGCTTCCATATGTCCTATACTTTCAACTGTGCTAAATAAGAACAGGCTTCCTCTGGTTATTTAACACAACCTTCCCCAACCTGGGTCCCTACAGCTCTGCTGGTCAGGGATGATGGGAATTGCAGTCTCACATGTCTGGATGCCCGCAGGTTGATTTAGTATTTCCCGCTAATTTTGTGAAGATAGTAGCAAGAGCAGCTTTTGTGTGTGAACCGTCCTCTGCAACATTTACATGCCGGAAAGGAACAATTCACAAACAGTTCCCCAGTATACAAGAAATGGAACGCAAGCTTTACAACACAGTAGCACTTGCCAGATCAATCTCTTGCATTCATATAGAAGGAAGCAAAAAACAAAAAACAAAAACAGATTTGGTCTTTTAAAAAGAGCTGGCACTCTTTCATTAGAGGGAAATTAAGACTATAAAAGCTGTAAATATTATGTGATATAGTTGTCCTTTATAAATCATAATAAAGTTGTTTTTGATGCAAAAGAGGAGGGATCAGGCTATGTCACCCACACACCCTTTTCCAGATCAGTGGCAAACTTTCTCCTAGTCCTGACCAGATTTCTGGGCTTGGGACAGCTGCAACATTTGTGACCCCTGCTACTAGGGAGGCTCTAAATGGCCAATACAGCAAAATCAAGATGGTACATACAAGAGCTGAGAAGGTGGCGCTTCCTTTGTTGAGGGGGCATAGGAATTTGTCCCAGTTTACCTTCGCAGCGCTTCTTCCACCAACCAGATATAATTCTAGTCCACAACTGGACAAATTCTGGGCCCAGGAAAATATAGTTTATTGTAGGAAATAGAGTTTTTTTGTGTAGTTTGCAACATGGGCCTTAATTAGGAAAATAGTTATTTCTTCTAGTCTTTGTAATCCTACTGGAATAGTATACTATTTGAACCTACTCCCTGACTGCTGTATCTATGACCAAGGAGCATACATCCATGAAGACAGCTTCAGTTGCTTTGAATCCCATTGCTGTGGGCATTGTTGGTTGCACCCGCCAATCTTTGGCAGCAGGCCTGCGGGGTTCACTGGCACCTCACAAGTGCAGTGGCTCCTCCGCTTGTGCAAAAGCTCAAGGGGCAAGACCCTCGCAAAAGTCAAAAAGCCATGAATGTCTTCCCCCCTCTCATTCGACTGAGCAAGTGAGGGAATGCACACACGTGCCTTCCCCTCTCTGCACTCGCCCTCCCATTCCTTTCTCAGGCTCCCCCCTCCCATACCCTTCCTTTTGCCCAAGAGAAGGGAAGGATCGCATGCACGGACCATGGGAATAATCAGATTTGTGAAGGTCAAACCCACAAATGTGGATGAAGGACTCTACTGCTTTTCATCACCAGATTCTGTAATTCTCACCATTACAGAACTGTTGTCAGATCTTGTTTTGCCCACAGTGTCACCATACCTAAGGGAAGTGCCCTTCACAGTCTTGCTGAGGCTTTTGGGTTATTTTCTACACTACCTGGCAGGGTCATGGAAAATAACAGGCAGTGCCTAAGGGTGAAGTATCTCCTTGATACCGGCCTTCTGGCTTCTTGTGCAATACCTGCGGGGGGGGGGGGGAGGCTTAGAATTGTATGATTGCCCCTGAACTTGCTACAGGGACAAACTACCTGAAACACAGATTTTATCAGCATTCCATCATCATATAGAATCATAGAGTTGGAAGAGACCACAAGGGCCATTGAGTCCAACCCCCTGCCATGCAGGAAGACACAATCAAAGTATTCCTGACAGATGGCCATCCAGCCTCTGTTTAAGAACCTCCAAAGAAGGAGATTCTACCACACTTTAAGGCAGTGTATTCCACTGTTGAACTGCTCTTATCATCAGGAAGTTCTCCCTAATGCTTAGACAGAATCTCTTTTCCTGAAGTTTGAAGCCATTGCATCCCTTCAAATATTTAAACATAGTTACCGTGTCACCTCTTAACTTTCTCTTCTCCTGGCTAAACATTCCCAGCTCCCTAAAAGCCATTTCTCATATGACATGGTTTTCAGGCCTTCTGCCATTTCAGTGACTCTCCTCTGGACACGTTCCAGCTTGTCAACATCCTTCCTGAACTGTGGTGCCCAAAACTAGACACAATATTTCAGGTGGGGTCTGATCAAAGCAGAATAGAGTGATACTATCATTTCCCTTGACCTAGACACTATACTCCTGTTGATACAGCTCGGAACAGAGAGCCAGCGTGATGTAGTGGCTTGAGCATTAGACCATGACCCTGGAAACCAGGGTTTGATTCCCCATTCAGCCGTGGAAACTGACTGGGTCACCTTGAGCGTGTCAAACACTCTCACCGCCAGGAAACCCTGTGATAGTTTAAGGTCGCCATAAGTTAGAAACAACTTGAAGGCACACAACAATAAAATAACAACAACAATAGTAGCAACTTGCCCAACTTTGACAGACACGTAGCCTTTCTTGGAGTTGCCAGAGATTGAGGTTGGGAACGTTTGTATATAATGCATGTGCTCTGCCACTTAGTCACAGGTAGAGATCTAGGAAACCAAGCTTTAGTTTGTAATGAGTTTACACAACTAAACTGGTACAATTCAGTATGAGTGTCCCTCAATACAGGAAAAAAAAATTGTACATAGAAAACTAGCCTCTCAGCAAGAAGGCTAAGAAAGAACTTTTCAGTCCTATAGCTAGGTTTCTGTGTAAAGAGATTTTTTTTCCCCTACATGGAGGAGCGTTCAGCCATGCAAGCCATTTCCTCACTTGGAAGTTATATAAGCCTGACATAAGCCTGACACCTCAGTGTGGGCTACACTAGATCCAATGTAAGAAACTGTAGTCTATTTCATTATTACCGTCATCACTACTACTACTGTTACTAACTGAGCTTTTAAAACCATCATTCAGCTGTCAGGAAGCCATGAATATGATTGGGAAAGAAGAAAAAAGGTCCTTTAAATATATTTAAATCTAATTTCTCCAAATAAATTAAGGATAACATTAAACACATAACAAACTCTGCCATGCATAGTGAATAAAATATGAGCTTTTTTTATAAGCACTAGATAAGGATGACAAAAGGCAACTGGTAGGATTTTAAACTATAAGAGATTACCTGAATTACTGCCTACATAAAAAGTCCTTCCAATAAATTGGATTAAGTCCTAGATAGCCAAATACAAAGAGATTCTTTATTGACAGAAGAAGTAGAAAGTACAGCCTGAGAGACAGATCATATTTTAATAATAGTCTCTAACCCAGCCTTCCCCAGCTTGATGTCCTCTGGGTGAGATGGGACTACAACTCCCATCACACCCAGATAGCATAGCCAACACATCTGGAGGGCATCAGCCTAGGGGAGGCTGCTCCAATCCATCTCTTCTGTAGTTGCCATATGCCTTTCTTTACCCAATCGACACCACCACAAACTGCTCCCACACTCTTGGGGACAAAGAGGAAGACAGGACACACCATGAAACCATCTTAGCAGTCAACAGAAAGGTACAATTGCTTCCCAGCTCTGAGTGTGGGAAACATCACCTTTTCCTACCAAGGCCTGGAAAGGCAGGAAGCAAATGTTGAAACAAAAAAATGCAACATCCAATAAAATAATATTCAATACTGTACTTAAACAGCACTTTCAGGGGTTCAAAGCGCTAATCTTTACATCAGTCATTAGGATGTACACTGAACTGGAGGAGAGGGACAGGAGGAGAAGGGACCTGAGATAATGACAGCTATTTGTCTTGGGCCTCCTGGGGAATTCATGGCAGAAGCAAGACTGGAACCAGAGGCTTCCTACTGTGCACCTCTGTCTCTTAACCAATAAAAGCTACATCAAAAATATGTCTGCAATTAAAAAAATTGGGTGCTCTTTTAACTGCCATGGCTCCACCCTATGCAATATGGGATTTGCAGTTTGGTAGGGGTACCTAAAATACCATGCCAAACAGCTCTGGTATGCAGATCAAAGGAAAGTCCATAAAGAATTCTAATTACCTTATCAAACTTTAATTACCAGGATTCCATAGAACTAGACCATTAAAGTGGTATCCAAGCGCTATAACTGTGCGGTGTGGATACAGCTCAGCTTTCTACTGGAAGAAAAGAAGCATTCTACTTGAAGAAAAAAGCAGGCAGTGCTATAAATGCTACCTCCTTGGGGGTTCTGAAATTTCCAGGAGGCACTGCCCTAGGGAGCAAGATCAAATTGTATAAATTGTGCAAAACCAGGATGATGTCTTTTTCTTCCTTTCTCTTTACTTTAATAAGCATGTTAGAAGAGCCCCGAGGGGTCTTACTAATGGCCTACCTAGTCCAGTATCCAGTTCTCCCAATAGCCAGTTTGTATCCTAAGGAGAGTTCATAAACCAGACATGGGGAGAACCATACTTACCAGCTAACACTCCCCAGCTACTGATACACAGAAGCAAACCGCACTCTGGAAGTGTAGGGAATATGGATCTATCATCACGACTAGTAGCTGCTGCTCTCCTTACCTTTTTTCCAATTTTTTTGTAAAGCTGTCCAAGTTATTAACCATCCTGACATCTTGTAGTCACAATTTTCAGAGTTTAATCATGCATTATACTGTTCCTAGATCTCAGGTCCTGGCTGGCACATCAGGGCAAAGGGGAAAAAATTTAGGGCAAGAGTACTGCCTTGAAAGTCTAACACAGATACATGTTTTTGGTCTCTTGCTGTTGCAGGCTGATTTGGAGCAGCTGCTGCTGACTATTTGCTGTTTAAAGCAGAGTTTTGAAAGCTTCCCTTGGTTGGTCTAAAACTTCCATGTGTTTTTTAAAAGAAGCACTTTTATAAGAGCAGGGGAAACAGTGCAGAACTTGGAAAACTTACCTTCTAACCACACAATTTTTTTACATCGTTTGGTAGACTTGGTGCTTATTATTGGAATGACATGACCTAAGCCAATCATTCTCAACCTTTGTTCCTCCAGATGTTTTGGACTTCAGCTCCCAGAATTCCTGAACATTGGTTGTTCTGGCTTGGACTTCTGCAAGTTGAAGTCCAAAGCATCTGGAAGACCTAAGGTTGAGAATGGCTGATTTAAGCAACATGGTTGATGCTTAATGTCTCATGCTTAATGACATCCCCGGAAAATATCCCTTGTTCTCAGATGTTGGCCCTGAAATCTCAGAGCCTGGGAGGCTCCTGAGATGGAAACCCCAGCTGTAGTTTGTCCTTTTGTCTGTCCCAAATTCCCACCAGCTTCATTTGGTGACCATAGGGAGCAAAGCTTTCCCCTATCCATTCCGTCCTAACCCTGATTTTTTTTTTAATTGCCGTGCCTCTCCTTGAGTGTCTTTTTTTTCCTAAGTCAGGTAGGAGCAAATTCTGGCCTATGAGCAGCTTGCACTCTTGGACCCTATTTTCATGGCATCTAAAGCTTCCTTCCAGACTCCAATCCTTTTTTTTTTTTAAAGAACTTTTTGAGTGTGATTTTGAGGCAATTTTGCCACCAAATCACGTAGAAAGCCCCCTTCCACATGCCACCAAATCATGTAGAAAGTCCCTTTCTGTCACCATGTTGAGAGGGACTGCAGATGAAAACAGGTATTTGGGTTTGGTGTGTGTGGAGGGGGAGACAGGCCCACGTGGGGGCTTGGGGAAAACTGGCCCCTGGCCTCCACACAGTTGCCCATCCCTGTTGTAAGTGAAACAACCCCAAATGCCCCAGCCCTTCCTCACAAGGGAGTTGGCTGCACCCATTAATCATTTTGTTTCCTTTTTCTACACCTTCTCCAGAGCTGCTGTAACCTTTTTCAAAGGGTAACATATTTACTGTTCCAAGCATGGTCCTTTCTTAGCTGCTTAATCCATTTCTTTGCCCTTTGCCAACACCACTGTCTTCCCAAGGTGCCTTACAGAATAAAACAACAGCCCACCCTCACACACCCCAAAATATTTTAAATGCAAAATACTTTAGATGATAAAAAGACAAGGTTGTGCTCAGAAAATTTGCTCTCACACTTCAGTACAGGAAAACTTCAGAAGACAGGACTAAGGCTTTTCCCTCTGGACCCATGGTAAGGAAAGGTTTATTTTAAGCCTTCTTTCCTATCTTTGTTGCCGTTGCTTGTTCGTTAAATCATTTTCAGTCGCTTCAGGGATCCATTCCTTGGCACACTCTCATTGGCTAAACGCTCTTTGCTTATCCCTTCTACAGTCAAGCCTTCTGCTCCCAGCCTCCATTATGGTAAACACGGTATCTTAATTAAAGGACTCGGCTGGCTTGCTCAGCTCAGACAGATGGAGTCTTAATTTAATTAGTATACTTTAATTACCTATGATAATAAGACCTCCACCTGTGTCCAGTTTTTTTTTTCCTCTCCCCTCATCTTCCTTAAAATCAGCCATCAGCAAGAGTACAACCATGTCAGCAGTAAGCTGCAAAACTGCCATTATTTTTAAAAGCTGACCTCCCACGGACGAGATATTTCCAGAACATGGTCTTGTTGTTTCTTGTTATTAATAAAAAAACATCAGTATTTGTGGCACTTTACAGAGCTGTCTCTGCGAAAGGAGAATGTTTACGCCCCAAGAAGATTACAACTACCCACGAGAGAAAGGTGGGAAGTGATAGACAGACAGACAGACAGACAGATAAGGCAACATCAACTAAAGCTTCTGTCCCAGGGAACTTACGTATCCAGTTTCATCAGCATGGAAGAACTGGGAAAGGAAAAAGAAGCAGAAACAAGGGCCTCATACGAGATATGTCAGTGGCTTCTTGGACAAATTTATTACACTCAGTTGGTTCAGAAATAGGCAACTGTGGCTGGTCCAATGCTCAGTTTTCTGCACCTGGGACCCTTCAGAGACAGATTGCCAAAAAAAAACGAGGGAAAAAAACCCCACAGAAGTGACTGGAAGTGTACTGATTAAGGAAGAGGAAGAAGAATTCATTTGTATCCCACCTTTTGCCCCATGGTAGGGCTCAAGGCAGCTTATGAAAACTGAAATAAGTACAGTTAGGGCGCATCCAGACTCTTTGAAATGTCCCAAATTTTGTCCCTCTTCTTTCCAATTTTTTATACTGTGTTAAAATAAACCAATGTGAGGTGCAGGTACAAAATGTCTCTGATCATACCAGGAGCTGACAGCAAATATTCTGGGATGCACGCACAATGTGGATGGCTCTCCAAAATAAAATAATAACAGGGAAAAAAAGGGATTTTCCAGTCATCAGTCTGGATACCCCCTTCGAAAGACTTACAATAACATAAAAATATATTTGAAGAAATTATTTTCTAAAATGCAATTAAACTATCCATAGAATTTTAGAAAAAAAAAACATTTTAAGCAAAGCCATTAAAAGACTAAAGTCAGCAAAACAGCATACCGTTAACACCCCTTGCAGTCAGTTCGTACAAGTTGGTCAGAACAGAAAAGTTTCACTAGACAATGGAGGGAGAGCAAGGAGGGAGCCATCATAGTCTTCCTTGTTAACTGCTGCAAAGTTGACTTTGACTTATGGTGACCTACAGAGGAAAGACCTCTAAGTCACCCTATCATCAATTGCCCGCTCAGGTCTTGCAGACTCAGGGCTGTGGCTTCCTTGACTGAGTCTATCTACCTGTAATGTGGTCTTCTTTTCCTACTGCCTTCTACTTTAGCTAGCATTGTTGTCTTTTCTAGTGTGCCATGGCTTCTCATGATAGGGCCAAAGTACAACAGCCTCAGTTTATTCATCTTGGTTTCTAGGCTTGATTTGCTCTAGGACCCATTTATTGGTCTTTTTCGCAGACCACAGAGCTCTCCTCCAGCAACACATTTTGAATGAGTTGTCTTCCTACCAGCTTTCTTCGCTATCCAACTTTCATAACCATTCATAGAATTTGAAAATATGATGGCATGGACAAGCTCAATGTTAATATTTAATGATATATCTTTAAACTTCAACATCTTACCTAGTTCCTTCATAGCTGCCCTTCCAAGTCCTAGTCTTCTTCTGATTTCTTTACTGCAGTCTCCATTCTGATTAAGGTATGGAAAATCTTGAATTATTTCAATGTTTTCAGCATCTATGTTAAGGTTGTGAAAAATCATCTGTGGTCATTATTTTTATTTTCTTCATGTTCAACTGTAAATCTGCTTTTGCAGTTTCTGTCTTGACTTTCTTCAGTAATCGTTTCAAGTCCTTGCTATTTTCTGCAAATAGTATGGTGCCACTGGCATCTTAAATTCTTAAGTTGATGATTGAGCCAAGGTACGAAAAATTTTGAACTATTTCAGTGCCTTCTTTAAGGTCATGTAAATCATCCGTGGTCATTATTTTTGTTTTCCAAAGTCTGGTTGCAACCTGTAAAAAGAATCTCTTGCTTGTTCCTTCCAAACATTCCTGGAAAGGTGGTGGGTCCAAAAAAAAAAAAAGGCCTCCCCCAAATATCTTATTGCCCAGGTAAGCTTATGCAGGAGGATAGGATCCTCCAAATAGACTGAACCTGAGCCATATGAGGCTTTATAGTTCATAAGCAGCACTTTGAATTGTGTCTGGAAAGTGGACTGGCAGCCAATAGAGCTGTTGCAAACAAGAAGCTGTATGCACACGATACTCAGCTCTAGTTAACAACCTGGCTGCAGCTCTCTGGGCCAACTGAAATTTCTTTTCTTTTCCCTTCAATTTTATTTTTTATTGAATGTATTGAATATAACAACAACAGAATAAACATAATGTACAATACATCCTATACCATATTATCTCTGTATTCTCGTACTCTATACAATTATTTCAATTATTTTTTCCCATCTCTCTTCTATTATCTGTTACTCTAATTCCCTTTAAATTAATCTTCTTGCTTTACCTTTTATTAATTTTTTGAATTCTCTAATTTTTGTAACCACATATAAATCAAATATATAATATATAATAAAATCCTTAATAACTTGTCTCTCTACTTCCTTCTTACCCCTTCTTGGAAGTTGTTTATCAATTTATAATCTATATTTCCTTATATATTCTTTTCATTGTTTTGTCTGTGCTATTTCTTCCTATTCTTCCTATTTTATTAACCTTAAAGTTGATTATTCACCTTTTATCTTCCTAAATTTCTATCATATAGCTTCTCCAAGAAATTCTAGTGTTGGATGCAAAACCTACAACTTAACCTCTTTTTTTTTTCCGATCCAATTTAGCATTCTACTCAATGATTGAATTTCCCCATTTTTGTTGGAAGAGTTTTATAACTGGTTGCCATTCTTCCTTTATCCTCTCAGATTTCCCTTTTATTCGACAGGTGAGGAGGTCTTTTTCCTTCATTTCCAGAAATTTCTCAGAAATTTCTGAGTACTTTTCAAAAGCGGCTCAATGTATAGTACATCACAGTAATCCTCCCAATCTCTCTCACACACAGAAACATACCAACCAACACAGACACACAGACACACAGACACACACACACACACACACACACACAGCACAAAAATAATATCTTAAAAGTAATAGTAAAGTAACTTTTTTTTAAGTAATGAGGGATAGCACCATTACTTTTTAACACTTTGACAAGAACACAGCAAGCAACACAACTTTCAGCACTGCATTGCATTAGAAATGTAAATTTCTGGGGTTATTTTTTGGCTATTTAGGGACTGTGGTGTTTCTGTTGTTGTTGCTGTTAAATTATGTTTGAAAACCACTGCCTGTAACACATTAATAACACATTATGCTATTCATTACAAGTGATGGTTAACACTTTATTCATGAAGTGTGCAGTATACAACATGCAACTTCGGAGAGTAATGATTCCAAGCCCTCCTCACTCGCTCTGTGTGCACATGTGTGTTTGCATGTCTTCAAGTCACCTGTGGATTTATGATGACCCCATGAATTTTATAGGGTTTCCTTAGGCAAGGAACGCTCAGAGGTGGTTTTGCTATATATAGCCTACAGCACTCGGTATTTGTTGGCAGTTTCCCATCCAAGTCTAGCCAGGGCTGACCCTGCTTAGCTTCCAAAATCAGAGGGGATCTGGTGCTTTAAGGTATTTAGGCCCGACCCTTCAAGTATCACTGGGCTGTTGAGGAAAACTGCATGAAGGGAGGGGGAGAAAAGGAACATCTGTGCAGCCTTGAGCTCCTGGGAGAAAAGCCAGGATCTATATGCAAATAATCATCACCAATTCAAACTGGTTTCCTTCAACACCAGATGAAGATTAAAAAAAAAATTCCTAGACCTTTCAAAAACTGCTTTGGGGCTATTAGATGTCAACACTGCTTGATTTTGTATTTTTTTATTTTTTATTTTTTATTTTTTATTTTTTTTGCCAGTAGTTTTCCTGTGAAAAGAGCCAGTGTGGCATAGTGATTTGAGCATTGGACTTTGAGTCTGAAAAACAGAGCTGGAATCCCATTCAGCCATCGAAACCCACTGGGTGACCTTGGGGAAGTCACACTCTCTCAGCCTCAAAGGAAGGCAATGGCAAATCCCCTCTGAACAAATCTTGCCAAGAAAACCCTGTGACAGGGTCACCAAAGTCGGAAACAACTTGAAGGCACACAAAAATACCAACAAGTTTTTCTGGGGTATTCCACAGGGTATATTAGATTGTTTCATTGTGATTTTGTGATTCTGTTATTAAAAAAAAAAAATGTAAACACAGCCCAGAGAATTTCAGTTACTGGATGGACTAAAAGTATAAAATATCAATCCACCCATCAATCAATAATATTTATAGATTGTTTTCTCCACCTTTTAGACAGCAACACTACAATCCCAGAAGTGTAGCTACAAAAGAGGGGGATATGAGAACACTGACCCCCAAAATAGGAATTCTGCTCTTCCCCAGCCGTGATATTTTCCGTCAGTCCCCAAATTTCTAGCATTGCAGAAACCTAAAGCTTCAGTCGAGCATTTAGAAACACAGTTTAGGCACCCAAAGCAAAAGGAGGCAAAGTCACTGTGGGGTTACAAACACAGCACGTATAAGAATTTCAGGTGTGAACCATTTCCTATGGCTCACACTCTACAACGCTACAAAATTGGGAGGTGTAGGAAAATTTCATTGGAGGGAAGAATTCTTATTTGGAGGGGCAATGCCTTCCTCCCCGCCGGCACACACAGCTGATAACTACATCCTGTACAATGCCTTCATTCCAATGCTTATCCTTTTTGCGTGAGGTACATTGTGTGGGTTGGAGCTTTATTTACAGTGGTGGTGGTGGTGGTTGCGGTAGAGATGTGGGTCTTTTTTGACCCTGTTATTTACTCCTTGACCCCTCCAATAGGGAGACAAGACTTTGGCCTCCTCTTTCCGGGATCAAGGAAAAGGGCATCTTGCCTCTTTGGGTTCTTTCCCTTTCCCACAGTGGTGGGAGAGAAGAGAAAATGTCTTATGTGGGGTGGGTGGGTTCTGGGGCTGAGTGGGTATAACATGCCCAAGGTCACTCCGTGGCTTTCCATGGCCAAGCAGGGAATCAAACTCTTGTTTCCAGGGTCACGGCCCAACGCTCAAACCACTACATCATGCTAGCTCTCACTCTTTCTATATATAAATACTCTAGTTTATCCAAATCAAGAGCAAGTCTTTGTAATGTTAATGGATTTTGCCCATTCAAAACCAAAAGAAGCAGGTGTGTGTGTGACAGAGTGAGAGAGAGCGAGCGAGCGAGCACTAGACAGAGCTGTGTGTGCTTTTGAGCAGTTTGGTTTTTAAAAATTTTAAAAGAGCGTGTGTATAATTAAGCTCTACTTGTCTCCTCAGTTCATGAAATATAGCCTTTTTTTCAGCTGTACAAAAACCACAGCGAGTGCAACAGGGTGACACTTATTAAGGATCACTTCGCACCCATGTTTGTGTGTGAACATGTCCCCCCCCCCCAAAAAAAAAGTGTCAAGAGAAGCAGACACCCAGCAGCAGCCGCAGCTGCTTCTCTTGGGCGGCAAGGTGGGAGGAGGGAAGCAGATATATCTGTCAGCAGAAAAGACCACCAAGTTGTTCGCCAGAAGTCACTCGGCAGCCCAACAGATGGCCAGGGCTTTGCGCTGCCACCAGGGACTGAGACCATATGAAATGCCGAGCTGCATACAAATGAATGGCTGGTGTTCCAGAACCGCAGTGCCTTTCCAGCCATTCAACAAACATAACTTTGGCTTTGCTTGCTTGCTTTCTCGCGACTGACCGCCGCCGCCGCCACCACCACCACCCACAGGGCCTAGAGGGACTCCAAGCTGGCAAGAGGAACTCTTCCTGAAGAGAAGGGCCAATGCATCTGCCACAGAGAGGAGACCAACCAGTAGCTACCCTGCCACCCTTGACCAAACACCAAATACAAAAACACACATTGCTGTTTTGTAGGACAACAACCTGTGTACATGCTGTAGGAGGAAGATGGTGGCACACAAGTCCAGATGACATAAACAAATGAGTCCAGCCGTGTAAGACTGGGGAAGGCAACTGGGGAGCGACGTTTGGGAGATGAATGCACACATGCTGCTTTCAAAGACTCTCAGCCAGCTTAGTGCCTTTTCTCCCCTCTGAGCTTGTTTTGCAAGTAGTGCACATATGCGAGTGGTTCCACGCAAGCTTCCACAGGCAAGAAGAGCTGACCGAAGAGCAGAATCCCTGTCAAATTAATGGAATTTGTCCTTAATTTGGAAGTGTCAAAAGAGCAAGTCATGAGATAACAGAACATTTAGTACAAGAGGTAGAAATAACATGAAAAGAATAGAGATAGGTTCCTACATCACAGAGAGAGGAAGGAAGGAAGGAAGGAAGGAAGGAAGGAAGGAAGGAAGGAAGGAAGTTAGTTCAATATGTTTCAGTAAACTGTTTATCCAAAGTTCACAACATGCACATGTGAAATGATACACGCAGTTCAGGCAAACCTTACTTAAGTAAACAGAAACATTTCGGATCTCCTATCTAGAAACCACTTGAATGGTTCTCCAAAAAGGTATCTTTCACCAGCCTTCACTTATAAGACAAGTTCCATTTCAATGGGTAAACTTATAGGTCTATGCTTGTTTAACATGATGGCGGGGGCGGGATCTGGGAAAGCAGGTTTATCTGCTCCCCGCTCTTCTCTGTTTTGCTGCCCACAGGTTCAGTAAAAGATTCTCGAGTCAGACACTGTTTGCTTTGCCTCATGTACGCAGGCACACAAACCTGCACTAGGATCAGCTAGAAGAAAATCCCACTCTTTTCCAGCTCAGGGTTTTGTTTTGTTGTTTTTTACTGCATTGTTACCACAGACACACTGCTGTAATTTAACAATGGAAGCCTGTGCTTCTTTAGCCCTCCTTCACTATTTCCGCAATGTTGATGTCACTAAAAAAAATTCAGCTAGACAAGAGGATGAAAAGGAAAGGGTGCTGGGCAGACAGAAAAAGACTATGTAAAAAAGGAAGCCTTTATCAGAGGCTTTGTTAATCAAGGTAGGCCTGTACTGGCACCACTAGTGGGAAATAGAGGAGGGACCCTACAGTAGACCTTAATCCTTGAGCAAGGGTATATAGGGAGAGGTGCTTCTCCAAAAATCAAGGTCCCAAGCCATTTAAGGCTTTAAATCTCTCTCTTACACACACACACATTCATTCATGAAATAACGAGATACCACTAGTGAGTGTAGCCTGTGAAAAACATCCTTCCTATGCATGTCTATAGGTGAAGACAACTTAAGACATATCCAACACTGAATGGTGGTAGGACAACCTGACTTATTGCTGAGATGACCCCACAAATTAAATTAACCTGCAAAAAGGCAAACAAATTAAAAGGAGCCATTTTGAATTAAAATTGATGTATAATTTATAACTGAGAGTCAAAAAATGTGAATGCTTTATGATTTGTGAATACAGACTGCAGTTCCCTCTTGAGGCAATAGTGACGCAGTACAGTCATTTCTCCCATAGCTTTGTGCATCATAACAAGACTCACTGAGAAGAAGCTATAGCCATGAACCATCTTCAGGGAAAAATAAAGCTGGACTTCCAAGCAGGATTATTGCAAGGAAAGAGGAGGAGCAAACTTGTAGCACCAGCTCCAGAGAAACAGTAGAACATGGAAAAAGTATTTTTTTTAGACTGCAGCTCCCAGAATTGTCCAGACAGCATACCAATGGCCATCCTAGTTGGCCAGTTCTAGGAGTTGTAGTCTCCAAAGGTAGCATTTCCAAGCTGTGTCAAAGAGCTTCAGATATACCAACAGCACATATTTTGTGATTACCTTCCCACTGAGAAAGGTCTTTCTCCCTATCTCTGTTCTCCAGAGATCATAACATGGGCTGTGCAGGCTGTCTCATAGAAATCAGAGGATATTCAGAAGAGGAGAGAAGTTTGTGTAGAATCTACATTATTAGACCTTTTTGACACCATAGTCTTCCAGTTCCACAACAAACCACATGCTGTAGCTATGCTTGACTACATAGGTTTTAAAGTAGTTCTCCTGCCCTATTTTGCCTCGCTCTGTCCTTTCTCCCTGAAATTTCAGCCATGTGCCATTCAGCCATTATCCTCCAGACAAGTTTTCCCCAAACTGGTAACCTCTAGATGTTCTTGACCAGACTAAAACTCCTAACATTCCTGACAAGTGACCACACTGAGGCTGATGAGATGGGAGTTGAAATCCAGAACATCTGGAGAGCACCTGGATGGGACAGGTTGACTGTTAAAGGCTCTTCAGCATTTCTGACAAAGAACTTTCTCAGCCCTACCTAGGAAATGCCAGTAATGAACCTGGGACCTTCTACATACAAAACATATGCTCTTCTAATAAGCCATGGCCTTTCTTCCCTATAGTAGTGACCTGGAACTTCAGCTTGCCTAGACTTGGTTATTCTCACATTGCACTGTACCTACCATAAATGCAGAAATGTGGGAACAACAAGGAAGGGGTGCTTCTGGGTTGGTGCAGAACACATTTCCCTCACTGCTGAGCTGCCAAAACTGCCAGCGCCACCACACACAGACCTGTAATTGTGAAGGAAGGCTTTTAAGTATTTCTGAAACCAGCATGTCTCATTTTAGAAATTGTATTACCAACTGCCCTGGGAGAAAAGCAGGCAAAAAATACTATCTGCAACAGCTGGCCATTATTTCTTCTTCTATTACTATGCTTCCACATTTGACTTTCTCTCTCCCATCCTACTCCCAGTGCTTTTCAAATTTCCTGAACCAAGCTTACATCAGCTGTCACCTTTTAAAAGAAAACTGGAACAGAACCAGAACTTAAAGAAGCTATACAGAATACCCCACATACATCTGGAAGTCCAAATAAGATGCTGTGGCAGCCCCATCTATTGGCAGCCTTCCTTGACTACTATAGTAGATTTTGGAAAAGCTGTATTTCTGGCTACAACTCCCAGAATCCCCTAGCCAACATAAGGAGTTTTAGGGCAAATAATGGGCAACTTCATGAACTCTACATTACTGTATGTCAGTCATCTCCAATCTCTGAAAATCTGAGAAACTATAAATCTACTGATAAATAGGCACCTTTGTTTTGTATCTCACAACCAATGTATAGCATTTCAAATACAATCAGCATTGGCCTTCTAGTGAGCTGGGACATACATATCAGAATCAATAGAATAGTTATGATATTTGTTGCCTGTATCAGTGGTAACTCTACCACTTGCAGTTTAGAGGGTTTTAACAGATCCACTTTATAGCCCAAGCAAATTGTCCTCGGAGATTCAAGAGAAATCAAGACTCACAAACTATGAATTGGAGATAAACAAACTTCCTATCACCTTCACTTGGAAATAAAACAGAAATAACTGGGTTAATTTCCCAGAGGTTATAATGTCCACCAAATTAATTTGTATTTTTGGACTGAGTCCCTAGATTGCACCAATAAGAAACCCCTAGAACCCAGATGGATCAATCCTGGTGTGGCCTTCATGCCCTCTAACAATCTTCCTACCAATGGATTTGAACCTCAGTCTTCCAGGGCCTTGTCCACCACTCGAGCCTTTTCTCAGAGTAGGCTCTGTATTCACACCATGAAGGAAGAAGGTATCTAAGGCCATGGTTGTTATCACACAAATTTATTTCTGCTTGTAGCTGGGAATGTCTCCCTCTACCAAGGAGGCTCCGTTTATGGGAGGAAAATTGGCTTCAACAAGGTCTGAGGTCTCCAGGCTCTGATGAGAGTTAGCAAACAGCAATGTTGTTGGATTGTATCAGGATCACTTACAAGAATGTGGTCAGTGCTACTGAAAGATTTGATCCCAGAGTCCAGACCAGATGTAAAGCTCTAATCCAGGGGTTAGCAACTTGGGCTGATCCATGACCCTTTTGAGGTTCCCTTGATTGGCAACAGGTTGCGCCTACTACCTTGCTGCCACCCTGTGGAATATCAAGAACAGGCCAGTACAAGCCATTCAAAGCAAGAAAAATGCTTGCTTTAAAGGGGATTTTTCCAGTTTGCAACGAAAAGCCAATGGCAGTGCCACAGTGGATCACCAAATTTTGGTGGCATTTTTAATAACAGTAAAAATAACTGGGATGGGGTGCATGCCACATGGCAGCCATATATTGCCTACCTCTTTGCTAAGCCATTTGGAATGTAGTCTGGAATAAGCTGCAGAATACTCCCCTCAAATTGACTGTTCATAAGCACACACAGAAGAATACAATTATAAATTTAAAAGTGGAGGAGATCTTGAAGTTTTTAAAAGGCTTCCAGCTATTAATCAAGTCTGAGGCAGAAATCATGTGGTGGGAGGAGACATTGCCCTAAATGTGTGTGCATGTTTGTGTGTGTGTTTTTAAAAGTGATGCACCAAGTTAATTAGTTTAGCAAGACAGTCTTTGTCAAAGACTCCAAATACTCTTCTGAAAACAAAAAGAAACAAAAGCAGGCTGCAGATTTTCCCATATGCAGCTTCATACAGACATAAAGAAGGTTGTCTTTCAGCCACAGAACAAAAGCTAAAGAGTTTTCAAAGCAAACCAGCTCCCTCGTCTGTTGTTTTGTTGGTAAACGGACAAGTTGTTGTCTTTCATAAAGGGAGAATCAACTGGGGAGGGGGGGAGAAAGGTAAGATAAACGCTCACAATAAATGAAATACCTCAGCAGAATCTGCCAATAATAATTTAAAGCCTAAGGGAGATGGGCAACGAAAGATCTCTTTAGCCAATAACAGTTGGTTTGCCATTAGACCGATCATTGGAAATGCTCCCCAAAGCTTCTGGGGTTTGAAGTTTCCTTTCTACATTTATTGTTTGCCTGAAGGAGACAATGGATTTGTGGACATGTTTTTTATTTCACCAGCACCAAGAAAACCAAAGCCCTCATAGTCAGGATCTCATGTGTGCAGGTAGGGATTCTATAAAATTATACACTGTGGGGGAATTTCTCCTTTTACTCTTCTTGTAATGCTAAAACATCAGGGTTATCCAAGAAACTGAACAGCAGAAGATTTGGGACAGAAAAGAACTTCACACAGTTTATGATGATTGTATGGAATTCAACATCACGAGACGCAGCAGTGGCTACTAGGTTAGACAAAATCATGGTAAAGAAGGTTATCAAGTGCTGTAAGTCATGGATGTGATAGCTTTCTGGAACTTTCAGGTTTCAATTAATGTTTTCAGTACTAGGTGACAATGATAGACAGTAAGGAAGAGTACCTTATCACCCAGTTCTGGTCTTCCCAGGGGCATCTGGAGGTCACTAGTGGGAAAAGGATGTTGGATGAGCCAACAGAGCTCTCCTAAAAGGTGTGGTTGCTCTGTCTCTGTTCCTGATGAACAAGGTCTTAAATCTGCATCAGTAAAACCTAAAAATATTCACATTAAGCTGATATGCATTACAGAAGAGAGAGCATTAATAGGATACCATGTGCCAAATGTTGCATTAAAGCACTGAAGTGACACTCACTGACTGACAGGGCTTTCAGTCTACATTACAGGGATAAATGAGAAGGAATCAACATGCACCAAAGCTAGGGAGAGAGACAGCGCACATGAACACACATATGCGAGGGAACCCCTCAAGTGGCCATTGGGACTGCAGGTAAGGGCATGGCTGTGGAAAAATAGAGAGTCCTAGGGAGGACAGCAGAGCTTGAAAAGGTCACTCTTTGGACTGGTAATTCCTGTTGCGGGTTCAGGGAGCTGAAGTCCAACAAGTAATTTTTTCAAAATCTAGGAATGGGCATTTGGAAGTGAAAAGTGAAAAATACAGAAAGGCACAGATGGAAGCGAAAGGAGGTCAAGAGGGCTGGAAGTGGACAAGTATGAGTGGAGTTTACTGAGTAAAAAAGCAATGTACAGTCAGCCCTCCACGGTTGCGGGTTTCACTTTTGTGGATTCGATTATTCACAGATTCTTTGCCGTCACGTCTGCTGCCTCCCTATATCATTTTTAATAGGGACTGCAAGCCTCATGAGACTGAGAAACTGCAAATGAGGCTTGTAGGTCCCTATTAAAAATGGTGTGGGGTAGCAGCGGAGATAGCAGTAAGCCCCACCAGCCAGCCACTTCTGCCTTGTGAAGGAACCCTGACGCCTCAAAGGAATCCACCGTGGGCTGAATATGATGATCATACTTTTTTGTGTGTTAAAAATGGTTTGGGAGAGCCTAGAGTTATTTACGTTTTTTCCACTTTCACAGGGGTCCTGTGCCCCTAACCCTAGTGAAAGTGGAGGGATGACTGTATTTTGAGGCAGAGAACGCCACACTGTCAGGATGGCAAGAAAGAAACCTTTCAAAGACAGAGAAACTGAAAGCATCACAGATTACCACCTACAGGGCTACTTCTCATACAGTTTGGAACTTTGGGATAAGACCAGGGAAATGCGAGAAAAAACATTGAATGGAATCTACTGCAGTAGGATGATACAGTCCAAAGCACTTGGTACTTAGCATAGGACAAGAAACAGGTTTCATAAAATGGAATACAAGAACACAAATATTTTACTGAAAAAGCAAACAGTATCCTTGTGGAGCCAAATAGCATACATGTTAAATGCACAATGCACTGCTTATAGCTGGGCTACAATGCACAGCCTGTGAAGAGTTCATACTCAATTGAAGAGCAAAAGCAGAAGTCCAGCACACCAAAAAAGAATGAGACCAGTGGCTAGACCATAGGATTGGGACTTGGAAGCAGAAATACCAGTTCCTACTCAGCTGTAAAATTCCCTGGTTAAATTTAGGCCAGTGACACTCTCTCCTAGCCTCACTTACCTTACTGCGTTGTTGGGACAATAACGTGGGAAAGAAAAAAGCCACGTATGTCACCTTAAGCTTATTGGGGAAAGACAGGATATTAATATAAGAAAGAATGAGAGACAAAGCTGCATCTAGCACACAAACTGTATGTGTTTTGTGTGCTAGGCCATAAAGTGCACAGGATGCTAGTCTTTTTGCTGCAACAGACTAACATGGCTTCCCTTCTGCAAATAACACAGCTTACAGTTAGATTAAATAAAACCCTGGTGTATTTATTAAAGACATTTTACCCTGCTCTTCAGGCAACACAATTCCCATGTGAATTAAAAGCAAAGAAGTCATTGCAAAAAATAATTTTAAAAAAAGACCCTACTAGAGTTGGAATCCAGGTTGCACCTACAATCCATTTTTTCTGAATCATTAGTGATCATATTGCTGAATTTTTTTTTATTTTTGACATCATAAATTGCAACCACAACCTCCCAATTTCCTGGATTCTAAGAGCATTCATAAACAGGAAAGCCTGAAACAGGAATTCTCTTTGTTTTCTTGCAGAGACACATTTTCAGAAGAGGCAAACAAGATCAAGGTTATGATTCCATGTGAGAAGCCAGTGGGTGGAAAGTCACTTTGTACATATATGCTTTCAAGTTGCCTGTTGACTTATGGTGATCCCATGAATTTTATACGGTTTTCTTGGGCAAGGAATACTCAAGAGATAGTTTTATCAGTTCATTCCCCTGAAATATAGCCTACAGTTCCCAGTATTTACTGGCAGCCTCCATCTAAGTACTAGGCAGAACTGCCCTGCTTAGCTTCCAAAATCAGACAGAATCTGGTTCCTTTAGGATATTTGGGCATGTCTGGAAAGTCACCTTGGGGTGGCCTAAAACAGCAAATGTTTCTTAGAGCCCAGGCTCCCATGTTTGGACTGCAGAGAATGCCAGTTCAGATGGGCTTCTTCTTTCAACGTCCGCCTGAATTACAGTTTAGATAAATATACCCTTCCCCTCCTTGCAGAAATTCAGCTTTCCCAACTGTTCATCTGGCTCGGACATCTCTGCAGTAGCATAACATACACTGCAGACAGAAAGCTGCAGATTTTGAAAGCAGCAGAGAGGGACAGTGGGAGGTTTATGAACAGTATGCTGCAGCTCTGATCCTACTCTCGCCAGATGGCTTCAGCTGTATCAATTACTGTTTATTAAAAAGAGAGAGATCCACACAGCAAAAAGAGAGAAAAAGAGAGTGATGATGCATTCGTTTGCAGGAAGGAGAAGCAATACCAACAGGTTGACACTTTCAAGGTCCTTGAGATCAAGGATGGGCAGATGTCAGGCTTGCAGGATCCACTTTTTAAAATTAGAACACCAAAATCCAACAACTGGAGTGTAGTGCATGATACAGAATTAAAGAACTTTGAGCCCACGAGCTTGAGTACCAAAGCTAAACAGAGCTCCCACTCCATCTCTAGGGAAAAACAATCTACTCCTGGTTACCCTGAGCTTTTATGATTTCAGCAGTGCAATTTCAAGTGGGTGGGTAAGAGTTGTTTTCCTGTTTTTGCTAAATAACTGAGAGACAGAAATCCTTGTTGCTGTACTACAGTAATGATAACAATTGTGCAACCCTCCAGATGTTGTTGGACTGAAAGTTCAGCATCCTTAGTTAGCACAACCTGTCGTGACGAATTCTGGAAGCTGCACTCTAACTCTAAAACTGAACTACAAAAGGCACCCAGGGAACCAGAAATAGATCCAGAAATAATTTCTCCCCCATCCCCAAATTCTAGATTAACAGTGTAATCTAAAAGAGCACAACAGTGGCTTCATGATTGCTCTTGTCATGAGCAACTAGTCATGTTTAACAAGTGACTGCTCTGGACAGGGAGGTACATTACCATGTGGACCAAAAATTCATCCAACCTATTCATTGGGGCACTCAGAAAATAGGATAGACTCTGGAGAAGTACTTTGCCTTCCACACCTGGCTCTCTCTTCCTAGTTCAATGCCTTAATCCACAGTGGCTTTCAATAGTTTTGCACACACCATCTAAAGTACCTGGTTCTAACTCCAGAACAGCATAGTCTCCACAAGGAGACTGGCTCACTCCTCATGTCTCAGCCATTTCCCAAGAGCAGTCTGTAGGCAAGATGCCCTGAGATTTGAGAGCAACCAGAGATCATCTCAATGTCTGATCTCCAACTCTGGCTCAAGGAGGAGTCACATCTGGAACCAAGAGAAAATAATAATCACTTATGAAAAGGCACATAGAAGCTAAAGTTCCACTGAGTCAAGACTACTGGTTCATCTAGTCCAGTACTGATAGCTCTAATAGGAAGCAGCTCTCAAGGGTTTCAGGCAAAACTCTTTCCTTAGCCCTACTTGGAATCCCTAGTAGTCCCTGGTGGTCTTCCATCCAGGTATAAACTAAGTACAACACACACTTAGCTTCTGAAACCAAGTAAGAAAAAGGTGCATTCAGGGGCCATGGCAATACAAATTAAAGCTGGTCCCTTAGGATTTCCTGCACCCACATACACCTATCTGTGAAGTGTGCTTAGTGTCAATGACTGCCAAATACGGCATCCTGAGTAGAGACAGAGGGCTTTCTTAGTGATGGCACCCCAGATGCAGAATGCTCTCCAAGACTCACATGGCATCTACCTTATATTCTTGATGCCAACAAAATAATGCATATTTTTAGATTTCCCCCAGGGTTTTTGAAAGACTTGGAAGACTTTGTGAAAGATCTACAGGATTCGAAATGGAAGTATTCAGTTGGAAATCTGTGCTTGATGGATTGCTTTATTCTCTGCTTTTTAATGTCTTAAGCCACACTTGTATTTTATGGATGTGGGTCCTCATTTGATGTTTTTTATATTACCTGAAAGTTGCCCAAGGAAGTCTGATTATGGCGTGGGCACAGAGAAATGACTGATCTGGAACAAGATGGGAGTTTGACACATGTTACTCTCTCCAAAATCACACACCCTTACTTGAATTTGGAAACCTCCTTGCAAGGAATCAGCCAGAAAACATCCATAAGTATGTGTATTTTCCAAGAAGCTAGATGACCATCAGCCCCATGAACTGCAAAGGTGCTGTACAATTTAACCAGCTCATTCTCACATTTCTTTCTCAATTCTCATTCTCACATTATTTGTCTGACATTGCAGAGGTTCCACTTGATATTGCAGAAGCTTCACTGAGCTACAAAAGCTCCCAAACACAGAGCATTTTGTATGGTGAAAGCAGCTCTATAGCTATGACCATTGAACTACCACCATCCCAATAAAATCTTTTAGCATGACATTAGTTGTAGTACTTTGAATTTTCCCAAAAAAGTGGTTCAAATTTTAGCCAGTTCTACATGTATAGAAGCTGGGTCCAAACTTGAATGATCCAGTCCTGTGAAACTTGGCTGACAAACCCATTTTTGCAAAATGTGCATCTCATTTCTCAGTAAGAAATACCAGCATTTGAACTAATGTTCTCTGCTTGCAGCTCACTAAAAGCTGTAGATCCAGCAGCTTCAGTGTACTCAGGGGGACTTCACGGAGTTTAAACAGTGCTGAGGTTTTCCTGTTCTTTGCAGTGAACAAAACCACATTTGCTTCCCAGGAAAAGAAATAAGCTACTCAAGTTCAAACAAAGGTTCAAATATGAGCCATGCCAGAAATTGGTTGTTTTCTAAGCAGGACTCATCTGAGAACAAGGGAGTAACCCTTACCTTGAATTATTCTTGCTGGAGGTGCTGTCTATCAACCAAAAGGAGGCACTAGTGGCCAAATATAGATTGCTTCACCACAGAAACCACTAGAGAAACACTCCCTATTGCAACAGTAGGCAATATAATGCCTTCCAGATGTTTTTGATGAGAATATGCCTTGACTACATCCCATTTCTCCTACTGTAACACACTTTACATGGGGCTACCTTTTTCCAGAATCTTCAGCAGTTCCAAAACGCTGCAGCCAGAATGCTGACTGGGGCCAGTCACAGGGAACATACAACTCCCTTGTTGAAATGGTACCAGTTCATCTCCAGGCACAATTCAAAGTGTTGGCCATGATCCTATACAGTTCAGGTCCAAATTATCTGAAAGACTGTATCTTCCTATATGAACCTGCCAATTCTAAGATCCTCAGAGGAAGGCTTCCTCTCAGTCCCGCTTCTATCATATGCCCATCTGTGAGCACCTGAGAGAACAGCTTCTCAGTGGCTGCTCCCACTCTGTGGAATTCCCTTCCACGGGAGGCTAGGCTGGCCCCCTACCCGCTCTTCTTTTACTGACAGGCAAACCCTTTTTTTTCCAAGCAGGCATAACATGTAAATAATTGCTTGCAGGGAACCCTCCCATAGGGAGACTGCTCTATTTTTAACTTCAGTGTGCTTTTGAATGTTTTTATACTGTTTCAAAGCTATGGTTTTCATGTTATATTTGTTAAAGTTGTATTTTAAATTTTATGGTCAGGTTTCAGTTGATTCTGTTCTTCCTGGCTCTTCCTTTTTGTGAGTCACCTTGGGTCCCACACCAGGGAAAAGGTAGCATATATGTGGAAGAAAGAGACAAATAAATAAATAAAATGTTCCCATGAAGCCCCAACTGCTGCCTTTGCTGATGTGGGTTGTAATCCAAAAGATGAGGGGGTCCCTGGTTGTCTCCTCCTATTCTGCAGTAGGAAACACCTTTATCCTATTTACGTCATTTCATGTCTTAGAAGAGCAAGCTCTTGGATATAGTGTTCCACAAATGCACCTGTGCACTTGCTGATTGGCTTTTAAATTGCCCAAAACAAAGAATCAAAGCTTACAGGGACCACAAGGGCCATCTAGTCCAACTCACTGCCATGGAGGAATACAAAGCTAAAGCATTCCTGAGAGATGGCCATCGAAGGTCTGTTTAAAGACGTCCAACATGTTCCAAGTTAGAATTTCTCTTCGTTCCTTAATCTGTGTCTTCCCCTCACCTCCTCTTCATAATAAAACAGCTTATGTCAAAATTCAACCTACTTACTTGGGGAAGATCTCCCAAAGCTGCCAAGCAGACCCATTCTGGGCCTTTACCTTTCCTCAAAGGAAAGAAAAGGTCACACAAGTCCCAGCACAGATTGCCTTTTCTGCCCACATGCCTTTGGTTCCCCTGAGAAGATGATTGCCAAAACCAGCCTTGATTTCCAGTCAAGCGCCTCCCTGAAGAAAAGGGAGGGCTGGTGATGTCATGGTCCGTTTAACTTCTTGCAAGTGTGTCTGCATCCTCCAAGCAGAAGCTGAGGCAAGAGACTCCCTGAGCAGTTATAGCTGCTCCTGCAAACCCAACGGGGATGAAATCTTTGTCAAGTTACAGCAAACCTTTTGGTAAACAACACAGCTTCTTCCGTGGAATAATTAAGGCAGCCTTCTTGCTCTTACCTAGAGACGCAGACAGGATACAATTGATTCTAGCAAGCTTTTCTGTTATTAAAAACACAACACTCAAAATGCTGTTTAAACTGGTAAATTGGGCTTACATACTACCAGCAGCACTAAAAAGGAAGGCAAAAAATGTCTAATGGATGCAGAAAAAGAAACGATGTCAATGTTTTTGGAAGACCTTTGGACAGCGCAAGAATCACTCTGTCCTTAGGAGTTCAGAAAAGAAAATATGAAGATGCAAGATATCTATCCCATTCTGTCCACCAACATCTGGTAATAAAGAGGCAGACCATCTCTTCCTACGGAAGCTCCATTTTGGCAATCGTTACCTTCCAAAGACTCAATGGAAAGGCAGATTTAATTCTAAAAAAAGTTATATTTAGTGAAGGTAGTCATCATAATGAAAACTGCTAACAGGCCAACACACAGTACACCAACCTAATCTAGATATTTCCTGATATTTCTGGGAACACAATTCCCATAGTTCCAAGTCAATCATTAGGAATGGGCCTCTGGAGACTCAACTGGAAACTACTGGGAAATCTTTTCCTTAAAATTTAAAGCAGAGGAAAATCTTGTTTAGAAGAAGCCAGCAAGGCCCACCAGTAATGTTTTTTTAAAGCTAGCAATTGCAACCAGATTTCAAAAACTACTTTAACTGTATACCCCGTTGTCAGTGTGTTACACACTACTGGATTCTCTTCAGGTGTTACGGTCATTATTTTGTTCAGCAGACCTTTATAATCCCTACCCAAGTCAGCATCATGTGTGTGTCTCACATCAATTTCTCTGCTAAGACAGGCTGAAAAGAACATGGAGATAATAATACTGAACATATAAACAGATTTTTGATCACTGAGGATTACTGAAATGACATGTAAACACGTAACACATACACCTCATAAAGTAGGAAAGTATTTCCAAATTGTACATGACCAGGGAAGGCTGAACAGGGAACAGTGGACCTCCCAGAGCCTGAAAAAGTTATTGTTTTCAACTACAACTCCCAGAATTTTCTAGCCATTCACCATACTTGATGGGAAATGCTGAGAATTATAATGCAAAAGGGTAACATTTCCAAACTTTGGGCTTGCCTAATGGCGACCCAGAACGTATGCAGTTGTGGTGAGGATCTGTATAGATTTCCAGGCCACATTTTTTATAATGATCCATTCAGATATAATAACATTCCTCTCATTTATTCTTCTTTTCATTGGCTGCTGGGGCACAATCATTACCTACTCTTGCTGCTCGTTTCCCTTATTAATTCTTCAACTCAGTCTCTCTGTACTTCTGATATTGTTCTGCTTCTGAATATGTACCCTCCATTGCTCATTTATGTCCCTTCTATCTTGTTTCCCTTCACAGTTAGAATTCTCTCCTTTTTCCGCTGGTGTCATCATAGCACTTTCTCCTTTTTCAATAATAACCTCAGAACTTACCTCTTCCCTTTGGCCTTCCCCTGACAGTACTCAGTATTATCTGGAAGTCATTAAAAACTGCCATTCATATTTATGGCACTGAGACAGACAAGTAGAAAACATATGAACTTATTTTTTACTTTACACCTTTCACCTTCCATTCTCTACTGTAAGGGTAGGAAATGGTGACCTTCCAATACTGTCAGAATTCAACTCTCACCATCTTTGACCACTGGCTACACTGCTGGAATAGAAGGGAACCAATAATATCTGGAAGGCCACAGGTTTCCCACCTCTGCTCTGTGCATCATCTTTTGTTATATCAGCTTTGTATTCAAGAATTCATAGAGCAGCCATTACTAAGCTAGGAATTCCATTCAGGCAAAATGAGTGGGCTGGCAGCAGCAGGATGGATATTTTCATTCCTCCTCCACTGGCCTGCTTAGTTTTCATGCAGAGGAACAGAAGCCTTCCACTCAGTCCTATCCATCCTCCGCGATTCTGCTCTGCAGGTTGCATTTCTTAAAAAAAACCTAGCCCACTAAGAGGATAGCTACTAGCATGTAAAGCAGAGGCAATTTGTTTCTTAGCAGACTGGTAAAGAAAAATGAGTATTAAGTGTCACGTCTGACTGAACCAGACTGGAAAATGGGACAGCTTTAACCACTTTAGACACCCATTCTGGTTTTATAAATGAACGGTTCCCAGTTTCTGTTCCTAGGCTGTAGAAGAAAAGTAGCAAAATGCCTACCTCAGGGGTGGGCAACTGTGGCCCTCGGTATGTTTTTATAAGTTCAGTAATCCTTCACCACTGGCTATGCTGTCTAGGGCTATTTGAAGTTATAGCTCAATAACATCTAGAGAGTCTTAGTTCCTTTTCCTTAGCCTACTTTGTGAGTGTGTCTGAAAACAAAAATGGGAGCATAAACCACTTTGCACATCAAAATGCGCAGCTCTTCTGTTCTGCTCTTGCAGAACTGCAGCATTCTTCAATCCAAGATAGGCATGGCCACTGGAAAAGCTGACATACTACACTGTCCAAATGCACATTCAGATCAGGACAACTCTTTCTCTATCCCCCATTCTCCCCACCCTGAAGGAGAGGAAACAGCTCCATTTACAGAGGAATCTATCAGCCCCACAGCAGACTGTTCATGCACAGTACCCAGTTTCCCAAACCTCATGCTAGGAAAGGAGCACAAGCATGAGACCTTTCTCTAAAACTCTGGAGAGCTGTTGTCAGCCTAATGGGGCTACTGATTGGCACTACAATCAATTAAGGCAGTTTGACACCAAAACAATTCTACTTAAAGAAAAATCCTGTTTTCCCAGAATTAGAAGCATTAGGAGATCACTTTAACATTAGCCTTTTTAACAGAGTGGGTACCCTCAGAGATAGAACCCAGACAGGGTTAGAAAGAAGAGGAAGGTAACAACATATTTGAAGGAACCCCAAGTACAAAAACAAAAAAGCCCCTTTAAAGCACAAAACCTAACAGAGATGCCTCTTCTCTACCCAGAAATAGTCCAATGAGTAACCTATAGCCAAAGAAAAAAGACTATTACTTGCACAAAGAGAAACGAATGGAACTTAATAGGAATGGAGCATTCCTATTAGCAGGTGAGAACAAAATCCACCCATTGTTGCTAATCTTGATTGTTACTCCAGTAATCCTCAACCCTGAGGAGCCTAAGGAGTGCTAGGCATAGAACTTTCTTTGCAGATTCCTCTAACACATTCATTCATCATTCCAATTTCCTTGTTGTCAAACCTGAGAATTTCCTACTTACCTGCAAGGAAATTTGCAACTGTGGAGCTATTATCCAAATAATTCATGTTGTGATACTACTTTGGAGCCACTCCATGTCAAATTATGTACTTCTGAAAATATTTCCTAAAGCTCGGGGCTAAGGTGAACATGATCCAGGACAGACACTCTATACTTAGCTTTCTATTTTGGGCAAGGTAAGAAGGGAGAGAATCTGGCTGTATGCTCCTTCCTGCAAACTACAATTTGGAAACATAATTTTCATACTGCAACTTCAGCAAGCCACCACCAACATAGTCACTGAGGCTGGTGGATTCTGGAAGCTGCAGTCCCCAAAAGCATCTCTTCTAAGCTCTGATCCAGTCACTTTATGTAGAAGAGAAGAAGTAGGGTTCAAGACCCTTAACTTTTCTTGAGAAACTCCACGGAGGCCAGCCAGTTTGAAACTGAACTAGATCTTACTGAATATCAGGCCAAAGTATCTTGGTGACAGCTTCTACAATTCCTGGGTTGCAAAAGACACAGTAAGATCAATAAAGCAGACACATGAAACCAAATGTGAACCAGGAAACATGAGTGCTTCTTTAAAAAAAAATGGAAGGAAAAACGATGAAGTCAAGACAAAACAACACACAGTACAAAAGAGTAATTATATTTCCAAAGAAAAGAAAAGAAAAGAAAAGAAAAGAAAAGAAAAGAAAAGAAAAGAAAAGAAAAGAAAAGAAAAGAAAAGAAAAGAAAAGAAAAGAAAAGAAAAGAAAAGAAAAGAAAAAGAAAAGCTTTACCAGCTATTTTGGAACTTTTTTTCCTGAAAAAGAAAACTGGCTTAGAATGGAACACGATTAGACTTCTACAAACCAGCAGATTGGGTACAAACACTCAATAAGAATTGTGTTAGCAACTCAGGACAAGAAACTTTTGACACAGTGCTCATGAACAATAAAATTTCTTTTTTTAAAAAAACAAAATGAGTCAGAGAGTATGAAGGAATCACAGGAGGTAAAAGGGAACAAAACTAAAGCAGGGGAAAAGAGGTACCAGAGGAACAAAATTCCCACAATATCTAAACAGATAACCATTGTCCTTGGACAGCCATTTCCAAGTCTAGAATATCACTCCAACAGTTCCTGTAGGCTGATAATGGCTGCTTCCATCTTATCCATGTCTTCCACAGAGAATATCCTCCCCCATCAGTCCTCTCTTGGCTCCTAAGAAGTTTCCATTTTGTGAAAGGGATTCACTTTTTTTTTCTTTTTGCACAATCAACAAGTGCTACCAAGAGAGAGCAACAGCCGCATCACAGCCGGATGGCAAATGCAAGGACTTCAGGATGCTGAGAAGGCCTCTCCATCTTGCAAAAGTCTCTCGACGTAAAATCCCACTAACGGTCCCATTCACGGGCTCCGTTTCATGAAGGCAGATTCATTTCCCCTATTCCCCTATGTCATTTCCAAAGGGAAACGGAGCCCTCTTCGAGCATGCCTGTCTTCTTGTTCTCTGCTGTCAGATGCAGAGGCCACGTTTCATCTCTCTCTCTCTCTTTTTTGCCTTAAATTCCATTCATCATTGTTGGGATCTGTTGTCTCGGGCCGACACCTGGCCAACCCCCTTAAGTTCTTGACTCAGCCAAGTCAAAGGGAAACACACAGACAATGCAGCAACAGGGATATATTAGGCTGAACAGTCCCCTTTACCCAAAGTCCACCCCTCCCTCATTTGCCCCCAAGGTTACTTGGTGCCATTTGTTGTTCTCTTTTAAAAGTCTGCATATCCCAAAGCAGTCTTTTTCCCCCTCCCCCCCACCCCATCCCCACAACAGAGTAAAAAGCTCCACAGGTGGCATCATCTACCTGGTGGTCAAGATTGGAGAAGCAACGGCTTCCGTTGCTACTTCCATTTAAAAAAACACACACACACAAACACGCGCGGGGTTGTGCGATGGGGTCCAGGCTTTAAGATTGCTTCAGCCGCTTGCGTGGGGGGCCCAGAAAGGGGCACTGCGCAGAAGCCAATGAACGATACGCTTCAGCCACCAAATGAGGGTGAGACACTACCATTGACTTCCATCCTGAAGTCTCCATGACGTCGGAAGCATGACTGAAAACAAAGAGCGACAATAATTTTAAAAGCCCAGTTACTGGTTTGGAAAGGTACACAAACAAGCAACTGTGAAATCATTACAAAGCAAGTAAGTTCACAAGCTGCTGTCTTTCCACTTTGAGGATTCTTACTTTTACATTTCATTTATATATCTCACCACCAGCCTAACAGATTTACAGTCTTTTGTAGGGTGTTCTTTAACAGTGTGATGACACCTTGATCTAGAAAATCAAGGCTGTTCCAGATGTTATGTTTCCTCACATGCTACCAAGTTGGATGTGCATGCTTTGCATTTAGCAACTCATCATTCAGGGATGAAAATGGTTAGAACTCAAACAGCCCTTAAATAAATATCCCAATCATCCCAGACAGGGGATGCTCCACACCATTTTTTAAAAATATATTGCTAACGTGCAACAGTTTGGCATTTCATTGCTTCTGCAAGGTTTGCTAATTCCCAGTGGAATGCTGGAGAGAAAATGAACATGAAAGCAACTCTCACTGAGCTTTTCAGAAAGAGATGAGAAGAATATCCTTTCCAGAAGTCAGTTCTTCCATACTCCTTATGAAAACAAGTAATAGCCACCACATCTCTTTCCAACACAAAGGCAAAAGAAAGAAGCAGCTGAGGTGCATTCTCCACTGAAGTGAAGGCACAGTCAAAACAGGAAAAAACAACTGATTTTTGGCAGAGAAGGTACAGTTGTCTTAGAACAGAAGAATTAAGACCTTTTTTGGGGGGACTAACTTTAGTTGGTGATCAGTTGCATTTCACTTACCTACAGTAAGTGAAATGCAACAAGATCACTCTCTGAAGGGTTCCTCTAGCCAGACTTCTCCCAATGTGGGACAAAAAAGAAAGAAAAGGAAGGTCTACTTACTAGTTTATGAAGTCAACTGCCTGAGTTTTTAACTGGTCAGCACTGTGTAGATCAGCCAAGATTAGAATTTCTGCTGCATTTTCTACAGACAGGTTGCTGCACAGTGCATCCTCACACATCACCTTCAAGCGTTCCAGAGCGTACTGCAATCAATCAATCATGAGAGTCAACAAAAGATGATGAAATTTAGAAATTTCTCCACCTCCAGGTGATTTTTACTGTATTGTTCACATTATTTTTGCAGTTGTGACTACCCCTGCATTCTTTCAATCCAATGACATCTCTGTGTACAGACTCTGCTGCTTGTTAGCAGATTCATCCCAACTTCTTTACAAAACTGTTCAACAACATTACATCCAAAGTACACCGGACTGGATCGAGACTTAGTCATGGTTAAAGTACTCCCACTGAATTCAATGAGACTTGATTTGCTATGACTAAGTGAAGCCCCACTGGGTTTTCAATAAGTCTGCCCAAGGCATGATTAAACCTGAATGCAAATTATTCCCTACCCCAAATTACAGAAGTGTTCTAATGTGCAAAATTCAAGTCCAGGAGCATGAAAGTGTGAGTGGGGGTGCAGTGCTGGGCCTATCCTTGGCATCTGTCAGTGTCTTCACATAAGGATAGAGTAAACTCCTCAAACAACACCTACAACACATTCTGGCTGGGGAGGAAAAAACTGAACACATTTCTTCGTGCTCCACTATCCTCCCAACTGTTTGGAATTGATGCCAAACCTGAATCACAAAAGCAGAGTTGCATAAAATGATAGTAGCTAATCTGCATAATTTATCCAATTTGCAGAATTTTGGGCACAAGAATTTGGGCACAAGAAACATACAAGGCCAAGAAAGCAGCCCATAATACAGAGCTGGATCAGAAGCCAATGAATTCTGGACCCTCTGAAAAATCTGAGAGAAAATCAGGGAGAAATTATGATTTTAGGGTTCTGAAACTTCTGTTGTTATTCTGCTTTGTTTTGAATAGAAAATACTATAATTTAAATCCATGCAAATGATGTAAAAATTATAGATGATTTTTATTTGTTGACATACTATGTTATAATTTTTCTGCTTTTTTCATAAATTTATATAAGCATATATTATATATGTTATATTAAATACTAATCTGACCAATTAGTTTAGCTTTTATAGTTTTATGGTATAGACATTAAATATATATATTGATTTATTAATCCAAATATTGTTTATTAGATCAATAAGACTAAGCAACAAATGTTAATTTTAAATATACTTGTTTTACAATGCTAGCGTTTATGTAGATTACTTTGGGCAGTTGGTAACTGGGGTGGGAACCACCTTTTAATTATGTGTTAGTATCTGATTTTTGTTAGTTATTTGTCTATTTAATTTAGATAGTTAGATTTCTTGTTCATTGTTTAATCTACTTAGATAGATAGTTTAGATAGTTTAATTTAGATAGTTTAGTTTTGTATGTCTTTTTTGCTTATTGTGTTGTTAATATTTTTTGATATTTGTTTGTATTGGCTATTTGTTTGTATTGGTTATTGTATGTTGTGGGGGGGTTGTTTTATATATTCTATGAAATACATACTAAAAAAAAATCTGGTCCCCCTGGTACAACAATATTTTTTCCCATCCTCCTCAACAACACTTTTGAAAGACAAAGCCTAACTCGCTAATCACATCTTCACCCAAGAGCCCAGTGGCATGTCTCCAGGGTTTTGGATATGCACTGTGTTTTGTTTATGGTATAATTACGTATTTTCCCCCAAGAGAGTGGAAGAAAGACAGAACAAGCTGTTCCGAAGCCTCTCGGGCAAATATTAAGAGGTTTATGTGCTACCATAAAAGGTTTTGCTTTCTGTTTTTAAAACGACACCCGGGGATGTTTAGAGGAAGGAGATACATAAAAAAATTCATACCCTGCCCTCCCAAAACAGTTAAAAGCCCCTGCAATTTTACTCTCTTACAAATGGGTGGCCAACTGGAACTGCTGCTGCTTTGCATAGTACTTGCCACAACTCACACCAAAAGACCAAGAAGAGCTTTTGCATAGGTAGATTCACTTGGCATCCACCAGATTGACTGGGGGGGGGGGAGTAACATGTTGTGGGAATGTGGGAGAAAATGCACATTCCAATTCAGATAGTGATAAATTTCTACGAGAACGTAACAAGGTCTCTTCCGAGATTTTCCTTCTCAAATTCACTATTGATTATTTTCTCTGCAAAGATACATCCCAAACTGCAAGGGCTTTTTGACTGCTTATTTTGATGACAAATTAAACCAGCGCTGGAAAAGCAATTCAAGTTCCTAGGAGCCCATCCTCCCCAAGTCTATTCTTCACCCCAGCCAGCTACTTGCCCCTGTTTAAGACTTCATTTCTACATGGAACCTGGCCAACTCGAGAATCCTGAAAATTGTTCTTTACTGGATCAGCATTAAAAACTTAAACAATTCCTAGAATCCTGACTTTACAGATAAGAATTCACACACTTTATTTCTGTATTCAGATGTGTGCAATATAGAGTAAGGAGTAAAACAATCTCTGTGGGGCAAAGACTGAATAACAGATGATATACTTGTGAAATATCAAGGACCGTCACTTCTGTTTTAATATGCTAGTTTTTACTCTATTCCACTCTATTTATTCTGCTTACACCTCTCAGATTCCATAGGTTTCCAAATGAGACTTGGACGAGAAAAAGACAGAGAGAGAACCAAGGGGACAGATCCTAACTGCTTTCACTTTGCCCAACCTGTTTTCAATGTGCAGATAGAGCAGAAATAACAAAATCGATATTAATGTGAATATTAATAGCACCATCATCATATATATCTTGCCTTTCCACTAAAACTGAGACTTCAAGTGGCTTACAACAAAGCAGTTACAAGTAAAACATACAAAAGTGAACACTGAAATAGATTTAAACTATTCATAGAATTAAACAATTGTAATAGAAGTGAAGACAAAGGGGCAGTTGTAGTCCCACACCAAATGGAGCCCACTACAGTAAGCCATTCTAGCTGTGTCTTGGTGCCACAATCTAATAAGACGACAACACAAACACATAAAACCACCTTAGGACATGTTCTCAATAACATACCTTAAGGTATGGTACGGTCATGAGCCATAACCATTCTGGTCCTAGATTCATTCAACCCACTGACCCCATCCCCACTCCAACTGCCAAACCAGGAGTGTCAGATAAACTAACACTGCTTGCAACCAGTCAGAAACCTCTTTTCCTAATCAAAGGTACACATCAAGTAAGAAATGCCACAATGCCTGATTACAGAAGAAGTAAGGGATGGTAGGAGAGGTGGCAGGGTTTTTTTAAAAACTTGCAGCCTCTCCTGTCTACAGACAATGAGAGACTATCAAAGGTGCTGGCAATGATGCAACAGCCTCTTCACTGCAAGGGAATGGCGGAAGGGAGACAGGTCACCATTTTATATCATGATATGGCCGGTCCATGGAAATGACTTGCTTAGAAGTAGCATGCAAGAGAAACACTCAATGGTTGCCACAAAGCAAGCACTTCCTGTCAGTGAAATGAAAGGAATCTCCCTAAAAGTCTTTACTTCATTCTAGAGGACCCCTAACGCAGCACTCCAAATGAGAGCTGCTCCTGTAAAAGTATGGATGTGGTGCTCATTATTCTTTGGCTGCGTCTTCTCTTGCCGGTGAACTTCTTGGGCCAAGCTGATGGGAAGAAGGAGATGGGAGCCTCATGGCTAACCTAGCCATGGAGCATCTTGGCAGTGGGGCTGGAAGTGAGGGGTGGTCCTCCACTGGTGTAAAAGCTTCACCATCACTGCCGTATGAATAGAAGTGAAATGGCCAAGATAATCTCTCAGGGTCCACTTACAGACCAAGGAATCAATATTCGTAAGATATCAGAGTCCACTACATATGCAGCAACTGGTGAAAATGCCTCTTCAGATTAAAGGACACCTCTCTGTGAATGCAAAAGGGTACACAATAGAGAGATTGGGTTACTTTATCCCTCATCTGATTCTCACAAGATGTTTTGGATTAAAACTCCCATAATCTATGACCATGGGCCTTGTTGCCTAGGACTATAGTCCAAAACATTTGAAGGATACTAGATAGGGAAGACTAGTCTAGGTATGCAATAAGGAAGACAAACATACTGATGTCAGAGTCTCAAAACTGATTTTCTCCATCCCTTTTTAATACACAAGAAGATAAAAGCTGGGCTACCAGACTCCTTGTGTACCTTGTCAGCAGCTGCAAGCAGATCGTCAGCCATTTTATCAAGGTTGGGTGCCTTTCCCGTGTAAATGAAGCACATCATTTCTTTAAAAACTTCTGGTTCCACATCATTGATTTCTACTCGATTCTGCAACAGAGGAAAGATAGCAATTATTCCTACAACACTCAGACAACACATCCAACTGGCCTTCTCTCATCCCAAATCTTTCTCTTGGAAGCAAGTCCAAGTGTAACTATTGAGAGAAAACTGAAATATTTAAGAGAAGGTACAGAAAACTTTCAGTCATACCTGCTTCTTTCAGCCATAAGAAATAGTGTATTGTAATGTGTCCCTCACCCTTGTTTTGCCACCCTCTCATGCAGACAAAAGTAAAAAGTGGTGCTTTCAGTTACATAATCATCACCTCAAACAGCACAACAGGTGTTTTCCCACTCAACCTCCAGCTTTCCTAATAAGTTGATTGATTTCTTTCCTATCCAATCTGAAAAATTCAAAGCCACTGATAAGATGCATCCATGTCTCAAGTTTATTTTCCCCACAATCCTGTAAGGTAGCAATGCTGAAACAATTGACCTTGGAACAAAGATACCAACTGGTAAGCTTCACAGTTGAACAGGGATCTGAATCACAGACTTCAACCCACTGCTCTAGCTCAGGCTCCTTGGGCAATTTCTTATTACAGTAATGTTGTGCTTGTATTGGCAGGGCTGATTCCACCGCCACTGTCAAGATCTAAGTGTTCAAGATGCAGTTCACCAAGCCAACCTTCTTTTTCTTTGCTCCCAAAGCAAAATGCCCCATCAGCCTGGACCCACTGACAGCAGCATATATGATTTATGTTTTGAGCCTCCGTGCTTAAGCCAGACCTTTGAAGGTGGAGTTCCAAAGTCTGAAATACACTGAAGCTACTAGTTGAGTTATTTCATTTCCTCAACATCTCCCTGTCTATACAACAGTAAATAGTGTGATGACTTGAAAGCTGTCTTCTCTGTTCACTTACTTTTTTACTCTCTTCCATTTCATGTTCAAACATAGCACTGAAAACTGGAGAACGTGCTGTGGTCAGAGGTGGTTGGGAGGGGGAGGAGGGGGAAGAAGAGAAGGAAGGTGGGGAAGAAAGCATAGAAATACAATTAGAAAGATGAGGGCAGATAACCCTTCCTCTCCAGAGAGAAACTGACACATACAATCAGTACCTGCAAATACAAGTATCAACATCAAAGGGACAAGTACAAATTAATAGAATGTTCATGAGTGAGATAGAACATGTACATTAAAAAAGTAAATCAGTTTGAAATGAACTTTTATATCCCATCTGTCACTGTAATCCCAAGTGAAATACACTCCGGAAATCACACTTTAATGAAGGTTCATTCATTTGTAAGACATGCTCAACAATATATCTCCAGGAAAGTCTGGAATGAGGGCTTATGAGTAACGTCCACCATCTTCCAAGGTATATGCTGGTTTGATAGCCATGGAAAGTGCAAAAACCAATCCAGGGCACCAGATGTGACCCCCAAGTTCTTGTCGTTTTTTTAAATGTTTACCCAGTGTTCACCATCCTCTTCTTGGAATCAATTGTTCCTTTCTACAAACCCACCATTTGGCACGCTTTAAGAGACAACCTTCAAAAGATTCATCAAGGCATTCAGCTTGCCACTGATTTCTCCATCCGTCCTTGTGCCTGTGAAGTTACCGACCTGCTAATATGGCTTTGTGGGCCTGGAATTCCTGGCCTGCCACACACAGGCAGCAGTCCGTGAAGCGAGAATTTTCCCAGAGGCCTCCCAACTCATCAGCCAAGCGGCATTCAGGTACCTTCACCATGTTCATGGAGTTCTGGCCGGAGATATTGACAGAGTCCTGTACTACACTCACCTGCAAGGAAGCACAGAGGGTCAACATCTCTACAAAAGTGGGATTAGCAGTGAACCTAAAAGGACAAAGCAAAAGAAAACACAGCAGCAAATCCCCATCACTCTTCTCAGTGAGTGATGCAGACCTTTCTGAAAGAAAGACACAGAAATGCACACGAAAGAAAGCCTGTGTACATCTATACATGGAATAAGGAGTCTGCAACCCCATGGGCATTAAAGAGACAAGCATCCACTCCGGCAAATGGGCTACTGAGGTAAGTGATGAAGGTCAGGTTGGTGTAAGCTAAATTAGAAGGTTGACGAACAGTTTGATAAGGATGATCTAACACACACACACACACACAGAATTAGAGTTCAAGTATCCTCCCCATTCATTTTATTTAAAAAATTACACTGAAAATTCAGCTTTGAAATCTACTACTTTTGAAGTTTCCCAGGAATCAGCCATACAAACCTGAATCAAAAGGAACACCTAAGGAATGATGCAGCTAAAATTAGGCACTCTAGCCCTATATATTTTACAGTAAAGTATCCCAGCTGTGCTCAGCACCTTCTATAATCAGAAAACATTTTTTTAAAAAACATTTAACATATCAGACTACCCTAACGACACTTCCATCTGTTCTGAATACTGCAGTGCTCCTATGGAATATGAAGAACCTGGCTCCTACTTCCTTGATGCAGCAACAGACTCATTCTGGAAACAGATGTCTCAAGGATCTCAACATAGCCCAGCTGGCAGGATCAAACTTACTGGCCTGGAAAAATGTTCACCATGCAAGCATATGAGGATAAACTCAGACCCAACCCTGACCACTAGTTAGCTTATATTGTTGCATGTTTAGAAAAGGAAGTCATAGCAGAACTTAAGTGGAGTTTTTAAGAGTCAGAGAAATTCAAACTTCCAGAGCTATTCCAATGGAAAGAAAAGCCCCCACAAGACCTTCTCAGGTTACAAAAGTTACCCAGTCTTCAGAAAGCCTCAGCAGTGCAACAACAACTTTAAGAAAAAAACATTCCTGCTAAATAGAAAAACAGCTGGAGGCACCTGTGGCCAAGGAGGAAAAAATGTTACTTGAGCATATGGTACACCTACCTAAGTGGGGAAAAAAAAAATCTAACCATCAGCAAAAAACAGCACAAGTTTTCATCTATGTGCACCACTCTTGGTTTCACAGATTCATTGGCTTCCGTCACGAAAAAAACTTTAAAACATACCTTTCTATTTTTAAGACTGATTCACTGAGTTGTGAGGGACAGAATAGTTATCTGCTTTATCTACTTCAGCAATACCAATTCACCTACTTCAGAGCTTGGAAATATTACTTTCTGGACTATCACTGCCAGAATTTCCCAACCAGCTCAGCCAGGAGCCAGGCAGACTGGAGAATCTTGGTCTATTTGGTCCAAAAAAGTAACTTTGGTAAGCTCTTCACTTACTTTCTTACAACCTCTTTTGGTGAACGGCCTGATGGGATGCCACAGACAATTGCAACTGAAAAACTGCTTACCAAGCAGTAACTCCAGACAACTAAACCTTGTAAGATTTTTATATTGTACAGAAAGCCACACAAGCAAGGTAGCTGATCCGCAAAGAAAGGTCCTACCACAACCCCCTTCCAAAGCCCAGAGTGAACACACTGACCTGCAAAAGAACTGAGATAGCAGAAGCATCCTCTTGCACACTGTTCCAAGCAGAAGAATATTTTGTACCACTTACCTCACAGAAGAGAGTGAGCTTATCATCAGGAAGGAGTCCATTGGCTTCATCCAAGAGAAAATCTCTCCTAATAAATTTCTTGAAACCCCAGTCTTTGCCTTGCACAAATCGATAGGCTCGTTGACTCTCTACAAACAGATGAAAGAAAGGATTTAAAAAGAGAAAAGAAACCCCAAGACAAGCATGCCAGGAGCCTTTACTTCTCTTCTGCTCACATTTGGTAAATAAACACAAGCACCTACCCACCAACTAGGCATACCCATTGCTTTTGTTTCTTCTCCTTTTGCATTCAAGATGGAGAACTTGAATTTGGCTCGGACTTCACTCTTTGGGCAACTGACTAGTAACAGGTAAAGTGAAAGGTAGTCCTTACTCTCTTCATCCAAGCCCTTTGGATTCACACGCAAACACCTGCAGAAGCAGAAAAACACTTTTCACTTTCTTGATCTAATCATGCATTCAAGTTCCAGGGAATACAACCCATTGATCATAAAAATTTTCTGAAGATAGATCTTTTGTCCACAATGGACCACAGTTAACACTGTGTGGAACAAAAGATCATATTCTATGATGGTATATTCCACAGAGCTCCCAAACAGGAAAGAACTTCCTCTGGGGGCATTTTTCTCAGATTCAGGATTTCTAATTACTACCTCATGCCAGTCCGAAAATAACTGATCTTCTGTTGAGACTAACTAGTATACGTATGTTTATTTCCCCTACAGCACCACTATTCTAAGTGACTGGTGCTGGGCTATGATCCACTGGCTATTGGTCCGTGGTGTTTCCAAGATGGAAAGAAACAGCTATAGCACACTGGAAGAAAAAAAACCCTGCCATTCAGCCACATCAGATGGCCTAAGATGTAGTGCTACATAATATGTAGTTTGACTTTCTTCAGCCTTTTCAAGTGATTGTTCTTGTGGTGTGCCTGTAATTTGATTTGATTTTTGCTTATGACACTTGCTGGCTGTTAACCCTGCTTGGCTGCGTGTCATCTGACAAAATGACAACTGACATGTTGGTCCTGGCAGTTGGTTCTACATGATGTCTGAATCACATTTTGGATGAGTAAGATACACCCAAGCATCCTCAATGGCATGATTACATAAGACACGCCTGCAGTGCTCACTCTGATGGAGGGAACTATTCTCCTCAAGGACGAATGCCATTCCAAAGCCAGATGAAAACAATCCTGTTAGTCCAGTCACTAGTGTGCCATTTTGTTGAAGGTAGTTCTAAAGTTGAGGATCAGCAACCTGTCCAAGGCAGTACTGAGGCTGAGGATCAGCAACCTGTCCAAGTTTTCCAGAGACTGTATAGCTGACAAATGTAGCCAATTTAACATGTTTTGTGCTACTCCCCACTATGCATTGTTGCCAAATATTTGTTGTGCAGTGTCCTTACCATTTCAATTTATCATTAGCTCCTGATGAAAATGTTGAACTTTTGATGACTTCACCCATTTCCTCCCGGCAAAAGCTGAAATTGTTGATGGTCCACATGTAGGAAAATTTGACTACTTTGATCTGTGAAAAAAGGGAAGAGGGAGAGAAGACCCAGAAATTCATGTACACAGGTATGAAGAATGACTAAAAGATTCAAAGACTGAAACACAAAGAATTCCATTAATGCTGCTCATCAAACAAACACTGGGGGGAGGGATTTCTTTCATTCACATTAAGCAATGCTTAACAGTTATGCCATCTTGAAAATTGCTCCATCCTTTTCAAAAGTGGTTAAGTACTCCAAGAGTATCAGTTATGTGCTAGCCAGAAACTATGGACACGTTGTTTCTCCCTCACACACAGAAGTGAATGGAAACATCTGGCCTGTAAGGCCTACGTTCTTAAGCAAAGTCAAGGGAGAAATGCCGTGGTTATTCAGTTGGTCTGCACTGATTCACTTTGAAAAAGATCTGAGAATCTGCTATGTTTTTCTTATTTACATCCATGGGATCTCAGATTTTTTTTTTAAGGAATGCTTAGATTCTCAGGATCCAACTGCTGGATTCTTGCAACAGGAAAATATAGCCTTAGGGCTTCATTGTGTGTGTGTGTGTGTGTGTGTGCGCACGCGTGTACATGCGCTCCCGCACAGCTTCGAGGCTCCGTTACAGCTTGTTTTTGTTTTTGTTGTTTCGTTTTGTTTAATAAGACCTCTGAATTCAAGACTGGCTGAGACCATCTTTCTGATTATAACAGTATACCATCTTCATAATCCATTATGTGCATGAGGGGGCAGTATTGCAGGCTTCCCAACAAAACACGGGATTGCCTTCCTCCGAAGGTATGCAAGAGTCTCAGCTCAAACACTCTCTGGAAGCAGGGACATCATCATCTTACTGGGTAGAATAAGCAGATGGGATATTGTTACTGCATTTGGGGATATCGGACACAATCTAGCCAAAATCCAGCAGTATGGGTCAGATCATTTTAATGCAAGAGGAAAGTGCTAAAGTTATTTTTTTTCTCTACAACATAAAGACTTGTAAATGCCTGTCCTTCACAGGATCAAGCATGTAGTGACCATATGATTTTATCAGAGGGAAAAATAATACAGTTATCCCTCCACTTTTGCGGGTTTCACTTTTCTGGATTTGATTATTCACGGATTATTTGCTGCCACCTCTGCTGCCTCCCTATGCCATTTTTAATAGGGACTGCAAGCCTTGTAAGACCAAGAAACTGCAAACAAGGCTTGTAAGTCCCTATTAAAAAATGGGGCGGGGCAGCAATGGAAGTGACAGTAAGCACCACCTGCCACCCATTTCTGCCTTGTGAAGGAACCCTGATGCCCCAAAGGAATCCATGGTGGGTTGACTATGGTGAACATATTTTTTTTCTGTGTTAAATATGGTTTGGGAAGGCCTAGAGTTACTCATAGTTTTTCTACTTTCACGGGGGTCCTCTGCCCCTAACCCTAGCAAATGTGGAGGGATGACTGTATAAAGAATAAGAGGGTACATTTCATAATTTGTGAAACTTTGCACCATATGGAATTCCAGGGACTCCCTTTCCCAGGATGATGTGCATGTCCCAAAGTTCAAGGTTTTAGACTCACAGGTGGCTTGAGAAGACCCCAGCAACCTACCCAGAACATGGCAGACTGATGCCCATCTCTAAAATGGTACGAAAATTGCTTGAGGTAGAGTAGTTCAAAAACAGACATTCAAAGTCCCTGGTATTAAAACTACTATCAAGATACTCTTTGTTCACTGCTAAGGAAATGCCAAAAAAGAGTCCAACCACAGACTTACTTGAGTGTAACACCAGCTCTCCGCAACAGGTCCGCTTGACATCTCTGCCGGAGGAGGAGGACTCGGTACCCTTGACATCGCCAGTTTGGAGGATTTCAGACAGGATTCCACAGGTTAGTTAAAGAAATTTAATTGTGCAGTCTTTACCCTAATTGAAAAAGAGGCAAGGGAAAGAGTTCGTTTTTTTTTTTAATGCAGCAATTCTGCGACATTTCAAAGGAACAGCAAGTCTCCGAAGTCAGTTTTATAGTTTTTGGGTTTTTTTAAGCATGATCACCTGCTCCTCTCTTGTGTGTTTGTGCCTAGTGCACATTTTGTAAGATGTATGTTATGTGAGGGTAACAGTTACCCTCAATGAAATATTGACAGGATTTGGCTGACTGTTCATGTAGCATGGATAAATCCAGTATCTAAACACCTGAGTTTTTCCAGATCCTGAAACCTACTATGGACCTTCTGATGCTCATTTCTATACATTATTTAAACAGTGGTGAAGAGGAAACGCACTACAACACTTATTATTCAATACCACCGCAACAGATCATGTCAGGTATTCTGAATGTATTCTGAATGTTAGTGTGGTATGTCTGAAGGCGTTTTTTTTGTGGACAGGAAAAGAGGTCATTTTGCCCTTGGTAGCAACAGCTGCAAGGTTGTTATGTCCATCTACCTACCATATTTTTCTGGTCTCACAGGAAAGCTCTGACCATGGGAACAGTGTGCATATAATGCATCACATGGTGTAAGTTTGGGAGTGGCTAACTCAGGTTAAAAAAGCTTACATCACATACTGAAAAGTTCTCTCTTTGCTTTGTTGTTCTTGCCTATGTTACTGGACTTGTTTACACTTCATGACAAATGCCGTCTGAAGCATCATGCTTCTTATATATCCTGCAACGTTTCAATAAACTTTAACTTAGCCTAGATGCACCCTGCATGGCTGCGTTTTGGTCTGGGGCAACTGGCAATGACCTAGCAGTTTCTTGCTTTTGCACTCTGCACACGCTCTAGCACCAGAACCTTGGTGCCGTGACAGATCATTGTGACTCCCTATTTACTAGTGGGGAACTGAGAATAGAGAGTGAGATTCAACAAAGGTCATAAGTCCACAGCAGAGATGGGATCTGAATAAAAGTCAGTCCTGTAGCTCCTTACAAAACTGTCGTCAGCTCATGTAACACAAATGCAGCTGTAACTGCTGAAGAGTGCTCAACAACAGAAACATGAACCTGGTGGAAACGTTAACATGGTTACCTGCACCCAGGTAAGTACTTACCAAGGAGTGGACTGAAAACTAAACCGAGACATCTTCCTGAACCTGGCCCACTTAAGAACTACAACAAACATATGTGTCCTACATATCTTGAGGGCACCAAATTGGGGAAAGTTGAACCTAAGGATTGCCTGAAGGTAGATATGAGGCCTGTCTCTATTTTGTGCATATATTGGCTTTATTGGCTTCACACCCTAGTGTCATTTTTATTAAATACAGGATGGAATTTAGCAATGGCATTACAAGTAGAACCTAGGCTCAATGAACCACCTCAGTAGCTTGAGTGTCAGAACCTGGGCGTAATCAACCAACACTGACAGCCCAGTACACTCCTGTTAATGGAAGAGGCAGGCATGGTAGCCTGGGCAAGATGAGATCCAATCTTAGGACAGTTCCACTCTGCAACCAAAGCAAGCTTAACTAGCACTCCGTCTTGCTTTGGGCAACATGAATCACCCAAAACAAAAGAATTTCCTTACTCCCCCCACTCAACTATGATGCTGCCTATTTTATAGCACTGCAAATTGAAAGAATATTATCTCTTCAGAAGGCAACTGGCTTTTACATGTTAAATCAGGAGCACGACTAGTTCCCAACTGCTCAAATATTACTAAATAGTGCCAACAACATACGTTGCTCTCTACAGAATCAACTAAGAAAGAAAGAAAAAATAGGAACCTGTCCCAAAGAGGTTACAGTCTGAATTTTACCATAGTAGTGGGATAGATGGAAAAAAGAAAGGATAACTATGTAAAAGCTGCTGCAAGGATCAAGATAGAAATGCAATTCAAGTGATAGCAACATTAAGATGGCTTTACAAGTAACAGAGGTCTGCATATTCCACTTGCACTGCACTCAGTCTTTCACCCTGTCTCCTAGCTTAGCCCACAGGAGCAGCATGATCCTCTGTCGAAAGCAACCTGAAGAAGGCACAGGATAAGCTGGCCATACACCTGCTGGCCTAGGGATAACTGGTACTTTCCCCAGGTAAGCGGGTGAGTTGAAAAGTGTATGTCTGAATTCCTGTATCTTCGATTTGCTCCCCAAAGGCTCAGTCAACACCATCCACCCACAACTTATACTCAGTCAGCTCAGATCAAAGGGACTGTGGATCCCTTTCTTTGTATGCCATAAGCTTTATATCCCTCCACCACACAACATAGACACACACAAACGACACAGCAGGCATCAACACCATCTTACCATACATACAGTACTATGTGCTGCCTGCCCATCCAAAGACAGAAATAGCTAGCAGGCAGGGTCTTGAGGGATCAGCACACTTGCTTGCCAACCCCCAGTGACTCCCCAACACATTTGACTGCCAGCAGCTGGCAAAATGTATGCATCAAACAACCCACCAGAATATGATTTAAAAAAAAACTCAACAGCAACAAAACTGCACTAACAGCAGAAGTGTGTTAGAGAAGCTAAGGAAAAACAGATGTTTCCCTAGAACTGAAATTGCGGGAAGAGAGAAAACAGAAGTGCCACTTTTGGAAAGCAGCCTCAAACCCACCAGGCCTCTCTCATCAAAATTGACACATAAGTTTCAGGCGTTCATTACCTTTTCCAATACAATTTTCAGATGCTTCCTACCATGTATGGCTCTCAAGATATGAACACATTCTTTATCCATTCTAAGTGGAAAAACTGACACAATCTCCTTAAGTAACAGATATACAACCATCACATGATAGATGACATTTGGCTCCCCTTATACTTCTCAGCATCAAAAAAGATGACAATAGGATCAATGCTACTGCTGAAAAATCTCCAGCCTGAGGAAGAGTTTTGCTAAGGCAGCAATATCTTTGCTTGAGCCATTTTGTACCTTTTGTATACACCTACTGGGCAAGTTTTCAAATCTACTTATTCCATTTTGCACTAGACTTGAAGACTGAGGCAATATATCTGCTGGCAAATGTCATTTCTCCACCAACAACTAGCAGGTGTCACAGAGGACAAGTCTTCTATAATCCAGACATTTTATCCACTGCCACCTTATACCCAACAGTCATGTGAAGAGGCTACATTGCCACCGCAACTTTGGACTTTTATTCAGGCATGCCAGTGAATAACCAGGTACTTCAGATCAGATTAGAGTGCAGGACAAGGATATAGGAGACCCAAATTCAAATCCCTGCTTATGAAACTCTCTGGATGCCTCTGAGCCAGTCACGTTCATACTGCCTAACTTACTTCAAAGGGTTGCTGGGAGGCTAATATAACAGAGGGCATGTGGAAGGAACTACGCATACCACCCTGAAAACCTTTGGTGAGCATACTCCACATGGACAAAACTGAGGCTCAGAGAAGTAGAGAATGACGGATTAGTTCATTTTTGTCTATCACTTTTGCAGGTGACATGTACTTCGGAAACAGAAAATACTAAAGGCTCAGATGCTAAAGGCTCAGATTCTAAACCAGGGCTTTCCAAATGGTATGCTGCGACACGTTAGTGTGTCGCCTGAAGTGTGTAGGTGTGTCACCTACAACCTTAGAAATGTATATTATTTATAAATCATATATTTTTAAAAACATATGAAAGGTTTTCATAAGATATGTTGTGTCCCCATACATTTTGTTATTAAAATTTTTGTATGTGTCTGTATCTCTTATAAGGGGTTAGTTCAACCTCCAGTTTGCTAGTAAAACTGAATTACTGTGTCGCAAAATGATGCATATCTAAAAAAGTGTGTCACCAACATGAAAAGTCTGGAAAGCTCTGTTCTAGACAGCCACTTCCTCAAGCCAGTAGCTAAGGCAGGGATGTGGAACCTGTGGTTCTGCAGATGTTAATGTAGATGTTAGTCCATGGTAGCAAGGACCAATGACAGCTGGAGTCCGACAACATCTAAAGCGTCGCAGCTCACCCATCCATGGGATACAAAGTCTGTGACTAGCAGGGGTCTGCCAGGAGGGATGGTCAACACCCACTTTCCCTCCCATTTCTACACAATTACACAACTACCTGACAAAGAGCTACTGCTAAAAAGGTTTGCCATCTGTTCTTTATGTTAGTCCAGGGTCAACATCATTTGCCTGTAAGTCTCTTTTCATCAGCGTAAGCAGCTAGGAAAACTATTATGGCTAAGGAAAGTGCTGCATAAATATCAGAACATGCTTAAATAAAATGTATACAGTACAGGGAAGATACAAGGGGGAGCAGCCATCTCTTGAGGCTATGTTGTTATTATTATTGTTGTTGCTGTTATTATTAACAGGTAACAGCTTTTATGGCCTGTTTTTCAAAGGAATTATAGCCAAGATGTATAAATACAATTTTAAAATAGAATTAAATAAAATTAAAGTAACACAGTAAAAGCAACAGAAGTTTAAAAAGAGTGCCCAGGTTGTGCATATGCCTGAAGATGATCAATCATAGAAGGCTATGTGAAATATTAGAGCCATCTCCGGTGCTTGCCCGCTGGGTTTTAAAAAGCTTCTGGCACTGACCTCAAGGCCCCAGTAGGTTCATAGGAGAACAAACAACCCCTGAGAGATATGGTTTTGGACCAGATCAGAGCCTTAAAGGTCAATACAAACACTTTAAACTGAGCCCAGAAACAAACTGATAACCAATGAAATCAATTTAAGTGCTGCATGCTGTATTCTCACTCCTTACCTTACCTAGGCAGCCACATTTCAAATCAAAGGCAGTGCCCAAACTGTCTTTAATGCCACTCCACACAGACTGCATTGAGTAATTTAGCCTGGAAATACCAAGCAAATGGCTAACAGAGGCCAAATATGGTTTCTTTAGATGGGGCCACAGCTAGCAAATCAGCTGAAACCAGTAAAGGGCGCTGCTGAACCCAGATGCTACTGGAGTGTGTAAAGATAACACTGGGTCCAGATGCCCCCCCCCAAGTTCAAAGGGAGTGTAGCCCCATGGAAAACAAGTTGTATATCTCTACTGATGGGTAACTGGGGGGAGGGGGGGGACAAACAAAAAAACCCAAAAAACAATTCCATTCCCTGTATCACTGAATATGAAGAAGCCACAATCCCCAATTTGCACAATTACTCACTTTAAAGAGCATTTTTCTATTAGCACAGAGCACAGTAGTGTTGATTAATGCTCATTTTTATAACAACCTCTGAAACAAGTTACAGTTATCTCCATCTTACAGACAGGAAACTGAGATGAGACCACAGATGGAACCTCACAACAGGAACAGATCTTGAGGTCTGGTCTCCCAGGTTAGAATTCATCTCCTGCATTACAGGCAGCTTCAACTACAAAGCCCTCAACCCCTGCCCCCTCCACTCCATTTTGGCCTTCTCTCTAACCTACCCTTTTGTTCAAAACCCACCAGTTACCAACAAATCTAGTACCAAAGAGGGGGTTGGGGGCACTGGAATGACTGGGGAATAAGCCTATCAAGGAAGCTTCAGATAAATTTTCTGTGTATGATGGGTTTATAGATATAAGAGGAAAATATCTGCATAAAAATGAATCTTGTCAATTGCTTACCTAGACTCCCCACATAAAAATAGTCTTGCTAAAAATGGGAAGAAGGGGTGGTCCCCCCCCACAATGTGCAAAGAAAAGTTAGAAGTAAACAGCAGAAGGTGTTAAAAATTCCATTATAAACAGACAAATCTGCACATACCATACATGCCTGGCTTAAAGCAAGCTGATAAGAGTATTATCAACAGAGTTCTGAATCGTCAAGAGAAAATTAAATAGATTTTTCAAAAGGCAACAAAGCTTTCAGAAACACAGCAGATATTGAGATTAGCCTGGCACAGAGAGATTACCCGCCACGCTTCCTCTCTGTCTGAAAAGACAATTTCACACATTGCCATGCCAGGGCATCAAATTACTACTTGGAATGAGCCATTAATTTGATTCCCGCTGTGTAGGACTCTTCAAAAGCAGTAGCATTCTAGCCTTTTTACATATCCCTTTGACACCACCACAAGGCTTGTGGAAGCTTTCAGTCAGTGGAGAGGAAGAGGAACTCTGTATAGGCTCAGAGGTATTTAATTTTAGTGCTACACAAGACATACCCTTATTGGTTAGAGTCAAGTGCACTTTAAAGAAAAGTCAGATTTGAATAACCCACATCTAAAAGAATATAAAAAGAGACAGAGAGAAATGTAAGGGGAATTCTACTCTAAAAGGGAATCACCAGTGGATACTCTAAAAGCACAACAAGAAATATTCAGATGCATTTTAATGTACAGCATGAGGAAAAGTGAACACAGTGATTGCTGATATCTGATGTAAGACTCAAAATCATCAACTCTATTCCTTTTCCATGGCTCTAGCCTTATGGCAGCAGAGAAAAATCTGGGAACCACTGCCAGCGAAATCTTATGGAGGGGGCAGCTTACACAAAGCAAGTCTTCCAAAAGACTTGGCATTATTTCATGCACAACTCCTTGTCTCCTTCTCCCCATCCTAACAGCTATATAATTTCTTGATGTCTGGTCTCCTATAGTCAATATCCCAATCCTTCATTTCTTCCACTATGGCCAACTTGGAATATCTTTAAAACGTGATCAGAGATATATTATCTCCAGTATTGTAGCTGTACATCTTTCAATAACAGCTGGATGGCTGTGAAAGGAGATTAGAAAAATTCATGGAGAGTATCAGTGGTTATTGGTTATATTGCTACTTCTAGTACTAGTACCATTTCTTGGAGAACACAAAAACTGGAGCACTGTTTTGCTTATACTCTTCTCTGTCGGCTTTCCAGAGGTACCTGATGGCCACTGGGGGAAACAGAACATTGAACCACGCAGGTCTTTGGTCTGATCCAGCACAGTTCTGCTCAGCTGCACGGAGAACATTTTATACGAGGAACACTCCACATGTGAGAAGCATAAAAGCAAGCTGAACAGAAACACAGGAAGTTTACTTATATGGGAGGAGCCCAGCCCCACAAATGAGAGAGAAAAAATTAAGGTGTAACTTAAGCCAGGCTTTTACAAGCATTTTGCCAACAGACCATTGTGCCTCATTAGAAGGCAAGAAGCACAGATGCCAATATTCAAGGGCACACTGTTATAAAAAAATCTTTCCAAATTCAAGGCCTCAACCAACAGCTGCCTGCTAGAAGTCTAGGCACCTGGAAATTTCCCACCCCAAACTGATGCCCCACTACGTGGGCTGATAACTCTTCTGGCCAACAGAATAATTCTCTATTTGTATGCTGGCTCTGTGCATGTTTGTTTTGCTTTGCTTTCTTTGCAAATTGACAGCTGGTCTCCTGTTAATAGTTCCAGCACTGAACACAGATCACAGCCCTAACAGTGGCACAGACGCTCTCCACTGATTTCTTCCCTGCTGGTTCACTTCCCTTCTCTAAATACATGGTCACCTACTACAGTGTAGCCTAAAGGTGATAAAATATGGCACATGGGGGGGAAAAGGCAAAACCAAGAATCTTTAGCTTCTAAGAATGTGCTGCTGACATACAGGACCCTGGAATAATACTTTGGCTTGTATTTATTTATTAATTTATTTAATAACTTACATTAAACCTTTCTCCCAACCTGGGACTTTGTTGAGTTACAACACAGATTAAAATAACATATACTTTAAAAACCGAGTAATAAACAGTTAAAAACAATTAACTACAGCCAGAATCCTCTGTGCCAGTTATGAATCTGTAACCTCAACTTACGTACTCGTGACTGTTACACATTCGTGATCTCTATGTTGACCCCAGTTTAGGGCTATGGAAAGACCATGAAAATCCCCCAATCACTTACTAGGCAGCAGTTGTTGTGATTAACAGCGGTCTGTTCTCCTGTTAATTAGAAGGCACTCCCCACTTCTCATGCGTGCACAATCTTCAGTGTGAGGGGGAATAATGAAAGAGACACTGATTCTGCCTGTCACGCAGGGATTGCTCAGGAAGTAGGTAGAAACAGTAGTCAGCTGCTTCTCAAGCAACAGGGGAACAGACAGTGGCTGCATCCTGGTAAGTAGGGATTGGGGTGCTGAGCCAAAACTCACTGCGCAGCAATGTAACTATAGTGCTTATGCATACATAATCCCATACAGAATTACAACCCACCCAAAATTATCCTATTAAAACTCTGCAATTTAAAATAGTATAAAAGCATTGAAAAAACATAACATAAAGAATACAGGACATACTGCTTCTTAACAGACCCTTCTGCACAACCCGCTAATCACCCAAGTGTCTTTTTAAATGAAAAGATTTACTTGCTGGTAGAAAGAAGAGCAGAGAGGGGACAAGCCTAGTCTCCTATGGAAGACAATTTCACAGCCTTGCAGCAGCCACTAAGAGGAACCTTTCACATGTTCTCACTACATGATGGGACCAAGAGAAAGCTCTCCCCTGAGGATCCTTAGACTCAGGCAGGCTCACGTAGAGAGATACAAACTTTCAGATAAGCTACACAGGACTTCACATATAACCACCAAAAATCCCATATGATTGGCTACTATATATCAGAAAAAGAAAACACATCCTTGTTTTGTTATATTTCATTGCAGCTATATGCTTGGAGGCAATCTACTCATAGAGAAAAGAGCAGAGTATATAATACTCAGGACACAGTATTGCCTGGCTGATCAAAACTCTAATGGTGATAAATCACAAAGACAGCTAGGTTTAATAATAACAAGTGACTTCCACTAGTCTTAAATTAGTTGGGTAAATGTAATTTGAGATGATGAAAGAGAAAGCATTTTTACACTGCAACAACTGCTCCCTGGTACAAGTCGAGAAACAAACAGCAAGGTGATAAGGTAAAAGGAAATGGAAAGGTATAATTAAGAGGATCAGATCTCTGCAGAAAGCTTGGCAGTTAATTACCATGACCCTAATCACAGAAAAGGAAAAGCTCAAAAAAGTCCAAAATAGGAGAGTGGCTAGACAGAAAAAAGATTATGTGAACTGAAATATTGCCCACACGAAGAATTAAAGAGCATGCAGCCTGTCAAATCAAATAGGAAATGACGTTAGGGCAAGTCAAAAATTATTTGGAGTAATTGCTAAACTGAAATTATAAAAACTATAAAGAATTTATTTAAGTACTACAAGAAGAGGTGCAGGAAACCAAAGTAATAAAGCTACTAAATATGAAGAGCCCTTGAAAAGTAATAATTAGATGGAGAGAAAATGTGTGTCCACAGCCGTCCATGCACACAAAGGTAGCTGGATCATAAAAATAATCCTAATTATTGCTATTTTAAATGTGAAACTGGAGAAGATAGAGAAAAGAGCAATAAAAATCTGCAGAACAGAGGTCCCCCCCCCATTAATAAACTGCGCTGAAGTATTTAAAAAATAGATGATCCAAATGTAACATGAGGGAAAAGTTTAAAAAAAACCCACTCCCTCAAGTCCAGACCACTGGGTCAGCCAGTAAAGCTAACTGATAGTCCATTCACAATAAATGTCAAATTCTACTCCATCTGTAATTACTTGCTGGAATTCAGTGCCAAAAAATTCATGGCTGGCCATCAGTCAAGATAGATTTTTTCAAGTTGTATGAGGGTGCAATCCTATACAATCCTGGGAAAGCATCCAAGGAGGCATAACATTTTGTGGCCCTCTCTCTCTCCAGTAGTAGGTCTGTCCTCTGAACCTGCTTTCAATGGAAAATGTAAAATCAATTGCTGCTGCTCTTCCACTATCAGAACTCCGACATAATGAAAGGAAATGCTCTAGGGACAGTTTCAGATCCGAAAAGGTAGATAGCGGGACTATAACGGCATTTATGTCTTATAGTTTACTTCCTTCTTACTGGAAGCGGCGGAAGGGAATGGCAGAAAGGGGGGGGGGGGAAGGGGGACAGTCAAAAATAGGCAACCATAAAAAGTATCCTGTTCCCACTCCTTTCTGCCTCACTGGAGAAGAAGCAACAGAGCTAAACTTCTGTTTTGTTTTTAGATTTTTTGGAAAAAATACTATAGTATATTAAAACTACAAATTACCATATCTATACTTGTGTATAAGTAAACCTCATGTGTTAGTTAAGGGCAAAAACTATGGATTTTGATATGACCCATGGATAAGTTGAGCGTCATTCCATGGAGAGGGGAAAGTACCAATCACCTCTTGCCACCAATATCACTTTCCCACCCAGGCATTCAAAAAGCCTTTTGCCACTCTACTCAGAGAAGAAGATAGGTCCTTTTCTCACAAAATTTAAGGCATAGTATTAACCCTTATCAAGACAGGAACCACTACCTTCTCTGGGTAGAGTGGCCAAAGGCAAGAGCTTAGTCCACCCCAGTAGAACGTAAGAGAAGTAGCAATGTCAGCTACTCTCTCAGCACTCCTTTGAGGGAAAATAACAAAGAGCCACTATCACCACCAGCACCATTTTCCTGCTCAGGCATTCAAAAAGGTCAGAAGTGATGCTCTGGTGGCAAAAGCAGAGGGGGTTGGGTTTGCTGACTGAAATTTCTAGACATGAGTACACACAGTCCATAGAAACAAAACAAAAAGGAAACAAATTACCACAACAAATAATCGACAGTAGACAAAAGAAAGAAAAAAATGCAACAAACATAAATTCTAAATACCAAAAATATTTTTAAAAAAGGTAATTTCCAGCTTTCCTAATGCAGGTTGAGGATAATTTTATATAAAACTTCTCCAGCTACTAACTCTATTGAAATGCTTCAACTGCTATTTTTCCAAAAAATACTGTCAAATCCTACCATAATCTTACAATATTACTTTTCTCACAAAAAGCATATTAAAAGTTCCCAATCCTTCTTAAAAGTTGCCACTGATTCTTCTCTCATCAGTATCATTAATTTGTCCATTCTGGCTAAATCCACCAGCTTTATTAACTGGTCCTCTTTCACTGGGATCTCTGTATTCTTCCATTTCTGTGTGTACAACAGTCATGCTACTGTGGCTATATATTGTAATATCTTGCCATGTTTCTTCTCCAGTTGATGTTCTACTAATCCCAACAAGTAAAATTCAGGTTTTAATGGAACATTAACTTCCACATTTTATACACCATAAAAAGTATTTGATTCCAGAATTTTCTGGCCTTTTCACAAGTCCATCACATATGATAAAAAGTTTCCATTTATAGCTCACATTTCCATGACCTGTTAGAGACCTCTTTATGCATTTTGACCAATTTTTCTGGTGTTAAATAGAAACAATACCTCATATTGTAACAGTTCTCTTTAAGATCACATGACAAAGTAAACTTAATTCCCTCTGACCACATTTTTTCCACTGTTGCAACTGTATATTATATCCAACATTTTGTGACCAGTATACCATACGGTCTTTAACTCTTCTATCTCTAGTTTTAATAAAAGTTTACATATCTTACCAGTCAAATGATAGTCATCTAAGTACATCTGTTTCTTGAAATCAAATTTTGTCAATGCAAAGTCATACCTACATACAAATCTATATGAAAACCATTGGAAATTATCACTTTTGAGTGTTAATTCTTCAATCAATTTGATTCTATAACCTTTCTGTTCAATTTCCAAAAGGTCTTGATAAGTCACCCATTTTTCCTTTGCTGTCATCTCCCTTTTATAAAAGGCCTCTACTGATGACACTCACAAAGGTGTTTTAGGGCATAACCTCAGTTTGTATCTATTCCAAACTTTTAACACAGCTTTTCTCACATAGTGATTATTAAAAACTACATTTACTTTAGATTTATCATACCACCAATAGTCATGCCACCCAAACTTCAGTTCATACCCTTCTAAATACAACAGTTTCTTATTTTTCAACCAGATCCATTATTTCAACCACACTAAACAGCATGCACAAAAATACAGTTTCAGATCTGGCAGTCCCAAAGCTCTTCTTTATTTGGCATCTTGTAAAACTTTATATATTTTTATTTATTTATTTATTTATTTATTTATTTATTTATATATATATATATATATATAAAAATATAAATATAAATATAAATATAAATATAAATATATATATTTTACTCTAAGTTTCTTCCCCTTACCATTAAACTTCGATATGTCTGTATGCTATTAAGACATTGTTAGTCAAAATCAGTATCATCTGAAACAAGAACAGCATTCTCAGCAGAACATTTATTTTGATCACCAAAATTCTGACCTATAATGATAATTTCATGCTGAATTGCAGTTTGATCATTCCCAGCCACAGAACAGTTGGCAATGATGAGCACTGTAGTTCAATGCATCTGGAGGGTGCCATGTTGGAAAAGGCTGGGATAGGAATTGAATTTATCTACCATGTCATCTCCTTCCCCTATTTTACTCAGAGACACAGAGATCTATCAACAACTATTAGACATGGATGCTAAAGAGGACTTTGATATTCAAAAGCAATAGGCACCTGATTGCCAGATGCTGAACACTGAAAAATTGTGGCTTTCCCCATCAGGCCCAGCCTGCAAGCTTCTAAAAAGCATTTAGCTGCCACAGGTAGAACCAAAATATTTGACCTTTGGTCTGATCTAACAAGATGACTTTGTTTCATATGGGTGGAAGAAAGCAACCATGTATATCCTATATTTGTGCAGCTTTCTTACTGTAAGAGCAGCAAAAGTTACTTGGGTATTTAATTTCTGAGCCCTGAGTATAAAAGAAATAGATTACACAGGCTTAGACAACACTGGTTTTCTGGAACTTAGGCAGAACATCTTTGTCCATCTTTACCCTTTGCAGCCCTTGAGACCCTTTTTGTGACCCCTAAAATCCAACCTCCAGATCTCTCCCCTTTTTTAAAAAAATCTAAGTGATTTTTTTCACCAAAATATGGCCATAAAATGGTTAAGTCACCATAAAATGCAGCAATTTTGTTCTACCAAAGACCTTCCAGCAGCAGGAGGGAAAAGGCCAAAAAGGAAACTGGATGCGATGTCACATCATTTTTGGTTTCATTTTGCAGTGCTCCTGTGACTTACCTGGGGTGTGTGGAAAACAGCCCTCAAAGCAGTTGCCCAATGCTGCCTTCACTGGCAGTGTCACGACTGCATCTGGAATTCATATGGGAAAGCATGTGTACAGAAGCCTTGTTTTCCACTGCACTGTTTCCATCTTTGTATGTTTACCAAGCTGGTTTCTAAAAATCTTTCCACACAGCAAAGGGAAAGCCAAGGCAAAGCACTTCTCCCCAATGTGTTTGATTTTCATAGGCAAAGATGTGTAGGTGGCTGAACAGGTGTTCAAATAGACGATCCTCCACCTGCATTCTCAAGTGGTCAGCCCACTTGATATATAATATTGTATGAACTAGTATTTTTCTTCTTTGTATCTATAACTTTGATCAAACAGACTTCACTGGAACCTGTACAGAATGCTTTTTTTTTTCACTCAACGGGGAAGCCACAGAAGATTAGGGAATAAAATTTTAATTCAGAGATTGTAACTACAAAGCACAAAAGGGGCACAGAAATAAATAAGAGTTAAATTCTAGGCAGTTCCACAGATGGAAACTTTGGTCTATCTTCCTCCTTCCCAGTGTCCATGGGGCAGTTTTCAGTCTTACATTCTTCACAGATAGGCACCCAGGAGCTCAAGTTTCAAGACACCGCTGTCAGATTAAAGCACACTCAGCAAGACAATTGCTTTCACTGAGCGATCTCTTAAGGCTTTTACAGAGAGTATTGTACTTTAATTGGTAGGGTTATGGCAATTATGCACAAAGCTTGGCAGTTATGCACAAAGTGCAAGTTACTCCACTTTAACTTTGAGTCATCTCCAGATTTCTCCAGACACCAAGGACTAGTACATATTTCATAGAGCCAGCCTACTGACAGAATATGGGACAAGGTAGCTTACACAAGGGGGCGGTGAGGTAGTTTGACTTTCTGTTCTCTTAACTCCTGTGGCTCAGCATATGAACATGTGCCTTTCTGTCTGTCCCCTTGTGTGTATGTTTTCCAAAAACAAACACATAGTGTCCAAACTGTTCATCAAATGCCTGTCTCAAAGCCACTGTGTGTTCCAAGTTCTGTCCAAAGTTCTCAGCTTGCTCCCAGAGAGAAGATGCCAGCATCACTAAGGGGAAAACAACCCTACAAGCTGACAAATAATAAGCAGTGGCTGAAGTTTCTCCTGCCAGCACAGGGAGAAGCAGAGGAAGGAGGTTAACTCTCTCCTCCCACAGTTCTTTATTATTTCAGTTTATATCCTGCCTTCTCGCATTTAACACCCCAGGCAGCTCCTGATAATAAAAACAGAATAAGATTTTTTTTTAAAGTGAACTTTTAAAAAAGGCCAATCAATAAGATAAAAAGAGCAGACAAAACCAGTTCTCCAGACAGCACTCTGCTCCTGCATGTCTGAAATACCATCTTTCTTGAAACTTGTGGCAACACAACATCTGATTCCCAAATGGGCTGTTCAATACACTATTAAGGTGGAGCAGCAGTAAGGTAAAGAAATGAAGCAGGATTCACTTAACACGCTGCCAGTTCTCTTTTCAATTAATATAATTTATGGAGGAATGGGGCAGGCCACCTCAGTAGATTTTGGCTAAGTATCATCTCCTCATCAGCTGCCACAATTGGGTATTAAACTGGGTTGGTTGCCTTTGGCAAAAAGCCCCCACCTCTACTTGCAAGTGGAAGCACAATTTTTCAAGACAAGGTTTTAATTCAGTCAACATGCTCATATCCCCATTTCTGACTATTCAAGACTGCTTACAGACATAATTAAAATAATAATCAACAGCACTGTAATTTATCATTGCTTATACTGCAGAGAAAGTTAAGACAGATTATGGGCTACTACAAGCTCAAACATTTTAAAAAGCTGCCTTAATAGATGGGAAATAAGGAGATTGTTATTGTTCCTGAGACTGAGAGAATGAGATTTGCCCAAAGCCACCTAGTGGGTTTCCATGACAGAGCAGGGATTCAAAACTTGTTCTGTAGAGCTGAAGTCAAACACTCAAACCCTTACAACTTGGCAAAAACCCCTCTGAGTATTCCTTGCCTAAGAAAACCCTATGAAATTCATGGGGTCACCATGAAATCAGCAAGTAGCTTGAAGGCATGTGTACACACATGCACACCAACATGTTTGGTGGAATCCCAGGTTTTCAGAACCAGAGGTTTTTGTTTTTTTAAAGGTCTTAGTAGGGCCACTCCACTCCCAGAACCCTGAAAAGGAATGGTCCTAAGAGATGTGGCAAAGACATTTTGCTGCAGGTCACACCAGATCTGTGAAGGCTCCAGCCCCCGCCCCAAAAGGTATTTTTTAAAAGCAGCATTGGCATTGGGAGGATGGCAAAAGAAGACTGGAGAAACAACAGAACAGAGAAAAGGGAAGGACATATACACCTATCTCACTAGCAAGTTTAAAAAGCATAATCAAGTCCGGCCACCAAAATGAATAAGAGTGGAAGCTGGTGAACGAAAAGTCAGTCCTGGGTGCTTTTTAGAAGAACCATTTTAATGGGCTCCAGAAGGTTCAAATGTTTTTGTTACTTAGGCAAGGCTTACCTGATATAGCTGTTTCATTTCATATGTATATATAACTACTTTTCAATAAAAAGTTCACTGAAACATGTACTGCTTTTCTTTTCTGTGCTATGGAAACCTATCTCTAGTCTCTCTACATTATTTGTGCCTCTGGTACTAAATTTTCTGTTACGTTTTTTTAACATCCAGGAACACATCTACTTCATTAACTGAAGTATAAAGTTAACAGGAAGACTTTTATGTTAAGATTATGTACATTTACAAATCATTGCAGTTCTGCATTTCAGTTTCTTTTCTCAGTTCTTCTGGGAATGAGCATTTCATGTCTGCTCAATACTACGAGACAAAATCATGTCCTTTATTTTCCTAATATTGAAGGTTTCTTCTGCTTCTATTGTTTTATGCCTGCTCCTTATTAACTGGCAAAACTAAAAGGTTCATTACAGTTCAGGACCTTGTGACTAAATTTGGAACAAAAAACTAAAAATTTTAAAAAGTCATTTTTTTATTTATCATTTTTGTATATTATTTTAATGCAAAATAAATATTTAAAAAAACAGTTTCTCCATCATATTTTTATCTACATACATGAAAGTTTACTGTATTTTCTCATCCTCCTACACTTCTACTTAAAATCTTAGTATTAACATAAATGTTACCAGTTGTTTGCGTACTTCAACAGTTGTCTTTTAATAACCTTCACTCCAGGTCCTTATGTACTGGATATTCTATTAAGTAACCTTAACACTTTAGTACATATTTTCTTAAAACCCTTTGGAATATAATAAAGTATCTTTACCCAACTACTCATTCTCAAATGCTCTTTGTATATTAATTATATTTTGTGTTGGAGGTAATTATCTATTGGACCCCACTCATTTTTTATGCCTTCTTCTGTTTGGTTTCTTAATTTTCGTGAAAAAGCACCTGCTATTTTCATCTCTTATATACTTTGAAACCACTGCTCAATTTTGGGAACATCTTCATTTTTCCAAAATTTTGCAAATTCTATTCTTGCAGCTGTTACCATATATAGTATGATTCTCCAGTACTTCTTGTCGGTTTGATTATCTATTCCATCAAGTATATTTAATAAATAAATTTCTGGGGTCATAGTGAATAGAATATGAAAGATTTTTTCTATATTTTTGTGTATTTCTTTCCAGTATTTTCGTGTCTTTGGGCAGGTCCACCACATATGATATATTGTACCAGTCTGAATGTTGCATTTCCAACATCTTCCTGTTCCCGTTTTGTATATTTTTTGTATTTTTTCCGGAGTCATATACCACCTATGGAAGATTTTGAAATAGTTTTCTTTCAAGTTTTGCGTTGTTGCAAACTTCATGGTCCTCTTCCAACTTGATTCCCATTGACTCAACTGTATTGTATGTCCAACGTTCTGGGCCCATTTTATCATTTTGCTTAGGTATATTGTATTTTTAATATTACAAATTTGGTAAGGTTATGCCAAACAAAGTTACACATAACCCTTTTTGTTCCTAAAGTAACAGCAACTTTTAATCTGCAAAGGGTGTTCATTGCATTTTTTTTCATTTTTTTCTTGAAAAGTTCCCCTTTTTTAAAGAGGAAATTTGAAAACAGAATTTTTCCCCCTCCACACTTGCAGCATTTTTGGAAATTTTACATTTCTAGGCTTCATTTTTCATCATCAAGGGAAGGGCAGTTGCTCCTGAAATGAAAAGAGAGAGGGAGCATGCTTCCAAAGTTAGCTCCCATTTTCTAAATTGTGGTGCACAGGGAGAAAGCTTCACGTCTTTATTAGTCAAATACATCTCATGATATGAATTCCTTTCACGTTTCTTGAACATCTTCAGGACATCTTGTCTTCCTATGGGTGGAAGGCAAAGAATTACACAAAAACTTCCGCTCACCAAATGGAACCACTTGTTCATTTTTTCACAAACTATAGCCTTCACTAAAAATACACCTGTTCAGAAACTTGAAAGGACTTGCAAACATATTCACAGGAGTTGATCTCCACACTTTGCCTCTAGACACATTCTAGTCTCTTGGTATCTTTCTTAAACTGTGATGCCCAGAATTGGACAAAGCAATTCAGGTGAAGAACAGAGATGAATCATTACTCCTTCACATATGAACCACATATACTTCTGGTGATATGCCTTAAAACTGTATTAGTCATATTAGCCACAGATGAGCATTCCCCAGATATGGTCCATCAACAAACTGCAAATTCATATAAGAGCAGCAGTGCCTAGAAGCACTGCCCAACCCTTATACCTACCAATACCTTCACTACACATTTTGGCTACTTTTCTGTGCTCATCCCTCCAGACTGCTTCTCCTTCAGTTTCCTATGCATATCCGTTTTAAACTGGAACTCATCAGCTCAGCCTCCCATTTTTCTTGCTCGCTAGAATGGTTTACTATGGTGTGGGTTTGTTTTATGAAAATCTTCTTTTTTATACCCATGGATTTCTTTAGTCTTCATGAAATCCGTTCTCCTACGGATCCAGGTGAAAATCTGGCTACACATGACCTTAACTTTATCCAGATCACTAACCCCAAGATGAAATAGCCATTTCTACTCTGGGTCCCCAATTACTTTCACCTCATTGTCTCATTCTTTTCTAATGACAAGGATCAAGCCTCGAACAGCTTGCTCTCCTTATCTCTTCTTCCACCTGGAAAGAAATCCTTCCACTAGCAAGGAATTAAAAAAATTATTAAACTTTTCACTGTTAGAGGAGTTTAATTGTCAACAAATGTCAGGGTAACTCAAATCTCCTAAAAATAATAAGTTTCTACATTAGTAATCCAATATAGAAAGGCTTCATTCAAGTCTTCTGTCTTGCTTGACATTCTGTAACAGATTCTAATGAGATCATTATTGTTTTCTCTCTTTTTACCTGTGTCCCAACATCCTCAACTAAATTTCTATGTTTAAATTCATGGATATCCTCCCATTTGTGCATATCCTTAACATACTCTTGCCACAACTCCTCCCTTCCTGTTTGGTGTGTTTCTTCAATCCCTACATGCCAATCATGACCCTTATTCCACCCATTTAATAATGCCTATTAAATCCTAGTTGCTTTTCCGTGTTAGGATTTCAAGTTTGTCCTGTTTATATTCCATACTTTGCACATGGTCAAGAGCCAAGAATAAGGAAACTAATGCCCTTCAAATGTTCTGAATGAGAATTCCTATCAGCCTCAGTCAGCAATGGACAATTGTAAAGAAGAGTTGAACTCCAAAATATCTGAAGGATGTCAGGTTATCTACCCTTGATACAGAGACCTCAGAAACCATGGACTGCATACTCCCAACTGCCTCCTTACTAGAGATGCAATATTTCCAGGAATGTTGAAGCTGCGAGGCATAAAAATGTTTTCCCCATTTTTTTTCAAGAAACTATTACATTTTATAGATTCAAAGTCATTCCATTATTTTAGGAACTTAACTATGTATGGCTGGCACAAAGTTATCATGTTTGATATTTCAGCAATACAATTTAGGCAGGCAATAATTACAAACAGAAGTTATTATTTTGCATTTTTATTTTTTGTTACAAAATCAAGCTACAAAGTTCTGAGCTGTAAGCAGTCTGTTTGGTTTTGCCAGTTCATTAAGAACAGGCATGAAACAATAAAAACAGAAAATACCATGAACATTAGTGAAACAGAAAAATTATTTCATCTCTGTAGTGTCAAACAGAGATAAAGCATTAATTCCCATGAAAAGAAGATAGAAAAGGAAACCAAGAACATGAATAGCAATGATATGATTCTGTAAACTCAAAAAGGTTTCCTTGCTACACACGACTTCCCAAAAATTTGGGGGGGGGGAGCAAATATATGAGCACCCTGTCTTAAACATCTTACTATTTTTGACAAAAATATTCCATAATCAATTATTTTTCCATCACTTTTCCAATTTTCAATTTTTCCAAGAAACAGGGTTTTGCAGGGAAAAAAGCAGGGGAAAGGTCTCTCTTTTTTTCTCCTAAGATTTTTCTGGTTTTTCTCCCAAGCCTTCACATCTCTATCTCTTACTGGTCTCACACACATATAAGAGGATATCCACTTGCTGCCCCAGTTTCATTCACACTATGATCCTCAGCATTCTATGTTATGCTGCCATCTAGGAATGAATTGTTCTCCCACATGCAGTTAGATTATAGCCCAATCATCAGGTTTGGGGGAAAAGAAACTCCTGCCAAAAACATTTTTTCAAATTCCCATGAAATATAACTCATCTCCATCAGAAGAATTCCATTACAGAAACACACAGCCTTGTCCAAGAATCCAAACTTTTCCCCAACCCCACCATTAGGCCTTCATTTAACAAGCCATAACCTCACAGTAAACTATAATATGAAGAAAGCTGGGTCCGGGGGTATCATGTCCTCCCATTTAGATCAACAGGAAGGGATTACTGTCAGTGGGCTTGACTAGTCTTGTCAAACTCTATGACATCCTTTATATCCACAGAAGGAGACAATGCACCTCCCATGACAACTCAGGGCAGCAATGTGTTGCCTCTGTCCCTCTCAGCAGCAAATTACCAAACAACATCACACTCGCATATCCCCTTTTCCTCAGCGAGGCCATACATTTCCTTCCATTCAGAGACACTTTGTGTCCTCATTCATGCTTTTGTGGAGTCTGGGGCAGCTGTTCTTGTTCCGGTGCTGCAGAATCACTATTTTGTGGGTCCAACTTACTACACAACATATGTGGGAAGGTCCTGAAATCTGCTACATAGCTTCAACGGCACAATTCTCTGCAAATTCTTCTTGTCTGCAGTGTCTGGCTTTTGTTTTTTTCCTTACCAAGTGCTCCTTCTTGTCGTCCTTCCAGAAGAACTTACTGTTCTTTGCCTATTTACTTTCCCCAAGAACCAAAGCATAAATAGGCATGTCTTGAGCCCTTTGTACCTTCTTTTCCAGCAAGATACAGCTTGTCCTTGCTGCAAGCTTAGTTCTGTACATCCTCAGCAGGAGAAAACAAGTGAAGCACAGAACCTGCAGATCACCAGAACAGCTTTCTCACTTTCCGAAACCTGTCCTCAAACTTCCATATGCATACCTCTGGAAGGCTGTCCGCGGCGCCTGCTGGATCCTGAGCTGCTTACTTATAGAACTGTGCACTTGCTCACTTCAACTCACTTACTGACTCACCTCAAGCAGCAAAAGTCTAGGATCATCTGCAAGAGCACACAACAGCAGATTCCTCCAGGTCTCTTGCAGTGCTCTCACGTACAAGCCACTTGCTGCTCCTGTTTGTTTGATCTCAACTGACTTTGCCCATACTGACCTGTCTCAAAGTGAAGGTACACTCAGAGATCTTGTTTGCATTGCCTCCACTGAGGGCAATGAGAATGGTGGGTATGAGGGTGAGAACTTTTAAGCTGTACCTTCACTTTTGTAGAATTCTACCATGACTGAAACATGTAAGTCTCTATCAATTCAACCAAGCTCTAAGGTATCACTTTATTAAAGAAGATTTGTCTTAGATGAACATTAAATGCTTCAATTTTAAATTTGTTTTTACATTGGCTGATTTTTGAAAAAATATTCTTCATGTTATTCCTCCAAGTTGTTACTGGTAGTTTTATTTTTAGACAATTACTTTAAAGGTATTTTATCATGTACAGTAGTAATTACACATGGCTTTTCACTTTAGTGAGGTATTACAATTTGCTGAAACCACTTTATGAAGGCATGACCTTATTTAGAGATAATCAGGCAACCCTGATTATCTCTAAATAAACTACATATTTTAAGTATTTTTTCAATGCCCACTTTCCACTATTAACTTTGTTAATAAAATGAACAATTAACAGATTACATCTCAGTCTACACAGCAGGAAAAAAAATGCTCTGACTATAGCTATGGCTGAAAAGAAAACATTATTTAAATACATCTTAAAATGACAGGTCTCACAGATTAAAGGAGTTTTAAAGAAGTAGCCATGTTAGTCTCTTGCAGCATAAAAAGGAGAAAGGAAGGGGGAGGGGAAAAAAGGGAAAATGAATGTGACAGCACCTTTAAGACTAACCTGCTTTTATTTTCAGACTAGGTTTTGTAGATATAAACCTATTTTTTTAGATGCACTCAGTACTGCATCCAAAGAACTAGGTTTATATCTACGCAAGCTCATGTGAAAATAAAAACTGGTCAGTCTTAAAAGTGTTGCCACATTTCTTTTTCTTCTCCTATTTCCTACCTCCTTTTTAGATTCTGTCCTGGTTTCCTAAATCAATAACGCAAAACTATAGACATGCCTAATGAAGAATAAATCTTTTTTTTTCAGTAGATCAGGAAGACTTTTGTGATTATTTCCTGCTTTTCATGTTATGTTTCATGCTATTCATGTTATTTTCTTACATTGCCAGCAACTGTCCTTGAAGTTCTTCTATGTTTGTCTTTGTTTACATCAGTTTTTCAAAGGTAGCAGTCTTTCAAAAGGATTTCCTTTAAATACAGCAAAGACTTCCTATTTCTAGAATAACCTCTTATGGCAGGACAGGCAAATATCAGAGGTTGGGGAGGGCTTAATTTGTGCCTTGTATTTAACGTTTCTGCACAGAAGTAAGCTTATAAAGTCACACAACTATTCAAATGTGTCCCTATATGAAAGAAGTAGCAATGCCTGGAAAAGATAATCTCAAAAGGACTGAAACAGTATCTTCTTTTACTAAGAGACAGCAATGCAAATATGTCCAAAATCCTATTCCCTGCATTCCCAAACTCAATTAAATAGTAGGCAACCAGTTGTAAAAGTAAAACTTCCTGACAGTGTACTCAGCCTGCATACAGAAGCATGTTTCCTTCTGCAGAAGATCTACTGTACTAGCTGTGCAGAAGGTCGGGGTGGAAGAGGGTGAAAAGAAGAGATAGAGGGGGAGAAAACAATGTTGTTTTTATTTCCATGGCTATAGAAGCAGATATACTGCTGTCTCCTCAGTTTGGGTCAAAATATCAGAAATGCAAAGAATTCAACATGTAGATGTGTACATTGATTTTATTAAGCCGCTTCCATATCTCATATGATCTGACAGAATGGCTGTGATGTTTCAGAGGTGAGGGATGTGGTTACCATTGTTTTTAGAAATATATCTTAAATTCTGATGACTGCTGAATTTTAAGACAAATAAAACCCAATGGGAAAAGGAAGAGAATTGACCAATCCAAAAGACTTAACGCAGAAACATGTACATACTTACTCATACGAAAGAGTGCACATGTATACATGTCTATTCAGAAGTAAACGAGACTTAGTCCCATATAAGAAGGATAGGATTGAAGACTTTGCAACAGATAAGCCCCCTCTATCTGTTATGTATCACGCAGAAAGAGACAGATCAACCGCTTATAGATTTATCTATCAAAATGGTAGTAAGGTCAGATGAGCCCATGAAATTCAGTTACAACAAACAAAACCACAGGCCAATGTTAGAAAACTCCTTCTTTCTTATATCTCACTGCCATGTTCAATTTCAACTGAACACTCTTTCAACAAGATTAAGCTCACACTCTGCATTTCAATATAAGCACAGAGAAATTCTCTCAAAGTTATATGTGCCATTTCTGACATCGCAAAGGTCTGCCAAAGTTCACGGCAGAGTATGTTTGACCTGAGTCCCACATTCATTTTTGATGCAGGAAAGCTGCAACTCCTCCAGCACCATATTCACACCCAAGATAGGATATATCTCATTGTTCACTGTGCAGCAGTGCAGAAAACAAAATGATGCTGCATTGTTCAAATAGTAATTGCAATTGGCTACAGTTTCCACATAAATCTAGCTTTTAATATTAAGCTTTTAAAACAGAAGAAACAAATAAGCCAGTCCTGACACCTAGTGTGCACTGCCAACTGGACCCACAGAACTTCAGGAAGGAGAACCAGGGGGCACCCAAATCAACAGAGTAATAATCTGTAACACAAAATCTTTAATTAAAGAAATAGGTGTTAGGAACATGAAAAAAAGCACACACAAAAATGAGAGACCGATTAAGCTATGTATAATGGTAAGGTGCAAAGACACTAATACGAAAGAGACAATAGAATCAGCAAGGCAAAAGCAAGGGACTAGCGATATAATTAGGAGAAAGATGCACACAGATAAATAGGACAAGTAGTCTAGATGTCAGACCATAAAAGAAGCCAAGGAAAAAACAGGGAACCGTTTGTAAAGAAGATGATTTAACAGGTCAGAAAGGAAAATCACCATTAATGTTCTTCTTTAACATTGCCAGAACTATGTCATTCAGTATAGAGTCACTGCTACAAGAGAAAGTGACAAGCATATACGCACTCACAAAAAGGAATGAAAGGCAAGACATAACCTATCAGTATGAAAGCAGCAACTGCATAGGAGCAATGCTTTTGGCTGCTATGGGACAGTGGCAGCTATATAATGCTGGAATAATTTGCCTTACTTGGGGCTGTGGGGAATGAAATCCAGCCAGATTTAGTTATGAAAGGGAAAGAACCAGAAAAAACTGACAGATGGAAGGTAATGGCAACAACCCAACATGTGACTCTTTTAAATACCCAAATAATTTTCACAGTTCATGGAAACAATTTTCAGAGAGGCAACTGTGTCATTCTGTGGCAACAAACACCCCAAAAGTCTTGTGGTGGCTGAAGGACAGACTTAGTTTTTCAGATGTGACAATTTTCCCACCTCAGAATTCATGGTGTGTTTACACTATTATTGTTGGGTCTCTTAAATCAAAGAAAGCGAAGACAGAGGAAAGAAGTTGCTTCTTCTTGGCATCAACCATTTTTCAAAAAAGGATTCATTCCACAGTCTTTTACCACACACATATCCTTTTACAAACCAAACTTATATTTAAATAATATCCCTTACTTCAAAAGGGCAGCACTTAATATTCCATGCTATACCCAAGAATCTTTAAACAAGGCTATTTACCATACCAATCTTTAATATCTCTTACTTATAATTACAAAATATCAGTTAGAAACCAGAAGATACTAAAAAAATGCCATCAGGACAACCTCCAGCTGAACAGAGGAGACAGCAAATAAAACCACAATGTAAGTAACAAGTACTCTAGGTTCAGAGCTCGAAACCAGCAAGATCACAATGAATGCAAGGATATTTGCTCTACACAGTGGCTGTCTTATGAATTGTTATTTTATTCATTTATATCCCACTTTTCTCCCAATAATGGGACCCAAAGCAGCTAGCAACATATTTGAAATAATGCAAATTAAAAGCCATACAACAGGATTAATAAAAGTATAAATATAAGATTTAAAAAACAAATTATTTACGAAGTTAAAACATTACAAGTATTAAAATTCATGAAAACACTATATGCAAACCTTAAAAAACAGCATCATACAGCATGATAAACCCTAGACAGTTTGTATGTATCTGATGGCACAAAAATACTTTGAACCTCCAATGAAATGAGAGCAAGAACAAGGCCACCCTGGCCTCTCTAGGGAAGGAATTCCAAAGTCTGGGAGCATTCACTGAAAAGGCCCTCTCTCTTGCTCCCACCAGACAAGCCTGAGAAGGTAGTGGTACAGAAAGACCTCTCCAGAGATTTAAAGAGTTTTGATGAGCTCATAAAGGGAGATACAGTCTTTCAAATAACTTGGACCCAAGACATATAGAGCTTTATCGGTCAAAACAAGCTCTTTGCATTGTGCTTGAAAGAGAACAGACAGCTTGAAAGGGAACTGAGGAACTGTTGCAACAAGTGAGTTGTGTGCTCCCTGGAGCTAGCCCCAGTTAACAAGCTGGCGGCAGCTCTTTGGGCCAACCAAAGTTTCTGAGCACTTCGCAAAGGCACTGCCAACATACAGCCCATTACGGTAATCCAAATGGGATGCAGGTACCCTCACGGCCAGATCTGACTTCCCCACAAACAAGCACAGTTGGTGCACTAACTTTAACTGTGCAAAAACAGTCCTGGTCACTGCTGAAACCTGGACCTCCACACTCAGAGCCAAATCTAGGAGTACCCCCAAAAAGTGAACCTGTGTTTTCAGGAGAAGCCTAGCCCTAACATAGGCTGAAGCCCTATTCCCATATCTGTCTTTCAACTGACCAGGAAAACCTGTGTCTTGTCCAGATTAAGCTTCAATTTGTTCACCCTCATCCAGTTCATTACAGCTATTAGGCAATGATTTAGCACAGAAACAGCTTCCTTGGAATTAGGTGAAAAGGACTAACAGAGCTTGGAATCATGAGCATACTGATGACATTTAACCCCAAAACACTGGACTACCTCTCACAGAAGTTTCATGTAGATGTTGAATAGGGACAAGACTGAACCCTCAAGGACTCCGCAAGCCAATGGACAAGGAATTGAACAAGAATCCCCCAGCACCACCCTCTGAGAGTGCTCCTCCAGGAAGAAATGGAGCCACTGTATAACAGTACCTCCGAACCTCATCTCAGAGAGGCTACTCAGAAGAATATTATGGTGAATTACATTGAAAGCTAGTGAGAAGTCCAGCAGAACCAACACGGACAGACTCCCTCTGACCAGTTTCCTGAGCAGGTCATCCTCCAAAAAGACCAAAGCTGTCTCCATCCCACTACCAGGTTTCAAACCACACTGAAATGGATCTAGACAATCTACCCCATCCAGAAACCCCAGGAGCTGAGAAGCCCCCAACATGCTCTAGTACCTTGCCCCAAAATGGAATGCTGGAGACTGGTCTATGATTATCTAGTATAGTAGGATCCAAGGAAGAGTTTTCAGAAGAGGTTGTACTACAACCTCCTTCAGATGTGTTGAGACCCTGCCTTGTTATAAAGAGACATTATTCACTTCTTTTACCCACTCAGCCAGTCTTCCTCTGGCCCGTTTAATTAGCCAGGAAAAACAAGGGTTTAGTATACATATGAACTATAGTGTCTCACATCTGCCCCACCACTGGAGGTAGCAAAATAATCAATCCACACTTACCCACCATTGGACATAACAAAGTAATCAGCCCATACTTCAGGTGGGTGCAAGGGGCCTACATATGGACATACAGGACTGCAAGATCAGAGTTAGCAGAAAATCCACTAATTTGTCCCTAGATCCGTATCTGCAATATAGCCAGTTAAAAACTTACTAAGGTTATAGACTACAGTTTGGGAACCATATGGTATAAATATCTATAGAAGTGTTTCCTTAATAGTTGCACATGTTTCATTTGTCAGCTGGGGTTCAGACTAAAACATAGCTTACAGTTTTCCAAGAAACACTATTTTAGACAGGATGTTGATTAGTACTGGTCTTCAGTTTTGGGAAGGATTTACTGAAATAATGGAGGGGGGGACTGGGATCTGGCATGCCCTTCCTACTCATCTGTAACCTTTCATATCTGATAACCATACGAATTTTTTCTAGTTTAATCATCAGCATTCAGATAACCCTCAGATTCAAGTCTGACAGATGAAAATGTGTGGTGGGAAGCCCATTTCCAAATTCTGGGCACCGTATTACCATTACATAATGGTGTTGAAGGGAAAGAGCCAGTTTTCAGGGAGGAAATGGATGCCTAACACGCCTAAGTGTTCCCCCATCTGTCTCTTTTCTATGGAACACTCCCTGCAAACAGCACCATCACAAACATGAATCTGGAAGACTAGCTGCAAGAAAGTAATACCAGAGGTGAGCTTGAGTAAAGGCTAAGTACACTCACTCCATCCACTACTTCTCTGCAAATGACTATCTTCCAAAACTGCTTTACAACACAGAAATGGTACCAGCTGAATTGAAGCAAGACTTTGCCATAAATGGGTAATTCCATTAGAGGAAGGTCAACATCCCTTGCAAGCCTGATAGTTTCTCCAGCTCTGAGACTTTTTTTTCATTCAACAAACCAGACTGGGAAAGAGTACCGTCTGATGGATATTTACATCCCCAGCTGCAAACTCCAGTGTCTCACTCTATACCATCTTCCATAATTCCTGTAAAGCTTCAATCTTCCAGCTGTTTTTCAAAACCACTTGATCCTGTTGTTCCTTTTCCTGAATTCAGCATAATCTTTCTCCACAATCTACCAAGTACTCACTGTGTGGCACAAGTCCTTCCTCACTGAGCTATGCATACACAGCTATTACACTGTGAAACTAAACTATGTTATTAATTCAATCTCTGAATGCTACAAATGGCTCACGTGCAGAGGCATATTTAGCGTAAACAGCGCCTAGGACAACTATGGAAGTTGCACCCCTACCTTTGGGGCTGCGTCCCCCCTCCTCCTCCTCCTCCGCTAAATCTTCAGCTTTTTTGCGCCCCCTTGGCATTCCCACCCAGGGCATGTGTCCTACTTGCTCCACCCTAGATACACCTCTGCTCAAGTGATATTTCCACCTATCTGCAGAGCAGCTATATCCTACTACAGGCATCCTCTGCTTTTCATCGACTTGTTTTTCAGCCCTCTGCTCTTTTGATGGTTGTAAATTACAGACAGATTCTGTTATATCAACAATGGGTCTGCTCTTTCATCAATTCTTCTTGCCCATGGAGGCTCATGGAGGCTCAACTGGGATCATGTGCATGCTGCTTGCAAAGCTAAGTGAGAGGGAAGAAAAAAGGTGGCAAGCCAACTAAGAAACTTTGCAGGCAACACACACAGTTGCAGCCTCCCTATTTCCCAGTGGGTACCACTTTTCAACCAATTCCATTTTCTCAATGCTCTAGTCCCTAACCATCAGATAAGCGTGGGATGCCTGTACTACTACTGAACACAACCACCTCTGAATCAGAATGCTATACGATGTTCAGCAGTAATCCCCAAATTGTAAATCCCCAGATGCCAGACTACAGATCACAGAATCCTTTACCACTAGCTACATGGACTGGGGCTTCAGGGAGCTGAAGTCTAACAAAATCTGAGGATTTTAGCAAAAATACATAGTTGGTAATTACCGGATTCTTGTGAAAACCACAGTATTTGATAAAATCACAGGGTTCTTGTTGAAAGCATACAATCTATTCTATGTTAGACAAGCATGGGTAGAAAGGAGACGTCACAGACGAACAGATCAAAATAAGGTTAGAGGTTGCCCCCAAAGAGATATACTAAAACAGGGGGTTAATATGGGACAAGGGTGGGTAGAACAGAACAAACAAGGGAGCTGGAGACCTTTAGAAGAACTAAAATGAAGCACAAGGAGCCAAAATATACAGAGCCAAAGGAAAGGAGAGCATAATCATAGTAACCAGGGAACAATAAATCTGGCAGAGCACGCCAAACTCACTGATGAAAAAGAAACATAGTTAGAAAGGAGGCCAGCAAAGAAGCAGTTTTATTTTATGTACTGGTTTTATTTTAAATGTTGATACCTGTTACAGAGCCTGCACAAGGGGCAAGTTAATTTAAGTTAAATAATATTTGTTCTGGCTGGCTGAACTAACTGGTCCCTACAGAGAGAATAACTACTTTGCCTCCACAGCATAGAAGCACTTGAAAGCAGGGAGCAGTAAAGTTATGACAATTAAGGGAGAACTAAATGGGCTTTTATCGCTTTCTATATTATAGCAGCAGGCAGGTGAAACTGGGTTGAACTGACTCCATTTTAAAATTATTTATTTACTAATTTTAACACAAACAATCTAATTCACAATCAAAATAATATACAATCAGAAAAAGAAAAAGCATAAAGAAAGAAAAAGGTAACATTAAACTAAAACACAATACTAGGACACTGAACACTAACTGAAACTCTAAACACTAACTTATTGAAACACAAAAGGGCTCTGATCCAAACCAAACTGTAATGAAAAATAATAAAAAGAAAAATTATATAATCCTACTATTACAGATACAATTCAGTAACCCTACTAGAATTACCAGTAACCATAGCCACAGATTATTGCATTGTCGGATTTCTTGTTGCTCAAAAAGTCCATGAACGGTTGAGTTGCACTGATTTCAGATGGAAGTAAGTTACTTATCATACACCTGCTGCCAAGCACTTGGGTAAATTGGATCTAATTTAGATAATGTTTATTTTATATTGTGAAATATTGCATCAAATCCCTTCCCAAAGCTTTGAGTTGGAAAGACACAATAAACCTGAACAAAGAAACAAAACAGGTAGCCAGTGCAGGATTCTGACATTTCCACCCACCACACACAAACATATTACTTTTCATGTCTTATAAGCAGCAGACATGTATAAACTTTCTAGGACAAGGATAGGCAGTTCTAAATACAGCACAGAAAGCACCAAGAAACCCTAGTGGTATGACCTCTTAGTAAACAATTTTTAGCCTCAAACAGGCATGATACTAAGTTTGGAAAAGTTACATCTTTGGATTATAATTCCCAGAATCCCAACTCCCAGAAAGAGTAATTTTTCCAAGCTCTAACAATAATTCAAAAATAGACATCCTTGTTTGTTTTAAAGCAATAATTCCCAATTGTGGGAGCTTGAGATGCTTTGGATTTCAACTCCCAGAAGCCCCAGCCAAGCTGGCCAATGACTAAGGATACTAAAAGTTGAAGCCAAAAACTTCAACAGGGTCATTATTAGCAAATGCTGCTTTAAAGAATGCCATAGCATCCTGTCTTGCTCTATAAGGGAGAGTTCCCACAAGCGCATCCACATGCTATTTTCCAAAGTCTGTTGTGTTTTGGAGGCAAGTGTAATCAGGGAGAATTAAATTAGAAAGAAAAAAAGAAGTTTCTCTCCAACTGATAAGCAGCTACTGGTACCAGGGACTGCCAGTTTCTGAGAACCACTGTAACAGCTGTATCCAAAAAAACAAAACTAATCAGAGACAAGCAGAAGTACTCAACATCATCCTGCTTGCCTTCCTGGACTGGTTAGACTTCCATAAATGTGAGTTTCTCCACACTGAGGAAACACTTCTAGACACTGAGTTCCATGGCCAGTAAACTATGAATAATTATTAGAATGTGCATGTTGATATACCATTCTTTCTTCAGGGAGTTTAAAGCAATTTAGATGACGTTCACAAGCAGTCTCCCATCATGCACTGATCAGGCTGAGCTCTGTTTAACTTTAATTACACAACAGCATAATGTGCCCCCAGGAAATTTTCTGGTCTATGACTATGTATCATATGAACGGTGGTCTAGTTTTACAGCTGTTCTAGGAATTTCAGAAATGATCCATCGGAGGTACATGAGACACTAAAAGAAAAAACAGAATGAACAAAAACATGATAGAAGTCCCAAATGCTATTGTTAATAGTCTTATGAACGCTGCAGGTCCTCACAGAATAAGTTGCTGGGCTTTTGGTTCCCTTCTAATACAGCCTTTTTCAACTGGAAAATGAAAGTTAGCACAACTCCGGTAGGAAAAGTGTTTTGCAGGCCTTCCAGGAAAGAGATCTATAAACATTCAAAACACTCAAGGAATAGGTTATCTGCCTGGCTAGGTTTGCTACAAGGCCAAAAGTGGAAGTTAAAACTCTGACTATTCACAGCTCCGTTGCCTCTTTCTGGTGACAAACTAGAATACATACAGGTCCAAAGCAGGCAGCAGGAAAGAGAAATGATGCATGGAGTGTACAGAGGGGTGGGCATATCCCCCCTCTTAATATTTTTGCAGTGCTAAACCTATTCCAAACTCCTAGTCACTCACTCTCCTGCACACAAAAGGGTAAACTGATTCTCCCGGAATCCTTAAGGGAAGGCAATTCACCTTTTAAACAGGTTGCAGCCACCCTTCTACAGTTTAATGTAAAAAAAAAAAGTTTTTCAAGACCAGAAGTGGACTTTCAACCACACCATATACCAACCAGGTAGATGAAACAGCATACAAGGATAGCTTGATGTAGTGGGTGGGAAAGAAAGGAAAAATGTAACATAGAAATGTGGTATAAGGGAAACATATCTGGAGAAGTTCCTAGGCTGGGTAAGAATGATGTGAAATAATTAACAACTTCAGAAGATAAACAAGCTTGCATCAATTCTGCAAAACAACACTTTTAACTTTTGTAAAGGAACTGTCCTAAGTGGTAGAGGGACTGTAGTTTAGTCTTCTTTTTCAATTTGACTCCTCTTTCCTTATCCTGTATTTCGTGGTGTTTACAACCATGTCAGCTAGAAATTCAACAAGGCCTCCAGAATTCATAAATATGCTACAAGCGGGCCACATGTTACCCAATTCTACATTAAAATTCCATGAGGACACAATTCATGGTAGAAGTGAACAATACATTATGAAAGAAAGTAACTGGCGAACAAGAGACAATAAATGCAGACCCTGTATTATTTCTCCCATTGATATCTTTTTCCTCTCTGACTTTCCTCTCGTATATCATAGTGTTACTGCCCTGGTTAGTCCGAGCTTTGGGGATATTAAAAGATATCCCTTGATATCACAATTCGGCTGCACTGCTCTATTCCTTTCCACGCGCTTGCGAGGCCACCGGACAAGCATGTAAACAAGCTCGGCCGTTAATAGCCGTAATATTCAAACTACAATACAGGCAGGCCAGAAATAGCTGACTCACTGCTTTAGGAGACCTCCAGGCAAGTACTCTAATTAAGTATGCACGCCACTTACAAAAGAGCCTCTGCCCCGCGATGGCGGTTTGATGGGTAAACTATGCAATACCCAAGTACTCTGCGTTTGCATACCGGCTACTCTACTGAGAACCGCTACAATAACTCAATCATTCAGATTCTGACCTTTCGGAGGCTTTGTCCCCAACTCCAAATCTATTGTTTCCCCCAAGTACGGCATAGCCTGCAGTCACAATTCTCTTATAAAAACCCTTGATTCCGAGACCTTCCTCGGAACGCTCCCGAGTTTCATCCTGCCTTGCTGCCGCTTTGCTTGGCGAGCCTCCCCTCAGCTCCACATGCAGAGCTACATCGCACCCCAGCTTCGCTCTCTATTTTTCTGGGCTTCAGGACAGCTGAAGTATCACCCAAACCAACAATCCCTCTAAAAATCCCTCTATAACACTCCAACCTTTATTTTCTTTAGTTATCTTGTATGAGTGTGTCACATACACTGTTTTGCTTGTATTCAATAAACATCATTTATTATTTCAACTTCTGTGTTCTCCTTGACTCGACCCGATCCCGTAGACATAGGGTTCAAGATCTCGCTACGTTACCCTGCCTCTCGTAACGCTAAGCAGCGCTCTGAGCTAATTTTCCCCACCTTTAGTTGAGCACATTTTGGTGTCCCTCCCAGGACCCCCTGTACACAGGGTAACAATAGCTTGTACATGGAAATTCAAGTTTGCAATATTAGGGGGAATGTTAGGCAGCCATGATTTTGGAAGTATTAAAGTAACACAGTTGCATCATAAAACAACACATTCGTGCAAAGGATACAGAAGAACCAGCCATTTCAAGCCCCTTCACATAAGCTTTAAAAGCGTCAGGGGAGGGGAGAAAGAGAAACATAACAGCTCTTCTTATTCAGAACAAATACACAGGATATTTCAAAGGGAACTATTCTGATCAAACAAAGAAAAAGTGAACCAAATAGCTTCAAACATTCATTCTTCAACAAACAGCGATCATTAGTAAGTACAGCTAGCAAAAACTGCAGCATCAATCACAGGTCTGGATTTTACAAAAAATTTTGAACTGGAACTCTTTGCAATGCTGTAAATTGAGCATGATCTCATTTGGCTTGTTTATTGGACTTTAAGGTCCTAACATTTCATATATATTTGGACTGAAATGCTCAATTTAAAAAATATTAACACATTTACATCTAACTCTAACTGCTGCACCCTTTAATAACAAATAAATAATCTTCTTTCTAAGGGTCTACTCTAGTTGGGACTAGTAGTAGGATTTAGGCCTTAAACAGGATAAAACATATTTGAATAAATTCAAAGTTTTATGTGGAAATTTTTCCTGGAATACTCATCTTTAGACTTTTACATGTACTTCTCTTACATTGTTTGTTTAAGGGGGAAGGGCACTAAAATTTTTGAGACATTGATTTTAGAACACTCAAAAACTTCATGACATGATATAGCTGTCCACTCATTTACTTCCAAAAGAGATTACCTGTCTTCTACTGAGGTCACTGTGGAAGCTCTAGTTTCACTACCACTATTCGTAGAATCATTAGCACTATTGTAGACTCATCTGCCTAATATTATATTAGCATCCATCCATTATTATTAATGAATTCTACGAAACAATTGTCTCTCTAAGCATACCAAATTTTCCACAGAAAAACTTAGCACTGGAAAAGTCTCTCCCGCACATCATTGCCATCAACAACGCCAAAAACTGTCTGCAAACAGCAAGAGCATTTCAGATAGCAGTCCCGTCTTACATAAAAGTAACACTTTACCTTTTTCGTTTTGTTTTGTTTTAACTAACCCACAATCCATATGAACCTGTGTGTCACAGGGTACTCTGAGTGTTTGATTTATCCCACCTCCATTTAAAAAGGATTACTTCTCTCATATATTGAATGAAAAGCTATGGTCAAGATAGCTGGAGCATCCATGTGACCGCAGTATGAAAATTTGGCAATGGGAGGACAAATATTACTACGATGACACTGCCTCAAGCCTTGATAATCAACTTTTCTGGCCAGCAATTCTTGCCCATTGCCAATTTTACATTTCCAAAGGCCTTACTGTCACCATGATGCATCATGCAATATTGATTGATGGGGAAAATTATCATAACACACAGTAATCAGGGAAAGGGATACACAGAAGTCAGTGCTATATTTATGCTAATTGTGGTTAAATGAATGTATGATGGTATCACAGTATGTAATGTTTCCCCAAATACCATTACATAGTTGAGCTTCTGGTGTTACCCACTTTGTGGGCCACACTATAGCCAATCCTGAGCAAAGCAGGGCTAGGCGACTGCCTAGGAGCAGGGTAAATTTTCCCCCAGACTCCACGCAGGCTATACCTCCCCACAGCAAGCCTAAATACCTCCATTTTCCTCTGTAGCCCCTCTCAAAATGGCAACCAGGTGTGACATCACCCCCTGTTAACATTTTGAAAGGCGCTACAGATGCAAATAGAGGTATTCGAAGTTGTGGGAGGTTCTGGAGGGCTGTGTCGATGGTATGTTTTCTCATATTTTTATTTTCATCTTTGGGAGTTTTTTTCGGGGGGGTCTGTGATTTTCAGTCAAAAACTGAATTTTGCCAAGATATTTTTTTTTTAAAAAAAAATGGGCTTAAGGGATTTGGGACACTGGTGGAAGAAGTCTAGGGGGGTACGTGCATCCTATGTGCCACATGCTCCCCCCCTTGGTCTAAAACCATTTAACATGGTACGGTCTATTCTGTTTCATACCATCCTTTATCCTCAAACATGAGACTGGGGGTGGCTTAAAAGACAAAAACAAAAACAAATTATGAAAGGTGAATTTATGATAAAAAATCAATTAAAAATACAATTATTAAAAAGAAATACAATTTAAAATGACATGTAACTGAAAACATACAAAACATTATTAATAACATATTAATCCATCTATAGAATTTGCTGGGCAAGAAACAAAATGCTGAAAACCTTTCTGTACTACAGATTCCTTAAGAGCAGTGATGCTAAATACATAATACAAGAAGGCAGGCAGGCCGGTCAGCCACTGCTTTTGCTCCATTCATTCCAATGAACAGTGGTAAAACCTGTTCGCTGAAGTCAAGTTTCCAACACAAAAATCTGCTATTGTCACTTATACTGTATGGTTAGTTGCTTGGACTCACCAGGAGACCCTAAAATTAAAGCAAGTACTGACTTCTCCCTACAAAGCCTAAACATAGCTTTGCAAATTCCTGACAAACAATAGAATCAGCACTGGTATTGTGTGCATTACTGGTTCAGTGTGAAACAAAAATCTAAGCCAGAACATCTGAGAGAGTGGGTCTCAAAGTTAAAACACAAACCATTTGGGGATGGACATAAGCTCTTTCTTCTTTGATTCCTCCTATAATGTTCTGGTCTGGCTATGATCCAGATTTAACACCCAACCAATTAAGGGGGCTTTACTTGTGACAATACAAAATCTTCCCCATATCATGCATATGTGGCTGGACTTTACAACTTTAAACTATAGGTGAGGATCAAATGTTTGAATACTCCCTCAACACTCAAAACTAACATGTCTGAGAGGAAGGTCTCATTTAGTCCTTCTCTTGCCAAGCTTGAATGGAATATGCACGACATACAGCAGTCCCTCCACATTCAAGAGGGTTCAGGGCACAGAACCCTTGCGAAAGTGGAAAAACCGCATATAACTCCGCCCCTGTGATTCCCCTCCCATCCCCCTTTGGAGCTCCCCTCCTCCCATTCCTTTGCCTCTGGCCCCATGCTGGGGCAGGGGAGTTATAGCAGGCCCATTGAAATGAATGAGAAATGACAGTCTCCACTTACCAGACCTCCCAGGGAAAGGAGTTCCTTAACTTGGGAGCGGACAAAAAGAAAGAACTCTCTCATATCCTTACCAGAAGTGTCTGGGATTATGGGGTAAAGAGAGAAAGCCTTACTCTGCAGATCTTAAGAGCACAGGTAGGCTTATAGGGGGAGATACAGTTTTTCAAATAGTCTAGACCCAAACCATGTAGGGCTTCAAAGATCACAGTCAGCACTCTGAATTCTTTTTGGAAACAGATCACCAGAGGTTGCCTTCTGACTTCATCTGAAATTATACACTTTGCCCACCTCTGATTTAGGGCTTCTTTTAAAACTCTCAACATCAAGGGCTGAAAAGAAATCACTTTGTTCTTGCAGTGAAGGGCTGTTTTGGCCTTTCTTAGTTTTGCTTCAAGAAAAGAACAACCTGCTCTGCCCCTCTTTTTCTTTCAGTTCTTTTTCTCAGAATGCCACAAAAGAATTTTGCACCTTCTAGGACAACTGGTTTCACAGAAGAACAGTTCTCTGAATTATCCTTCTGTAGCTTAAATTCAACACTTCACAACCTATTTTTTTTTAGTATGTCTCATTAACGCTCTATGGAACAACCAATCATTTCCAAATAGCTATTATTCTGGACTTTAAGCCAGTACCGCAAATTAACTTTACAAAAAATAACTAGTGTCTGTTATTTTACAAGTCCTCCTGTCTGCATAAATCATCAGTGTTAATAATGTGTGTTTGAAAAAAAAAACAAGGAGCCGTTTACAAAAGGTTCCCTGCCTTATCACTTAAAAGCCATTCATGCTGATCAGGGCTGATCAGTAGAAGGGCTCTTTAGAAGTCCTCCTTCAATTTGTTACTCCCTTCCTCACCCTGCATGCTATACAATCAACAGCTCACACTGGCCGCAATGGACAACCTACCCAGAAATCTCCACTCTACTTTGTGAGAATTACTGATCATCATAATATGGAATGGCATTACTCGACTGTAATCATCACCATCATCTAATTGGCTTTATTTCCATTCATACAACATTCTGTTCCCCTCTTTCCCTCTGCACTTACTCACTGCTAACATAAAACTGGGTAGACTGAGCTCTCTCCCCAAAATTATGCTGCTTTTTATTCCCTGCGTGTCAACATATAATAGCAAGGCATGCCTGGAAGTTTCACACCCACTCTCCAGAGCTTAGGCCTCAACATACTCCATAAAGCAATGGAAGACCTTCATTCTGACAAGTTACCATGGATGAATAAAGGATATACTTTCAACAGTTTTTCAGGTGATGGAGTTACATCCACATGCTATATTATTGGTTTTATATGTTATCCATCCCGCACTTTTGGATATTTGGTGGGTTAAAAATTTAAAAAAAAGTCTTGATTAATCCAACAGTATGTGTAACCAAGGTCATTCAAGTGATCCTGATTTCTATTCCTAGAAGTTTAGTTATGTTTGTTTAGGTAAGTTACAGATGTAACTCAACATAGAAACTATTTCTACATGTCAAAAACAATGCTTTCTAGAAACTTAAAGAGCAGGCTAAAATCTGTATTTGGAAGTCTGACCAGACATTAGCATGGTCATATTTAATACACGAAAATATCCTGAATTATTGTGGAGCATGACTTTCAGCAGCTACAGCCTTGTCCTCCATTGCTGTACAGCTGACAGGCGAAGAAGCATCTGATGAGTTTTTTGTGTATCCAACAACCCAAGAAGGCAGAAGTAAGATCAGATACTGAGCAAGCTTATTTTAGCTCAAGTAATTTCTCAGTGACAAGGCAAATTCCAAAATGGTTACTATGCCTTACATTTCATCCCACACTTTCAGAATGGTACTTACTATTCTCCAGTCCTCATTCAAATTATTTGATAATAATTTGTTCACCACTCACGGATGGAGAAACAAAAGTGGGCCTCTATTTATATTTCTACCCTATCTCAAAAGGCTCCACATTTCCCACTGTAAACTCAAAAAGGACCATACATGCAGCAACTGAACTGTGTAATGGAAAAGGTTTTAGGAACATAGGGCCATTCAGTGCATCTCTATCAAAGTGCATAAACGTCCATTCACTGGAAGCCAACGTCCTTTACTTTCACTAGACTTCCCAACAACTTCATACCAATACTCTTTAGCCACGGGAGCCGACCAGATCTCAGCTGATGTTTTAAGATTCAGCACCACCTCCATTCTCCAATTACCATAATGACAGCAGGCCTGCTGCTCCTACCCACATGCTTCAGCTTCTAGGAAGGGAGTCAGGATGAGGAGCTCTTACCTGTTGGCCTCAATGAGTAACTTCTGCCACTTTGTTCTATATTAGGCTAAACAGGAGGGAGCCAGCGACCCCGGCAGGTGCAGTGGGTGGAGATAAAAGCAACTACAAAAAAAGATAACTCTCCACCACCGTTTCTGGTCCCTCCTCTTCTTCCTTCCCCCTTGTGAAAAGCAGCAACAACACTTATAGCTCACTATTTGGCAGCATGTCTCCCTCTTGCAATTCTTTCCCCCTTGCGCAGCTGCAGAAGATCATTATTCCGCAAGGCCCCTGCAGCAACATCATGCGCAAGCGCAACAGGAAAGAGGTGGGGGCGCGAGGAAAGGAAAGCCAGGAAGCTGCAGGATGTGACTGTTCCTCTTTCACTCCCTTTGCGCAGGCGCAGAGGATCGGCACGCCACACAACTCTTGGCACCGCATGCGTGCCCCGAACTTCACCTGTCCCTCCCCCTCCTACGCGGCGTTTCCGTATACGGCGCCTGCGCAGCCTCCCCAAGCGTTTGAATAAATGCGCATGTGCCCTCATGCCAACGTAGGAAACCACGCCAGGACGCATGCGCAGCTTCCCTCCAAGCGTTCTTTCCCTCGGCCCCGCCCCTTCTCTCTGCGTCAGGCCGTTTGGGCTCATTACTTTGCAATCCACCGGCCGCAAGCGTTATGTATTTCTTCCGTTGTCCCTTCGACTTAGTCGATCGTATTCGTCACCCGCTCCACCTCACCTGATAGCGATATGCGGTGGCTGCGGCCGTCCCCTTGTGGTCTCCTCATAGCGCCCTGACCCGACACATCCGGGAGTCTTGCGTGACGTTGACACGACGCTTCTTTCATTCAGTGGAGGGAGGAGGTGAAGGGAAGGCGGGGCTATTGCGCATGTGCAGTAAGGGCTCTGTCGCGGGAGGAAAATGGCGGGAAAAAAACCCAACCTGACGAGGTTTCAATATTAAGGGAGAAAGAATGAAGGGTAGATGCGTTCGGTAGTACCGTTGATGGAATGGAAGAGAATGAGGTGGGATGATAACAAAGATAAACCCACGTTCCTCCTGAGTATTTAAAGCCCTGCTTTCTTTTGGTTTAAACAAATATGCAAAATATTCAGGTCAAAAGCAGACTCAGCCTTTATTTTTATTTTTTGGGGGAACTAATTGTTGTGAAGGTAATTGTTGTGAAGGTATAAAGAAGGTAGAAATAAATTACAGTAAAGCTTCATGATCATCGGCTCACCAAATGTATGGAAGATGGCTTTGCGGTTTAGGGAGGAGCCTCACAGGGCCCCTCCCTAAACTGCAAACCCCAGGATTCCGTTGGATGATAGTGGAATGATAGCGCTATAACAGTCTAATGAGGAAATGGCCTGGGTTTAACCACATCCAGGAGAAAGATGTGGTTCTTGTTCTTTTATCACAGTCCTTTAATGCCAGTTCTTAATCTTTTCTCCTCTGGTTGTCCTGGACTTCTAAGGTTCAGAATGACTGACCAGTGGCCTTGCTGGATGGGCTGTGAAGTCCAAAACGTCTAGAAAACCAGAAGTGCTCTTGGTCTAGACACAGCAAGTGTAAGCAGGAACAGCTACAGTCAGCCCACCACATTTCACAGATTTGATTATTTGTGAATTTCTACAACCCTGCAACTTCATGTGTTTCTTTTCTGGGGAAACCTTGCCTCTCTGCAGCTCTGATCAAGGTCATGCAGCCCTTTAAAAACCAACCTCTGGTCATTGTCGTTCCTCCTCCACCAGCTGCTGCATGGCCAGCTAAGGATGAGTTGCAACCTGATTTCTCAACACCACAAACCCTCACCCGATGCCCTCCCACTCAAGGAAGAGGGCAAGAGAGACAAAGTATAAGGCCACCATGCTGACCCACCACTTTTCCGTATCCTAATTTAGACCCTGAGTGCCTGCTGTCTCCACTGTGCCTCAACTGGCTTTCCACAAATGCTCATGCAGATTCTGATATCTGCCATTTTTCCATTTCTGCGAGGATCCTGGGCCCAAACCCTAGCAAATGTGGAAGGCCAACTGTACTCATAAGTGGGAGGAAAACAACAGCTGCTGAATTCTGAGCTACAAAAATGAAAGGGGTTCTGCATCTGTTTGTTACTGCTGCAGGATATCAAGGGCAGAGCTATGCATGTTTCCTCAAAACTAAGTCCTGCTACTTACCTTAGGTCTTACCCCCACATGAATAGAACTGTGGCAAGACAGAGAACCTGTGGCACTCCAGAAATTCTTAAACTGTACTCTCATTTTCCCTAACTGTTGGTCATTCTGGAGGGAACTGATACGAGTTGGAGTCCATCAGCATTTGGAAGGATATAGGTTCCTGACTTCTGCTGTAAGGCCTAAGTGAACCTTATCTTTGCTCCCTATAAAATGAATTAATTAAAGACATCCTTTGAATTAATGCTTAACTGCATTGCGAGGACAGGGAAAGCTTTGCTGCAGGTGTGAATTAGGTCTTTTTAAAAATCCCTTTCATGTTCACACCTTTGTCGTGACATGGGTGAGGTTAGGTGTAGAAGACTGCTGGTTTACTTTGTTTCTGAGTATTTTGTGCTGCTTTTCTTATTTTTACATTGTTAGCTGCCTGGGGCATCTCTAGATGGGAAAACAGGATGTAAACTGGCTGGTAAAAGAAATGCAAAAATAAATTAAAAAATTATAATATTTGACCAATAAAATAATAAAGGTGGGAGAGTTGGTGGCCCTACTGTGAAGAAAGAGATTGTGAGTAAACAGTGATTAGCTGTGTTGCATACCCCTTCTGGGATGGAAGAATCTGGACTGATGGCTATTCCTATAACTATACAGGTTTAATTTATACAAAATTATTCCTTGTTTTAGGATAAATTAATTTCTAGTAATTTTAGAATTTTTACCAGATTCAGTCATAATAAATGAGTCACAAATGCTAGATGGTTTATTTTTCCTCTATCTACTTTCCAACAGAATATGAATTATTTGTTAATTTACTGTATATGGGGTCAAGGGACCCCCAGGGGTCTGCAGTGCCCTCATAGCAGGGCCACAAAAGGTTCAAAGGCTGCTCAGCCCATCTCTCCACAAAAGAGCAGCCATGTGACAGAGCAAAAGGAGACAAGCAGAACGGCTAGCTGGCTGGGCCTGTGTGTTGGCTGTCATGTGGCTGCTTTGCTGCGGGGAGGAGACAAGTTCAGCAGCTGAGTGACAGTGGATCTGCCAGCCACCCAGCCAGTGCTTGCCCTTCTTCTCTCCTTTAATGTTTTTATTTCATCTTCAATCAATATAGATTTAAAATTATTTAACTTTGGAACCATCTTATGTATACTGAGTATTTAGTAGGGTGGACCGGTACAAAATATTTTGCTGCCTGAGGAGAAGCACTAAACGTCACCTTCCCTCCTAGTGTAAATGTGCATAGTACTTGAGGCCAGCAAGTTATTTGGGCTCTGAACCAGAAAAATTTAATAAGTCATCTATTCCTTCTTGGCAGAAATATACAACAATAGTATAATAAGTAAACTAATAAGTAAAGTAAAAGTGTTGTTCTTTCATGCAACAAGGATGCTGTTACCCTGTTTTCTGGGGGTTCCGGGAGGGACACCAAATTGCTCTCAAAATTATACAAGTTGGGGAGATTAGTCAAAGAGCACAAGTTAGCACTGCGAGAGGCAGGGTAACGTAGTGAGATCTTGAACCCAATGTCTATGGGGTCAGGCCGAGTCAAGGAACAAACCGGAGTTAAATAACAAATGTGAATTTTATTAAAAATACAGTCAATCAGTGTAAGCAACACAAACACACAGAGAAACTATAGAAATAAAGGTTGGAGGGGTATAGAGGGATTTTTAGAGGAGTTGTTGGTTTGGGTAATACTACACCTGTCCTGAAGCCCGGTCGGAAACGGAGAAGTTGGGGAGTGTGGATCTCAGCACGTGGAGCTGAGGGGAAGGCTCGCTTGGACAAGCAGCAGCAAGGTGGGATGGAAGCCAAGAGCGATCCGAAGAAGCGCTCAAAATCAGGGGTTTTTATAAGGAGAATTGTGACTGCAGGCTAGTTCGGACTTGGGGAAAACAATGGATTTGGGGCTGGAGACAAAGCCTCTGAAAGGTCATAATTTGAATGATTGAATTATCGCCAAATTGTCAATACGAGTAGCCAGTGTGCAAACGCAGAGTGCTTGGACATTGTATAGTCAGATCATCAAGCTGCCAGCTCGGGGCAGAGGATCTTTTGAAAGTTGCGTGCATACATAATTGAGTACTTGCCTTGAGGTCTCCTGAAGCTGCGACTCGGCTATTTCTGGCCTGCCTGTATTGTGTTGTAATATTACAGTGATTATCGGCCGAACCTGTGTGCGTGCTTGTCCGGGGGCCTCGCAAGCACGTGGAAGGGAATGGGTATGTGAAGCCAAATTATTGATATCAAAAGATATCTTTTTATATCCCCCAAGCTCGGGCTAGCCAGGCAGTAACAATGCAAATGTACTGTAGCCATTGTTGAATAGATAGGGCTATTATCTGCGTCTGTTTACTGACAATAGTAATCCTTACTGCAGCCAAAAACTCCCAATTATTGCAGTAGGATTCTGTATATTAGACTAGAATTCTATTTGTGCTTTCTGTTTTTTGGAGTGGCACATAACAGTAATGGGGAAACAGCAGAGAAATTTGTCTGTATCAGGAATGAAAACTGGGAACCAATAGTTCAGGAACTTTTTAGGAAAGGAACTGTTTCTTTCAGGAACAGAGATGGGTGTTGTTGTCACTACTTACACCATTTTGTGGCTATGGCCATTTACCTGCATATCTGTGCTTCTCACTTTGGTATAAGGCCAAGTAACAGAATTGTGTAGGGTAGTGGTTTTAGCATTGGACTACAAGTCTAGAGACCAGGGTTCAAATCCTTGCTCAACCATGGAAACCACTGGATGACCTTGGGCAAATCACACTCTCTCAGCCTCAGATGAGGACAAAGACAAACCACTTCTGAACAAATCTTACCAAGAAAACTATGTGATACGGTTGCCTTAGAGTTGCCATAAGTCAGAAACGACTTGAAGGAACACGGCAACAACATGTACATGTTCCATCCTGTAAATAATGGAGCCATTTTCAGGCAGTCTGATCAACCAAATATAAAAATGAATCTCCTCACATGAAAAAGATGCTCTGTCCATTTGTGTTGGAAGAAGTGAGAGGTTCATCTTGCAACATGGGAATATGTATAGAACCTCATCTATTATCTCATTTATTTTCCAATTCATTTTTTTTCCAGTACTGTGTTAAGAATTAGACATGATCTGTCCATTAATACAGCAGCAACCTTCAAGTCACCCTGTCATCAGGGATGTGTCTTTCTTGGCTGAGTCTATCCATCTGTAATGTGGTTTTCCTCTTTTCCTACTGCCTTCTACCTTACCAAGCATTATTGTCTTTTCTAGTGAATCATATCTTCTCATTGTTACCCCACTGGTAAACCCTATCCCAGGGTCTACAATTTTTAATATCAAATAGAGTTGATCATGCCAGAGAGGTTGCGTGGGTGAGCACGTGGGCAGCAACGGTCGAATGACCGAGAACTAGGTCAGGCCGGTAAAATCCCCAGTCACATAGCCCAAGGAGACCTCAAGCTGTGCAAACTCACGGTAAACAAATGGTCCTCAGCCACAGAGGAGCCAACTTGAGGGAATTAGTGTGTTTTCCCCAAGTTGAGCACTTATGATTCCGGAAAAATCTTCCAAGGCAAGGACCATCTACATAAATTTACACTATAACTCATTGCAACCGAAGATCCTGAAACATTGGCAACACATCGTAAAGTCATCGTGCAAAACGAGTTGCCATTGAGGAGCTTCCTTTCCATTGCGGTGCCTATTGTTCTCCCTAGGAGAGGATCTGCCCTCACGTTTTCCCCCACAAGTAGTCCTAGTTTTCGAGGATTCCCTCAGAGAACTCCCTGCCACGCTAGCAGACCGTTACTCTGCTAGTCGAGTAATCCCCTCAGCCTTTCTTCACTGAGTTCATGTTTGTTCACAGTTTCCTGGGTTAAAGACTTCAGGAAAGGTGCAGTATCACCCCATCTGAAATCCCTCTCTACATCCCCCTATCCAACCCTCCTCTCTTTTACTTTTCAATAGCTCTTGTGTGGATGAGTGAACGATTGCGTTGATGTGTGAGAACATTTTCATTCAATAAAACCATTTATTTTATATGTTGTCTGGTTCTTGGCTTGGCCTGACCCCGTAAAACTGGGTAAAAGATCTTGCTAGGTTGCCCTGCCTCTCACTCTGCTATTGCTTGTGCTCTGTTAAATTCCCCACCCTTTTCTGATTTGGAGCACATTGAGGTGTCCCCCAACGGACCTCCGAAAACCAGGGTTACATCATTATGTGTCCAAAGTACAACAGCCTCAGTTTAGTCATCTTGACTTCTAGGGAGAGTTTGCTCTAGGACCCATTCATTTATCTTTTTAAGTAGTCCACAGTATCCGTAGAACTCTTGTCAAGCACCACCTTTCAAATGAGATGATTTTCTTCCTATCAGCTTATTTCACTGTTCAGCTTTCACAACCACACATAAAAACTGGAAATACAATGGCATGAACAATCCTGAACTTAGTATTCAATTATACACCTTTAAACTTCAGCATCTTGTCTAGTTCCATCATAGTTGCCCTTCCAAGTCCTGCTGTTCTTTGGATTTCTTGACTGCAGTCTCCATTCAAATTAATGACTAAGCCAAGGTATGGAAAATTTTGAACTATTTCAGTGTCTTCATCCTCTACTTTAAGGGTTGTGTAAATCATCTGTGGTCATTATTTCTGTTTTCTTAATGTTCAGCTGTAAACCTGCTTTTGCACTTTCTGCCTTGATTTTTTTCAGTCATCGTTCCAAGTCCTTGCTATTATGTATCTTAAATTCTTTATACTCCTTCTTCCAAGTCTAATTTGCTTTACGTATGATACATTCAGCATACGAGTTAAACACATAGGATGATAAAAAGCAGCCTTGTCTGAACTGCCTTGCAAGTTCGAAACCATTCCATTTCTCCATATTCTTTCCTAACAGTAGCCTCTTGTCCTGCATACAGGTTACTCATCACAACAATCAAATGCTATGACACATACTTTTCTTTAAGAGCTATCCATAGTTTCTCATGATCTACATGATCAAAGACTTTGCTAGAGTCTTTGAAACACAGGCTGATTTTCTTTTGAAATTCTTTGATGTGTAACACTATCCACTGTATGTTTGCAATGTGATCCCTAGTGCCTCTTCCTTTCCTGAACTCACCTTGGACAGCTGACATTTCTTACTTCATACATTGTAAAATTCTTTGTTGTAGAATTTTGAACATGATTTTGCTTCCATGAGAAATTAATGCAGTGGTCCTTTGTTTACTGCAATCCCTGGTGTCTTCTTTCTTGAGAATTAAAATATATTTTGAGTGTTTTCAATCTGTGAGTCATTGTTTTGTTTTCCATATTTGTTGACAGATTTTATTAAAACTAGAGTAGATTCCATCTCTGTAGCTTGAAGCAGGTGTATTGGTATGCCATCTGTTATCTGTTCCTGGTGATTTATTTCTCCCCAGTGATCTGAATGCAGCTTTCACTTCAGCTTCTAAAACTGGAAGTTCATATGTTCTTCCTTGAATTAATCTGTCAACTTTTCATCTCTTTTGTATAGAACTTCCATGTATTGTTTCCATTGTCTTTTTATTTCTACTTGGTCATGTAGTGTGCATCCCTCCCTTAGCCCATCCCCACTCTTGGGTTAAATTTCCCTTTGATTTCTAAGATCTTGTTCTTTCTTTTTTGTTGTCACCTTCTGTTTCTCTGCATTGGTTATGCTAGTGGTTCTCTCTGTCCCTGCGCACAAGTTATTGGACAGTTGCATGCAGGGTTCTGACTATTTCTGTCACCTTTTACGTTTGCTTCTCATTTGTCCTTAACTGCTTGAAGATTTTCATCTGGTTAGCTGTCTGTAAAATAAATTGGCCATCTCAGAGAACTGTTGTGTCAAGATAGTTGTTCTAACCCTGGTAAACCTAGAAAAGCTGTGTAACAACTTTCCATATGTCAATATGGTGTCCCAGTTCATGCATGTCTTCTGCAGCAGAAACAGCATGCAGTGTCCAGACCCTGCAATGTCATGAAATTATATGCTTTATTCTATGGGGATCTCACTGTCTTAGCTTATGCAAACGGGTGGATACTGAGCACTCTTTCCCTGTAGCACTGTGAACATTTAGCTGTGTTTCTCCCGTGGTTCTGCAGATCAGGATAGGTAAAGCTTTTGTTTAATTCCAATAATAACAACTGGGGTTATTAAAGCTGGGGAAATCTGGGTTGAGATCTCAGTCCAATAAAAGACTCAGCCACATTGTCTCTAGGTTGCCCCATCCATTTAATAGGAATTAGATTCATTCATAAGGCATGGTTATTGTAAGGGTAAAAGCATGAAGCCATTGCCTTTTGAAATATGCTGGAGAAATCATTACAACTAGTTACACAGAAAGAGTGTAAAGGCCTGCATATGCCAATCAAAGCTTTTTCAAAAGATTTATTTTCACTTTAGAATCCGATAGGTTAATCTTGTCTTCCTCAGCTGCAGCCCACACACTCACCCCAAAATCAACTAGGCATCCACAGAGCATTTAGGCTTTAATGACTGTTTCTCTTTGGGCCAATGAGAGGAAAAACTTCGGAGGGAGAACTGGGGCTGAGGAAAGGAATAGATAACACTCCCCTTTTCACATGCTACAGCCTTCCTTCATCCCCACTCCATCACCTGCAAGGCATTTTTTTTAAGTTAAAAAAGGATTAATATTTGCACAAGATGAGAACCAAGTAACAGTGGGGATGGGTTCAATAAGAAGGCGCTGTGGGCTGTTTTTAGCCCACAAGCTGCTTGGCCTATATTAAAGTAGTCAACAGTGCTACAGTTTTAAAGAAAAAGTGAGCAAACACTAGGGAAAGATGTCATGTTAAATTGTTATGACAACTCACTCGCTGTACATGACCACTTTTGTTATCTGAGGTCAGTATCGATGGTTCTCTGAATCTGAAGGGGATGAGTTAACCATGACATGTTTTCAAAAATGCAAGAGGCATTCTGGATCTTAAGACAGTTGTGGAGGCCAGTCCCACATGGGGGCATCTGCATTTGGAACTTAACCTTCACTGCACATCTCTGTGGTATGGGTTTTGACACTGGTGTCCATGTGGGAGCCACAAGACTTCTCCGCTATCCTTGCATGACGTGTACATTCTTAATGATAATCTGAATAATATGAGACAAGTTGGGATTATTTTTCCCTCTTTCTGAAAAACCGCAGTGGGCCTTGTGACCATTGACATCGCTTTGGCTGTGGCATATTGACAGCCTTTTGTCTCCCCAAGTTTTTAAACCAATGTCCTTGAAAGCAGTTGCGTGTGTGCATTTTTAACATCTGGGGTTTGGAGGGGGGGGTAATATTCGCTTCCTCTTCAGTTTTTAATTATTTTGTTCCTCCATTTTTCCCTTTCAATTTGCTAAAAACCTAGAAATGTAATTAGACAGAGGTTGGGCTGTGAGAAAGCTGCCAGCATGTCTACATCATGATTAAATATATCAGCCATTCCTTTAGTGAGAAAAGAAAAGGGGGAAAAAAGCACCAAACAGGATTCTCATAATTATCTCCCCGTTATCCAGGAAAGAATCAGTAACACGTACAGATAGACTTATTGAAAATGCAGCTCTAATTAAAAACTCATATAAGCTCCTGACGATCAAGGCAGTACAAAAACGGCAGTTATTTAATTATTTCCTCTATTTGCTAATCTTTGTTTTAGCAAAACAAACAAAAACTATTCCAAACAAAACCCCACCATTTGTTCACTGGAGGGACTTAATAGGACTTTTATCTATGCAACAGTCAAAACAGACAATGGAAGCTCAATTTGATTCACCTCTCCTTATGCCACTGGGAAATCTTCGCAACTGATTTTCTGAAGGTAATCTAAAAGGGAATGTTTTGATATGTTGAAAGGCAGTGCTGAGCTACATTCAGAAGGCTTTTTCATTTAAAAAATGTATTTCAGTATATCTCCCCCGCCCCAGTAGATAATTTCTAAAAAGAGAAATGCAGTGTAAGCCGCTCTGTATGTGCCCAGAGGCTCTCACATCTTCTTTATTACTTCACAGGCTACAGAATTGATCATTTGGTGAGCCCCTTCTCAAATCAACACCTGCTTTGCCTCATTTCTGTGGGTTATGTCTAAACCACACTAGATGTAAAATGGGAGATGCTTTTAATGGTCTCTTAATTTTATTTTTATGAATTTGTGGCTAGGTAGAAGTGAGGGGCTATTTGCCCTTTCTTCTGCCTTGGGTCATCTCAAAATCCTCCAGCCCAAAGCTTTTCCACCTACAGTTCTTTCAGTCCCAGTATATTTCCCCATGGTTGATTTTAGTTCCTGTCACCTTCTACGCCCTTAAGAAGGACAGCTTCTTCTGAGAAACAGGCAAATGACCAGACGTTTCTTGGTTCAAAGGCTAGAGGCCAGATTTATTGAGTACAAAAGTATAAAAGTATAAAAATATATAAATCTGCTGCAGCAGGGTGCTGGAGGTTTGGGACAAAGACCAGAGGCTTGGCAAGGCCTTTTTATCCAGGTAAACAGCATATACACCCACTGTGGCATTTTTCCACCAACCACAGACCACCCACCCCATATTAGGTAATGTCCAGAAACTTCCATCCATATAAGGAAATGTCCAGAAGGGCAGGTAGTATGAGGTTTCCTCCAATCACAAACTCCCTTCCAAATAAGGCAATGTCCAGAGAGAGGCGCTTCAGGTGAGGTAGAGTCATGAGTCAGCAGACGGGAGGGGCTAGAACTCCTGTGTATGTGACTACCTCCTGGCTTGTAATGGAGATTGTCCTTCCTTCACTCACAGTTTCCCCCCTCACATAGGAGGACTAGCCCATCCCGTACCCCTGAACTAAGAGTTGAGTCTCTCTGGCAACATCAACCCTTCAGGGTAGTTCTGTGGACCTTTTGTTAAGTAGTGAATTACAGAAAATTGGTACACATTGCAATAAACAACAGAAACATAGAGCTATACATGTAAACAAAATAAAAATAACAAAAACACTTTTCACCCATCCAAAATTTGGTAGCCAGCTAGTGAGCCATGACCACCAGTCTTCACTTCTCGGAGAATAAGTTTTACGGATGTCACCAACCACTTTGTGCAATTTGTTCACATCTTCTTCAATGTATCCATGCTCATTGATGTAGTGGCAGCAAGTGGTGTTTAGCCAAAAACACAATCCTCCTTCTTTGCTAAGCAGGTAATCCAGTATCAATTTATGCTGAGCTAATACACCTGCAAGCGAGTCCACCTCAGTCTGCAGGGCATTTATTCCATGTGCAGTGGTATTGGCCAGGATTTCCAGCTGAGCATAGAGTCTCCGAATTTGGTGTATATTTAAAGCAACTCCCACCATAGGAAACATAATAGCTCCCAGTCTTCCTCCTCCTGACAAGTAAGTGTTATCATGATCATACCCATAACTCCCATCATATGCTCGCTTCACCCGGTGCCATCCGAATTGTCTGTCCCAGGCTTCAATAGGCTGTTGGAGGGGGTGGAACTGAATCCGCCCCATTGAGAGAGAACCAATGGTGCATGTACCATTCCATACTGGGGTAAGTGCTTTTCCCGCCCAGTGGCCACAAAGCCAATACATCCCAGAAGGCAGGCCATGTATCCACTGACCATTATGAAAGCTGGCTGCTTCCTGGAGCTTAATTAAAGGGGACTGGCTTCTCTTATTCCCATATAACTCAATGAAACCCTCGCTGCAACCAAAAGTGAAGCTGACATTGGGATACTTTCCTGGGCAAGCCTGTGGAGATTCAGGGATTTCAAATGTTACGTCACAGTTGGGATAGTCTCCCAAAGAAATTCTCGACAAGGGGATTCGCTGGGTTCGACCTCCCTGGAAAACAGCATAATACCCTTCACGAGAGGTGCTCCATTGACGCGCGCACAAGGGGGCCAATGGTGGATCCCCTCGTTGGCTCAAAATGAACCGGCCAGGATCCTTTAAAGGGTCCGCGCTATCCTGGAAGGTTCCATATACAGTGGTTCTGTTCCAGCCAGTGAGATTCAGGGTGTCTACTGGTACTACGGGCCATCCCTGTAGTACCCAACATTTGGTGACATTTGCTACTTGGGAAATATTATGAACCAGTTGATGAAAAATGTTCTCATGCCAGCCAGCCTGAGTGCTTTCAGGCAAGTAGGTAATCAATAATACAAGGAACATGTCCGTCATAATAACAAGAAATCAAAACACAGTGTTTAAAAGGTTATAAGTCAGTGCAGTCAGTCCTAAAACTATTACAGTGGTTGACAGACACAGTTCAAAATCCAATACTGAGATCTCAGGTCAGCCTCCGGAGTGACTCTGAGAAATAAAGTCTCTGAAGGATCAAGAATCTGGCGCGTTTCTTCTAAATAGCAGCTTGAGTCCGTCACTGGTGTCCTCTTGGGTCACCTTCCACCTTCCAGGTCCCGGCACCTTTTTAACTCTGGAATGATGGATCCAAGATTTGTGGCCCTGGACTTTGACAGCGGTATCGGTGGTTAGCAACACTTGGGCAGGTTTTGTCCACGCCGACGACAAGGTTCGCCTTCCCCAGATCTTTACGACCACCCAATCACCAGGCTGGATGTGGTGCACCGGACCATCAAGGTTGAAGGGTCATTCCTGTAAGGATAAAAAGCGAACAGAGGCCAGAGCAGCACCCAGAGAACGAACATACTTTTGTAACATTGCATCTCCTATCTCAACCTCCCCCCTCAGGCTTCCGCGACAGAGTTGGCTAGGCCAGGGGCGACTGAATACTCTCTCAAAAGGGGAGAGTTTCAGGGGACCTTTTGGAGTGATTCTAGCCTTTGTGAGGGCCAGAGGCAATGCCTTGACCCAGGGTAGGTCAGTTTCTAGGGAAATTTTAGTCAGGTGGGTCTTAAGCGTAGAGTTCATCCGTTCCACCATCCCGCTTGCTTGGGGATGGTAGGGGGAGTGGAATCTCCAGGTGATGTTGAGTGTCTGCATCAGTTTCTGCAGGATCTGCGAGGTAAAATGGGGTCCCTGGTCAGAATCGAGTCCACAAGGCAGGGACTAGCAAGGTAGGATAGACTAGGATAGGATAGACAGGTGGGTCCTGGTGGTGCTATTGAGCATGGCACATTTTGCACCATCCCCAGCTGCACAAAGTATGTTGTTTATATATTTTTTTTAAAAAACCGTAGTCTAACAAATGAGGAAATATACAAACATATACATTTCAAGGCAGCATTTTCCCCCTGAGATTCCTTCCCCCTAAGGATTGGAGAAGAGGGGCCAGGCCCTGAAACCCAGTAATCCTACTCAGATCTCACCTAACCTGGATGCTGCTTTTGCTGAGGAGATAGAAGAAATTGTTATTTGCTTCTGCGCACCCAGATTTTGGCAATAATTGTCAACACAGAGGGTCTGTTTGAATGGGAAGATCCTTGGAGATCTTAATCTAACCAGTTTTTGGCCAGCAAGAGGCTGTCAGGAGCAGGGGGCTATTACTGCGCTCTATAAGAGAGGAACCCACAAGGAATTTAGGACTTTTTTCAGTCTCCTGTCTCTTGCTTTCCACTGAAAAAGGAAGTAATGGCCAGTCAGAATGACAAGGCAGCATCAGGTTCAGTTAGGTCTCTTTGCTTGCCTTGGAAATGGGCAACTCCAGTCCTTACTTAAGTAGTGAGAGCTTTGCCTGGGCCACACTTTGGAAAACTTACTTTTTCGACTATAACTCCCAGAATCCCCTAGCTAACATGGTCAAAATCTTTGGCTATATCGCTTGCAGGGAGGCCTCCTTGGCCAGCGGGATGTAGTCATACATTCTGAAGTGCAGGTGTCATTATGACATTACATGTTGTTGTTGTGTCCCTTCAAGTTGTTTCTGGCTTATGGTGACCCTAAGATGAACCTATCACAGGGTTTTCTGCAGCTGATAGTGTGTGATGTGCCCATGGTGTCACAGCGGGTTTCTATGGCCGAGTAGGGAATCAAACTCTGGTCTCTAGGGTTGTAGTGCAGTGCTCAATCCACTATACCACACTGGCTCTCACAACCACAATAGCTCATAACAATATGATGTTCCTATGAAAACCTATTTTCTCTTCCGCTGGTGTGAAGATTTAATTAGAGGCAACACATGAGCCTGAAAAAGTAGCAGATGATAGACATTTTTCTTGCTGATCCAGGTATCCCAGTGCTCAGAGCCCTATATACACTTCATCCCATCCCTGAGATGGCTGCTGAGTGGTATAGCCCTGGGTCAGCATAGCAGTTCTCATTGGAGAACCCGCATGGTGTAGGAAAGCCGTTCTAAGAAGCAACTCAGCCGTGAAGTTCCCTGGCTCGGGAGTGTAACCTTCTTTACCTTGTAGCATGGTGGATGGGAGTTGAGTTCTTTGTCCAAAGCTTGGAACAGTTATTTGTTTTGGCTGCAACTTGCATAACCCTTCATCAGCCATGCTGGTTGGGATTTGTGTGACAAGAGAAATAAAAAATTTTCTAGACTTCTTCTCGGGCCATCCTTTGCTCAGTGGGAAGGCAAGACAAAATGGTAGCAAACTAATGATTGTTTCTTAAAAGCATAGGTGTTTTTAGTGGCCAGCTCCAGGCCTCAGCCCATTTCCTTTCCTTGGATTAATTAACATAGACTAGGCTCAGTCCTTTGCCTTCTCTAGGATCAATTAAACACCAGCTAAGGCATGGGCATTGATGAAAGGGCTGTGAGATCACCAAGTAAACATGTTACTAAACTAACAGGATGCCTATTTGCAGCTGTGGCATTTCTATGCAACACCATCAAGACCATTGTAGTTTCTGAGATTCAAAAGGTTTAGCTTTATTGCTCATGGGGTGGAGGAGGCAGAGGAGGGCTGCTCGTGTTAAATCAACTGCTGGGCTCTTCGTTTCCTCCCCCCTTCTTTTTTAAAAATCGCCTTTAAACATGATCTGGGGATTATAATTGCATGCTGTCTGTGTGAAGCTTTTATATACACCTGTTTGTGGGAGAAAATATCAAAGTTAATGTCTTGGAGAGGAGGAAATTATACTTTAAAATGTGCCATTGTGAGGAATCGACTCCCTCGTGTCTTTGAGTCCGTTCTTTGTTTCTCATTAGGAGCATCTCCGTCCTCTCTCTTCCCTGGCAAGCCTGTCTCTTGTTTTCAGCGGCTGGTTGCCTTGAAGATGCTTTTGATCCTGTATTCATTAAAACTTGATCCTGCTGCTTCCCAACAGCCCTAATGGTGTGTGAAATTATTTCCCCCTTCTCATAGACACTGCGAATTTAGCAGGCATCCACAGGGCTGGGGAGCACACCCCAAAAATGCCCCCACAGAAATATTGTCAAAAGCCTCCCCAAATTATTCAGACCAGCTCTCCTGCCATAGAAGAGAAATTAATCTTCAATGTTATCTTGCTGCTTTCTGCAAAGAAGCAGGGAACTGACTTGAAGCAGTCTAAAATGCTTTTATTGGTGTGCTCCCCCCCCCCGCAACTCCAATTTTGTCCCCATCTGCAGGTAGGCAGAGAGAAATAATTGGCCAAAGGGCATGGTGGTTGAAGAAGAAGTAGGTGATCTATCTAGTGTGACAAGTGGCAAGAAGCATTGGAGGGGGGAACCAAAACTAGCACCACAAACAAAGCTGAGGAGAAAGTATGCCTTCATGGAAGGAGAGAGAAAGAATGGAAGCAAACATTGCACGCGGGAGACAGCTGTCAGTTTGCTGATGCCAGGGAAAGAGACAGAAAATAAACATGGTCATAAAACCAGCATTTTTTTAAGCCATGCTTACAAGGACTGATTGAGGAGTACACAGCAGTTGGCATGGCTGAATTTCATCTACATTATTCAGTAAAATGGATTGACACACATTCTTCAGCAGGGCTGGGCCCCTTCAAACCTTCCAGAAGTGTTGTGCTGCAGCTTCCATGTCTACCTTTCATTGGATATGCGGGTGGGAGCTGATAAGGAGGTGCAGACTAACAACATCTGAAAGTCTTCAACTTGCTTACCCCATTGTCCAGGAATAATGACTTCTGCAAACTGAGTAACTCAGTGTTACTTTTTCAGTTTTCTTGTATGTGCATGTTTGTACACATACCCTTGCAGCTGCTTGCTTGCCTAGTCTTCAGCATTTCACAGATGAAAACCAGGACATGTGGCCAAGCAACATAACAGTGTGGTGAAGCTGGCAAATATTAAGGAAGCCTGTAACGTGGGCTGCCTTAGCAGAAAAATTAACCTTTCATGCTTGGCTAGGCAGAGTGAATATTAAAAAGGACAACTTTATGGAAATCAGGTCCCCATTTATCAACTACACACTACAGATGATCTCTCTACATGAGGTCCACAATCATCTTATCTAAACCTTTGGAGTATCGGACTATGAATTTGGAGCGATTTTGCTATGTACATGGTGACTGATTGTTGTAAACAGGGATGAGGGGTGGTAATTATAATCAGTATATGACTAAAATTTTAAAAAATATTAGTAATAATAAGTAATAAGGAAGAACACAAAATTAGATTTTGCCTGAGCCTACTGGGAAAAGCAAGATTTTTCCTTCCCTGTGTGAGTTAATTAAGTGCACATTACCTTGAACTCAGTTTGCAGCAGTTGAGGTAAGCTGAGGACAAATTTGAAAGAGGAAGGAGAAACGGGGGCATTTTAAAAGCACCTGACAAAATAGAATGACAGAGGATTAATCAGGACTGTTCCTGCCAAACTGTGAGAGTTGAGTGTATGTCATCCTCTAGCTGTAACCTTTCATGGAACTGGATAATTCAGACAGGGTACCCCATGCACCGATAACTTCCCATTTAGACCACTTTAATGTGCTGTACATGAGGCTGTCCTCAAAGATGACTCTGAAGCTGCATCTAATGCAACACACAGCAGCTAGACTGCTGACTGGATCATACAGAAACCATATAAAAACTGGCTTTAAAGGAACTGTACTGGTAACAAATACAGCTTCAATCAAAATTAAAGATGTTGGTGGCAGACTAAAACAGTTTGAGATACCTAAAGGAGTGCTTCCCCCAGTATATAATCGCCTAAGGAGGTCTGCTGGAGGGGGCTCCCCCCGTGTCCCACCAATGGGAGCATTTTATTGTGAGGATGCATGAAAAAAGGGCCTTCTCTTGCAGCACTCTCATTGAGGAATACCTTCCCCTCAGAGGCCCAACCAATGCTGGCCTCATTTAGGGTAGGATATGAACAATTTTAATTTTAAAAAGAGTGTAAAAAAGCCAATACAGATACTTACCAGGGTACATTTGTATATGTGCATTTAAAAAATCTAAGATGTTAACATGCTGACTTGAATTAAAACAGACCAGTTTGAAATCAATGGTACTTCACTGTTCAGCATCTTAACAGAGGTCTTTGTACATGTCTGGTTCATTATTGCTCAAGATAACACCTCCATGTTCCCTTTTCTGGGATATTAATTTCTTAAAAGCTCAGACCCATTTTGCTTCCTCCTTCTCAATGGGTGCTGGCAATGTGCTTTGAGTTGCTAGTTCAAAATCCTTCCAGACTCTGAGGCTTTCATGCCAGAACTTGAGATTTAGAGATGGCCCTGTTGATGTCATTAAGTATTATGCATTAAGCATCAACCACAGTTGCTCAATGCTTGTCATTCAAATTCTCACAAAGAGAGAGAAGATGCCGTCCTGTGGATAGTAAGACAGAAATCTTAGGTAAAGGGATTTATTCCTAGATCACGGTGAAATGAGTGGATTATTCCTTCTGACTTACTTAAAGAAACAGGATAAGGAACATTTAATCTATCTTACTTGCTTCCAGCTAGAAGATGGATGCAGAGCAAAGTAGTGGGTAAGCACTTGCTCCATCATGGCAAGAAGGAAGCTAACTAAGTAAATACATAAGAGTGTCTGGAGAGTGTTTGAAAGTTGCATCAACAAGCCAATTACGGCTTATAAACTGTAGCAAGGTGCTGCTGTAATAGCTGACCAGGTCCTGAGATCTGGCAACTCTGCCTTGCGGGGCTTATCGACTGCTTGGCTTGCAACTGAAGCAGCCCCTCATGTCCACACATAGCCATTCCTTGGAAAACTTTCTTGGTGGCACACTGAATGCTCAGCACCTTTGCAAGCTAGACATGTGGAAGCCATTATACAACTTTAACAGCACCCCAGTAACTGAGTTCTCCATGAAACAAGACACTGAACGTATCAGCACATTTCTGGGTATTGTTGTGAGGATGACCTCAAAACCTCACCAGTTTTTAGGAAACTTGGACATACTGTGAGGACAAGGTTGTCTGGTTTGGTCCTACAGCCATGCACATAAGAAAATTGTACTTTTCTCCCTCTCACATCAGCTAAGAAAGCTCCAGCTTTTTTCAGGCTTCTAATATTCACTGTGAGGTCATGCCAGGTCTCCTTTGCTTAGCATTCTCTCTGTGTCTCTTTTTCTTCTCTGTCCAGTTTTATTTATTAAGAAAATCAAGTTGCATTGGGGACCAGCCGAGACAGAAAGGGATGAAAGGGAGAAGAGATGCACTGCCAAGTTCTTCCCCCCGTGGACGGCTCATCTTGGTTGGCTAAGAGATAAAGCTTCATCTTTCTCAGCAGATCTATCAAGCAGCTCTTTCCTAGAGGGCCAGCAGATGCCGAAGCATCATAATCTGGTGTTTGGTTCTGTATCTGTGTGAATAGCCTACTCATATCTCTGGAACAACTAAAAACTGACAAGGATCCTCAAGAGGGTTTCCAGCAGAGGTGCGCTCCAAAAGCAAAATAATAATAAAGAAAGAAGCAAGCATAGGCAGGCAACAGTGACCCACAAAAGGAAGAGTTTGTGTTTCAGAGAGGGTGAGGCATACAGTGCGGGGGGGGGGGACGTATTTATCTGAGCCGCAATTTCACCACTGGAACATCTCAGGCTATCTGATGGGGTGGGGAGCCATCTACTGCCCCAGGGCCCAGTACCATATTTCTTCCCATTGGCTAAAATTGTTTGGAGTTTCTCTGCAGACCAGCTGTTGATTACTTGCAGACTGGTACTTGTCCAGGGACCACCACTTTGAGTAGCTCTGCTCTGGGCAGTAGTGGGAGCCAGAGGGCAAACCCATAGAACATTCCCCACTTTTGTTATGCCATGCAGCACCAGCACTCATCTGCATCCAAAGCTTTACATGGTTACTTTTTGGACTCCACAATGTTTCAGCTTGATGGCTGGGGACCATCTGGGCAAAATATTCTGGGGACTGTATCTAAACTGTGATATATTCTAAGGTCTGCTTGCAATCCCTAGGCATTTGTATTTGGGGCGAGGCATCAAGATAAGATATGGGCCAGCAGCAATATGGTGCTGCTTGGTTAATCGGAACAGGATACTGTCTATCCTGATAGGATAGCAATTTTATTGAAACCCATTTTCTGGCTAGGAGCTATTCAGTGGTGGAATTAGGGAACATTAGATTCTTGATGTATTGGTCATACAACTGATGGGGAGGATTATTTTACTTTACTCCAGAATGTAGTAAGCCATATTTGTATACATTCCCTTTCATTCTGCTGAGTAGGACACCTGCACATCTCTGTATCAATCAATTAGTCAGTCAGTCAATCAATCACCGTTTATAGAATGGCAAATCAAGTCCCAATGGCTCCACTGGAACTGTCAAACTTGCTGTAACTAGAGCCCATGAACTTTGGTCAAGCTGTCTGGGGAATTCTGTGGAGTTGTGTCCTGGAAAGTAAATTTTCTGCCATTAGCTCTATTCAAAGCCATGTAAATAAAATGCAAACAAAATTGTGGATCAGAGCCCAGGGCTATTTTGACATGTGGCACCATGTCAATGACACCAGTGATACCTGTTAAATAACTGGTGGTTGCTATTTTATCTGCCTGTCTTCCCTCTTCATTACTTGGTAAACAATTCAATACTATGCTGTAGCTAAAATGAATTTAGGAAGGAAAATATATATCAAGGAAATGGTAACAAATATCCAGGTATAGTTTCCCATTTTGAAAAGTACAAAAATATGACACAATAACACTTAGAATAACGGCCATTAAAAGTATTTGAAAAAGGCTGTTTGAAAAAAGCATACTTAAGAATCCAAAATCTGTTATCTTCTTGGTCAAATTTGCTATTTAATTTCAGTCTTGTTATGCTGGAGCTTAGCAAACTAGCTGAATTCTTGTTTAGTTCTGGGTCAGAAGTGCTATTTTCCAGTAGAATATTCCTTAGCTTTGAGAAATGAGGAACATTGTGAAAAAGGATAAAAAAGAAATGGCAGAAAATGCTAATAAAAAGCATTTGGGGATGTAACATAAATGCTCCTGAAGGGGGAAATACCTTCCTTTTGTTTCTGTAATAGCAAAAGTCCTATACAGCACTGTAATTACAGTTTTAGAGTGTGATGAATTTGATCTGTTGGCAAGTGACTGTTAAACCTCCCAACTAGACCTTGTAAAGTTATTTTTAGAAAGTAATTTACTGTGTAACTTAGTAATTTTTACCATTACTTCCTATTTTTATAACATTTTATGTTGCCTGCTATGTTATTCATTGCTTTTAGATCTTTTTAAATAAACTCTCTTCACAGTTTTTAAAGGCCTAAAATTTGAAAACAAATCTCTTCAAAATCACTCTCCCATAACAAGAAAAACAAATAGGAGTACATATTATCTGCTACAGAAAATTCATGAGACTGTTAGTAGTCACATTAATTTGCAGAAAGTACATCATTATATCCTTAATAACCTCATGTAAATAATCTGCAGCTTCTAAGCTTTGCTTCTAACAGTAAAATGTGTGTAACACACACACAAAATAGTCTTATGAGCCAAAGCTCAATCATATGTCCGCTTGGCTATGAGGACAACTCTCAACCATATTCCCTTGAACAATTCTTCAGCTGAAACTATTTAACAGGTTTGTGTTGAGATGGAAACCTGCCTTTTATTAGATCCTGATACATCTAGGTGGCAAAGCTCAGGTCAGACTCATACAACAGCTTCCTGAGTTGCAAAGCACAGTTTGGTGCGACAGTTTCTTGGGTTGCAAAGCATAGCTCAGTCCTATGCACAGCTTAAAAATTTCAATTTACTCACTGGTGATAACAGCAAAAGAAACACCAAGCAGTTCCCCATTATAAGAAGGGCAAGGACTAAATCAATGTCAATCAGGGACTGCAGGCAAAAGACTCCCAAATGGTAAATATCCACCTTCCAAGCAACCCCTTCTCTCTTACTGTGAATTGGATAATTTCAATAGGGATAACCAGTTAAAAGAGCCAGCACAAATATTCTCTCTTCACACTTTGTTCCTCACCTTATGTCTGATGGGTTTTTGTTTGTTTTGCTTTCATGCCTGTTCTGAAAGGAAGCTTTTCCAAAATTCTGTGGAGTTCATTAAGAGGACGAACAGAAATACCTTCCATTATGTATTTTACAGAAATCTAGGAACAGGTTGATGAGATTACAGGGAAGTTTCCCAATTTCACTTTTTCAGTATTGTTGCCCTTAAAAAAAAATAACTCACTGTGCTTGGAGAGAAGAAGAAAAAAAAGGATAGACCAAAGACATCAGGAAAGATTACCATAAAAGTCAACTAAAGACTGGAGAGAAATTGGAAAAGATGGGGAGCAGAGGGGGAAGAGTGAGTTTTGAACAGCCACTAAGGGAAGAGAGATCAAGGTCCCATCTGGAAGGGCGAGAGGCCAAAGGCACACAGCAGATGGAGGCTGGTAGCGACAGCTGGTGGAGACACGCTTTCATGTGTAAAGTTTGCTCCACTGAGACTTCAGTATCCTGGCTTCGAAGGCAGCTTTACGTTCCATAGCCTTTTTGCAGCAGTAAGGAAGCAGGCTGAATGAATGCAAAGAAGCAGGCCTAATGCAGCTCTTTGGGATTGCTATTTAATTAAAATGGGACTCCTTTTTTAAGAACTATGGTGTAATATATCTGGGTTGGCCTAGTAGAGGGGTGGATGGGTGACAGGCTGGATTTCGTCAGTACAGAATTTGGAAAAAGGAAAAAAAGGAACTGGGTTTTTCCAATAGTGTAGTTCACTGAGGCTGAATTCTGGCTTCCTGATCCCAAGGCCCAAAAGAATAGAAGATCCAATGTTAAACCACAGCTTGAAGGAATGATTTGGTACTACAACTCCCAGAATCCTTTAGCTTGAATGGTCACTGTCGTTACTACCACCCAGAACACTCCCAATCTTATCAGTTTTGGAAACAATGCACGTCAGGCCTTGTCAGTACTTGGATGGGTGACGTCCAATGATTACTCCAAGTCTCCAGCTACATCTAAGCAAGAGATATGAAATTTTGGAAAGCCATTGGCAATCAGAGTTGACAATACTGGGCTGGATGGAAGAATGGTCTAATTTAGTAGAAAACATCTTTCTGTGTTGCTAATTGTCCAAGTGCAGTATGTAACTACAGCAGAGAGTGACAGCACAAAGTAGAAGGATGTATTTGAGTAGAGCTGATCAAAGACTATATATGCCCTCACAACAGCATCACTTTCGGCTGCCCGCACCGTCTCAGCTTACACAGGGAATTAAAACTTGACTGGAACAGAGCCACCATAATGTAGCACTTTCTCCTTCCAGTTGACTGCCTCTGCTGCTACTCCCTACTGCCTTCATTAACTGAATACTTCAAAAAAAATCATACAGGATCTTTTACACTGAACACAGAAACAGCATCCTAGATCACCCTCCCTTCGAGTTCTCCTTTTTTAAAATTTTAGGTTTATTGTATTATTTGCACACTGAAGAGCTCAAGGGGTCTGTGATCATAAAAAGGGCTACCAACCACTCTAGGCTAAAGCTAGTATGGCCAATTCTCTGTATAATCTAGTAGGTAAGGGAGGGAAGCACATAGTGAAAAAAAGTGGCAGCTTGAAATATCAAGGTTGATCCAAAGAGTGCTCATGGTCATAAGGATCAATATATGTGATATGGTTCCTACTTCATTATTTGTAAATCTTTGCACATTTCTCTCTGCAGTTTCTCTCTGTATTCATGAGAACTGGAAATATGACCATCTTGTGATTAGATGGAGAAAATCACAACTCCACCCAGCTTCTTTCCCTTAAGCAGCTGCTTCTTTTTGTGTAATACCAGGTCAGTACAAAATTCTGATGCTTTAATCTTTCAGCCCCCACCATGTCTTTTGTCCAGAGCTTACAGAAGATACTGTTTCGGACTACAGCCTCATAATACCCCAGCCTCTAGAGACACTGGTCCTTCTGGCCGGGGGATTCTGGGAATTCTACTTTGAAAAAAAAAGTAACATTGCCTTTCTTTCTGAAATCTTCTCTCTGACTTTGTCTACAACACCACCTTTATTGTTGAGTTTTCTAAGTTGGCCTTTCAATAGGGCCTAAAAAAAGTCTTTGACAAAGAAACTAATTTATTCCCCCTTCTCCCTCCCCACATCAATCTTCACCATCTGAAGCTTGGGCAGGAAACAGCTGTAAAGAGACCAAAGATATAACATCACAGTGGTACTTACTTCAGAATAAGCATACAGAGGATGGTGCTGAAAATGGCTTCTGAAGGAAAAGGACTTCTCAACGAAATCCTTTAAACCCAATGACTCACCTAGCAGCTATATCACAATGTGAACACAGAATGCCTCCTGATAGAGAAAGATTACATAGTGCTTACTAATGACTGCCTCTCAAAAGGAACACAAGGTGAATAAAGATGTGAAAACAGATCTTTCTCTCTCCTTTTATTTGTAAGGAAACATTCTTCCCATTCTGTAAAGAATTTCTCCTTCAGGCCCTCTATCAGTCCCAGCTTTGAATCCTGGTGAGGAAGAGGGGCAGTGGGTGATGAAAACATTCACCTTCTTGATTAGAATTAAAACAAAACTCTCAATTAAAAAAAATCCAGTATTTTTGGAATAAAAACAAAACACTCCCCAGAGCTCAAATAAAATCCATCCAATCCCCTTCCCCAAGCACGTATCCTGAGTCCATTTTGATAACAGGTGCTGGGGAGTCAGACCATAAGTTAACAGTTTGTTATGCTTGAGGTTTTCAGTACCAAAGTTCTCTCAGTGTGAGGTTTTCTTGGATGCCTTCCCATATTTGGCGTCCAGTCCAAGTCCTGCAGGGAAACAAAAAGGAAGCCTTGGTTTCAAAGGAGAAGCTCACAGAAGATTGCAGGTGGTAAGCAAATAACTCTCTGCTTGTCAATGTCCCTCTTCTCAGATGGGGAAGCTTTTGAAAGCAGGGCAAGCCTTCCAAGCCTGAGAAGGGATGGCTAAATATGGCCCATGCTGTGTGCACGACTGGTTGAGCAGTTCTGCCACTTTTCAGATCTTTCTCTGTCACCCTGCTTTTTCCCTGCAGCCATTTTGGGGGGGGTGTCTCTCCCCATTAAAAATACACAAAACGTATGTAACTCTGCATTGCTCTGAAGGCTTCCAAGGATGCAGACACCAGCTTCTTTTTTGTGGATGGGGCCATTTGTCATCTATACTATTAATTATACCACACAACTGTTTTAAGGAAGGATGTGTAAGTATGTCTGTGCTTGAGGCCTGTACCATCTAAATACAAGTTTTTTGTTCATTCATATCAGAGTAGCTGAAGGCAAAAAACAAAACATTTCTCTTTAAAATAATTATTTCTGTTGGGTTCATCTCTCTTTCTACATGTATGTGTAGGCCTAAAGGGGATGTGCACATGCATGTAAATATTTACACACACACACTGTTTAAGATTAGTACAACCATAGACCTAGTTTTTGCTCTCTTCTCAATTATCACAATGGTCTGGGAAGCTGGAGTGACAGATGGTCTTGTACTCTCCCATTCATTTATTTATTCATTCAGCTATTTATATCCTGCCTTTCTATGCTCACGTATCCTCAAGGTGACTTAAAATAATACATACAATAATAAACAAAAATCCAGTATAATCAATCAAAAACAATAGCAGGCAATGACACAGTTCCAGGGTCCGACTTTTAAAAATGTTCCCCAAAACAATTTTCAAAGCTCACCAATAAGAAGGGAATGAAAAGCCAGATGTATCTGTCTGCTACTCTGCATTTGAGAAGCCAGAACTAAACAATCACCCTTCGCTCTTCAGCCACTGTCTATCTGTTGGTAGGCAGCTAGTGAAAAGGACCCCAGAAATAGAAACAGATTCTTAAGACAGTTCATATGAGAGACAATGACTGCTGAGGTATCTTGGCCTCCAGCCACATAAGGTTTGGATGACCAGACTCAACACTTTGAACTGAGTCCTGATTTGTGGCAATTGATTACTCTTGATCAGTTCCCAACTATATGGGAGTCAAGAACAACCGTCCCTCTTCGGAAAGAGGGTGGGTGCTGCAAACCAGCACCACTAGGCAGGGCCAAACCCAATGGTGGGGCCACCGATCCTACTTCTCCCATATGCAAGAAAATGGCTTTCCCTACAAATTAGCCAGACAGCTTGCTTGCCTTGCAAATGTCTGCTTATATCCTTCACAATCCAAAGGATAAATTCCAAAGTTGGGAAGGACAGCAGAGCTAGTGGTAAGCTTTGCACAACAGCTGAGCTCTAATGCACAACCACAAAGTACATGAGAGAGAAAACTGAGACATCACTTGATTTGGCATCCTCTGAGGTCAGCCTTCAGAATACAGCTGGGAAAAACAAAGTGCAGCCAGGTGCAGTGGGTTTTGGTGGGAAAGGCAGTAGTGCCATGGAGGGATAGATTTAGTGAGTCATCCTTCTAAGAGAAGTTGGATATTTACTGCATATCTTGTTATTTCAATTGTATGCTACCTGGGAATGGGAGGAGATGTAAACCAGCCTCATCGAGAGTTGGTATGTTATACTACAGCAGACTTCAGCCTCTGCTAAACTGCATTCAGCTATGAAGTGAGGCTGGCATGTCTTATTAAATAAACATGGAAAAAGAACTCTAGGCTCCCAAAACTTACCAAGGAACACTAGGATGGTGCCCACCCACTGCAGGTTGGAGATAGGATTGGCAAAAAAGATGACCGAAGCCAAGATGGTAAAGAATTTGCGGGTTGTAGTGACAATTGAGCAAGTCAAGGGCCCAAAGTACACCACAGTCATGAAGATGAAACTCTGCAACAAGATAACAAGAAATATATACAGTGTGGTTAAAAAGGCAGAAATAAACCCTACATAGCTGTTGCCTCGTAAGTCTCACCATGAGTGATTCTTCCCAGCTAAGCTGTTTACCATGGGACGCATCCTTTACGTTGCCAAAGTCTGCAGCTGACCAAATAATGTGATACACAGCCCTCCCTCTACTTCTCATAGTGCCCAAACAGCTAATGCTGACGGTTCTGGACATAAAGTTACAGTTTCTCATCCTCCTGCACCCACAGAGAATTAGGCAGAGTTCCCTTTTCAGAAGCAACTTCTTCCATGCCCCTTTATGGGATGCAGTGAAGAGGGCAGGGGCAAGAGGAGATGTCTTTAGGAATTTGCACTGGAGTGGTACAAGGAGATACACAGTTGTATTCACCCCTTGATTCCCAGGTCAATCTTCTGAAGGCTTTGTGTCTACCACCTCCTATATTTGCTGGCATATAAGACTCACATTTTTCCTGAAAAATACTGTTTGAAAATGGAGTGCATCTTATACGCCAGTGTGTATTAGCAAATAGTATTTTCCAGTATATAAATGAGGTGCGTCTTATACGCCAGCAAATGCAGTATTTCTTCTATCTGAATTTTGCTTAAATATTTTTTATGGTACACTATTCTGGTGTCCGCTTGCTTGAGGTTTATGAGTATTTTAAACAACTGATTAAATAACCATTTGTACTTCTAAAGGACTCTGTGCTGTTCACATTCTGTGGTCGCATTTGCACATCATTTCAAAACCAGAAATAAAACACAATGTAAATGAAAAGAATGCTGGTTCATCCAGATCGTTTACCTATCTCTTTGTAGTAGTTTTACAATGGGAAACTGTATAACTATGGGAGTTTCATGTGATGTCCCATCCAGGATTAAAGTATGCCCCAAACCGGGGTTAGTAAACCAACAGCAAACCTTGATTAAAAATGGCTTTATGCTTTTGGTTCACTTAACTACAATTCCAGCATCTCATGTCACACAAAGCTCACCCTTCACAGCTTGTTCATCCCCATATTGAGAAAGGAAAGAAAAGAGGGCAAACAGTCAACATGCACATGTTCACTTTACATCACGATTTAAACCAGAACATCTGACTGAAAGTAAGGAGCAAACATAGCAAATGCATATAGGAAGGCATTCTGCAAAGGGGGAACTTTTTCAGAAAATCCTAAGAAAATCACCCAGATTTTACAGTATGTTGGACAGGAGCACCTGTGAAGTGCTAGAATCCTTCCTTTTCTGTAATGATCTCAAGTCATTTGAGGATCAGGAAACTTGAAGAAGTAGGTTTCGTATTCTTACAAATTCCACACTCCCCAAAAACAGAACAAAAGTGGCAGCACTCTGATGGCTGGTTAAACACTGAATTAGTGCCTGAAGACTAGGCAGAAAATGTAACTCACTCACCTGACCCAGGGCACTTGTTAGCCCAAAGAGAAGGATGTTATATATGATGTTGGGGTAACGTTCAGTGAAACTCAAGAATTCCCAAATCTCTCCCGTAAACAAAATACCTGCAGGGTGGGGAAAGGGTTTAGAAGGACAGAACAAATCCTTATCTGTTGCTTTTTTATTAGGAAGTAATACTCACAGATTAGGGAGCAAAACAGAAAAGAACGAAATAAGCCAGGGCAGAGCAGGGCAATTTATATCTATCTGATGACCATATTTCCGGATATGAGCCTGCCCAGCCCCTTAGATCCACAGGGGAGGCCCTTCTCTCAGCCCCACCATCTTCATAGGTATGGCTGATGGGAACACTAGAGACAGCCTTCTCAGTGGCTGCTCCTACACTCTGGAACTCCCTTCCTAGGGAAGTTAGAATGGCCTCCTCCTTGCTATCCATTCATCAACAGGTGAAGGATTTTTTTAAAAAATTCAGGCAGGCTTTTAGCATTGAAGGCTTTAACAAAGGGATGCAGCGATGCATTGTTTTTAACTATATTGTATAACTTCTAAATCTTTCTAGACTTTATGCTTTTAATTTGGGTTAATAAAAATCAACTTTTGATATTGACTTTTAATAAGTTTTTAACTGTAATCTTTTTAATATGTAAGCTGCCTTGAAACCCAGTCTTGGAGAAAAGGTGGGACACAAAGTTAACAACCATAATACTAATGTCTGGAAACCTCTATCACAGTCTACATTGTGTAAATTTATGTATACTTAGGTATGTAGCACAAGCATTAAGAAACCCAGTTAGTGAACTGCAAAGATGGATAATGGGACATTGGCAAGAGTGTTCTGATGTGCCCTGGCACTCTCTAACTGGTGTCCTGAGACATAACAAGACCTTTGTGCATCAGTGACTTTGTTGGCTCTCCTACACAGTAATGTAACAGCAGCCTTTTACTGGATATAGATGTTACAGAACTACCCAGTTCCAATTCCTGCAGATTTTGGTCCACTGAAGACATGAGAACCCAACACGACTCCAGCCAAGAAGAAAAGAGGCTCTTTAGATGCTGAGGAGCTCTAGCACCCATCATCCTCAGCCAGTCTCAACAGCACTTACGCATGACAAGATTTTATCAGCAAGAGAAGACTTCCCAGTCTTCCCAGCCACAGACTTCCTAGTCCTGAGCTATGGAGTGATGAAAAACTGCCATGCTGGATCAGGCCAACAGTTCACTGGCCTCAGTGGACTTGACACAGTCTGCCTAGATAACAATGTCTAACATCCCTGTTTGGTTTCTGTCCAAATTTTAAAAACACTGGTTAGTTAGAAGCCTAGACTGACAGGAGATGCTGCAAGGTGTGTGAGGAAACCAGGAACAGGGCACAAGGAATGGAATGGATCCTTTTCAGCTAAGAAATGATGTAGAATTGCTGTTAGTTTACTTCCTAGAATGCCTCACCATAACTGGGGAAAGGGTAAAATGGAAAAACAGGGTTAGACCCTATTTGAGAAATGTATACTTTTACTTCTGAACCATTTGGCTATGCAAACCTTACCAGAATACAGAGCTTCCACCCCCACTTCACAGGGAATACCTTTTGTACTGAACAAAGAAGAAAGGGGAGGTGTGAGATACCATGAACTGATCAATAATAATCCTGAATGCCTGGGTATGGTGTGTGTAGTAGAGACTGTGTTCCTCTCCATAAAGGATAACCACACAAAGTGGTAGCACTTCTTGACTCAACTGTTCAGAAAAACCGCTCTCATTTTCCCTGTTGTATGGTACAAAGCACAGACGCCTTTTGCTAATTATGAAGCAAAGATTAAATTTCCTTGCATTTTAACACTAGATGCTGCATTCATGATCCTTTTCTGGCAGCTGCTCGCACATTCCACACACCCACAATTTGAACTCCTGCATTCATAAACAAGTAGGAAGAACTGGGTGGTCCCATACCAAATAGGAAACACATAAAGTAAGGGAGATGCAAGGAAGAGTCGGGACATCTTCTTATATTGGTTTGATAGGAAGCACTAATTTTCTCCTAACACCCCCCACCACTGCTGAAAAAAAAAGATGCAGGGCAATTAGATTCCTCCCTGCTTCAATCTTAATTCATCTTTCTTTTTGTTACTGAATAGCCGGCTAGCCCTAAACCACAACTCCACCATATTTGCCACAATTTGGAGGCTTCATCTGTGCTTCATCAAGAATTTCCATTCCCTCTCAGCTGGTCTTTTGCATTTATTAAAAGGATTCTATTCTACAGGGCACTTGGCCTTGATCCAGGCCAGAAGCAGTTTGCAACAGTGTTAGTTCAATCTGGAAGACGAAGAAGTATCCATTTCACTCTTTTCTCAGACTGCTGTCTTCTTCCAGGTGGAAGAAAAGCATAAACTCACATAGATGTACGCATTAAATGTGTTTCTGCTGGCCTACTGTACATTTTTGTATATGGTGTTATGGACAAAAGCTCTATGTAGTAACTCAGAGCTTTTTTTTTTAACATATGTGCTCTTTTATTAATGTATATGCCTAGCTCACATTCATATCCTATATATTCCCTCCTCTCACCTTTTTTTCCTTCTTCTTTCTTCCTTTCTTCTTTGTAAGTGCATTTAAACAATCAATTAAAAAAGTAATAATAACACACAAATCCCCTACCCCACTTTTAACAAGCAGGAGAAATGTCTTGTTTATGCTCTACTTGTTTATGCTCTTGCTAATATTCTACTAGTGAGACCAAAATCAATGGGAACAGACTCAGGGCTCTTAGATATTTTCACCTATAAGCTCACAAATAACTTTAAAGGCATGGATGGATGGACTGCACAGGGTCCTCCCCATCACCTACTTTAAAAAAAAAATCATGGAAAATAGAGGATCACACTCACAAATGCACAATTCACCTTCAAAACCATGCACACACATATTCTCCATATTTTAAGGTGGGAAAAAATCTTCAAATTACTTTATTTGCAAGAGACTGGTTCTTTTGCATTCATTATCTGCCTTTTTCTTTGGAAACATCTCCCATGGCCTTGAAGTAGATTTCCAGGTTCCTTAGCAGTGGGATGGTGAGGTTTGCAGAGGAGGCCTGAGTGGAAAACTGGCTCTAGGACATGCTGAAGTGGCCCATCCCAATTTTAAAAGGGCAGGAAACAATCTCTACCCCCAGAAAAACACCCCTCTAGAAAGGCTCAGCTTCCTGCAAGCCAGATGTAGGTCTTCCAAACAGGACAGGACAACCTTCATCAGATATAACTTTGCAGAGCCGAAGCCAGAGGTGATGGAAATTGAAATCCAAGCACATCCTGAGAGCTACAGGGGCAGCTCTCTAGGCGGACCTTGCTCAACTGGGGGTCCTCTAGGTGTGTTGGGCTACAGTGCCCATCATCCACAGCCAACACAACCAACTCCTTGAGTTGGAGTGATGGGAGTTTTAGTGCCACACATATGGAGGGCACCTGGTTGCAGAAGACCACTGTAGGTTATCGAGGGATGATCTGGTACCCTAGTTAGTTTGTTCTTTGAGAGACACAAGCGCTGCAACCTTGCAATTTGGATGTTAACATTCTCTTCTGTGGCTAGGGAGGCTTTTCCCCACGTGAGGCTGGTGAGCAAATAATACAGAGCTCAGTTGCTGGATTTCAGTTTTTACCTGTCTTGGCAATAAGCTCCTAAGCTGAGCCACCCAGAGCAGCAACCTCTGACATGTTCCTTGCTCCTGGGGCTCCCTCATGTAAAGTTTCAATAGGACAAGATGATCAAGTGCACCAGCCTATTGTGCTGCTTCAGCCAGATGCAGCTTAAGACTTTCCCTATCTTTCCTTTATATGGTGCCTTCTTTTAAAAAAGGCTATGGAGGGAACAACTGTTCTTCAAATAACTTTAGTTGCAAAGGTCTAGTCCTTTTTATTCATTATCTAACCTCATACACTCCCTGAGCTTGGGGAGTGAGGGAGAGAACACAATTATAAAATAAAAGAGCCTAACTCTTCAAAGTTGAGTGGAATGGGAACAGCAACTGTGCTGCTGGAACACGAGAGACACCAAATGGTGGAACAGACTGTTACTGCCAAGCTGCAGCTGGAGGACAGGCAAAAACCAAACTGCATGGAGGAAGGGCCTTTTGGACAGGGGATTCTTTTTTTACAGGTGGCAGCAGCAGCTGCAGCTGCAACAGTACCACTTCATGGCCATTTGAAGAACTACACAGCAGGGTCCAAGCCAGAAGCAACAAGAAACGCTAAGATGAAAATCATTTGGGGGCGGGGGGTGGGGCTGCCGGGGGTGGGAGAGAGAGAGGGAGAGAGAACGAATATTTAGCCTCCGCTGAAGTGGGGATGGGGTGGGGGGACCCATGCCGCTGCTCAGCTTTAAACTGGTTTGCTGTGCACCCTAGCTCACAAACAATCCAGTAAAAGACCATCTACCCGTAAAGTCAGATTTCTGCAAAAAATATTTTAAATTTTTTTTAAAAAACCCAAACTAGCTTCCAATTATACTGTAACAATTTTCAATAGTGTAGCCACGTTAGTCTGTTGTAGCAAAAAAACAAACAAAACAAAACCAAAAGAACAGGAGAATTCTGTAGCATCTTAATAACTAGCCAATTTATTATAAACTGACTTTTCATGGATTACTGAACACTTGATCAGATCCATGAACTGTTATCCAACATATATACAAACATGCACAGAAGAAGGGAGAACTACAGGCAATGAAGTTGGAGGGAAATTAAATGCAAAAGGTTCTGGTAGATGCAATGAAAGTTTTGTAAATGGCCAGAGTTACCAATGAAATTCTCACAGACAGTCCTTTCTATATTTATTTTCCTTTGACATTGACATGCAGAAAATCAAGTCCAAATGCATGTAATGTACATATAACTGACATTCTGGATAACAGCTCAAGCAGCTACTGAAGTGGGCTACAGTCCATGGAAGCTCATGCTATAATAAACCTTGTTAGCTTTGAAAAAACCACAGGACATGTTATTCTGTACATTTTGCTATTTTGATATTTAAGAATGAAGACCACATGATATTTAAGTAGAAGACCACAAGCCTAGCCCCCTCGCTTGCACTATCAGGAGTTCAATGAGTCAGAATGCCTGTCCTTGGCTTGGTTTCTTGTTTCAATTCTGCAGACAAAGCAGCCCGTTCATGGTCTTCCACAGTTGCTCCCATGATGATCTGGGTTAGTATCACTGAGATCAAACTAGGCTATCCTTGCCCCCCGCCAATCCCCCACTTCCCTGCTGCCGAAATCACTGCACTCTGAAAAGGTCCTTACCAGCTCCCAGGAACAAAGTGGACCACACATTAACGTTCAGCATCATATGATTGGAACCTGTCTGGTAGTGTGCTCTCATGTGGTCTTGAGACACTCCGGTCAGCCCATCCAGAGTCAAAGACAGCAGCTGAAACAAGGATGGGAGTAAGGGAGAGAACAACAAATAAGACAGGCATGTATGCTGCTGAAAATAATATGTTGGCTTGGGAAAAAAATGCTTAGGAAGGAGACCTACAAAATAAACATTCCCATAACTGCACAAAAACATGCAGAAATTGGCAGCATTTCTCAAATCCAGTGAACTGCAGCTTTCTTTTTACAAAGGGGCCAAAATGTGTATTTCAAGGACAGAAAATTACTAAGTTACATGAAGCTATATTATTTCAGGCAGTTACTAAAAAAGATGTAATCATCTGTGTCCTACATGCAGATGCCAAGATACTTCCTGCAACTTCCTGATAGTTCAAATCTCCTCCCCTAAAATCCTTTACAAAAGTAGATTTAATACTGTGTGTATGTGCTTTCAAGTTGCCTGTTGACTTACTGCACCACCATGGATTTCACAGGGTTTTCTTAGGCAAGGAATGCTCAGAGGTGGTTTGCCAGTTCCCTTTTCTGAAATATAGCCTGTAGTCTTATTTATGTCTACATATCCTACAAGGTAGGTTGCTATTTTCCCCAGATGTGTGAACCAAGGCAGAGAAATCAATGGCTGATCTCTGTTGTGGCTCCCACAATGTCTGTCCATTTACATCAATCAGGTTCTCAGTGTGGATCATTTCCATCATCACTTGAAGACCTACCAGTTCAGTCGGGCATTTTCCTAGGCAATGGCAACCTATCAGTTACCCATAGTTTTTTCTAAATAGTGTTCTGGATTTTTACTGTTATTATTATATTACCATTTTCAAATACTGTTTTATTGTACTTGTTTTCATCCAAAACTGCTTTGGGTTTTTTAAAATGAAAAGAGATATAAATGATGGAAATAAATAGAAAAAAGACATAAATTTAACTCTCTTGGGCCCTGGATTCTCTTTGCTGGATCTCCCAAGAGACAAATTTGATAACAAATGAAAGATGGTGAGAATGGGAACGACCATGCATCTGTTATTTCTTTAGTAAATTTCTGTCCCATGCTTTGGAACAAGGGAAGGGGGTATCCACAGGATGGCTTACAGAAATTGAGGTAGCAACTAAATATATCTACAGGTTTACCTGACCACCATGATTTAACAATCATAAAAAAGCGGAACCGGGTTCTCGAGTTGGTTGTCAGCTTCTCACCACTGCCATCCATGTTTTATAGTTTAAATGGATTTTGGACCCTCAATCTTTGAACCCTGGATCAAAAACAACTTCAGATCGCTTGCCTCATATTGTATGCAACAGCTTCAGGGAACCTTGTAGGGAGCTGTTGTTAAATTTTGTGCACCAGCCCTTCTAAGTGAAACTGGAAGTGGTCCTGAATTTCCTACAAATATTTATTTCCTATAAATGACTAAAGTGGCCAAAAGATTATTTCATTTCCAATTTCTTTCCTCCCTTCTTAAAATGGATTTTCTTCTAAAACAAAGTGTTGGAGACACAGCTTTGGAAAAACACACCCCACAAAAGTGTAATTCTCTTTTTTGGGATGAGGAATATGTTTTCGCTCTGTGGGATTATGAGGGCTGTAAAAGCACCTGGGGTCCTGCATGATTCTTACTATTGATACGGCAGTAACTTAAGCATGATTTGATGTGCTCATTTAGAATTCGCTGTGGGTGTGATGACGCATGTATCTCATCTACTCTTCTGGATAATATACTGGCACTGAATCAAATGCTTAGAGGCTCTGATCATCCAGACTTTCCAGCCAAGGTAGAAATTTCATACCCTTTTTCCTGCCAAAATCTCTCACACATTCCCCAATCTGTAAAATAGTAGTAGTAGCAGTGACCTCTCAGAGCACTGCATGTCTAGAGCAGGGAGGTACAACCTAATTTTTTTTCTGTTGAAGGCTGCAAGTAATCTGTTGGAGCCACATGGTGGTGAGTGGGTAAGGCCACTCTCCTTTCTCCCTGTTTCTGCCATCCCCTTCTTTTGTCTCCTCTTCCTTCTCAAGCAGTAGGGAAAGTCTTGCTACAGGATTGAAGGGAGGGTGTTTCAAATCAGAAACAAGACTTGGGGCTGCAGGCTGCCCAGTAAGAGAAAACTCCAAACTTCAGTCAGGGAACCACAGGAACAAACAAATCTCCCACTATGTTAAACAAGACTGACTCTTCCAGGAGCATCAACCTCTCCTTTCCTGTACGTATCAGTGTGACACATGTTGCCAACAAGAGACTTCAAAGCAACTCACAGCTTACCAGCAGGAGCTCCCCATAGCCAAAGATGTGGTTGTCTCCAAGATCTTCTCCTTTGTTTGGCTTGTACATGAAGAGGGCCACTCCTGTGACAATCAGTAGGACACACAGGTATTTGGACAGTGGGTACTTCTTCCTCAGCACTGTCACCCCCAGGAGCATAACTAAAGAGGAAAAGGAATGGTGAGGAAAAACAGCGTTCTCCAGTGGTCCTGCTAGGAAACTGAACTAACCCAAGGCCACTGGAGACTGTGACATGCATTCTTACAATGAAACAAGGAGGTAATTTCCCACAGAGGATACATGGGTCACTTTTATGAACAGCAAGAACTTTGGAAAGTTATTTTTTGGACAGCACATGTTTACCTGACTAGCATGATAATAATGCAAACATGAGACAGAAGATTTGGGTTGGTTTTCTGTCTCTCACCACCGCCTTCTATGTTTTATAACCTGAATAGACTTTCAGCTTTAGGCTCCTTCCCTAAAACACATTTTTTCATTCTAAATCTCTTGCCTCATATTGAACAGAGCAAGGTCAGGAAAACTCTGGGGGCCACTGTTACAGTAATATGCCCTCAAAACTTTGGTGTTCTTGACTTTAAATGGAAGTTTCTAGCCAAAAACACTGCTAAAATTTGGAAAGTAAGTGTACAACTTTGGAGATTAAAAAACAAAAAATACAAACCACAAAGAAAGAGCAATCATGTCCTTCCAGTGCCAAGAAGTATGACTTCAGTTGCTCTAATTCTTTTCCTGTTTAATTCTACAAGCTATGCAACCAACAGCACTTGTCTTCCTCCTCTCCTTTTTTTTTTTTTATCACCCCAGCTCATTTGAAAAATGTTATGGAAGTCCATTAAACTGTAGTCTTTCAGTTTAATTAACTGTTTCCACCTTATCCAAGCAGTTTCCTGGTAAAGCACACATGATTGTGGTGAGGGCTCTAAGTGTTACTTACCTGGGATGGGTTTACAGGACTTTCCAAGGACCTACAAGACAGAAAAGGAGAGATTTGGCTGATCATCTCTGTTTTCTCTTCTTTGCCAATTCCTCATTTGTTCTGCGCCCATTTTAAGCTTTTCTTCTCCGTTTCTCTGCTACATCTCCTGCCTCATATTCATTTCCTCCTCCATCATGCCTTTTCCTTCCTTCAGCCATCTCTTCTCTGCCACATATCTCTATACAAAGATTTTCCTGTGTCTCAGTCCAGTAATTAGTGAGCACTATCAAACTACACTATCCTCTTTACTAGATCCCCCCAGCTGCCAAGTCTTTCAGAAATGTCACAACCTATGCTTGACTGGTTTCTACATCCCAACAAGCCACTCTTTTATCAAACTCTTCTCTTGCATTCCCTACAGAGCTTTGTTTCCTATACCCAGGTCTATTTCTAATCTCACAATTTCCCTTCCAGCAAACCTATGAAGTCATGACCCACACTTTGGAATTATGGCTAGTGCCAAAAGCTATCTGGGCCTAGTCCAGGCTGACAAACCAAGCTGAGGAAGGGTCAACTGAACTGTGCTTTCATCTGTATATCTGCACAGCAGGTTCAGGAATACTGGAGGAAGTGCACTGCTTTCTAATCATTCCCACCACTCCCATTTCTGATTATGTATTTCAGAAAATATAGGAAAGGAATAGGGGACAGTGTAATTGCTTGCGGGAACTCCTGGCAACTTGACAAGTGGATGTCCCTTCCAGGTTTCCTAGATCCTTAGCACAAAATGAGACCTTGCTGTCCTTCTCTTCTTAATTCTGGGTTCAGGACATTTTTAGCCCTCTGGATGTTTCAGACTTCATCTCCCTGAAGACCTACCCACCACAGCAAATGATAAAGGACTGGGGGAGTTGTCTAAAATTATGGGGAGGGAGGGAGGGCAATGAATAAACAGGGGTGCATAAAGAGGGAAAACTGGGTAAATGCTGAAGTGTGGGTACCTAAAACCTGCCACTATCTGTTTAACGAAAGTCCACTGAGGGAGCTTGTCTTAAGTTTCCCCCTGAAACAAGGATGTCTTGTTCAGGATACACTAAGCCAGCCAAAGTTCCAGAATCTGGGCAAAGGGGCGGCAATGGGACTGAGTGGAACCTCCTAACTTAGAAGACATGTGACACACAAACTGATAATTTTCTTAGGCTGCATCTGATAATCCTGGATACTCTCTGCTAAAATGGAAATGGTAGCATTGTTCGGAGGTCCTCAATGAACTTAGGAGTCTTGATGAACATTCAGCCTTGCCAACCTTCACCCACAAGTTTGGAGGAACTCTTACTGCTCTGCTTCCAATCCAAGAATTTCTTGGGAATTATTAGGTGAAAACAACACATATCCACCTTAATCTAACTGATGCAGAAATGAGGTCTCCAGCTTTTGCTACATTCCCTACATTGTTCTCAGTACTTAAGATACAGTCTGCAGTGAAGCAGGAGGCTGCCAAGCATGTCCCCAGGAGGGGGAAGATGTCTTTATGAGACATCCCATTCTCCAAATCTCTGCTGCCATGTACTTAACCCACTGTCCCACCCTGAAGACCTGTCGTTCTTCACCTGAGTTGGATAGTTGACAAACTGCAGAGCTGAGTTGCTGGAGACCATGGCTCCTAGGTAGGAGAGGGAGCAAGCTGCATACAGCCAGTTCTGGGTCCGGTCCACCTTGACAGTATCAAAAAACTGGATCACTGATTGGGGAGAAAATGTGCAAGAAATGGGTGTGTTGGCAACAAAGCACTTCATAAAGGAACAGCTACATGGAGGTCTTCTTTCCACATGCAAAAGGAAAAAAAGGTAAGTCCAATGCTCCCCAATGGGGTGCCATCCAGAGACACTGGACTACAACCTCCATCATCACCAGTCAGCGTATTTTTTTTTTCCCTGGGGATGGCAGGGTTCATAATTTAACATACCTGGAAGCCTTCCAGGTTTTGTAATTCCGGGGCAAAATGACCTTTCTCTCCAAAACCACCTGAGCTCAGAGACAAAGCAAACAATGACAGGTGGACTACATAAACCTACTTTTGTGCAACTTGTATGTTTTTGTGCCACTTGAAAATGTAAAATTTGTTTGAGAACTGAACTAGAAGCAAGCCTACATCCTTGGTTGGTAACAGATCTCACAGTCAAATGAGACTTTCCACATGCAAATTTTCTTCCCCTATTTTTTTTAAATGAAAAGCAGCACCAAGAGTTTATAGATTTGGTATCATTAGCAACTGGGAGAAGAGGTGAGTATAAGAGAAGGCACTTACCTCTCTCTGTGTAGATCCTTTTTATTATCAAATTATACATATACACAGAGCTGTTTTATGCCTCTCTAGGATATTTGCATATAGTATCTAATTTGACTCTTAACAGCACACCACTGCTAGAAAAATTGGTTAGGGTGAATGAGATAAAGCCACCCAGTAGCATAGTGGTACCATTAACTCTTCCTTCCATGGGTAAGGTGGAGACAAAGGGAAGGACATATTAAGAAGAGTTTTCTGCACTTCCCCCCTCATCCTTCCCAAGTCTATGTGCATGAGCTCGTCAAAGGAAGATTCTTCCTTGTTCTTCTGACATGAAACACGTACATACACCCAAGAAATCCCAAAGAAAACATGGCTGGCACAGGGAATGCACTATGAGAACAACTGTGCTCATGCCCTTTCCTACAGACCCATTTTTCTTGTTGCTTGTAACAGAAAATGAACCGGGGGCTAAGCACCTATTGGGGACATCACTTTATACCATCTGTATGTGCTTCTCTTCTTTTCCAAGCTATTTCTGAGTACACGAACAATGGGGAAGAGCAAGAGAGAAGGGGAACACAAGAGTTCTCTTCTGTGGAGCCCTCTGCCCCCATCCTGCTCTTGACCTAAAATCTTAAGAAAGAGAGGAAGAAGAACACAAGCAATAGAATTCTTGCCTTTGTCCATCCATTTCACCTTTGTTCAGAGCAAGCTGAGGTTTGTGTGGATTGACAAGAGTAAGAGAAGAGAAAGCAGGACTTAATTTTCAATATCAATCTGAGGGTCTGAACTAGCCAGGTGGCTTGTACATGACTAAGCTTATTCAGGCCACAATAACTCTTCCTATCAAGAATCATAGGATGTTCTTCAAAAACTTAAAAGTACTTTCACAGTGGCCTCTAAAGGCATGGGAAATTGATGGACTTAAACCAAACAGCCTTCTTATTTCTTTGGGAATACTTACATATCTTAGCAAAAATGGCATTGATCACGCATTGAACAAAGACCAACGATAGAGCATATCTGAATTTCTCCTGCTTTGCTCCTTCCCCATATTTGCCTCTTGTACTGTAGAAAAAAAAGTTGAGATGACAGTTAGCTGGAAAGAACGAGACATCCACTGACACAACTGTAACTTGTGTGCACATCATCAGTAATGGGTCTGTATGAGTGAGTTTCATGGGTAGGCTGAAGGGAACATTATTTCTTTTTCTGGTGTTATAGTAATTGAACCAAACAAGATCTGCCCCTTAGACTCACAGCAATAAAAGAGGAGCTCATTCATCAGAAGTACACAAAAGAACTTACAGAACATTTGAGGTCCCTTTAAGGAGACTATATGAATGACAGATCTTATCAAATTTATTTAATCTCCTCAAAAAACCACAAGACACCTGGCAAGAGAGGGAAAAGGAGAACTGGGGGGGGGGGGGATTCAAAGCGAAAACTCTAGCTAGACATGGAGAAAGAGAATGAGAAGAAAAGAGCGAGGCAGGATACAAAGAAGTGCATTTAGAAAGTAAACTTGACTCTGAACCAATTCACAAAAATTAAACTATGAAAATTCAAACCATGTAACACTCCTCCTCAGACAGCAGTGAGTTCTAGGAAAGAAAACATCACACTAGACATAGTCTCCCATACAGAAAAATTACAGTCTTGGAATAGACATAATCAAATACCAAGGTGTTACGTCTATATTCTCTTCATTCTCCCACAGAGCTTAAATTACATTTTCCCTCTTTAGAATCTAACAGTGCAATTCTACATAAACATACTAAGAAGTAAACCAGCTGCCTAAATACCCTAAAGGAACAGATCACATCTGACCTTGGAAGCTAAGCAGGAACAGCTCTGGTTAGTACTTAGAAGGGAGACCACCAACAAACACCAGGTGCTGGAAGCTATATTTCAGAAAAGAAACTGGCAAAACTACCTGACTATCGCTTGTCTAAAAAACCCCTATAAAATTCATGGGGTTGCCACAGACCAACAGGTGACTTAAAAGCGCACACACAAGTAATAAGCCTCCCCAAATGCATTGAGACTTACTTCCATGTACTGCCTAAAGCTCTTCATGCTGTCTTGGTTCTGAAATTTCAACAGTTAAAGTCTTTGGTGAGATCAGGGTTTTGCTTTTAATGTTAACAGCAACCAAGAAAAGCTGCTTGATATATAAAATGAGATATTAAAAACTGTACACAATTTAGAATGCCTTTTTGACCACGTGACAGGGAGCATATCCCACAGGCATCTTCCTTAAACTGAGCTGGCTATCACCCTATAGGATACTGTGGAAGACTAGCTAAAAGTAGATAAACAAATGAGTATATTATTTTCTGTCTTTCCAAAATGATCACAGACTGATATAGATACACATAAACAATAAGATAAGAAGTCCTAGCTCTGAGTAGCAAGGCTTACTTACAACAGCTACGTCACGGTGACAGGGGATTCAATACAGATACCCCTCCCCCTGAATAAAATAGTAGGGAGAGATTAATCTGTGGGATTATTACCTTTGAAATATACTTATAAGGTGTGTATGTGCCTTCAAGTCACCTGTCAACTTATGGCAAGCCCATGATTTCATAAGGCTTTTTTAGGCAAGGAATACTCAGAAGTCATTTTGCCAGTTCCTTCCTTTGAAATGGAACCTATAGCACTCGGTATTCGTTGGCAGTCTTTCATCCAAGTACTAACTACAGCTACCCCTTCTTAGCTTCCAAAATCAGACAGAATGCTTAGAGTAACCCTTTCTAAATGAGCAAAACAAGTCATGACTGATCTAGGTCCCATTGATTACAACAGATCAAACCTAAACACAACTCAATTGCATCCAGCCTATAAATAAGACGTCTTCTACCTGTCACTGAAGCCATTATCTGGGGAATAATAACACAGAAACTTTATTGGGAAGAGATGGGTGTAGAAGATGGAGAAAGTAAAGAAAAGAGTACATCTGAGGGGCTTTCTTATTTGGAAAGTGGCAGCCACTGCAAGGATGCTACGAAGGCTATGGCCATTTCTGCATTAAACTGTTATAGTTCTATTATTCCACTTTCAACATTCTAGGGAACCCTGGGGTTTGCAGTTTAGGGAGGGGCCTTTGAGGCCCCTTTCGAAACTGCAAACCCCAGGATTTCCTAGGATTTCCTCAAAGGCCCCTCCCTAAACTGCAAACCCCAGGGTTCCCTAGAATGTTGAAAGTGGAATAACAACACTCAAACACTCCAGCGCAGAAATGGCCTATTACTAGCCCAGATCTCAGAATAAAAAGCCACCGAGCTACAGATGGGCTGGGAGAAAGGAGAAAAGAAAGCGTTTGGTTTTAGGGCAACTCACATTGTCTCCTGGAGGACGCCGTACCAGAAATAGCACACGAAGACACCCAAACAGCAAATAGGTAACCGCAGCCGCTCGGCAAAGAGGGCACCGCCGCCTCCTCCCGACCCTCCGCTCACCCCCATGCCCGGCCCTGGGACTGTTTCAGGTCCCGGAAGCCTCAGCGGCGGCAACTCCACACAAACATCTCGGAGCGGTGCCGCCGGCGGCGGAAACGAGGGCCTCATAGAAGCGGCTGCGACTGACTCCAGGAAGGACCCCTACCGGCTGTCAGCATGATGGGCGTCTAACCTGGTGCCTGAATAATTGGACTTCACTAAGCCAAGGCCAACCGAGTAGCGCCGAACTGTAGTCGAAAGGGTTCTCAGTTTTTAATTCCTCTTGCACCGTTATGCCTCGGTTTCGTTCTCCACGGTGGGGAATATGTCTTTTTTTTTTTGGGCACTTCGGGAAACAACGCTAACAGGGGCCTAAAAGGACTAAAGCGGCGGCTTGTTTACGTAGCCAAAAGCGACTCCTACCAATTGTCCGGCGCGGCGGGAGGTGGGTCTTATTGCGAGTCGTTGCTCGTGTCGGACTCTTATTGCTGGTACCAGAAGGGGCGGAGTTACGGATAGAGGAAGCAACGGTTGCTAGGGTGGCCGGAGGACGGCTTAGGAAGCAGGGATGGAGCAGCCGAGGCTGCGCAGGCGTAGAGCGTGGAAGGAGTTGCTTTGCTTTCCTTCAGGGCGCAGGCCGTGCTTGGGGGCGAGGGGCGCACTCGTGTTGCACCTCCTGTCGAGAAAGGACACGCTGCAGTGCCCTAGTAAACGACTGTGTACGTGTGCATGCCCTTTTAAGTCCGTCACCTGTCGACTTATGGTTACCGTATGGATTTCATAGGTTTTTCTTAAGCAAGGAATACTCAGAGGTGTTTCGGTCAGTTCCTTCCTCTGCAATACTGTCTTCCCCCAATTAAAAATTGAGAAATTGAATCTATAAGAGAGTGTTTGCTAAGGTGGAGCTAAAATTGTAGGCAGACCATTCAAATGGATTTTAGTTTAATTTTGAGGTTCTTTTTCTTTCTCTGAATGAACGTTGGCTTGATTGCGAATTAGATCATTGGTGTTGAAACCACTCAATAAATAATTTAAAACAGTAAACGAAAATACTGTCTTCCCTCCACATTTGCAGGTTTGACTTTCACGGATGCGATTATTTGCGAGTTCCTTCAACCCCTGCCCCCTCCCCTCACCGACGTCAGGCACTTATTTTCCGTATTTGAAGGGATGTCATATCAAGGAAGCGGGCTTGTTTTCTGCTGCTCCAGAGACCGGGACAAGGAGCAATGGATTCAAGCTGCAGGAAAGGAGATTCCCCACCTGAACCTCAGGAGGAACTTCCCGATGGCCAGAGCTGTCCAGCAGTGGAATATGCTGCCTCAGAGTATGGTGGAGTCTCCTTCTTTGGAGGTTTTTAAGCAGAGGCTGGATGGCCATCTGTTGGGAGTGCTTTGATGTGTGTTCCTGTATAGCAGAAGGTTGGACTGGATGGCCGCTGTGGTCTTTTCCAGCTCTTATGATTCTATGATTCCAGTGGAACAATCCCTCTTGGCAGCTCCAATGAGGCCACACTGCCCTCTAAAAACTGTCTTCTGGTTGTCGTAGGCCACTTCACAGCGCTATGATTCCACTTTCAACCTCCTATGGAATCCTGGGGTTTGCAGTTTTGGGAGGGGCCGGCTGGCCCCTCCCAAAACTGCAAACCCCAGGATTCCATAGGAGGTTGAAAGTGGAATCATAGCGCTATAACAGCCTAGTGCGGAAGTGGCCGTAGTCCTCCTCCTCCACCAGCCACTACCTGGCTAGCTAAGAATGTTTTGCAGCCCAATTTCTCATCACGACAAACCCTCTCCTAATTCACCCCGACATCCAGGGAAGATGATGGTTAAGAGAGAGTAAATATAGAACCATCATGACAACCTATGCCCTTTTCTTCTCCTTTACTTGACCTGGTTTGGTCTTGGGGTGCCCACTGTCCCCACCATGCCTCAGCCCCCTTCCTGCAGACACACACACCCATTTTGATATCTGCAATTTTTCCACTTTTGCAAGGGTCTTGTGCCCCTAACCCTAGTAAATGTGGAGGGCCAACTGTGCAGCCTACAGCAGCTGGTGTTCATTGGCGGTCTCTGAAACACTAGCCAGGGTTCACCTTGCTTAGCTTCCAAGATCAGAATGGATCTGGTTCCTTTAGAGTATTTAGGCTCTGCCTTTAGGTTTTGTACCCACATAGTTTCCACACTATACATAAATCTAATGGTGCATAAATGTGAAAGTGAAGAACTGTTTGAAATCAGTGTGATTACACATTGAAGATATACTTTTGGCCTAGTCTTTGTGGAATACAGCATAAGTAGTCATTAAAAAAGCTCTTTTTTTCTTGGTCGCATTTAAGAGGTAGTGAGCTGTGCTGGTCAAAAGAAAAATTCCCAAATTTGTATAAGGGTAATACCTTTATTAGGCCAATCATGAGGACAATATTAGAATTTTGGCTCACATTTGTTTTTGTTCCCTTGGCAGACTATTAGCCAGTTTTTTTTTTAGATGGGTCACTTGCTTAGTTTTATGACAAGGATTACCTTGCTGGAACTTTCTAGTTCTGCTTATTATTTGCAAAGTGCCGCAGAACCAGAAAATGAAAGTTCTTTGAAGAAATTCCCAGTATCAATGTATAAATTACTTTTTACATACCAAAGAAGCCTATTTTGACTTATTTATTGTCCAGACTTAGTTTCACTCTAGCTAGGCTCTAAACAGCTTAAGTAAATCTTTTATTACCTGGCTCTTGATTATGTCACCTCTGCACCTCCAAATTTAACATGGTATGTAACTCTCCCTGCCTTTTTCTCCCTGCCTTTTTTTTTTTTACAGAACAGTGCTGGTGTCATTAATCCTGACATCAGTGAAGATGAAGCTGTAGTATGCAGAAGGTGAAATCTAGTCTCTTAATTTTTTCAGTTAACACAGACTTCTCTGCCTAGAATATAACATACATTGAAATAAGCTATAAGACAGCTACTGCATGTGTTCACACATCATGATAAGCCATGATTTGTTTAATAGCACAGCAAATGCTCCCCAAACATTTGTCTTCTCCAGTTCTCGTGTTTTTTGTTTGTTTCTTTCCTACTTCTTTTGTTAACACCTGTTTCAGGGCAGGTAGCTGGAAAAACAAAGTACACTGGCAGATTTAGACATCATGGGAAGCCATAAACAAGACAGTTCATAAGCTAATAGAAAATTATGGCTTGTGGCTGTGGTTGGCTGATGAGCCATGGCTTGTGAGTGGAGATGGTCTGCACATCACAAGTCAGAGTTCACAAAATCATACCATGGTTTGTGATGTTGAAACACAATACCTAATTCATTATTGGGCCATCATCTGTAGCTTTTCATTTAGTTTTGGTGATGAAGTAAAAGATTCAACTGGCACGGTAGCAGCTGCTAGGCTTAGAATAGGTGTGTCCAGCATTCCATCCAACGTAAATAACGTATTTTTGATTTGACAGGTTGCTGCACAAATAAGTCTTAGGATGCACAATATTTTTATATTTTTAATTGGTTTAAGCACCAAGATCTGCCAAAAAAACTCTCAACTCAAGAAAAGGCAATGAACTTCTGAGGCTAACATTCTTCCATAAGCCTTTGTGATACATTAAAATTTACAAAGTTCAAAAAGTAGCTGCAAAAATAATGTTTTCAAAAGAAAATATAGTTTCTATCTTGGATTGAAGAAAATCCTTTCAATACAATAAGAGGCTTAACAAGACCAAAAAAAAGTCATTTTGTTTCTAATACATTTTGCAATCAAGGCAACACCAGGTTTAAGGCCTTTCAGTTGGGGTGGGGGCAGATACAAAATGTAAAGTAGATGTGTAAGTACAAGATCTAAGTTGAAGTGAACTTTGTGATCTTTGGAGTGTTTTGTGCGTTAAAAGTGGGGTTAAAGCTGAGCAGATTCCCCAAACTCAATGGCTATAATAGTAGTAGTGTAAGATACAGTTGAACTGGCCAACTTATAATAATTTTTAAAAGGTAGCACATACCAGTTCCATAAACAGTTGCATTCTAGTAAAGAAACTTAGACCTTATTCCAATTTGGGATCCATCTCCTTTTGAAGACATCTGTTACCATGAATATCCTCTGGAGTTCCCTTGTTCCTCACCCATAAAAGAAGGAAACTTACCAAAAATATCTATCACAAAAAGGCACACTCTAGTTGAATTTCTGCTTGTTCAACTATCTGTTATAGCCTGATCATTGGAAGTGAAAATGCTTCAAGCATTTAGGACCCAAATCTAGGTGACTGTGTTCCAGTGATACAATCCCACAGACTGTAGGGGCAGCATACAGAAAACGGAGTCTTAAACACAGATTGTACACTTGGTGCCCCTGGAAGCTGATTGTCCTGCTCTATTCCTGCCCTGCAGTCATCTGTCAAACTAGTGTACACTAGTTTTGGCTATATGTAAACTCTTTCATACGCCCTATTCTGTGGGAAGCCTGAGAGAGACTCTTAAGATCCTTAAAAAAAATCTATAAATGAGTTCTTGCCTCACTTAGCAAGCAAGAAGAGAAAGACAAAAGCCTGGTGGCTAACAGTGCATGTATCCCATCAGAGAGGCATACGTGCTCTTTGGACACTGCAACAGCAGAAGGACAACTGACACAAACTCATAGGGAAAGGAAGTGCTTTAAGAATGATGAGTCCAAGTGAAAGCCTACTGTGGCTGCAAGAGAATTCAGTGGTAATCTGTACTTTTAAGGCTGTCACTGAGAAAACTTGTAACCTGAGAGTGCTCTATTTCCAGGTTCCAAGGCACTCTTTTCCACAGGCCATGCAGGTAACACAGATTTATCTTGGCTCTGCCTCCTGCCCCTGAATTTCAGACAACCAGGGAGCTGTGGAAGAGGACTGTGTCTTCAGCTTGGTGCCGTTTCCAGGACTCCAGGCCTGGTGGAGGAGATGGAGAATTTTCACTGAAGTTGTCTCCTCTTGAGTCTTTCTGCAAATTGAGGACTGGAACTGTGGAAGTCGGCTGGCATGAAGAGAATGTGCCTGATGGCATGGGGCTAGAAGTGGAGAAGTCTCTGAAGAGGAAGCCTACGCTGGGAATAAGAGGTTTCACTAGGCTGAACTGGCAAAAGGCAGAGCCAGTTGGGTTGAAATGGACTTTGTTTTTATCAGGACAGGAGGGCTGGAAAGGCTGATCTGGGCTTGGTGGCCTAAAGGAAGAAATCACAACAAAAACAGGTTAGGAACGCAAGGTATATGGTAATTACCATCCAGTGCTTCAGAGCTTTCAGTATTTAGTCACTGTAAGACCTGCTGCAGTACAACACAGGAATATTAGTAGAGCTCATAAAAGTTTCTGGTTTTGGCTACAATTTCCAGAATTTCTCAGCCAGAATGGCCAGTGGCCTTTTCAAGACCTGAGAATAAGTGAATGCATAAGTCTTCTGTGTTTCTGGATTTTGCATGCAAGAGGAAAAGTCTTAGTGTGGAGAGCAGCCACAAAGAGGAAGGTACAATGCATTTTGTGCAACAAATATTTCCAAGACAGGAACTTTCAGTATATGAAGTGCTACAACATTTACATACAAATTCATAACCCATTTGTGTGAGGGGTTCAATTAAAAGTACGCTGGCTTGCCCTTGGCCTGTTGTGAGTCCACAGAAAGAACTGTAATGCTGATATCTGTGAATCTAGTAATAATCTTTAACTCTGAATATTACCAATTATTAGTTTTTGTGTATGGAATCTGAATCTATCTGCAATGGGAGAAAACGAAGGTCAGGTGGCAGAAAATGTTCATTTCAGACATTGTTGTGAGCAATCCCACAGCAGAATCACCTGGCTGTCACAACTGGACTAGTCTTATTTTCACTAAGGATTCACTACTGGTCTTTCTGCATTGTGTCAAGTACATCCATAGTATTCATGACTAGGAAGAATTTTCTTTAAACAAAATAAGCTGTTTCCCTTATAGCAAGACTAATTTCCACAGCATGAAAGTCAGAAGGTTATATTTGCCAAGTGAACCTACTGGCAACCAAAAAATGATTTTTCCTTCAAATCTGGTACCTCTAAGAGGTTTTCTTTTTCATATTTTAGTTTCACAACTGAAATCCATAGCATGAACAGCACTCTTAAAAATGGTTGGAGTGGGGAAGAGGAACTTTGAACCCCACCTACTGAGGTTCTGAGACAGCCATGCCCCCTTACCTATTATATCATCATGTTTGTTTTCATTCCTCGTCACACTAATTCTTAAAGTCTGAATGCCTTTCCTGAGGCTTGGTTACTGCTAGTAATAGCTTCAGACTAAAATATACACATATTTTTGGTCCCACCTTTTGCCTTGACCTCTCACCACAGGATAACAGTGTCCCCAAGAACTTATCTGAAACCAAATTAGGGCCTCAGTCTGAAAGTGTTTCCTGATCCTTGGATTAGGGCAGGTTAGGTTAAAAAACAGAATAAAACAGACTAATACACACACACACACACACACGATTAGCAAATAAAATCCCCCTACTTTCATAATGTACTTAAATTTACTTTAATATGATATTTATTGTGATACAATATGACACTAATTACTCCATTGACTATGAATCAGTATCATGCCTTTCCTTTTTGACTACAGCAGTAAATCATGATGTACATTTGGGAGGGGGGATATGCAGAGCAAGGGGGGAGGCAGCATGTCCTACATTTTCCCTGACTCTGGGTTGGCATGTCAAACTTAAGACTGGAGAGACTAGGTTGAAATCTCCACTGAGTCATAAAATCTGACTAGGATTCCTTGGATCAGTCACGCTCTCATCCAGTCTAATTGAATTTCACAGGGATGTTGTACACAGGGATTTAAGCTGCCATAAGTTCTTTGGAGTAGGGTAAGATAAAAACCTTAAAATATTCTCGAATAGTACCCTTTTCTATTTTGACAGTTATTCCCTTTTGGTGGAAGTTAGCGTTGTACACAATCCATTTCAGCATTTAGGCTTGCTGTAGCATGACAGAAGGTAAGTGCACTACTTACACCACTTCCTCGAAAGCACGGACTTTTTCACAGCCCTCTGGAGGTTCCCGCTTGAACACATAGGTATGATTTGGACGAGGAGAGAGGGCAAAGGCAAGGACTGGAGAAGTACTGCTGTTTTCTGACCCAAAGGAAAACACAGGAAGACTTGAATTCAATATGAGATATTGACCAAATGAAGAAGTGAAGAAAAACTCTGTACAGAATGCTGTACCAATAACTGCAGACATCAGCAAGATTTATGGAACATCAGACAGCAGCATAACCTGGAAGTCAATCTAACAGCTCCTTCACAGAAATGTGGTAATCAAGAAATAATCTAATGAATTCTTTACAGGCCACTGATTTGGTTATCCAAAGACTTCATACAGCCCAAAGGCGGGAGCTTTCATCTAAAGTTCAGTGATCATTTCCAGTAGTGCTTCTGGTGTTAGAATGGCCTTCAAGCAATTAAAAAAAACCCTCACAACTTTGATCAGTTTTACAGGAGGATTATAGTCAGTGAATCATTGTCTGGGAAAAAATTGGTTCACATAACATTAAGAATTACAGCTGCCCTTGCAGACTCTGGTCCCCACTTCCTGTATCAAACTTAAAATTTTTCTAATCTTTCCTTTCCTTCCCTTGCACAGGCAAGCAAGTGGTGATCCAGCAGGGTTTACCTTTTGCCTTTGCCTCCAACAATGGCTTCTCTGACACACCAGGGGAGTGCTCCTCAGCTGCTGCACGAGCAGGAGTGTGCGGGGACCGCCCATGTGCAGCTGAAGGGGACGGAGAAAGAGACAGGCTGCTGCAGCTGCTACTGCTGTGTTCTGCCGGTGGCAGCAAGGAGTCTCTAGTGCCTCCCTGGAGAGGGACTGGGGCCCTGTGACCATCAGGGACATCCAGAATCTAGAAGGAAGGAAGACATATCTTAAGGACAGAGAGCAAGCAGCAGTTCACTGTACTAGAAAGTCTTACACAAGAGCAACACAAGGCAGGCCCTATCCATACACCTACAATCTAAAACAGCATGAAAATAAGGGGAAACATCATGTGGAAGACGAATGAAGAACAAGCAAAATCGGCCATCAATTCTTATACAGTCAATCAACAACGAACAGCTGGAATGGGAAGAGTTTGGAGAAAAAAAGAACCAAATGCAGATGGTCTTTTAGCAGAAACCAGTAGCGTGGTCCTACTTTTTAGCTCTCGTTCCATGGCAGCCTGGAAATATGAGTGAAAGTTAGCGTGTGTGAAGCAGAGGAGGGCAAATATGGTATACTCTAGACACTTTGCTTTTAGCTCTGCCCAGCACAAATGGATCCATGTAAACCTCACACTGACACTCATCTACCAGCAGAATTTGAAAGAGCTAACAGATTCCAAACACACTATCATTTATTAATTGGCTTACTTCATGCTAAAATGTCTCTATTATCAGCAACACTTTTGTGAATAGACAGTACAACTAATATAATTGTGACTCTCAGGCCCCTTTGCATTCAGTATCCCTTGAACCTCACTTTTTACAGTTCCAACCATGTATATTGCAGGTCCTGAAATTCTGGACAAGACTTCATACATCTGATGAAGTGAGGTAGTATCTGTGCAAGTAAATGCTTTAACAAGGCCCATCATTACAAGCAGTAGTACAGTCAGGTATCATTTGTCACTCAGAGTGGACCTTGCACATCTGCTATCCTGAAGACTACCTATGGGAGAAAGGATGTTGTGCTGCCCTCCAGTTTTTGTCTTTTGGAGAATAGTGCAAGTCACTCCAACACTGATAAAGACATTGTATTTGCTGAATTGTAATTCATGGTGTTTCTTCTAAGCTTTTAACATTTTCTTTGCTTTTACTATAGGGTTATTTAATTCGTGTGTTCAAATTCTAATATTAATGTATTTTAAGGCTATCTATGGATGGGAGACTGCCAACGAATACCAGGTGCTGTAGGCTATATTTCAGAGGAGGGAACTGGCAAAACTGCTTGTGTTACTCTTGCCGAAGAAAACCCTATGAAATTCATGGAGTCTCCATAACGTCAACAGTCAACATTTTCCTTGTAGCTTTCGTATTTTTAATCAATATATTTGCCTTTATGGTTCCTGGGCTTTTTTATTATTATTTTAAGTGTCTTACTGTTGGATCAGGTTACTTCTACCCTCTTGTGTACACTCAGCCCTCCAGTTTGACAGAATAAAAGCAAATGAAATGTATAACTGGGTACATATGGCAGAGTTACAGGACATGATGTTCTGCCGATTCTCCCCTTCCTTGTTAAAAGAGTCTGAAAATTTCAAGACTGAGAATTTCAATGAGTGCAAGGTGGGGAGATATCACACTGTATTTGTACGAGCAGTGCAAAGGTAGCATCTCAGTTTAGGCAGAATTCTAGGCTCTCTCAGGATGTCTTGCCCCTGTAAGTCATAACTCACTCTGAGGAGCTCCTCGTCTCCTTGCTCCTTAACAAACACCTCTTCCAATTCCTGATTGATAGCATCAAGGCTATTGTGCAAACAGGGACTCATGGACACCGTGGTCAAGACTGGAAAGGATGCTGGTGATGAAACCTACAAACAAGAACATATAATATGATTTTAAAAAGTGACTGATACTTCTGTGCAAATAAAAAAGCATTCCTCTAAACAGTAAACAGCCCACCCTCAGTGTGCAGCCCCATGCCCAACCCCTGGACCTGTTATCAAAACATAAGGCTACCTTGAGAACCCTTTTGGCAATAACTTTCCAACTAGGCCCTCCTAGGAATCTATAAAGATTTCAGACTCTACAGGATTTAGGGGGTCCACTCTAGTATGTGCTCCAGATCAGCAAAATAAGTCCATCATCCGCCCCCCCCCCACACACACTGAAATGTATCAGGAAAAAATCTTTCTTAAGCCTATCTAACACATGGCCTATCTAACTAAAAGACACTCCAGGGAAAGAATCTGGAACCATCTGCATAGCTAATACATGCTCTTAATACTGACCTCTGGATTCTCTCCTGTGATGGTCATCGAGAACTGAGAGGTCTCAGAGAAATGATACACATGAAATGTGTATGCCTGGTTCAAATCACAGCTCAGCAATTGTTTCTGAGGGGAGGCAGGGAAAAGGTAATACATTTAACAAATTCCATTCTCTTCACCTTCACTGCCAAGTGATATAAAAATGGCCAAATTCTTTGCAAAGTCATGTGATGGGGAAGAGAATGATTCTGTGTTTCTCACTGCCCTAAATATGACACCATGACCTTAAGCCCCTCTCTCCAAGGGCAGCATCTAACTAGTCTCTTGCCAATAGTCTGTTGAAACTTGGGATGATGTTTCCTTTGCTTACAACAACCTTTTGGATAAGAATAAGAAAAAAAGGGAGATTTGAATGATACCTTGGCTGATGAGAGCACAGTATGATCCCCTTGAACTGGGGAGTTCTGGTCTTTCTCTTTACTGTGGTATGCGCCTAGTTTTGTTCGCTGGAGCTGCTGCTTCAGTTTAGCAATCTAGAGAATAAGAAGTTGAGAGAGTTAAGTATCCCTGATGTGACTACTAGCTGTTCTCCACAATTTCTCCTTCCAATTTCTGAGGTAATCTTGCAAAGCTACATGCCTTTTTTGACTAATTTCTCAGTTCTCACATCATTTTTGATGAGATGACTTTCACAAAGCAAATGTCACAACAAATTCACTTCAAAGACTGCTTATTTCAAATTAATGGAACTTGGCACAGTACAGAGGCTAGAGTGGTGGACTGGGACTTGGAAGATCCAGGCTCTAGTTTCTCAATGAACTAGGGAACTCACTGAGTAATCTTGAACGCTCACACTCTCTCAAACTGAATGCCTCACAAGGGGTGTTGTAAAAATAAAGTTGTGTAAGAGGAAAGCTATTTATATTGCCTTCAGCTTACTGAAAGAATGATCTGATTTCAGTGTTACTACTAAAAGATGATGAATGAACAAATCTGATTACCACTAGAGATGAAGGTGGTATCTATGGAGGACCCAGGCCCCCTTTGTACCCCTGTAGAGAGCTCTTATTAGGAATTGATAGTGTTGCTCATCCTCTGCTACAGATGTTTAACAGATCCATATATGAGACATCACAAAAAATTAAGCCCCCTCCCCCAAATTTGGGGAGCAAGGGTCTTCCCAGTATTATTCTCCAGATGGGTGGCATGAGACATTCTCCCATCTTTTAAATAAAGCTACGTAGTGACAGCTTTAACACTGCTCTGATGTTGGACAGCTGAAGCATCGCTAGAACTGGAAGTAACAATTCAGTGCAAGTACCAATGCTTTCTGCCACAGTAAAATTTCAAGCACTACCTTTTCAAACACCATCATTTTTTTTATAACAGTTGCTTCCAGTAAGCTATATTCACCACACCCTGCCACACAGACATGAAACAAAGCTGTCTGCCTTCTCTCTTCAACAGAACAAATAAATCAACTAGTAAAGCTTTTTAATGTGGTTTGACAACACTGAATGCATTTCAATGTATAATCTTTATTGTGGAGAAAGGATCACCACTGTATAACCTCACTTTAAGAAACATAAAGCCATGTAAGTTACTTATGGCCTGGCTTTCTGTAATTTTTCTTGTTGGGAGAAAAAAACGGTTCTAGCAAGATATTTTTGCCACAAAAGAGGATATGGTAAAATCTACTGGGTGCATCTTACTACAAGTAAATCTCATTTTCCGTCCTAATTCTGAAGGCTTTGTCCTTTTTTGTTTGATAGTGCTCCCCAATCCCTCTTCAATGACTATTCCTCCACAAAAAACAGCCACCACTGAAATTGGGTTTATACTGTATATCAGGAGTGGACAACTACATGGGAGCCAGGGCCAATTTCTCCCCACCACAGGCCACACTCATCCACACACCAAATTATCCCCTTTTTAAACTATCTATCAGGCAAAATGGCAACCAGAAGTAGCATGGTGTTTCCAATCCACGACCAAAAAATGGGATATTTTTCATGAGTAAAGAAGAGGATTTCCATGCATTTGGAGGTCTTTTAGCATGGTTTTGAGGCAAAAATCACCTGAGAATCATCTAATCAAATGGGGTTTCCAGGGACTGGCAGGTGAAAATGGGCTGCTTCAGCCTGCATTTTTCTCACCCTAGTATATAAACAGGAGACAGGGAGCACTGAAAGCTTCTTCCTAATGAAATGACTGGCTAGTTTTGTTTTATCTGCTGGGAACACTGAATTTGGATTTCCTGAATGCACGGTGCAGGCGCTATGGCAACATGTGTTTTGGCAGCTTAATTTCTTTTGCAGATCGTGCAGTGGGAAGACAGATTTCACTGGAGTCGACAAGTGGATCTCTCACCTCTCTGCGATGATCTATGCTACTCCATGAGGCTGAACGCTTATGGACCGTGGCTCTCCCCACCCCTGTTTCATGCCAGGATACAGGAGTCTGCAAAGAGAGAAAAAAGTTCTCCAGTTGCTCACCATTCCATGACTCTTACAACCTTAAAAAGGGATAGTTCCAACGTGGCAATTTCATCCTGCAAGAGTCATTCTCAAAACAAACCCAAAAAGGAAATCTCATGCCCAAGAACTGCTTTTTTAAAAATGTTCTATCTCACTTTCATATAACAAAGAAAGCCAGGTACAGTTCCATGCACTAGTCACTGTTGTCATCATCATCTATTTGATTTATGCCCTTTCCTTCCTCATGCTACATGGGAGGCTCTAGCTAATGCAAACTCCATGTACATATGCTACATGTACAAACAGCAGAATGCAAAGGAGATCTCTACATTTGTCCATACATGGCAGCATGCACGCATGTTCAATATTTTATTACACAGAAATAGTAGTGGTTTAAATCCCAACACATTTTCCATCTATGAATGGAGAACTACTCACTTCCCTGCACATCTTTCTTTTGAGGAGGCTGGGGAAAGAGAGAGATACCTAAAATTCAGATTCACGTAAGCTGCTCCCACATGTGTTCCTCCATAAGAATAATTCTAGAAGTTTTCCCAAGTGAGGAAAGCCTTACATTTGAGATTTGCTACTGTATAAACAATATTCATCCACACTTCACCTAGCTACATCTAGAGCTTCTATAAGTTACTTTCTGACCTACAACCCCCCCCCCCCGAATTCCCCCAGTGAACATGGTCAAATTCAAACCTCCCCAATTTGCAATACAAGCTTTTTTTAAAAAAAAAAAACAAGCCAAAGATGTCTGCTGACAGTCCAGGTGGATGAGTTGCTAAAACACTGTGTACTTCCATCTCGCCAAGCAGCCTTCAGAATCATCCCCTTTTGGCCAATACATAATGTAGACAAAGCTATTAAGTGTCAAAGTTCCCCCAGATCAAGTTCTGTTCCCCACTGAAGATGGTTTGGGAATTATTTCTTTTGTACCTTAGGCCTTCACCAGATAAACTGCCAAGGTAGTGTTAAGAGGCTTTCCAAGCAGGAAGACTGGTCTCTCTGGAAAAGCTGGAGCAAAATGGAAGTCTTGCTGCTCTTTGAAAAACAGCCCAGCTGGAGAACGTTCCCATAACAAAGAGTATAGAGCCTTGAAAAGTCACTTAGCAACTGGAAAAGCTTTGCAAGTGTTGGAAGCTGAGCTGCATAGGGATGCTCTTCAGACATCCTGCCCAATGGCCCTCACCTTTCATGCCAGAGGAAGAAATTATAACTAAATGTGTTAGGTTAATGCTGGGTGAAAAGTTATGTCCTTTAATAGTGAATTGCTTTGGAGGCAAGAGCAAAGAGTGGGAAAATCCAGAATTGTGTTTTTCCCCAAATTTTCCCCAAATAGCAGGAAAATCATATTGGAGAGGTTTGGAATTGAAGGTGTGAAAATCCTCCAATTATAAAGTTCTAGCTATGGTGGATAATAAAACCTATGCCAGAATGGAAGCCCCACATCATACAGCACTGATGTTTCATAGTACCTGCAAGAGAAATCCCCTGACCACAATGCCCAAGACATGCCATCAGACTGGGTTGTGAAGAACTCTCTGTAGCCTGCTAAAAATCGCTTATCTTACCTCACCTTCACTGCACTCCATCACAGTACAATGAAGAGCAAAGTTAATTTTGCAATTTACTTCTCTACTGTTCGAAGGGAAAACCGAGGATTGCTACATCTCTGCAAACTTCAAGCAGTTCTGTTTATTCATCAGTACATGCAACTCTATTGGAGCAAATCTCTTAGATGAACTTGGCTCAACTGGAATATGTGGGCTTGCAAATGGTTTTGGGCTGCAGCTCCCATCAGTCCTAGTCAGCACATCCAGGGGTGAGGGATGTTGGGTGTTACAGTCCAACAATATGTGGAGGGCCACGGTTGCTTACCCTGATTTGAGTATTAGCCTGGTTGCTGCACGCAACTGAAAACTGTGTTCAAGTGGATAAATTGGGTGATGAAAGAGAGGTGACACACCCTGTCCCTCCTCAGAAGATAGCACAGAAGTAAAGCAGGCTGCTAGAGGTATGAAAGATCCTCCCTTCAATAGCCAGGAGAGAAATGCACATCTTCTGCTCTATCCCTGCTAGCCAACTGTAGGTTAAGTTTTGTTTGTTTGTTTGCTAGTAACTTGCAGAGGGGCTTATTGATAAGGCTGCACTAAAACCAACAATTCTTTAAAAAGTAAAGATCAGTAAACCATCAGCAGTTAGCAAATGTAATATTACTAAAATTCCAGATACTACATTTTAGCCTGATGCCTGGAAGTGTTAAGATGGGTGTCAGGCACACTTCTTTGGAGAGAGCATTCCATAGCAGAAACACCATACATCCCTCCTTGGGAGCCATCTGTCTCATCTCTCATGCTGGGGGAATCTTGAGAAGGATCTCCATGGAAGACTGTCATATTTGGATGGGTTTATCTGAGATCAGGCAATTCTTACACCACATTAGACTCTCACCCTACCCCACCCACCTACACATAGATATGCCCCTTCCTTTTCACCATGGAGTGAAGGATATCTTTCATGTTCAGGCCTAATGAATAAACATCGCTGAGGAAGGCAGTCATGCCAAAGACGTATCAAGAAGAGATAATGAACTGGCTAGCAGACTTCCCACTGGCCTCATGCTCTGGTGCAAAAGGCAAGCCACTGTCAGCTTTTAGTCTCAACTAAAACCAGAACTTGGAACAGTACTTTTGGGGAACAACTGCTCCCAGTATCTCCCAGTCAGCATATTGGCTGGAGGATTCTGAGAGCTGTAATCCAAAAATGTAACTTTTCAAATGTTGAATAAAGCATATGAAAAATCTGGTTTCTGGCAGCAGGAGTGGGGGAGTCCCATTTGCAAATTACAATTCTTTGTGGTGCCATAAGGAAGCCCAACTGGGTGCTCTTCCTCAAGGACAAGCCTTCAGTAGGATGGTAGGAAGTTTCCAAAAACAACTTTCTGATAGTGCTCAAACAGCTTCCTCCAAACAGGAAAGGAAGAGAGAATCATAGGATCACAGAATCTTAGATTTGGAAGGGACCACAATGGTCATCTACTACATCATTCTGCCATGCAGTAATACACAGCCAAAGCACTCCTGAGAGATGTGCATTCAACTTCTGTTTAAAGACCACCCTTCAAGGCAATCTATTTCATTGCAAACAGCTCCCAAATGTAAAAAGTTCTTCCTACTGTTCAGGTGGAATCTCTTTTCTTCAATCCACCCAGAAAAGAGAGGAAAAGTTCTTTGAGAAGCAACTAAATTTGAAACCAAATGATCAGACAAAATGTAAGGAAGGTGTGTTTCCAGTTTCTTTCAAGGTTGCAGTAAAACAGACTCCCGTGTTGTTCACACATCAGAAAGCTAGCCACAGTGTCCACAAAACACAGAAGGGTCTATCAACATTTATTGGGCTATTGCACAAAAGGGAAGCCCTTTAGCAAGTCAGAGAAGCTCTGGGTTTCCAGCTAAACAGGTACCTGCTCAATGGAGCCCATAGCCTGTACCTGTCACAATTCGTCCCAGCCCTCTGCAACCCAGAGAGCAGTAATTTCCATGTTGGCTGAGTATGATGGGAACTGTCCAGAGAACACTTCATTACAGAGCGCTGGTCTAAGCCAATTACCATACATGGGACAAAACAGCTGTGTGCACTGGATACCACTGTGGGGGGGGGGGATCCACAGGCATAGAAAATAATGTGTTTCTCACAGGCAGGGAAACCTCAATTGAAGAAGTTTTAAAATGTATATTACCAAAGTCAGCTTTGCACATATTGGAATAACCCTTAGTTTGATATACTAAAACCATGAAGCAAGTTATGCAGCTATTCCAATCAGATAGATTATTTTTACCTGTTTGAGTGGACCCTACGCTGCTGCATTTCCAACCATGGACCCACGATGGTGGACCGCCCTATAACTGCTCCACAGAACAGTAGAAGGGGGCAGAGTTTACAACTGTGTCCTCTGGACTACTCCCCCTCATAGCTTTAAACTGTATCAACTATAAATCTGTGGAATGATTGGTGAAATCTGCCTGTGGTTGAAGACAGCATACAAGCCCCAAACCCATAGCCACGTTTCAATTAATATACTGATCTCCCCCACTTATCCAACAGGTTAGGGACTGGAGCACTGTCAGAAAATGGTATTGGTTGAAAAGCAGAACCCAAGTACTGTACCATAGGGAGCCTGAAGGATTTAGGGAGGCTCATTTGTTACTGACTACACATGTGCTATTTGCAAAGTCTCTCAGCTGGCTTAGTACCTTTTCCCCCCTCTCAGCTTGCTTTACAAGCAGTACACGTGTGTGACAGTTCCAAGCAAGTATCTATAGACAAGAAAAACGGTGAAAGAGCAGAGCCCCTGTTGAATTAATGGAACTAATGGAACTTGTCCTTAATTTGTGAGGTCAAAGAGACAGTGGTCAGATAATGAGGCATCAAAAGGCAGGGGCTTCCAGTAATGGCTTAATTAATCGCAAAGTACATATTCATAGGATAGTCTCATGAGTCTTACCAAGTCTCATGATTTTGAAGCTATGGCTCAGACAGACAGACACGTACTCTTATTCTAAATAAATATAAAATTATTCTAGAGATACCAAGAGGAAGACACACATATAAAAATATTCAATCACATGAGCCACCGCATACAGTCTGAAACAATATAGCCTAGATGCAGATTTGCCATCACAATGAAAACCAGGCCAAAGTCTGGATGTGACAAGAAGCACTTTTGGTGATGGCACCATAGCTCTGGAATTCTATCCCCAGGGAAGCTTGCCCAGTGAATACATTATAGCTGCAGACTGCCAAGTAACACACACTTGCTTTTCCAGTCTTTCATGCCCTGAGCCTGGTTGTGCTGTGTTTATAGTTATGCTATTGTAGGTTTTAACACTGCTGTTAACCTTTGTTTTGTTTTGTTTGTGGTAGTAGTTACAGGGTTTGGGAGCAATCCAAACTGCAAATGGTCTGAGCATCTCTCGTCATGCAAAGTCACAAAAGAAACAGTATCAGTAGAATAATGAACACTGCCTACGTGCCTATCTGGTCACTGATCAAGCACTCCTAATTTAATTGCATGTATGTATCTATGCAGTCCAATCAAAAACGTTAGATCATCTCCTAACTGGATGGCTGAAACCATTTTATCATTTCAGAAGGACTGTTTGTTGCTCTCTAGAAATATTTAGAGGTTGCTAAGGGTTCTTCGATTGCTGGAGGCTTCCCACTCCATCCGGGAGCACATATGCCTCGCGCTGAGCAAGCTCTTCCATTGCAAGAGTCCTCATTTCTAAAGCAGTACATGGCACCCAGCCCATGAACGTTATATAAGGGTTTTGGCCCAGATTAGCAAGCAGAGCTGAAAAAGCCTCTAGCACTGAGCCCAGTCCAGAAGGAAAGCGCCAAAGGCCAGCTGCCTCCACAACAAAGCCAAGGAAAAGTTAAGCATTGCCTCAAAGCAATACAAACACCACAGGGAAAGCCTTCCCTAGAAAGCTGGAGACAAAAGAGAAAGAAATTCATGCTGTGATATATTCTTGCACAGGGCATCAAAGGCATCACAACTTTGAAATCTGACCAATATATACTTTATGGAGAAATCACAGATACCACTTAAGATGAAACAAATTTTCTCAGGTTTAAAGCTGGATGTGCTTGATTTATGAGGACTACAGAGAGTTATAGGACTTCTCCAAGATTTTTCTGTGATTTGAGTAGCTACAGTGCCAAGAGCCATAAAAGTAGGAGAAGGCTGGGCAAAGTACTTACCTGGCAGGGGAGATACTGTAATCATTAAGCTCCTTTCTATTTACTTCTTTTTTACAATGTACAGCATCCAACTATTTTGGAGCTCTATCAATGAATATGACTAGCTATTTATTATGTGTTTATTATTTTACATGTCTGTTGTCTCTTTGAATTGAGATGAATACAGTAAGAACATTTTTATGTACACCGATGTCACTAAGTTTTAGCAATCAGAGTACCAAAGGATTTTTATATTTGTTTACTAATTATTGTAAGTTGTCTCAATTGCCTAAGCAAGGACCAACAAGGGCAAATATGGACCAAAGGCAGCCATCCAGAGGTAGGACTGCAGCTTTCCAAATCCCACATCACTAGCTATGCTGTATAGAGGGGAAAGGAGTTGCAGTGCAACAATTACTGCCAGCTAACTCAAGGGCTAGAGTTTGCTCATCTCTGAACAAGAGGGTTGAATACATATCTCTTGCATTGATCATCAGCATGAAAAGGTCACTGAGCTCAACTTCTGGACTTTATGGACAGGGAAAGCTATTAACAACTCTCATCTAAGATTGAAGCAACTTTAAGGACTAACAGACACCATAACAAGTTTTCAGGGACTGTAGCCCACTTCATCATCCTGCATCTGATGAAGTGAGCCCTGGTCTAGATTTGAACAGAAGGTTAGCTCTAGATCTACTGGTATAGTTCCGTATGGTTGACCATAGATCAGCATATTTCTTTGACTCCCAGTTACTCAACTAGAGCAGAAATGAAGACTCTTTCCAAAGGTGTATTCCTGAAATGAACAAACTTTGGGGTAACCAGGTTGTTTTCTGTTTGACTTAGAGCCCCATTCATTTCTGGTACTCACAATAACTACTTCGTTGATCCCAGGATTCTAGTTTCTTTTTTTAAAGACTATCCTGGAAGTTACCGTATGTTATAGTTTGGGGTGGGCAAGTGTGGGAGGCAAGGGGGCAACATTAGCTCCTCAGAAGACCTTTGACAACCCTCCACTGTAGCCCATCACAAAAAAAAAAAAAAAATCTGCTCCCACCCCCCTCCCACTAGCGCATGTTGGGGGATTTTTGTCATGTTTCGGGTTCTGCTAGCCAAGTTAAGGCCCAGGAAAAGCCTAAATATCCCAAAGGCACCAGATCCCATCTGACTGTGGAAGCTAAGTAGGTTCAGCCCTAGTTAGTACTTGGATGGGAGACCACCAACGAATACCAGGTGCTATAGGCTATATTTTAGAGGAAGAAATTGCCAAAACCACCTGTCAGTATTTGTAGCCTAAGAAAACCCAAGAAATTCATGGGGTCACCAGAAGTCAACGGGCAATTTGAAGGTGTGTACACATATACACACAGAGGGTTTTTTTTTTCTTTTTAACTACAGGAAATGACCAGAAGTTACCTTCTGTTTGATTCCTGCTCTCAAAACAAAATGGCCCTGGGTCCTCAGAAACATGGCAGAACACATCCTAGTGGGGATTTGGAGCTGGGGGAAAAAGTTTCTGTGTGTATGAACACTAGAGTGTTGTATGGGAGGAGTGCCTCCACAAGGTCTCTCCACTGCTCTCAGTACTCCTACTTCCCTTTGTCCTTAAGACACATCTTCATTCCTTCTAGATTCTGGATGTCCCAGACGGCCCCAGGGAGGCACCATAGACTCCTTGCTGCCACCAGTGGAGCACAGCAGTAACAGCTGGAGCAGCAGTTTCTAACTTCCAGGGCCTCTTTCCACAGCTGAGGACAGTTATCAGTTAAGCTTTGCATTGTGTGTGTTTGGCAACACAAAGGACAAATTTTGGAGAGACAAAACTGTGAAGGAGTTCCAAGTTTGTTTACTGAATTTATACCCCACCTTTCTCCCAAGATGAGATTCAAGGCATCTTACTGTAATTTAGAAAAGATTAAGCTAAAAAATTAGTTTATAAGTTATGAGAAGGGTGATACTAAGTCTCAGGACAACGCTGGAAAAATCAAGGGACTCCAGCAACTGCCCTTCAAAGAAAGGTTACAATGTTTGGAACTCTTTCACTTTAAAAAAGGTGAGGGGGAATGTGACAGAAGAGTAAAAAAAAGATGCACAGTGAGGAGAAAATAGGTAGGTGATGCTTTTTTTTCTCCTTTGTAATACTCCACCTAGGGTTACCAACTGAAACTGAATGACAGGAGATTTGGGGCTAACAAAATATTATAACTCAGAGTGTGAAGTTGAACTATGGAACTCGCTACCACAAGATTTTAAGAGGTTAAACAAGTTCATGGAGCATAAAGTTACCAACAGTTCAAAGCCAAGATGTAGTATCCATCTGAATTACCAACTGTTAGCAATCATGAGGAGAAGAGAGTGATAATGCTCATGGCCTCTTTATGGGCTCCCCAGAAGCATCTGCCTGGATGCTACCGGAATACAGTATACTTGATCTGATAGATTGTCAATATAATTCAGCAAGTGGCATCCTGAGTTCTTAGCAGGACTAAGGAACCAAAAATAGGAACCAAAGTCTGACATTCTTTGAAGTTCCCCTTCCCTTTTATAGTTGGCATTGGAGCATTTTCACTGAGCCATACAATTGTTTCTTCCTCTTCGCCTTCTATGGACACAACTCCACATGAAAAACACAGATGTCGCTCAGCCCACAACTCTCCCTCTCCAGCCAGTCTCAGCCCTGTGCTGTGAGACCTCCACTGCCCCACACTCAATCCTTGACCCTTTGTAAGGTAGTTCTGGTACCTGGGTAGATTTGTCGCTCATATGTGCTATGGCAGCTCCTTCAGCATCCCGGGGCCACTGACCCAAGAGGTAGGATCCAAGGACATTATCCAAGGAAGATGTCCGCCGCACTCTGGGAGGTTTGCTTCGGCTGGTCTTCTCAATAGGGCCAGCAGCACATGGAACACTAGCTGGACAGAAAGAAGGGGAAATATATGAGGCAAGCCAGCTCGTTCAAAAGCCACTGTCTAATCTCTTCCAGCAGGAGCAGCAGCTTTATCTCCTTACTCTCTCATGTGCCTTTGATTACTCCAAGTAACTCCAGGGAGGGCAGGGGGGAGAAACTTTTTACAAATAGCTGGAAATATCAGCTAGTTCATAAGAAGTATTCACTGGAGCCCACTTTTGGATTACAGAACTCTGATGTTGTGCCATATTCACCGGCTTGAGTTTCTGAGCCCAGTTCAGTGCCAATTTCAATCTATAAACCACTAAACAATCGTGGAGGCACCTCCTCACAAAACTTTCCACTTCCTTAAGTCTTTCAAGCAAGGCCCTTCTCTACAGAGCATTTTGATATATAGCAAATAGCACTACAAGATATGACCTTCTTTGCAGTGGCACCCAAGCTGTGCAACTGACTTCCCCAGGAAAGCTCATTTGTTGCCTCAGTCAATTATTTTTAGATATTTGATCAAAACATCACAATCAGGAAGCTCTGGTTCACAATAACTGAATACTCAACACTTTTTAAAAAGTGCTCTTAGGCTCCTGTATGTTTCTTATCACATCTTTATTGATTTGTTGTTTTATTGCTCCTGTTGGTTCCTTGGTGAACCTGTTTGTTTTAAGTGTTTTGCTGAATTTTGTTTTTGCTGCCCTTGAAGGCTGAAGGTTCATGTCACACACAGAGAATAAAAATATTTTAAAACAAACTAGACTCATTTCCTGCCACTGACCCCACCAAGGGCAAGTCTATTGGCTGGAACACAGATATTTTACTAGGACCAACAGCAAGGTTGTCAGGACTGCAGGACCTCTGGCTTTCCAGATGGTTAACAGTACAACCCCCACAATCCCTTCCCATTAGCCATGTTGGCTGGAGTTTCAGAGAGCTGCTCCAAAACATCTAGAGGGCCGAAGATACCACAGTCCTGTTCCAAATACTTCTTCAGCCTTGCTAGACCCACTGTATGTGCAGATCAGTTAGACATGTGCCCTTCTGTAAGGTCTGCCACTCCCACTTAAGATACAGATTAGGAACAAGTGGGGGAAGAGTTTGGCATGGCTCCAGTGGGTTTCAGAAAGGGAAAGCGCACAGGCATCCTTAGCAATCGAGGGCTCAAATACATTTTTGGACTCCAGCATCTGAAATGCAAACACAAAACTCGGCGTGAGAAGCCGCCCCTTCTCATGTCACTCAGCAGCCTTGGGCAACTCATGTTTTCTCTCTCCCAAATCTTCCTTGGAGGGCTAGAGATGAAATACAACATGAGATGTCAAAACACTCAACCCTTGGGGTAGAAATCTAATTGCATCTTAATATATTCATTTCCCAACAGCTTTTTAAAAAGAATGGTTTTACCTCCCTTATTTCTAGACTGTATGCTATAAGTTTGGCCCAATGATTTTGACCACTGCACCCTGGAGCCTCCCTACCACCGCAGAAAGCTTGGTAACTTTACAAATGTGCCTGACAAAACTATTATAATTGCCTGAAATGGTAAGCACAAGTCTATTTACAAATTATTTACAATGCCAAAGGCTGCAGCCACACAATCATATACTGCAAATATTTCTCCATCCCAGACTTCTACATGCACTGCCATAACATTTCTGGAAGCCAATCTTTAGGGTAAGTTTCAGTTCAGAAACCCCAAATCTAATCTTTGCTCAGCTGTGACTCATAGCTTAGTGGTGTACTGTGTCCTTCAAATACAAAATTAAAGTTAAAGATAGAGGTTAAATCCACAGCATCTCCAAATAGGTGTATATTGAGAAATGGCTCTTAGTGAATATACACAATCCTCAGTAAGATGGACCAAGACACTGTCTCACTTTAAGGTAGCCCCCTACATTTTCTCAGAACTCCTCTGGTACCTTCAGGCAAGTCACAATGCTTAAGCTTACCTTATATACTTATTATAAATAATTGTTATAATGCAGAATATGTCTTACAATTACTATAACACATATTGATTACTAATATATTTGCAGAAGTACCCATGTTCACCAGGCTTAGAAACCCCTTAGCTCCCTACTCTGGTATTCTATTTTTCTCTGTTCTTTCTCTTCGGTCTCCACCTTTCAACTCTTCTTCCCTGTTGGTAATTCTCTTCCTTCAGCCTGGTGCACATTCAGCTTTTTCCTCTGGTCATTCTTTTCCTTGAATCTTTCATCAAGTAGTACCCCGCATAATTGAAGTCTTTGGGGGCCTGGCAAAAGAAAGTATCACTGGAGCTACCTAAAGGCCCCTCTTGAGAAAGCCATATCCCAGGTTTGATAAAGTCTTTTTCCTCCAACAGTTTGGGAAGGTGAATGAAGTTTGCCACCTAGTGATTAAAGATGGTACAGCAGGCTATAGACAGAAGTCAATTAACTAAAATGAGTAAGATAAAATTAAAATTAAATAATTAACTTGGAAAATAAATTCACATCAATATGCACACCTATGCACTCACACCTATGTCAGAGTGGAATTGTCTAGGTTTTATAATCTTGGAGCTATGATGAGACACACATTATTATAGTATTATTGTAGATAATAATAGCAAATAATTATTAATAATCCTACATTTTATTATTAAAACCTCAAGAGGTATGCCAAAGTCAAGTCTGCCTTTGCCACTTGCATACTGGCTTACTTTGTGGTTAAGCAAAGGTACATTGCATGAGCTCAAACACATTTTCTATCTCATGGGCCATAAGCACAAGCAAATCAAACTCTAGCCACTACACCCCCTCCCCACCCAAAGTTGCCGCACTCCACCTCCAATAATCACTGGCCACACTGAGGCTGACAGGAATTGGACTGCTACAGCATCAGAAGTGACAAACATTCCCTATCCTTATGCAACATGAAGCTCATTACAGTCAGTGCTTCTAAATGTCACCTCCATTGCAAGGCCAACCCTTAAGACCAAACAGATGGTTGTAAAGCAAGCTATTCCGTGGGAAGCATTACGCACAGATTAAGAACAAAGATGCTGCTGGCCAAGAGACCACATTACCTTGTACCAACTCAGACCACTGGTTTATCTCTGCCTAAGAATGTCTGACAGTGGCTTTCCAAGTTCTCATACAGGCACATTTCTCAGCCCTGCTACAACATGGGATATGTTCTGCCTGCAAAACCTCAGAACTTGGAAAAATCCCAGAATCCCCCCGTCAGCATGGATTTCCCAAGCTCCGCAAAGTCTATTTTTGAATCCTGAGCTGTGCTCCCTCTTCTAAAACCTACCCAATGCTGTCTTTGCTCACTGCAATATTGGCAAAAACTATCAGCAGAAGCCAAAAGAGAACCACAAATTTCATTACCATCTAAGGAGTTCTGGACAAGAACATACATATTCACTGCAACTGCCAGTCATCTGTCAAAAAGGAAGGAAAACATTGGTAGTACTTTGGTTGCAGGACTCATTTCGACAGCAGTCTGAGCAGGAAGGGGTAAAAGTTGGTGAGAAAAAAATGATGCCTCACTCCCCCACCCTTGCTTTGCTGCCAAGGGGCAGGTCCAACAGAGCTGCACAAGCTCATGCTGGTAAGGGCTTGTGACAACACTAAAGATTACAAATGTCTCTCCACCACACCTTTAATATACCACAGGAGTATATTTTGAAAAGTGAAGATACTGAAAATAAACTTCAACAGCTATCCATCCCATATCCCTCCTGAGCCACTGTAGCATTGAGAAGAATACAATGCTTAAAAGAGAAGGTTGCCATTGCTACTGTAACTCCCACCACAGGTATTCCCTACCCACGCAGTTACTGCTCAGTTGCCATTTCTTGGGCCTTCTAGTTTTTTCACAGCTGTTCAAAACTTCCTCTCATTTGTTTAATGACTGCGAACCAGGAACAGAGGTTCCTTGCTGCAAGAATATTAACCACCCATTTCATATGGGAATAGGATATCATACAGATGATGATGAGTTAGCATTCCCTATTAAGCACTTATTAGCAAATAAGGAAAACACAAACAGCTTCTTAAAACCTTTTGGAAAGGTCCAATGAGCGTAATGTAATAACTCATATTTATGGATCATCTTAGCACTTCTCAAATGTAGCCTCTCAGTAAACTTTACACCATTCCCTCCTGCCCCAGTAACATGGATCAACATAACCCACATACTGTGGAGGGGGATTGAGACTGACAGAAATGAGAGTCACAAAAACCACCACCAAATGTGTGGTGGAGGCAGGAAAGCTCTGAAGCAATGAAGCACAGCTCATTCTCAACCATGACGCTCCAGGGTACTGCATTTAAGTAGAGAGAAAAAAATGCCAACTACAGCCCAAGGCTGGGGATTGTTTGTTTTTTATTTAAATGTAAATTAATATGCACTCGTAAAGCTGGGACCTCCTGGTGTGCTGCCAAGGCAGAGATTGCTGGCAGCTCCCAATTCAGAGCTCCTGACTCATAGCAGTACAGCAGCTATTTAAGGCTTCCCTTGACCGCTTGCTGATGGTGTTTGAGGGTCTATTTGAGACACTTGCACTGTTTCAAAAGAAGTGTCTGGACTTAAGAAGGTTCTGTTTCCAAGACTCTGCCCTTTATCCCTAGAGGTGCGGCTACTCTCTGGCCAAGGCAACCTGCACAACTCACAGAGACGCACAGTCCTAGCTGGAGACTGACAAAGTAAACCCTAGCCCATATAATTCACTGCCTGTGCTGAAGGAATCTGGAAAAGAATCAGTGACTGCTCAGTGTTAGCACAGCTGGGAAAAAAAACCCTGCAGCCCCACAGCTAAACTGAAGTGCTTTTCTGCTCATGTCAAAGCAAGGCAGCTAAAAATATACCCAAAGCAGCAAAACAATGCTTGCTGCAAGGCAAAGATGGCCTGTGGGAGAGGCAGAGGCAGGGTGGAGCGTCCTGTTTTCTGAGCAGCTCAATTATCAGCTGAGACCATTAGGGTTGGGACAAACCCAGCTCCACCTGGCTATATATCCTGGGACTGGCCCAAGCTCTGTTCACTCACTAAGCATCTTCCATCTGTGGTGTGTGAGGAGGTCAAAATGGAACTGCTCTGAGATAAAAGAACCGTCACTATCTCAGCCCACCAGTTTGGCAGCTGCCTCACATCTTCTCCTCCTCCAGCTGGGGCTGTTCTTTTTTAACTTGTTCTATTTGCATCCAGAACTAAGAAGAAGTAACAGCCTTTTGACAGGGGAGGCATGAGGTAAGGGTGGGCAATTACATGCCCTTTCTCCCTGTGAATAGCCCCAGTACATTACCTACCCTGAACAAAATACTGAGAAGCAATATGTGGCCCTCCACAGTGTTGTGGAACTACAGCTCTCATTATTGGTCATCCATACAATACAATCCATACAAGTGGCCATCCTGGCTGGAACTGATGGAAAATTCAGTTAACAATAGTTGAGGACTATGTGTTTCCCAGCCTTGGTGTAGCTGGAGCACTGCAGATTAAAGAGGTACACGAGGAGAGCGAAAGAGAGAAGCTGGTGAATTCCCACATTAATTTCTTTTCTGTTTACACTGTCAGCACAAGCACACATTTAAGTTATTGCTGCTTCTCTCAACTTTCTCCCTATGCCAAGAAGAAATAGTTTCCCTATGTTTTTTTTTTTTTTGCATTAAAGTACAGATTGCTCCATTCTCTATTTCAGGGAAGGGGGCTGTCCTCTAAATTGTGACTTTCTAGGTATAAGTATACAACTTCTGTACAAACTAATTCTGATCCACATACTGTGAATGGTATCATGAATAAGTATTTAGCATGCATACTAAGATTGGCACCAGGAGTGATTCACATTTAGGGCAAGAAGAGCTCAGGCTCTTGCATGTTTACAATGCACAGCCACTACCACCACCATCCCAGCATGTAATATTACAGCCTGGAAACATCTGTTTTTACGAAGCCAGATCTCCTCTCTCACTTGGAGGTGGTTAAGAAGCTGTTGAAAACTTCTCCTCCTTGGCAGACCTTGCAGCCTTCAGATGATCAGACAAGACTGTTCCTGTGGGTGTTTTATTTTATTATTATTGTTTTCTGCAATTGTGGCTTGGCACTTATGAAGTGTTAAGTTTTAAAAAAAACAGTCATCATAGAACAAAGGTGCAAATGTTACAGAAACCACAAGTTACAAAATGGGTCATGAGGACAACTAGTTTCAGTAATCTACATTAAGAAGATCAGAAGCTCTAATGCAAAGTCAGCTACAATTAGTAATCTACGGAAGTTTTCACCAAGTGATGAACCAGATGGTTCTTCTATAGTGGTTTCATATTGTATGCCACTTTGTCTTGTATGTTTAAATGGGGATGTAGAGAAAAGATGAAGTCTCACATATTAAAAAAAATATTTTATTCCTCCAGTTAGCCCAACGCATTTCAGCCTACTAATATTTAATGGTCTTCTTCAGGCCATAAAAGAGAAAGGAAAGAAAAGGGACAATGCATACACAACAAAAACTAGAACAGCACAAAAGTTACAATTTGCTATATCAATTATGTGTGCATATATCTTACATAAAAAGGCGTGTGAAATGCCTCAATTCTAAAGGCACTTATTAACCCAGATAAACTTTTATGTAAAATATATGCACATATAATTGATAGTGCAAATTATAACTTGTCTCCTGTTCTAATTTTTGTTGTTTATGTGTTGCCCTTTCTTTTCCTTTATCTTTTATCAGCCCCTTACCTCATAGCCCAAAATTAATTTATGATTTGTGCAGCTCAGGCTTAACAGCACTCAAGAACTGTTCCTGCATTGAATTCTGAGATCAACGAACTCTAAAGGCTAGAAGGACTTTTCATGGGTCTGTGACATGTTATAATGAAATTTGCAGTCAACAACTGTGAATCTCAAGCAAGGACGAATGCTCAGTTACCAAGCAAAGTTCACAAAAGCACAAGGAACTCCAATAACGGGCAAAACTTTACAGTGTCATTAATACTTGTTATGTCAGCCAAGGACATAACAAGTATTAATGACACCGTAAAGTTTTGCCCATGTAAACTAGATATGATAATTATCAGAAAACTGTAAGCTCCGTATTTGATACCCAGAGTAACAGAAGATACAATCATGAATTTACCCTGAAGAGGCTGATCACTTCAAAGGAGACATTATAGTGGGCTCACATTCCAGGTACCATGAATTCTAGGGTGACTGCTGCTAGACCTTAACTCTAGGCAAATCTTCACCAACCTGGAGGCATCTACTTGTTTTTTATTGTAACTACACATGGCCAAAGACCAAGGATTATGGAATCTATAGTCCAGAACACCTGGGAACCAATGGTTCTCCACACATGCAATGGTGAAAACATCCAGGTCATAGCAAAGATTTACCACTTTGACTTTTCCCCCCCAGAGTCTCTTTGCAGAAGAAGAGCCAACATTTGCTCACAATATAAAGCTCTGTTTCACCAGTTCCATGCAGCTATGTCCACCCACACTGATGCACAGTGGAATTTTGTCTTTCAGCATCCAAACATTTTCACTCTGCCAAGAATACGCCTAGTGTGCTCCATTTATCACTGATCATCCCAACCAAGTCACACACACACACCGTGCCAAAAAAAAAGCCCAGCCAACCTGCCTGGTACTTCCAAAAACAAAAGCTTTTACTTGCTGACTACTTGGGCGAGTGTGCACAGCACCTAGGCAGCAAGAAAACTATTTGGCAGAGATGCTCCAATGAAAAGTCCCAGATCTAGATGGATGAGTCACCTCAGTTTTTAACAGCAAGTTCCTAAAAAGTGAAACATCCAATATTCTGTAAACTAGGGAGTGGAAGAAATTCTCCCTTGCCCTGATGAGAAGAGGAATGGCTGCCAGTTACTGGTCAGGCCCAGTCTCAGCTCTATACTTTACTATTTTCCAATAACCTACTTTCTACCAGCTTATTAGCCTGTAGAGACAAGTTGACAATTCTGTTGCTCTGTAACAGGATCACTGGTTTTCAGGCAGAAACCTAAAGCCCCCCTGGTTTATGGCAAGGGATCATAGTGGCAGCTGTTGTTGTGTGCCTTCAAGTTATTTCTGATTTATAGCGACCCTAAGGAGAACTTATGATAGTGTTTTTGGGAGCTGAGTGTGTGTGTGATGGGCCCAAGGTCACCCAGTGACCATGGCTAAAGGGGAAATCAAACCTTAGTCTCCAGGGTCGTAGTCCAATACTCAAACTACTACACCACACTGGGCAGCTGTTATACTCAGATTCCATTTCCTGCCCCTTAGGAATATGGAAATACAGCAGAATGGCCAGGGAGGAACACAGAAAGGTAACTCTCCATCCAAACTGTGGAACTGAGGAGTCCAAATGAGTTACTTTAACTGGGCAACAAATGAAACAAGGATGGTTTTATCTTTTTCTCAGCAGGGGCAAGTTCAGCCCCAGAACAAACACATAAGGCTACCTCAGTGAACAATGAAGCTCCCTCCACTGGCCTGGCTGGGACACACTGCCATTTGGTTTTTTCCTCTTGAAGAACTGTCTCTGTCCAACAGCTACTCCACCGGGCTAAGTCAGCAGGAAAGGCAAGACAGCTCAGCCCCTAGTGTCAGATCAATTGCCATTCATTCTAGGAGGAGAGGAGCCAATCTCCTATAATTCCATTAAGAAGTTTCATTCGGCAACACTGGGAAAGAGTTTATTTCTTAAATATATTTCTAACCTACTCTGCATTTTAAAAAAAACCTCAGGTCAAGATACAATCAAGGGGAAAAAAGACTAAACACACAATGCTGGCTGATATCTTTATTTTTTCCCCCCCATGTATTTATTAATTTTCCAAGAAATAAAGATTGTTTCACATTCGTACCAGTATACTGTAAAAAAGAAACATTATGAACTACAATTCATGAAATGGTCCAATACATATAATAACACTAGAAACAAAACACAAAGAATGCAATACCAATCAATAACTAGAAACGACCAGTTCAATATGTCCTTCGTGACTTTTTCGATGATATCCTCTTAACCCCTTTTGCCCTGTTCTGTATCTACTGTTCCACTAAACAAGGTTATTGTTCCTTATGAATATATACACATAATCAAGTGTTCTGAACAATACAAAGGATAAGTAAACAGCATAAACAATGTAAAGAGACCCCCCCCCCCCACTGAGAAGAACTCAGCTACTGAATTTTTTTTTTAAGATTCTTTTTACACCTTCCTAAATAATATGAGAGGAAATAGCTAAATAGATTCGGAATATGTAAAAACATAAATGCGTTGACCAAGATATTGTAATGCATTACACTGGAATGACTGAATTTACCTTATATCACTATAGATCATCATACCCTGTACATTACACAATTATACACTGTCTTTTATACAACCTATCTGGAATATATAATCAACTCCCAGTGCAAGAATTAACTTAGAACTTTTCCACAATTTAACTACTTGTCTTGTAAACCAAGAATACTTCTTTAACTATATCTAAGTTTCCTTACTTAACATATCACCACAAAATTCCAACCTCACATAGCGTTTAACAAATATCTGTGCTGTCACAGTTTCCTATCTTTTACTTTGTTCCTTACTCTTTTCAATAGGAATACCTAGTATCCTAAGTGGAAAAATTAACTCTGGAATTATAATAATCCTACTATCAGCACTTCTTATCTTTTTACTATTTAGATTTAGGTATTGTTGTCTCATTACCATTCAAATCCATCAGAATTCCCTATTTCATTTTTCACATAATCCACAAACGATTGTCAACCTTTAAGGTATTTCCTGCTCTTTTTCTGTTCTAACATATGAGTAAGTTTGTCCATTTCAGACAATTCTAATAGTTGGGATGGTATTTTTTTCCCCAGTATCTAGCATAAACAATTCTTGCCGCTACTATCATATGTCAAATTAGCCATTCCCCTCTTTTTTCCAGTTTGGTTCCTAGATTGAAAATTCCTAAGAGGAAGAACTCAGGTTTTAAATCAATATTTGATTTTAAGATTCTTTGCATTATGGATCTTGTGCTAAACCAATATTTTTGGGCTCTGCCACACCTCCACCACTGATGGATAAATGTGCCAATTTCTCTATCACATTTCCAGCAAATATTGTTAACATTCTTAAACATCTTTGCTATTCTGGCTAGAGGTAAGTACCACCTGGACAGAGTTTTTAATACATTCTCTTGGAGATTGTAAGACCGCATATGATTGATACTATGTTTCCAAACCTTTTGCTGGCTGACATCTTTATTAAGACCAATCAAAATGCCACAGAAGCAGGCACACTTTCAAGTCGTCCAGAACTTTTCCATAGGCTATGTGGAATCAAGAGTAGGCAAGGGGCAAAGTAGCAAAAAACCCTGAAGGTTAGGGCCAGATGTTGTGGGCATGGAGTCTTCAGTTAGACTTGTTCATAAGATAAGAGACTGTGGAGTGAATGATACACTAGTAAGTTGGATAGATACCTGGTAGGACACCCTGGGATACAGAATAAATTGAGCTAGCTGCCATTTCTGAAAGCGCAAGGACTGATTGTGACTCATGAGCTTTGCCCCTTTGTCTTGGGTGGAAAAACACAGGTTCCTGAGCTGGCACAGAGTAGGAACACAAAGAAACAGGATAGCGTTTATATAAGCAAAACTAGCGATAACTTTTATGTGGTGCACTGGGTTAAAACATCAACGGAAGCCAAAAGGTGAGTCTTGCCTACTGGTTGGGAAGGATGGAACCCTCAGTGAAGAATCTCTTTTCAGGCAATAGAAAATCTTCTCCTGGTGGAAAATTCATATTCATAACTTGGCTTTAACTGACTTCTAAAAACCTAGTTAAAGATTAGTTTAAAACAAAATCAGAGCTACCACACACAAACCATCATCAAATAAACAATGTTAAGTCAGAGGCAAGGTATGTTACTAAGACCCCAAACTTGGTTAAATAGATGTGTCTTAACTTGGTATCAAAATGGTACATAAATACCAGCACTGATACCAAGCAAGCATTAGTGGGGAAAACATTCCGCAAACAGGCTGCCAGAGCAGGAGGCTGTTGACATCTCATTCTACTTAGTTCTCTCTTGTATGTTTCTAAGATTAAACCATTATGTTAGACCATACACAGCCTTGTGTACTTCAGAGGAAAGGTAGTATATGAAAGTAGCAAACTGCAGTGTCCATAAGTTAAAGCATCAGATTTAAGAATGAAAAATAGACACAACTAAGTCTAGTAATTCATTTTGAGCAATATGAGAAGACCATCTTGAGCATGTTCCAAGTGCCTTCCCAAGGAAGCACAGCCATTCCCACATATTGTAGATTTTTGGAAGCACATAGTGGAAACTTGAGTACTAGAATCTTTGTTTACGCAGAACTGACTATGTTATCAAATTTTCCCTTGAACAGGTGTACGAAAGCTGATGCTTTGCAGAGGTATACTGATAGCCCCCAAAAGTTGCAGCCAGCCTGGTGAATAGTCAGAGATTCTGGGTACTGTAATGCAGAGCAAAAGGTGGGTAGGAAAAAATTTCCTATTTCTGCCCCCAAATGCTGAGGTCCCTGAAAGAAGGGCAAGTAACTCTACCCATATGTCCTCCTGCAGGCTGCATCCTCCTTCACTGAAGGTCATGGGGCCATTGCGGTTTTAACAAGCCTGATTAAGATCCAGAATATGCAACAGCAATAGTTCATACACCAGATTTCACAGAATTATTTTCCTTATGGAATAACTAAGCTCTCCATTCTTCTGGCACAAAAGTCTGATCAGGATCTCAACTCTGTATTTAAAAACTGTCAGTAAGCCAGATTTTAAGCCATCTGTGCAATGATCGTGCCAGACAAGACAACTTGGTTTTTACCCTAGCACACTGGAGGGTATTCCAACTGTAGAAATGAGTGAATTGGATATAAGATGCAGGAAATAAGTTGACAGATTTTTTCCAGTTCACAGAACTGAAGGAAATTAATGAGTGGCTCACGGAGCCATTTTATTCAACTGAGATGGAGACAAGGTCTGCATTTTCCAGCTTGGTGAAAAACAAGACCATGACTGAGATTATAGCCTCCATCACAGCTACTCCACAACTATATACCAAACTTGCCTACTCAGAATCTAATGCATCAGCAAAAAGCAGAGGACTGCCTAGCATCTATTGCTCATCTTTCTCTTGTTTATCTGGTAAGAAAAAAACCTCTATCTTCCTTAGACAGAAAACAATGAAAGCAGAACTACAAGTTCTTCAGAGATCCACATTATGTAAACTTAACATTTTGAGTCCCAGGAGAGGGGGCAGCTTTGGAAAAGAAAGGTGCAACAGAAGAGTGCCAGCAGATAGAACAGCTCAGCTCCTTCCCCTCTCGCTGCCTCTTTATTTGAGAGCTGCCCCTTTAAACTGCTTTTCCCCCAAGACCTTCCCTAGTGTGTGAGCAGGAAAGGCCCACAAACATTTCAAGACAGCTGCAGGGTAAGCATCCTAGTACAGTTGTATAGAGAAAAAAAGTAAGCATACCCTACGCCCAGTATTTTAAATCCCCCTGGTAAATATGCTCTACTGTGGGAGGGAGAAGAGGGAGAGAAATGCTGTTAGGCCTTCGTCAAACACTGGCATATAAGGTAGACCTGAGAATGTAATCTCTGCCCAAGCCAACTTGCAGAGGCAGAAATGTATGTTTACAATGTTTGTGAGCTTCTTTAGCACTGCTGCAAGTTAGTCTGTGGATACGTGCTCAGCAATGAGTTTTAAACCATTTTATCTACAGACAGACGTCATTGTGTGCCTTCAGGTCATTTCTGATTTATGGCAACCCTATTGTGGGGTTTGCCCTTGCCTTCCTCTGAGGCTGAGTGCATATGAATTTCCCAAGCATACCCAGTGAGTTTCCATGGCTAAGCGGGGATTCAAACCCTGGTCTCCCAGTGTCCTACACTCAAACCACTACACCACACTGCCTCTTCAAACACATATAGTAAGATAGATGAACACAAGGACTGAAAGCCACCACTTTATTCTGTATGGTCAATCTCAACTCCTCTTCAGACAAAGAGGCATGCAGATGTGCAGACTCAGGATTGCCCCACCCACACACACATCGTCAGCCAAGGAGACCGCAGCTCTAGAACAGAAGCATTTGGTTAGATTTGCTCTCTGTGGCTGTTAATTGAATGCATGGGGGAGGGGAATCTCTCTACCTGTTTGTCCAGAATCCTCTTTTTACAAAGTAGAGAGCATAAATACAAACTACTATAGCTGCAGAGACTGGGACCACAGGTAGATGTGTAACTTAGCCCCACCTACAGTAATACCATGCAAGCACAAGTGTACAGGCTGCCATCTGGCCTCTTGTTTTAATAAATAAACATAAACATTCAACTGTGGAGAGAAAGGAGCAGGCATGCAGTTCTGAAAGTAATACTACTGGACAGTTAATTGAAGGAAGATTCCACATAATCTAGGGTAGGTCAGCTGGCAATTAGCCAGAACTGTGTCAAATATCAGGGTAGTTCTTTTATGACCTGGCTGTAACAAAGCATTTCACCAATTTTATGTTTGGTTAGGGGGCTCGTTGGCAGCTGAAAAGATGTAGTTATCACATGGTGATAGGGAGCTGGCGAATGCCTATTTCTCTGCTTTCAAATTATCTAGAGGGCCAGCATCAGAGATGGTAGGGAGGCTTGCTAGAAAGAGAAGCGAAGAAAGGGCACCAAGAATAGAAAAGCTTTTCATGTAAGCATTTGATACCATTTTCATCCTTGTATAGGGCAGGCTTTTCTGCTTATTTACAAAAGAAAGTAGTACTGCATGTACAGCTTTTGAAAAAAGGGAGTTGGTGTGGGCCGTAGCAGAAAGGTGTGGAGAATTGTATTTTCCAATTGAGATTTTTGGCCGCAGGTCTCCAGGCGCAATAGAGAATGAAAACATTTTTTTCTAAAGCCATACTTTCCACCTGAGTTAAACAGTGGGAGGGTCTGGAAGGTTAACAACTATCCCAAAGATTAGGGTAGCAAGAGATTAATGAAAAGCCCAAAATTGGAGTAGGTCAAACTGTTTTAATAAGTGAATTAAAAAACCGGGAGAATGTAGCAACTGGACTTACATAATTTAAAGCATCATCACCCAGAGGTATGTTCAGTTCTTTGACACGAACTCCTTGTGTAGGATGGAATTTAAGCAACCAATAAGTTTCCCACTTCACTCTCCTTCACTCTCATGCATTTTGCCTTTACTACTTTTAAAAAAGTCAAGCTTCCTGTGGCAAGAACTATTATCAAGTTAGGCCAGATCCTGTCTTTTGGGAAAAGTAATTTGGCAGCCAGTTTTCTTCCTCTGACTACAGAAGAGTTTTATCACTAGCAAAAACCCTCCCCATTTATCTTATGAGAGCAAAGACTTGTTGCCAACAGCCTCTAATATTTCCAAAAACAGCAGATAGGATTTCCTCTTCCCCATTTCCATTCTTACCCTTCATGGTTATTAATCACCAATTTGGAAGTGGAAGGGAACTCAGGGCTTGGAAAGATTCTTATTTTGAACTGCAATTCCCAGAATCTCCCAACCAGAATAGCCAGGGGGAGGGGATTCTGGAAGTCATAGTCCAAAATTGAAAACTTTCCCAGGCTTTGGGGGAGGAATTGCTGCAGCCTGACAGTTGTCAAAGATGTGGAAGTCATAAGAATTTTAGAAGGGTAATTGCAGAATCCACCCAAGGGTCAAATGCCTCAGTTCCTCTGTGGCTGCAAGGTCAAACTGTAGAACCCACACATGTTCACTATGGAGGCAAACTGCTGAGCTCAATCCTAACTCATCATTTTGACACAGAATGCATGGATCTGTTTCTCCTCTAACCAACCACCACCGGCTCCCTCAAGCCAAAATAGGCACAGCAGCAGATAAGCAGCTTGACAGCGGAAGTTGTGGGGACTGCTCACACCCAGTTCCCTCCCTGTTCCTGTACAGCTCCTTCACCCATGCTGGAACAAAAGCACAGCCTGAGCCTATTTCATCTGTCAGCACTAGCTACAGAAACCCACAGAAAGTATTTGCTACTTGCTCCAGATAAGGTCAACAAAGCTCTGCACAAGTAAAGTAATTATTTTGGGTTGTGATTTGGTAGCCAACACAATTCTTAACCATCATTTCCAAAATCTCATATGAGTCATGTTGACAGGAGATTTCTGGGAGTTGTAGTAGTGAAAATGATCAAAATGATCTTATTCAAGTTCAACCTACACACACCGTGCAAGACAGACTCTGACAACATGCTCAGTGAAAGGAAGCTGCAAACAAACTTCACATAAGAGCTTAGTACCTGATTTTCTATCTCTCTATATCCCCTTATTTCTACCCACTAAGCCTGAAATTTAAATACCTTCATACGCCTACAAGGCAATTCACATACTTTCTCTGGCAGGGCAACAAACACTTTTTGCAAATATAATCATTTGTCAAGGCCCTTAACTAAGCAAGGTAGTTTTTTTTTCCAAGAAACACCACCACAAAATCTCAGGACTGAACCAGTGCATTAACATAAGCACTGGTGATGGAATTTGATAATGAAAGGGTAAAATGGGCAGACCAGACTCTGAATCCAAGGGATCTTTTCTCATTGAAAACAGATGACTTTTACTAGCCTCTTTACCTTAGCAGGCAGCCAGGCAAACTCTAGAGATCTATATCTTATAACACAGTAATCTTTTGTCAGAGCTATACGGATCTCTAAATGAATCCCACTCTACCACCACCTTCACCAGTTCATATGTAGAATCAAGAAGAAAACATAACAAATGGGTGCCTAAATTCCAGATGGGCTATGCATAGTGTGTATGCTGTAAAAAAAACAACTAGAAGAGTAGGAGCAATACAGATGAGTACTCCACTTCTATTTCACATCTTCATTCTTCAAACAAGTTCACCCCTCTCGAACCCAATTTCAGTTGGTTCAGTCTGCTGGCAACATGTTAGTTTGATGCTTAGCTTTTTACATCATCTAGTCTCATGAATGACAAAAAAAATCTACACTTACATATTCCTCTTTAAAGCAAATAAGCACATGGCCTTAATTCAAGCCATTTGTTCATGGGAACATTACTACTCAGGGTCCCCCGCTGACTTCCCTAGGACACATCTGTCCACAAGAGAGCAAGAGGCACTCCACACCAAAAACTAAAGACACTACTGTCTTTCTAGAACAGAGCAAGACAGGGTGTGTGCACATGCATTCAACAAGGGTGCAAGGAATTAATAGAAAGCAGAGGAGAATTCCAGCAATCACTCACTCCGCAAGACTTTACAGAACACATCCTTGTTGGAATGGACAGGAGGATGTGATTGTGGCCATAAATGTATTAGCTACTCAAAGTAAGACACTAAATTGCTATTCAAAATTCATCTTCCCCAAAAGCATACTTACTTTTCTAGAAGAAATACAATTCAGTTCAAAAGGTGTAGTGTAGGTATACAAGAATTTTCCATAAACCATATTGGATTTTGACTGCACAACAGTATATCTAGATAAAAAATTTTAGCAGCAATATTCTAAACAAAGGACACACACATAAGGAATTAAATGGAAAGTAGGTAGGCCTTGGAGTAGGTTGGACAACTATGATCTTTTAGGTGTTTTTGGCTTAGAGTTCCCATCAGCCCTAGCATGCATAGCCAATAGTGAGGGATTCTGTGAGCTGCAGTCCAGAGATCTCCAAAGGGCCAAAACTGCCCTTTCCTGCATTACAGCAGGACACCAGAGTAATTTATATGAATTCTGGACATAACATTGCACTTTACTAGTTGACAACTGGATCATTTTCAGCTGCCAAGGAAAGAAGTTTAATGTAACTAGTAATTGAACAGCCACTAATTAGAGGCCATCATAGTTACTGTGCTGTCCAGTGGAGCTTAGCCAAGCTATTGCAAATGACTGCCGATCAAGAACAACATATACCCTTTTATCAGCCAGCAATCTGGTTTTATTAATTTCCCCAAAGTAAAAAAATGAAGTAACTCAACCAATACACCTAAGTTAAGTAGTAAATAACAAATGTCCTAATCGATTGTACATCTTCCAATTCTTATAGATGCTCATGATGGATACCTTGTTTTAAAGCCAACCCTGCATTTCATATGGTTAGATGACAGTTCACTGAGACTTCTTCATTAATTTTATAGACAATTATACGGTGACTTTTTCAAAAGATGCAAATGCTGTTTCAAAAATGTTGATTTGGCAGCTAATTAAAAAACCTTGCAAAGCCTCAGCTTCTCACAAGACCTTCACTCTCTTTGCCAGAAAACTGAGTGCCAAGACTAACATACACAGATGAACAATCAGATATACTTCAATGTACTATCTAGCCGACTTTGAAAATGAAGCAACAGGAACAACCTTAACCTTTAGTATTTGGTGGGTGTATGCTTGAATGAATACATGAATTTCTGTAGGAGTACAATACAAGAGAACTATTCACTGTTTTCATTGTTATGTGTTGTGGGGCTTCAAATGCAGGAGGATAAGTTTAGACTCTCTGCTCAAGGAGCCTGCAGAAAGTATTTAGGCACATGAGGCACTCAGTGTGATTAAACAGATGCCTCTCCCTCCTCCCCTTTAAAACATATGTTAAGTCAAGCAGAGCACAATTAAACTTTGTGTATTCCTCCCCATAGAAAAGAAAGCCGAGTTCATCTTCCTCAGATATGACAAGCAGTGGCTTACACACCCCTGAAGAATTCTTAGGAGAACTGCAAGTCCGAAGTTGCCACAGTGAAAATAAATCCTTCACTCCAGTTCCTAACTTCTACTGGTGAACCAATCATGCAACTGTAAAGATAGTTTTAGTTTCTTTTCTGCTGTTTGCAAGAGATCACCTGTAAGAGATCACCTAAACAGACTAACAATTTTCTCTGCAAAGGAACACTGACAGAGGAAGAGCTAGCATTGAATCAAATTATTCGCATAAGGTTGGCCCTCAGAAAAGAACTACACAGTAAAAATATAGCACATCGCAGCACTGAAGTGAGCCAAAATGCAACAGAAGGATAAGAGGGAGCTGCTCCCATTCTAAATTACATGGGGTGCCGTGGAGCCATCCAAATGTTGGCCTGTAATTTTCATCACCCCAACCAGCACAGCTGATAGAGATGAATGGGTGGAGATTGCAGCCTAACTACACTGCAAGGGCCTCAGGTTGACCACTCCTGCTCTACCCCCTTTACACTGTGCCTCCTGCACCAGGAATCAGGACTATATAATAAACACTTTTCTTTCCCCTTTACCACATGATGTTGGACTGCAGCTCTCGCCAGCCCTAGCCAGGGCAGAAAGTGATGAATTATGGGAGTTGTAATCCAAAGACATCTGAAGGCCCACAGTTTTCATCCTTCCTCCACAAAAACACTTTCCTGTTTGCAGTTTTTTCCCCTCTCCCCATTTCAGAACACATCAACTGCCCTTGCTATATAATTTCAGCCTGGTTTTTCACATTTACTTTTTTGGGACTGCCATCTCGCTTCCCCTGTTCTCAGACATTTGCAGAAGTTTCTTATTCCCCCTGCCAGTTCAACCAGGACTCATTTCCATATGGTCATTTCTAGCCTTGAACTTCTCCCCATCTTACCTGATCCATTTTCTTATACATCAGTTAGCTGCTTGCCTATCTTGGGCATATCAACTCCCTTTAGCCAAATTCTCCCCTGCACTTCTTTTTCCCCAGACACACAAAAGCCTTTTCCAAAAAGAGACTCCATACTGCTATGCTTGTATTCTAACTGATAAGTGCACCATATATTTACACAGCGCCACTCATACTATGCAGCCCCTTCATCTCCATCATTACTCTTTCTCCTTCCCCACTCCTCCACTCTGGATCAGCAGGAATTGTCAGCCAAACCCCCTTCTCGTCTGAATATTAGCTGGCTCCGCCACAATCCGCGCACTCTGATTTTTTTTTCCTAGCCCTATTATACACAATTTCATTCATCTAGAAGAAAAGGGCAACATGAGTTCTCTGCTGCTTACCTGGAACTACATAACCCTAAATAATTAGCCTTTGTGGGCAAGCTAGGGATAATTCCCCTTCCATATACTGATCTTTCCTCAGTCCCTTGTCTACCCCCACCTTCACCCACACACTGGCAGACCAACCTTCAGCTCCTCACCTCACCAAGCTGCATCCATGTGCCTTCTATCCACAAGACTTCCTTAAAACCAAGGTTTTGAAGAGTTGCTTTTTTTTTTTTTACTACAAGTTCCAGAATATTGGGCCACCATGCTGACAGGCTTTGCCAATGGGTGGGTGGTTCTGGCAGTTGCACCCCCCCACCACCACCAAAACAAAACTTTCCTGACTTCTCCTTATAACCCTTTCCCAAATCCCCTCTCAGGCCATTTCCACACTAGACCATTATAGCACTATTATTCCACTGTCAACATCCTACGGAACTCCAGTTTGCAGTTTAGGGAGGGGCCTCTGAGGATTCCATAGGATGTTGACAGTGGAATAATATCATTACAGTCAGCCCTCCGCATTTGTGGGTTTTACTTTTGTGGATCTGATTACTCACGGATTATTTGCTGTCCCTTCTGCTGCTTCCCTATGCCATTTTCAATAGCAACTGCAAGCCTCAGGAGATTCAGAAACTGCAAACGAGGCTTGTAAGTCCCTATGGTGTGGGGCAGCAGTGGAAGTCGCAGTCAGCCCCACCAGCCACCCACTTCTGCCTTGTGAAGGAAGCCTGATGCCTCAAAGGAATCCACGGTGGGTTGAACATGGTGATCATACTTTTTTGCATGTTAAATATGGTCTGGGAGGGCCTGGAGTTATTCACGGGTCTTTCACTTTCATGGCAGTTCTGTGCCCCTAACCCTAGCAAATGTGGAGGGATAACTGTACAGACAGATCCTCCTTCAATCCCTTATCTACCCTCACTTTTATCCACACACCGGCAGACCAACAGTCATCTCCTCACCTCACCAAGCCCTGCTCCCTATCCTCCACCCGTGTGCCTTCAACCCGCAACACTTCCTTACAAACAAGCTTTTGAAGAGTTGCTTTTTCTAAAACTACAAGTCCCAGAATCCTTAGGCCACTCGTCTTGGCTGCCGAGTGGATGGTTCTGCCAGCCCCCCAAAACGAAACTTTCCCGACCTCTCTTTACAACCATTTCCCAAAACCCCTCTCTTTACAGCACAGGATACCCAGGCCATTTCCGCACTAGACTGTTATAGTGTTATTACTCCACCAACAGCGCTATTATTCGACTAGTATTCCACTGTTATAGCGCTACGATTCCACTCAGGCCCCTCCCTAAACTGCAAACCCCAGGATTCCATAGGATGTTGAAAGTGGGATAATAAAGCTATAACAGTCTAGTGCGGAAGTGGCCCCCGTCAGAAACTTGCCACCACTGCCATTCAGTTCTCTCTCTCTCTCTCTCTCTCTCTCACACACACACACACACTTACTGCTTCCATATTTAACCCCCACAAAAGAACATGAAAGGCATTACACGGAGAGCCGCACACCTCTGCACACGCCGGGGACCGAAACTTCCCCCTTCCCCACGCCCACACCCCCTTTTTCACCCGGCCTCCCGCTTCCCCCCAAACCTGGGGGCCTACTGCTTACTCCGGCTCGCCCCCACACGCCCCTCCTCTACCCCACTCCGGTTACCTGCCCGGCCCCCATCTCCGTTCCGTCGGTGCTGCAGCTGGAAAGGGACGGTGGCCTTGAGCGGCTGCAGACCGCCCCGGCAATAGGAAGAAGTCCCTGCGGCCATCTCCCGCTGCCCACCCTCGCATGGGCGAGCGAGCCAAGAGGACGACTCCTGCCGCTTCCCCTCCCCAACAGGTCCCCTCAGGCGAGGTTGCCACCGGGAGGGAACTCCGCGCCCACCGCCCTTCACCCCTCGCTCTCCCACCGACAAGTGACGGATTCACTCACGGGATGCTCCCTCCCCCCTCCAGGGGACGGATTTTCAAGAGGCAGGGGCGGGGCTTCAGCCAGCCGTCTCAGCTCATTGGGTGGGAGGCGGGACTTTAGGCCCCGACTCTCACGTGGCCTGCGTACGCTCCTCCTCCTCTGTCCACTTGAAGCCTTGGCTGGCAGGTTGGTTCAATGTGTGCAGTGTGGGAGGAGGAATTGCTGGTGGGAAGGTCGGTGGGTTGTTTTTATTTAGCAGACCAAGCCGTCTTTGGTTTGGTTACGTGCCTTCAAGTTGCCTGTCCTATTGTGGCGACTCCATGAATTTCATAGGGTTTTCCTAGGCAAGGAGTACTCAAAGAAAGCCATTGCATTCCTCTGAAATACAGCCGACAGCACCTGGTCCATTTCCACACTACACTGTTATAGTGGTATTATTTCCACTTTCAACATCCTGTGGAATTCTGGGGTTTGTAGTTTACTGAGGCCAAAGGGCTCTCTGCCTAAGAATTCTAAATGCCCCTCCCTAAACTGCAAACCCCAGGATTCCATAGGATGTTGAAAGTGGAATAATAGCACTGTAAAAGTGTAGTGCAGAAATGGCTGTGGTGTTCCCTTGTGGTATCCCTTCCACCTGCTAACCAGGCCTGGCTCTACTTAGCTTCCTTGATCGGATGGGACCTGGTGCCTTCAAGTATTTAGGCCCACTTTGTGTCTATGTGCCTTCAAGGTGACTGTCCTATTGCAGCGACCCCATGAATTTCATAGGGTTTTCCTAGGCAAGGAATACTAAAAGGAAGTTTGCCATTGCATTCCTCTGAAATATAGCCTACAGCACCTGGTGTTCCCTGGTTGTGTCCTTTCCACCTGCTAACCAGGCCTGACTCTCCTTAGCTTCCATAATCAGATGGGATCTGGTGTGTTTGAGTGTTTAGGCTGGCTCTCTGATTTATTTAGAAGTTCATATAGACTGATTGTGCTGAGACACTCACACAGGTTGCCCAACAAGGGAGAAGGGTGACATGTTTCCCCAGAGAAGTCAGAACATCTCCTAGAGAACATTTAAGATATCCAGCATTTAAGCATAGCTTGTTGCTGACTGGTAGAATTTCCCTCTCTGCGTTATTCTGAAAGGGTTGCAGCAGAAAGAAGTGAATGGTATAACTCGAGTTTTATCTCACATAAGAAAATGTACACGTTTTTGAAAGTGCACTAACGTAGCAGAGTGTAAGTCAATTGAATATGGGACTCGTGCACAAAAAAAAACTGGATTTGTGGGAGGGAGTATTTGAGTAGAATTGCCTTTGCTAGAAGCCCAGGACTGTTTTTGTTTTGTTTTCATGGAGGAGATTTTTTCTTCTTCTTTCTTTCCGTCTTTCTTTCCATCTTTCTTTCTTTCTTTCTTTTTGGCTAGAAATCCAAAAGGGCTGTTTCCACACTATATTTATAGCAATTCAATACCACTTTAACAGCTTTCTATCCTATGGAATCTTTGATTTTTAAGTTTGTATAATCACTTAGAATTCTTTAGTCCAGCCCAATTAATAATAGCATTATGCTCTCCTGGTAAAAGAATTCTAAGTAACTCACCAAACCACAAATCCCAGCATTCTATAGCATAGACAGATGGCCGTTAAAGTAGTATTGAACTTTATAACTGTGCAGCGTGCGTTCACTGCCAGGCAACCACAGTCTCACTTCTCAGTTTCAGTAGTGACAATGACTGCACTGTAAGGCTTCTGCAAATTATTCTCTCAGCCACAGCCCCACTTCGTGTAACACGGAGACAGACAAAAGACTATTGGTATGAGCATTTACACAGCAGTTTAAAAAATACTTTGAAGGGCAAAGAATAGGTAACATGAAATATAAAGGCAGTTCACAGCTAAAACAACCAAACAGTAGTTTGCAGGGTGGGAAAATATTCTTATTCTTATCTCTGATTTTATTCTTATATACATTACTACTTGTATTTCATCTGGTCTGTTGATTATAATAAGCTGTTTTAAGAATTGTTCTTAAAACATCAGTTGGCTTTAACTAAAATGGAAATATGAAGGATGGAGTCCAGCAGGGATGCTATAAGCCTCCCAACCTATGGATGTTTGTCTCTAGTAAGTCTCCCTAAAAGCTGAGAATTTCTTGCTAATAAACACAAAAGACTAAATCCAATTTTAGTCCAAACTAGATAGCTTATTTAAATCTAGGACATTCAAGAAAGGTGACCAATAAGTTGCATTAATTTCAATGGGTCTACTTTAGCTGGGACTAAAATTGCATTTCATCTTCAGATGCCCATACATCTTGCTCAACTTATGGAATTGGTATGGATATTCAGGCAGAAGTAATACATTGATAGATGTATAACGTGAAGCTGCCAGACACACCTGTAGAGTGCTGCTCTACCTAGCCCATTCCTGTCAGTTCTGTACTATTTCAGTAGCTCCCTAAAGTCCCAGGCAGAAGTCTCTTGCCAGTTCTGCTTCCTCAGATATTTTAGCTGAAGTTGTCAGGGTAAAACCTCTGACCTTCTGTTTGCAGAACAATCTAGGTTCAATTCTTGGCATCTCGACACAGGCCATCTGAAATGCCAGAAAATTGCTGCCAGTAATAAACTGAACTTGGAAAAGTAATTTTAGACTATAACTTCCAGAATTCTCTGGCAACACAGACTCACAATTCTGAGAGTTGTAGTCCAACATAACTTTTCCAAACTCTGTACATCTCTAAATTCTTACCACCATGATATGCTCTACCATGGAGCCAAGACCCCACCTACTTTATTAAGTATGTGAGAAAATATTTCAGTCAATGTATATGCATGTTTTATTTACTTTGTGATCGTTACACATTGTTTTGCATTGTTTCAACATCCACAAAAAAATACACTTTGAAAAATGTCCTAAACTTCAGCCATGTATTTCTCGGCCCATTGCTAAAGTAGCAGCTGGTTTTCTTATCCATAGGGGCCTCGTTGTCTTTATTCTTGGATGAGAATCATATCTCACTTTCATGAGGTCCTACACGCCAAGACTTGGTACAGTATCCTCTGTGTCCCAGCTTTACTCCACTAGGCAGTCATGGCCAGGAAGTTTTTGCCTTCTAAATCAAATCCAAACCACAGGCCAGCACACACATAGACCATAGAATTGGTATCTGTTCTGCTCATGTACTCAGCCAGTTACCTGGTTTACAGGATTTTCTCATATGCTTTGCCATGAGTGACAGCCCGAAGAGAATATGAGAGATATGACTAAGTCTCACCTCTGGCTAATGTCATCCCAGAATTAATTTTCAGTCATTGGGCTCAGTTCTGGAATTTCTTCAGGAATGAAGACGTGTATGTTTCCTGTTGGCCTGTTCCTTGCTCTCAAAGTTCAGGCACGGAGACTCCAGTCATGCCTGTGCTAGACAAGATGCGAATGCCAGCTAATTCCCCTTCCAGTAGCAAATGAATACAGCCAGAAGTTCTACAACAGTGCAAGGAAAGTATAACCCAAATCCATTTTTACACAGAATTAAACCACTGTGTTATATTTGTATTGCTTTATTTATTCCTGTCATTTTCCCCAAGCTCACATTCAAGATAGCTTATAAGATAAAAAGAAATAGAAGTAAAAACAGAGTTCAGCGGCAATCACTCCCAATCCCAAGATTACTGTGATGTCCCATATTTCTATGCAGACGTTTATGGTTCAATATTGGATTATGCAATATAAGTAGTATGTTATCTCTTTCTACAAGCCAGCTCAAGTTTTAAGATCTGTGGGGGGGGGGTGCTTTCTCTCAAGCCATTTCTGCACTAGACTGTTATAGCGCTATGATTCCGCTTTCAACATCCAGCTGGCCCCTCCCGAAACTGCAAACCCCAGGCTTCCATAGGATGTTGAAAGCAGAATCATAGCACTATAACAGTCTAGTGCGGAAATGGCCTCAGTCCAGCCACCTTTGCAGGTACATTTGGTGAGGACTCAAGAAGAGCCTTGCCAGTGGCTGTTCCCAGACTGTGGAACTCCCTTCCACAGGAGGTCTGCTTGGCCACCTCCCTGCTCTCTTTCTGCTGGCAGGTGAAAATCTTTATATTCAGGCAGGACTTTGAGTTTTAATTATGGAGTAGTAATGTGTGTGTGTTTACTGGGAAATTATGTTTTAAATGTTTTAATGTATTTTAATCATTTTTAAATACTGTTATTTAATTATGTTTTACCTTTTGTAAACAAATGTTTAACTTCTTCTTCTTCTTCTTATTATTATTATTATTATTTTACATTAAAAAGACAGTGTGGTATAGTGGTTTGAGCTTTTGACTAAGAACACTGGAGAGCAGGGATCAATTCCCTGCTTGGACATGCAAACCCAGTGGGTGACCTTGGCCACACTCTCAGACTCATACAACACTGTTAAAAGTTCATCTTAGGGTAGACATAAATCCAGAATGCATTGAAGGCACACAACAAGAACAAGAAGAACAACAACAACTTGATTACATTTATATCTGTCTTCTTCCAGTGAGTTTTAAGGCAGAATACGTGGCTTTCCCACGTTATTTCCTCACAACTCTGTAAAATATTCTAGGCTGAAAGTGCATTTGGTACTAGGACAGCCAGTAGAAAAACACAGGGACAGAGAAAAAATGGAGCCATTCACATTACAGACTTATAGTGCTAGTATTATACTATAATTGCCAGGGTTCGATCCTGTGGAATGCTGGGGTTTGTAGTTTGGTGAGGCACTGGAGCTCTCTGGCTGAGAATACCCCTCTCTAAAAACTGCTAGTCCCAGGATTCACAGGACACAACCATTACAGTTAAAATAGAATTATAGCACTGAATTCTGTACATGGCCCCCCTGTGGGAACTAGATCCCAGATCTCCCAAGCCCCAGTGCAAGACTCCAACTACTACAGTCAGCCCTCCACATTTGTAGGTTTAACTTTTGTGGATTTGATTATTCACAGATTATTTGCTGTCACCTCTGCTGCCTCCCTATGCCATTTTTAATAGGGACTGCAGAAACTGTGAACAAGGCTTGTAAGTCCCTATTAAAAACAACGTGGGGCAGCAGTGCAGGTAGCAGTAACCCCCACCAGCCACCCACTTCTGCCTTGTGAAGGAAACCTGATGCCTCAAAGGAATCCATGGTGGGTTGAACATGGTGATCATACTTTTTTGCACTTTTAATATGGTTTGGGAGGTCCTGGAGTTATTCACAGTTTTTCTACTTTCACGGGAGTCCTGCGCCCCTAACCATAGCAAATATGGAGGGATGACGGTATACCACATTGGCAAATAATATAAAACATACAGCACCCAACCGCAATACAATCTTGACATACCCTCCCCTCACCAACATGGTCCAAGTTTGTGGGGCCACTGACATAGAACCCAGCACCTTATCTATATCTCAAAGACTTTTTTAGGCCCAAGAAGCATGGAACAGGGTGAATAAGCAGAAATGGGGAGAGAAAAACAGCACCAAACATACATAGATACAAAGGGATTACACACAAAACAAATTAATGAATGGTGAATGAGACAGGCTAGAGGAAAAGGGTGATACATAGATAATAAGATATAGTGCAATGGCAGCCTTTTTAGATTATGTGGATCATTAGATCTTCAGACAAGAAGGCTTAGCACATCTAAAGTTGAGTCATTAATTACCAAGCAATTTATTACCAAGGTGAATTTACTTTTTCCCATAATTTGCTTAGAAATTTGAGGTTGTTCTGCATTCTCAAACATAACGATGCACAACACCTTCTCCCTGATTTGCTTTAATTCTACCTTTTTAAAAGTCTAAGTCTTCTGAGGGCCATGCTGGTGTTGGATGATGGAGGTTGTATTCCAGTATATCCGGCAGGCAGCAGGTAAGGAAAGACTATTCTACACAGCTAACCAATGCACTCTGAAAAGAAGGAGGAGGAGGAGGAAACTCAAAACTCCAAGACAAGCAAAGTTTTCTGATGGCATCCTCAAAGAAATTAAACTACCAAAACGATCACAATTTTGTGTTAAGCTTTTTTCACGGCCTGGAATGTCTGCAAATACATGGGTGTGGTGAGCGTATCTCTTACAGAAGCTACAGCAGACTGTCTGAAGCCCTAAGCAGATAAGAGAAGGATGGTGTGGGAAGGAGCAGGTTTCTGTGTTTTGGCTGAACTCCAGCTTATCTGGAAAGGAGACGACTTCCTAACATAGCATGACAATGCCACACTCCCCAACCTTTTCCCACCAGTAGCTTGTGAAGAGCCAGCCCTCAGACAAGAAAACCTTGCAGAATGATTTATGATCCAGGTCTCCACTGGATTTAAACCAATTTGCTGATAGTTTCTAAGGGCCAAAGTGTTTCACACCAGAGTCTTATCTTATTTTGTTGGACAAAAGACCCATGCATATCGGTGCTGCAGATTTCTACACAAGTATGTTGAGAACTGAAACTCTGGGCTGCCTAAGCAACAAGATGTGGCAAACTGTTATCCTACATTATTGTGTGTGTGTATGTGCACGCGCCTTCAAGTCGCAGTTCCATTAATTTCATAGGGTTTCTTCAACAAGGAATACTCGAAAGGTGATTTTGCCCAGTTCCTTTTCTGAAATATAGCCTGCAGCGCCTGGTCTTCCTTGGCACTCTCCCATCCAAGTACTAACCACAGCTGACCCTGCTTAGCTTCCAAGATCAGACATGATTTGGTACCTTTAGGCTACAGGGATGATTTATTTAAGTCTGGTCCTAAATTAATATGTATGTATGCATGAATTACTCCAGCCTTCATGTCTTATTTATGTAATTGCTATGATTGCATTGTTATAGCTCTATTATGTTGTTAGCTACCTGTGAGACCTTCTCCTTATCCCCACTTCTGCCACCAAAATTGTGAGGACCTCTTCCCATCTGACCACTATGGCATCAAATGTGAGGACCTTCCAGGTGCCCTCATGGTTCTTGTGTGAAACTTTCTTTCTCTAATACCACCAGAGGACAATGGCCCCCTTAAATAAATAACTGCTGCCACCACAGACACCAAGTAACTCACAGTACTTCCCTTATGTAGCTTTCTCGAGAGTTGAATACAAAAGAATATAATACAAGTGTATAATACAAAAATAATTTACTATCAAACAGAAGGTAAAAATAAAGAGTACTTATTTAACACATCTGTATCCTGACTGACCCTAATGAACTAACTCTAACATGCATTTCTGTCTCTGGCCGTTTCTGCACTACACTGTTATAGTGCTGTTATTCCACTTTCAACATCCTATGGGATCCTGGGGTTTGCAGTTTAGGGCGGGGGCTCAAAGTCAGAAATGGCCTCTCTGCCTCATATATTTAATTAACCAACTCCTAACAGATGTGAGTCTAATCCCTAATGCTAACCCTGACTAACATCATATTTCTAACCATGACACTAATATCTCTCACTCTCTCCCAACAGATCCATTACCTTCTTACATTTATTATGCATTACATACACACCCATATCTTATTTTAATTTCTCTAATAAACACAAGATTTTTACATAAGTCCAGTACATCACACTGGCCTAAGTTCAACTGATGAGACTCAGGAAACAAAACCATAATAAAATAAAAAGAGAGGCACAGTCATGAGTACAGTTATGTGGTACCTTAAGAACAGAACATTTATCAATTTTTACAGAGACCCAAGATCTTTTTCTCTTTTTTTTTCCTGAACGGAAGCCCCACTGAACATAATAGGATATACTTCAACATAAATATGCAAAATATCAGTTTGCACAATTTAATCAGGGAACAGAAACATTACTAGCCCCAAGGTGGCCCACATATTTTCTTTCAAAAAAATAAAAATAGATGGGAGAGGTGAAGAGACATTGTTCCAGCGAAGCTATGCCAATTCTACAAGTCTATACGAGCTCCGTGCAGACTGAATGATTGCAGCTGCCCCCCATTGCACAGTCCTGGGAACTATGGCTTGGTGCAGATGCTAAGAACTCAATTAAGAGGTCTCTTCATACAGTTCCTAAAATTTGAGTGTACTTGTGTGCAGGTGTGCCTGACAGATGAAGGAGAAAAAGGAGAGATTAAAGATGTAGCCTAGATTGGAAAAGCCTGGAAATTACTGTCCTAGTCTCTCCATATGCTCCATCTCACAACTTATTTCTGCATTAGTATACCCTCCAACATTCCACAATCAAAACTGGAACATGTATGGCCAAGCAACACCATTGTGTAGTCAAGATGACAAAAGTTATTACAGTCAGCCCTTCACATTTGTGGGTTTAACTTTTGTGGATTTGATTATTTATGGATTTGTTGTCACCTCTGCTGCCTCCCTGTGCCGTTTTTAATAGGGATTGCAAGCCTCAGGAGACCGAGAAACTGTGAATGAGGCTTGTAAGTTCCTGTTAAAAATGGGGTGGGGCAGCAATGGAGGTGGCAGTAAGCCCCACCAGCCACTCACTTGTAAAGGAACCCTGATGCCTCAAAGGAATCCATGGTGGGTTGAATAATGGCAACCATATTTCTTTTGTGTGTTAAATATGGGTTTGGGAGGGCCTAGAGGTATTCATGATTTTTTTTTTCACTTTATGGGGGGTCCTGTGCCCCTAACCTTGTGAACATGGAAGGATGACCATAGTAAAGAAGCACACAAGCTAGGAGAGGCTGCAACATTTTGCTTTTGCTTAAGCCTACTAGGAAGGGGGAGAGTTTGCCCATTTCCTCTTTTCTCCTCCCCTGCTGAATTAACTGATTGCAATCTACTTTTGCACTTTGATCTGTATTCAGCAACCTGCTTAAACTGAGGACAAAGGGAGAAATGGAAGGAGGAGAGAGACGGGGGGTGTAGCTGAAAAAAGCGGGATAACAGAGCATTGGTTGGGACTGTCTCTGCTAGACTGGAATAGGTGGATGATCTGCGCTAGATTTTGCATTTCAGGAGTGACCACTGAATAAATAATGGTAAAACAAAACCAAATGCTGGATAACTGTAATATACTCTGGGGTTTCAATAATGAACCTATTGCTAGTACAGAATGTAGGGTAGTTTACTGGAACTGTATAACATTATACTATCAAAGGCATTGCCTTAATATTTTATGGGCACAATTCCAAGCGGGTGATTTATCACAAGAAAGTCACAAAAGGCCAATTTATCAAAGTGTTAGTAATTTCCCAACGATTCAGTTAGTCCCATCTAGTAGGGAATAATGATGGGATCTATGTTCAGGTGCCCTGAAATATATTTGGCAGCAAGATGAGGATTATGCTTCTCCTTACACTAATAAATGGGAGATCAGAAGGACAGTAATGGCAGAATCCAAACACCCAGGGTTGTTAGCAAACTCTTAAGAAACACTGCACACATTCAGTATAAGCTTTTCTTCACGTTGTTGTTGTTGTTTTTGTGTGCCCTCAAGTCATTATGGGAACCCTAAGGCAAAATTATCACAGGGTTTTCTGGATCTGAGAATGTGTGATACACCCAAGGTCATCCAGTGGGTTTCCATGGCCAAGTGGGGAATTGAACCGTGATCTCCAGGTCATAGTCCAATGATCAAACCACTATACAATTCTGGTTCTACCAGTAGTTGCTATTTATCACCAAATTGAGAATCCAAAGACCTATGGTCTGGACCACACTTGGAAAAGCTGAGAGAACAAGTGGTTATGCAGGCTGGAGGATTCTGGGAGTTGCAATTCAACAACGTAATTTTTCCAATCATTGATCTGAATTTAGGAAGAAAGAATGCAGTCTTATACTGTAGGCCAAACTTATTCCTTCAAGTTCCTCAGGAAAATCTCTCTGAGGTTAGTATATCCGCAAATCTCACACAGGTTCAAACTGTTTAAGAGAGGGCTGCCAAACCATCTGGAATACCCTGTTCCCCAACACCATGGACTGCACAGACAGGTGAGTTTCTGAAACTGTAACTTACCACACAGCATGCAGGAGGCACTTGGAAAAATGGTAGTCTTTACAGTCTTGCCAAGTACTAGGAAAACTTTAAATTTTTGCATCTGTTTTCAAATGTAGGAAGCAAAAGATGAAAAGTCTCACCACCACTTAGAAGGCCAATAAACAGCTCTCCAAATGGCCACACACGCACACTGTGGTCAGTTGCCACTTGGCAAATGTTTAAATAGAGGTACGTTCTGAATCCTTTGAAGAACTTTATAAGGAGCATCCCTAGCTCAAGATTTTCAATTATATTCGTGTAAAATGGAAAATATCCTCTCATGGCAAACCTAGATGCTAGCTAAAAAAAAAAAAAAATCTTTCCACTTGTGTCCTCTTTGCTCAACCAGTAAGAATTTGTCACTGGGAATTTTTGCATGCTATAGTGGTTTGTGCCTTGGACTACAACCCTGAAGACCAGAGTTCAAATCCCCACTTGGCCATGGAAGCCCACTAGGTGACCTTGGGTGAATCATGCTCTCTCAGCCTCAGAGGAAGGTAAACCCCCTCTGAACAAACTCTGCCAGGAAAACACTCTGATAGGGTCGTCTTAGGGTCGCCATATGTCAGAAATGACTTGAAGGCACACACCAATAACAAATAATTAGATGGGAGTTTATGAGGTTGCAGGTGAATAATTACTTTGCTATGAATTTATAAGTATGTCTGTATAGAGATATGCAAATAAGACATTTTGAGATTGCGTATAATTGGAAAGGCTTAAAACAGTGCTGCTTTCGCAGTGGTTAGAATCTGGAACATCATGCTAATGGAAAAAAGTAATTGAAAGAGTAAAGACTACTAGAAATAACCAAGACTTTTCCAATTCTATATAACATGGTATAAGTTTATTAGTTACTCAAATGAAAACACCAGTCTTTCTCTTCCCCTTTATCACGTGCTGATATCTACAAAGATATTTTATCATAGTTATTGTTGTGTCTGCTGGACATTTTTAGCTGGTAGTCAGGAGACAAAAACTCAGTGCAACTGGATGTCAGAAGCATTGTTTGTTGTTCATATTTGTTCCTGTAAAATATTTATAATCTAACAAAAAATATGCGCAGACAGGTTTGTTCTATAGGGAGTATTCAGAGCAGTGCTGGAGTAGTTTGAAGGACAGCCAGAAAATGCTACCATATACTGTGAATTTGCTGTCTTTTGCAGAACTTGGAATGTTTTTTCCTTCTGTTTTGCAGTTCCCAGAGTTCTGCAGCTGGCGAAACCAGTGGCCACACTATTGGGGAAATTCAGATTATAGTCCATTTCCCGCCCAGGCTTAACCAGGGAAATGTTTGTTATTTTGCATGTATGTGCTGTATCTTACCCATAAATGTGAGTCACCAGTTCTGTTTGAAGTACAGCCTTGCTTAGTGCCAAATGTTATTGTTGTATTATGGCTACAAGTTGGAGATAACCCTCTCTTACACAATCCTGTCTCCTGCCACCTGTGCAGTTCAAGTTTACAGTGCGTAGCATGAATGTGGAAGATGGGACTTCACACACAACATCTTGTTCTGGTGCAGGATCATACAACAGCATTCCATCTGGTTGGGTCAGCATTTTACATTAGATAATAATGGAATTTTTAGCTTACTTTTGAGGCAAAGCCGTCAAAATCTAAGGAGGCTTCCACTTTTGTTATTTTAATAAAACACATATCTTACATAAAGTGTGCTTTAAGAGGAGATAAACATTCAGATTACTAATACATGGAAATGCATATGAAAGAATTGAGACAGTGGAAAGCCTATCAGTTAATACAAATGTGCCATTAGTGAGTAGCTGAAACATAGAACTAAGCCTTCAACAGCCTAGATTTCATATTGAGAACACTCATCTGTACTTTTTATGAGCTATCAACTTTGTTACAATATACTTAGATTTGGCATTGCAGAACTACTTTTATTATGTTTAAAGTGTATGATTTGAGTTCCCTTCCCAGATACTGTAGGCTTACTGCGCTAGGATATATATGCTTAATGCAGGCCACACAGGCCTCTCTGCACTACACTGTTATAGTGCTTTTATTCCACTTTCATCATCCTGTGGAATTCTGCGGTTTGTAGTTTACTGATGCCCAAGAGCTCTCTGGCTGGAAATTTTAAATGCCCTCCCTAAACTGCAAATCCCAGGATTCCCTAGGATGTTGCAAGTGGAATAATAGCACTATAACAGTCTGGTGCCAAAATGGCCCTAGTTTCGCCAACTTCCCAAGCGCTACTGAATCGAGCGACCTATCACTATAACTTCTGTCGCCACTTGTCTGGATGTGAACGACGCTGCTCTTGCGGTCGCTTTGACTCCCCTGTAAGATATCATAGGGTGCCCAATTGAAAAATGGCCGCCTCCGCTATTTCGAACACAGGCTTTGCCCGCAACCAAAATGGCCACAGAACTTCACCAGCGCCAAGTTTCCGAAGGCGTCACTCCCCACTCCAAGATGGCGGAGCGCCGTTGGCGTGAGGTGAGGTTTGTCTGCGTCACGTGACAGGCGGGACGGGGGTGTGTATCTCCCCGCCGAGTGTCCCGGCGGAAGAGTGAAGGGAGTCGGCTGAAAGGTCGCAGCTGGAAGAAAAGAGAACACAAAGCGGCGCGGCCTAGCGCTGGAGAACCGGAGACACGCCAGTCACAACGGATACAGCCGAAGCCAACGCGGCGGCCGGGGCGCAGCCACCCTCGCTGCCTCCGCCGCCGCCTCCACCAAGGATGTCGCGCAGAAAGGTAAGAGACTGTAAAACGAGCCAAACCCCTTCGCTTGCCTTCTCCTTTACCCGCTTAGACCGTCAGGCTCGAAAACCAGTTAAAAACGTAGGCCTTCAAGCCTCTGTTTCATTTCGCAGTTTCATTGGCTCCCACTGGCTCCCGCCGCAATTTTAATGGCCACCATCGCCATCAGTCAGGGGAAGCCCCCGCCCCCAACGGTTATTTGTTTCCCTCCACCCTTTGGGTGATTGTTTTGTCCCGCCTCTCTCCTTTCCTAATTGGTCCCACGGCTGGGCAGCCATTGGTTGTTCTCCCTATCAGTTTTTACTGGCGCGATTTTCTTCTCTCCGCCTTTTTCGTCTCTTGATCCCAGCGACTTCATACTTGCCTATGTGCGTTGGGAGCGGGTGTTGAGGTAAGCGCTGATTGGCTGGTGAGTCTGGTCTGCATGGATGTTTCCGAGTTCTCTCTCTCGCCATTGGAGGAGAGGCCAACGTGAAAGACCACCTCCTTGATGTTATGATTGGTGGAGAAGGAAAATGCCAGAGAAGGTTCAAAACATAGCAAGCAAGATGGCTTAGGCTGGGGCTGAGTTGTTAAATAGTTACACCTATAGGAATTCAGCGGGAATTGCTTACGAGCACGTATGCCTGTGGTCAATTTCATGGGGTTTTCTTGGGCAAGGGGTGGTCAGAGGTGGTTTTGCTGGTTCTTTCTTCTGAGATGTATCCTGCAGCCCCTGTTGTGCGTTGGCGGTCTCCCATTCAAATATTAGCCGGGACTGAATCTGGGGTCGGATGGCTTTAGGGTATTTCGGCCTTATTAACTCAGATTTAGGATTTCTCTTTCATAAAGTGATGGTTTGTCTGTGCTCATGGTACTAGGTCTCGCTTATGTTATTTATTAATAGATTGTAAACCTGAGGGCAGGGAACTGTCAGATTAACAATTTCGAGGCCACTCTGAGAGCCTTTGTGGCTGGAGTATAAATACTCTAAATAAATAAATAAAACATGTTTTAAATGCATCAGCATTTTTACTGCAGGATAAACCTGAAAAAGTATCTCTTGCAATTATCTGTCTAACCTGATTTCAGGGAATTGCCTTCAAAGGACAAAGGGATTTATGCACTTGTTTAGAGTAAGTTTTGGTCTGTTGCGGCAGAAAAAATCTTCTGACACATTAAAACCTGTCAGTGCTTTGTTTTGTTGTTTTGATGGAAAAGCTTGTGTTAACTAGGCTCATTAAATTAGATACATGAAGTGTCATCTGTGGCTGGTGAATACTTGTGGATGCAGAGAAGAAAAATATACAAGAGTAGTATTGAAAAGGACCTGAGTGTAAGATCTCTGGAATGGAATTTTTAAGGAAGGAGACCAGAGTTCCTGAACTGCAGAATAAACAAAACAAAAACGAAACTTCTCAGTAATTTGTGAGACAGGTTACTTTGTGCAGATTATTTCAGGCTTAGCAGTATGGTGTTCAAGAACACATTTTCATGTGTTTGTATAGAAGACATTATAATATTTCTGAACTGTTTAGAATCCACTTGGCTTTTTGTTCCTTCCCTGGCCCCTGTTACCCAAATTTTGTGACTCATTACATTGGAAGTATAAGGAATGAATCTGGAGAGAAATAATGAAAATAAAGCTGTGGAACTGTAATTAAATAAATGCAAAGCAAAGTAGCAAATTTGCTCTAATTTATTTATTTACAGCATTTATACCCCAGCCTTCAGCCAATAAAAGTTCCCAGGGCAGCTTACAAATCATTGATTTGATAGTTCTCTGGCCTCAGGATTACAGTTTAAATAAGAACACATAAAAAAGGAATGACAGTGAGAAGGAGGATACTGCCTGCTCTGCTCTACATTGTATCTAGCCTGAAGGACTGTGTTCTTTCTGCATGTTGAATGGAAGAATCAGGAGCTGAGAAAAACTTGTGGCAGGACAAATCAGCATTTTTTACCAGTTGAGGGAGCATGCTTCTAAATAAGTGTATTGTTTAGTTTGACCTCAGATCAGGCTATTAGTCCAAGTAGCTCAGGATTGTCTACACCTGCCGTCCTACACCCTGTGCTCTACAGATGTTTTGGACTTCAACTCCCGGTGGTTAGGATATGTGGTCAAAAATATCTGCAGGATGCCAGACTGGGATAATGATTATAACTTAAGATCCTTGTGAGCTGAACACCTCTTTGGAAGGGTATTTCCTATACACTGATCTGGTTAGGAGATTGTGGTTCATGAGCTTGGCTTGTATGTCTGAGACTCCTTGGACTCATGTCTTGCAGCCCCCTTTGCAGTAATTCATTTGTGTCTCCTACTGCTGTGACTACTGCTAACATAACACTGACTGTTTGAGAAAGGAAGCTCTGTACTAATAGCCTGAAATGTGTATAGACTACCTCCCCACCCCCAAAAAAACCCTCTCTTAAGAATTTTTAACAGTTCCATTACAGGTAGAAATTGCATCTGTTTCCTTATCACAGTATTTCTGTGCCAGCAATCCCTCCATCTGTTGAATTTCTCCCTGTCAAACACATGCCAATGGAACAATAGTCTTAACTGTAGTGTGTCTGTGTAAGGGAACTGCTGGATTATGGTGCATTTGTAAATTCGTAATTCTGTAAAGAGTCATTTTACAAGAAGTGCAAAATCAGAGATCCAAAATTTAACTAGAGGTCCCACATATAGGGTAGCTGACTGTAATGCAAGAAGATGTCAGTGCCACTCTATCTGCTAAGTCAGAAGAGAAGAGACTGCCATTTTTGCACTAGAGGATGCATAGCATGGCTACAAGGGAAAAGCATTATTCCCAGTTTGATGTTGATTGTTAAGCCACTAGTGATAACTTCGTCTCCAAAGATATCAACTATTTCAGGCTCCAGATAAGCTAGATTGTATAGTATCCAGGTTAAGCTGCTTACTGTGTTTCTGTGAACACATTTTTAAATGCCAGCTTCTGTTTTCTGAATTTGGAGATGGTGATAGTCCCACTCTCATGTTCATATGGTTGAACACCAATGTGACGACCCCACCTCAAAGCCCCACATTTTCTGGATGGGCAAGAAGGAACCATCCATGCACTGTCAGGTTGTTCCCCATGCTGCAGCTATCTAGGCCGGAGTCCAGGATTCTTTTTCTGTTACACCCATTGACTCCCTGTCCCTTCTCCATTAGTTTTTTTGCTTCCTGCCTTGCCAGCTAGACATGTTTTTCCCTTCTCTCATATAAATTAAATAAGAATATTAAGTAATGGAAGGAAATCAGAAAAAGAGAAGGCCTGCAGATGATGAGACAGACAAAAGAAATGACAAACTGCCAGATTTGATAACTGAGTCTAGCCCACTGACTGCCACCCAGCAGACGGTGGACCTAGAAATCATAAGATTGCCCCAAATCAGTTAACTGCTACCCAGTGAGTCTCTGAAGACAGAGGGTGGAGAATAAAAAAGAATTTTTATTCCTTTGAGTGAAAGTGAGTCAGAGGCCTTGGTAGCATTTCCTGTGCACAGAAAAAGGAAAAAATAGTAAGGTTGGCAGAGAATGAGGCAGTTAAAAAGATGAAAAAACATAAATAATTTTGAAAACTTGAGTTACTGCATCATACAGAGCTGGGGTGGGGGGCGGGGTTTTATATAAGGGGAAACTTTGTCAGCTGCTTCAAGCTGCCATATGGGGAACTCAGGTTCCAAAATGTGATGGAGCATATGCTGACAGAAAGACCAGTCACAATGGTGAAGCCAGCCACGTAGCTTGGAGTGCGGGGAGAGGGCGGAGGGTCAGGGGTGTGACCGTGTCACGCCCCCCCCAAAATTGCCGCCCAGGGCGGGCCTCCCTCACCCTCCCCCCAGTTCGTATGCCTCTGGGTGAAGTGAGTAGAACTTCTGCTCAGGCACTGGCAGTTCAGAGCAATGTTCACAGAGGGGAATGGAATCCCTCACAATTCTGGTGATGCAGTGTTCCTGTATTTAAAAACACTTCTGATGAACATGCTGCTGGCTTCAGAATAGGCTTGGCTGAATCAACAACGAAGTAACATTGCAGCTTATGAGCAGAATCAGTGCAGTGATGATTTACAATTCATGATTATGGAGGCTGTAAGCAAGGAAATTCATTCACTTTTAAAGCAAAGCAATGGATTGCAGTTTAATGCAATAGATTAGGTGTGAAACACAACTGCAGTGAACTATAATGAATTACTTAATGCAAATGAATTTTAAAAACCTGTTTGAACGATATGATTGATTTACAATGCATTCTTCTAACAATGATTTTCAAAGATCAAGGAATTCAGTATCAGACAATCGTGAGAAAGGAGTGCAAAAACAAGTAAATCAGTGAAATCAAACAAACAGGAAAACAAGACTATAAAGAACAGAATACCATCAGTGTTAAACAAGAAATAAGTAAAGAGAAAAATGCACAAAAATGTCAAAGCACTTAGGTAATGATGAAGCCTTTTCAGAGACAGAGTGGAGGATGCAATTGAAGAAAGGGAAAAAATGCAAGGAAGAGGATTACTCCACAGACAGTGATAGAGATAAAGAAAATATTTCATATAGGCTATTTTCAGTGGAGAAACTTAAGAGCCTGTTGAAAAGAGTAGCCCAAGCATTAAGCTCAGAGTTGGACCAAAGTGGATTACAGGGTGATAATAAAGAAGGAAGCAGCGACTACAGAATAGCATCAGCTTTTAAAAGGCCTTTGGAAAATCAGTAGAAATTCTGTTGCCTAAGGTGTTTTGGAAAGTAATAGACTTAGATACCTCATTAAACACTAAGAGATTGATAGGTTACAGCCAGAGGTTATATTTGTATGAAGAGAAGGATATGGAATTCTATAAAATGTCCCTAGCGGATGGCCCCATTCATGGTGCTAATTTCAGGGGCATTGTCCCTAGGGAGAGGGACACACAGTTCTAAAAGAAGTGGACTAATGTGGAGCTGAGGCAGCACTAAAGAAGGCACATGAGCGTCAGCCTTAGTAATTAAGAGTTCCACTGCAACATCGATGTTTGGTAGGGCAGCTGTTCCCTGGGTACAAGATATTATAGATACCCAGAAAAAGAGAAGGCATTCCTTAAACAAGGCTCTAAGGTAGCTGCCCTTGCATGCCTCACACACTCTTGGAACCCCAGAGAACCTCGTGATAGGGTCACCATAAGTCACAAACAAGTTGAAGTTATACAACAACAGTTTGTAAGGTGTTGAGACCTAATATGTTAAAAAGGCAAGTAGTGGCGTTGACAACAGTTTTGAGTTGTCAGTACATCCTCATGTAAAAAAATTCCTAAAGAGGGCTACTATGTTGGCAGTGCCAACTTTGCATAGATTTCTCTTATGGGATTTCAATTCTGTCCTAAATGTATTAAGATTATTGCCTTTTAAGGTGGTTTTCCTAGTATCGATAACATTGGCAAGGAGAGTCTCGGAGTTCGCCATTCTTTCCATAAATATGAATTTCTGTGAGTTTGAACATAACAAATTAATTTTAACATTAGACCCAGCATCTCTACCAAAATGCCTATTAAACAATGGAGTATACGAGAATATATGTTAAATGAATTTTTGACCTAACTCAAAACATCCTTTAGAAAAGAAATCACGCACGTTAGATGTGAGGAGGGCCACTAAGGAATACATGAAAAGAACAATGGCTTCAGGCATGTGGAGATATTGTTTGTGTCCTTCCATCCTTAAACTTTAGGAAATAAGACATTGGAGCAAATGATTGCTTGATGGCTGAAAGCATGCATCTTCTTATGCTATGATTACAGCAGGGAGTCCCAACCAAAGCATGTGTGGCTGCATTCACCTCGCTCTATGGCAACCAGTACAGTGTATGCAGTTTCAGCATCTTTGGAAGATGTTTGCAATGCTGCTGTGTGGAAAGAAGCTTCCACATCTATAAGAAACTATAAGATAGGTTCCAATTGGGATAGGTGGCTTTTGTGGTGCTGCAAACAATGAAGTGAACAATTGGCGGCCACTCCCACCCTTGGAATTGGGGCTTGAATATCTTCTGAAAAGGCATGGATTGCTCTTTCTTGCTCATCCAGAGAATGAGACATTGGTAGCTACTGTGAATATCTGTTCTTGGATGACAGGAGGAACAACCCATTCCCACCCAGTTGGTGATTGCACCGAAATAAATAAATAAGGGAATATATAATAAGAATTAGGTTATTAAGCTAGCCTTTAGAATAAAACAATGAAGAAGGAAAGAGGGGCAGTCAACAGGCATAACAGAATAATAATCTTGGACTCTTGCCTAATTAGCTGGTCTATGGGGAGCAACCAGGGTGTGTGTGGATTGTTCTTCCTGCCATCCAAGAATGAATATTGTCGGAAGTACCAATGTCTCATTCTATTTTACGGTATTGTTGCTCCAGTGATTCCCACTGGAACCACTTCCTCCATGTTTGTATATAAGGCAGGGTTGCTTTGGCGCTTAGATTCTGAGACCAGGCCAACATACTTAATTTTATTTAAAGTTAACAGCAGCTACAGAGAAATATTACTGCTTTAGCACAAAGGCATATCAAACATGAAGTATTACAAAGCAATAAAATGCAATAAGATTTCCATAATAAGTTAAAATACATGAGATTATTTATCCATGTACAGTATATTAAAACAACGACAAAGACAAGAAGCAACATGTTCAGTCAAGTCTTCATATTTGTGTAAGCAAAATCTGTAACATGAATAACAAAGAATGGGAAGATTGAGGGGTGATTCTTTCACAAAGTGTAACTGATCTCATGGCACTTAGTGGTCTTGCATCTATTCCAACAGCTAGATTTTGCAATCGTTTAAGCAAAAGTTTGGTAGTATAAAAACCAGAACTTCTTATGTACTGCTCTGAAAGCCCAAGCTTAGCCACTAAACATAATACAAAACTTTCCGTGGGTTGAATGTCATCTTACTAGTACAATTTAATATGACAGATCCATGTCCTCCAACATGCAAACATTTGTGTCTGTAGTTTTCCTTTATTTTAATACACTGTTAATAGTCTGTACATTAACTGTACAGCACTGTTTACCCTCACAGTCTTTCTCTGTCTTTTTTGAGTTTAGTTCTTCTTTCCCCTCTAACCTCCCCTGAATCCTAATCCTGTTGTTCTCTTTTCTTCGTGCATCATTCCAACAGCACCTCCTACTCACACTCTGTCAATTCATCACCATCCATATACAAACACACTCCACCAGACATTCTGCATTCTTAATTCAGTTTTTAGGCATGTATCTTGAACCATTCTTATCATCTGATAACACAATATGAATGTAATCTATTATTGCAAACTATGTTATAATGTATGTAACATCAGCAAAATCTCAATCCTCCTGTGGGGCGGGGTATGAAACAGGCTAATACTTAAAGTGTCTGGTTTCCTAAAGAATGCTGTTATGGTGTACATGGTTCCTTGCAGAGACAGCTGATGATCAATTTGTGTGAGGGGAAGAAACAACTTTCTGAATATTTTGGATTTTAGCTCCTAGAAGTCCAGCCACCATGGTTGATGGTAAGGATTGTGGGAACTATAATCTGAAATAGGTAGAAGCTGAAAGGTTGCCAGTGATTTCCAAGTGATCTTATGAGAAAAATAAGTTTGTGAATTATTACCTTGAGATCTGACATACAACTCCCATCAGGCTTTATCCACATAGCTGATGGTGAGGGATTATGGGAGTCTCAGTCCAAAAATATCTGCAGGTCTTAGTTACCTGCCCCTGCCTTAAGGTATGTGATAGCTTCATCTAAAGTGTTGATTAAGGGAATACTTGAGCTGGGTTACAGGACAGGGATATTAAACTTTCTATGAGGCTCTGGAATGGTTTGAAGCTGTGGCTGGCATACAAGAGAATGTGTTACCCTTGTGGCTTTTCTGGAACAGTTTAGAGGAGTTGACCTAGAAAAACCTTGGTAGCCTGACTTAAGATATCCATTTCCTTGCATTACACCACTGCGATCCTTTTAACATTCATTCATCCATCCATTCATTCATTCAATTTATGTCCTGGTTTTCTCCCAGCATGAGAAGAAGAGTTCCCATTTGGCAGGATACAAAGCCTCAACTTCAAGACCTGGTATATATGTTCTGGGACACATATGGATAGTCATGAAAGCTTTAGTCTGAGCATTCCTCTCCTCTCAAACATTGTAAGATTTTAATTTGGGCTTGATAGACTGCAAATAAGTCATACATTTAATCTAAGCTGTTTGTGTTTTGTTGATAGGTATCTGTGGTGAGCCTTGAGGAGCTGATCCCAGATAAATAATGTATTTGCCTTTTTGTTCCGTGTCTTTGGTCTTTCAGAGAAATGCAGGCAGCAGTTCCGATGGGACCGAGGACTCTGATTTCTCTACAGACCCAGAGCATACAGACAGTTCGGAAAGTGATGGCACTTCACGCCAGTCGGCACGAGTGACCCGCTCTTCTGCTAGGCTCAGCCAGAGTTCTCAAGGTAGATCTGCATGTGCCATCAAAATAATTTGACCATGCATCTTATAGTACTAATATACAGGTTACACATACCACATTTAACAAGACCTCTGACTGTGCAATTTCATTTTACAAAAGCTTTTAATGCCCTTCCAGCTCTCCTCCCATTTCCTTCATATTCTCTGTGTAGGTGGAATTTTGTTTTTGTTTTTTTTAAAAAGGAGCATTGGTATTAGGAGAGTGGTGAAAGAGGGTTGGAGAAGCACAGGCTTTCCATGTTGGTTTGCTGCAGTACGTCTCTAGTAAACTTTGCAATAAAGCTTGAGCTGAGAGAAATGTTACAACTAAAAGAAAGGTTTAAAATGGATCAAAAACTGTACAGATTTGAGAGAAAAGAGAATGAATTGGATTTATTGATGAAGGGGAATCAAAAGAAGAGAATTTCAAAACTCTATAAACTATTGTTGAAAAGAGAAATGGAACCAGAAGTAGTTACAGATGCAATGGTTAAATGAGCTCAGAATGTGGGACACCCAATCAAACTAGAAGTTTGGGAGAAAGTATGGAAAACTGATATAAAATTTACACCAAACTTAAATTTAAGATAAAATTTTTACAAAATGTTACATAGATGGTATATGACCACACAAAGATTTCAAAAAATAACTAAAAATGGGAATGCGAAGTGTTGGAAGTGTGATGAAAAGATTGGGTCCTTTTTTCATATGTGGTGGACTTGTGGAAGGGCAAGAAAGTTCTGGAAGGTGATACATGACGAAATTCAAAGAATTTATAAAATGAACTTTGAAATGATACCGGAATTTTATTTGTTAAATATGTTAGGACAACAAAGGGAGATTAGAAGTCACCAGAAGATATTGTTATATTTGATAACAACTGCAAGGTTGATATATGTGCAACATTGGAAAGAAAAGAAAGATATTGATTTGGGAGAGTGGAAATTAAAAGCTCTAGATATGGTAGAGACAGAAAAGTTAGCATTTTCATTGAAAAATAAACCTATCCAGAACTTTGAAAGGGAATGGAAAGGAGTTTTAGGCCATTTCTGCACTACAGTGCTATTATTCCACTTTCTTTGTTTTTTTAGTATAATTTTATTATAGTTCATATAATATAGTATATATATTATATACTGAAACCGAAGAGCTCTCTGGCTGAGAATTCTAAATGCCCCTCCCTAAACTTCAAACCCCAGGATTCCAGAAGAGGTTGAAAGTGGAATAATAGCACTATAACAGTCTAGTGCAGAAATGGCCCTAGATTGGATAAAAACATAAAGGTACATGAAACCAAAGAAAGAGATAATGTAATTGCTTTTCTCTTCCGTAAATGGAAATGTAATTGTTGTTATTTTTTTTTTTTTGGTAAATCGAAGCAAAGAAGATAATAAATATTATCAAAGTAAATCGAAGCAAAGAAGAAGATAGTATGGAAGGGGTGTGTGTGATGTATCTGTCAACGGGGTATATCCACCCTGTTTTTTATGTAATGAAATTTTTAATAAAATATTAAAAAGAAAGAAAGAAAGAAAAATGTTACTCTGTTCTAGCAGATCCTAATATGGGTGCCTACCCGCAACAGGCAAGGTAAACATCAACTGCTTCTCTTAGTGAGCATGTGTGAAGAGTTAAATAGAGAAGAAAGGAGAGCAGCTAAGCCTCCTTCAGCTACCCCCCAGCATATTAAAATAAAATAAATCTATACAGGGGGCCCTCCTTGTCCATGATCTCCACACATACGATTCTCAGCTCACACAAAGTATCTTATCCCTATATCTAAAATGGTAGTAACATGTACACTGATGTGCTGGAGCATCCACATGCATGTTGCCACTATTGAATATGATGGGATGCAAGCATTCAAAGTTATTGTGTTTTACATAAGTCATCTTTTTCTCCATCTCGCTCACCAATAACATAGGTATTTGTCTCTGCGAATTTTAATTTGATTTATAATATCTATCTTTGAGGGGAATTTTTAAAATTCGTCTTCCTTTCTTTTTATCTCATCCAAACTCAGTTGCATTTTCTCTTTCCTCCCCTTTTTTAAGTGCAGAATTCTGCTGAATAAAGCACCTTTTATAGATACTTTACTTGTATCCCAAACAATCCTAATATCATTGCCCCATTTCTCATGTGCACAGTCAGAGTTTGGGCATGGAGTAGGATTAGGAAAGAATTTGTCTGCCAGCTGAGAACTGTTTGTACCTTAAACTCATACTTTAGAAAATCTTGGCTATGTTCAAGATCTCACTGTCAGAAATGGTGTTAATATCAGAAGGCCAGTGAGTGCTGAAGCAGTGCTTCCTCAAATGAAACTATATTTTTCCTTTTTATCTTCTTTGCCTTATAAAATTAGATTCCAGTCCAGTTCGAAATCCCCCATCATTTGGAGGAGAAGAGCCTGTTTATTCTACTCGAAGAGTAACCCGCAGCCAGCAACAGCCCACACCAGTGACTCCCAAAAAATACCCACTGCGACAGACTCGCTCGTCTGGATCAGAAACAGAGCAAGTGGTGGACTTTTCTGATAGAGGTTGGTTAATTAGCCACAAGGAGTGGGGTAGTAAGTAGGGTCATCTTGGAATTATTGCTGTGCTGTTCTTCATTGGGTTTTCTGTACAGAATGCTTCCTTGCGGAAGGGAATGTTTAGAATCAGAGATGGTGGCTTAGCCAAGACTGCCTTTAAAATCTGAATAGCTCTGTTGATCACACACAGAGGGAGAGACAGTAAGCATGCAATTGAAGTAGTGCCCATTTGAGGTCACATGTGTACCACTCATTGCTTCGTTTTGGCTGAGGTTACCCTCAGAACTTTGGAGCAATAATGTGTCTTTAGTACTGTGTTATGTTTTAGGTCTAATGTTAACTGCTACAAATGAATTCTTTGGAGAAGTTCCTTTTTCTTACATTTTCTAGTCTCTCATAGTCTTTATCCACTCTTGTAATGTTGTGACTGTTACAGACACTAAAAATGCAGCTGACCATGATGAGTCCCCACCTCGCACGCCAACTGGGAATGCCCCATCTTCAGAATCTGACATTGATATCTCCAGTCCCAACATGTCGCATGATGAGAGCATTGCCAAGGATATGTCTATGAAGGATTCTGGAAGTGATTTGTCCCATCGTCCCAAACGCCGTCGCTTCCATGAAAGCTACAATTTCAACATGAAATGTCCCACCCCTGGCTGCAATTCTTTAGGTATTGTGGAACCTACTGTGATCTAAGTTCTAGTTTTTAGAATCTCATGCGTGAATCTGCTACCTGTCCTTTTTATTACTAAATATGATATATATTTTGTCCTCAGGACACCTGACAGGAAAACATGAGAGACATTTTTCCATATCTGGATGTCCACTGTATCACAACCTTTCAGCAGATGAATGCAAGGTAACAGCTTTTCTTGGAATATGGGGAAAGGAGAGAAAACTATTAGAGGGAGTTGCGGAGGAGTGGGGAGTGGGAAATGGAAATGTTTCAGTGCACTTTAACTGCCCACCACTGCAAATCAACTCCCCTTTCAGTGCAGCTCTGTAGTTTGTTCTGCCTTATGTTCAAACTGGGATTCCTAGCTTATTGCTATCTTATCAAGAACAAACTCTGCTTTATGATTACATCTTGTTAGGAGATAAATTATCCAGGGATGCTTGCTTAGAAATAATCAGACTGCAGACAGAAGCAAACTGGTTTGTTTAGCTGGTCCTGCTGGTTGGAGGAACCAAATGGGATTTGTCTAGCAGTGTGTACCAGCATGCTTGTTTGTTCCTCATAAGCCAAAAATCTGGTATATCATCAGGTATGACATGGTCCAGTAGCGAATGCATTTTCCTCTTCATCTTACTGGATGTTGTTATGTTACTTGTATGTTGTAGAAAGGAGGGGATTTATATGATCTGTTTCTGGATTTCAAGGTGAGAGCACAGAGCCGGGACAAACAAGTTGAAGAGAGGATGCTGTCTCACCGACAAGATGACAATAATAGACATGCCACCAGACATCAGGTAATCTATTTATTTTCATTTTTTAAATATCTTTTGGCAGGCTCAGTGCGGGAAATCCAGATTGTCTGTTTCTAGTCCTCAGTATGTCTCTGAATTCTTTGAAACAGCATCAAAACCTCTGATAACTGCTGCAAGGCTGATATATGCACAATATTGGAAAGAAAGGAAATATGTTGATGTGGAAGAATAGAAATTAAAAGTCCTTGATATGGTAGAGACAGAAAAGTTAACATTTTCTTTGAGAAATAAACCTATCCAGAACTTTGAAAGGGAATGGAGAGAAGTTTTGGATTGGATAAAGGAAAAGAAATAAGAATAAAGCAAGATTGTAAGTAATGCAATGTAATAATGTAGCAAGGTAAAATAATAATGTAACAAAGTAACAAGGTAGTAAGGTAACAAAGCAATTGTTTAACAATGTAAGATGTAACAAATCCCTTGAGTAAGCAACAATTATGTATGAATGGAATGGATACATGCAGATTCAACTGGAAAACAAGCTTGGAAGTGGGGAAGGTGTTTTTTTAATTAAAATCTTTAATAAAAATATTAGAAAAAAAAAAAGAAACAGCATGAAAACCAAGTTGCTGTGAAAATGGTTCCATCTGACTGTATAGCTCCCTGAAGTACCAGACTGCGCTTCTGAGCAGTTGTTTTATCTCAAAATCTTGGAAAACTCGAGCAATGAATATATGCACTTGCTTCTAAAATCACTGAATATAGCTTATCCTCTTGTAATAAATGTGAGCAAAATGTGATCCTCTGGTTAATATTGGACTGCAGCTTCCATCATTCCTCCCTCTTGGCTGTGATGATTAGTGCTGTTGGGAGTTGCAGTCCTGCGACAGCTGGAGGGCTGCACTTTGCCCACTCTTGCTTTATAACATAGAAAAAGTGTGCCCTGTGCCACCTTGTTCATGTGACGTGTTCCTTAGGATGAGTTTATTCCATGTACGTTTATCACTCAGTGACTGCAGTGGGGACTGTTGGTGCGAGTGATAAGCATAGATGTTTGAGTAATCTCTTGCTTCCAGTATAGTTTCATACTCATTGGGCTCCTGGTCTGATGTTGTAGTACAAATCCTAGAGACGGACTAGGATTTGCAAGATCCAGTTATAGGTCCTTCTTGACCTGGCCTCTAGCTGTCCTAGAAGCTTCCAGGCAAATCCTCGTAAGTGACCTTTAAAAAAAAAAACTAACAGGACCATAGCTCTCTATTTCTGTGGGCTCATTGGCAAGCAGAGTACCTCTGGGAATGTTCAGAGCACTTTATTCCATTGCCATCAACTCCTCCAATGGCATGTGTATTCTGGCTTAGTTCTCGTTCGTAGAGGAGGTGTTTTCTGCATTTGTGTCTATGAATGCAGTTTAAGAATCTGTACAGCATGCAGATTATCACTGTACTGATAACCTACCAAACTCATGTCTTAAGGATAAAACACATTTTGTGCCAGCATCCATGGCATTCAGTGCAGAACAGCTATAGTGTGGAGTGAGCAATGTGTGGCTCACATGTAACTCTTCTCCCTATTTTTGCAGCTGCAGTCACCTCCAGATTTGGGTGGTGTGGTTGCCAAATAGAGTTTTTCAAACAAGGTGTGTAGGGAGCTTGTGTTCTGTTTTTGAGCCTATCTAGTCACAAAAGTGCAGTCTATCTTTAAAAAGTGTGTACTTCTTGTGTAACTGGTTCCAAGGAAAAATTCCCGTATCCCTGGACTCTGCTGCAGGGGTGGCATTTGGTGGTAGAGACTGGATATGACCCCTAGTAGTTTTAGAGGAAGACACTGCAGTCCCCTGCTCACCCACTTCTGTTAGAATACATGAAGCCACTCTCAGCCAAAGATTCCCCGTGGGGGTTTTTTTTTTTTTTTTTGGCCAAGTAAGGTAGGAATTTCAGTCAGATTTGAACTGTCCTAGCTTCTCCTTTTCTGTACTAGTGCCTCTCTTTTTTGTCCACTTCATAGGCACCAACTGAAAGACAATTGAGGTACAAAGAGAAAGTTGCAGAGATGAGGAAGAAGAGAAATGCAGGCTTGACAAAGGAGCAGAAGGAAAAATATATGGTATCCAAGTGTTTTTATTTTTCAGGTGAAATGGGGTGGGAAAGGCAGAATAAAGCATTACCTAATGCCAGTGTGGAGATTGTGTGACCCTCAAGCTGTTGTTGGATTGCAACTCCCATCACCTCTAGCCATAATAGCTGCTGGCAAGGCATCATGGAAGTAACAGTCTGGCAGCTTTGAGAAGCCCCTGTCTTTGCTGTCCTTGCTTCCTTCTAATGCTTCCACAAGTCTCATCCTCTCCTAAGGTGCTAATTTTGTGTAACAGTGGCTTAGAACTAAAATAACTGCATCTATTGAATTTATGCCTGTAACACACAACGTGAAAACACAGGAGCTGTGGTCAGAATAGGTTATTTAGAGTCAGTATGTGAAACCCAGCCTTACTGACCATCATTACTTTGCATGCACAAAGTGCATGCAGATCTTCTCTTCCCTACATCCTATGAAAGATGATAAGAGTTGGAGAGGCCCTTGAATTCTGTCTAGTCCAACTTCCTGCTCAGTGTAGGGAATCCAGAACTAGAGTATCCCTAACAGACGGCTCTCTAGGCTCTGTTTGAAGCGTCCCACTAAGTGAAAGCTAACTCTCCTGTATGTGCTTGATTTCATTGACAAATTAGTATTTCTACTGAGAAGTTTTTTCAGGATTGTAAGTGAAAGCTATCCATCTATTATTCTGCCCTGCAGGCAGCAGAGAACAAGTCGTTGACCTCTTCTATGGCCATTTCCGCACTAGACTGTTAATAGCGCTATGATTCCACTTTCAACATCCTATGGAATCCTGGGGTTTGCAGTTCCGGCCCCTCCCGAAACTGCAAACCCCAGGGTTCCATAGGATGTTGAAAGTGGAATCATAGTGCTATTAACAGTCTAGTGCGGAAGTGACCTATGTGATGGCTCTTTCTGTAGTTGAAGACTGCTTGGCCAGAATTCTACAGGCTAACTATATCAAATTCGTTTTCATAATCCAAAGCTAAACGAGTCAGCCCTGGTTAGTACTTGGATAGGAAACTGTTGATGAATACCAGGCGGTGTAGGCTGTATTTCAGAAGAAGGAACTGGCAAAGCCACCTCTTAATATTCCTTGCCTAAAAAAAGCCTATGAAGTTCATGGGGTCACCATAAATCAACAGGAGACTGAAAGGCACTTACACAGTCATCATCATTGCCCTCCTCTCAACCTGTTCCAGTGCATCTATATCCTTCTTAGGGTGGTGTGTCCAGTGTTAGACTATAGCACCTTTCTCCATCTGGCACCATGGTTCTTGCCCACAGACGCTCATAGCCTGAGGCTTTTGATGACCCCCCTCCAAAATAAACTTATACTTCCCTTACAAGCAGCGTTTGACAGTATTTCTACAGTGGCAAAGAAGGACATAAAGTGGAGGCTGGGAAGATCTGTTCCCCCAAGATTAGGAAAAAATAATATTAAAAGATTGCTTCTTATGTTGCTTCAGGAACACAGACAAACCTATGGAAACACCAGAGAACCCCTTTTGGAAAACCTGACGAGTGAGTATGACCTGGAGCTGTTTCGGCGAGCGCAGGCAAGAGCATCTGAGGATCTGGTAAGTAGAGCTGGGTGTAACTAGGGCTGGGCAGTGTTTAGCAAGTTGGACACACATCATTGCACTTTCTAGGCATGGAACAAGTCGTACTGACTTTATGTAAGTGAGCATGAATCTCTGTGAGCCTAGCCTCATTCTGCAGGGAATTTCAAAGCCTAGGGGCAGCCATTGAGAGAGCCCACTGGTATCTTGAAGAGGTTTAAAACTGAAACACTGAAGGGGAAAAATCGCAGAAGATTATTTAACATCACTTCTGGAAGCCAAGAAGAGTAGAGAAAGCTGCCCAGCCCCACTAGATCTGAGATAACACTTCATGCTTCTGCTTTGAGGGAGCAGAAGGCATTTTTTTGTGTGGAGATGTCCTGAGGGTTTGTGCTAAAAATGTGGCAAAATCGAACGGCTTTGTAAATACTTTCATTAGGAAGAGGCATCACATTTCTCCTGGTAACAAGAGAAAGAGGCATCGGCTTTCCCTGGCAGGTGACAGTTCCACTCAGAACTAGCTTCTTCACCTTCTCTTGTGTTTGATTCCTAGTGGCATCATGAGGTGTCAGACAGCTGAAAGCTGGTTGCCCCAAGTGCAGGCTAGAGTTGTGCTTTCTTGAGCTGAAAAACCAACAAGTCCTGAGGCAAAAGAATGAATCTCTTTCCATGTTTGGTGATTGACACTCATTTGATCCTTTCTTTGTGAGCTGTCACCTTGGGCTGGTGCTTCATAGAGAGATTAGAGGGAGAAACTTCCAAAGAATGTAAGCAAACAGTGGATAAAATTACTTTCAAAGACACAAGCACTCTGTGGTAGGGAATCACCCATGGTATGATTTGAGGGTGGACCAGCTCTTCTGCAATTACCTTTAAATAAGATGGTGTGAGGTTGATTGATTCGTCAGCTTGGAGAATTTATCTTTCCATTGGCCATGCTGTCCAGGGGATTATGGGAGTTGCAATCTAAAAGGTAACCTTTACAAGGTCTAAGTGGGATACCTTCTTAATTTGGAGAAGTTACTTTTTTGGAGTGCAGCTCTCAGAATTGCGTAGGAGCATGGCTGTGGCCATTCTGGCTGGAAGACTCTAGAACTTTTCCAGTTTTGGCTGATCTGAGCCAGATGGAAGAACGGCACTTGCTCTGTTTGGTAATGGAAGCTTTAAGCTAGGAGCAGACACTTTCTTCATCTGTGCTGGAATTCAACATAAATATACCACAGTCTGCAGGACCGCCACGCTCTCTGCTTTGTTCAACTCTTGGAGAACAAGGTGTGCTGGCCAGACTGTTGGCCTTCCAGATTTCCTGACTCCAACGGCTAATTGTGATCAGGGCTCCACAGTGGGACAGGCTAACCACTGTGATGGCCGGGGACCATAATTTATCACCAACTTCCTCCCCGCAATCCTCACTTTCAATGTGAATGAGACGTGAAATGCTTTTTTCTTCTGCTGGAGATCTCTGTATAGGATACAAGCAGTCAGAACAACTTAAACCATTGTCAAACAATATAAACGGTTCAGAATAATTCAGAATAATTCAAAAGAATAAAATAAAAGAGAACACTCACAATCCAAAAGTTTCAGGCATTTCCTTTCACCTAGAGAAGTATTTTTTTCTCTCTCCTTTCTTTCTGCCCAACTTGGAAATAGGAGGGGAGCTTATTTTCCTCTTAATGAGAGACAGCAGACATGATAGGTTGGAAACCAGAGTTTAGAAACATTCTGTTTTTGAACTACTGCTCATGGAATCTTCCAAATTGTGGGTTGGGGCAGGGGGGATACTGGGGCTGGTGATCCAAGAATGCTTCCAAATTCTGGTTGAAACTAAAATTCAGGTAGGCAGTATCACCTCTAGATTCTTTTTCCTGTGCCTACAAAGGCAAGAACCAACTTGTACAAGGTCAATGAAGTCCAGAAGAAGCTGGCAGAGTGCCCTGATCGTTGTTTGTTCATAATGTCCTCATCCATTTGTGCTGCTTTGCATTCCTGAGGAATTCCACCCTCTCTTTGAATGCTTTTTGGGTGAGTGCAAGCATGAAATGCACATGCATGGGGCACTGATGCTGAGAAGCATGAAGGTGTTTGAGTGAGTGCTTGAAAGAATTTTTGAATTCCTGTTTTCTACCTTGAAAAAATATTCATAACACTCTGCCCAAACCCAGTGGGGATCTTTTAATTTGTGGGGTTTTTGTGAGGCCTTGAAAGTCCCCCCACCGCTACCCCTCTGTTTTTCTCCCTGACCACCCCTGCTTTCATGGGGGTGTATAATGCTGTAAAGCATTATTTATCAGTGTTAATTATGATATCTGTTTTTTAAAGGTTGTTGGGGTAGGGAAAAGGAACCAAAGACTGCATCAGCTGTCCTCACCTAGAATTTGCACAGAGTGAGCTAAGTCCAGACTAACTGAGGCTGCAGTCCTATTCATACCTTAGAATAAATCTTGTTTAATTCAGTTGGATTGACTTCTGAGCAGAGCATAGAACTGCTCTATAAATTGAGTTTTCAAATCCAATTGAAATCAGTAGGGTACACTGTGATTGTTTCCACAGGGTCAAAGGCAAGTACAGTAGGCCCACCGTATAAGTGGGGAGTTCTGTCACTGGAATCCCCGTGAATAACAAAGTTCACGAATTTTTGTATCTCATTGCATTCAATAGTGGTGATGTGCACGCAGTTGCTTCAGCGTGTCCATGCACACATTGCTACCATTTTAGGTATATGAATATGATGTTTCGTTTGAGCTGAAAATTGCACACACAGAGGTTGCGAATAGAGAGGGCCCACTGTAATTTAGTCTGGTTCCAGCCTCAAGTTGCCTGATATCTTATTTCACAGGCTGGGGAACTCCTTGACATTTTTTAAATTCAATTTATAGTTTAGTTTTAAATTTAATTTTAGCACACACACATGTATATTCACCCCCTCCCCCCAAATTGAGATATTTTCAACAAGCAGGAGATGGCAATTCATTCATACTTGATGATATTTTGTTAAGTCTTTGTAGATCTTATATCACAAACTGTAAAATTTCCTCAGTGAAATGAGGAGCTTTTAAGCTATAAAGTACCTTTCCAGAGTCCAGCATGGTGTGATGGCAGTTTGAACTGCTGTAGTCCTTTGTGTATATACTCAGTAAATGATAGCCATTTGGGAAATCACTGAAAACAATGGGGGGAAAAATCAGTTTTCTGTTTATCTTTTTAAGAAAAAAGTTTCCAGGCCTTTGAGCCTAAAAATTGAGTGAGGCAACTAACAAATATTTCCCATCACCAGGCTGGGGTTATGATGCCTTCTATATTTTTCTGCTGCTTCTCATATCTGTTGAAATAAGTAAATATGCAGCTGCATCTATATTTTTTTTTAGCCTGAGAATTATTATAGTGAAATGCAAAATTTAGCTCTTTTTTATATTGGATTTTGTTGTTACTTAAGGTTATTTTTAGAACACGGTTCTAGAATGGATTTTTCAAAAAAGCGGATGTATAAAATGTTCCTTCTTTCTTGTGAAAAGGTTCACATTTTCTTCTCTCCCAATAGGAGAAGCTGAGACTTCAGGGCCAGATCACAGAAGGCAGCAACATGATAAAGACCATTGCTTTTGGCCGCTATGAGCTGGACACCTGGTACCATTCTCCTTATCCAGAGGAATATGCACGACTGGGGCGCCTTTACATGTGTGAGTTTTGCCTCAAATACATGAAGAGCCAGACGATACTACGCAGGCACATGGTGAGCTCTTAAGACAGCATGAGACGTATTTATGTCTTTCATTAATCACTTAGTTACTTGCTTGCCAGCTATTTCACATGTTTCTCCAAGGGCAAATCCAAGGGAGAGAAAATAGCATGGAGTCCAGCTGCTTTTGCACATAACACTTCAAACTGCAGGTTCAAAAATCTCTCCCCAGTGTTTCAAAGCTATCATGTCAGGCAGAGGGCCAGGCTTAACCCCTTCACCTTAAGAAGATGATGCTCATACTATTACAAGTATTACTATTTTTATTGTTGTTGTCACCACTGCTGTTGCTGTTACTGCTACTACTTCAACAAATAAATCGAGACCATTACAAAAGGTAAGAAAATATTAAATGAAATCATAAATTACTAGTTATAGCAAGCCGAAGAATAATCCTATAGTTAAAAAAGATATCTAACCATTATAATTAGTATTCACAAGATTTATATTCTACCCTTCCTCGCTGGCTGTGTTTTATGTATAGCCTACGTATAAAAACACAGCTGACACTGTGTGAAGTACAGTTGTCTGTGCATGTGTGGACTTTGTTTACCTTGGGAATGACTCAAATAAATACTGCCCCATCTGTGTCTGAAGGCGTGTAGTCCCAAAAAATTGCATCATATGCTATTTCTTAACCTGGTAGTTGGCTCTTAGCCATCAGGTAACTACTCCTCCAGTGCAGAATTAGCCAGAGGTGATGAGAAAAAGTTGTCATTGAGTGCAAGCTACTAGCTTTCACTTAATCCAGGATATGGATAATATGACTTTTCTCAGTTCCTATTGTGTTGGATAGTCTCCACATGATGTTGCCTTTGAAGCAGAGGACTTCTGTAAGAGCCCAGTAATATGCAGAAAATGTAGGTATCCAGTCTCCAAGCTTATTCTTAAAGCTTGATTGTGTTCCTGGTGTATCTGTACTCTCCTAGCAAATATGGTTGCTAAGGTTGCTGTTTATTTCCTCCCCTTTTGTCCTCTAGCCGCCTCAGTCCCAAAGCAGATTTTATTGCCTTGCATAATTGATTTCAGACATGCTGTTTAGCTTTCCCCTGCAGGTGCGTCTTTGCGGAATTTCTCAAGCCAAACCTTTGAAAAGCTGAAGTGATAGCATGTTCTCGCTTTGCATCAGTGGTTATATCATCTGACATCCTCCTCAGGCTTTCTATTTAACATAGCTGAAATCCTAATTTTAGCTGCAGGGGAAATGGACTTTCCAAGCAAAAGTATATTATTGTGATATTATATTGGTTTGAGAGATCAGAGCCCTTTTGCATTTTAGTAATTTAGTGTTCAGTTAGTAAGTTAGTGTTGCAGTGATCTAGTGTTTAGTGTTTTAGTTAACTGTTTTAGTAGTATGTTTTAATTTTAGTTAATGTTCATCTTAAACATGTCAGATTATGGTTATGTTATTTTGTGTTTAAATGAATAAATAAATATTTTTTAAAAATAAGTAGAGATGCGTCCAGAGATGCATAATGAAAACCACACTGCCGCTAAGGTAGCAACACTGTGGCCTCTCTTGCATCACTTCCACCCTCCAGTCAGTGCTTGGCAGATCTGTTTTGGTTGCCCGCAGAGTCACTTAGCCTTCATTGTGTTGCAGTTTCTGTGGTTTCTCAGAACATCCGTTAGCCTTATTACAACACCACTGAAAAGTGCTACAGTCTGTGGTATTCTTAGGTCAGCTGCTAGAGCAGATAGTTTCCTTCCAAGATAGAAGTATTTTGACATCGGGTCTGTGGTGATTGCTGCTTCTTTTTTTTAAAAAAAGAATCCAGGACCATGAGTTTTCCAGGCTGAGCCAGTAACATAGCTCTTCCCATCCTGGTGTCCTTCAGATGCATTGTACTGCAGCTGTCATCATTCCCATCCGGGAAGGCCATGTGGAGGGGGAGGTGGGATGATGGAATTGTAATTCAATGCCTCTGGAGGAGATAAGGTTGGAGAAAGCTGAAGAAACAAAATAGCTCTGGGGAGAGACTGGAAAGGAGGTGTTCAATGTGGTTCAGTTCAGTTTTCTTTGCATCTTCATAACTAGCTTTCTGTCAACACACATACCAAATAATAGAGTGTTCTGGGGGAACAGCCCACTCTTGAGATCAGGTGTTATCATTTTGCTGGGTGGCAGGAGCAAAATGGAGCAATCCTGGTACCTTAATCAAACAGTGGAAACAAGCAAATGCACTCTACCAAAAGTCTCATGTAATACAAGTCTGATAATGGTTATGGGTATGAAGTGACCTGGGAGCACGAATAAACACAATGAATGTGCATGTGCTTGAGTCAAAAGAGGTATGTCACACCTGGGAAAAGTGTCTGGATTATTACGTAGTCAATTGTTTTTAACTTGTTACCTGCTAGTGACAATAGTGACATTTAATCTAGTCCCATGTTCATGAATCACTTACACTGTACACAGTGGTCAGTAGGCCAGATTGATTAGATGTTCTGTCTTTTAGATTACTGAAAAGAAAAGGCATTGATGTTTATGCTCCAACATGATTGTATCTACTGGCGAATAACTGCTTACTTGTTCCCTAAGTGATTCTCCTGATTCTAAATGCTTCCAGAACCATTTGTTACCCTGTATAAGTGGTTGTTATTCTTAACCCTTGTCTGTTGCTTTTTGTAGGCAAAATGTGTCTGGAAGCACCCTCCAGGGGATGAAATTTACCGTAAAGGCTCCATTTCGGTGTTTGAAGTAGATGGGAAAAAGAACAAGGTAATTTACATATCTGGTCTAACTTGCCATAGGAAGGGAATTTCTGCACTGCTTTGCCTTTTGTGGGCTGTGAGCAGACTGCCCAGATGCTTTTTCTTGGAAATCTTTCACTGTCTTCTCCTGCCTAGCCCTGGAAATCTTAAGATTGCTAAACTGGTCTGATAAAGGTGATCTGGAGTAGCTGTTCTGGTAGCCCTTCCTGATTAGAATTCTAGCTTGGTAGGCTTTTTATACATTTTCTTCAAAGGCTTTTTGTAAATCAACTGGAATCTGGCTCTCCAAAGTGTGGTAATGGCCTAAGTATCTGTTTTCCTCTCTGAGGACCTTGAGTGGGTCTTAAATTGTGCTTGACTCACTGACTTGAAGTATCTAATGTGATCTGCACTGTATTAACTCCTTTCTCTTAATGGCCTGTATATCTTGTGGAATAGTATGTCATTATTCTGCCTTGTGACAAATGTTGAGATATTTGTGATCATTTGGTATGTGAGTGTCTTGTATCCTTTCCAGATCTATTGCCAGAACCTATGCCTTTTGGCAAAGCTCTTCTTGGACCACAAGACTCTTTATTATGATGTTGAGCCCTTTCTCTTCTATGTCATGACAGAAGCTGACAACACTGGCTGCCATCTGATAGGCTATTTTTCCAAGGTTAGTGATAATCATTTGAGATCTTCTTCATAGGCAAGGTATTGACGGTAGTTTATCTATTGTGCCAGAGCAACAGTGGATCTGTCATTTGTGCATCAAGTCAGAAGGCTCCTGAAAGTGGCAGGTTGATTGTCTTACACCGTCAACATTGTGGGAAGCTGAAGAGCAAAGCATTGACTGAATTAAAGAATTGATTCAGGCAATCCAGTATGAGAGCAGGCGAGTTTGGAGCCCAGAGGCAAATCCAGCCTTACTATAGGGGGTTTAATTCAAGAGATTAGACTTTGTTGTCAGTGTGAAGATCTGATGTCACAGTCAGTGATTTTTGAAGTGTGTGATGCTCTCCACCCCACATAAAAGAATATGTGCAAACAGTGTTCGTAAAAGTCACTGTTTTAAGTGACTTTTTGAGATTATGGCTGCTTGGAATGCTGTATTCAAAGTCTGAATATTTACTGTGGGAATGTTAATGATTTCATCTTTCGAAATATACATTTTATAGAAGCTGTTGGAAGTAACAGTGTGAAGCTAACAACAAATTGTGACTTGTTTTAAAAAACAAAGAACCCTGACTGTTTTTTGCTTCTAACTCTTGGGTTTGGGTTTTAGAAATAATACTCCAAGCAACTAAGTGCCAGGAGGCACTTGGCAATGGCCTGTTCTCCTTCAGTGCTTCATCAGAAGCAGGATATATGCAGCTGGTTGGTGCATCAGCATTCAGATCATACTGACAGTGAGATCACTGCCATGATTAGACTGAAAGCAGGAGTAGGGGAGAAGGAGGAAGAGCTTCAGTTAAGCCTTTTGGTGCATGTTGCAGTGCTGACTAGATGCAGGCTGGAGGGATTACCTACAGAACTCTCAGATAGCAAGGACACAGCAATGAAGAACGGGGAAGCACAGGACAAAGGCAGTTGGACTTTGGATGTCTTAGCTCACTCCCCTCTCAGATCTTAGGTCCAAGCTTAGATGGAGAAAGTGAACCAAAAACCACCATTCCTTGCCACATAAAGGCTGCAGTCCTGTATGGCTCAGCAATAACATAGCAAGTCTGCTTGAAGCCCTGTGCTAGAATGAGCCATATACCACCTGTAGGAGTTTCTTGAAGTTGTTGTTTTAACAGCTTTGTATTTTTAAAATGTTTTGTGTTATGACTTGGAATTACAACATTAAACTTAAACTTACTTACATGTATTGCCCCCAGACTTACTGAACAGCCTTTGAAGCCACCTGAACAGCCATTTCTTGCTTCCTGGGAAGCAGGCAGGATTGCAGAAGCATCGATCTACATCCCCATAGCCAAATGCAAAATTATTACGGCAGGGCGGAGACCTCCGGGAAACCTGGTGGATCTCAGTGCTGATGTCCTCATGGGGAGATGATTCTATGCTCTTACTCACTTCTCACAAAGCAGGGAATGGTGTGGCAGGGGGCCGGTTCATAGACTCTTGAGTAGGTTGGAAGTGTGGCTTTTGTTGTTGCAGAGGGAGGAATGGAATACCAACTCCTGCAGCACCCAAAGAAGGACATAGACACATGTAAATGAAACTTAATGTGTCTCCTAATAGGATGCCAGCCAAAACTATTAAAAATTCATACAGTGCTAGACAGACACAGTTCAGAAACTATTGAAAAGCAAGACCTCTTGATCAAAGGGAAATCACTCATATGATTTCATCTGTTTCTGCTTCCAAACCAACAGAGTGCTACTGTGAGTCTCTTCTCAAGATTGTTACTCACCTGACAATCATGACTCAGATTGTGACAACTTCTTCACATGAGAAACCATCCCTATTTATCCATTCTTCTTAGCGTTTTCAAAATTCCGGGCTCGATCAAATATTCCTCCCTCTGCAGCAACCAGAGCCACAATCTGAACCATTGTGGTTCTTTGGATTGTGGCTGTTATGTTTTGCTCAGCTTGAAAGATCATGCACTTGAACAAGATGTCATGCTTTTGCTTTTAAGTTAGCAATTCTCATAACCAACATAACATCTGCTTTCAGGAAAAGAACTCATTCCTTAACTACAACGTTTCTTGTATCCTGACGATGCCTCAGTACATGAGACAGGGTTATGGCAAAATGCTTATTGACTTCAGTGAGTATAAACCCTGGGGGGACTCTGGGATGGGGTACAGAATCAACATTGGAAAACCTTATGTGGCCTGTACTTTGCCCACCTTTGTTAACAGACATAGGAGTTTCTTCTCAACAGATTGCATACAAATCTCTTGTATGCAGATACTGAAATAATTAATGCAGTCAAAAACAGGATACTCATTCTCTCAGTGGTGGGACAGGGCACCTTTTAAAAATGGGCACTCTGGCATATGTCCAGCTTCCCAGAGTTACTTAGATGTAAGTAGATATAGCGGCACCTTTCTAAGTGGCTGGGGATGGAAGTTGTTCTCTCTGATAACAAACTCAGGTGGCTGAGTGCTGATTGGGGTAGAAGTGAAACAGGGCTGCACCAAAATAAAGTAGTGGCTTCTTTAGAAGTGCACAGGTACACAGTTTTGTGAATTAAAAGGAAAACTTTAAAACAGCAAGGAAACAAAAACAACAGTTTTGTCAGGATCCTATGAAATCGCACAGTGTTGATGATGGCTTAGAAAGAAGAGAGGAGCTTATAAAGGAATCACAAAGTCAGGCAGAATGTGTGAAGCTGCCAATCATGTCTGTGGTCAAGAGCAATTTAAGATATGACTCATGTATCAGTTTAAAAAAGTTAATACACGGAGGAAAATAGAGGGCAAGTATCCTGCAGCAGGGCATTGGGAGTGGGAGGACATGTCTTTCTTGTGTCCATCACTGTGTCTCCCTTCATGCCACTTTATAGATATAAAATTCTCATATTTGGTACTTGCAGTATGTAGCACTATAGGAGAAGTGTTCTCTGTTTCATCTCTCCAGCTACTGTAGTCCTGGATAGGATTTCTGTTTCAATCTGTCTGGAGTGATGAACAAGGAAAATTTCTCCAGTAGGGTGTGAATACACTGCATTGTTTTGTTTTAAGCCCTGTACATACACACACATGTACATGTGTGCATGTGCATGTATGTATGTATGTGCTTTGTAGATGTTCACCTCCTTGAGTGTTTTCATGTACCTGTATCATTTAGGCAAGCTATAGTTTTGATTCCATCCAAATTCCATCTATAAATGTTTCCATCTACTACCAGATTTCATCTACAAAGCTTTCTGTGTGCACCTAATCCTGAAGATAAATGGATTTGGTGGCTTTTATGCTCACTGTTTTAAAGAGAATAGGAGATATATGTGAGATCCCAGGTGATTGTGTACTAGGAGATCCATTCAGTCTGTTGTTATCGGATAGGGATTCTGGGTGTTGCTCCAGTCACATCTTTGTTCTCTTCTTGTCAATTAGGCTACTTACTTTCAAAAGTGGAAGAGAAGGTTGGCTCCCCAGAGCGACCCCTCTCAGATCTGGGTCTTATTAGCTACCGTAGTTATTGGAAAGAGGTTCTTCTCCGTTATCTGCATAACTTTCAAGGCAAAGAAATCTCTATCAAAGGTTGGTTCTGTATTTCTTTTGCATGATGTATCCATAGCATTTCTGGTTTTTTTGACTCCATCCTCTTCCCTGGAAATTGTGACTATTTTTAAGCTTCCTTGTTGTTGCTTTTACATTTATTTTTAATTACATTTAGACAGAAAACTCAGGCTCTGGTTCCTAGATCCTAGTCTAGTGTATTCAAACAGTGACATAACATTCTCTCTGTAAAAGCCAACATTTATTGCTTGCTTTACTATAGATTATTTCGAGATTATTTCGAACTGGTGGCATGAATGTGATCTTGCATACCTCCCCATTACAACAGGTTTAAACATTTTTTAAAGAAAGCCCAAGAAACTAGAGGGGAGGTGAGCAGGATTTCCAGTAGTTAAAAATATGGATGTTTCTCATCTAAACTCTGTGACTGTTCTTCTTAAGTCTCTGTCCTCTTGTCTTCAATCTCCCAGTCCATGTTCTCTTCCTAGGACTTGCCAACCAATGTGGAATTGTTCAAGTAACTTGGAAATGATGAAGAATAAATAATTATATCCTGATGGCCAGTTAGTTGTGAATAAAGTGAACAAAGTCCCCATCACTCCAACATTTTTTCTCTCCTTGCAAAAGGAATAAAGGCCTGATCCTGTCAGGTCCCCACAGAAACCCCATCCTGTCTCCCATCACAAGAGAAGGCAGGGTGGGCAAAGGGAATGCAGGATGATGGCAAAATCGCTGAGATGATCTTGGTCCTGCTTTTCCTATGTATGTAATACACTACCTTTCTCACAATATGGGACCTGACCTGTAAAGTAAGTAAAATTGATCTGGTGTTTCTTGAAGACATCATTTCTTTATGTTAGAGAACTACAGAAAGAATTAGAATGATCCCATATGTGAGGCTGTTAGTCAACTTCTGTGTGGTAGATTTAGCAGAGGAAAAACATTTTAATCAACAGATGCCTTCAATTTGATCGCGTAATTTTTTTTTTTTTCATGGAAGTGCTTTTGAAACTACTGGCAAGGATTATCTTGGAGAACACATTCTTTTTGTTTGTGAGGGGAAGACAGAATGCCTGTTCTAAGAGGGCATTCTTAGAGGGCAATTTTAGAGAAATTGCACTAACCCCCGATCATTTCAGTTTCCTAGCACTGCACCTTCCTCAGCTCTACAATATCTATTTTGAAATAGCATAATACATAGTATTCCAACTGTGGTCTTGCCACAGACTTCTTTAAAGGTGTTGTGATATTGGCAACCTTTTTCCCCTCTTTTCTAATGAATTCCTAATGAATACATGGAATTCGTCTGTTTCGCTGGCACTGCATATTGGGTCACTGTTTTCATCAAGTAGCCTGCCAGAACTTGTAAGATCCTTTCCTTGGTCAGTCACCACCATTTCAGGCCTCGTCAATGCAGTGGTGATGTTAGCCTTTTTTGCCCCAGTGCACATTGTTTCTCACTTTCTTATGTCAAGCCACTGTTTGCTCATTTGGAGATACTCTTTTGAAACCCTGCAATCTCTTCTTGGCTTGGTCTTCTCATTCCTCATTCCTCAACTTGCCCCATAAGTTCCAGTTCCACCTTTCTTATAGACACATTTGGTGAGGATATGAGAGAGGGCCTTCTCAGTGGGTGCCCCTAAGCTTTGGAACTCACTTTCGTAAGAAACTAGGCTGGCAGTCACTGTGCTCTCCTTCCACCAGCAGACAGGGACCTTTTTTTGATCAGAGCAAAACCTGGATGCTTCAAAAAGGTCTTTTAGTGAGGTAGTGTTGTATTTTTTCACTTGCTATGTTCTTTAAAATGTTTTAAAACTTTGGTGCTTGCTTTTAACATAATAGCTTATTTAATTTTTAAGGGTGATTTTTAATGTTATAAATTATGTTTGCAGCTATGTTTTGATTTGTTTTTGTAAGTGGCGTGGACTACAAGAAAGGTGGGAGATAAATACATAGGCTGTTTTTGGACAAATTGAAAAGCTGCAATCTCTTTGTATCCCTCCACTGGGTAAACAGTTAATTGATTTCCTGCTGTCAGCTTCCTGTTCTTAGGCCAGATAATGATTCGTAAGAGGACCCAGCTGCTTACCCCTGACTACAGAATTTATGTTTGCTTGGTTCTGCACAGTTCTTTCCACTTCATTCCATTTTTACTTGTCAGCCAGGTAGACAAGGAATTGTGGGGACACTCAGTTCCTGATCACTGGAAATTCTATTCAGCCTTTTCTCTTCCCTGCCTGTGTGGAATCATCACATAAGACATTGGCCTTGATGTTCTTGCATCAGTATTTAAAGGCAGAGCTAGCAGGAGACAATGGGTTAACTCCAGTGGTTCATCCCAGTATTTTGTGGATTCCTTGCCCACCTCAAGTACAACAGGTTCTTATGTTTTTGTTTTCTTTCAGAGATCAGCCAGGAGACAGCTGTCAATCCTGTTGACATTGTTAGCACTCTGCAGGCACTTCAGATGCTCAAGTACTGGAAGGGGAAACACCTGGTCCTGAAGAGACAGGTGAGGTTGTGCTGTGACTCAGTCTCCTTGTTTGGGTTGGTGTTATGCATTAACTGCACACTCTGTTTTTCTTTGGGGGAGTTCTGCTTTTAATTGCTGGAGACATCACTTTTCTGTTCAAGATGTGCTGAGAGTGAAAAGCCAGAGTCTGGTTTTTTGACTGTAAGCAAGAGGCTTGGGATCTGGCTCTCCAAATATTATTGGGCTGAAACTTCCAGCAACCCTCAGCCAGCATGACCAAGCGTCAGGGATGATTGGTGTTAACAATTCAACAGCAGAAGAACCCCCAGTCCCCCAACCATGCTGCACCAATTCATTGAGGAGATGTTAATAACATTGGCAGTTTGTAGATACCAGAGAAGGCTGCCTGAAACAATGATCACATACTTCTCCTATGCATCAGCTGGTAGCCCAGTAAATCCCTCTTTCCTTGTACTTGCCATAGCTTAAGAAACATTACTTTTTTTGGACTGTGATCAGTTGTGCTGGCTGAGAGATCCTGAGATTTGTAGTCCTAAAATGCTAGAGAGAGATTTGTGTTAGAAAATACGTCCAAGTTTTTAACCAGCACCACCTTCTCTTCTTATATTTCCCCCTGCTCAGGATCTTATTGATGAATGGATAGCCAAAGAGGCCAAAAGATCCAACAGCAATAAAATCATGGATCCCAGCTGTTTGAAATGGACCCCTCCCAAGGGCACTTAACTTGATCAGTCTCTCCAAGGATTGTGGACACCCCTCCATGTGCCACCACCAACTTCATGACCCTCTTTCCTTTCCCAGCATTACCAACTGCCTTTGGGATTGTGGACATGTCCCCTCCCTTTAACATACTCTCAAGTATTCCCCTTCTTCTTGGAACTGTTTTGGCCCACATTCTTTGTACACAGGGCAATGGTAAAAAGATCTGGATATCATGCTAGTGTGACCCCAAGAGTGTTGGGTGAGCAGTGATACCTTGTCCTGGACTTTTCCATTTGCTACTTCATTACTCATAAGGGCATAGTCCAAAAGGCTGTGTTGCATCCTACATTTTTTTCCCTACTCTTTCAAGCTGCTGCATCCCCTGCAGCATCATATAATTCTAGCATACGTGTGCAACAAAACAAAGTGATGAAATCATGATTGGTAGTTATGTACTTCCCCAGATAGCAGAGGTCAGGGGCTTGGGCATTTTCAAATATTTTCCATGAAAAAGGCTCCATGCTAGAATAAAGTTAATACTGTCAAAGATTCATGACAGCCCTCTGTCTCTTCTGCTATCTTTCTAGTCAGAAGTTTTTTGTACATGGGAGAGATTTGAAAACAGTATCACTCAGTTGTTACCTGGAGTTTTATAGTTCCTCTCTTACTCTGCTCTGTGTTTGTGTAGGGAAGGAGTGGCCCTCTGGACTATGTTGGACTGCATTTTCTCTCATGCCTCACCACTGGTTATGCTGACAAGGGCTGATGAGAGTTGCAGTTCAGCAGTGTTTGGGCGGGGGGACAAGTTGTCCGTCTGTCATGTGCAGCCTAGGTGTAGGTTCATGAGACCATTTTTTCCAGGGTTGCCTTTGAAAAAGTGGTACCTCCTTTCGACTCACATGTCTGAGCATGCCTGAATCGTGGCATGGTGTGTATGTCACCATCATCCATGCAGAACTTTCTTTCTTCCCTGATCAACAAACACCAGGAAAATACAAGCATGGAAACATCAGAAGGAGTTTAATTCCAAAGTGTGGTAGTGCTGGCTGTTGCTAGTTCCTTGCCCTCAGAAATTGCCAGTGATAAACCTTTATGAGTCTTTAGTGAGTTTAGTGGATGAATTTTCTAGCTAGCACAGCCAACTCCTAGTGGGAGGCAATGCCTCAGCAGAAAAGGTATGATATCACACTGTCCCTGGTTGTATTTTCTCAAGGCCTCGTTGGGAGTATGGAATGCTACTACTCACTGTTTCTTAATTTTGTGTATGTTGCTCCTTCTAGCTGCTTTTCAGTTCACTCAGACCACAAATACTTTTTAACTAATACTTTATTCATTAGTTGAATTAACTGGTTCTGAAGGAGAGGGGAAGTCACAAAGATCAACATTCTGTTAGCACGATGTCTTCTTGCTGTTAGAGTGCTCCCTCCTGTTTGGACTTTGTGCTTCAAAAAATCCCTACACTTAGAATCCAAGGTGCAGGTGTTAGCAGCACAGTGATGACTACTTTAAACACCATCTGCTGGAATCTGCCCCTCTGACGGTCTTGTTCATGTGGAAAGGTGTGTTGTGCCCATTAGGGTCTTTAATTGATAGGGAGCAGTGTGTGTGCTATATCTGCTGGTTGCCAACCAGTGAGCCAGTGGCGTTAGATCCCACATGGGAACATTTAGCTTTCCAAATGTTTTGGACTATAACTCCCAGAAGCCCTAGTTAACTTGTGGTCTAGTGTTATGGATAGTATAGTCCAAAGCATCTGAAGGGCCACCTCTCCCTTCATAAATTAATTGCCTGTTATTTTGCTCTTGTTTGTGTTATTTTGACCATTTGAAACATCCTCTGTTATAATAGACAATTCTGGCCGGATGTCTTTTAAGAATTCTATTCTGTTTCATAAGAGCAGCAGTTGTTATGAAAGGGGTGTGTAGAGAAATTGTTTCACTTCTGTATTTTCTATGATTTGTGCTTTGGTGTTTAGATGAGGAGAATCCCTGAAACCATAGAGAGGAGACATCTGTCTCAAATGATATTCTTTACATGCTTTGGTACTCTTGCAAATAATTTTCTTTTAAAAAAAATACCTAAAGCATGAGGACCCTTAAAAGTGCCAGGTTTCTTCTGGCACTATTTCAAGACGTTGAACCTGGTCATATATGGATTGTGTTTATCACAAGTTCACTTCAGCTTTTGAAAATATGTGAAGAAAGTCAGTCCAGCAGCAGCCTACAACGGGACCAAGAGTTTCAAAAGTGTGTGCATATATTCAGGGCATTAGTTCATTCTTGGTCTCTCCCTTTTGAAGGAGAACACACCTATCTTGTATTATAACTCAGTGAGGCCACCACCTTGCAGGCGACAAGTGAGTGGCAGAGGAGGAAGAGAGAAGAAGAGATGGAATCTTTTGTTGTAAATAGCTCACTAACTTCTATCTGTGAAGCCAGAGAGCCCTTGGCCATTATAAAACAGGTACCAATGGTGCTCTCCTTTGACTATGTTAAGTATTAAACTCAATTTGCCTGATGGTAGGGGTGAGCAAGCTGTGGCCTCAAGACAAGAACAGGTAAGCTGTTAGATTGCATCTCCCATGTGGCTTAGTCAATGGTGAGAGATGATGAGTTGCAGTCCACTAACAGTTGGAAAGCTATTGTTTGCCCTACTGCCTGCATAAAGTATAAAAAAGGCCAAATGAACATTCAGTTTAGCACACTTTAGCTGTTCATGGAGATGACTGAATCTGGAGAGCCCTTTTCCTTAATAAATTAGACTCTGCCTCTCACATTGATTACCATGGTGTAGTCATTGTTTTGGAAACGGTCCTCCTCACACTTACATCTGCCTGTTACATGAGCTGGCCTATTGACTACCACAGGTGCATGATAGAATTGTACCATGACACCCCAGTCTCTGGGAGTTCACGGCCCGCAACCCTTAATGCTGAGGAGATGTTCTGTATAGCAGTGAGAGCCATAATGTGTCTGTCAACACACAGAAGTACCGGGTGATGTGATGTGCCGTACAATTGAAGGCCTTTGAAGTTGGCAAGTCACATCTTGCACCTCAGGATGGATTTTAGTAAAGCTTTCCTTGGGCTAATTCTGTATCAAAATTCTCTTGGCATGAGGGAACCTCGCAAACATCTGGCAAGGGAATGAAGTGTGTGCTTCAGAGTTAGGAGAAGTTACATTTGGACTACAGCATTTAGAATTCTTCAGCCTAGCCAGTAGCCAAGACTCAAGTAGTTGTAATCCCAAAAAGGTAACGTCTCTCTACTGATGTTGGACTGCTTTGAGGCAGGTAAGTGTGTCTTACACACCGTCCATTTCCACTCAGTGTAGGGATGTTTAAAAAACAAACCCTGTAACATGAGAGGAAAGTTCCTTCAGCCCTGGTCACCTGGGGACATTGTAGTAATATCTTTAGCCTCTGTAGTATAACTTCCCGCAGTAGAAGCACGCGTGAAGCACAGCTCTGTTTAAAGCTGAACTTCTTTCAAAAGAACAGAAAACGAAAATTTTCTCTTTCCTCTCCCATCTTGTAACGAGATTGGAGAGCCAATCCTTCTCCAGCATGGATCTTTTTGCAAGCACTCCTGTGGTTGGATCTTGTGTTTTTAGTTTTTTTCCCCCCTTTTCATGGCCATCCTAAATCTGCCAAAGTTTGTCTTTCTGTCACATGACTGGCAGCTGTCATCTAGCAACCTTAGCTTCTAGATTCTAGCAAATGGTGGGGTGGTACTCTCCTTTATAAGGAAGGGAGATTGGCCATTCTTGTACAGAAGCAAATCTCTCTGTTTCTTGGATGTTAGAATATGCTACCAGTGTATCTACTTCTCAATAAAGCATGTTCTCTGCTCCAGCTCGCTAGTCTTCATTTTTACTGAGACAGGAGTGTGTGTGATGTGTTGATCATGGAACAGAAGTGGATAAGGAGAGCCATAATTGGGTGGACCACAGTGATCTGCAGGCAACATCGTCACTACAGCCGCCTTGGACTACATGACAGCAAGCCAGCATCCCTACCCCTAATGTCAGTACCCCTACCCCTAATGCTTGACTCAGTCAAAGACCTGCTTTACCCAGAGCATGAATTATCTAGTGAGGTACACTGTGTAGGTGAAGCCCAGACCTACATATCTTGAGGAGCACTCAGCCTAGGAAGAAAGTACCTTTACTGATCAGGAAAGGCTAAGTGGCAACAAAGTAGGGTTGGGAACCTCACTGCTATCTCCCATCAGTGGTCTTAAATTGCATTCTTTGTGCCTTCCCACTTGTAAGGGTGAGGAATAAGAAAGAGAATTGTCCCACCCCACTGGGATGGAAAGAGAGGGATATGGTCCACCCACTCTCTACATCCTTTGTGCACCAACGGAACTGTGATCCTTCAGCCAGTATAAACTCTGGGTCGTGCCATTCATGGTACATTCTTACGTTCTTCCAAGTTTCCTGAGTCCAAAAGTAGGAACAAACAGGAAGAATAATGATTTGCGGGAGGATCCATGTTTTTTATGCTAACCGTTCAGGGTTCAATTTCTGGTTGTCTTCACTTAAAGAGATTAGAGAAATAAGTCTGGGAAGTGTGATCTGAAGAGTGTTGCACTCAATAAACAACTTGCTAAATGTGTCACATTACTACATATTGCCTTAATTACTATAAGGCTCAGGGGATGCGAATCATGCAATCCTCCAGATATTACAGCTTCAGTTCCCAGCAGTCTTCCTCACTACTTGTTCTGGCTAAGGTTTCCATGAGTCGCAGTCCAACAACATCTGAAGGAGTGCTTGCTTCTCAACTCTGCTATTAGGCAGTACAGAAATCAAAGCTGGTTAAGAAATATGTGCTTTGACCTACCCTTTAGGAAACTTGGGCAGTGAAGTTTATTTTGATCCACTCTCTCCTCAAACATTTATGGCAAAGGTAGATAGTACGTGCTTCTTCAATTGCTGTTAGATGGCAACTCTCCTCCAACCCAACCAGCACAGGCAATGATGAGGGATGATAGGAGCTGCAATCCAACAACATTTGGAGCAGAACTTCTTCCCCATCCCGTTTTTTTAATTAGAAATGTTCTGCTAATGGCCAAGAGTTACACACATTTATTTGGTTAGGACTGTGAGTTCCCACCATGTCCCACCATGACAATTGTCATTCTTTTATATTTGATGTTCTTAACAGTGCCCCCTCCATGGCAAGAAGTTGACAAATACGTGATGTGATTTATCCTTTGGAGAAAATCCTTATTAATTTAGAGACAGAGAACATTAAACATGGAAAAATTACAGTGATTATGGATTTGCTAGTGAGAGTTCCCAGTGGTTGAGAGAGAGGAGGTTATCTTAAGCATAACCAAAGCTTATGCAAGGATACAAGCCATGGGGTATCAAAGTGGTTAAGATCAGCCAAGAGGTGAAAGTGATTTTCTTACTAATTCTTTTCAAAGCTGCAGACGTTGTCATGGTGGGCCTTCTAAAAATGAAAACATCTACTTCTCTGTCTTCACTTTCTTTCAGAAGAATGTGGTGTGAAAAGAAACCAAAGACAGCCTGTAGCTTTGCAAATACATTTATCTTACGTGGGTGGTTTAACAAGGGAGAGAAGCAATGAGATGAGAGAGCACTCAGCGTAAAGTATCATTTATGAGGAATGGTTGGTGAGGAGAAATAAATGGCAGAAAGTGAGCTGGATTTGTAGAGCTGAGGTGAAAGCAGTACAAATCTTTTTAGGATGTCCATGCTGGAAGAAGCTGGCCGCTTGCCCAATTCTGTGTTGGCTCTGAGGAAGAAATATGATGTCAAAATTAATCAAAAGAGCATGCTTTTGTCTTAACATGGGGAACTGTTTTGTTGTGACAAATCCCCTGCAGAAGGAAAGAGAACAGTCCCAAACTAGATGCAATAATCACAAAAAGATCACTATGGTTACATTAAAAATGCAGAGTAATAAAATTGTAGAATGAATACAACAACCCATATCCCAATATATAAAATTATTAACATTTTTAAAAATATAGTTAGATCGAGCTATGTGTGTATGAGTGAAAGACAGACATGATCAAACAGCTTTGCTGCAGAGCTGAAATCACCTCAGGAAATTACATTATGGTATATCAAAAAGGTCTTTTTGCTTTTTTAAAAATATATTTTAAAAAATATGTTATACAAAACAGGACTTCGCCCAGACAAAATAGACATGATAGAGATTATTATTTTTTCCTCTACGATTCTACAAGAATATATCCACTAAGACCAAGCAGGGTTTTTACCTGGGAGAAATATGAAACAAAATATAAGAGTAGTGCTAAACTGTATAGAATACTACAAAAAGAATCCAGGGGGGGAAATTGCAATGGTATTTTTAGATGCCAAAAAAGCGTTCGACAATATATCTTGGAAATTTATGGGAAAAATGATAGAAGAATTTGGCTACGAAGAAAATTTTAAAAAGTGGATAGAGACCATTTATCAAGACCAAAAGGCAAAATTGACAACGGGGAATGAACAAAACAATTTGTAATATCAAGAGGAGTGAGACAAGGTTGCCCACTTTCCACTTTACTCTTCATCATGTCACTGGAGATATTGAATAATAAAATCCGAGAAGATGATCAAATAAGAAGGGTTAAAATAAAGAAGAACAAACAAAAAATCAAAGCATTTGCAGACAACATGGTATTACTCTTAGAGGAACCAAAGAATTCGCTTTATAAGATTATAGAAATTCTTGAAGAATACAGTCAAGTAGCAGGTCTTGAAGTGAATAAAGATAAATTGACAATACTGACAATGAACTTGTCAAAAAAAGAGGATGAAGAACTTAAATTCAGGCTTCAGTGTGGAAAAAAAGATAAAGGACTTGGGAATTTATATAATGAAGAAAAATTCAGAATTATATGACAATAACTGCCAAAAAAGATAGAATCAAATAAAAACAGATCTACAAAAATGGAATAAATTTAATTTTCCGTTACTGGGATGGATCAACACAATAAAGATGGCAGTACTTCCCAAACTTATGTTTCTGTTTCAAAATATCCCAATAATAAACAATGATAAACCCTTCACAACCTGGAATAAAGAATTAACAAAATTTATCTGGGCAAGAAGAAAGCCGAGAATAAAACTGAAATCATTACAAGATATTAAAGAATGAGGTGATTTTGGATTACCCCATTTGAAGGTCTACTATCAAGCTTGCTGTTTGGACTGAATTAAAGAATGGATAGATTTCAAAAATAATAAGCTATTGGACTTAGAAGGATACAACATAAGATTTGGCTGGCATGGCTATCTTTGCTATCGAAAAATAGAGGTAAATAGAGATTTTAAAGATCATTATCTTAGAAGATCCCTCATAAATGTATGGCAAACTATCAACAAGAAATTCTACAACAAGTTACCAATGTGGACGTCACCACATGAAGCTTTTAAAATAACCGAAACAAAAACAGGAGAATTGCTAAGATATAAAGATTTGATTAAATGGGAAAGAAAGAAACCAGCAATGAAAACGAGAGAAGAACTAAGTGCCCAAAATTATGAACTAAATTGGTTCCCATACAGACAACTAAAAGAAAGATTCTCAATTGATAATAAATTAATGGGATTTGAAGAAAAAGAGAACAAGTTAGATAGAATTCTGTTGGGAGACCAAACTAAAAGAATTTCTAAATTATACAAAGAGTTATTAATGAGAGAATTAGAATCAGAACAGATCAAAGAACCTATGATAAAGTGGGCGCAAAATATTGGACACAATATAGATCTGGCCAAATAGGAGAAAATATGGACTAAAATTTACATTGTGCTTGAATCTGAGAGAAAATTTTTACAAAATGATATATCGCTGGTACATGACGCCACAAAATTTGAAGAGGATAACCCACAAAGGAAGTGGACGATACTGGAAATGCGGGAAAGTGATTGGAACATACTATCATATGTAGTGGACATGTCAGGTAGCAAGGAAATATTGGAAGGGGATACATGACTCAGTTACAAGGATTCTGAAGATAAAATATGAAACGTCTCCAGAAATATACTTGTTGAATATAATCGGACAAGAAAGTTTGAGAACAAAAAAGAAAGTGATACTTTACTTGGTCACAGCAGCAAGGCTATGTTATGCACAAGGCTGGAAAAGAAAAGAAGCACTTTCAATAGAGGAATGGAAATTAAAAATGTCAGATCTATTGGAAATGGAGAAGTTGTCAAACTCGATCAAAGGAGCATCAGACCAACAGTTTGAAAGGAATTGGAAGCCTGTTATAGAGTGGGTAAAAAGAAGGTAATTATAGTAACAGGATTGATAATAAGATAAATGTGATTTAGTAGTTGTGAATCAAGAGGGGGAGGAACAAGATTTATAAGAGGGCATTAGAGAAAGTGTACTAGATAATTAACTAAAGTAAATATATAAGTAGGTAAGGGGAAAAAATTTTTTTGGTTTTAAGAAATTGAAGTGCACAATAATCTAGATACACAACAATAAAAAGATAATACATAAATTGTAGGTACGGTGGAAACATTGGAAAGCAGGTTAGACTTGAAGAAAGTGCAGGAAAAAGGACAGTTGGTAGGGGGAAAAGGAAGGAAAAGGAGGATGGGAAGAGTGAAAATTGGGAGAGAAGACAATATTGAGATAATATTAAAGGGAGGGAGGGATTTGGGAGGGAGAGGAATAGAGGTTTTAAAATATATATTTGAAAAGATTTAAATGTCAATAATTGTAGTAATTGTATGGAGGAATGTATGTAGGAACCTGTATATTATTGATAAAGAAATTAATTGTGTAAACAACGCACTAATGAGACACATGAGATTCATGTTTGGAACTATTTTAATAAAAAATTATTTTTCTCTATGGAAGCACAGCCACCACCTCAATTTGAAGTATGGCAGGTGTGGATGAAGGGAGAGAGGGCCATTTTGGGTACAGTGCCTCACACATGGAAATCCTCCCATGGGGAAAGGGTTTCTGCACCTGTACTAAGCTCTTTCATGAGCGAGGCAAAAGAACATTTTATTTTCTCAGATCTATAATGCTTTGCTCTTATTTCCTGCCCTATACTGCAATTGTTTTAACACTGCTGGGGGTGGAGGAGCATTAAAGTGTGCTTATATTTGTTGTAAGCCAGATGCCATAGTTTGAATTGAAGGGTGCTGTATCTTTCATTAACAGATGAATGAAAGAATGAATGAGTGAATATAGGCAACATAGAAAAAACAGTAATAAATGGGGTGAAATTAGAGCCATTAAACATGTACATAGGCAAAGAAGTTGAGAAAACAAGCCTGGGCTCTCAGCCCATCTCTAGTCAGGCTATCAGTCCCATAAACATCTCTTTGTGACTGTGTCTCTAGTGTGGCAAAGAGAGGCAGACACAGATTAGGCATTTCCCAAGTTTAGCTTTCTTGACATAGGACAAATACAGCTGTAGATGAAGGTCACACACATTAGGGATGGATGAATTTGTTTTATTTTCTGACACTTATTTGAAGGACAAGTCAGTTTCAGCCAATATCCATCTCAGACTGCAATTATTTTCAAAGCACATGCAAAAAATTATGCATTTCTTATCCCATAAGTGCAATTTTCACAAGCAATTTTCATTAATATGTGCCTTCTTGGACACTATTTTCCTTAGTGTATCCATTTTTAGTCAGGAAACTATACAGTATTGCCCAATTTGAAGAGGGACAATTTCTGAAAGGCAATAGTATACCAGTTGAAGTTATGGTTCAAGAAAGGAAAAATTAGATCTGCGTTAAATTGATCTGTATTAAAACAATTATTTTCTTTTCCCAGTTCCTTATTTTGCACAAAAATATGAAATACAGTCAGTCACCCAGTTGATGAAGAACATGAGATTTCAATGGCCCTGCCCACCAAATCTTGGAACTGGGAACATGGAATCAACTTTAGCCTCCTGGAGAAAAGACAGTATATATAAGTAAAAAGAAGGAAAAACAAAGGTTGCATCAGTTTAAAATACAAAGGTTATAGATCTATCAAACACTTCTGCCATTTCCAAAGCCAACAAACAAGAGACTTCTACTACCTCAATTTTTTTCCCCTCACCTCTTGCACGTTTCCCCATCAAACCATAAAACTGGTGGAACTTCGCCCTCTTCACCAAGTCAACAAAGCGCTGGAAGGCTCTCCTTTGCAGAGCTTCATCCTAGAAAATCCAAGATGTCTGAGTGATGGATGCCTTGAAAGGCAGTTTGAAAAGATAGCTAAATACATATTTCATTAATAAGTATGGTTGGGATAATTGCTTGGTGAGAATGCTCGGAAAATCTAGGAACAGATTTCTCATTTTTACAAGAAATAGGTTCCAAGCCCTCATGGGAAAGTATGACATTGGCTTGATTCAGCCAATGTAATACGTGCATGGAAACTGATTTCTGCAGGCAAATCAAGTGTACGAGGCATATAAAAACTTGCAGCACAGGCATGTAGCAATTCTGTTAAGATGGGTTGCATATCCAGGGTTTTTCCATTCATATTGCTAAGTAGTAGCCTGCGTTTACTTGGTACTGTTTATTCACAAACAGAGTAGCAAACACAGTTTTCCACGGCTCATGTGTGTGTTTGCAGATATCAGATCTTCATTGGAGGATTCATTGTAGTTAGCTCAAAAAGACAAATTGGTGAGTAGGTGGGGGAGCTGGTTATATAGCGAGGAAAAAAAAACTACATTTTTTAGTGATATGATAACACAAAACCCTCTTTTGCACTTCGCACTTCCGTACGTGCCATTGTTCGTCACAGACACAGCAGTGCATCTGCTGATTACTGGGTTCTCTGGATCAAAGCAAAATATTTTAAACTTTTGAGCCATGCAATTTCATCAATCCCATAAAGTATATGTGCACTCAAAAGCATGCTTCTTATTCCAACAAAAATCAGTGAATCCAAGCATTTGTTGATCTGTTTTGAGTTTTCAGGACTCCTTCACATAAGATTACTTTCTAGATGGCTATACAAGAATGCTATTTGCATATCACAGCATGCTATGCATCTGTTTGTTTGCAAATCTCGAAGTTTAAAAACTAACTAAATCAGCAATCATTTAAAACAAAAATACATCTGCATATTTTGCCATGGCTGGTTAGGAGTGGGTTCCCACTGTCCTGCTAGAGTATTTATAGCAAACACCATTTGTCAATGTTTATGGGAAAGTGACAGTCTTAAATCAGCTGCCTTGTAAAAAACCATATGCATTCACAAGCCTGTGTGAAAAAGGCTCTATCTGAATCTAGCTGTCAAAAACCTGTGTTGCTTACATGTATAACGAAAGACAGAAGAGAAGTTAAAGAAAATCACTGTCACACTTTTTCTTCCATCTCTCAATCTCTGTCACCATTCATGCTCTGTGACACTCAGCCAAGCATCTTCTATTTTGAAATCAAACAGTAAACCAAAGTGTTACCTTCAGGGCCAGGTTTGTTCTAGCAGACTCTTCTTCCAATGGAGGAATGACAGTTGCTTCTCCTTCAAAACGTAGCATCTGCAAACACAGAAAGGCCATTGCAAAGAGAAGTTTCAAAGTGCTCATCATTTCTTGGAAAGAACCTCTTTATTGGAATTGGCTTTCGGCAAGTGTCAAAAGAGCAAGGGAGTTTTACAAAGGGTTTTTCAAGGATGTTCTTCCCACCCACCCTGTTTTGCTCTCTGTGATTTCTGTCTAACAGCCACAGAGGTGCATTGATTTATCTCTTCTGCTGTCTTCTTTGCTCCACCCAGTCTGTCAATGACCTTGCTAGTTTTTTTATTGTATACCAAAATGTAGATCCACCCCCTTTTCTGCCTCTCACATTTACCATCTCCAAAGGATCTTCCCCCTCCATCCAAGCCTGCCTTTGTGGACTGAAAGGCTGGCAACAAGGTCTACAGAGGTAGTTTCCTTTCTTTTCCTTTTGAAAAAGAACAAGGTAGAGCTGTACAAGAGCTGTGATCCACTCATATTTACTCCTGTAGCTTGATGCATTGCTGAAGTGCTTGAATATAGTTCTGAGGCCATGTTAATTATATATGCTGTTATGTGCAGACTCCAAGTAGCATGACTAGTATCCACAATGGCTGCAAAATTTTGGGCGTGTGCCTTTAAGTTACTTGTCAATGTCTGGTGACTTCGTGAATTTTGTAGAGGGTTCTCAAATACGGAATACCCAGAGGTGCTTTGCCATTGGCTTCTTCTGAAATATAGCCAACCGCACTTTATGGCATCACTAAACTACAAAACTTGGATTCCGTAGGATCGAACCATGGCAATTAAACTGGAATAATAATTTTATATTTGTGTATTGTGAATGGACATGGGGTCTCCCAGAATAAGTACTTTCAAAACATTACCAATTGGCAATATCCCAAACAGACTGGCTAGAACTGTTTGGCAGTTGTTATCCAACAATATCCAGAAGACTAGAAGTTGCTCCTCCTGATATTGGCGTGGAGGTTGCATACATAGAGAAGAAATAAATGGTAACATCCATGAATAACGTAGCATATGTTCAAATGCCAGGAGTTCTGAATGAATAGGAGGTAGCGCTCACCTTTTTCCGAGGTTTCGGTTCACCAGAGATTGGCAACTGGGCTGTAGCCCCGATAATCCTTCACCATTCTGCCATTCTGGGACTTAGCGTCCAAAAAAGAGAAGGAAATCCCAATACATTTTCCAGGATCTGATTAGGAGGCAGGTGCAGAAAGATGAGGAGTCTGAAAATAAGGACAACAGCTTCAACACACTCGGGGGGGGGGGATCAACTGGATTTGACATTTTCTTTGCGAAGCTCCAGGATCCATTTCCTGGGTAGAAAAAAGGTGTGTGTGTATGTGCGTGCGTGCGTGCGTGCGGAGGGGGAATCCTGTGGCATCTTTAAGATTAATTGAGTCATTTCACTGTGAATGTTTGTGAATTAAGTATTTGTTTTTAAAGGTCTCTTCCACCTCTGTCATTCTATGATCTCAGAGTGGCACCCAATAAAGTAATTTCAGAACAGTTCAAGACAATAAGCATAATTTGAAAAGACTAAAAGCATATTAAACTGCTGAATGCTTAAAGCAAGACTTTAAAGCCAGGTTAAACAATACCATATAATATAAACCACAACACATGTGCAAACTGGATAAAATCAGTTGGGCCCAAGAGGCTTCAAGTAAAAAGTTCTGTTACTTCCTTGGCTGGATTGATGGAGCACAATGTTCAAGCCTCCACTCTAAATGCGCAGTTACATCATGGGAGTCGTATCAGAGGTGAGGTGAGGACAACTGGCACCCAGGTCATAAAGCTTTGAAATGCGGGTATAGCAAAGGGTGGGGAACTGTGGAGTGGATGGGGACCAGTGGAGTAGAGTGGACCAATGCACCTCCTTGTGGGCTGCACTGGTTCATCACCTCCAGTTTCAAAATCATCCAGTTTGGGTCCAAGCTATTTGAAGGACTGTGCCCATTTCTGCACTACACTCTTATAGCGTGATTATTCCACTTTCATGATCCTATGGAATCCTGGGGTTTGCAGTTTCGGGAGGGGCCAAGTGGCCCCTCCCGAAACTGCAAACCCCAGGATTCCATAGGATGTTGAAAGTGGAATAATCACACTTTAAGAATGTAGTGCAGAAATGGCCCATGTCTCCCTTTATGATCCCGTTAGAGCCTTAAGATCATCTGGAGAGGCCCTTCTCTCTGCCCCACCACCCTCTCATGTGTGTTTGGTGGGAACAAAGGACAGGGCCTTCTCAGTGGCTGCTCCCAGGTTTTGCTCCCTGGGCTGCTCAGTGGCTGCTCCCAGGTTCCCTAGGGAGGTAAGGAAGGGTACATCCTTACGGTCCTTCCGACAGCAAGGTCAAAACATTTTTGCGCCATCAGGTTTTTATAAATTGATAGGTCTGGGCCTTTTAATCCTTTGCAATTCAGTTTTAAGGTTGGTATAATTTTTTATATGATGCATTTAATATTTTTAACATTTAATGTTTTTAACTCTATAAATTGTTTAATTGTTTATTGAATTTTATATTTATACTTTTATGTGTGTTTTAACTTGTACTGTCTTAATGTTAGCTGCCTTGAGTCCCATTGTCGGGAGAAAGAGAGGATATAAATAAATAAAATAATTTAAAAAATAGTAATTAGATTTTTATTGTTTTCTTTGCCAAGGTTTTGGGGGTGTGGAGGACTGGGGAGACAGAACCTTTGTGTTTTACAGTGGTTTGAACCCATTTTAACCTATTCTGGGGACTAAAAACCCCCGAACAAATTAATTTTTATTTTTTTTAACTTTTGGGGGCTGGGGGCTTTGGGGATATCAGGGGGCTATTGGGGCGTGTGCTTCTGGCCCCCAAGGGCCACATACAGCATACTTTCCAACATTTCACAGGTGGGGACTGAGCTACATGTGGCCAAGCAACATCAAATTGTGGTCAAAAGAGAGTGGCCAGCCAGCAAGATAAATATTTTACTTAGAGAAGCTCTGGAGTTTGTGTAGTTAGTTTAAGGACATTTCTGCCCTACACTGTTATAGTGCTATTCTTCCATTTTCAGCATCCTATGAAATCCTGGGGTTTGCAGTTTAGGGAGGGGCCTTTTAGAATTCTCAGCCAGAGAGCTCTTTGGCCTCAGTAAACTACAAAGCCCAGAATTCCACAGGATGTTGAAAGGGGTATAATTGCACTATAACAGTGTGGAGCGGAAATGGTCTTGACCTCTGTTTGCAGCAATTGAAAGAAGCCAAAGACAAAGGCAGAAAAAGAAAATGGGACATTTTGAAAGCAGCAGAGAAGGTGCAGTGGCAGAGGATTAACCGAGACTATCCCTGCCAAACCAGAACACTTGGAGGCTGCGCACGCAGCCTGTGGGTAGGTTGTTTGCCCTTCATGTATCATAAACATTCTGATATCTGGACGCTTACAAATAGATTTGCTAGGCTGGATCACTTCTAATCCTCAGGTAAAGAGTATGTGTGCATGTTCCCAGACATGTGAATGTGTGGTGGAAGCACACTAGCAGCAGCCGCATCTGCTTTTCTTTTGGGAATACTTTCCTTTGGGAAAACTCTTTAAGTTTTAAGATAGATTTAGATTACAAGAAAAGACGTGCTGACTAAAAATGAAGGATTTTCTATTGGTAATCACTGTTCAGCAGTGAAACAGACTTCCTGCTCAGAAGGTGGCAGAGGTTTTTAAAGAATGTTTAGATAGCAACCTATTCCAGATTTTTAACTATGGCTTCTTGCACTGGCAAATGGATTGCACTAGATAACCCTTGGAGTGCCTTCCAATTCTATGGTTCTAAGACTCACTTTGGGAACTGAGTGCTAACAGAAAAGTTATCCTGCAAGAACACTGTGTTCTTTGATTGTTTTTGTTGTTTTTGCTTTTACTGTTTTGCTTTCTAGCCCATCCCTAGGAAGCTGCTCAGAGTCAACAGCACATTGATCTGTTTGTACTGTTGTAGCTAAATTAGGCATATTAGAATCCGTTTACCAGGATGCACCTGGTTCTTAAAATAAAATAATATGAAAGGAGCTATTCAATTAAAAACATAATTCCCCCAATGACAATGGCGACATCTAGAGTTTACAGGTGGGATTGCAGCATAGCAACTTGGCACTTTCAAAATCCAGGTCAAACAAAATACCATAAATTTATGCAGGATTTTTTGAGAGCAGGGCAGCAGTTAAACAGGATGGATGGGAGATTTGTTTAAACAGAATATTACAGGGTGAGCAAAAGATTGCCCTCCGAATGTTGATAGATTGCAGCTTCTACGACTCCTTACCATTGGCCACACTAACCAGTGTAGTACAAACAACATAAGGAACACTGCGAAGGCCATTCCTTCAGTTTGCCCTCTTTTCATTACTTTAGATCAACCTGTTATTCTGTTTTTATGTTAAAAGTGACATGAGCCTCCAGATTGCAGGTGTTGGACTTCAGCTCCCATCAGCCCTAGCCAGCATAGCTAATGATGAAGGATCATGGGAGTTGTAGTCCAACAGGTTCTGGAGATCCGTAGATTTCCCACTCCTGCTTCAAAAGGATGATAAACGGAAGTGGGAGATTTGACACAAGCTGCTAAACATCCTCTTTAGTAGCTCCGAGATGTTTCCTTCATGGGTAGTTCACTTGCTGGGACGAAATCCTAAACCGACCTCTGCAAGATGTATATGTGCTTGACAATCTAAAAGCCTGGATGGATGGTTACAGCAAGAAGTATGTGAAACAGGAGACACAGCTGGTGTATGTGCGTGCATGCACGTTATTCAAATTGACCATGGGGTGGGGTGTTGTTCTGTCTGGAGTAGGAGTGTTTGCTTGTCTCCAGTACAGTATTCTGCTTGTATATTTGTATATTTGTTTCTAGGGGTCCTATAGGAATAGAAGTAGGGATGGGCCAACCGAATCCTTGAATCCTCGGCAAGGATTCAACATTTGCGAATCCGAACCCCTGTGCAAAAATAGCCGAACCAAATCTTTCAAATCCACCAACCAAAAAAATATTTTTTTAAAAAAGATCTGTTTAAAAAAAGTTTTGAAAAGTTTTAAAAAAAGTTAAAAGTTGCTTTTTAAACCTCTTTTTAAAAAACAATTCGAAAGATGCCAGTTTTGTGAGATTTGTGGATTCCCAGAATCTTCCAGGGATTCAGATCCGGATTCAGATTCAGAAAATTCTGGATTTGTCTCATCCCTAAATAGAAGCAAATTTAAGTAGTGCCCTGCCTCAGAGCCTTCTTGCTACTTTGCTAATAGGAACAGAGACTTTGCACCTTGATCATAAATTGGTTCTTTTATTGTTATGCTGTTTAAGTTTAAATGAATGCAGTCACCCTTGAATCCTTCAGTACTTTTAAAAGTGTTCAGTTTGTTGGACAGTCTCTATATCTGTCTTTCTATCTATCTTCTTATTCAGATTAAACTCATTCCTTGAGCGTGAATCCTTATGGATCTTGCATAAGCATACCATCCACGGAGAAGGGGAAGTACTGGAGGATCTGGAGAAACTTCAAGCTCCACAGAAGTCCAAAAAGGGGAGGACCTGCATCATGGCCCAATGAAAGCAGCAGTGAAACAGTGGCATAGCTAGAGCTTTTGCCACCCGGAGGTGGTCCCTGAGTTTGCCACCCTCCTCAGGGGAGGGAGGACCTATCCAAAATACCAAATAAAAACTGCTCGATCGGCATTGAGTGATTGGGCTTTGGGCGTTCACACTCAGAGGAGGTGCTCTGCATGTGCGCAGAGACACACCAGCATTCCTGAGGTGGTGAGCACCATCTCTCTCTCTCTCCTCTCTCCCCTCCGCTTCCTTCTCAGAGGGTCAGCTGGGCTGGGCCCGACCTAGAGGTCTGCCGGTGTCGGCGCTGCTGCTTTGGCTGGAAGCAGGTTTGACTCCGGATTGGGAGGGAGAGAGGGAGGGGAGGGGAGGGGGGAGAGGATAGCCCCCTTTCCTGGGATGGCATACCCCTTCAGCACACCTCTCTGGGAAGCTCCAATGCCCACCTGGTCCCTGGACATTGCCAGCGTGTGGAGGGTGGCCCGGCGCCGCCCCCAAAAACATGCCACCTGGGGCACCCTGCCCCCACCTCACTATGCCACTGCCGTGAAATGCTGAATGTCTTTTGGAAGTAGCAGAAGACAGAAGCAGGGAATGGGAAACATGAACAGAAGCTTTTCATGTTGCAAATTCCATTCATGCTGCACAATTATAGCGTTGTTATTCCACTTTAACTGTCATTGTGCCATCTAATGAAATCCTGGTGTTAGAAGTTTGGGGAGGCACCAGAGCTAGTTGACTGAGAATCCTAAATGCCCCTTCCTAAGATGCAAATCCCAGGACTCTATTGGCTGTTGTCATGGCAATTAAAGTGGAATATAGCGTTGCAGTTGTGTGGTGTGAAAGAACTCCAAGATTCTAGTCTCTTTCACACTATACAGCTATAGAATTTTAATCCCACATTAATTGCTATGTTCACATTCTGAGGATTTTTGCAATGTGTAGTTTTATGAGATACTTAGAGTTCTCTGCTGGAGTACTCTTAATGTCTTCCCAAAACTACAAATTCTAGCATTCTGCAGGGCACAGTCATGGCAGTTAAAGTGGGCTCAAAGTATTATAATTGTAAAAGAAACCTTTGTTGCAAGCAGTCTGTGTGCTCACATACACACACATCTGCCCCTGCACACACACTATTACTCATTTGTTCCACTGTTTCTGAACTCCCATGAGGTCAACAGTCAGCGTCTATGGGTCAATAAGGTTTGATGTGTTTCTTTCACTTCTCAGCAAGACCAAAGATCCTTTTTGTCGTGTTCGTATTTTTATGATGGGTGACAGTGAAACAACCTCGGACAATACCAGCTTGCAACCTAACAGAAAGATCCCCTAACTCCAGTCTCACTCATGTCAAGTGCTCTGCTTGTGTGTATGTGTGTGGGGAGGTGTACAGAGTGTCTTGCATATTCTGGAAATGTTTGACAAAGTGGTGATCAACTGGCACAATAGTCCAAAACCCCTTTTTTCCCTTTGTGCATGTGTATTTTTTTCCAAACATAATACAATAATAAAACCCCCTACTGATCTGTTGCTTTGAGCTAGGAGAGCTAGTGTAGTATAGCAGTGCTGGACTAGGACTCCAGGAGAGCAGAGTTCGAATCCCTGCTTGGCCACGGAAAAACCCATTGGGCAACCTTGAGCAAGTCGTACTTTCTCAGCCTCAGAGGAAGGCAAATTCCCTTAAATCTTGCCGAGAAAACACAATGATAGAGTCACCTTGTTGTTGTGTACCTTCAGGTTATTTCTGAGTTATGGGATTCTTGAGCCTAAAACCTGTTGGTAATACTACTTACAGTAGATTTATGAAATCTATTATCAAATGATGAGTCAACACTTATGTAAATCCCACTAGTTTAATGTGTCTACGCTAGTTGGGATTACCAACAGGGTCCAAGGTATTGCTTTCCCTCCATCCGACTGTGGGGAGATATTCATAACCTGGTTTAGTCCAAGATACTTTGCTGCCTGAGGTGAAGAACAACTAGTTCATGTAGAAAAGTCAACTGGGCCAGAGCTGAATCTTTCTTCCACACTGACGACAGGGCAGCAACCCTCCATGGCACTTGAAGCAGTGGCATCTAGTGGCTTCCATGTCTGTAGGGCAGTGAATCTCAGGCCCATTCACACTAGACAGCTTCAGTGCTATTAATCCACTGACCTCACCTGGAATACTATGTCCAGTTCTGGGCACCACAATTCAAGAAAGATACTGACAAGCTGGAATGTGTCCAGAAGAGGGTGACCAAAATGGTAAAAGGCCTGGAAACCAAGCCCCATCAGGAGTGGCTTAGGGAGCTGGATATGTCTAGCTTGGAGAAGAGAAGGCTAAGAGGTGACATGATAGCCATGTTGAAATACTTGAAAGGATGTCATATGGAAGATGGGATAAGCTTGTTTTCTGCTGCTCCAGAAACTAGGATATGGAACAATGGCTTCAAACTGCAGGAAAAGAGGTTCCACCTAAATTAGGAAGAATTTCCTGATGGTAAAAACTGTTCAGTAGTGGAATACACTGCCTTGGAGTATGGTGGAGTCTCCTTCTCTAGAGTTTTTTAAACAGAGGCTGGATGGCCATCTGTCAGGAGTGCTTTGATGGTCTGTTCCTGCATGGCAGGGGGTTGGCCCTTGTGGTCCCTTCCAGCTCTATAATTCTATGCTTCTATAATTGTCATGGTTCCATCCTATAGAATCCTGGAGTCTGTGGTTTGGTGAGGCACGGGACCTCTCTGGCTGAGAATTCTGAATGCCCTTCCTTAAGCTGCCAGTCTCTAAATCTGTAGTGTGAATGGACCCCTGATCTGGATTTTGGTCTAGTCTTTAATAGAGCTATCCAAGATTTTGATCTATCCTCAAAGCAGGTTCAACACCTTAGGGTAGCTCCTTCAAAGTCTAGGTTAAAACCACAAAGAGATCCATAACGCCAATGACATTGCAGCCACTAGCCATCACTATCCTGAACCCGCAGGCTAGCTTAAGGGGTGCACGACTTTCTCTTCCAACAATTTTCTGCTGCATCCCGGCATATGTTGACTGAGGCATTATTGGCAGTCTAGCCCCATTCTAAAAATCCCCATAAGGTTTGGAGATGCTTCAGAAAAATGTCATAAATTTGTCCCAAGTGATGTTAGCTACCTGTTTTTTGAATTCTGAAAGAATCACCTTCCTCTATGTTTTTACAATCAGATAAATCAAAATATCCCTCGCCTGTCCTCTCCTTTCTTCTTTCTTTTTCACCAAGTGAGCATGTCTTCTGATTGCAGTTCTTTTGCCTAGAAGGGATATATCTTCACACCCTCCAGACTGTCAAAAATGCAGATTGCTAATAGATTGATGGAGGGAATAAGAACCCAAACTTTGCCCGAAGAACCGCACAGTATAATTACTTTGATATCTGTGTCTTTGAGATCCCATCTCTGGCAATGATCTGCATGGCTGGAGCCTGTTTTGTATGTGTCGGCTCTGATCAGCTTGCAGGCTTTGAAGCCGGGCAGAAAAGCTGGCAGTGGATCATGTTCAATCACTCATATCACCACTCTGGTGCTTTTCAGTGCTGATGCTACTCTCTCCATTCATATGATTTTGGTCTTATTGGGAACGATGCCATATCCTCACAGTTTAAGGTAACCTAGGCCCATAGATCCAGTCTAATCTTGGAAGTTGACCAGGGTCAGCTGTGGTTAGTACTTCGATGGCAGACTGCCAACAACTACCAGGTGCTGTAGACTATATTTCAGGGGAGGCCTATGAAATTCATGGGGTCCCCATAAGGCAACAGGTGACTTGAAGAAATACACATACATACTTTGAATGATGACCTGGGACTTGGTTCCTGCTGATCATTTGCTGGTTGACTTTGGTGTTTTAAAATGATTTTACTAGTACGATTGGTTGAATTTGTATTTTATTGTGTGGAATTTATTGGGCTTTACTGAAGCCTTTTTAGTTTCAGTACCTTTTAGCCACATCCCAACTATGAGAGGTGACTGGGATTATTAAATTGTTTTTTCTGTATGCCTTTAAGACATTTCTGACTAATAGCAACCCTATCACAAGGTTTTCTTGGCAGGATTTCTTCAGAGGAGGTTTGCCATTGCCTTCCTTTTAGGTTGAGAAAGTGTGATTGGCCCAGTCACTTATCCCTGATTTAGAGGGTATTTAAGGTACCTGTCTTTTTATAATTTAAACAGAAATCCAATATCTCCTTATCCTAGTAGGTAAGTCTGTGACCAATTGGACAAATGCATAATGATGTATCTAATACAGTGATTTCCAAACTTTGGTCCTCCAGGTATTTTGGACTTCAACTCCCAGAAGCCCCAGATATCTTGGCCAAAAGTTAGGAATTCTGGGAGCTGAAGTCCCAAATATCTGGAGGACCAAAGTTTGGAAACAATTGGAATTTTTTTTCAACAATTTATTTTACCAGTCACAATTTTTTCAATGACATAGTAATGTTACAATATTATTACAACAATATTAATATATCCCTTAATATATTAATATGTTCCATAATATAATCAGTTATTTAATTTAGCTGTAACTCCTTGAATGTTCCCTCCTTTTTTATAATTATAATTATTATCTCTTCCCTCTCACCCCCACTCCCCCAGGGAGTGATCTAATTCTAATTTTAATTCTAAGTTTTTAAAATTTAAGTTCAAATATATTTCCTTATTCAATTCTAAATTTCCCCCCAATGTTCTATTTATTTCTTGATCTGTTTCCTTCCAAAATCTTTGTAGTGTATGTCCTCCCACCACATATAGATATAAAGATGCTGGAAATGTGAGCAACAAGTGAGAACTTTTTACCACATGTGGTGGACTTTGTGATAAGGCCAAAAAGTGTTGGGAACAAATACATCTTATGTTACCAAAAGTTTTGAAAGCTAAATGTTCAAATGAAAACAGAACTGTATTTGTTTGGATTAGTAGAAGTGCAATCGGAGAAGAGATATGGTGAGATACTGCGACATATAACAGATGCATCAAGACAGGTATATGCTCAAAAATGGAAGAGTATTGAGATTCCATAAAAAGAGGGTTGGCTAGTTATGTTATGGGACTTAGCTGAAATGGATAAGTTAACAATATTGATAACAGGGGGGGAAAAAACCCTCTGGAACCAAGCCTTCAAAGAGAGAACTATCCTTTTTAAAGCAGGATGCATGGCTAACCCATTCAGCACATTACTAATATACAATAGTAATAGGAATGTTTTAAGGACTATTAGTACTTTAGAAAGGCCTTCCCTCTTACACTTTATTTTAAAAAAACAAAACTTATTGGTTACAATCGTATGGAACTTCCTTGTTTCAAGGTAGAATATAACTCCGATTACCAGAGAGAGCTGAGCAACAAGAGGATGGTCCCTGCTGAAACAGTACACTGGATTAGATGGGCTTTTGACCTCACCTTGGGAGGCAATCTTTAAGAAACCACAGAGAAGTTACTTTTGTCAGTTACAGTGCCCATTGGAATGCAGCCTGAAATTGCTTCAGAATAAAGTGAATACATGAAGCTGCCACATAACGAGATTCCGCCAGAACATCAGGAAGACCTTCTTGCTTATAATGCTGTTGAGAGTGGAATAGACAGCCTTAGACTTTTTCTTTAGAGGCTTTTAATCAGATATTGGATGGCTGTCTCTTAGGAAAGCTTTAGCTGGATTTCGGAATGGCAGGCGCTGGACTAGATCGCCTTTCAGGTCCCTTCCAACTTTTTTCATTCTGGTTTTTTATTTTTAATTCCATATTGAGTCAGTGCTTTTGCCAGTCTAGCCTGTTATTATCAAAACTGGCTGACAGCAGTTTTTCCTGGTTTCAGGCAGCTGGAAGTCCTACCTGAAGATACTGGGGTTTGAATCTGGAGCCATATGTACGCAGAGCAATGCTCTGGCACTGAGTCCCCCACCTATGCATCAAGCACAAAAGGAAATAGTGGGATTGCTTTCAGCTGCTTTGTAATCTTTTGATCACAGGAAGATTGGTGTCCATCTCTCGATATGCCCAATCTCCTCTCATGTTATTCAGATAACACAGTGGATGCAAGGAATCACACAGCAGTTTGTACGTAAGGACACCGAAGCAGCAGCTTTGTTTGAGGGAAAAAAATCCACTCTATAATTAAATCCGCTTTTAGCCTCCTTCACTCTTCTCTCCTACTGACTGTCACAGGGGGAGGCAGGAAGTACGCTTTATCACAGTCAGAGATGTGACAACATCCAAGGGAAAGGCAAGGAAGAAGTGGAGGACATGTGTGTGTGTGTGTGAGACAGAGAGAGAGAGAGAGAGAGAGTAGTAACCATGCACAAATAATTCACAGTTTCAGATGGGTGAGGGTAGAGATAGCAAGGTCCTTGCATTATTCAGGGATTCAGGATTATTGTTGTTGATGGTGGAATGGGAGTACACTAGTCAGAGACATATTAAAACTGATGGCAGAGGGTCCATGTAATTCCATGGGTTCCTTCTGGACAACCGGAGGAATGCACTAGATCTCCAAATGGCCAAGATTGGCTCTATCATTAGCAGACTGAGATAGCTGCCTCAGGGACATGTTGATGTCCAGAAAAAGTAATAGTCCCTTCCACCTAATGATGAATGGTGGAAAGCCTTGAAACTATGTCCTGTGAGGAACAGCTTAGGGAGCTGGGTATGCTTAACACCTGAAACCAAACTCTTCAGAACTCTAAGGGATTAAAAACCTTGGACTGGATTTTGCAGCTGACATCATCACCCTCACTCATCCTCAGGGATTGGAAAAACTAAGTTTTTGGAGTACAGGTCTCAGGATCCCCAGGTCAGTAAGGGCAGTTCTTGGGCTCTTTCCCATTGCAGCGTTGTAGTACTATAACTCCATTTTAACTAACATGTGGAATCCTGGGGTTTGTAGTTTTGAGAGGCAGCAAAGGTCTTTGACTGAGAATTCTCAGTCTCTCTACCTAAATTACAAACCCCAAGATTCCAAAGGGTGGAAGCGTGACACTGAAAGTGGAATCATAGTGCTTATACATATGTAGTGTGAAAGAGCCCTTATTTACAGTCCAGAGAACTCATTTTGCCGTGCAAGCAAGGAACCCACCAGAGAGAAGCAGGAGAGTATTAGGTTCCGAACCAGAGGGCTGTCCCTTAAAGTCAGGGGAAGGATTCATGCAGTGTTCTGGATACAGTTCCTCTATGCTTCTCATCAAACAGAGCCAATGGTGAGGAATGTTGGGAGCTGCCGTTCAACAACATTCATAGGGCCACACAATTCTCACTCGTGCTTTAAGGCCTTATGTATGAAGCAGTGGTGGGGAAATGCATGACTCTTCAGATGTTGCTGAACTCTACCAGCCTTGGCTAGTAGTGAGGAGCCATGGGAGTTGCAGTTGAACAACACCTGGAGGGCCACCCATGCACCACACTTGCTACGAGGGATAACCAGCCAGTATCTTGGGGCTTAGTTGGATCCAGATCATGTGAAGGGGGAGTCAGAGGAGATGGAGCTGTCTAAGGTATTTTTGAAGAAGTTGTTACTGGGTGTCTGTTTTCTTTTGTGAATGGTTCATGAGTGCTACATACAATCTTGAGGCAGGAAAGAAAAAGAAAGACAGAAAGACAGACAGAAAGAAAGAAAGAAAGAAAGAAAGAAAGAAAGAAAGAAAGAAAGAAAGAAAGAAAGGAGCTCAGAGAATGGCTGCACTATCTCTTCAAACTTCTGCTGGAGAGTAGGTCCCCCCTCCACCTCAGCCCCCAACACCTCTGAGAAACCATGAACAGCAGAAATGGTAAATTCTTGGCATTCCTGAGACTCTGACTCTGTGTCTGAATCTTTTGACTCCAGACGGTGAGTTATGACAACCATCATCATCCATATCCATGGATTCTGCATCCATGGATTCAGCCAACCATGACTTGAAATTATTTATTTAAAAAAATTATTTAAAAAAAAGTCCAAAAAGCAAACTTTGATTTTGCCATTTTATATAAGGGATGCCATTTTACTGCACCATTGTACACAATGGGACTTGAGCATCCACAACAAATTTTGGTAGCCATGGTGTGTGTGTGTGTGTGTGTGTGTGTGTGTGTCCAGGGACCAAGCCTTAGAGGGCCCACTGTATGCAAATTCAGACATTTAAACGGGCATTCAAGACATTGCACCATAGTGGGAATGAGGTGGCCAAGTGAACCATGAGTCTGCCCAGTCTCCTGTTCTTGCACTAGGATTGCCAAATTGAAAACTGGAAACAGGCCCTGTACTTTTAATGATCATGTAGATATTTCATGTTGATATTTCATTTAGATATTTCAGCAGATGTTGCTTGTTGCCTAGTTATGTGACAAGCAACACTTGTGGAATTTCCTTCTACACAATCATTAGAAGGATAGGAGCCTTTCCCAGTTGTCGCTCTGGCAACTCTGCCTGACCCTAATTGTACTGATGGGCAACTTCAAGGTTCCTGACTGTCTCCTCTCTGTGTTTAAACTGGACTAGAACAGGCAGACCTTCAAACAGAGGTTTTATGGAAGTACAAGGTTATTTTGTGTAAAGTAGGAGAGGGTCACCCTAACAGTCAGGTATCTTCTCTGTTAGAAACTGGCAAGGGGGCTTTTATATATTTCACAGCTCACAAGTCTTTCCAATTGACCCCGAGGGTTCAGTATCTCCAGCTCTGTTCTCCCTCAGTCATCACACTTCTGTCAAAGTCCCCAACCAAAGGATATTGCCACATTCAAAGTCTACACAAATAAGGAGAAGCAGCATTCTGCTTCCCTTGGAAATTTGCATCCTGATCTTTGGCATTAGCTGTGAGAGGTTGCCTCCAGTAGGTGGCAATAGATACCCACCGTTGGATCTCTGTTTGGTTAAGAAGTCTTCACTCTGCCACCTTTAACCATTTAACATCTGGGGTAGTGAGGCTGGGGTGGGAAGAGGCAGCTGCATTTCCAGCCCATCCTATAAAAGCAATTCTGCTTGATTCTGTGCTTTTTTTTTGTTCAAATTAGAGAAATAAATGTTGGCATCCGGGGTCAATGCTATTTGAAAAGAGAGATAGGGCCACTGTGTGTGAGCCAGTGTGGGGTAGCAGTTTGAGCATTGGACTAAAGTCTGAAGACCAGGATTTGAATCTCTGCTCAGCCATGGAAACCCACTGGGTGACCTTGGGCAAGTCACATCCTCTCAGCCTCAGAGGAGGATAAAGGCAAACCCCTCTGAAGAAATCTTGCCAAGAAAACGCCATGATAGTTTCACCTTAGGGTAACCATACGTCAGAAATGCATTGGAGGCACACAGCAGCAACAAAGGGTTAATGTATTAAGATGATTTGCAGAGAGATAGATGTGCTAGTCTTCTCCAGAATAAAAAGAAAATGTGCGGAGGAGGAGGACTCTAGCAGCCCTTTAAGACTGATTTATTTTAGTATGAGCTACTGAAGATTGCAATTGATTTCCTCAGAAATGCATCTGAGGAATCATTGAGAATTCCCAAAATAAATCAGTCTTGTTGGTGCTGCTAGATGCCCTTCTTTTCTTTTTATGTATTAAGACAGTAACTTTGGAAATTCAGGGGGGTACTTAGAAACCCACGTACCCAGGGCTGGTATCCAACTGCCTGTCCCACTCTTTTTCCATTTTCTGTTCTGGCCCTGCACTCTAAGTAGCACCAGGAAGATGGGTCCGCCAGTCATCTTGATTTCTCTCAGTACCTTCGACATAGCATCACTGTGTGGCATTGTGGGAAAATAAAATGGCAGCCTGTCACAGCTGCCCACTGCTGTTCAGATCAGTTTTGTCGCTGCCTAAGGCCAACAGGGAACTCTATGGAAAATTTGAAAACCCACCAGGTTGTACTCTGATCACAGTCCTCTCAGACCTAGAGCTCAGTCTGCTATGTATCCTCTCAAGGTTTGTCAAAAAATGAGCCCAAATTGTTGTAAGAACCAGTTTTTTTCTGAGCTGGCTTTCAGAAGGCAGGATTAAATATGCACAATGGAGTATTCTGGGAGTTGTGGTCCAATAAAAGTAACTTCGCCAAATCTCTGATCCATTAGATGTGGAAGAGAAAGATGTTAACTTTGGCATACTCTAACCATCTCTCTTGTGTAACATAAAAAAACAACTAATCCAGAGTGAAAATAATTTATTTCAGGCTAAAAGTCTCTGAAATCTTTTATTATGGATGAGGACAATGATATAGACAGACATAAACACACACACACACACACACACACACAGTTGATCTTAACTCTCAAAATGGTTCTACTTCTGTAGCTGAAATGGTACCATTCATATACAATGTGCAGGTTTAGGGAAATCCAAAGGGTATGGAAATACGACAAATCTTTAGGAGAAAAAAGAAATATTCCCTGGTTTGGGGGACCCCACGAACGAGCACAAAGAAGACTAGGCATTCGACATGGTTATAGAATGAAGATTAATTAAGAGGGGTGTGTAGACAGAATCTGGAATTTTGAGCACACTGCAACATTTTGTTGCAGATTCGTCTTGGTTCCTCCCCGCCCCATTGGACATGGCTCTATTAGCGTGCATGGTTTTCTACCAGATATAGGAGATCCCTGTCTGGTGTTGCTTACAGTTTAAAAATCAAAGTAGAGGAATCAGCAGAGATAAAGAGAATCAAAGGGAAACAGGGAGGAATATGGCATTTCCCCCCATCACATGCATTTAGGCTGAGTGACATAGAAACTAAGGCCATTTCCACACTACACACTTATAGCATGATTATTCCACTTTCAACATCCTATGGAATCCTGGGGTTTGCAGTTTTGGGAGGGGCCACATGGCCCCTCCCAAAACTGTAAACCCCAGGATTCCATAGGATGTTGAAAGTGGAATAATTGCGCTATAAGAGTGTAGTGCAGAAATGGCCTAAGAGGTGGAGCTAAAATCTTCAGAGAAAAGCTAGGTTTTGAGAATGGATAAGAACAAATGGGAGGAGATTTGTCTGTTTTTCTTTTCAGTCTTCTGTCAGACCCTCGGGGTGGCACATAGCAGTATAAATACAACAAAATAATAAAGGAGATAAAAATCATAACCTTCAACCCTTAGAGCACCATAAATCAGCAGATTAACAACAGATAAAACAGCTCGTGCATAAAATCCAACTTTGCCTTGCCCTCCCACTGCCCCAAACCACCATTTGGCATAAGAAAGTTTTGACTACTTTCGTAGAGAGATAAAAACAGACATGGCTATTGAACTTTTCTGGGAAGAGAATTCCATTGAGCATGTTACTTTGGTGAGCTACAGGTCTCTGTACTGCATCCCCTTTCCACCAGAGTTTCTGGGAACTATAGTCTGAAAAAGTAACTAGTTTAAGCTCTGTCCATTTGGAGTGTGCCACTATCAGTGGGAGCTTTTCTTCTGGTGCCAATGGTGGCTGTGGAAAGATGGGAGGAGAGCTTGGACTAGTTACTTTCCCCATATAGCAGTCCCAGTGAAAATTAGACCACCCTTCCTTGGTACTGATTTTTTTTAAAAACACGCATCAGCATGATTCTAAGTCTGACATTTTCAGCCTAGTTTGGCCCTTGCATCCAATAAAATAGAGCTTTGCAGAGAAGTCTCATTTCAAAATCTTGAGGTTTAAATAGAGGGCTTCTAATACTAAGAAAGTATGAGTGACTATGTAACAATGGGTCACATTTCAACTTATGGCTTAATAGCACTTCGTAATTGCAGGATTGGAAAATGTGTGACCTTCCAGATGTTGTGGGACTTCAATTCCTATCATCCTTAGCCAGCATACTGAATAGTGTGGTATGCTTGGAACTGAAGTCCAAAACCATATTGGAGGGCCATAAAAAGACAGAAGCAAGGGGAAAGGTATCCAAGGTAAAGTGAAGGGATAGCAGCAGAACTAATAGATGTAATGTAATGCTCTATTTTACTAGACCACATTACTTGCAAGAAAGCAAATAAAACCACCCACAACACTGTAAATACACAAGATACTGTCTGATGTTTCAAACTCACAGGGTAGGGCCCGGTTTGTACTTGGATGGAAGACCTCTGGGAAGTCCCAGGGATCTCCAGGTTGGGCTAAGGCCAAAAAAGACGTACCTGAAACTCTAAAGAGGTTTCCATCTTACACATTACCCAAACAGAAAGGGGACAAAAGAAGGTACTGATATTCATAAAATAGTATATGCTCACATGTACAGATGAAAAATTCCAAGTGATTTTAATAATTTAAATGTAAGCTAGTGTGGTGTAGTGGTTTGAACACTGGATTTTGACTCTAAAGAAAAGAGCTGGAATCCCCATTCAGCCACGGAAACCCACTGAGTGACCTTGGGCAACTCATGCTCTCTCAGCCTCAGAGGAAGGCATGGGCAAACCCCCCTGAACAAATTTTGCCAAGAAAACGCTGTGTTAGGGTTGCGTTAGGGTTGCCATAAGTTAGAAATGACTTGAAGGCACACAACAACAACTATAACACGTTTCACCCAAGTGGGGAAGACAGCATTCAGATGACCTGTTGTCCATTGAATCAGGTACCAACCATGAAGAATAAGCTGCAAGGCTCTAATCTCCTCCCTTAGTATTCTTTATCTTTAGAACAAACTCGGAATGGACAAGTCCTTCATACAAAGGATAGTTTTCAAAAACCCAAAACTGTCCAGCAGCACTTTAAAATGACAACTGTCTGCTGGAAAAGAGGCTACCATAAACTGCCAGTCAGAGTTGGAAACATGGAGCGTGGAGTGACACTATAAAGCAGTTTTCTTTGCTCTTAGGTGGAAGGCAAAAATGATTATGATGTTAAATGCCTTTATCCAGGCAAAGATCTAAATTTTTGAATAAATGAGACCTGGGGTTCAAAGTCACACCAAAAACACTGTTTCTGTACTAGAGTCTTCATCATCTCTCAAACTTGCGTTAAATGAGGGTGTTTTTAGTCTCTTCTGTGATAAGAGAGCACCACACTGTGCGTACTGAAAGGGACTGCTGTTTTTTATTGCTTCTCAGCTCATAGGGCTGAGCTTCTCAAAGCTACGTTCTGGAACTGAACCTAGGTGAGCTCTGGCCATGCTGGCTGGCTGAGAGATAGGGATACTGGGAGTTGTAGTTGAAAAAAATCCCAACTTCCCCGACCTCTTCTCTGTCTCAGCTGGAAATCCTGCTGTCGAAGGGTCTCACCACAACAGGCGCCCGCCTTGCAGGAACCTTCCTCCTGGGAGGAAGTGTGGTTTTGCTGCTGCTGTGTGTCCGTGGGAGCTATTTGGAGATGTGGCCCCACCCTCAAAGGCCATGATGGATGACCAGCCTCGAGGATAAAAGGCTTTCCTCTGAAATCAGCTCAGCTAAATATAAACCACTGCTGGCTTTCATGTGTCTCTCAACGTAACTGAAACCAGCTGCCAAGGCAAGTGCAGCCTTTCCTGTCACCGCCTCTTGCCTGTGGATCCGGCTTGCTGGAGACCTGGCATGGGGGAAACGAAAGCCACCGAAATCCACTGATGGGCGAAGGGCAGATGTAGATCCAGTTCCATTTATTAGCCATGTCTGTGTCCTGCTTTTCCTCCAGTGAGCTCGTGGCAGTGTCCATGACTCTTCTCCATCTCCCCACTTGGTCCTCACAACAACCCTGTGAGGTTGGTGACCCAGAAGGAAAGAAAGAAGGTGTTCCAAGTCACCCTATGGGCTTCATGGGTCTGTACCAGGGGTGTTGCTACGGGGAGTGCAGAATGAGGGCATTGCCCCACCAAATAAGAATTCTGCCACCAAAATGAAAATTTTTCTTCAGTCTCCAAATTTCTAGGACTGCAGAAACTTAAAACTTAAGTTGAGCACTAAAAATACACTTTAGCCACTCAAGGTAAAGGGGGAAAACAAAGTTACCAAGGGCTTGTGAACACAGCACATGTAAGAATTCTAGATTTGAATGCTTTTCAGTCTAATTCTCTGCAATGCTAAAACATTTGGGAAGTGAAGGAGAATTTCATTGCTGGGAGACAGCATTCTTATTTGGGAGGGCAATGCCCTCATGTCCCCCTTGTAGCTATATTCCTGGTCAACTGGGACTTTAATCTGAATCTCTACACATCCCGGTCCAACACTCCACTGCTTTACATTCACTGTGAGTGAGTCAAGAATAGGGCAGTCTTTCTCGATCAGACGGAAGTCCTGCTTTAGAACTTAGGAAATTCATGTATTTTTGGACCACTATTTCCAGAATCACCCTGCCCAGATAGCCACTGGTCATGCTGCCTGGGGGATTCTGGGAGTTGTAGTTCATCGGGTAAACTTTCCAAGCTCTTTCCTGAGTACTACATCCTGTTGGATATCAGTCATAATTTCTTTGAAAACCTTTCCTTCCCCTCCAAAATTACACTGCCGTGTGGAATATAGGCAGCTGGACCACAAAGGAAGCCTACCCGTGGACGGCAAAATTCAAAACTCGTAGGCCAAAGCCTTCCCTTGTCACTCTGACTGTCAGATCGGATGCGCAGCAGGGGAAGAAGGTTCTGCCCTGGAGCCTTTGTTGCTTGCTAACCAGTCAGCTCTTCCCCCCATCTTTGAACTCCAGTCACTCTCTTCCTCTGTAATTAAGCTTTATTTTTAGGCACCCCCTTCCTTTAGCTATTTAAAGCCCAGGAGCCACCGCCGCCACCGCCTCCTCCTCCTCCTCTCTTCAGCATTAAGCAGGGAAGAAGTACTGAGCTGAACCTGTGGTGAGCAGGCGAAGCAAAGCAAAGCAGTACAAACGCGTCTCCTTAAATGCGGAGCGGCTGGCCTCAGCCACCACGCTGGCAGAGGGCCCGAGGCCACAGCTCAGCCACGATGGGGCTGCTGGGATGGGCCGCCAAAGTGGGTCTACGGAAGGGGTGGGAGGCATGTGGGCACTAGCTGGAGACGTTGTTTCTGTTATCTCACGGCAAGATCTAGAGACAATGAGAGGGCTGGTATCTCTTTTGCGCCTTTGCAGGTTTCTGTCCTCTGGACCATTTGTCTCCCCCCCCACCCACACTTTAAAACTGCACATTTTGGCCCACCAAAATGGACCCAGTCGTGACACTTTGCCTGGTACGTTGATAACAATGCAGCAATAGCTGTTCATCCGGCTAACACTTCTGTGTGCTGAGCTGCTATTCAAAGCACCGTGAGAAGGGGGAGATGGAGGAGGCGGGTGGGAATCAAAGTGGTAATCCCAGAAAATGTGCTGTCACCGAGGGCCTTTCCACACTACACTGTTAGAGTGCTATTATTCCACTTTCAGCATCCTGTGGAATCCTGGGGTTTGCAGTTTAGGAAGGGGCCTCTAGAATTCTCAGCCAGAGAGCTCCTTGACCTTAGTAAACTACAAACCCCAGAATCCCACAGGATGTTGAAAGTGGAATAATACCACTGTAACAGTGTAGTGTGGAAAGGCCCCAAGAGATGCTGTATTGTCAGGTATCCATGTGAAGAAAAGACAGGGCTCCTGTACCTTAATAGCTGTGTCAAAGTAGGAATTTTAGTAGGCTGAAGTTTGTATGGCAAATGACCACCTGATGAAATCCCTTGAGCCATGCAACTATTAAATGTACAGGAGCCCTGCTCTCTTTTTCATATGGCCACCCTACTGTGTTAACATTTCTGAACCAGGCTGTTTGCTCAAGATGCCTGCAGATTACAAAAAGTTTCAACCTCAGTGAACAGCTAGATGAGGGCTTTGAGGAGGTTCCTATTATTCTAAACCAATGGCAGAGAAGTTTTAGCTTTCCAGATTTTTTGACCTACAACTCCCATCAGTCTCCCTCCAGCTTCTCCAATGATAAAGGATTGTGGGAGATATAGTCCAAGAATCTAGAAAGTCAAAGTTCTCTCTCCCATTCTCTGCTGCAGTAACCTTTGGCAAGCCACCAACACTAGGGCAAAACCATTTGGGTGGAGGCAAGAGATTCAGTCCTGGAGGAAAGCTCTTGTCTCCCCAAAAATATACAAGGAATTTTGCAAGGTCTCAGAGCTTTGGCAACGTTTTATGGCTTCTGATTTCTTAAAGATCCTAAAATGTGCATGTTGATGGATCAGAAGGCCTGTGGATGTTTTTCTCAGTGGAATCAAAAGGTTGAATAAAGGGTACCTTCCAGTGGCAGATAGTGGCTCCAATGTCAGGAGGTGGGACTGTGAATCTATTCTGGGTTGTAGTCTGAACTGTAAAGCAGCTGTCCAAGATGCTTAACCCTATCCTCCAAATAGGCCTAGCATCTTTAAAGTTCAGAGTAAAATTCATACCCCCACTGGTATGGGAGCTGCCAGCTGCTGCTGTCTGGAGATCTCTCCAATGTCAGCCAGTAGGGCACTGACAGTCTGTGGCCCAAGATGGATGAGTTGGGGGTTTTTTTGTGGAGGGAGGAAGAAGAGGGCTTATTTTTTAGTGGCAGGATGAGGCATCCTCCTGCTCAGAGTTTAGCTCAGATCACAGCTCAAGATGATAAAGGGAGTGTGTGAGGCAAACTAATATGCTTTCCTTCTTTTTCTCTCTGTTTTGATGTGCACACATGCTCAATAAGGGATTCTGGAGACAGCTGTTGTTATCTTGCCTGTTGCAAGAAGACACACTCAGCTACAGTAAGATCAGTAAGAATGCCATTGTTCCTCAGCTCAAACTTTATTGCACTGTTTACTGCAGGCACACTGCTGCAAACCAACCCCAGTACTTCTTCACCATCCCCCCATTGTAGATACTGCCAAAAGCTTTCCAGCTAGACAGAGGACAAGAAAGAAAAGTGGAGTGGAACGGGCTTGAGAAGACTTTAAAGGAACTGTTTCTTCTTAGCAAGTGTTAAGAGTAGGAAGTACTTGCTAATATTTGACACTGATACAGATTACTTTGGGAAGGGATAGATTGTCTTTTGTTGCGGGGTGGTGGTGGGGAGATTTTAAACATAGGCAGTATAGCTATCTGAGAGAAATGCCAGTGGATTCCTGTATTGGATGAGCAGATGATTGGATGAGATGATCTTTGGGATCCCTTCCAACTTTATAATATTATGATTGTATGATTTCTAAAAATATTCCAGCCTTCTTCCATGATGAAAATCAAGTTCATGTACGTGGTCTTCTCAGGGATGCATCCAGCCACACTCACACAAGCTAGACATCTTTCAGCAACATCACTGCCTTATATACCATGAAACCACGTCCTGGGAGTGCAACACAATTCTTATACAAAAACAAGAGGGTTTTTTGGTGAGCTATTTCATTATTCTTTAGAAACTTTATTTTTTAAACCAGCTTGATGAAGGCCACATTATTTTAGTACAAATGTGGGGAGACTTTGGACCTCTAGCTGTTTGGGAGCCAAATTTTAAAAGCCTCAGCCAGCTTTCCCAGTGGTAAGGGATTTATGGGAACTGTAGTAGTCCAAGGATCTGGAAAGCCAGAAGTTTCTCACATTGGCAAACTTGAGTTGGTTGGTTTGGCCCACTGCTTTCTGACATTTTTCTAGTTAGCTGCTACACTATGAATGCAATTCACCATCAGAATGAAGTGCATGTCAACAAGAGACTCTGTTCTGTTCTTTCTCTGTACTTCCCTGAACAGTACATGATGTACTTATTTATAGCTAGGGAGGGTTTATTTAGCATTACTTGCCAACAGCTGATATGCATCAAAGGTTCCAGGTAATATGCAAATCACTTGTGCGCAGTTCTTTAGAGGTAGAGATCAAATAGTATTGAGTTTTAAAACTCCCAAAGTAATCACTGGTGACAGGTACAATGGGACTGAGAATGTGCCGGGGCATGATCAAACTAGGTGAACAAACATTCAAAATTAGGGAGGTGATTGCTATTTGACACCCTGCTTACACCCCAATCATTTCCACCTTATTTTTGGAATACAATACTGATGTACTGATTCACTCTGAAATAACGGGATTTACAATCTCTTATATCAGGACTATAATATATACCCGACGTTGCCTGGGATTTTATTTTCTCATAGGTAATAGTTGTTAGAAAGATTTGAGTTCCTGTATCTCTAATTCCCCAAACTGTCTTGTCCAGTACCTGTAACTTTTCCCCATATTCCCCAATCCAAAATCTATATTCAGAGTTATTAACATACAGAGGTTGGGTTCCCGAGGGAAATACACTGGCCTCCTCCTTGCTGCTAGGCCTCATCTCCATAGCAACTGACCTACTCAAGACAGGCCCAAGAGCTCTCTAAGAATTCTAAAGGCCCCTCCCTAAACTGCAGACCCCAGGATTCCATACAATCTTCTTAGGCAGCTAATCATATGAGGTCTTTGGCTGACACAGCCAACGATATGAGGTCTTTGCCTGACAAACAGACGAACAAACAAACATTGACTTTTATATATTAGTAGATGAGCAAAGTATGGCTTGTGACTGCACAGGGCCCCTGAAAGCTGTTTTTGTGGCCCTCGGCTGCTCCAGGTTCCTTGACTGCCCCTTTTCTGTTGAAGAAAGGTCTTCAGGAGCAGCAATTAAATGCTTAAACAATTTGCATCTTCCTCCATACACTGTTTAATGTAAAATAAACAAAGAAACAAAAGCCAAAACCTCTTTTACAAAACCGGGATTAGACTTTGCTTTATTTCTGTTTTTGGATTTTGCTGAGGGGCATTTCTGGCAGTCCACGGAGCCCCCAAAGGATTCCAAGGGGCAGAAGATTGGCCTGCCACTGTTGCTGATCCCACAATACACGTTTACTCTGGAGAAAGTTCCATTGTCTATTGTACTGATTACTGCTGGTCCAGGCAAGTATGCATGGGATTGCAGCTTTGGAATCTGTCCCACAGTTTCTGGCGCTTTTTTTGATGAACTGGAATTCAGAGGAGGAGGAGATGACAATGACAATACCAGGAGGAGAAAAGTTGCTCTATTCCACTAATCTATTAAATCTCGTGTGCTATTTATTTCTATTTGTCTTAATGTGCTAATTGTTTGTATAGGACTCTAGATTCATTAATAATCTTCCCTGCCTTTACCTTTCTTTACCTTACTGCATTGTCCCCATTTTACAGATGGAACTGAACATATCGACTTACTGAAGGCCAGACAGGAAATTTATGCAGGGGATCTGCATAGGCTGTGTGCGGATCTTACTGGCCTGAAGCAAATGTGTTTATTCTCTTGACTCCTTTTCCTTCATAAACATGCACATTTTGACATTTTTGAGGTATCATCTGTGTTGGTCTGAAGACCACCCAGTGGAATGGCCCTGAAGCTCTGGCGACAGACGTTGAAAGGGGGGGTGGTAGTGGAAATATCTCCCCTGGTCTCCAAAACTCTATCCCCACAAATTGCAGGTTCCAGCCTGTCTTTTATGAGGCGGGGGTATGATGTGTGTGTCGGGTGCATTTTGAGAGATCAGCCTTCCCCCCACAACCAAGCGTCCACCTCAGCCTCTTCTAAGCACATAACCCTCTGTTATCTCTCACTGCGAGGTAGCATCTTGCGGTTTGAGGAGATTTAGCAAACCCCAGAGAAAGGCTGCAGTGATGTACGTATGGAGCCAGTGGGTGGGCGGAAGGCAACGCAACCGGCTCACCACAGTCTCCCCTTCTCCTCCTCTTTTTCAATGCTTTTCAGGCACAGACATGTAGTGGCGTCTCCACCACCTGGCAACAGGTAAATTTGAGATGAGGTGTCTGAGGTAAAATGGAGGAGGGGGGAGAAATGTGCCTGCATGGAGCCACCTGAATGACATTTCCTTTACATTGGTTGTGTATCATGGGTGTTGACAAGGGCCCGAAATCACCTTCAGTGCTCTAGGCTTGGCCCAGTCTTCTGTGGCAGGCCATTTCCCTGACAAAAGATTGATGGCACAGGTCTTCTTCGGCCAGACAAAAATTACTGGGCAAACTATCTCGCTCAAAACTTGAGAAAAGTAACATTCCCAAACTCTTATTCAGGAGGCCACAAAAAACGAGCTCTTATTCTCAGTCCTTCAGCATCTTTCCACAAACTCCTCTATCTAGCCGTATTCAAAAAGATACCTCTGACTGAAAGAATTGAGAATTTTGAGTGCTGTAGAGCCTGGGAAGTTTCTTCAACAGAATAAATACCTTCTGGAAAAAGGTATGTTTATTCCAACAACTGGAAAGGGGCTGACTGGATAAGTCAGCTAGAGTAAGGCTGTTACCTTAGGCAGCAGATACTGGGAGGTGGTAACAAGGTGTCGGAGGAAAAATGCTATATCCTGTGAGGCTTTCCTGCACTTGTTAAGTTGCCTCAAAGAGTGATGGAAGATATTCTTCTATTGCCAACACTGACGAAAGATTCAACAGCCAAGCCTATCCTCTTTTGGACACAGAATGGAGGTCGTGTTCACTCCAGCCAAGAAAATGTCTTGGGTCGGGCAGTGGGCTCTGAGTTCCAGACAGAGGGCTTCTAGTGCTACCAATCAAACTACATCCTAGTCCATGGATGATGAGAGATGGAATAGCTGCATCCATACTAGGAAAACAAGTGGAAGTTCCAAATTGGTGATAAAAATATAATAATAAATAAGTGAGCATTTGCTTTCTTTTGCTATCTATCTGCCTGTCTATCTATCTATCTGTCCATGCATCCATCCACCTACCCACCCACCCATCCGTCCCGCTATTGCTAGCTCACCTTTCTGTGATTAAATATTAAAATTCAAGGCAATTAACAAATAACACTATACATCCACCAAAACTGAGAGCAATGCTGAAAACAGGACAAAATAAACAACTGGCCAAAGAATTACAAATCCACCAAACAGCAGCACCGTCCAGCCCACATTTTACTACCTTGTTTGCAAGAACAGTATGGGAAACCTTGCCAAAGACCTTACTGAAATCAAGATATGGAATATCCACAGCATTCCCTTCATCTACCAAGCTTGTAACTCTCTTTATGTACAAAAATATAAGATTAGTCTGACATGACACATTTTTAAGACACCCATGTTAACTTTCAACAAGAGAAGATAGGAATAGCATTGTCTTTTGTCCTGATCACGTACAAGAGCCCATGAGGCAGAACAACTGGCCAAGTGAGTTGGTGACAGACTGGAGTTGCAGGACCTTGGATAGTTCTGCAGAGGAACTTGCTCTGGTCTGACCTGGTGTGTATACCCAGTGTTGCCTGGGATTTTATTAGGGATGGGACGAATCCAGAACTTTCCGAATCCAAATCTGGATCCGAATCCCTGGAAGGTTCTGAGAATCCACAAATCCCACGAATCTCAAATCTTTTGAATCCTTTTTAAAAAAAGTGTTAAAAAAGAAAGGGAAAGAAGGATAATCTTGGGTAAGACACACTCTCTCAGCCTTAGCAAAAGCCTAAGCAAAGGCAAACCTCCCTTTGAAGAAATCTGGCCAGGACAATTGTCATAGTTTTGCCTCAGAATCTCCCAAGATTGAAAATTACATGAAGGCTCTTTGTATACAGGCAAGAAAATGTGGATTAATCCCACATTTTCCTGCCTGTGTAAACAGGGCCACATACTACAGTACAGGGATAATCCCAGTCACAGCTGGACTTTCTTTGCATAGCTCCTTATGGCATCCTGGGGTTTGTAGTTTGATGATGCACCAGCACACTTTGGCAGAGAAGGCTGTGACCCCTTGTAAAACTCCAAACCTCAGAATTGTGTCTGAAAGAGGTTTGCAAGGGAGCTATGCAAAGGAATCTTTCAGCTGTCCCTGAAATCTCAAGCCTGGACCTTCCAGTCAAGTGCTCAACTTAAATATTAAGTGTTCAATTTAAATATCTTAGAAGACAACCCCAAATGTAATTTCCGAAATTGTTAGCAGATGCCATTATTACTCCAACGGAAAAACTCACCTACTTGCCATCTCCCCTTGCGTGTCTGGTCTCCTAGGTTTTTAGGTGTCCCGGTCTCCAAGGTTTTCAGGCGTCCCAGTGTTACTGCCCTGGCTAGTCTGAGCTCTGGGGATATTAAAAGATATCCTCTTGATATCACAATTCGGCTTCACTTCTCTATTCATCTCCACGTGCTTGTAAGGCCACCGGGCAAGCATGTAAACAAGCTCGGCTGTTAATTGCCGTAATATTCAACCAACAATACAGGCAGGCCAGAAAATAGCTGACTCACTGCTTTAGGAGACCTCCAGGCAAGTACTCTAATCAGGTATGCAAGCAACCTACAAAAGAGCCTGTGCCCCGCAATGGCAGCTTGATGGGTAATCTATACAATACCCAAGTACTCTGCGTTTGCATACTGGCTACTCTATTGAGAACCTCTGTGATAACTCAGTCATTCAGATTCTGACCTTTCGGAGGCTTTGTCTCCGACTCCAAATCTATTGTTTTCCCCCAAGTACGGCATAGCCTGCAGTCACAATTCTCCTTATAAAAACCCTTGATTCCAAGACCTTCCTCGGATCGCTCCCGAGTTTCATTCTCGCCTTGCTGCCGCTTTGCTTGGCGAGCCTCCCCTCAGTTCCACGTGCTGAGTTACATCGCACCCCAGCTTCGCTCTCTATTTTTCCGGGCTTCAGGACAGGTGAAGCATCACCCAAACCAGCAATCCCTCTAAAAATCCCTCTATACCACTCCAACCTTTATTTTCTTTAGTTATCTTGTATGAGTGTGTCGCATACACTGTTTTGCTTGTGTGTTTAATAAAACATCATTTATTGTTTGAACTTTTGTGTGCTCCTTGACTCGAGCCGACCCCGTAGACATAGGGTTCAAGATCTCGCTAAGTTACCCTGCCTCTCGTAACACTAAGCAGTGCTCTGAGCTAATTTCCCCCACCTTTAGTTGAGCACATTTTGGTGTCCCTCCCGGGATCCCCAGTACACAGGGTAACACCGGTCTCCAACAAACTATTTGGTTGGTGGATTCGAAAGATTCGATTTGCCTATTTTGGCACAGGGATTCGGTTTCACAGATCTCGAATCCTTACCGAGGATTCAGTTGGCCCATCCCTAGATTTTATTTTCTCATGGGTAATACTTGTTAGAAAAAATAGAGATCCTGTGTCTCTAATCCCCCAAACTATCTTGTCCAGTACCTGTAACTTTTCCCCATATTTCCCAATCCAGTCTGTATTCGGAGTTATTAACATATACAGGTTGGGTTCCTGCCCTCCTCCTTGCTGCTAGGCCTTGTCTCCATAGCAACTGGCCTATTCAAGACAGACACAGTTGATTGAGGCCCAAGAACTTTCTGGCTGAGAACTCTAAAAGCCCCTCCCTACACTGCAATCCCCAGCATTCCATAGAATCTTCTTAGGCAGCCAACCATATGAGGTCTTCACCTGACACAGACAAACAAACTTTGACTTTTATATATTAGATGGGCTAGGCTAGTCCTCCAAGAAAGCTCCACCCACACCCTGAAGAGCCTTAAAGGGATAGCCTCCCATTCAGAGCCTACTACTTCTTCACTTTCTATCAGTACCTTTACACTGCTGGCTGCTCTATTGAGCAAAGAGAAGCAACCACCTGGGGTGACAGAGCACTGGAAATTGTACTGCTACCCTTACCTCTGAGAGGGCCTATTCTGCTCCCCACCATTGCTGTTGTCTCAGAGATCCTTGCTCTCCAGATCTGGCCAAGCCCCAAATACAGGTGATCTGATGGGCACCTCATCCATCCACAATGTTTACCTATGAGGAAGAACTCCTTGTGCCTGACCGGCACTGTGGAAGAGCAGTGCCAACTTTGGCTGTAGTGCCAACAATGCGCTTCCTTCCCAGTGGAGGTGAGACACATTGTCAAAAGTGGATTTGTTTTGGTGCCAACTGCAACCTTTTTTTTTTAAACCAAGGCATTTAGAATTCCTTCTGTTTTATTTATCTGCCTTTGGTGGTGGTGCTGCCTTACAATGATGTGTTCTTTGGGTTTTCACTGTTTAAATTCTATTTGTGCATCATGCTGGTATCTGTAAGAATGAAGGTCAGCTGTTCAGTATTTTGACAAATTTTGACAAATACTGTACATAAAATACCATGTTTTTGGATCTCATTGCTTTCGAGTTTGTTTCGAAAGCAATGCATTACAGTGTGTATGGGTTTGGCACACTGGAAAAAATAATTGGTCTTCCCCCCCACATCAAATAGCCTGAGAGGTACTATACTAACTTATGTGGGACCTAAGTTACCTTCTGGGCTGCTTCCTCCTATATAGCCATCTCCACCCAGTTCATTTATCATGTGAGACCCATCTCCAGAAACTAGGCCATTAGAGGCTTTGTACATAAGCAAAAAATGTCGGGTTTTTTTTTTGAGGTGCTAGCCACCTGTTGAAAGCCTTGGTTAGCATTCATTTGATTGACAATTCATGGTTTTAAGCATTTAACCCATACCTAATTGTTTAGGAAGACCTTCTCTTGGAAAAAAATGTTTCTCTCCTTGTTATAAATATGTTAGGGTTATTTTCTTTCTCTGTGTCTTCACATTCATTTTTCCGGGGGTGAGGGTTGGGTTGCTGTTCTGGTGATTTTGGATTTTTAGAGCTGATTGTTATGATGATGATCTGTTTTTTGCATTTTGTGGATTTTGGTTTTACGATATGATTATTTTATCATTGGGGGTCTAGGGTTTTTTTAATGAGTAAGGAGCCAAATTTGTACCCCTGTTTGAGACTTAACTATGCAAAGCTATATTAAATTGAACATTTGGATGGAGAAGTTATTGTGGCAGAAGATGGTCCTTAAACCATCCAGCTATTGAGCCATTTTGGATATTAAAGATTCAATTTAGCATCTTCAGTTAAGCCTGGAGAACAGCTATTGCTCAAATCTGCCCAGCTAATAAAAGAGATTGGAAAAGTTAATTTTTTTGGACTAGAAAATCACAACTGAGATTCTGAGAGATCTCGCCCCCGATTTTCAAACTCTGCTTAAAATTCCTTCCTTCCTTCCTTCCACTAATCTTCTCTGTCTCTGTGCATATGTGCTGCTTTCCTCTTCCTCCCCCTCTTGTCTGTTTTATTTATTTTCTGGTGCTGCTTAATAGTTCACTTTTTTCCTCATCAGTTACCTATATTTATGGTTGCAACAGTTTGCTCTGAAGCTGCTGCTGAACAAGTACTCTGAAAAGGGCAGCTCTTCCTCACCCTGGCTGGCTGCTTGCCATGCCTGCTGGATCCTTCTCACTGAAGCAAGTGATAACTTGGGTTTTTACTGAGTCATGTTTGTGGGTGAAATTTGTATCCCTTACTTTATTTAGCAACCAGCCTGATTCACTTCTCAGGAGGGTAGCCGTGAAGCAACAGCAGAGGGATATACATCTTTCAGATAACTGATCTCCATCTTTTAAAGCTCCCAAATGTTGTTTCACTTGTCAGACTGAAACTGGATCTTTCCATTTGATGCCTGAAAAGTGTGTGTGTGCGTGCGTGTGTGATGTTTGGACAATTCTATTGAACCATTCATTTTGTGCCGGGTCATGGAAAAGTAATAGTGGAGTAGCACATTGATTGATTTCAGGTTTGTTAAATGGATTTTGTTTCTTATTTCAACACACAGATCAAACCACCAGATCCAGGTGGAAAAGACAGGTACTTAGAATGATAGAAAAGTGGTCCCTCTGAGCCAAGTCCCAGCCAGTCCCTTTCTGGCTGTTGTCCAGAAAGCATGTTGTTCCATGCTTTACTCTTGAGCACATTCTGAACCTATACTTAGGAATGTACATGCAGCATCAGAAATGAACGAAGTTCACAGTCTATACATGCAAATGTCCACCAGTAGTAGCAGCCCAAAATTGCCTGTTGGCTGAGTGGGAGGAAAAACAGTAATGATGCTTACCTCTCATAGTTGCATTCCTCTGTGTCAGAGCAATATGGGATGGTGTGAGCTCTGTGCATAGCAGCGTTGACCACACAAAGCACTTGGAACTGCTCTCCAAAGAACTTAAAGCCAAAAGCTTTGCTCTGAGGGGCCTGTAGACAGTGTCTCTTGGGAAATCACCTATGTCACCATGGCACAGAGGGTTACCCAAGGCATCTCACCCAGAAAACCAGGTCCTAAGGACCACATAGAGCAAGGCATTTGGAGCCTGGACAGCTAGGCAAAGCCAGGTTCTGGCTGTTTCTTTTCTGTAGCATTGCCATAGCAAGAAAGTAGCTATAGCAGTGGTTTCTAAGCTTTGGGCCCCCAGTTAATTTGGACTTGGTCTCCCAGAAGCCCAACCAAACAGAGCTAATGGACAGGGATGCTGAAAAGTCAAGTCCAAAGTACCTGGAGGACCAGAGGCTGAGAACCCTTGAGCTAGAGTGATTCTTCAGAGCTCCCCAATATCTCACTCTGGAGACCTAGCCATTTGCTTCTCTCAGCTATCAAGGGCATCCAGAGCAGCAGCAGGAGCTCTCCTAGAGGTGGTGGATTTCTTCTGCTGCCTAAAGCATGCAAGTATTCCTAGCTGGTATCCCAGTCATGATAACCATGATGCCTGGTTACTATAAACTTTCTTCATTTTCTGCATGCTAAATTAGGTGGGGAAAAAATCAGTTTATTGTTGCTATCCATAAACAATTGTGAGTCAGGCACCTTTGCCAGCTCATCACAGTACACCCACAGATTTACCAGTAGACCCAGATCTCTCTTTTGCACACCTGTGTAGAATAGAGCTCATCACTGTAAAATGTCCTATAAAAAAACCAAAAGCTATAGAGGGCAAGGTGCAGCCTTTGCCTGAAGGAAAACAGAACTGGTATTTGGTCCTGCTTCATTTGGTCTTGCTTCATTTTCTCTTTCTCAACTAGGCTGATAGCAATCATGGGATCTGCACTCAGGGAAAACCCCTTTTCTGAATATAATCAGGATGGATAAGATGAGCTGGCTTTTTCCAAAGAAGGTGGAAGCACATCAGGGGCCAGAGAGCAAGGCTTGGAGAAAGGCTTGGGTGGAAAGGAAGTGAACATTTTCCTAGAGTTCTCTTCCAAGAGCTTTGGTTGGAAGCAAATATCAGATGCTTCCTTGTGGGTAGCTTGCTGGGATTGTTGCCATGTTTCTTGATCCAGTACACCTGTGGTTTTAAGCCATTTTGATTTTGCTGGGAACTTTAAGACACACAGTTGGATGATACTATGGAAGGTTTTTAATTTTCCTATTGTGAAGAAGGGGTAATCCATCTCCTAGCCTCCCACTAATAGAAGGGTGGGAATCAGGCAGCCCTGTAGCTGTTGTGATGAGTGCTGGGAATTTCAGTCCAACTGTTTCTGTCTTTACATGTCTAGAGTACATGTGCCCTGATAATTTAAGATCAGTGATAGGCAGTGTAGTGTAGTGAGTGTTGGACTAAAAATTTGGAGACCAGGGTTCAAATCCCTGCTCAGCCATGGAAACCCACTGGGGGACCTTGGGCAAGTCCCACTCTCTCAGCCTCAGAGGAAGGCAGTGGTACACCTCCTCTGAACAAATCTTGCCAAGAAAACCCTGTGATAGCTTGGCCTTCGGGTCACTGTAAGTTAGAAATGACTTGAAGGCACACAATAACAATGTAAGATCAATGATTGGTATAGGTGCATACTCATGAATATTCTGAGTCCTTCTGTCTTTTTCCAGTGCAACAGAAACAGAAATGCAATGAAATGTGTACAAAAGTCACACACAGAACCTTGCTTCCCCTGTTCATTTGTAGCAGCTTGTGGCTTCCATATCACTCACTCTGGGCTTTTGCCCAATGCACTCTGGTTTTTACCCAGATTTGAGAGGAGCTATTCAAGGTGCTGAAGCAATTTTGAAGAAGAGGTTTGTCACCTTGGACAACTCCTTTGAAGCCTGGACTGAAAGATGGAGTAGGACTTGCTATAACATGAAACCCTCAGCTGCCAGTGCTTCTCCATATAGTCAAAACCATGAGTAACCCTTTCTAAAGTAATTCAAATTTGAGTCCACCACAGTGGACCAGTTTGTTCTGACGTGCGATTGGTCACCAGATGGCACAGATGATGCTGATCAGTTAGAGATGGTGAGCACCAGCAGAGCCCATCCGTCCTCCATCTTGATTGTAGGCTACCCTGGATATTTGTGTTAAAGGACAGCTCTGAAATCACATTAAACAATAGACAAATAAATGCACAAATGCATTTAATAATTCCTTAATCATTTCTCTATCCTCTTTTCTCCATCCCACCTTCTATTCTGCTGGTGGCACAATCTCACCTACCACGGATATGTTAAAGTAGGGGTGGGCAACTGCAGAGGGTGGGGATCATTTTTCACCCCACGTCCTTCATGGGGGCTGCTCTGGTGCTCCAGGCATGACTGGAAGTGTCATTATATCACTTCCACTTTTGCTTTTGACCTATCTTCAGCCTTTGGGATGTGTGGGAGGGGTTTTGGTACATTGGTGGGCTTCAGAGGGCCAATATTGTTCCTTTTGATGAAAGATTGGAGCCTTCTGTGGCACAAAAATCACAATTTTTTAACATTGTGGAAGCTTGAGGAAGCTACAGGAGCCACAAAATGAGTGTCTTTGGACCACACAAGATGCATTTTTCCACCTGTTTTAAAAAGAATGAAGACTACAATAACAACCAAAAAACAGATCATAGACCTTCCACATGACGTCTGTTTGGCCTCTCAATTGTGAGCTATTGGATCCAGGAGGCAGGCTTTCCTATATGCAGGTGGCTCATTAGACAGAGGGAGTCAGTGGCCTCAAGTGGCAGATGCTGGTGGGTGGCAGTAACATACCAGGGAGAGAGAGCTATATACCATGTTGCTTGTCCTACACCCTTAAGGTAACCAGTTCCTGTCACGTATGAAGTAGGATGTTGTTCTTCTGCCATCATCAGAGAAGAACTGAATGGCCAATCTAAGTGGATTTTGTACCTGACATGTGAAGGGGCAAGTGGGCAATGGTGCACCTCCTAATTCTTTTCCTTAGGCAGCAAATTGTACTAGGTCATCCTTGAGGTCTTCTTGCCATTCCAAACTTTTTTCTGAGGCCTCAGAAAGTGCCATTACTGTGGACAATAAGACTGTCAGTGGCTATTAGTCATAATTCCTGTATGCTGCATTCAGATACCAGGCCAGATGCCTCTTAGTACTAGTTGCTGAGGAACATGCTAGTGGGAGAGTGTTATTGCACTCATGTCCAGTTTGTGGGCTTCCTTAAGGCACTTGGTTGGGCAGTCACAGAAACAACTGTTGTGTGCTTTCAAGGCATTTCCAACTAAGGGAAACCTATTGTAGGGTCTTCTTAGCAAGATTTATTCAGAGGGGGTTTGCCTTTGCCTTCCTCTGCGGATGAGAACGTGTGACTTGCCCATGGTCACCTGGTGGGTTTCCATGGCTGAGTGGGGATTCATCCCCTGGTTTCCCCAGTCATTTATTGAACACTCAGACCACTACACCGCACTGGGTCTCCTGAGAACCAATGCCTGAATCATAGCCTTTGGCTATGATTCAGCCTCTTCTTTGGTTCTTGACGAAGTTAGGATATTAGGTGGAAATGAGTTACTTGCAATTTCTTTTGAGGAATCTTGATGGATAAGTTTAGTTCATGCTCAGAATCTAAAATGGTCATCCTATCTGAATGAATGTAAAAAGGTGGTTTTCCTTAATGGACAGCAATTTCAGGGGACTCTAAGACAATATATCCCAGTGTACATGAATTTGGGTGATTGGGGGACCATGGATACTACACATTTATAAAGCTATATAGGTATATCTCAGTTATTGAAGTAAATGTAATTCCTTGGTATTACTTCTTTAGCAGAAACTTTCATACCAGAGGCAGAAATAACATGGAATGAATATTGATAAGTTCCTACACCACAAAAAAGAAGAAGAGCAGCTCGAACACATTTCAGTAGACTTTTTATTCAGAACTAAAGATGTGCACATGTGAAATGAAAAAAACAACAACAGGTCAGGTCAGGTAAGGATTGCATGAGTAAATTTGGCATCTTCTAGAGACTACCAGAAGACTGGAGACTATTGCATCGAGGAATCATTTTTTTTCTATTTCACCAGCCTCTACTTTTCTAATAATTTCCATTTTCTTGGCAGACATATAGATCTATGCTTTCTTAAAATGCTAGTGGTAACTGGTGAAGTTTTCTCCCCGTCTTTATATTTTGCTGTCCCTCATGCTCAGTAAGGGATTGCAAAGGCAGCTGCAGTTTATCTTGCCTGTTGTAAAGAGGCACACAAAGCTACAGTTGAATTGGTTGCAGTAGAATCCTGTTCTTTTCCTGCTTAAGCTTCATTGCACTGTTTGTTACAGACACACTTCTGCAACTCAGCACTGATTTGGTGTTGGATTTCAAGATACCAAATTTAGCTGCAACAGTAGAATCCTAAACAAGAGGAGACCAAAGAACTGGGACTTAACTCTGGTTTTCTACCTCCAACAAGGGTAAAACTCTTTTATTGGACTAATATTTGGGACTACAATTTGGCAAGTTTTACCTATATAGCACCTCAGTGTTTTGCCAGATGTTAACAGTACAGAGACTCCTTGAGAAAGTCACTGTTTTCTCCCTCAGAAATGAGCAGTTAGCTTCGCACAGGACAGGGACATTTCAATATCAACAGAAGTTATTCTTCTGCTGCTAGTGGAGTTGACATTTTATTACCTGTCTTTTATTGCTCTTTGTCCCCAGTCCTTTCATGGCCAATAGTAAGAGTGGCTTCTGCTGGCACTGAAATCCCTCTGTACCATTGTAACTGACAACATCTCAGACAGAATGTAGGCCTGTGACCCTAGAAATCATACTGGAGAAAAATGGTGATGATGTTAAACATCTTTGCCGATTGAAAAAAGTCAGTGAAGCTTCAAAAGTTTGCTTAATGTATTTTATGCTTTGCAGCAGGCCCAATAAACGTATTGCTGCTTGAGGATTTTGTTGTATTTTGCTGCATGGGTAACATGGCTATCCGTGAACATATTTTTTTCAAACACTGAATGTTTGTGTTTGTTAACCAAGATATGTCTGTACTGTCAGCCCTCCACATTTGTGGGTTTCACTTTCATGGATTTCATTATTTGCAAGTTTCCCTAATCCCTGCCCCTCCACCTCAAGCACTTTTTTCCAAGGGAACCTACCCCCTCAGCACCTCTGAAAACTTTTGAAAACCTGCTTCTGGTCCTACTCCACCAGACACTGTGTGACCACCTAAGGACGGATCACAGCCTGATTTCTCAGCACCACAAACCCTCTCCTGATGCCACCCACACATCCAAGGAAAGATATGGGCAAGAAAGAGGAAGAGTAAGGCCACGATGCTGACTCATCTTTCCCTCTCGTTTGCATGATCTGGTTTGGACCCTGGGTGCCTGCTCTCTCCACCATGCCTTGGTCCCCTTCCCACAGACATACACATTTTGATATTTTTCCACTTTTGTGGGGCGCCTGTTCTCCTAACCCTAGCGAGTGTGGAGGGCCAACTGTATTCCACTTTAACTGCCATAGCAACATCCTATGGAATCCTGGGATTTGCAGTTTAGGACAGGGCATTTAGAATTCTCAGCAAAAGGCTACAGATCCTAAGGCCATTTCCGCACTACACTGTTATAGTGCTATTATTCCGCTTTCAACTTCCTATGCAATCCTGAGGTTTGCAGTTTCGGGAGGGGCCCCCTCCGGAAATGGCAAACCCCAGGATTCCATAGGATGTTGAAAGCGAAATAATAGCACTACAACAGTCTAGTGCGGAAATGGTCTAGGATTCCATAGGACGCTGCCATGGCAGTTAATGTGGAATATAGTACTATAATTGTGCGATGTGAATGAGCCCTGGGTTTTGTTTTACAGACCACCATCTCCAGTTTTTCATTCCTTGATTTGGTCATTTCAGCTTTTGAAAACATAGGCTGCCATTTGGGCCCACACAGGCCCTTGATTGGGAGCCAGCATGATGTAGTAGTGGTTTGAGTGTTGGACTATGACCCTAGAGATCACAGTTCAATTTCCTGCTCAGCCATGGAAACCCATGGGGTAACCTTGGGCAAGCCATACTCTCTCAGCCCCAGAAAACCCCATGATAGATTCACCTTAGGCTCACTGTAAGTTAGAAATGACTTAGAAGCACTCAACAACAACAACAACAAGGCCCTTGAGGAAGGTAAAAATCATAGCAAACCCTATCAAAAGCATAAAAATATAATTAAAGTGCCAGTACAACAAGACAAAAGTGTGTGTGTACAGAATTAAAAAGTTACACATCACTTATGTCAGCCAGCTGCCCTGAACTCCTGTGAAATAAAATACAGCTTTGTCATATTCCCCAGGAGACAAAAGAGATCAAGCCCAGCAAACTGTTATACATTCCAGAGAAGGGGGTCCCACCACTGAAAAGGCTCTGCTTTTCATACTTCTCACCAGCCTTTCTTTCAAAGGCCAGGATGCCTGGAGCCAGAAGTCACTCAGTGATTTGTTTTGTTCTGTGTGGATCTCCTTCTCCCTCACACATACTCATTCTGCTTCGGGCCTACAATCTGCAATATGTTGTCATAGGATGGCTATTCTACCCTGGTCCGCAGCTGCAGGCTAAACTAGAAATCCTTTTAGTCCCCCTTCCGCTCTGCGCTCTTCTGGTCCCAAGCCGAATGTCCACAGCAGGTGCAACTCTTGAATCAATTTGTTCCACCAGGATGTTCCCGGTTTTCTGTCTGCGACTGCCCCCCCCCCCCAGACTCTTTGATGCTTCTGTGCGCTCTGAGCTACTTCAAACATCTGCACAAACGAGTATAACCCAGGCTTTTTAATTACACCCTTTTCAGCTTGCTGGTGTTCCCCAGTCCTTTTGATGTTCTCTTACCACCCAACACTGTCGCCAGCAGCCACACACATACCATAGAGCACAGTCTGCCTCAGGGGTGGACGATGGAAAGGTGGGAGTGGAGAAGGAAGGTAAAGAAGCAGGATAAACAAAATGGGTCGTCTTAACATCCTCCCCCCACAAATCAGAACTCATATAACATCTGGTGAATATTTCATGTACCTATGTGGTTTAGGTCCCCCTTACATCAAAGGCTATTTTTTCTCATTTGGTTTGCAGCCTGTCAGATCAGCCAAGAGCAAACAGCAAGTGTGTGCTTACTTCTTGACATGTATATCCCATTCTTCAGGTTATCATGTGCAGAGTCATTTGTCAGAGGTGGGAAGAGTGGCTTGTTACTCATGCACAAGGCCCTTCAACCTATTTATATAGCCCTTTTACACTACCCAGTTATAGTGCTATGTTTCCACTTTAACTGTCATGGTTTCATCATGCGACATCCTGGGATTTGTAGCTTATGGAGGGGTATTTAGAATTCCCAGCCAGAGAATGCTAGTGCCTCACCAAATTATGAATCCTGAGTTCCACAGGATGCAGCCATGGAAGCTGAAGAGGAATTATTGTGCTCTATAACTGTGTAGAGTTAAAAGGCCCTTAAAAAGATTACATTACTGCTGGTGGAGGTTTCTAGGAAAGTCAATTCATTGGAGGTAGCAAGGAAGAAGAGATTCAACCCAGGGACTCTGGAGGGGCTGAGGGCCACAAAACTAGGCAGCGTATTCCACTGTCAAATTGCTCTTATTGTCAGGAAGATCTTTTTAATGTTTAGATAGAATTTCTTTTCCTGATGTTTGAAGACATTGCTCCATGTCCTAGTCTCTAGAGCAGCAGAAAACTGCTCCATCTTTCATATGACATCCTTTCAAATATTTAAACATAGCTATCGTGTCACCTCTTAACCTTCTGTTCTCCAGGCTAAACATACCGAGCTTCCTAAGCCACTCCTCATATGACGTGATTTCCAGGCCTTCTACCATTTTAGTTGCCCTCCCCTGGACACATTCCAGCTTGTCAACGTCCTTCCTGAACTGCGGTGCCCAGAACTGGACACAGTATTCCAGGTAGAGTTTGACTAAAGCAGAATGGAGTGGTACTATCACTTCCCTATACACTATACTTTATACTTTTAGGTCATGATGGAGATGTAAAAACTGTACATTTCAGAAGTTAGGTAACAAGTGGGAATGATGTTACCTTTCTTCTAGGTGTGAGGCTAATGAGTAACCTTTCCAGTTACAGTGTGTCCTCTGCTGGTGTGACCTCCACACATACAAATGAGAGGCCATGCAAAGCCTTGTGTCCCCTTATTGTCAAAGGATGTGTGCCTGCCCTGCCACGGGTATGCTCACATTGCATCCATCGATGATAATGGGACAGAGCATTTGTGTTTTTTTTATGTGAGGGTTCCTGAAATGAAACCCTCGCATATATGGAGGGCACACTGTACTTTCAGATGCCATTTTAAGGCATCTTAGAGGTGTTCTGAACAAAATTTGCCAAGTTTTATGCCATTGTCTTATCAGTCTTGTGGTTTTGATCCCCACCAAAAAAAATAATGCAATAAATAGTGCAGTGACTTTTACATACACGTGTTAACAGCAATAAATTTGAGAGGGATTGGTTTCCTTACATTTTTTTAATATACAATTTTATTATTGTTTGGCACACACACATGCAAATAAGTATGAAACAGAATGGTTGGACAAATTGATGGAGACCGCGGAAATGGACAAGCTCACTTCTAATAACAAGTTGTATAAAGCACTAGCTTATATATCCAACATTGCCTGGGATTTTATTTTCTCATAGGTAATACTAGTTAGAAAGATTTGAGATCCTTGTCTCTAACTCCCCAAACTGTCTTGTCCAGTACCTGTAACGTTTCCCCATATTCCCCAATCCAATCTATATTTAGAGTTATTAACATACAGAGAGTGGGTTCTGAGGATTACACTGCCCTCCTCCTTGCTGCTAGGCCTCATGTCCATAGTAACCGCCTATTCAAGACAGACACAGCTGACTGAGGCCCAAGAGCTCTCCGGCTGAGAATTCTAAGGGCCCCTCCCCAAACTGCAAACCCCAGGATTCCATAGAATCTTCTTAGGCAGCCAGTCATATGAGGACTTCGCCTGACAAAGACAAACAAACAAACTTTGACTTTTATACATTAGATTTTTTTTTTAAAGTAGCTTTCACCCTTAATGTGCCACTCATTTGGGAAGCAGAAATAGTGGCCAAAGACTACAAAATGATGTGTTCTACCTGGTAAATTATTCTGGCTGCTGGTTGTCAGGGCCTGGTCAATCTGTGTTGCCTTCCGTTTTGTTCACTGAAGTATTCTAGGTAACAGCGGTACAACTGTGTACCCTGATCGTGTGAGGAATGAGGAAGAAGTTAGACCCTGCCTCTTTATTTGCTTCCTAGAGGCTTTGTCTCTGTAACAGCAGCATGCCTGGCAGAAATCCAACAGGATGAGCTTTCCATGGGACAGAGAGGCAGGAAGGGAGAGGTAAACCTGTTGAATTCCTGTCTGCTCTAAACCGCAGGTGTTCTTATGGATACCTTGAAGGTGAGGAGGGAGAGAGAATTTTGGGAAGGGTGGAGGCTGTGTCTATGTACAGAATCGAGCTTTGGCCTGCCTGCCTGAGCTTTCCAGCTTTGAAGCACATGCCCAAGAGCTGAATAGCACGGCTCCTAGGAGGGCAGGACCGAACAGCCCGCCCGCCTGCCCGCCAGCCTGCCTCTTCCCTTCCTCGCAGGCCTCCTGGGACTCGGCTCTCATCCCTTCCTTCTCCTGGCACCAGAACGCTCCATCAGCAGCTTGGCAGCTCTGTGGCGGGTTGCCGAGAGCCCAGGGAAGGGAGGGGGGGTTGTTACGTGGGGGTGGGATGTGCTGGAGGCACCCTGGTTAGTTCGTTGTTTATTTGGTTACCGTTTTGTGGTTTCCAAAAGGTGCCTGCAGGTCTGTGAGGAGGAGCAGCTTCAAGACGGGTCTCGCCCTGTTCTTGTCTCCTCCTAGGGCTCAGATAGGCCCATATGGCTGTAATCCAGCTGTGTGTGAGACTGTGTGTGTGCGTGCGTGTGTGTGCGTGTGTGTGTGTGTGTGAGAGAGAGAGACAGAGAGACAGAAAGAGGGAGGGAGGGAGGGAGGGAACCAAGGAAGGAAATAACTGGGAAAGAAAAATCGCAAGCAAACAATGGAAATAATATTGATAAATTCTTCAACATGTGGGTTTTTAACAATTGTTATGTTTAAGGTTGCCAAGTCAGGACTATCTCAAGTCCTGAGACTGTTGTTGCTGTATCCCTTCAAGTCATTTCTGACTTATGGTAACCCTAAGGCAACCCTACCATAGGGTTTTCCGAGGCTGAGAGTATATGACATGCCCATGGCTGAGCAGGGAATCGAATCCTGATCCCCAGGATCATAGTCCAGTGCTCAAACCAGTACACCATGCTGGCTGTCTATGTCCTGATACCATGGCCAAAATCAAACCAGGGAAAAGAGATTCCACCTACTGGTAAACATTAGGAGAATTTCCTGATGGTAAGAACTGCTCAACAGTGGAATACGCTGAATGTGGTGGAGCTTCCTTCTTCAGAGGTTTTGAAACAGAGGCTGGATAGCCAGCTGTTAGGAATGCTTTGTGTATTCCTGCATGTCTGGACTGGATTGGACTGGATAGCCCTTGTGGTCTCTTCCAACTCTTCGATTCTATGAAAACCTGAGACCTAGGAACGAACCCTTGTGATGTCACAGGATGCTAGCCATATCACAATGGTGAGGTCCAAGGGGCAACCCCTGATAAGTATTGAGCATGATGAGCAAGTGTCACTCACAGAGGCACATATGCCATTGGATGAATTAAATCCTGAGAGCTGGCAGCCCTTGTGCTGGTTTGATACATGCAGAGAGGCTTTGTCATAAAGTTTAAGTAACAAAGACAACCACTTCAAACAGTGCATTGTGGGTGCTATTAAGTTTGGCATGACATTAAGCGTGATGGAAAAAGAAGCCAGTGGATCTGACTTGTTATTGGGCACAATCCATTGGGAAGATTTTTCTCTGCCAGCCCCATTGAAAAAAAAAAGGCTTACTCATTCAGTGAAGCTACTGCTTCACTGTGTCCCATGTTAATTCATTCAGGGAGGGGGAGGATCTGGATTTTTTGTCTCAAAATGCCTTGAGACAGAATACTAGCTTTTCCAAGAGGTTGAAAATATTAACAGTTGGACTACAACTCCTGGAATCCTCCAGACAGCACAATTACTGGCTATCTTGGCAGAGAGATTTGCAAGTTGTAGTTCAGAAAAAAGAATATTTTTCTTTATTTTCTTTTAAAACACAGGCTCTGTGTTTTTATATATCATACCCTCAAACATTTCACAGATGAAAACTGAGACACATCTGTCCAAGCAAACTCAGAGTATGTCCAAGATGGCAAAAGTTATTGATGAGGAAGAACACATAAGCTTAGAGAGGCTGCAGCAGTTTGTTTTTGTTTGAGCCTACTGGGAAGGGCATGATTCTGCTCTCTCCTCTCTTCTCCCCCCTGCTGAGTTAATTGAGTACAAAGTACTTTTGAACTTGGAACTTAATTTACAGTAACTGAAGTAAGCTGAAGACAAAGGACCTTTCTGCACCTTACCCTTTTTCGGCGCTGGGGTGCAGGGATCGCACAAGCAGCCTCCAGCGAGAGGCTCTCGTGTCCCCGCTGCTTCAGCTCTGCACGAGCTGCCTGCTCCCGAGCAGGTAGCGCGAGAGCCCTGCCTCTTCCTTCCGCAGCACCTGTTTCCCAGGCTGCGCTGGGGCAGGAAGCGCGACTGCCACGGCTCCAGAGGCTCCACACGCACAGCAAGTGCACACGGGGTCCTGGAGCAATGTGAGATTGTGCACCATTTTTGGCTCAAAGCCAAAAATGAAAAAGTGCACAAGCGGTGTCTGCCCTACCCTGGAGCATTGCACGATTGTGAGTGCGTCATGCAGATCGCTCCTCACAATCGCACGACGCTCCAGGCGCATTTGCCATGCGAAAAGGGCCAAAGAGAGAAGTGGGAGGAAGAGAGAGAAACAGGGACATTTTAAAATCAGCTGACAAAGTGGGATGACAAAGGATTAACTGGGTCTGTCCCTGTCAGACTGGGACTGTTGGAAGATATGGTCCAGAGAGCCAGACTTGGGGTGCCATACAATGTTGGTAAGAAGTTAATGTTCACCATTGTTTGTACGTTCTTTGAAAAATAAGACAGCCATGAGACTCCTTCAGGAGGAATGTGGCCATGGTACAGGAAAGGAGAACTTAATCCTTTCTCCTTCATGGGCCATTTCCGCAGTAGACTGTTATAGTGCTATTACTCCACTTTCAACATCCTATGGAATCCTGGGGTTTGCAGTTTAGGAAGCAAAGTGGAATAATAGCTCTATAACAGTCTACTGCAGAAATGGCCATGATGATGCTGATAAAAATCAGCCTTCCCTTCTATTAGCTCCGGGAAGGAAATCTTCCTTGTCATTCCAAGCAATTTTACTGGGGATCATCATTGCTGCTTTAGTGGCCCCTTTATTCATCAGTGAGAGAAATAAAATACATTTTAGTTTTTGCAAATATTATTAACATGTACTACTCACATATATGTATTAGCTTATAACACATTTTAGACACATTTACACATATATTTTAGTATATTTTGTATTTGAGCCCCAGTAATAAAATAAAGTCTAACCAGGAAGATTTTTAGAGATGATAGGGCCTCCCAAAAAGGACCTTGAAAATAATTGGTAAGGAGGGAAAGGAAAAGTCTCAATAGGGAGGACCGGACAGGGCCTATGTAAGGAGTGATTTATGGAGACATGGCAGAGCACAAAAGGGGCACTTTGAAATTACTGATAAGGCACCTGGATGTCACATGATGCACGAGGAAGATGCATGATTAGTGCGTGATCACATATACTGTAAATAGGGGGAGAGGGAACATGTAACTTTTTAGGTGGCCCTGATAGGCTTGTGACTCCTGGGGTTCTGTCCAATGGGATCCCAGGGGACGGAAAATTTGCATCGGGATAGGGAATAAAACGTGAGGTATTCAACATGGGGGGTGTCCTCTTTATGAGCACCCTCTTCTGCAGAATGAGTATTTGAAAATAAATGTGATTCATTTGATCCTGTGCCTAATCTCTTTGTGAGTTTTCTTTTTCTCTGAGTTATTTATTACAATCAGCTAAAACATAATCCAGTCAAAATATGCCAGTTCACCAAATGTCAATGTTCAGACCTTTGGTATTCGCCAAATATCCAGTCCAGTCAATATCCAGTCAAATATCCAGTCAAAATATGCCAGTTCAAATACTGGCCTAAATTCTCTCTTAATCCTGACCAATGTAGGCCCATTCAGTCCATCAGATTTATCTACCTGATTTATCACCTTTCAGTGATTGATTGGCTTTACTCTAGCTAGGACTAACAAAGAAGGTGCCAGCCATTGATGGTTGCATGTTTCGTCTTGAGAAACAAGTGGACAATCCCGATATACATAGTTATGTACTAAAAGCCACAGAAAAATGTTCTGTATCAGGTCAGGAAACGTATTAGTATGCCAGCTGCTTTGAATTACAGTTCCCAGAATCTCTTATTTCTGGCAGTGCTGGAAGTTGAACTCCAGAATATCCGTAGGCCCAGAAATCACCTACTTCTGGGTTGGACGGAGCAATATAAAACAAAATGGGTGGTCAAAGAGCAAAAAAATAGAATTCAGACACTCAATACAGCAGTAATTAAGATCAGTTGGACAATTGTCCCTATAGCTTGGATTTAAATAGGTCTTGACCAATTTCTTGAAGAACAAATCTGAGCAGGTCTACAGACAGTTTTCAAGGTAAGGACAGGGATTTTGTAGCACCTTAGAGATTAACTGAGAAAAGGAATTTGGTAGCATAAGCTACCACCTTCTTTTTCTCAGTTAGTCTCAAAGGTGCTATATGGTCCCTTTGCAAATTGATCCAGACTAACACAGCTGTGTCTTTGAATTCAAAGTAAAGAGGCATCCATAAATTCACTGGGTACCACCACTGAAAAGGCCATTCTCCTCGGAATCAATGTCCTATCCTTTGATGCCCAGAGACCTTAAAACAGGATCACATGCAATGACCTAAACAAAAGGTGAAGAACAAGATCAGGCACCAGAGCTTGAAAAAGTTACTTTTTGTGACTTCACATTCCAGGATCCCTCAACAATCATGGGTGATTCAGGGAGTAGTAGTCCAAAAAGTCACAATTCCAAGTTCTGCAGGACCTAGGGTGCTGGGGCCTTTGCAAGTCAGTGTTATCATGGATTGTGGCTATGAATGAGCATAAGATGATTCCCAAGTGGAGACACCAAGACTGCTTTTCCTTTTTTTTTTTTTTTTGGTAAGCACCACTTTCTGTGTCAACGTTCTCAGTGCGATGACTTGAAGCCTCAGCAGTGTTACGCATGGGACCTGAAACCAAACCAGCTCGACAGGCTTGGGCTGGCCCTGTACTTGAGCGTGGGGGGTGGGTGTGAAGGGAGGCAGGGGGAGTGAAAAGGAACACCCAAGTGCTGCAGGAAGTGGAACAGATGATTCAGAAGCCGAAGCTCTTTGCCTTGGTTCCAGGCTTAGCTAGAATGAGCTAAGCGGCAGCAAGGCTGCTCTCTGGAGGGTGCTGTTCCAGCCAAGGCGAAAATCATCCCTGTAATCCCTTGCTCACTGTGTCACCTGGACTGGCCTTTCAGGCCAAATCAGTGCATTGAAGGAATTGTTCCTCCAGCCTTTGTTCTGCCTTTCCTTCTATCCACCATGTCAGTCTTGCCCCATGCAACTTGCAACTCTTGAACACTTACTGCTCCTGGTAATTCCTTTAGCTACTGGAGTTTGGGTTACTAGTTGAGGATTGTCCCAGTCCCTGAGGTTTTGGGAGCAAAACCTGAAACCCAAGGAAGGCTCCTGGTGATGTCATTAAACTTTGTGCATTAAGTACCAACCACAGTTGCTCAGGGATTGTCATTCAAAAACACACAGAGATAGTGAACATATTTCCTGTTTGGAGACTTAGCCTCTTAGCTAAAGGATCCAATGATAAAGGGATTATTCCTTCTCACTTACCTAGGAAAATGGAATGAGGAATATCCAATCTAGCCTACTTACTTCTTGCCAGAAAGTGAATGCAGAGCAGAGTGGAGGGTCAGCCTCAGTGTTACAATGTCTGGGAGGGAAGGAGGAAGATAACTAAGGCCCTTTTCACATGTGTGTGTGGGGGGGAATGGGCGAAAACACGCTAAAACGGAGCTTACCCGCAGCTGGGTAAGTCCGTCGCCACGCGGAGCAGCGCGCACTCGCTGCTCCACAGTCCTCCGGCGTCCCAGATGGCGGCTTCCAGTTGGTTGAGGCTCTTTCCATACCGGGCTTCTGAAACGGTGCAGAGCGACCTGTCACTGAGGTCTTCTACACTGTAGAGTGGACTGGCGTGGACTACTTTTTGTAGTTCCACACCAGAATACACTCAGGAGCGGCTGGAACTAGCTGGGCTGCATGTTTTTTAAAAACCTCTTTTTCGAGGTTTTTAAAAAGCACGGAGCGCACAGCCCCGTGCCGCTCCGTCGCCCGGCTCCAAAGTGGATTTGCAGGCATGCACAAGTGCGTGCCTGCAGATCTGCCGGGGGCGGGCTTCCGGCTGGCGAGCTTCGGTTGGTGGAGAGCCGCCATCTGGGACACCAGAGGACTGTGGAGCAGCGAGCTCGCACTGCTCCGCGTGGTGACAGACTTACTCGGCTGCGGGTAAGCTCCGTTTTAGCGTGTTTTCGCCCGTTCCCCCCCCCCCACATGTGAAAAGGGCCAAAGAGGTTTTTAAAAAACACGCAGCCCGGCTAGTTCCAACCACTCCTGAGTGGATTCTGGTGTGGAACTACAAAAAGTAGTCCATGCCAGTCCACTCTACGGTGTAGAAGACCTCAGTGACAGGTCGCTCTGCACCGTTTCAGAAGCCCGGTATGGAAATGGCCTAAGTAAATACATAGACTCCCCTGGAAAATCTTTGCAGATTGCAACAACGAAGCACTTAAGCCTTGCAAATTGTAGAAACTGCTGCTCCCCTAGCTGAGCTATATATTTGCACATCTCCCTCTTCTCTCGTCTGGATTGAGCATAGCAAAACCAGAATTTGCACTCTTCTTCCCAGTTAGAGAGGATTTATGAAAACTGAAGAGGAGATCTGGCAATGTTAACCACAGGATAGACCAGCGATTTCCCTACAACAGGCAGAGCTAATTGGGAATGCAAGGGTTTGAATGCTGCTCTCCCCACCACAGTGTTTGTGAATGCATTGTCCCCTAAAAGAGGAAATGTGGCACCCTAAACAATGACAAAAGAGAACGTTGATTTGCATAGGCTAACTGATACGAGTTGATGCAAATTTTAGAAACAATTACTGAAGTTTGAAGAGAACTGTCATATCTCCCCTTAAGGGAGCAGGCTGTTGACATAAGTCTTATGCATCTACTCAGACTGCTGCTGTCATGGTGCAAACTGTGGATAGGTGATTTCAGGGCATGTGTTCAGCTTTCTTATTTATTTAATTTTTTCTACCCTGCCATCTATTGTGAGATCTCAGGGTGGCGTACCATTAAAACAATATCAACAGTATAAAACAATTCCAGATAAAAACAACAGAATAATTCAAGCAAGGCAAAATCATCTGGTTAAAATATCAGAAAAGACAAAAACAGTTTAGAACATGTACGTGTACACGTTAAGAAGCAGTGAGATTAGAGAGCTAGAATAGTGCAGTGGTTTGAGTGTTGGGACTATAACTCTGGAGACGAGAGTTCAGTTCCCTGGTCAGCCATGGAAAGCCACGGGGTGACCCTGGGTGAATCACACACTCCAATCCCCAGAAAAGCCCATGATGATAGGTTCACCTTAGGGTCTCCATAAGTTGGAAACAATTTGAAGGTACACAACAACAACAAGATTAGACTCTTTCTGAGGATTCCTTATTTTTATAAAGGACAATCCAACAAACAGAAGACATGTCAACAGAGGACTGCCCTCTGACAGATTTTGATATAGAAGTCTGCCATCTGCAAAGCAAGACACATGGCGGCTGGCTTTGCCTAAGGCAGCAGACAAAAATAATGCCCACTCCCTTTCATCTACAGCAGGGGTGAAAAACTCAATTTCATCTTGGGCCACATCAGCATTGTGGTTGCCCTCAAAGTGCTGGTTTTATCTGTAAGACTATAGAAATGTATCTACTCTTTTATCATATCAAGTAATGCCTCTGCATTCAATTATTCTGCGCCTCTTTCAGCCTCCTAGACCCTCTCTGTGCCTCTTTCTGCCCCCCCCCAGGCCCTCTCTGTGCTTCTTTCTGTTCCCCCTCTCCCCTGTGGTTCTTTCTGCTCCTCTGCCCCTCTCTGTACCTAGTGAGCCCAATCCCCACATTGTGGGCCCCCTGCTGCCAATATTCTGAAGAGGTGCCCAGCAGCCAGCACTCGTGATCAACTTCTATTTCTGACTCCTCCTCTGTCCAACTCCTGCAAGCCACAGGGAGCATTGCCATGGTAAGCTGCAGCAGTGCTCTGACAGTGAGATTTGGACAGAGGAGCAGTCAGAAGTAGAAGTAGATCGTGAGTGCTGGCTGCTGGGCCCCTCTTCAGAATACTGGCAGCCGGGGGCCCACAATGTGGGGATCAGGCTTGCCAGGCCGGGGGTGGTGGTGCTGCAGCTGCAGGAGAGGTGTGAGGGCCATATGAAATGGCCTGGCAGGCTGGATTCAACCCGTGGGCCTTGTGTTTGACACATGTGATCTACAGTGTAGCAGCTGAATTTTACTTTCACACTCCTGATGGGGCAGCATCTTCCACTGTACCCAAGGACAGCTGGCTAGTTTATGGGATGTAAGACACACTGCCCAGGACAGTGTGAAGTTGAAGACACACTGTCCCGGGCAGTGTGTCTTCAATCAAAGGTAAATAATAAGGGGACTTCTGCTATTCCCTCTTAGCTACCCAGAATCTGTTGCCTGACATGTTGCTTCTCTCTTCTTTGTCACAGGTGTGACACTGATCTTCACAGAATAAAAGGTTTTAAGTATACATGGAAGCAAATATGTATGGTACCCTCCAACTATCCCAATTTGGCAGGGACAGTTCCAGTTAATCCTCTGTTGTCCTACTTTTCAGCTGCTTTTAAAATACACTTCTCCTTTTGTCTGCAACTTACTTCAGTAGTTGCGGACTGAGTTGAAAGTGCAAAAGTAGTATGCACTCAATTAACTCAGCAGGCAGGCAGAGGAGAGGAGTGGGTAGAATCTTGTCCATCTCAGTAGGCTCAGGCAAAAGCAAACTGCTGCATTTTCTCCTGGCTTGTGTGTTCTTCCTCATCCATAATTTCTGCCACCTTAACTACACTCTTGGTTGCTTGGACACACGCGTCCCAGTTTTCATCTATGACAAGCTGGAAGGTACTGTATGCTGAACTGCTACAGATATTCCAAGGAAATTATTGTTGCATCTATACCATACAAATGTAAAACAAATTATCCAGATAAAACACAAACAGAATATAAAGCAAACTGACAAATACATGTAATCAAAATATACAAGTTTATAAAACAATTATAAAACATTATTTCTATCTCACCTTCCCAGCCCACCAGAAAACTTGGACTTGAGTCACTGGGTACAGTTATTTCCCCATAGCAAATAGATGTGGATTTCCCTTGGAGACCTCTTTCCAACTGTATAGTTCTATGATTCAAGGGGCTGGGGGCAGGTCTTAACTACATGGATCCTGCATGTAAAACCCATGGAAGTCACCAGCCTGGTCACACCCAAGTCCCTCTGACCAGTGAGGAAGCACAAATCACTTACTGGTTTTCTGGATCTCACCAAGAATGGGCGAGATGCACCTCTTCCCAGATGTGCTGATAGAATGGGCAACTCCACTTGGAGAATGCGTTTATTCCTAACATTAGGTAAGACCAAGAGACCTGGAAAATGGATGCACTAGCTCAGAGGTTAACAAAATGCTGCACCCTGTGAGCTGCACACAAACCTCTGAGGCATCTTTGTGGTTAGCAGACATCTTCTGGACCTCAGCCAACACCTCTGTGTCTCACACAGCATTTGCCAAATAACTGATATTTTCTGCTCCTGGAAGCCTCCAGGAACAGCCATTTTGCAAGCCCACCCCAGCTGGCTTCTAACAAAGCTAGAAGTGGAAATCAGGCCTCTTCCAGTTTAAATTTTTCAAAATGTTGTTCACATTTCCTGATCCGCTGTTGCCCTCAGCAGATCTTGTAAGTGGAAAATTGTTGCTCACTTATGTATTAGCTAGTCATTTAAGCTTCTCTAAAAACATCTCTCAGTCCACAGGATGCCTTTTGAGGAACAACAGTCCATACAGATGTGGGGAACCTGTGGTTCTCCAGATGCTGTGAGAATACAGGTCCCATTGTCCTTGTCTGTTGGCCATTCTGGGACTTATGGGAGTTGCAGTCTCACCTCATCTATAAGGCAAGGCCAGCCCTGTCAATAGGCAGTTTCCCATCTGTTCCTTTTGAGCTTCTTGCCATGTCCCACATAACATGTTCTCACTCCCCTCTCCAAACTAACTGACTGTCCTCATGGCAAGCACTAAAGGGAGACTCAGTTCTCAGTCTAGTTGACTTTTATACATGGAATAGAGTGGTGTGTATATGTATATATGTTATTTTGTCTTTTGTCTCAGGCAGAAAAATCTCACAGCAGCCCTGCACGAAGCTCATCCTATCCCTATCCAAGGGTCGTTCTTTATTGTTGATGTTATTTGCTGTCAAGTCAACTTTGACTTATTGTGACCATATGATGACTATCATCATCAGCCTTTTCACGCTCGGAGTCATGGTTTCTTTCATCGATCGACCCACCAATAGTGCACTTTCCCTCTTTTCTTACAGGCATTCATTTTACCCAGCCTTATTGTCTTTTCCAGTGAGTCATGTTATCTCATAATGTGTCCACAGTATGATAGCTTCAGATTAGTCATTTTGGCTTCCAGTTCAGGCTTGATTTGTTGTAGGACTCAGTTATTTGTACTTTTTGGTAGTCTATGGTATCTGCAGAATTCGTCTTAAGTACCACATTTAAATGAATTCTCTACCTGTCACCTTTCTTCATTTTCCAGTTTTCATAACTATCCATAGAAACTGGAGAGAATAGAGGGAGAAGGAGGGAGAGAAAGTGACGAACTGGTGGTATAAATAATAAGGAATATTTATATTTATGGGATTTAAACAGGCCAGGGAGGGAAGGGGAAGATGTAAATACGGTAATATGAAATTTGTACCTGTGGAAGATAAACAGCTATTTTATATTTTTTAGAATTTTTTAAAATTCTTGTATGTGATATTTTGGAATGACATTGACTATATGGTTGTTTGGTATGTAAAAATTAAATTAAAAAAAAGAAACTGGAAATACTGTGGTATGGATGATCCTGACTTTGCTGTTTAATGATATATCTTCATATTTAAGGATCTTATTTAGTTCCTCCATAGTTGCCTTTCCAAGTCTCAACATTCTTCAGATCTCTTCTCTACGGTGTCCATTTTGATTGAGCCAAGGAAAAGAAAATATTTAACAATTTTGTTGTCTTTGTTCTCCACTTTAAAGTTTTCAAAGAAAGTTGTGGTGGCTTTTTTTTGTGAATATTGAAGCCCCTTTCTTTTGCATCCTCACGCCGTATCACTACTGTTCCCCCTTCCCTCAACACTCCCTCGTTGACTTTAAAGGTCTTAAGTGCAGAGATGTCTGGCATTTCAGGGTCAACCAAAAACTCTGCTTGGTCAGATACGGTCAGGAGGGGCTAGTGGGGAGAAGGTTCATGAAGTCACGTCTGAGCCGCCCTCTGCTCTACCCAAGGGAAGTAAATGACAGGCTGCCCTCACCTTGAAAGCTGCAATTTACTCTTGCCGCTGTGATATCCCCCAGCAGTTAATAGGCACCCTGTCTTCATCTGAGGAGGCCATGGTGGTTTGGGAATATGTAAACCTGGGGGAGACTTGAGCTTTCGAGGACTCTGTGGAAGGAGGTGGTGGCAACGAGCCCTTGGGAAGGAATGGTTCCAACGGTGGGATCCAGATTACTTCTTTTTTCCCTTTTCTCCCCACCCCTGTTCGCTGAATTCCTGTGGCTGAGAGCTCCCCATGGGGCCAGATTGAATCCAGAGTCTTGACTTGAACAAAGGGCCAGCAGCATTTTGCAGATTGCAAGACTACCTTCACAAGAAGACCCTGAAATGGGGATTTTGGATCTGTTTGCATGAGAGGACGCTGTGACATCTATTATCCCACCATACGTTCATTCAAACGTGATGTATCAATGCGGTTAAAAAGAAAAATCTCCTTTACCTCTGCCTTCATAGATTTTTCATGTGGTGTGATGTGCTACTTCAGACTGTGGTTCATGACCTACTGCCTGCCAATCTGGTGGAGATTTCCAGGAAAGAAAGAAAGAGGCATGGTCAATAGGCTTAACTATGATGCTGAGCCCTGGGGTACTGGGAAAAATCCCTCCTAGTCCCCAACATCTGGCAGCTTAAGAAGCACTAGTGTATAATGTGAAAAATTCCCCCCTGTTCATGAAAACCAACTGGGCAAGTTGCACTCTCTCAGCCTAAGAGAAGGCAATGGCCAACCTCCTCTGAAGAAATCTATGTCAGGGTCGCCATAAGTTGGAACTGACTTGAAGGCACATCACCACCACAGCAAGGGTGGTTCAGTTAAAGTTGAATTGCATAATTGTAGCTCTGTTAATAATTACAGAACTTGTAGAATTGGAGAAAACCTCAGATGACATCTAATCCTACCTGCTGATGTAGGAAATCCACTGCAAGGGTAGCCTGCAACTCCTATGATTCTTCAGCACTGGCTACCTAGCTAAGGTTGAATGGAATTGCAGCTCACCATCTACAGGGCCATAGTTGCCCATCCCTGATCAAAATCATTTTTCTCATAATTTGAACCTACTGGTCAGATACCATCTTCTGGAGTAACAGAAAACCAATCTGACAGTTACATAGCCACTATGTAGAGAGCCAGTGTATTATAGTCGCTTGGGTGCTGGATGAGGACTCTTGGACACTGGGGTTCAAAACCCCACTCAGTCATGGAAACTGACTGGGTGACCTTGGGCAAGTCATGCTCTCTCAGCTTCAGAGGAAGGTAATGGCAACCCCTCCTGAACAAACCTTGGCTGAGACAATCCTGTGATAGGTTCGCCTTAAGATCATCCTAAGTCAGAAATGCCTTGAAGGCACAAAACAACAATACAGTGGCTGAATTTGACACACTCAGCCAAGGCCACCTTACCCATCGGGTACTTTAGGCATACGGCCTATGAAAATTTACAGGACCTATGAAAACACAATTAACAAAAAAATTTACAGGAACTGGGAAGGAAAACAAACTTCCAAAATAAAGATATTTTATATTTTCATCCCTAGTGGTACATCGAGGTGAGGCAGGGTGTCAAATACAAGAGTGTCTAGGGATTGCAAAAACCTTAATGTGGCCCTGAGTGCAGCAGCAGTGAGGTGGTTATCTTCTGCAACTAAGAGAAATCAAGGTATCAGTCAAATGGGTAGTGCTGCAAATTCACCAGAAATAGGAAAGGAAAACAGGGCAGCAGAAGTGGCAGCAAAATGGGTGGAAAGAGAGATAGCTCAAAAACTTTGACTCCAAAAGATACAAAATATTATTATGCCTTTTAAAATAAAGAGTACATGATTTTGCATGAGAAAGCCAGGAGGGCTGACCTAAAGGACAGATTACAGGATATGGTATGAACTGTTCTCCCCTCCAAATTAAAGGAACAGGTTGTACAAAGCACTGTTGGTGGGACGTAGCCTAAAGGTATGCCTGCGCTAGCTGGCTTTATTGCTTGCTTATGCCTTTTATATGGTCCCCAGATGCTTTCATGGGCTTCTTTATCTTTGGGATTGCCAGGATAGCTTCCCCCAATTAATATTAAGTGTATATTGAAAAATCTGCATACTTTACTTAATAACTTTCTGTTCCCAAATTAAAAAGGGGGAATGAGTTGGTAAATGGGTGGATATGTGTAGGGATATGCATTGTTGAGTGGGTGTGCAAATGCAAAGCGAGCTAGTGAACGGGCAATGTGCAAAAATACATTGGCGAACTGGTGAAGACATGGAAAAATGTACTGGTGACCTGGTGAATTTATTGAGGCTTGTAGGAAAGCAGAAGAAGAGCAGAGGCAATGAGGATGTGGGAGGCAATGAGGAATTGGTCCAGGTGACAGCAGGTGTAACATTGTGGCTAAGCAATGGAGTTATGGATTGGAAAGTCCTTTATGGGAAACTTATCTCTGTGATATGCAAAGCAGTTGCTTTCGACAACCATGGCAAGTGCAATCTGGGGAAAACAATATATGCCTGCCTTAGAAAGTTGTATGAATTACTGGGATTAATATGTTGTGACTTTTGAGCACTCAAAATGTATTATAAATGCTAAATGTTTATATTATTCCTAGACAAACATCAGGTGTATTTATGAGAAGACAATGGAAATTATTTCTTGGGATGTATTTAAATGTGGAATTCATTAATAGGCTCTTAATTTAGACAGGATATTGATTGATGTGGGACTAGTTTGAGCTACTTCCAGAATTTCAAGATAAAATAAACTGCATAAACTGGTGCAGACAGGAGACTAGGAAAATGTTAACATCAAGACAGTGTAAATCAGTGTGATGTCATCCTCAGGCAAGCACCAAAGTCAAAAGCTATTGAAGCATGGTTTTGAAAAGCTCCAGGAGAGGCACTCTAGACCAGTTTGGCTTGAGATCCAAGGGTTTTTCAAGAGCTCATAATCCCCTCGCTTTGCATGACCTACTGTCTTTGTGGTTGGCACTTCAGTGCTGCACTTGCTAGGTTGTGAGCTAGGCTGACTTGGCAGGGATGAACATGAACACACTGCATTGTGTTGACTAAATGGAGTTTCAGAGAGCACCTCATCTCTCTTTTGTGGATTCCTTTCTGATGCAAAGGAAGGCTTTTACATTAGACTTCCTAGACTGCTGATCAGCTGTTTCTGGGACAATCGAGCTGAGCCTAATTAATATCTTGTGGCTGAGACAGAAAACCCCCAAACTAGGTTTAGCATTGTGGGCATTAAATGTTCCATGTAGAAATTTTCTGCCTAAATCTGTGCCTGGTTGTGACTCATGCCCCTCCACATGTACCTGAATTTGCTGCTTGGATTGGATGTTACTCCTTGCTGTTTGGTTCACAGTGGACCAGACCAACTATTAGGCAGAGTGAAGCAGTTAACTCAGGCAGCAGATGCTGGGAGGTAGCAGCAAGGTCTTTCGAGAGCTCTGTGCATTCTTAGCCAGCCTGTTGCCTTCAGTTACAATGGAGGATGCTGTCCCATCATTGTTAAAGAAAGATTTGATCATCAATCCAATCAGCCTATATACATGGGATAGAGAGGACCACCATTTTGTTGTTTTCCTCAGCCAGAAAAACTTTTTAGACTTCCTCTGACATTATAACATCCCTACCACATATAGAAAAAAATCATACAAAGGACAACTAGCCTGACTCCTTGCTTTGAGGAAAGACTATGAACTCAAGAGCTGTCCAGATCAAGCTGTGGAATGTCCTTAGCAGACTCTTGGGTTGTTGTTCAAAAAAACTTGTTCTGATGTACAGCGGCTCTCCACACAAAGTACCAACAGCTCAAGGTGACTCAAGGCTTGGCTTAGCACCCAGGCTAAACCAAGGTCTACTAAACAAGAAGAAAGCAAACTGCATGCCTTCCAACCTTTCACAAATTAAAACAAGGACACATGTGGCCAAACCACATCAGTGTGCGGTCAAGATGGCAAAAGTTATTAATAAGGAAGAACAGACAAGCTAGGAGAGGCAGTAGCAGTTTATTTTTGCCTGAGCCTACTGGGAAGGGCAAGATTATGCTCGTCCTCTCCACTCTCCCCACTGAGTTAATTGGGTGCAAACTACTTTTGCATCTTGAACTCAGTTTGCAGCAGTTAAGTAAGCTAAGGACAAAGGGGGAAAGTGGGAGGAAGACAGAGAAACTGGGACATTTTAAAAACAGCCAAAAAATGGGATGGCAGAGGATTAATAGAGGCTGATCCCGCCAAATTGAGACAATTGGAAGGGCATGAAATTGACTCCCAGATTCCTCTAACTAGTGAGATTCTGGGAACGGTTGTACAAAAAACTAACATTTTCTAGCTCTAGAAAAAAAAAACTAGGGGTGAGGTGAGGATCTCTAATACTTTCCAGTGAGGGAACTGGAATGAATTGGCCAAAACTCAGAACAGAACACACTTCACATTGCAATATTTTGTTACAAGATCAACTTGTCACCTCAGTTTCTATGTTCGGCCACTGAATACCATTGCTTTTGTACGGAAACGATGAAACAGTCCTCTAGAACCTTTCCTTGCTTGGTACAGTAAAACTACAACAATAATAAATGAAATATTTTCCATTCTTTTATAACAACCTAAATCTGCAGCCTGAAGCAAGTGCCCACTCAGGCTAATGGTAGGATGAGCCCTGAGTAAGGAGGGACAAGCATGAGACAGCTAAAGACTGGATGCTCACAGAAACCAGATTACACATTACAGAGGGCAAGAGTTTGGTTCCAGGACTCTCCTGTGGATACCAAAATCCATGGATGCTCAAGTCCCATAACGTACAATGGCACAGTAAAATGGCAGCCCTTATATAAACTGGGAAAATCAAGGTTTGCTTTTTGGAATTTTTTTTTTAATATTTTCAAGCTGTGGATGGTTGATCCGTGGATACAGAATCTGTGGATATGGAGGGCCAACTGTACTCACATTCAGCCAACCCACCTGCCATCATTTCTGCTCAGAGTGCCCATCCCTTGTCCAACCCCCCACAAAACCCTAGAATGAATTAGCCAGCAAACTACTGCTGGAATAATTCACCTAAAAACAGTAGGTTTCATAGACTGGGTTGTCCTGCTCCCTGGTTTTAAATTGCTCTTTCCTTGTAGAACCTCTTGCTCTGAATTTTTTTATCCACTAGAGGCCACTTCTGCCTTGCTAATAACGCAGCAGATGAGTCCCACATGGGTTGCTCACACTGAATTTGTTGCTACTTGCAGAAAATTGGCTTCTGACTTGCATGTAAGTAAAACACTTGCTTCACAGCATAGGCACTTGGAACAGGACTAGCCCTAAAATAAGCTTTGTTATATATTTATGTTGTGTCATTACGCAGTCCCTACACAGAGATAAGCCAACCCTATTGTGGATTTTCTTGGCAAGAGGCAAGGTGGTTTGCCATTGCCTTCCTCTGGGGCTGAGGGAGCGTGACTTGCCCAACGTCACCCAGAGGGTTTCCATAACCAAACAGTGATTTAAACTCTGGTCTCCCAGACAGACAGGATTTTGTAGTGGTTTGAGCATTGGACTTCTGGGATGCTTGTTGGGAGTATTTTGCATATTTTCATATGGGGGGCTGAATGGTTTGGAGCAAAGTGTGCCTGGAAATAGTGCTTGTTATTTAAAAAAAATGGCTGTGGACAGTTTTGGGAGTCTGAGGAGTTTCCCAGGTCAGAAAAGCAGGAACCAGGGACCCCCTGTGACCCATGGGCTGCACTTTCCCCACCCCTTCCCTGAGAGCTCAACTTGGATATAGGGATGGAGAGGAGGCTCTGGCCCATGCTCCTTGTGGGAATTATGGGAGCTGTAGTCCAGTATGGTGTAATGGTTTGAGTGTTGGACTACAGCCCTAGAGACCAGGCTTCGATTCCTACTGAGCCATGAAAACCCATTAGGTGACCTTGGGTGCATCACACACTCTCAGCCCTAGAATAACCAGTGATAGGGTCGTCATAAGGTGGAAATGAGTTGAAGGCACAGAAAAAGAACTCCCATAGTCATAGTCCAGCACTCAAACCACTACACTACACCAAGAGGAAAACACAGCATAGAGAGAATATGGTTGTTAAATTTAAGAGATGTCTTTCACCCTAACCCACAGCGTTGTGGAGGGGATAAAGCATGCATATATAGCAAGGACTACTATGTATGTATACCAAATTGACTTCCATGGGGGAAGGTTGAGATACAACTAAATTAAATCAAAGTAATAGTAAAAAAAAAATGATTTCAGGCTCATTAGTGTGGAGTGGAAATTAGGAGGTTTTCTTTGGGAACGCCTTTGAGTTGGGAGACTGGCCACTTGGCTGGTCAAAATATTGTTGCCTTGTCCGCCTATGACTTCACAGTGTTTGGCTATGATATTCCAGGAAGCCGACAAAGATATGCTGTGTAGGTGTTGGTGGCCTCCCTTTCAAATTGCATCACAAGTTCATCTGATAGCAAATGTAAAATTCTGATTTACTGCTGTTAGGCCTTGCAAGATTCCATAACCTCCTAATGTTCTAATTTGGCAGGAAACCTAAAGAATACTAAAATTAGGATTGTCCATGCCATCATATTTCCATTCTGTAGTATGGCTGTGAAAGCTGGACAGTGAAGAAAGCTGATAGGAGTTCTACAGGGTATCTGTAGATAGTGCTGGATAAGAGTTCTACAGATACCCTGGACTGCTGAAAAGACAAATGAATGGGTTCTAGAGCAAATCAAGCCTGAACCCTCCCTAGAAGCCAAGATGACTAAACTAAAGACTGAAATTCTTTGGCCATATCATGAGAACGCACAACTTGCTGGAAAATACAATAATGCTTGGTAAGGTGGAAAGGAACAGGAAAAGAGGAAAACCACATTATAGATGGATAGACTCATTCAAGGAAGACATGTCCCTGAATCCACAAGACGTGAGCAGGATGGCTGAGGACAGGAGTTTGCACTTAACTCAGCAGACGGGAGATGAGAAGAAGGGCCGAATCTTTCCCTTCCCTACTGCAACCTCCTTTAGCTTGTGTGTTCTTCCTCAAAATTATTTTGTCATTTTGACCACACTTAGCAGTTGCCTGGCCATACATATCTTGGTTTTCCTTTCTGAAATGTTGCAGGATTCAGGCTCAGTACCCCACACGCACCTAGGATATACCCAATTATAGTACTTGAAGATTTGTAGTTTCATGCGATACTTATAATCATACTGTACATTCTCTTGAACGACAGCTCTAGAACTCTATGACAGAGAATTCTAAATATCTCATAAAACTAGAAATCCCAGAATTCCATGGGATGAAACTGTGATAGCTAAAGTGGTGTCATAATGCTATAACAGTACAGTAGTGTGTGCAGTAGTGTAGATGAACTCAAAGACTCAGTTGCTCCTGGATCAGAACATGGATAAGAAATCTGTGGTCCTCTAGATGGCTTGGACTTCAGCCCCCAGAAACCCTAGTCACCATGGCCAATTGTAAAAGATTGCGGGGGATTTGTAAACCAACAAACCTAGAAGGTAGGAATGGAAAATATTGTGTATCTACTGAGGAAGTTGAATTATATATAATGAATTATAGTCCGAAATAATTTTTTTGTGTATTAACTGTTCCCTTAGTGAACCATGTCAAAAGTCACTTATAAGAAAATATTTAAACATTGTTTTTCCTCCTACTGGAAGTTGTCAAGTAATTATTTGATGAAGTATCATATTAGCTTTGCCCTTTTATATCACTAAGGTTTTATTGTATATTTTATATGTTTATTATGGTTTTAAACATACAAAATATACAATAAAAATACACAAAAATTATTTTGGACTATAATTCATTATATATAATTCCACTTCTTCAGTAGATACACAATATTTTTCATTCCTAACTTCTAGGTTTGTTGTTTTTTGGTATCAGTTAGGAGATAGCTCCCCTTTTTCCTTTGCCTATTTGTAAACCAAAACAATTTATTAAGAAGCAACAATAATGTTGGACTTTAAACTACAATAGTGGATTTAAATGCTGATCCCCCCACCTCTTATGGTTGTCATATATATTTTATCGTTTAACTGCATTAAAAAAAATAGTATTGTTTGTGCTCTCGCTGAGATTGCCAGGAGAAAAGATCAGGAATGGTTTGATTGCAGAGATGTCTATTCATATGCATCTCTATTTGCATAACACTGTTATACATAAAAAAGGGATTACACTTGTTTAGAATGTAATCCCCTTGGTTCACAGTTCCCTCCCTCCCTCCTTCTTCTCCTTTTTTGTTCCTAATCTGCACAATAGCCTACAGGTCAGAATGGTCAGCTCTACCTTGAAGGATTAAAAGAGCTAGCCTCTTTTGGATATCCCAATGACCCAATAAAGTTGCTAACTATGTTGGCCATCAGTAATGAATCACTTCACTGAAAAACAAATACCTTAATTGTGTGTATATAATCCAAAACATGTTCATACTTTGTAAATTTCATGGGCTTTTATCCTAATTTGGGGAGGGGGGGGTCAATTGGGCTGAAGAAGAATCAAATGGACCAGAAAACAAAAAACAAAAATTTCACTCATAATGTTTTGACACAACGCATGTGTTAGGGAAATCACTGAATACAGAGCAGACAATACAATATCTCAGTCCTTTCTGGAGTGAGTGTTTTTTTTTTTAGATTTTTATTTACTGAAGCTACAGTTGGTTTTATCCTCTGCCAATGATACACTGTTTTCCCATTCATTTAGCCTTCTATCTCACGTGATCCATTATATTTATATTGAGGTCATGTTCCTTGCCTAAAACAAGAATAAAATAGATGTACATGTACATGTCAAGCCATTTTTCATGCAAGTGCATGTGAGCACTGAATACCACTGCTACAATGTGCAGGGCCACAGTTGCAAAATTGACTCTGGTGCTGGTTTTCTAGTTGCCTGTCCTTAAATGCTAAGTGCCTTGGCCACTTTCTTTCTATTGCTATCTGGGCTGATCACCTGCAGAAACCAGGACATGCATTTTTTCCCCCAAAGACCCCTTGATAATGAATAGGATTAAGGGGCCACGGAACAGGGTTGTGCAAAGATGAGAGTTGTAACACCCTATTTTGGTCTGAGGTATAGAACAAACTGTTTATAGGCTATGTCTTTAAGATCCATACAGATGATGACAGGTATAGCTACAAGGAGGCATTGCTACCCCCTCAATGAAATGAAATTTTCCTTCAGTTCCCATTTTTCTAGCATTGCAGTAACTTCAACTGAGCATTTAGAAACAGAATTTAGGAATCCCAAAAAAGGGGCAGGCAAAAATATCAACGGAATATGAATACAGCAAATATAAGAGTTCTAATTATGAATGATTTCTCACTCTCTGCATAGCTAGAAATGTAAGAAGTGAAAGAAAATTTCATGGTGGGGGGGAGTATTTTTATGGGGGGACAATGCTCTAATCCTGCCCCCCCCTACAAATGACATGAAAAACTTAAAGACACTGCAAACCATTCTGACAGTTCACTGATTGTTTCAGTTAGGTTTGAAAATATCGCCTGAAGTTTTAGGCAAGCCTATACAAGTTCCAGTGCCGCGCTTACTGTGTTGGCGCCGTTGAGGTCTTGTAGTTCAGGAAGCGCATTACATACACTAAGTCCTGTATGTAGATGCCATCTATTTAATATTAGTGTACCTTGATTGCTGTGATCCATGCTTCTGAAGCATAGGTGCAACTACAGTGCATACAAGCAAACTGTGATTCATCAAGATCTTGTAATGTCCAGAACTGAACATGACAGCCACAATGGACATGTTCCCAAATACTTGGAAAAATCCATTCTGTTCTGAAAAACAAAAATGGAAAAACTTGGCTTTTAGTGCTGGACTTGACCCACTGGATGATGCCAGTGACCTTTTAAGAAATTTGGAAAAGAAGCAGACTGCAAATTTCAGCCAGAGAAATATCTCTAATATATGAAATATTTCTCTCCTACGTCAAGAGAGCAATATATGTGAATCAAAGGTAGCCTCTGCATTGGGGCCAGGGGTAACTTGCCCCCAGATCTCCCCAGGCTGCACCCTCAGCAAGCCCAAATATCTCAATTTTCCTTTCCAGCCCCTCTAAAATGTCCACAGTGATGTCACTTCCTGTGGCCATTTTGAGAAAAACTGCAGAGGAAAATGGAAGCTATATGATTTACGTATATTTTTGTGTTTTTGGGGAAGAGCTCTCCATGTGGTTTTGGGAGAAAAACTCTGTGAAAATCAAGTCAAAACATAATTTTGGGAGAGGAGCTGGAGGCTTTGGGGTACTGGAGTTGGGGGCTGCAGAAGTCAAAAAAGTGGGGTCCAGGGACAACAGGAAGCCTTATGGCCACATGGTGTAGTGGTTTGAGTGTTGGGCTATGACTCTGAAGATCAGAGTTCGAATTCTCACTCGGCCATGGAAACCCATTGGGTGACCTTGGGCAGGTCACATTCTCTCAGTCTCAGAGGATGGGAAAGGCAAACTCCCTCTCAACAAATTTTGCCAAGAAAACTCCATGATAGATTCACCTTAAGATTGCCATAAGCTGAAGATGACTTGAAGGAAAACAACATCATAAATGGAATGAAAGGAACTCTAGTTTTGATAGCAAAGAGTCACAATTTGTCAGTGAGAGAAGTCCTGGAACTTATGGTTGGACAAATTTCTGCTGTGTGATAGTTAAGACAGAAAAAGTAATCTGCCTTACTTGTTGAGCCTGTAGAACTGACGTCACATTCTTGTGGTCAAATTGGCTTTGACTTATGGCAAGCTTATGAGTAAGAGACTCCAAGAGCCCTGTTTGGGTTTTATAACTCAGGGCTGTGGCTTCCTTGATAGAATGAATCCATCTGCAACATGGCCATCTTCCATTGGTACTGGTCTCTTCTTTTCCAAGCATTGTCATTTCTTCCAGTGAGTCAGACATCTCATGTTGTGCCCAAAGTATGATAACCTCAGTTTATTCATTTTGGCTTCTGTTTGGCTAGGATTGATTTGCTTTAAGACCCATTCATTTGTCTTTCTGATAGTCCATGTTATCCCCAGAACTTTCCCCAGCACCCCATTTACTTCTCTACCTGTCAGCTTTCTTCATAGTCCAGTTTACACAATCATACCTAGAAGTCAGAAATGCAATGGCATGGATAAGACTAACTTTAGATTTAATCATGTATCTTTACACTTGAAATTCTCATCTATTTCCTTTATAGATGTTTTTCCAAATTCTAGTCTTCTTTCTTCTTAACTAGTCTCTATTTTGATTAATGACTGAGCCAAGACATAGAAAAGTCTTTAACTATTCTGATATCTTCATCACCCACCTTTAAGTTCTGTAAATCATCTGTCATCATTATTTTTGTTTTCTAAATATTTACTGCTAACTCTGCTTTTGCATGTCTGTCCTTGACTTTCCTCAATAGTTGTTCCAAGTCTTTGCTGTTTCCTCCTAATAGTCATGTTGTTATCAGTACATTGGCTTATTTACACTCTTCTTGATATATACGTTTTGGAAATAGTATCGAGGAGTAAACATCTGGACTTAGACATTATATTTATCATTCTAGAAGAAAATACTGCATAATCCATTTTCTTCATTTCTTTCAATTTTCAGTTTTTCCAAGAAATAAAAAGTTGCGGAGGGAAAAAGCCCAGAAAAATCTGTCCCCCGTCCCCCGAGATATCCAGTCTCCCTCAGACCTTTGCATCTTTCATCTGTACAAACACTGATGAGGTGTGCAGCAACGTGCTTGCAAAAGTGAGACAACCAAGCTGAGAAAGATGATGATTACTTTGAAACTGGTCTTGAAGGCAGTAATGATAATATCCACTATGATCACTTAACATGTTTTTAAAGAAATCTTTTTCCTTCAGCTTCGCTGCTTTTGTGAATGCAGACTTTATTTCAGAATTGTTGTTGTTGCTCTTCTGTGCCTTCAAGTGGTTTCTGACCCTAAAATCCTAAACCAAAACTTGCATGGGGTTTTCTGGGTGCTGACAGTGTGTGATACACCCAAAGTCACCCAGTGGGTTTCCATGGCCGAGTGTGCTCTAACCACTACACCACACTGGCTCTCTTATTTCAACATACTGGCATAACAAAAAGTATTGCCGCAGAATTAACTTCTCTTTCCTTTTCAGCTTATGATTTGATATATTCCATTTTTTGAAATTGTTCCTCCACTTCCTGCTTATTTGAATATTATTCTCCCATAGGAGCCTGCACAGGTGTAAAAATCTTTGGGGCCAGCCCTTCTGTCAGTCCTACCACCATCAGAGACACATTTGGCATGGACGTGAGAGATGGTCTTCTAAGTGGCAGCTCCCTGTCTCTAGAACTTTCTGCCAAGTGATGTTAGACCAGTCCCATTCCAAGTATCCTTCTGCTGGGAAGCAAATACCTTTGGCATCTAACTGGATTGTTAATGGGGGAAGCCCAGTGGCGGAGCTTGGAGTGCATGGGGGGCGGGCAGGGCTATTGCATGGGGGCATGGCCATGATGTGTGGGGGTGTGATCACGGCGTGTGGGTGTGTGGCTATGAGCCAGGACACCCCAAAAACATTGCTGCCGGGGATGAATCACCCCCATCGCTCCCTGTCCCTATGCAACTGGGGAAGCCTTGACTGCTTTGGTGATTATTATTATCTGTGGCTTTCAGGACAAATAATTTTATGAGATCAATAGCTTGGAGAAATACATTAACAGTGTAGTCCCTTAAAATGGAACCAACCATCTCATTTACTGATCTCCATATCTAGAAGGAACTGTGAAAATAGATGGGCGGGGGCATATTATTTTATAGCAGGAATGTTCCCACAATAGAAATATGATTGATCACCAATCAGCATTAGATAGCAGGCTAAATAAGTTTGGGTATATTATTTATATGAGAGCCATATTGGTTTGAGTGGTTGGACTACAGCCCTAGAGACCAGGGTTTGATTCTCTGCTTGGCCAATGAAACCCACTTGGTGACCTTGAGCATGTCACACACCCTCATCCTCAGAAAACCTCATGATAGGTTCACCTTAGGATTGCCATAAGTCAGAAACAACTTGAAGGTACACAACAACAATATTATTCATAGAAGACTGACCAAAAATAGCCTCTGTGAATTATTATATCCAGGAGTAAAATCTAAAAATTAGGATTGTTTCCTCACGTATGGTTTACATATTTGGTACTGTCTGTTTTGCATCTTTTCAATGATCCCCCTCTCCATTATTTCAAAACTTTTAAATTCTTCTTTGATCGAGTTGAACCTCCATAAACCCTCATTGGGACACAGAGAGAGAAAGGTTCAAAAGCACATATTACATATTTTTGCTTGTCTTGTATGCAACTGAGACTTTTTTCAGTAAAAGTGATGCACTTCAGGTACCCATCATGGCTAATAATTTTACCAGAGTTGTTGTGGGCTATCCTTCATGACTCATCCTTCATGCAGTTTTTAGACCCCTGATCTGGAACTTCTCATTGGTATCATTTCTCATTTTTAGTTTCTCACTGGTTACAAGCATCAACTCTTCTTATGGCTGGGTCAAAACAGTGTGGGGAAGTAATGCTTTTTATGAAAAACATAATGACCATGTTTGTAGATCAAATCATCTGGAGCATAACGCTCTGCCAGCGGAGCTCCATGATGTCTTTCCCTCTCAATGCAGCTATTGGGGTCCAAGGGGCACTGCCTTGCCTGTCTGCTGGGGGTGGGAGGGAGGGGTGTTGACTAGGCAAGCATGGGGAAGAGAAAGGAGGTCACTGTTCTGGATCCAGAAGAGTGACATAATTTCTCCCTCCCTGGCTGCAGAACCTCATTTCTCTTCCCCAGCCAGTAAAGACCAAGGCAGAACCCAGAGCCTGACAGCTGCAGGTGGGCGTAATATTTTTGGACACTACACAAAGACCTAGTGAACATCTCTTTATGCAATGTCCAAAACCAGAGATGCACACGTGTAATCCTCAGTTACACACATACATGCAACTGAAATCTTTCCTGCCAGTCTCCCCTTAAATCATACTGTTTTAGAGATGTTTAGGGAGAGGGGCTGTGAAATGGGAAAAATGCCCACTCAGAAGGGCAGGCAGGAAGTATTTCATCTTTCTGACATCTGTGCACAGTACTGGGCTTGAAGAACTGAAAGGGGAAAAGTGTAATGTTCTTTGACAGGGTAGATCTTTGGAGAACTGATGTAGATGGAGGACTGAAGTGAACAACTGGGATGCATATTGTGTTGCGCTGGTTAATTTCCCAAGGCAGAGACTCATTAAAAACTACTTAAAAAAAGCTACAGAGGCAGTGTGAGGTGGGTTGGTTGTTGGGTGTGGGTGTCACAAAGCCACAAAAGCTAGAAAGCTGATCATGTGGAGTTTGTGAAGGATCTAGGATTGAACACAGGTATTTAAGGAGATGCAGGTTCCTTATTTGACAGATTGGAGCCCAGGTATGAAAAGTTAAAAATAAAAGTGCACTTTGTGTTCAGGTTGCAGAATTCTGCAACCTAATCCTGCACTTCTTCTGCTCTTGGTATAGGGCATGAATTTATTAGTTGGTTTTACAGTTCAGGCTCTACTCAGCCCTATGTATGACAAACCTGTCAAGTGGCCTTCCCTAAGCTAGCAACCTTCAAACGGTCATGTTATCTGAGGATAATGGCAGTTGTTATCTTAGGCTGTTTTTGTATGGCATCTTAAATCCACAACAGCCACACTTTGCTCCTGCTCTGAGAGCCACCTTACCACGTGACATTGTCACCAATCAGGTGCAGGTCCTGGCTGCAAGCTGTAGGAATCCCGCTGTTTTTCAGTTTTTGTGAAAATCCAACAATAACCGGCCTTTCTGGCAGGAATCCCAATAGTTAGGCCCATGCAGAGCCTCCACTCAGTGTCCTTCCATGAATGATCCAGGAGTGGGTGGGTTGTGGGCAGTCCCTGTCTGTCCTTCCCTTGGCAACTCTCAGGGGAAGCTCCACCCAGCAGCAGGGCGGCTGCTGCCTTTGTTGCACCAGCAAACATGCAAGGAGACATCAGCTAGGAAGACCAACCTGAGGGTGACATTGGCGTTGACCCCTGCGACAACATAAGTCCCCAGGGTATGCCTGAATTTCCTTTTTTTTTTAAAGCCGGAGCTTCCATTAGCATGTTAGCACAATAGCACGTGCCAGTGGGCGCTCATGGGCATCAGGCAGCCCAGCTCCAAAAGGGGAAACGGCTGGGAGCTATCACAAGGATTACTTGTCCTCCGCCCACCTGCCGCCCATCCCCATTACCATTTCTGAGACAGCTGAGACAGATGAACTTCCATTGGGGCGGACACAATAAACCGTTACCATTATCTAACATTAGCACGGGTGCCAGAAAAAAAAAATAGGCCAATCAGGAGCGGTGGGGTGAGGACAAGATGGGACCTGAGAGTGGCCAAAGACACCAAGCTGCAGAACGCACACCGCGTGCAATGGCAGTGCTGTCCCACAAATGCCCAGGTGCCTGCGGAAAAATAGAGGCTGCATACCGGGCCCAGTCTGCAATTGGCAATCCCATGATGACACCAGAACATCCTGTGATTGAGGTATGCTGTGGAAAGGACCTTAGAGTCAGCATAGTGCAGTGGTTTGAGTGTTGGACTACAACCCTCGAGACCAGGGTTTGATTCCCTGCTCAGCCATGGAAACCCTCTCGGTGACCTTGAGTGCATCACACACTCTCAGCCCCAGAAAACCCTGTGAAAGGTTCACTTTAGGGTTGCCATAAATTGGAAACAACTTGAAGGCATGCAACAATCAAACACATCAACAACAATCTAACACATCTAGAGAGCTCTGGCTTGGGGAAAGGCTGCTATTAGAGGGAGGCGGGAAGCTTGGGGAACGCATGAGTGCTACGTGCCAGAGCTGCTGAAACTCTTTCCAAGGCTTGGCCTCTGGGAATTTTGTTGTGGTTGCTGCTGTTGTTGTTGCTGCTGCTCTTCTCTTGCCTGCTTCCTCGTTTGACAGGTTGGAGCTTCATATATCCAGCAGAAGGGCTTAAATGGTTTGTAAGTGCATGTATGCATTTCTGTGTGTGTGGGTGTGTTCATGTGCACGTGCCTCTGTGTGAGATGTCGGCACCTCCTGAACACATTTCTACTGCAGGAAGGGGTTATTTTAGTTGCTCGCCACCCACAGTGGATGATGTCAAGGGCATCAGCCAGGTTTGTGGGGAAACATTTAAAGAAAAAGAAAAAGAGAAAATCTATTGGCAATAAGTTGTGTAGGGTGTTGCCAATTGCCTTAAAAAAAAAAAACTGGATTGTTCTCACAGGTAGCTGCAAGTCCTAAAAGGGAAAGAGAAGAGAAAACATGAAGGATTTACGGGGCTCCAGAGACTTTTTAATTTTTTATTTTTGGCAAACTGTGTGTCTCAAAGGATGAGGTGGATTCATTCATTGAGAACTCCTTGCTTCTTAACCACAGCCAAAATTCATCCCCATCTTAAGACAGTGGTGGGTTGTGCCTTTTATATGAATGTGGCACTCAATTTGTTCCAGGTTTTAGTCCAAAATTTAAAGGAACTATCCAAGTTAATGAACCCTATTCCCCTCCAAACAGGCTCAATGCCTTGGATAATACTTCTAAAGTTGAAACTAAAACCCAGAGCTGCTTCACCACCTCACTGACAGTGGAAGACATCAGGTGCCGCTGTTTTCAGACAAATGATTTTTCAGAATTGTTAGATGCGGCCCTGGTGGTAGTCTCTGCATTGAGATACTGTTCCAGATATGATAATCAGCATATAAATTGATTGAATAATATTAAAATAAGCATATTAGAACATTGCCTGGGGCTGCTGGTCTTGAAGAAATCCATTGCTTCAGTGAGGTTTGGCAACATAAAACCAGCTTCATAAACCATCAGAAGTCAGAATGCTCCTAAAGGCTATAAAGTCCCTTCCTTGCACACTCATCAATCCTCCCTCCAACTCAGGCAAATCAGAAATAGAAATATTCCATGAGAAGAGAGCAAATGTGATGGGAAGTACATGAGATAGGTCCTTCTCGGTAGCTGCCCCACTCCTTGCTGTCCTTCCAGCGGCAGGAAAAGATTTTTTTTCTCCGAGACAGGCATTTAGAACTGAAAGCTTTTCAGGAAAAGGCTTGTGAGAAGGTCCTGCATTATTTTAAACTGTACTGTTTTAGCTGCTTTTTATCCTGTTTAAGTATACGTTTTAAATTTTTTAAATATTGCTAATAGTTTAATTCTATTGTAATATTTTAATTTCTATGCTGCCTTGAGCCCCCATCTTGAGGAAAAGGTGGCATATAAATAAAGATAAAGATTATGATGATGATAATGGAGGAGGAGGAGGAGGAGGAGGAGGAAGTGGAATAGTGAGCTGTCTTAAACTGATTCAGATCTTCGGCCCATCTAGATTGGTTTTGCCTTCCGCATTCAGCAGCAGTACCTTTCTTGGGTTTTAGACAGAAACCTTTGGATGTGCTCTTATACTGAGTTCCAGGCCTTGCTTGCAAGTAATGTGTCTGAAAAGCAAATAGTTCTGTGTGTTCCATGCAGGCAAACCAAGTGATGTGCTATGGGAAGGATGTGGAGACTTCGGTACTCCAGAGTTTGAGACTACAAATCTCACAGTCCCTTACCATTTGGCTAGACTGGCTTGTGAGCCCTGCAGTTGAAGTCCAAAACAGGAACTGAATCATTCTCACTCATGTGGTATAAGGAAAATCATATCTGCCTTACACCCAGAAGTCTTGAGCCAGCCGGCTTTGGCAGAAAACTCCTTTTTAGCTGGAGACCTGGCACATGGAAGGAGGCTTTGCATAGGAGGAATGCCTACATTGATTCAGCTCCGGCTGAAAACTGGCAAACATATTTGGCCTCACAACTCTTTCAGGGAATTTCATAGCTCTGAGAGTGAAGACGCTCATAAATCTTCCTGGCTCATTTAAAGCCCTTGTTTCCTATAATACTAGCCAAATACTTCAACCTACAAATGAGGATCAAGGTAGACTTTGCATGAAGTGTATAACATGCAGTTTAAGATACATTTTTTACTCTTAAGCAAGGGTGGGCAGCTTTAGTGGATCTACAGGATATTTCTTCTCATAGAATCATAGAGTTGGAAGAGTCCACAAGGGCCACTGAGTCCAATCCCTTGCCATGTAGGAATATGCAATTAAAACATTCCCAACAGATGGCTACTCAGCTAGTGTTTAAAAACCTCCAAAGGAGCACACTCTGAGACAGTGTATTCCACTGCTGAACTGCACTTTCCATCAGGAAGATCTGCCTAATGATTAGGTGGAATCTTTTTTCCTGAAGTTTGAAGCTATTGTTTCTTATCCTAGTCTCTGGACCAACAGAAAACAAACTTGCTCCATCTTCCATATGATATCCTTTCAGATATTTAAAGCTAGAGATCATGCCACCTCTTAACCTTTTCTTCTCCAGGCTAAACATACCCAGCTCCCTAAGCCGCTTCCCATACATCATAGTTTCCAGGCCTTTTACCATTTTGGTCGCCCTCCTCTGGACATGTTTCAGCTTATGAATGTCCTTTCTGAACTGTGGTGCCCAGAAGTGGGCACAGTATTCCACACGGGGTCTGACCAAAGCAGAACAGAGTGGTGCTATTACTTCCCTTGACCTAGGTACTGGACTCTTACTGATGGAGGCTGGAACTGCATTGGCTTCTGTAGGTGCTGCATTTGCCCCCATCCCCACTCAGCTGGTTGTACCTCCCGACTTCTGCATTCCACAGCTCACTGGCAGATGGTAAAAGCTCTTTGAACAAACCATTTCCTACTTAACTTACAGGAGCTTACCCAAGTTGCTCCTGAAATTTAGTTGTGAGCCTCAAAAACCCTCTGAAAAGAACATTTCATGATGATTTTAAAAGTGTTTCTTCTTGGTTTGCTGTTGAAATTTGGCAACACGATTTGCCACCATTTTTTTTTTTTGACCGCACTATTTTCTCTTGGGGGAGTGCTGAGGGTCTTGGGGCTCCATGAGGCCTGCATGTGGCAAAATCCTGCTTTGAAGTAGACACATGTGGTTCTAGAGCTGAAGAGGTTTACCTTCCTCTGCCTGTCTTTTTAATTTAAAATGTCACCCCTTCCCAAATTGGGGGCTATATAAGGGACAAAACACCTCCCTCCACTTATACCCAAGGAGTTTGCCTTCCCCACCACTGCATAGAGCTCTCTCTCTGTGTGTGTGTGTGTGTGTGTGTCACATCACGGCAGGCTTTGTCCAAAGTATGATGGTCTCAATTTAGCCCTCTTGGCTTCTAGTCAGAATTCAGGTGTGATCGGCTCTAGGACCAATTAATTTGTCTTTTTGGCACTCCATGGTATTCACAAAACTCTCTTCCACACCATATTTCTAATGCATTGATTTTATTCTGATTAGCTTTCTTCACTATTCAGCTAAGAAATATTATGGCATGGATGATTCTGATATTTAACGGTATATCTTTACACTTGAGGCTCTTATCTAATTCCTTCAGAGCTGCCCTTCCAAGTCTTAGCTTTCCTCTGATTTTTTGACTAAAGTCTCTTTTTTGATTAATGACTGAGCCAGCATACAGAAAATCCTTAACTATTTCAATGCCATCATTATCCCCTTTAAAGTTATATAAATCATCTGTGGTCATTATTTTTGTTTTCTTACTTATCTGTTCCCTGCTTTTGCACTGTCTTCTTTGATTTTCCTTAACTGTGTCTGTTTGGCCCAGCACTATCTGTTCCACTGCTGGGCAACAAGTAGTCCTCGCCCTGATTTCAAACGCCCCCTTGCAAGTGGTCAGTTCAGATTGCTGTGGCAAGGGCAATTTGCAATGCAGTGGTGAGTTAAGGGCAAAGGGAACTGTGAAGCCCCACAGATGTTGCTGAATACAACTTCCAGCAGCCATGGCCAGCAAATCCAATGATGAGGAATGCTGGAAGATGCATGGTGACAACACCTGGAGGGCTGGCACACCCACCACCCCTACTGCTTAACCTTACTTGCAGACCCAGGAAATGTTCACTTTTGAGGTGCTACAACCAGGGCCACATTAAGGTTTTTGTAGGCCTCAGGCCCTTGTGTTTGACTCCCTGCCTCACTCTTGACATACCACTAGGGTTGCTTTTGTAGACCCAAATTTTTTGTTTTAGTAGGCCCTAGACAGTGTGCCTAAAGTGCCTAATGGATAAGGTACCCCTGACTACGGCTGTGAGAAAGTTGCAGCCAGCAAACACCTTCTGGGAGCTGTAGTCCAAAACCAGTTATTGTTTCTTCCCCAGCTCTGCCCTAAGAGTTTAACGTAGTCTTCTCCCACCAGTTTGTGATGCAAACCTAGGCTGCCTGCTCCTTCCCTATCTTGTTTTTAGCTGTCTTGATGACTACGTGAGGGAGACAGGCCTCTAGGATCAAACCACATCTTCAGGGTGAGGAGGAGAGGAATCTCTAAGGCAGCCTCCCACAGCAATCTGAGCCTCTCTCCCTTGATCTCAGCAGAAAGGCTGGGGCAAGGCGGGGGGTGACTGGGGTGCTGATGGGGCAGGAGTGGCTTGCCTTTGTTCTCTTGCAACCCCCTTGGGCAGAACCAGAATCCTGGGCTGTGGGAGGAGGAACCAGGTTAGATTTTTTTCCCCTCTTCTAGTGCTAGAAAGGATTGTTTTTGTGCTTGCAAGGCAAGAGGGAAGAAAAGCAGAGGCAGAATCCATTTGTGTTTGCTTGAGTGATTTCCTTTCATAAGGAGCAGTTCTAACTCAAAGCAGTTCGCCCAGCTTGGCTCTACTGGAATTGCAGTAAAGGTCTCATATTTGCTTTCAGGGGCCTTTCCCGACCCACAAAGTCAAGCTGTGTATGCCATCTCAGTAATATCCAAGACACCAGCAAATCCCACAATCACCTTTTAAATGTCCCCCATCCCCATACTTCATGAATAGAATTCCCACAACTATCAATTAAATAATGGACCATTTGTTTCACGATAATTCCCAAAGTCAGTTACCTGAGGTGGCTGCCTCTGCTAGGACCAGAACTCAAAAGATATCACTTTTTTTCCTTGGATTATGATGACTCCCTGAATCAGATTCTGGCAACTCTAAAAGTGTAACTTTTCCGAGTTCTGCCAAAGGGTCCTGAGATGAGACCACATTTGGATGAAGACATCATGTCTATCAGCAGCATTCTGGACTGTGTGATTTGACTCCTGCCACATTCTTGGCAGGCTTGGCACAACAGGTGGGCATTGCCAGGCACCTGCCAAAATTCACAACTTTCCTGTTGTAGGCTGGAACCCATGGGGATGATTAAGCAAAGTACGGATAGGCTTAGGGTCAGATAAGTAGAGATCAGGACCTTGGAGAGTTGCTAAGAGGGGTCTTGTTCCAAAGCCATGACATTGGCAGGAATTCCAGTGCTGAGCCCTCAGAGCCCCAGGCCTTGGTGCTAGGATTCTTTGACATTCTTGCCTTTCCACAGGCTCTCTTTCAGTATTCAAACAGCCAGAAGAGTGAGATGGACAGCATTCACATGCTGTATGTGTATTTCTTGTGGGTGGATGCGAAGATTGGTCCCAGTGTGAGAAAGCAAACAAATGGGGAGACCTGACACAGCAGCAAAGGAGGTGGAGAGAGGCTTTGTTTGGAGAAGGGGGGGTCCATTCAGACAATCTGCCCAAGCCAGCCTCTCCCCCGCCCCCAAAAGGTGGCATTGTTGAATAGGTCCTGTGTTTGGAGTAGTCTCACAGCTACTGCAAATCCTTGGGCAAAAGCGTGAAGTCTGGCTCAACTCTTCAGACAACCACTCTATCTGCCCTGCCCATGTTGAGGGCAATGCTTCAAAACACCACAGGAGATGGAAAGTAAGCACCTTAAATAGATTTCCTCATGCTTCTTGCAGCATTCATTAACTGACTGATTCCTTTTTATTAGTTACATTTATACCCCTTCTTGTCTAGAAGAAGCTTAGCTATCCTCCTCCTCCTCACTATTTGCACTGTAATCCTAGGAGGCAGGCTATGTCGAAAAAGAACAGAGTTTGGAAATGTCTGAAAGATGGCTAATGTGTTAACAGCACAGTATTCAATATGCATTAACATTAGTGTGGGATTGTTGTTGTTGGGGTACTTTGTTCTTTAACCACAACAGGTGCTTTTATCAAAAAGCAAGGGAAGATGACACTACTATCACAACCACTACCACTACTATTATTATCATCATCATCTCTTAAAAAATAAAAGTATGGATGACAGTTGTCAAACCCCTTCCTGCTGGAAACAATATTTAGGAAGTAAGGAGTAAATGTTCCTTGTTCAGGACACCCCAATCCCCATCAAACATTAGCATTTACTTCAAACTTGTGAAATCAGAATGTTTATTTGTTTATTGTTGTTGTTGTTGTGTGCCTTCAAGTTGTTTCTGACTTATGGCTATCTTATCACAAGCTTTTCTTGGCAAGATTTGTTTAGAGGGGCTTTTGCTTTTGCCTTCCTCTGAGGCTGGGAGAGTGTGACTTGTCCAAGGTCAACCAGTGGGTTACCATGGCTAAGCAGGGATTAGAACCCTGGTCTCCAGAATTGTAGTCTAACACTCAAACTGCCACATCATGCTGACTCACCCCTTTGTTGTCCCCCTGCAATAACACACTATTCCATTTCAAGGGCTACCTTCTAGGTTCTGAGAGAGAGAGGGTGCCTGGCCCCCGATCACCTGATGAGTTGCTAGTCACTAACTATTCTACGTGATCTATGTTGTGGGCCTGAAACATGGCTCAGAGGAAGTCTTGGGTGAGGTCCGTATATAGTCACCGTCTTCTAACACAGAAGCAAAGGGGGAAAAAAGAACTTATGAAAGAAGCTGAGGACCTGTCAGCCTAAGAGAGACAGATCAAGGAGACAGGTAGAGTCAGGTTTCTGACAGGTGGATATGGATGAAAGAGAAGCTTTTACCAGTATAACAAATCTATTAAAGTTTTTTTTTAAGAAAAGCTATTCTTTCCAAGTTCTGGTATCTTTCATGCATCACCGTCAGGAGGTTCAAATGGGGCCAGCTGACATTGTCAGGGATGTATGTACCTTGCAGAAGAATCATCTTTAAAAGTTTGCTCTTGTATCCACTAAACATAGTTATTTGCTTCTTACCTAGCTAAGTTTTCAAATACCTCCTACAAGGCTAAAGCAGACCTGAACGAGCTCCCACTGTTGGAAAATGACCTATTAAAGAACCAGACTAGCTTGCATAGGAGCTGTTGCAGAGTTCTTGGTTCAGTCATGTAACTCAGCTCTTGTCAAGTTTATATGCCATTATAACTGCCAATAATGCAGGTGGAGAACACAACACTTGCAGCCAATTGTGATAAGCTTTAACTTTGCCAAGAGTCATAAAACTGGAACACTTTGCAAGAGTTCAGCTTCTCTGTAAGTGGTGTAAAACAAATTAGAGAATGTCAGAAATAATTCAGTTAATGACAATATATCTCACAATTGGTTAGGCTGGCTAAAACTGATAGGGTTGGGAGTTCAACAACATCTGTTCTAGGACTTAAGAGCTTAAAGAAAAGCTTTGCTGATCAGGATCAGGGCCCTTTGGTACAGCAATCTGTTACATCAGTTGGACAAGTGGATGCATCTGAGCTGTGTAAGTTCTCAACTCTATATGTTCCGCTCATGCTCTTTTCACATTTCATCCTCTCTTCTCCTGCATCTGTGACTCTTGCTGCCTTGCTACATCCTGTGCCTGCTGCGACTCCACCTGCTGCCTAAATGCCAGGGTAGCCATTTTGACCATGAGACAAATTCCAAAATCCATACTGAGGATGTAAAGAATATCCATAAATATTCTCATTGTTGATAAAAAAGGAACGTCTTAACCATCAAGACATCCCACTGAGAAAAGGGGGAATAGCTACAAGATTCTTTGTAGCTCATGACATTGCAGGAAAATCTGTTTATGTCAAAATACATGCTTTTGGGGGGGGGGGTAAAGAAAATGGTGAAATTGTTTTTGCACAGGAAGCAGCCAGTTTCCCACAAATTACACTGCTTTTTATGCAGAAATGCAGCTTTTATATAGGAAAGTTTTCAGCACAAGAACCTATGTTTTCTGTGCAAAAAGTACAAATAGTTATTAAAACCTTTGCAAAGCTGCTCATATTCTTACACAGTGGGGGAAAACTGTTGAAATTATTCATTCTCTCATCAAAAAATGATATAAATGAAGATTCACATTCCTAGTCCATACTCAGAAGGATACAAAATGATATAATGGTATAAGTAAAGATTCATATTCCTAGTCCATACTCAAAAAGACACAAAATTATCTGTGCAAGCTATCCAAATAACACATTTTGCATCAGGTAAGGATGATTTTTTTAAAAAAGTATGCAAGAGAGAGATGGTGAGATTCATGTAGTCTGAATAGTGCCTTGAAATGGCACCAAAGAAGGCCTAACCCCCAAAAGCCCTCTGCTCTTACTATGAACAATAAAAGGCAATCAAAATTATTTATCATTTTTGTAAAAAATTGTTGTGTGCTTTCAAGTTGTTTCCAACTCACAATAACCATAAGGCAATCCTGTTACAGCAAGATTTCTTCAGAGGGGCATTCCATTGCTTTCCTCTGAGGCTGAGAGATGGTGACTTGTCCAAAGTTACCCAGTGGGTTTCCATAGTTGATCAGGGATTCAAACCTGCCTTCCGAAGTCCTGATCTAGCACTCTGACTACCATCATGCTGACTCTGCACCTAATTGTAGCTAAGTATTTATTAGCTATCTTTACAAGGGTCATCTACTATATAAAAGTCAAAGTTTGTGAGTCTGTTTGTCTGCGACAGGCAGGCGAACACCTCATATAATTGGCTGTGTGAGGCAAGAAGACCTCATATGATTGGCTGACTGTGAAGATTCTATGGAATCCTCGGCTTGGCAATTTAGGGAGGGGCCTTTGAGAGCTCTTGGGCCTCAGGCCGGTTGCTATGGAGATGAGACCTACCAGCAGTAAGGATGCCAGAAAACATTTGGGAGGCATATGTGAGAAAAATTGAAATGACATACACAACATAGTTACAAGGTCTTCTTGCCTCACACAGTAGATTATATGGGTTCCATATGTGAGGAATCTTAAAAAGTTGAAATTCAGAACAAAAAATGCTTCCAGAAAAATGTAAAGTCATTGCACAAATTCAACAGAAAGCAAAAAAAATATCAAGTCAGTATATCGTCGTCACCAGAGAACACAGATTGGATTGGGGACTACGGGGGAAAAGTTACAGGTACTGGAACAGGCCGGTTGCTATGGAGATGAGGCCCAGCAGCAAGCAGGAGGACAGAGTATTCCCTCGGGAACCCAACCTCTGTATGTTAACAACTGTGAACACAGATTGCGTTGGGGAATAGGGGGAAATGTTACAGGTACTGGAATAGGCCGGTTGCTATGGAGATGAGGCCTAGCAGCAAGGAGGAGAACAGCGTATTCCCTCAGGAACCCAAACTGTGCACGTAAATATCTCTGAATACAGATCACATTGGGAAATGTGGGGAAAAGTTACAGGTCCTGGAGAATCACAGAATCATAGAAATGTAGAGTTGGAAGAGACCACACGGGCCATCCAGTCCAACCCCCTGCCACGCAGGAACACCCTCAAAGCACTCCCGACAGATGGCCATCCAGCCTCTGCTTAAAAACCTCCAAGGAAGGAGACTCCACCACACTCCCAGGCAGCCTATTCCACTGCCGGACAGCCCTGACCGTCAGGAAGTTCTTCCTGAGGTTCAGGTGGAATCTCCTTTCCTGCAGCTTGAATCCATTGCTCCTTGTCCTGGTCTCTGGAGCGGCAGAAAACAAGCCCTCTCCCTCCTCTGCATGGCATCCCTTCACATATTTAAACACAGCTATCACGTCCCCTCTTAACCTTCTCTTCTGCAGACTGAACATACCCAGCTCTCTAAGTCTATCCTCACAGGGCTTGGCTTCCAGGCCCCTCACCATTTTGGTCGCCCTCCTCTGGACCTGCTGCAGAAGACAGCTGGGTGTTTCTTAAGAGGAAAATAAAACCCTGGGCAATGCTGAGTTAAATATGCTAGTACTGAACAAGGGCACTATAACAGTCTAGTGCAGCAACGGCCAAAATCAGTGAAAGACAAAGGAGGACTATACTCTTTCCAGTTTCTCCTCCTCCGTTTCTTCCACATCCAAGCTCCTTTTTTTTTGTTTTAACTTCTTCTGAAAATCCCATACCTAATCCTACGTACATCCCAGGCCTAACCGCAGACAGCTTGAACAATCCTCGACGGAAAGTTCCCTCTTTCTATTCCTCCCTCTCCCGCTCGCTCTCGGCAGACTCGGGCATGTCGGGACGGGGCCCTGCCCGGTCCGAGTGTCTCTGCGTGTCACCTATCAATCCCAAAGACGCCTCCAGCGCTGGGGGGGGGGAGGGGGGCGGGCTTGGTCGGTGGGTGGGAGGAGGCGCGAGGGAATCTCGAGTTACCGGAGAGGCGCGCTCGCGGACCCAGCATAGGGCGCCGACTCGGACGCGCAGGCGCGGGAGGCGAGTGCAGCATTTCCCCCCGGAGGCTTCGGTAAAAAGCCGGCGAAGCGGAGACAGGGCAGCTCTCGAGGCTGTTGATGCTGCCGCTGTGTCTGCAGCACTCCCTGGGACGACAGGGTCCAACGGGTGGAGGAGCTCGGGAAAAGTCCCTTTTTTCTTTGGGTTACAACTGCCACAAATTTCTAAGGCGGGTGGATTCTGGGAGTTGTAATTAAAAAAAGGGATCTTTTCCCGTTTTGTGGGTCGCAGTAGGCTGTACGTTTCTGTACCGCTTTGTCAGCGCAAGCACTCTCTACGCAGTTTGCAACGTGTAAGCTCATTGCCCCCACCAAGCTGGGTACTCATTTTACCGGGTATGGTGGTTGCACGTTTTGAGCTGAGAGGGAGGGAACGAACATGGTGGCTGAAAACAGGAAAGGGAATAGCACAGAAAAATGACTTGTTTCTTCCTTGATGGGAGATCTAGAATAATTAAAAAAAAAAAGCAGTGGGGAAAAGAGTGCTATGCATCATTCTGGAGGGTTCTGGAAGACGTAGTCCATATACCACCCTGGAGATGAGGGTTCAGTTCCCCCTTCAGCCATGAAAACCCAGTTGGGTGACCTTGGGTATGTCACACACTCTCAGGCTATTTCTGCACTACACTGTTATGGTGCTATTACTCCACTTTCAATCTCCTGTGGAATTCCGGGGTTTGTAGTTTATTGAGGCCAAAGAGCCCTCTGACTGAGGATCCTAAACGCCCCTCCCTAAACTGCAAACCCCAGGATTCCATAGGATGTTGAAAGTGGAATAATAGTGCTGTAACAGTGTAGTGCGGAAATGGCCCAACGCTCAGTTCACCACTCAGCCATGAAAACCCATTGGGTGACCTTGGGTGTGTCTCACGCTCAGCCCCAGAAAAATCCATGATAGGCTTGCTTAAGAGTCGCTGTAAGTGTGAAACAAAGGCACAGAACAAGAAGTCCATATAAGTAACTCTCCCTGCTAAGTAACATGAAGACAATGTTTGGGGCAGGGTGGGGAGAGGATTATGGATTCTAAAAAACTGGGAAGGCATTAATAATGAGCACAGTAGATCCGGTGGGTTATATTTCAGAGGAAGTAGCTAGCCAAACTACCTCTTTGAGTGTTCCTTGCCTAAGAGAAAGCCTATGAAATGTATGGGGTCACCATAAGTTGACAGGTGACTTGAAGGCCTGAGCACACACACAATCACCTGTCCATTTTGTGATGGAGGACTAAATGAAACTTTTGAGAAGCAGTTGGGAAAAGAATACACTTATTCTGGGGGATTCTGGGACTTGTAGTCAAAAGTTGTTTCTCAAACTCGGAGGAGGGGTAGGAGGAGGAAGAGGAGGCAGCTTGGGTGGACCCCATAAATGGTTAATAAAGCTCCTTTGTCTCCCCCTCCCACATCACTCCCCCCACCCCGGAGTTGAGGGTGGGTGGCTCTGGCATGTTTGATGAAAGAACAGGGACAATAATCCTAGCAGGAAAAGAAGAAAGCGAAAACACACACACACATACCTATGCAGACAAACCTGGCATCAGCTTCCTCCTCCCAGAGGCAGGGTTGGCTCCAGAAAAGGTGGGACCGGATAGCTGAGAGAATACCAATAGCTTTAGGTCACCTAGTAAGCATCCAGGCCAGGCTGAAGCAGGGTGTGTATGTGTGTGTGTGTGTGTGTGTGTGTGAGAGAGAGAGAGAGAGAGAGAGAGAGAGAGTGAAGGGAAGGATGAGCTATTCATATCATGTGGCATGTGGCTCACAAGAGCTGGGAAGGTTCTTGTTAGATCCAAGATGCTCAACGAGGCCTTCCTGAGGAGTCAAAGCCTGCTGAAAGCAGAGCCAGGACCTGAGTTTGGAAAAATTATGTTTATGGACTTGTTGTTGTGTACCCTCAAGTCATTTCAAGGTTACGGTCTCCCTAAGGTGAACCTATTATAGAGTTTTCTGGGGCTGAGAGAGAGTGAGGCGCCCAAGGTCACCCAGTGGATTTCCATGGCTGAGCGGGGAATTGAACCCTGGTCTCCAAGGTCATAGTCCAACACTCAAACCGCTACACCATGCTGGACTATATGGCCCATAATTCCCACAAGGAGCATGGCCAGAGCCCCTTCTCCATCCCAAGCTGTCAGGGCAGGGGTGGGCAAGGTGTAGCCCCTTGGTCACAGGAGGCCCCCGGACCCTGTTTTTGTGGCTTTGGAAGCCCCTCAGACTCCCATAGTTGGAGTCAACAATAATAATAGTAATAATTCAGCACTATTTCCATGCACACTTTGCTTCAAACCACTCAGCCCCCCCATGTGAAAATGTGCAAAATACTTCCAACAAAGATGGGAATCCATACTCTACCCCAAATAACTTCTATTTTCCTCTGTACTCCCTCTCAAAATGAGACTGACTTCCTTATCACACCACACTATTATAGCACTATATCCCATTTTAATAGCAATGGCAATGTCCTGGGGAATTTTGGAGTTTGTAGTTTAGAGAGGCCAAAGAGCTCACTGGCTGAGAATTCTAAATGCCCCTCCCTAAACTGCAAATCCCAGGATTCCATATCAGTTAAAGTGGAATATAGTACTATAACAGTGATAAGGTAATCAGAGAGTCATACCCTCAGACTGAGGCCTAATTCCTATTGATTAGTCCCAACTAGAGTAGACTCATTAAGGCTATGATTGAATAGTAAGTCAAGACATAGGTAAACCCTACTGATTCAATTGGGCCATGCTCTTTGGAACTGATAACAAAAGTTCTCTAGGTGATGTGCATAAAACATTTATTTATTGATTTGATTAAGTTCCCTCCTTTCTCTAGAATCGGGGCCTGAAGCAGCTCATAACATGTCACAGAAGAAAAGCACAAATAAGAAGACCAAATAAGTTACGGTGTTAAAACACAGTTGAATAAGAGCAAGTAAGAAACAATCAGTTGAAATGATGATAATTAAAAAGTACAATATGCATCCATTAAGAACACTGTACTTGGCTAGTTGGTTGCCAAATGCCTATCTGAACTTGCCACCTGAGGACAAGAACAATTGGGAAGGGTCCAGCATAGTGTTTCCTTGGGAGGGTGTTCCACAGTTTAGGAGAACCTAAGACTTAACTCAAGATTTAAATATTTAAATATAGTTAATTAATATTAAAATTAAAATTAATTAATATTTAAGTTTGGATTTAAATAGTCAAATATTTATGTTAATTTCCCAAATATTTATTTATTTATTTATTTATTGAAGGTTTCTGGAGACTAGAATTCAAATCCTTGCTCAGACACTAGGTGACCTTGGGCAAGTCACATTCTCTCAGCCTCAGAGAAAGACAAAGGCAAACCCCCTTTGAACAAGACATAGTTTGGGCATGTGTACATGCCAGCTGCTGTGTGGGGACAGTGTAGTGGGAGTATGTGTGCCCATGCCCAAACTGCTCCCTTGTTTGCAAACTGGGGAGTGGTTTCAGCACCTACAGCCCTCCATTGCTACATCCCTGTTGTTGCTGTTGTTGTTGGCGTCCAGCGGCAGGGCTTCACGGACCCCCTATGAGGGTTCTGCAGACCCCCAGGGGTCTCTGGACTCCAGGTAACAACCGCTGCTATAGCTCAAGGCAGCTGCCTGAGGTTTTGGACTATACTTGAGAACATGGCTTTTGGGAACTGTTACGTTGAATATCTGTTCTTCAGAATTTACCACCATCCCTATACTACAGATATGCAACTAATCATAGCGCTGGGATCTCTCCACACCCTCAGAAGCTTTGGTGGGATTGTTGTATGTGGGCACAAAGCCTATGTTCTTGTCAATGAGGGCTGTGAAACACCCCAGACTGCATGTTCAAGAGGCTGCCGCCATGACATGGTCTGTGTGTGTCTCTGTGTGGCATATCTCTGCATCTTTGGCCCTGATCCAGAGAGATCACAAGCTGTCTGTCTTCTCCTGGCGCTCACAGAGCCCCATCACTCAACCTAATCCCGCTCTTCAAAGGTGCTCCGTTGGCATTCTTTTAGGCCCGGTGAAAATGCTTAGTATGCAGTAGAGCATTTTGACCAGTGTGCTGTTGGTCAGCACTCCCATGTCTGCCTTGAAATCTGCAAATACTTCTATAGCAAATTTTTTTTTTAAATTTCCTACTTTTGGGGCTACAGCATTATGGTTCTCACAAGGGTCTTCCACAAGCCACAGATGAGTTCACAGCTAAAGTTGGGAGAGAGTGCAGAGCGGGGGTGCTCTGATTCTGAAGATAAATTTAGCTTTTTTTTTGTCTTCTGGTGCTAAGTGAGAATATACAAATTCTTTTCTCCCAGGTACCAGCTGGCAAGGATTGTAGTTGTCTGTGGCAAAGACTATTTGAGCATTTGTGAGACCGATTTTTGTGCATTTCTGTAGGTGCGCAATATTTAAAACTGTTGAGGCCACTGCCTTCTTACATTAAAAAATAAAAATATTGGGTGACAGATTTGTTTGAATTTGTTTTGCATCTGTGTGAGTAATCATCCTGTCCTCTCTGGCTTGCAGTAGGCATGCATATATACTCAGCTTTTTATTTTTTTAAAATGTATTATTATTAGGATAAAGGACATAAACAAAAGAAAAAAAAGAGACCCTCCCCCCAAAAGAGTACAAAATGCAAAAACATAGAACAAGACACAAAGATATAAAAAGGGAATGAGCAGACTCCATGATTGTGGGATCTATTATTTTGGGTGTGTATGGGTGTGTGTGGGTGTTTGTGTATACATTATATACTGTAGCCAGAACTTGGAAAATTTGCTTTTACGCCTACAGTTCCCACTGGCCATAGTACTAAAACTCTTGCTGGTCGTAGAGCTAGGGGATTCTTGAGTTGTGCTACTAAAAGTACCTTTTCCAGTCTTTCATTTTTGAATGTTTATTGTTGTTATATACCTTCAAGTCCACTCCAACCTGGGGCAACCCTATCCTAGGGTTTTTTTGGAAGGATTTATTCAGATGAAATTTGCGATTGCCTTCTTCTAAGGCTGAGAGTGTGTGACTTGCCCAAGGTCACCCAGGCGTTTCTGTGGCTGAGTAGTGATTTGAACTCTGGTCTCCAGGAGTCTTTGTCTTGGTTCAGCACCCAAACCATTCCACCATATTGGCTCTTTTAATTTTTCTTGTTTATTCAAAAATATCCCTGAAAGTTGCCAATGAAGTGGCTCGAATTTTAGGTTTTTTCCCCCTTTTTTGGTTATTGTTCAAATGAGAAGACCACAGGTAGAGTTGTTTGAGGCAAATTTTTTCCGTACAAGCAGTACAGTATGAGCCTTGCCCTACCCACTCCAGAGACAGACTGCAAATCCCATCGTTCTTCATCCAGTGC